>OY728130.1:1091723845-1094123845 GCA_963277665.1 Viscum album
CTCTCTCTGGCTCATGGGCGGTGGGGAGGATCACCTTTTTTCCTCTTCCTATGCTCATTTCACTTGGAAGGGATCCACTCAGAGTTTATAGAACTATAGGAATATTTATTTTCATGAATTCGCGCATCCTCAACTGTTGATAGATGCTCTGTTTAAGTCCTACTTTCATCCATTGATGAATATCCCTTGCCACTGACCACTGGGAAATTACCTTTGGAAAATACCTTCGCAAAACACACTACTTCGCGAGGCTCCCAATTTCGCGATGCTCAAACAAGCCTTCACGAAGCTCCTGCATTTTCGTGAAGCACTCTCGTGAAGCACTACCGCGAAGCTCAAGTATTTGCATAGAAACTTCCCTCAGGAAGCTCACTCAGTCAATGCGGAGCTCACACCTTTCGTGGAGCTACAATAGCCACCACGAAGCACTTTCTTCGCGAAGCACTCTGGCTACTCGAACCACCTTTGCAAAATAAGAGAAAAAGATCTTCTCTGAAAATTCTATCTACTTCTCTCGAGGGGGTCGGAATCTATATATAGGAAATTCCACCGACCCTCCAACTTTCTGCGTGAAGTCAACGCCACGTCAGCTCGAATCGTGAAGCTCTGAAGTTCCCGATGGAATTCTCTAATAATCGCGAAGCACCAATGAAATTTTGTAATCATAGAGCTCGTCATAATCGTGGAGCATCCCGCCCATTCCTCCGTTCCTTCGCCGTGACGTTCCCCGCAATTCCCTTCATCGCCGCGAAGCCCCCTTGCAAAGCCCTTCACCGCCGCGATGCGCTTCAGCCTCTACCGTTCACGAAGCTTGTCGTAATCGCGAAGAATCACCGGCTCTATTCTTATGGTCTTCACGAAATCCAAACCATGAATCTTTTTCTTCACAAAATTCATGCCTTTTCCATATTAAAATATGATCTTCATGGAAATCCACTTTTCGCGATGCTCACTAACCTCCAAATTTTGGACCCCAAAAATTTGGCAAACACTGGAAAAAGACGCCACCTTGTACTGCTCTTTTGTACCGCCTCCAGATTTCCTTTTCCTATGTCATCGTTCTTTTTTCAACATTGATTGTCAACAGATTCTTTGGAACTCGACAATTTCTTCACAGAAACTTGCTTTGTCAACAAACACAATAAACCCAAAAATACTTCAAAGTAACCTTGAGGGATGTTTTCCCAACATATAATCTATGAAAATAATTTACACATTAATATTCACCATCTAAAATATTTCATCTAAAAATTATGGTCCCAATAATTTTAATTCCCTAGCATCATTCCAGTATGATATATTTTTACACATCTTTCTATGTAATTCCTTAAAATATTCAATATTTATTGTGAGATTAAAGCTATTGATATAATAATATTTAAGTAATAAAACATGATGAATCCATATATCCTAGTAATCCATATAAATTTTTTGAATATTTCCTTCCGTTTTTTGAATAGTTATTTTTGAATATCAATCTGATTGAGGATGAAAATATATTCAAAAATTTCATTTAATACCAAATGACTTTTAAATTTATTTACAAAAATTATATGTAATCATAGTATAACAATTATAATCAATAGAAGGATGGACCACGTGAAATATAATGATCTCATAATCGTATGTACTAGAATTATGATCGTAATACGTATTATCAAAAATAGAAATAAAATTTTTAGATTTATACAATTTATCATTAATTATAAAATTTATATTATTGGGTAAATATTTATTAGGTAATCCCACCACAAAATTCATCGATATATTTTCCCATTTCCATTTTGGAATAAGAAAAGTCTAATTCATACCAATTAGTATTTTTTGGCCCACCCTAATCTATTGGCTAATTGAATATTTAATTTTAATGTTATAAATATACATTTTCAATCATTCAAATGTAAATTGTTGTTAGAGGTGTCTATATAGATTAGTGATACTAGGATGAAAAAATAGATAACTATGAGTTCACTCAAAAATCCATTCTTAAAATGAAAATCACAAGACACACATTATACTTTTTTAAATCTCGATAAAACTCGATTTTCACCACTATAAGAATGAATCTTATACATTATAACAAATTAATAATTTTCTTATAAATCACAATTTTCAATCAAAACTATCTTATTTCTTTCAAAAACTTAATATTGGACTGAAAACTGGTACAAAAAAGAGGATGGTCGTCCTTACATAACATATACATCATTTTTCATTAAATAATTTGCCAATTAATTGTGTTTCAAATGTATCACAAGTAATAAAACATTATATTTTCAAAATAAAACATAAACTACCTTTTTTTAATTTCATAGATTGTAATAAATTGGGCTATCATAATCCCTAATTGGTTTTATCCTTATTATATTCCTCATTGTTAGGTCATTAATTTTTAATATATTCCCTAAACCTTTTCTACCATTATATATATCACAAATTACTCTATTAAGTGATGTCTCGATATTTTGGAAATAAAAACCCACAATAGCTTTATCTAGATCATGTATATGATAATTTATGTCATTAGGTTTTAATTGACAAGAAGAATAAGAAATTACTATTTCATTATGCATCACAATCCAACCATGTCACTTTTATGAAGAATCATTAAAGATAACAGGTTCACTATTTGTACATGGAATGAAAAAACATGTGCATTCACCAGAGTTATTTTCGATTCATCATACAGGTTATCACACTTTTTCATCCAAATGAATTTAACTCATTTTATAGTTAAGAAACATTGTGGGATATATAGCTGTAAAATATTTAATAAACCATCACTAGTAACCAAAAAATAAAAGAAAACTATTAACATCTCTAGTATTTATAGGTATTTTTTCACTCTTAAATCAATTTATTTTTAGCTAGATTAATTGATATTTAATATTTATTTATAATTTGTCATATGAAATAATTTTATCACATTCAAAAGTCATATATTCTAAAATTTACATATAACTTATTTACCTTAAATGATTTCATAATATTTATTATGTATTATTCATGAATCACATAGTTTTTTAACCTACAAAAATATCATTAAGAAACACAATAAAAAATGTATCAAAAAACATTGGGAAAACTCTATTCATTAGGTCTATAAATACAAGTGGAGCATTTTTTAACATAGAAATCATTAATACAATATCTTTATTATCATTAAAAGTATGAAACAAAGTCATCATAATTTCATACTATTTTATGTTCAATTAATGGAACTTGAACATAACATCAACCATTAAAAAACAATAATCACATAAGAGTTCATAAATAAATTCATCGATATTAAGGAAAATATTGTCAGTGTTAATAGTGATGTCATTCAATGCCCAATAATTAATGCAGAATAATGACTTGTAAATTTCAAGTACTTTTTTTCTTATTAAATACTTTGGAATTTTACGAGTCTACAGTTTCTGACGGCACCTGATTCCGAGGCCTGGTGTGCCCGAAATCAATTTTTTATGTTTTCTTCGGGTACGTTCAGTAAACGTACGAGTGGGTTTTTCTATCTATTGAATCGGTGCTTGGAATTGAAATATGAGGACACCGATGAACTCGCATCGCCGGTATTCGCTTAAGGGGACCTTTACAGCAGTTGAGTTTTATGCGGGTTGAATGTTATAATTTTGGGTTTTATCTTAAATTAAATAAAATTGTGGTGATACACAATTTTATTTTAAGAGGTGGTTATTTCCTCCAATAGGAAGTTATGGGTGGGGCCCACACCTCACATAACCTCCCATGTGAGGATTTACTGTGGTTGGGCCCACACAAACCCAAACCTTTTCACCTCCCTTAAACTCCCCATTAACACCCCTTATTTAATGTGCCAACATTCCATCAACTCCCCCTCTTTAATTAAGACTTTCCACCTCCTCACTCCCTTAAATTTTTGCCAACACATATCAATTAATTAATGGAACTATTCAATTAATTATTTAAAGTTTTTGAATTTTTAAATTCTTGTGTGAATAAAATAATAGCCTTATGTATTATTTTTGTGGGCACTCATTGTGTTGGGAGAACCTTGGGAAAGCTCTGGAGAAATAGAAGAATAGTGTTCTTCTCTCAATGAACAACATCGTCCTTCCAACGAAGAACCGTCGAAGAATGACGATCAAATCATTAGATCTTTGTCCAAGCCAAAGGAGAAGGAGCCACACACAAGGAACGCCGATGACACGCCATCCTCGGCTCCTTCTACCCCGACGTCAACATGTTCACATGACCACCCCGCGACTCCAACTATGAACAAACCTTAATTTGAGGTAGGGTGTCTGTAGAATTTAATTTGAATAAATTATAACGTCATTCTTGTTGAAAGAAAGAGATCGTCTTTGTCCAATTGTTACCGCCTAACGTGGAGGGCCGTGCCGAACGAACATGGCCTGACGACCCTCCGTAGTTTCTTTTTAATTCGAAATAGAGACCATGTTGGAAGAGGTGATAGCGACCGAATTTGGCGATGATCGGGGGCGGCGATGACTGAAGGCAGAAGTAGCAACAGTGGCTGTGTGTCGGCCCGAAGAGGACCGCGGCACCGAGTGATGCACAGAGAGGTAAATACCGCGACCCCCAACCGCGGGCCACTCGGCCGAAGAAGAACTGGAATGCTAAAGCCAGTTGGGCCGAAGGAACCGCGATGCCATGAGGGTGCCACATTACGGGAGATCGCGGCCCGCATTCCGTGGCCCGCTCGGCTGTCTAACCGGCCTGCAAGCAGTTAGCTGGGCTGGGAAGACTCTGTGGTGCAAGGAGGGTGTCATGATAGGGGGAAAACGACCCGCACATGTGGGCCGCTCATTCCTGGAAGAACAGCCGGCTTCGACCATCCGGACAAGAGGGCAGCGCCGCTTGGCACCGCAGTTTCAGAAGACCGGGGGCCGCGCCCCCTGATCGACCCGACCAGTTGACTGAGTCATGGCCAACCATGGGCCGGGCCGCACCCCACTAGGCCAGGCCGTGCCCCACCAGGTCGGACCGTGCATCATCATGCTGAGCTGACCCCTTAGCTGGGTCGAACCCGCCAATACAGGATGGGCCGACCCTCCAGCCCAACGGGCTTGACGGGCAGGACCCATTTTTCTTAAATGCAAATAACATCAAGAATGCGCATCCGAACGACACGCTGTCTATGAAACTAAGATCCTCGTGATGAGGCGGTCCTTTTTCAATTCTTTTAGTGAGTTTTGTATGACCTTAGAAAACGGCCGGGTTTGGATTTAGCGTAAATCCAACCGGGCCCCTCGAGCAGAAAATCCAGTATCTCTCGGACCAGATGTCCAATTGACGAACCGTCAGCGGTATTGGTAATCTTGTTGAGAAACAGCCCCTTCAGTACACCCCATGGGAGTTTTGGGGTACAGTTGAGTTATGGTCTGGTTGGTTCATACACAAAACCATCCGGGCCCCCGGGATTAAAATGCTAATAACTCACAGATCGGGCATCCGATTGACATGTCGTCTGTTGCATTGAGACCCCTATGACGAGTCGGTCCTTTGAGATACTTAAAAGTGAGACTTTGTGACACTTGGAGTACCGTCTTGTGGATCGTGGAGCGGACCCTCCCGCTGATGAGCGAGCATATTGGAGATACCTTGTAGCTAGCTGAGACTTGAAGACTGCTGATCAATCTAATCAGAGTGATTTGGATGGCCCAGTGGGGAGAGCTTGGATGTAGTAGCAGACTCATGGCAGAGGAGCGCTTGGTTGTAGCGGCAGACCCACGGTACTATATAGAAAGAGTACCTATATAGGATATGAGGGGAAGCGCTTGGTTGTAGTGGCAGACCCATGGTGGGAAGCACTTGGTTGTTGCAGCAGGACCACATTACTCGATTGGTGGAGTACTTCAGCAGTCCAAGGTTAGTGGGAAGTGCTTAGTTGTAGCGGCAGGTCCACTGTACTAAACAGAGGAGGAGTTCTCTAGTAGTCATGGTTTCAATATCATGAATGAAAATCCTGGTTTGAGCTGAGTCAATGAACATTGTGTTTTCCTCATGATTGAGATGGTTTAATTGATAACTTAGGTATATGTATGGGAATATACCTATGTAATGGGTAACCATTGATTTCATAATTTGTGGTTTATCTTTGTTGGATTTTGTGATACCTTGAGGATCTCGGGGTCCCTACTGAGTATCAGTATACTCACTCTTGAACAGGCTATGCCCGCACCTCGTTGTGTTGGATACAGACGACAGACAGCGCTGACGAAGGTCGAGAGTGCCAGGACCGGATGGTACTCGATGGTGGGCCACTAGGTGAGACGGTACTCGGAGCGGACCGATAGACATGGAGTGATGAGGTTGATATCATTACCTACCCTTTAGGAAGGAATATCGGATGACGATCTTAGAGCTGCTTCTTTGTTTCAGCTGTTTTCTATCTCTTTTCAGTTTTACATATTTTTCAGTTGTACTTTCTTGTTGGGCTTGTATTCTGGCCCCCATTACCTTCAGTACGCTTGTTATACAGTATTTCTTAGTTTTTTCTTATGCTTGTACTCGGGTTGTGTGTTAAGGTTTTATAAAGGCAATGCATTCCATGTTTTAGGAAAATAAGCCTTTGGTGCTAGTTGCCAGCCCCTGGCCTATGGAAGGTGGGCTTGGGGTAGTCACGATACGGGCCCCGGGGGACGGGTCGTGACAAATTGGTATCAGAGGATTCAGTTCTACCACAGAACATAAGACTCTGATATTTCCTTTCTATGAAGAAATAATCTTAAGGGTACTAAGTGTGGTTTTTAGTTCTAGGAGTCTAGTGTCGGTGCGGGCGACCGACGTATCCATACACCCGGACCCTGACTTCTGATTTCTGACTCAGTGCACGAAAACACTTATTGCATGTGTGTTTTCAAAAGTTTTCTTTATGTCATCTCAAAACAGGTCAACTCACCAGGTAGAGTCTTTTGATTGTATCGCTTCTGTTTCTTTTATGATTCCCCCATGCAGACGATCAACTAGAGCCCCGAGAGTTGTACGTATTGAAGGCCCGCCGAGCGATGAGGTCTCAGTACATGGCCCTATTCCGGTTGAAGCACCAGCGGTACCACTTCCCATTGGGCCACTGATACCACCAGCCCCGGCAGTAGAGAGTGCATGCGGCTTGAGCACACTACAAGAGTTCTAGCGCAAGAGGCCACCCAATTTCAGGGGAGAGACGGACCTGCAGACGGCTAAGGATTGGCTGGAGGCTGTGGTGAGAGTCTTCAGACTGGTAGGGACACCAGCCGACTTCATGGAGATCCTTGCTTCCAGCCTCCTTTAGGGAGCAGCAGGAAGATGGTGGATCCTAATGCTCCAGTTGCATGACGAGGCGTCACTTCTATTGGCATACTTCAAGATCCTGTTCCGGGCGGAGTTTGTACCGGCCACCCTTTGAGTGGTGCGTATATAGGAGCTACTGCATCTACAACAGGGTAGCATGACGGTGGCGTAGTACTTAGCAAGGTTCACCAACTTCTTGTGCTACTCCACTGATATGGTATGTGACTCATTATTCAGGTCCCATACCTTCGATTAGGGACTCAAGAGAGAGATTAGAGCATCATTTGTCTCCCATAGCATTTTGATGCAGATAGGGGTGTTGGAGCAACCCCTCTTGGTGGGGAGTCTCCTTGCTGAGCAGTCTCCAGCAGCAGGACCCACACCTAGTCGACAAGCAACAAAGTCTTTTGTTGGTGGCAGTAGACAGATGACGCATAGGTCCAAGAGGGCAAGACCCACAGGTGGTCGACCACATGACTCAGGATCGTGTGTGTGAGGCACCCAGGGTGGAGAACGAATTAACAGAAGCGGAAATTGTTACTCCTATGGAGGTCTTGGTCACATGGAACAGGAATGTATGACCCTCCATACAGAAGATCAGCAGATAGATGAGGGACCTCTCAGGCATAGGCAATGGTTCGATCGAGGTAGACCGCAAGGATCAGTAGATCGACGTAGAAAAGCTGGCCATGCAGGTGGTAGTGGTTGATGCTTCGAGGTGTTTCCACTACCACCACTAAAAGTTCCACCCCTACAACAGGGAATGGGTGGAATGAGGAGAGCACAACTTTAGGCAACTGAAGCATATGACTATGGATCTCTAGAAGTAGGTGGATAAGAGCGGGACTAGTTTCAGGCATAGAGGCCTTTGTTCTTGGTTCTTCTAGATTTGTTAATGTCATGGTTGTGGTTGGTTCCTATCTTTGTACTTCGAGCTGCCGAAATAAAAGACACTTGTCCTTGTGATGTTTTCTTTCCTTACTTTTTTTGTGGTCAATACAAAGAGGATTCGATTAAAACATTTGACTTGACCTTCACTTTCTAGATTCCTACTGAAGGAGACCCAGTGACCACACACTGATGCTGAAAGTGTGACTCAACCCTTGTAGGTGACAGTATCGGTTGGATGTCTGGGTAGTAGCGTAGAGGCCTTACGACGTCATCCATGACATTAATTTGTACCATTCATGTCAGGATTGACTATATTAGGCAAAAGATGTGGTTCATCTAGGGGATGAGACCAGATTTCTCTTTTCAATAGAGAATAAATCATAGCTTCTCTTGTAAATCGTAGGCAAAGAAGGGTGTAGGCGAGATCTTTTCAATTGGCTAGTCTCACCCATAATTCGTTGGTCAAATTCTTTACAGTCACTTCCCAATATCTACAGTGAGTCATGGAGGCGTAGCGTGGAGACATTGACTGTGAGACGTGACATGCTCAAATATCCTCAGGGAAGACAACTGATGGGTTTTCTGAAGTTAGGGAGTCAGCTCTTGTAGGACCAGAGATGGTTCCGGATACGATAGAGAAGGTGCAGATCATCCATGAATGCATGAAGACTAGACAGTGCAGACAGAAGTCCTATGTCGATAAGAGATGGAGACCACTGGAATTCAAGGATGGTGACCATGTTTTCCAACAAGTCTCACCTCGATGAGGTTCAAGGAGATTTGGTCAGGGCGACAAGTTATATCTGTGTTTCATCGGACCATTCTAGGTCCACAATAGAGTTGGTGAGGTGGAATACCGGCTTGCCCTTCCACCTCAGCTGCACCGAGTGCTGACATCTTCCACGTATCTCAGCTGAGGATATATGTGCATGACACATCCCACATCATCGACCACGAGGAGTTGGACATCGATGACGGGGCAACATTTCCGATGGTTCTGGTGGAGATCGAGGATCGACAGGAGTGGGTCCTAAGTGGACTGTCAATTCCTATTGTGCGCATTCGCTGGCAGCATGAAAACCTCAAGGATAGCACTTGGGAGCGAGAGGCTCAGATGAGATCTCAGTACCCCATTTGTTTCCCTAATTTGTGTTGTAGCTTTACTGGGACGTAAAGCCCTGAGGTGGGTGTAATGTAAAGACTTGGAAATTTCAATGATTTTTTTTCATAAATACTTTGGAATTGTATGAGTCTAAAGTTTCTAACGGCACCTGATTCCGAGGCCCAGTGTGCCCGAAACCAATTTTTTATGTTTTTTTCAGGTACGTTCAAAAAACGTACAAATGGGTTTTTATATCTTTTGAACCGATGCTCAGAATTGAAATCCAAGGACACCGATGAACTTGCAGCGCTGGTATTCTCTTAAGGGGACCATTACCGTAGTTGCGTTTTATGCGGGTTGAAAGTTATATTTTGGGGTTTTATCTTAAATTAAATAAAATTGTGGTCATACACAATTTTATTTTAAGAGGTGGAAATTTCCTCCAAGAGGAAGTTAGGGGTGGGACCTACACCTCACATAACCTCCCATGTGATGATTTAGTGTGGTGGGGTCCACACGAACCCAAACCCTTTCATCTACATTAAACTCCCCCTTAACACCCCTTATTTAATGTGACAACTTTCCATCAACTCCCCTTCTTTAATTGTGACTTTCCATCTCTTTCTCACTCCCATAAATTTTTTCCAACACATTTCAATTAATTAATGGAACTCTTTAGTTAATGAATTTAAGTGTTTGAATTTTGAAATTCTTGTGTGAATAAAATAATATCTTTAGCTATTATTTTTGTGGGCACTCGTTGTGTTGGGAGAACATTGGGAATGCCCCAGAGAAATTTAAGAATAGTGTTCTTCTCTTAATGAAGAACATCGTCCATCCAATGAAGAACCGCCGAAGATTGACGATCATCTCCTTAAATCTTTGGCCAAGCCAAAGGAGAATAATCCACCTAAAAGGAACGTCGCCGACGCGCCATCCTCGAATCCTTCTTCCTCGACATAAAGGAGTTGACACCACCTCCCCATGAACCCGACTACGAACAAAACTTAATTTGAGGTAGGGTGTTTGTATAATTTAATTTAAATAAATTATACCTTCGTTCTTTTTGAATGCAAGCGATTGTCTTTGGCCAATTATTACCGCCCCAAGTGGAGGGCCAGGCCGAATGAACACAGCCCGACGACCCTCCGTAGTTTCTTTTTAATTCACAATGGAAACCTTTTTGGAAGAGCAGGTGGCGACCAGAGATGGCGACGATCGGGGGTGACAATGACTGAAGGCGGAAATGGCAACGGTGGCTGCGCACCGACCCGAAGAGGACCACGGAACCAGGTGCCTCACAGAGAGGTAAAGACCACGACCCGCAACTATGGGCCGCTCGTCCAAACAAGAACCGGCCGGGTAATTCTGATCGGGCCAAAGGAACCGCGACGCCACGAGGGCGCCGCGCTGTGGAGGACCGCGACCCATGTTCCGCAGGCCGCTCGGTGGGAGAACCGGCCAGCAGGCAGCCAGCCGACTTGAGAAGAGCCTACGGCGCAATGTGGGTCCCGCTCTAGGGGAAAAGCGGCCCGCCCATGTGGGCCGCTCGTGCCAGGAAGACCAGCCTGATTCGGCCAGCCGGACAGGGGGGCGGTGCCACCGTTTTGGAAGACCGGGGGCCATGACCCCTAATCCGCTCAACCAGCAGACCGAGCATCTTCCAGCCATAGGCTGGGCCATGCCCCACCGGGTCAAGTCGTGCATAATTATCTCAGGACGTCCCCTTAGCTAGGTCAGACCCACCGAGCTAGGATGGGCCGACCCGCGAGCCCACCGGGCTTGACGGGTCGGGCCCGTTTCGCTTAAATGCGAATAACTTCAAGACCGCGCATCCGAACGACTCGCCATCTGCAACACTGGGATCCTCATGACGATGTGGTACTTTTATGATACTTTTAGTGAGTTTTGGATGAATTTAGAAAACGGCCAGGTTTCGATCAACCGTAAATCCATCCGGGACCCTGGAATGGAAAAGCGAGTATCTCTCAGACCAGACATCCAATTGATGAACCATCAACAGTGTTGGTAATCTCTTTTAGAAATGGTCCCTTGAGTACACCCCATGGGAGTTTGGGGTATAGTTGAGTTATGGTAGGGTTTGTTTTTACACGAAACCAATCGGCCCTCAGGACTAAAATGCTAATAACTAACAGACCATGAGTCTAATTGACATTCCATAAGTTACCTTGATACCCCAATGACGAGGCGGTACTTTGAGATACTTTAACGTCAGACTTCCTGACACATGGAGTGTTGGCTTGTGGCTCGTGGAGCGGACCCTCCTTGTGACGAGAGAGCAGATTGTAGAGACCTAGAAGCTGGATGAGACTTGATGACTGCTAATCGACTGACATGGAGTGATTCAGATGTCCAAGTGGGGAGCTCTTAGTTGTAGCAGTAGACCCACGGTGGAGGAGTGCTTGGTTGTAGCGGCAGACCCACTGTACACGACAGAAAGAGTACCTCTGTAGTCTATTAGGGGGAGTGCTTGGTTGTAGCGGTAGACCCATGGTGGGAAGTGCTGGGTTGTAGAAGTAGGCCCACAGTACTCGATAGGTGGAGTACTTTAGGAGTCCAAGGTTAGTGGGAAGTGATTGGTTGTAGAGGCATGACAATTGTACTCAACAGAGGAGGAGTTCTCTTGCAACTGTGGTTTCAACGTCATGAATGAAATTCCTTGTTTCAGCTGAGTCAAGGACCTTTGTGTTTTCTTCATGATTGAGATGGGTTACTTGATAACATAGGTATATGTATGATCATATACCTACGTAATGGGAAACCATTGATTTCATACATTTTGGTTTAACCTTGTTAGATTTTGTGAGACCATGAGGGTCTCAAGGTCCCTACTGATTATCATTATACTCACCCCTAGAGGGGCTATGGACGCACATCGTTGTGTTTGATGCAGACGACAGACAACGCTGACGGAGGCTGAGTGTGCTTGTCTTTCAGTTGTACTTTCTTGTTGGGCTTGTATTCTGGACCCCTTTACTTTCAGTACGCTTGTTATATAGTCTTGCTTAGTGTTTGCTTCCGCTTGTACTCTGGTTGTGTGTTCAGGTTTTATAAAGGCAATGCCTTGACAGTTTTAGGGAAATACGCCATTGGTGCTAGTCGCTAGCCCCTGGACTATGGAAGGCGGGCTTGGGGTAGTCATGATACGAGACCCGGGGGCGGGTCGGGACATGAAGAGCCTCATAGGTGCATAATTATTTTTAAAAAATGGATATCGCTATGGGGAATTGCTAAGATGAATGAATCCTTTATCAATAAAATATTTTAGCTTATTTTTGTGTTCCAAAAGTTCAGGAAGAGGTATTTGATAATGAGGTTTTGATATTGTATTAGTATTATGAACTAACCAAAATGTAAAGTCATTCTATTTATCGATTATAATAATTCAAAATTCAATTTAAATACATTCAAACATTCATTTATTAAATTAATATAACTAATATTTATAGTTTATTTCTTCTCAAAAGTATGTGAAAGATTACTTTCATCTACATATTTAACCAATTTATTTTTTAAATAATATGTTATAAAAGGTATGAATTCATTATATTATTATAACTAAATATCATTCATAAAAATACATATACAGCTATATAATATACAATATTATGATATTTAAAAATCATATATAACACTAAAATAGAATTTAACTCAATAAGGGGAAATATATAAAGGGATTTAGTTAAATTCATTGAATATAAATTAATTGGAAGTTTCTAATAATTTATTTTTACCTAACTACTACAAAATTTTCTTTTAAAAAATGTTTTTGATTCATTTTTTGGGGATTATTTTCTAATTTACCAAAACATTTATTAAAAATGATAGAATTGGTAGACCCAAAATAAAAAAAAATTGAATAATATGAGAAAAATATTTAATTTAATTGACACCACACTACTGAATATACCAAAATTTATTGATGTCATCTCAAAGGAAATTTCCCCCCCTTTCATCTTGTGCTCTAGAATAGATACTTCCTTAAATCGAGTCATCAAACTAGCACTCACTTAATTATCCATCATATTATAATTCTAAAATATATCTTCTGGCTTTTTGTTATATGTTATTTCATTAATAAGATCTTATTTAAGGAATTCACAAGCCTCATGTTAGAAAATTAAACAACGAAAATAGTTTATAGTCTTGAAAATATATTCCCCAAGTTGTTTCTACTTCCCCAATAACATAATAGAAACATGCCGTTCTTACCATTAGATTTATTTGATGGATGTTTCCCCTTTACATTCCATATTGACATAATTTTTTTTGATTTTGAGAAATACATTATCTTCATAAAACCCCATTTTGAGATAATTAGTAAAAACAAAGTCTTATCATATCTGTTATATTCATGAAAATCCAAATTTATTTGATATCTAGGCTTTAGCTCTATGTAAATCCAATAAATATGAATATCATGATGAATAATAAATTATTTTCACATGTTTCCAAGAACATGAAGATTTATTCATCCGTAGCTACTTAATATTCAACCATATATCTAAATTCATATTATTTATTTTCTGTTCTATGCCCAAAAACATTCAAAAATTAGTTCTCATGGAAAATATTTTCAAATTCATTCCATTTAAACACATCATTATGTTCTCTTTCTCTAATATTATTATCTATTTACCACTAGAAATTGGATTGACCATAAAAATACTATGTAGGTTGATTTAACATTTTTTTTTTGGAATAAAAAAGGACATAGAATATCGTCCTTGTGGTTCAAACACACCCTTAAGATATTACAAAGATAGATGATCTATAAAATTCTAAGGGTTTTATTTCATGAAATTTCTTCAATTAACGTGTTCCTATATGGGGAACAACATTATTATATTGCATGTATGTTGACACCATTAATATTTTACATCATTGGCTTATTTCAGGATGCAAATTACTAAGTTAAAATTAATTTCGTTATAGGTATCTCATTTGGAATGATTTTATCCACTTGGTTCATTCCTATGATTAACACCCTATTTCATCCATGACAACCCATTAAGAATAGACATATATTAGATAAAACTACATTAAAATATTCAAATTCTATATCATACCATAACAACCATAAGTTATACTATATCAATGGAATTATACATATATTATATTAACATATAATGTTATTCGAACATTTTCTTTGATACCAACTATATGGACGCTCCCATAAGATATCACATAATAATTAGTTTTAAAACAATAATATTTTTTTTGTATTTCATTATCAATGTTCTTTTCAAATATTTAGTTTTGGGTTATTTTTTTGGTAACTATTACATAATAATCTCTTACAATTTAATGTGGATACTTCAACTGAATATCTATTTTCCAAAGATAAGTACATTTAAAATATAAATATTTACTTTTCCTGAAAAAACTGTCACACTTTTCCACTTAACTCCATCATTGTTGACATTGATCCTTAAAACCCCATGAAATAATTTCAATACCATAAAGATCTCAATAATATCATTAATGGAAATAGAAAAATGAAAAAATAAGATAGTTATACATTTTAAAACCATGAGATTATATGATAGTTATTTCCATTAACATATAAAAAATTGAGCTCAAATTATAATTTACATACAAATGAAAATATATTTACTACGAAAATATTATAATTAGGAAATTTTTCAGAACAAAAAAAAGAAAAATCCCAACCACAAGGGTTTATTAGGGATCATGTGATCCGAATGTTTTTTCTACCAAACATATATTTTTTACCCTTAATTGGAAAAATCAATCCTTCAAATAAATATTATCAGATTACAATATGAAGTTATATGATTTATTTTAGAACTAATTAGAATACATTATTAAGGAATTTTGGTTATTTTTTAAATCATAATAATATAACACTTTCATGAAAACATACAAATAGAATATTTAAAATGGTTAATTGTGAAATAATACTCTAGAGAACATAAACTGTACCTGATGCATTAGAGAGATATATTAGGGTCACCCATAATTATAAAAAATTACAATATACTAAAAAAATACAAAAAACACATATAATATTTCATTTTCCTTATTAAATATCTTAAAATATCCATTTTTACATATGAATAATCACTTTTTCAATTATCATAAAAATATTTATAATTTTTTCATCTTAATCCCTTTAAATCAAGATACATTTAATTATATAAAATGATATATTTGATTGCAAAAATATATGAAATAACATAGCATGATTCCTAAATGATAATTTTATTGATGGATGGATATTTCACTAATGACATATAAAAAAAATCTGTATAACACTTTTTTTAAAAGGTAGGAAATTGCATTTGAATAGAATTTAAAGTTAAAATTTTAAATGAATGTATAAGAAATTAAGAGATTATTTAAAAGTTAATATAATATAAATTTTAAAAAAATTAATAATATATATATATATTAAAAATTAGAAGGAATAAGGATTTTGAGGAAAAATAGATTATTTTAAACATTTAAAATATTGTTTTGAAGAAAAATACCGTAACACTTGATAAAATGTTTACTAATGAAAAATGAAGGGAAATTGTAATTTATTTTTTATTCACTTTATTTTATAGATAATAAGGATAAAATAAATCCATAATCTAATTTATACACCACAAATTTAACATTTATTTAAAATAGATTATGTCTTAAAGATTGTTAATTGACATTAGAAATCTCATTCTTTGAGTCGGATATTTGGTGAATGTTATTTATTTATTTGAATAATAAAAGAATGATAATTCTTGATTTTTAGAATATATTTTTTCATGTTTATTGTTTCTTTTATTACTTTTATTCAATTTTATCCTAATTAATTAATCAATTAATTTTACAGTACACATTTCGAGAGTATTTAGCAATAAATTGAGAATTTTATTTGATTGGATAACCATGGTCAAATAGAACATCATTAAATAATTTCAATAATAATAATATTGTTAAAATTATTATATTTATACATTAGGATTACATTTACAACAATCCATGTTAGGTTGTTATGAAGAATGAATTATGATTCAATTATATAGATGGTAGTCGATACGCACACATCAGTAATATTTCTATTTTTCAACAAATATGAGGGAAAGAGGGAAAGTATTATTTTATAATAATTGAATTGAAAATATGTCATATATATCATAAAATTTAAATTGGGCCAATCATAATGACCAAATATTAAAGTTTGAGATGAAATATGAAATACATCATCTGGTGAGGCGGTAGCGTGTACAAATGCAAAGTCAAAGACTTTATTATCTATTATATAGATTATTAGATGTGAATGTTTTTTACCAAATACATAATGAAATTTTCTTATTTTGGCGATACCAGTGTTATGATATTATAATAGTTAACATAGTTATGAAGGATGTAAT
The DNA here is from genome assembly GCA_963277665.1 of Viscum album. Classification (NCBI taxonomy): domain Eukaryota; kingdom Viridiplantae; phylum Streptophyta; class Magnoliopsida; order Santalales; family Viscaceae; genus Viscum; species Viscum album. Next base: position 1,091,740,511 of record OY728130.1, read on the forward strand.
AGAAAAAGTGAAATCAAAATACTCTTTTAGGATCTATAACACATATTTGGAAAACACATTAGTGTTGAAATTTGACCATCCATTAGTATTTAGATGTGTTTATATGTCATTTGGACCATTATAAATTTTTTAACCCTTTATACAAATTTTAACTCTTACTAGCATAACTGCCTTTTTTGAAAAAGTTACTTGTTATAATGACCATAATTCAAAGTGATATCATTAACATATTTGAATTTTATTGATTCCAAATAAATAGGACATTCTCCAAAACTCATTTTATATAGGTATTAAAAATTAATTTAATTATATACTAACTATATATGGTTGAGAACATGTTATCAGAAAACTTATTTTTTAGTAGAAAATGATTTTATACAAAAAAAAATAAGTATAATGTTTATCCCAATAAATTTAAATGGATTTATATTAATAAAATGAAATAATTAAATTTTTAAAAAATTATAAAATATTTATTTGACATTATAAATACATTAAATAAAAAAATATTTTATTTAAAATCAATATTTTCTACTATTTACCCAAAAATAGACATTTTTATAAAAATAAAAAAACCTGGCATGTTTTTTTCATATCTTCTTCAAAAATTGATGTTCATTTATTTGAAAAAAAATATAATTTAGAGAAAAATATTTTTAAATTAAATGATATTAGACATGTAATGGAATTTAGATTGAATATAATTATTTCTTTTAGATTCAAAATTTACTTAATACTCTTATAGTGAATATAAATATATAAAACATAACTCATTAATATTCACAAGGAATGAATATTATATATTATCAAAAATGAATTGGATATTATACAATGAATTATTATGTATCATAGTTAATGATAAAAAAGCATGATCATTCAAGGAGGTGGAAGTCCACATATATAAACACTTCTCCATAGTGGAATATGGTAAAAGTGGTTAGTAGTTGTTCTAATAGAATTAAAATAATAAGTATAATAAAAATTACTAATGTAATTATATAGGTTTTAGAAAAATATATTATAAAATTAATACAAAAAGAAATGAAATTTTGGGAAATTAATATTCATGTTGAGGACTTGGGTTTTCAATTGGAGGACACAATGGAAAGGTGTTGAGTAGGATAATTTATTGTGATATGAATATTAATAGGATTAATTTTGATTCAATGGGGTGTAATAATTGTATATTTTCATGAGGGAAAAAAATTTGGGATCTATTTAAGGGTGGGGGTGAGATTCCCATTTTATAAGTGGGGAGAAAAGAATTTTTGTATGTAATTTAACAATATATATATATAATATTTAAAAATTAATGTGGATAAAAAATTAAATAATGGACTGCTGGATTAGATATAGAATATAGTCACTCATCTAATAATTTTCAAGCATGTATTTAATTTTTTTTATATACATTAATCATTGTATTTTCTGTATTTCAATTTTTTGGTTTTCCCATGGTAACATGGGTTTATTTACTTAATATAATATTATTTCCTAAATTCAAATAGACCATAATACCTAATATATAACTATGGCTTTGAAATATGAAATTCATTTTATCAGATAAAGTATCGATTTGTAATAAAAATTCATTTAAATGTAGGAAAATGTAACGCATAAAAACACATTTTATAAAAGTATATTTTTAATCATAAAATTTATGTGTGTGAAAAAAATATCAACATATTTTATTTTAATTAATGAAATTTTTTAATTAAAAATGAAATAATTTTTTTTCTTTAAAATCATCCCGACACCAAAATTTTCCAAAATAATTTTTTTTAAAAAGAAATGTATGAGAACAATTTATTTTATTGTAAAATATTACTAATGTTTATTAAATGGTAATAATATGTTTTATAAATATAAAATGTCACATAAAAATTTGTACTTGTAATCATTAAGAAAATCATTAATCAATTAAAAGGTTTTATAAACATCTAGGTCATGATTATATAACAATAATGTCATAAAATTTATATATTCGATAAAAACTATATTTTCCCCATTCACCATTAAATATGATATTTAAAAATCCAAAACATAATATTCAGATTATATTTTGATGATGAATACAAAATTTTAATTTATTCACTAAAATTATAATTATAATGGTTTAAATATTAAATTTAATTAAACACATAAAAATGTAGTTAAATTAGTTTTCATAAGAAAATAGCTTCTATTAATATTAACAATTATTATTGTTATTTCATATAAATTACTAGTTATATTGGGATCAAAATTATATTCATATAAATAATAAATTTTATTAATATTATATTTGGTTTCTAAAAAATCACATAAAAATAAAATTTTTAGAAAGGATTCATTTGATAGAATATGTCGGTATTATTTTTTATAAGATATAGAAATTTAATATATCAATGCATTATAATAGATGATGAATGTAATTTTTGATATATGTATATATATGTGTATGGTTACATAAATTTTTACCTGCCAGTCATACGGCTACATTTGATCATTTTATATTGTTATATAGTTCATTTTTGGTTCAATATGACATGCTTCAAATGTTATAAATCCTATTTTATTCTAAATAAAATAAAATATATAATAATTAATCATGAGGTGTTTCATTCTCCACTAATAAATAAATTGAATCCTTAACATTTTTAATTATTAATCACTAATGATATTATATGAGTTTATTCTTAACATATTTATCATTTGGGATATATATTATAATATGGACTCTACCATACTCGCTTAGTCCAGATTATGGTATTTTTCATTCCTTAAACAATATTAATATTTCATACAATCATATACCCATGTATGTGTGTACCCTAAACATATATTAACCAGTATGTAACTTCAAAAAAAAATCTTCTCAAAGAAAGTAAACCATTGTGAAGTCATATATTACTCTAAATATTAACTTTAACATGAACCCTCAAATGTATAAACTACTAGTTCGTAATGTTACAATATCATGAATATATATTATAATCAAAAAATGATATCAAATTGATCTCAAATATCATGGAAATATTTTTAGTAAATCAATCATAAAACCTTAGGCCTTGAATACTATTTGACATACTTTTCACAAAATAAAAAAACCTTTCATTACCTCAACATAAATCATATATTAAAGCAAACTGTTATAAATAGATCAAGCATTTTTTCCCTAATAGTTATCCCAAAAAATATAACATTATCATAAAAAAAATTAAGGACATTGATACCATTTAATATATGTTTTCAACCAATTAAATTATAAATACTAAAGAATAGTCTATATATAATTTATATAATCCTCATAACATTTAAAATATAGCACAATATCGTTGATAAATATCACTCACAAATGGGAATCCCAATGAGTATCAAAATTATATTTATTTTAATATTCCATTCACATTTTCTTAGATACCCTAGTAAACTAGAATTTTCAATCAATATAAAATAATAAATATATTATAAAACATTTATGTGTGACACCTTATTCGGTTATAAATCATTGTTCTCTCTAGATTAATGGATTTATAATATTTATTTTATTGATCCTATATCAACTATGCACTACAACAATTATTATGATAATATCCAAAATAATCATTGTAAGTGATTATGTGATTATAAAATTTCAATATTAAGATGTCCTCTATAATTACACCTTCATTTCTACCTATGATACCATATCATACATGGTTGTTCCTATATATCTCATAGTTTATCATAGGTTATTTTATATTTTTTCCTATCATATTATATATCCAAATTCCATAACATAAAAAAATTCATTATAATGTATCATAAATTTAATGTTACTACATGAATAATATATCCCAATATAGTTTATCTGGGTTTCCATTCTAATGACCAATAATTTTTCACTAGAGTAATGATTAATTCAAATCTTGACCATACATTTTTTTAGGTGATTACCCATAGAAGAATCAATTCCACAACAATATCATCATGCTAGTATCCTCCCATGAATATAATGTAGAAGAGTTCCAAAAAAATCAACATATTACCAAAACATTGTGGTTCAATCCTATACATATATTTATCCCTTAAACATATGCCTAAGGTTTTTAGTAATTATCACTTATCCTAATTCATAAAAATTGTATTACGACCGTAACTAACCTAATATGTTATTTATACCTCTAAAATTATGAAGAGCCTTATCTTGTAAAAACATTTGTTATCCTTATCTAAAATATTAACCAAAATGTTATGTAAACTTACTTTTAATTAAAACAAATAGCACCCAATACCTTCACAACTAAATCAATAATACATATTTACCTTACTTACATAACTTCTTTAAAATAAAATGAAGCAAACTAATTTTCAAAATTAATAATTACAATATCTGAATAAAAATAAAGTGTTACATATAATTAAATAACCATTTATTTATTGAGTTTATGAGGTTTATAAAACAAATAACTAACAAATCCAATTTATATAAAATTTACTAGAAATTGATTTAATATTTAAGAAACTACATAATCCATAATCTATCATCAATATATCTCACAGAAATCACCCCACTGGATATTTTATATAACAAATATTGTGTAATTCATTACATTATAACATGGTGTATTTTATCCATTACAATGGGTGAGATCATCAAATAAGTAATGAAAAAATATATTCAATAATAATCAAAATCAAAATTGATAATAAGAGGTGCGTAAATAATATAATAGAAATAGATAATAAAAATTATTCTATAACCAAAAATAAAACATTATTCTAATAAATCTACGTTTGATATAAAAAATGGATAACATAAAATGTTTCCTTCTAGATGAATTTAATAATTCCATATATCTAGTACAATTTACTAAACCAATACATTATGATGTTATACATAATCATATTACCATCGATGACCTCTATCTAGGCAATATTTTTTCTGTACAAGCATACACCAAAAGACTAAATCTAGTGTTTTTAACGTGACCCACCAATTCTTCATGGTGATATTTATATTGTTCCCTACCCTTCAATCATTTATTTCAATGAATTTATAATATCACTGAATAAATAAAATTTATGGTAAATTACCGTCATGACAAAATAATTAATAAATACCCTTACTGAATTAAATAGTATGCATATTTTCAATATTTCATCAATAAAAAATTAGAATATATTTATATTTAAGAATTCCCTCAAAAATAATACTCTATAGATAAAAGGGTATATTTATAATTCAATAGTTTCACCAATCAATTATTTTTGGAATTCAATTTAATACCAATCAATCAATGGAAGGATGAATTTGGCACTCACGGAGGAAGGAATTAGAAGAAAATTATTTCCTGTAATAGTGGATGATTTGGAAGTAAAAAGGTAGTGATGAATTTATATGTGTTTAAAAAATTAATATATAATTTTATGTTAGTATTTATAAAATAAACTAGGACTAATATATGCACTACAATAGGGAATAATGTGGTCAAAATAAACCATATATGAGTGATGAAAAATTGAGATTAAACAATACTAATTGTAACGGTAATAGAATAATAAAAATAACATTATAGGGATGACATGAAATTAAAATATAATGACATTAATGATAAAAATTATATTTTAATCTAATAAGGTAGTTAATACACCATATAAATGAAAATATGGGGTGAAATAGAAAACATTTCTCATAGAATTGAAAATAGAGACAATAATATTTTTGAAATTAAAAACCTATAAAGAAAAACCTATTGATGGATAAAATTTATATTGAAAATTAAATACCACTAAAATGATATGATAAATAATATTAAATGTGGATTAGATACACAATTCACTAGAAAACATGGTCTGTAATAATAAATATTTCTCATGTGGTGAACATTTGAGATAAAAAACCATTCTGGTGACCTAAATTTTGAGGTAATAATAATTTTATAATTTGGTTAAAAAAATTATTTCAAACCTAGAGATAAAGGGAGGGAATAAAATAAAAGATATTCATAGGGTAAAATAAATCATATTTGGAATAATCGAGTATAGTAAGAAAGTATGTAGTCATATGGAATAAGATTGAGCTAGAAGAAACCCATAACATAGCTTTTTCTTAATTAAAATTTGCGTTAACATCCAATATAAAAAAATAAATAATATAATGGCCAATTTATTTTCATTTTAAATATTTATTAATTTTTTAAAAATTAATTTATATTTACTCTCTATATGTACTCTAATTTTAATATATATATTATATTTACGGTGGGATTATTGAGGTTCATTGTTATCATGTTTCGTAACAGAGGGGTTGTTCTTCCGCATTCTTCCCAATTTCATAATTATCATATTATTCATGTTACTTTTTTGGATTATTATTTGTTTTTATAATTTTATTGCATGTGATTTGTGTTTATGATCATCAACGATAATAACGATGATGGGAATAGTTTACAGATTTTCAAAAAATAGACATTTGTATCATTACTAAAGAGTATAAAATTTATTTTTCCATTATCACAACTGAAAGAATACACTATACCAACAGTTTGGAACCGTTGGTATATGACTCAAAACCGTTGGTATAGCCTATAACAATAGTTTTGAGGACCGTGGCCATGTAATCCATGAGAATAGGTCTATACCAATGGTTATGAAAATCGTTGGTATAAGTAATATGTAAATCTATACCAACAATTCCATTAAATTGTTGGTATATGTATTTCAAAAATAAATCAGTGGGATTTGATCCCAGGACCTCTAGTTTATGATTGAATGACCTAACCACTAACCTAACATGAATTTTGAGAACATAATTTCATACATATATATGTATTATCATAAATATTTTAAAATTTTATTTATTTAATGTTCTCCGAAATAAGATTCCATTAAAAATGCCTAGACCTATACCAATGGTTCTCAAATCCGTTGGTATAGAATTATACAAACAGTTTTGAGAACCATTGGTATTGGTCCTTGGATTTTTTACCCAGACCAATGGGTTTGGACAAACCGTTGGTGTAGGGTGTCTATAATGGACCTATACCAACAGTTTTTGCCAGACCATTGGTATAGTCCTCTATAATAGACATATACCAACGGTTTAGCCAAAAGTTTGGTATAGGTCCCCCCACCCCATACCAACGGTTTGACCAAAACCGGTGGTATTGGTCCATATAAGTGACCTATAACAATGGTTTTGGCCAAACCCTTGGTATATGTCCAAATTAATGAACTATACCAACGGTTTGGCCAAAACAGTTGGTATAAGTCATATTTCCATTTGTTTATAAAAATAAAATTATTTTTTTATTATTCATATAATGTATGAGATTAAATGTAATCCCCTTAGCTAACCATGATATAAATTTTTAGCAACTTTCATGTAGGTGGTTTAATTGAACCTAACAAGAATAAAACATAAATAATGTATCCTTGTGATGTTTTATAGCTTACTTATACATATATTATAAAAAATATGACTTTTTATTTCTAGTGTGATTTATAATATTTTAAAATAAATAGATTGTGAAATTATTTTCTATGATTTTATTATATAGTATGAATATATCATTTTTCCCATCAATAACTCTTTTGGAAAGCTGAATTTAACCCAAGGGTTCATTTCACATACTATTAATTTGTTTTCCAATGTTTCTTATCCCGAAAATAATAATTTCGAAAAAAACCAAATTTATACATCAAAACCATAATCATGAGAATCCATGAAAGATAGTGATGAAATCAAAAGGCAGAAAAATATATCAATCCGTGGGGGTAGTAGTCTGCATCTATGAATGGTTTATGTTTTCATTCTCCATAGAACGTGAGAATTATATAATATATTTTTTTGTTATTAATATAAAATATCTTATAAATATCTTACAGAATTATTAAAATCAATATTTTTACCATCGATATATAGTTTTTACAGAAAAAGAGACATGTTTCTTCCTAGAAGAGGTAGTATTCACACATGCACAAATGAAATTTTTGGTTTCCATATGGGAAAGGTGAAAATCATATAATATTTATAAACTTAGATTAATATTAAGTAGTTTAAAAATAATAAATATTTCATTATATTTTATTGGGAATAAAATATTTTAAAAATTAACACAAAAAAGAATAGAAATTAAGGAAAATTAGTACGCATATCAAGGACATGGGTTTCTCTAAGAGGTCCCATTAAAAATTGGATGATTAAGCTAATAATATGTGACCAAAATCATAATAGGGATAAATAGTAATATAGGGTAATGGATAAGGGATAATTTTAAGAAGGAAATATAATTTTTGAGATGTATTCAAGTGGTAGTTAGAGGCCCCTTAGATTAGTGGAATGAATAAAATTTTTGTAAATACTTTAACTTAATAAAAATAGTGAACTTGTTTCACATGTAAATAGGTTCCATATCTGGAAAATAATGGATTAGAGGAGTTGATAATGGCAATTATCTCTCAACCAATAATTTTGGAACATTTTTTAATCATGTTCATAGTCATATAATCTTATAATTTTAAGATTTCCATTTTTGGTTTTACTATGGTAACTAGTATTTGTAATGATAATTCAATCTTAATGGATAAAATAGAATGGAAATATTACATAATATTAACTTCACTATTTGAAATATGTAATCCGTTACTAAGATATAATTTCAATGCGTAAAAAAATTAATTTTAATATTAGATCATGAGGTGCAAAACACCCATCTTTAGAAGAAATAACATTTTATGGTTATAATTTTTTTTATAATATTAAATTATCAACTTATTAAACTTTAGTTCCATAAATTGTTTTATTATAAAAAATTAATATCCTTTGGATTTATAATGAATGAAAAATTGAATTTTATCAAAATAATATTTAATTAAAATAAAATTGTGAAAAATATATTCTGTTAACTGAAAATCTTATTTATATTTAATTATAATTAATTTTTCTAGTTTCATATTGGTAATAATAAATTTATTGTTTTTATAATTAAAAAAAAATAATTTTTCAATTAAAAGTTTTTTTAAGCTTCTAATTGTTAATTATATAATGATAGTCAAAAAATTATTATTTTGGTAAAAACTATTTTTTTAATATTTCCGAAAATAAAAACAACATTCAAAAAATACAAAAATTTTGTATTAATGATATATTGAAATAATTTATTTTAATATTATTTTCATTTTTTCAAATATCAAATATAAATTTTAAGATTTTATCATTTTAAGAAAATATAAAAATATAATGGAATATATTTTCATAGGAAAAGATCTATTATTTAAATATTAATTATTCTTATTTCTATTTTATATAAATTATGAGTCAATGTAATGTTAATATATTATTAAAATCAACAATATATTTTAAGAATAATATATTATGTTTTATAAAAATATAATAAATAATTTTTTTCGAAGGTTTTTGTTTAAAAGCATAAAATTGAATTATTAGCTATATAATTGATCTAAATAATATTATTAGTGCCTTATAATGAAAAATGTAAATTTTTTTGTTTTAAACAAATATTTATAATTTGGTTATAAAGTATCTCCGCCTAGTAGTGAGCATCGGTTCCTTGATTAGTAGTCACTACCATACCTCATGCACGCCTTCCCAAATGGAAGATGCTATTGACTAGTAGCGTGGGTATACAGTGGAATAGTAAAAATACTATAGACACATATCTATTTATAAAAAAAATGAATATAAATGAAATTCACCACATCATCTCTATAAATCTTTTGGCGATACAAATATTATTATTTTTTGATAAATAAACAAATAACTAATTATATAGTGAGATGCATCATGTATTCTTCTAGAGCGAGATATATTGGTAGACTATATAAAAATAACAAAATATTGTCATGGAAAATGATAAACAAAACCATAAAAAAATTTCTAAGTCATATAATGATCCAATACACCTCACACCATCTTGGTGAATAAAAAAAACAAAAAAGTTGGGAATTTTAATATACCTATTCTTGAAATGAAATAATGTTTTCTACCCAGGTACCCATATTCCACGTTATCCTAAAAAGGGTGTGATTATATGTCAATAAGAAACCACGAACGGTGTCCATATAATATATACTCTATAAAGAAGTTCTTGTAGGAGTGATATAAATTAAAATTTATTCGAATTATCAATTTGAAATTTTGAACCATTAAAATTTCTCAATTTATATATTGTGGTAGAAAAAAACAAATGATTTCAAGGATCCATGATGAAATTCGACATTGTATAAATATCTTGATTATCCTAAGGCTATGAGTCCTTCATCCTGGTAAATTTCATGGCTTCACTAGTTTCAAGGTATTCAACCAGGGAAACCATAGTTGTAATAATACTAAGAATTCCACATGGCTCAACTAATGACCCAACCAATATGATCCCATAAGAAATCTAATGGGGTGATACTAGAAACTCCAATAAATCATTTATACTTGTATGAACACAATGAACCGTTTTTGAAATTTAAATGAAAGAATTATTTTGAACCAACGACTTACACTCGAGGCATTCTGCACAAATTTCTTTATCTGAATCAATGGATCTCATCCTAAATCATTAAACAAGGGTGCACTATAAAAATCCATGAAATTTATATGTGACATTTGATAAGTAATTAATTACCAAAATATAAGAGGTATCCATACCAAGGAATTCATTGTTACAAATCAAGTAGAATCTATTATACTTCTTCAAGAATCAATAACATTGGTCCTTATTAAATACTATATTTTCATCACACACAAAAAAAATCATCTGAGTCCCCTATTCAAATCATGTGATTAATCAAGAAACTAAAAAAATCATGTCCCTACAAAATCAATGGACTTCATCTATGTAATTTCAACAATAAAATCTTTAGGTAAGCAAGGAACCCTACACTAAATAATTCAAATTATTCTTTATTTACCATGTAACAACCTATTAAGTTCAAACATGCACACAAACAACAGTCAATTCATTAGGATGCCAAATCATGTTAGTAGTATTTAACAAATATATTTAAATATCATAATGTAGTATCAATATATATTTAACTCAGGATACCCCAAGACCACATGTTCACATTTCACTTTTATAATTCCATTTAATCCAAAATTTTACATTCAAAACTATCCTTACTTACATTACACATATAGTCCACTTTATTGGCCATTCTATGAATTATATATATTAGAATAACACCCAATTATTATTCCATATACTATCTCAATACCGAAATCAAACTACAATTCCATTATATGGTTATCAATTTTTTGATATTTCAATTTAATTATCATCAATCTAAAATTTAACTCCCGATAAAAATTGTAAAAATAAAACTAATTATTTACCAATATAAAATTAATTTCATCATTTGAATCTATAATCCCGCCTACAAGGGGAAACACAATACAACTAATATGAATGAGGATTTACAACACAACCTAGGAAAACCACATGTACATTTATTATTTTGGGTTGTGGAAAAATAAGAAAAATTTGTCCTAAACAATGTCCATAAATTTTTTTTAGTATATTTTAATTAAACTGATGATGTAATCAACATGATAGATATTTATAAACATATTAAAACTATTAAATACTAGGGGTTTAATTTTAGGTACCCCTAAAATCATTTAATGATTCTTCAATTAAGTTAGTAGTGCGAAAAACCACTACCTAAGATCATATAGGTTCTACATTTGATATTCAACCAATCAAGTCCCATTCATGAATCAAAAAACAAAAAATTAATGATTCTAAAATAATTGTAATTAGTTAAAATATTTCAATAATATATAAATTTATGAGATCTAATAGTCCACTCACTAACCAGATACTCTTATAATACCTAAACTGAGGAAAACCAACCTTAATAGGTATATTCCTTACTAATGTGTTTAACCTTGGACAACAACCCATCATATGGAACCAAAAATGTAAGAGTAAAAAATTAATTTTACACAAAACACAAAAAAAACCCCCAAAAAATACCACAATGAAAACATAAGGTGGTGGAATGAATAAATTGTCTCGCGAAATTATATAACTTGACAAAACATAATCATTATTATATCGGTTTGATTCAAAAATTATTTTTGGGAATACATACTAAAATTATTGATCTAGATAATAAAAAAATGAGGGAGTCCCAAAAGAGAATATGGTTTGTCACATAGAAGGGAAATTTAAAAAGTATTTTCATGAAATAGGCCATAATCCACACCACATTAATGGGGAAAATAAGAATGGTTGTAGTGCCCCAACTCTACATGAGACAAATTCAAGGGGAAAAGGGGGTTTTCCTTTTAATAAACAAATGGGGGTGATTTTTTATTTACCAACTTAAAAACAAAACTTATGATATGGTGGAGGACAATAAAAGAAAAATAACATCAAGAACTTCCTCAGTATACTGTCAACCCACATTGATTAGATAACGGACCCCAATGATCTTCCTTGACATTGGGAATAGTCACCATCTTGTCAGTGGTTTCAAGCTATATCCTCAACTTTCCATCTTATCACCAGTTCCTTCTTAATACCCCAAAAGCCAACCAACATTGAAAACCAATATAAAAACACACTTTTTGAGAGTTGGAAAGTAGTGAAAAAATATTCAAAACTAGGTTTCTGTAAAAAAAACATTGTTATAAATGAATAATATAATTTCTATATTAAATTATATCTCATATGTTTTGAAATGGTATTATAAACTCCCACTATAACACATCTCATCACCTACATTTTTTGGTCATCATTCGATTTAATCTCCAAACCTATTCCATTCATCAATTCCACTAAAAATTAATCTTCCAATACTAAAAGGTAAATTCTATAATATAGATCTATATAAAATATAATAATCTAAAACAAAAAAAATAAAAAATCCCCCTACCAAATAACTTAATAAAAAACATTAAAATTATGATTTACTACACTCATATACGATAAACCACCCAAGTTGTTTCTTTCTAACCATATAATCATAATATGGTGATCACCACTATACTATATAACACTATGAGGCCAATTGTAATACATGGGAAACCTAAAAATTAATATTTACAATCAAAACATGATATCAACATTATATTGTTTCAATAAATTTGGTTACCAAACCACCATATCATATATCCCATGCACACCATTTAGAGGAATGTCCAACTCCCCATATCAGACTCAAAACCAATATGTTCATATACACACCACTCATTCTTGAATTCAAAACACATTATCCCTTTCTCAATAGTAGTTGAAAACGCATGATATGTTCATATTATATCAATTTTTTCATGCCTAATGTGGTATTCAACATAGATATGCAACATAAATCAAGAATAAACATGAAATATCTTGAAATTATCCTTCCTCAAAATTCTCAACTTCATATGATAACATGTCATATAACCATGATTCCTCAATCCACAATGACATATGAAATTCATCTGAACACACCACTACTTCTAGTTAAAAATATTTGGTGATACTCCATGTTTGAACCATCAACTTTCCACTTCATCCATCATTTCATACCACAAGTATAGATGCACTACCAACCAAACCCCATTAGGATCAACTCAATATATACTATGGATGAGTTAATCACACAAACCACTACTAATATGATTCCTTGGAGCATACCTTCCATCAAATAATAAAGACATCAAATTTTAACCCACATACCCATTATCAACAAAATTCTGTAATTATTTCCAACTAATCGATCTCATACACCACTGATCCCCCTCACATATGAGTCACATCACAATGACTATATCTATATTCCCCATATAAAGATAATACTATTAATTTTATGAGAGAACCATTTTCCATCATCCTAATACCATGTTCTTTCCCTCAACAAACATAATGGAATGAAAGGGATGAGACCGATAACCTCTAATAAATATTATAAAATTCAATTCAACTACCAATCCAATCTTATGATAATGTTACATCAATGATTCCTTAAAATAACACAAAAATTAAGGTTACACTGTAAAATGAATGATGGAATATTCCATTCCTTCTAGCTCATCCATTACTAATATTAGAGCCCCAACCTAAATGGGTATCATAAAATATTATTTCTTAATATTCCTCTTTAACCATTCCACCATTACGATTATTATAACCTCAGAATATCTTATCATTGCATAACCTAGATAATATAAGTCACCATACCAAATCTAAAATATTTCCCATTATAATATCTGAACATCACAATTTTCACTTGATATCCTTGAGTCACCACACCTACAAACCTCCCATCATACATATATTAGAACTCATCCCATAATAGTTAATGATTTATTAAGAACTCTTGAAACATGATCTAATACTGCTCAACTACAAGCCATTTGACATAATCCACCTCTAATATTATCTTTTTTTGAGATTCCATAAAGTTTCAATGGTTTCATACAACAATGAAACATAATTGTAGAGTAACACCAGCACTCAAGGTTTATCTTTATCCACCTCTAATATTATCTTTATCCCATTTTTTTCCCATACTTTTAAAGACATATTAATAATCAATATCCTCATGCACTTGATTGGTCCTACCCTCTATTTTTGATAGTTGTAGAGTAACACCAGCACTCAAGGTTCATTACATCTCAAAATATATAGGAATTTATTCTAGGACTACACCACATTTTTCAAATTTTATTAAATTTATAGAGATTCCCTATCTCTATCTGTCTCATAAAAACCATGTATATCCCTCATACACTACAGTTAACCAATATATGCACCTGAAAAATCACATCACTCTAAAAACTACCCTCAATACTAAAATCAACCCTTCACTAGTTCTCTTTATATGAGAAATAAAGGTATATAATATTCCAACACCATATAAAAAGCTGGACTATTCAGGTATTAGAATCAAAATTCATATCATCACTTATTCCACAAGAAATCATAGAGACTCAAAAAATAGGATAACCCCTCATAGAGGTCAAACTCATTTTTCACAAAATTTTCTCACTAATTCCACACCTCAAACATCAAATAGGTCAAAACATTCAAGAATAAAATAAACCCCAAACCAATGTGATGGGGAGTCCATCATTCTAAATTGTAATTTGTTATCTCATTTTCATATTGGAATCTGATAACTAATGCACTCTCATAGCCCAAAAAACCCAAGGATGGGTTTGACATTAGCTACCCATTATATCTAAATCAAATAAATATATGGTTCAAAATTAATTCTTTATTATTTACCAAGGACAAAACATCCAAAAAATGATGTTTCTGATAAATGAACTATACTGTGAAGGTAATAGAGGACAATCATCAAATTTTTAACTATGAATTTTATTTTGAAGATTCTATATAAACCCTGAAATATTTAATTTCATAATATATATTTATCTATTTAAATTAACTCGATCATTTCATTGATGAGATTCAGTTAAATAAGATTTCAATTAAAATTTTTGGGGTATAATACTCAATATATTGTTTTTGGGATTCTAATTTACTCAAACCTCAAAATAATCAGGTTAAAAAATTACAGAATAAGTATTTTAAAATATTAGGGTGTCGGGTGGTATGTTAAGTCAGTTTTATCGATACAGATATATTCGAAAAAATATTAAAATTCATCTAAACACTATAAATAACAAACCAGGTTCACAATGTAATTTTAAAAGTATACAATCACATGAAAACATGCAAATTAATTTTTAATCATACCTGCCAAATATGAAGCATATAAGAAATTATCGTCAATTATTTGGAAAAAATATAAATCCCTATAATGGTAACATTTTAATCAAGTTCATCAATTATATAGAAATAATTTCAAATTTAAAAGTGAATAATTGGAATAATAATCCCATATTTAGAAACATGGACTTTCGTCAGATGTGGTGTAGTGAGTTTGATGAAAACGTTCCAAACTATGTGTTGACACATCATATTTCTATTCTACCATAGAATAACAATAAATTAAGAAAACAAAAATAATATAAATTTTTAATTCCCCATAGCCCTATATCACAGTTTGGTATGTGGAATGGTATACATTATTATACCTCATGTATAACTACCATTACCGTAGAGGATTCCTACTAGTAGTGTAGGTCAAAGGCGGTAAAATGGGGAGACTATAATTACATTTTAATGTAAAAAACAATAAATATAAATTAAATCATCCACATAATCCTTGTAGATAATGATGTTAATTGAAATTATGAATGTGATGATAATTAATAAAATAATCCATGAATGATATACATCATGAAAAGGGTCACAAAGGAATATATTGGAAGGAAAAATACCAAATTTCAAAATACTGAAAAGGATAACGAGAAAAAATAATAAAAAAGGATTTGATTATTAGATATATCATGAAATACACAATCAATAATGGAAACAAAACAATGAACAACCTAAAACCCTTTACCATACTAGAACATGTAATTTAATAATGATAGATTCCCAAGTACCAATATTCCATGGGGTCCTAATTAAGGTTTCATTATAACATAGTAATACACATGTAAATAAATACCTAAAATAACAATTCAATATAATAGTTCATATAAAAAGGATATTAAAAACCATTTATTCCAATTTTCATGTTAATTATTTTAAAACATATAATTTCAAAATTAATATAATGATGAAATAAAACAACCACCAATGTCTGGGATCCATAGTGAAAATTGAAATTAGTCAAATACCTAAATAAACCCAAGATAATGAATCTATGATAATATTATTCATCAAGACTTTATTAGTATAAATTAATACTATTTAGGATTTAAATTTCATAACAATCCCTTAGAATCCACGTAGCTCAATTAGGATTTTCCTCCCATAAAATCCCCTTGGGATTAAAATGGGGGAAAACTATAGAATTAGACTAAATCTAGTATAGTAGTATAAACTCATGAATCCATCGATGATATTCAGAAGAATTGATTTATTGTAATCAACTTTTCACACTTGAGACATTGAACAGAAACAGTTTAATATAGATATTAGGAGGTTATCCCTTGATATTCAATGAGGGAACCCTACAAGAATCGATGAAATTAATCCATTGATTGCATAAGTAATGTTTTATCCAAAAATATGGGGTAGAGTCTCAAAGGAACTCATGTTAAATAATCTAAGATGAATAAAGTTGATTAATCAAGGAATTCCATTACATTTCACCTCAACGAATTTGAGTGTTTCATCACACATAAAAATTTATCTAAGTCCCTTATTGGAATATATAACCCCCTCGTGACATTCCATAATAATAAAATCAAAAAAATATATTGTGAATTGATCTAGTGAATTCATAAAAAACATCCATAAGAAATTAAGCAGTATATTCTACTAAATGATTCATTGATTTCAATGTATTAAACTCTTCAATCCCCACTCAACTATTTGAAAGTTTTAATTCAATACAATACCAAGTCCTAATATTACTATTTAAGAAATACATATCAAGCTGATAAAGTGGTCTCATTCTTTATTTTTCTTATGCTACCTTAATTAAACTTGTTAAAATTTAACAAGAATAATACTAAGAAATACAATCTATAGAATTCAGAATTATAATTCTTAATATAACTTCTATGGACCCTTTAGGGACTATTCTACCAATTATTTTTCTTTTGAAAACATGAATTTATAATTCAAAAATCAATTTCATGACTGATTTGAAGCTTAAATTCCACTCTATGGTTATCAAAAATATTAAAAATTCAATTTCAAAATGATTTATCTGAACATGATATTCATTTATAACATATAAACAGAAAAATACACATATAAAATTATAAATAAAGGGTTATAAGTAAATTCCATACTCCCATACCTGATAGGGAATTGTACCCTACTAAGATAAATCATTATCTACACTACAACAAAGGAAAAACCCTTAGAATGTCATTTATTAGGATCATGTCATAATAATAAAAACACCGGGAATAAAAAAGGTTGAATAAAAACATTAAATTAATTTTATGTTTAATCATGATGGTTCATGAAAGATGAAACCTTATTCACTTATTAAAACATGGTAAGATGAAGGGATTAATTTCTAGGGACAAAAACATCATGTGACACTTCTTCTTATTCATTAATTGCCTCAAAACCCACCACTTGAGCATGGATGGGATCAGAAAAGAAAACTCAACTACCAGCAGCCCTATTTCACATCTAATAAATTTAAAGAAAGTAATTATAATTTTATTATAATTAATTAATAACATATACAACTAGAAATTCTAATTCACTCCATAATAAAAGGCCATTCACATAGCTGATGCTCCCATTGCACGAAAACTATGGCCAACCATCCTTTATTGATTCATTCTATTATCTGAACACAAATTGGTGATAAATACCTATCACTAGGAATCTAAAACATAAGTGAGAACATCTAATATTTCACAAAAACATGGAAAAATAACCAAGATAGATACCTCCACCAATTCTTCGGGTGAATTCATATATGCATGACCTCCTAACATCATCTATCTTGGAAGACAAGAATCCCTATAATAAAGGGATGATCCCACCATGACAAAATAGAATCTTCAATGAAATACCTATCTAATATATTTAAACACATTAGGGATACCAAAAGTATAATAAAGGAGATAACTATGAAGAGAAACATACCAATGATCTATATGTAATAACCCCAAAAGCTACCCCACATGAATGTGGAACTAGTGGAGGGAAGAGGGCCCCAGGGTTCACAAATGCCCAAAAAGTGGAAAGAGTCGTTATACTTATAAAATATCAATGAAGGTATAATTGAGATTCTACCCCATGATAATCTTGATGTCCAGTTGGTGGCTTCATATGGGGTATAATTTCACTATCAATTGTCGTTAGCCGACCAGTATACGCTAATGGGAAAAAAGCCTCCAATTCCATCCACAGTTAGTCTGGGGGATATAGGTTTTATCCCTATTCACTAAGAATATCCTTATTTCATTCTTGTTACCCTTTAAATCTAACCATACCAGAAACCCCATTGAAAAATACTCTTATGATATTTACAATAATTCATAATACCATTTTTAACAATAATTATCTTAATGACCTATACAGTAAATGAAATTTAAAATTTACCATATAAATTAAAACTCATCCTTCCATATAGTGTATTACATAAGTTATATAAATATTACTAAACAATTATATAGATATATTTTAATATGCATATATATTTCTCTGATTTATTTTTTCTTATGCGAAATATGTATCACAAGCAATCAAGAAGATTATTTTCATAGGGTAATAAAATATACAATCCTTAATTTTCTTGTTTAATAGGTGGTGTATCTTCCTCTAATTCATTTGGTATTATTTTATACCTCTTGAGAAAATAATGCATGGAAATTCATTGATTTTTTCACAAAATATATCGTAGAAAACTATGTATTTGGTCACATTAAACCAATGGAAATGATTTTATTTGATAAAAATATAATGATAAAAATATAATGAGTTGACATGCATAGATTTTTTTACAGTACAAAGTGTTGACATACTAAGATTTATTGAAAACATAAGGTGTATAATTTCCTATATATTTTCACAATATAAATGGTGGATACAATTTTAATTTTTGAGAAAATATATTATATATATCATAATGTTTTTATCCATATTACGTTCTACACTATGATTAAATGACATGATATGTTATTATTCAAGATTCATATTATTATGATCTATGGATTATATTTATTGTCTAATACCCTTATAACCGGGTATTTTTTTCTTTTATGATTAAATATAATTTTACACTAAAATATATAGAAATACTATTTTTACATGTTCCTTATTTTATGGTATTTATCCAATATTTATTTTTCCAAATATTCTTATAATCTGACCCTCGATAAAATTTTCATGTAATATGAGGTTGATCACTACACCATTGCATAAAATATCTTTTATTGTGAAAGGGAATGTAATATATAATGATTATTAATTTAAGGGATTAGTATTCATCATTATAAAAGAAGATTAGTTAATTGATTATGCCTTTCTAAGTTAAAGAATAAAGATAATAATTAGTTGTCACATGATTTGGAGATCAATGTACTGGTCCTTCTGCAATTGATTTGAAAACATTATATCTATTGAGAAAATTATGATATATATATTTATCAAAATATCTTGAAATATATGTTCACATAGAAGGAGTGGAATATATTAAAATAATGGTGGTATAAATTGATAAAAGAATATGAATTTTTATTAAATTAATTATTGAGGTAGTCATTGAAGGTGGTTGATGGTTTGAGCAGAAATGAACATGTTACCCTATCCCATATGGGGATTGTAAAATACTCAGTAAACAATTATTGCAAGTGTATTAATTCTGATTTCATATAGGAAGGGTACTAAACATATCTGTTCTAAATTATAGGACAACCATCCATTCACGAGAGGATCAAAGAAGCATAGAAATATTATGTGGATATACAAACAATTGTAGTAATTTTTTTGTAGTTAAACTATTATAAGGATAGAATTTTATGGTTTTGAACCAAGATATGTTTCCCTTCAAAAATATAAATTTTGAATGAATTTTAGAAGAATCCCATATATCATCCTTCTATTTCTCTCTATGAATACTGATGATTTATAGATATGTAATTCAAAACTTCTAGGGGGATAAATTCAAAAGGGATATTTAAAATCACACATCTTGATGCTTGGTGTTCCAGCAAGTTAAAACTGAAAGACTAATTTCAAAGGTGTTGATTCCACCATTATTTGTACCAATATGGAAATTATAATACATTTCCATTGAGTTATATTTTTTATTCCATATGAAATAAAAAGTTTATAATTTCATTTGGATAAGAGTTGATCCACCATCATAGTCATAACAATTTCAAACAACGAGAGAAGATTATCACATGACATAATTTTGAAGATATGCATTAAGTAAGTGATAATTCTTCATAGTGAACCCATATCGACAGTATCAAACTGAGATTCATGTTTTACCTTGTTGTTTTATAGAATGCATCTAATGAGAATTACAAAGGGAATTGATTTTTAGTACATCTTATCAACCATAGATAGATGATATATCTAAAATAATCATTTAAACTATTGAGGATATCCTGATATGTTGTTTAGTGGATTTATAGGGATGTCTATATCAATAAATCCCCTTTATAGAGTTCTTATATAACAATAGTTTCCATTTTATGATTCAAAAAATGTCTTATGTAGCTCTATAAATAAATAAATTATGGAATACAAAAGTTTGGGATTAGGTTGGAGAGAGGAAGCTATGTACAAAAACATGATAGATGACTAACAACACATTAAGTGGAATATAAATTTGCTGAAAAGGGGGTAAAATAGTAATAAAGATAATCAATGGGGAGATCTATATGTTGAGGGTGGTTAAAAGGTGTTCCACCAGAGATGTCAAATGGAATGGGTTATGAGTTTTTTGAAGAAGGACTTGATGATCCATTGGTATATTATTCTATTAGAGATCCTTGATCACATCATGATATAAATTTACTCATAATATTCCCTCTAATGTTTTCTCATGTACAATAGTTGTTTCATGTACCCCTTTTTAGGAATTATATAATAGACCCCTCATAGGTTTTAAAATCTGAATCCCTAGAATTGGGAAAAGATCTATCATATGTGGAAAAATATGTGGAGATTAGTGATCAAAGTAAAAATGTGATGGATAACATGTCCATTGACACAACACATGTTTTAAAATGGAATCAGAAGTGTACAAACACTAAGAAATAACCCTAGTTTGTAATGAGAAAATGCATTCCTCAATTTTTTTCTTCCAAGATTAATAATTTCAAGGACAAATGTATTTTATGTGTCGTAGAATGTAAAAACCAATATTTTTAGTTAATAGTTTTCCTTAAATAAATATAATATTGAGTAGCTTGTATTACATTCAACACCAAACTAAAAGGAAATATAAGATACTCTAAGAAAATTATTAAATATGATTGATATATTTTATTCATTAATATGTGATGTATAAATATGTGTAACCACCTTATGAAAACTCTTTAAAATTATATATTAATATATGAGTATATTATTTCAATTAGAAAACATTTTTTCAATATATACTTTTTTATATAGATATTATTTAATATAAAATTTTAAAAATTAATAAGATAAAATAAACATAATATTCTATTTCCACATATAAAAATAAATATAAGATGGGTTTTTAAAAAATTTCTTAAATAATTAATTTTTATGTCAATAATGAAAACTATAATTTTTACAAATATTATACCTTTTTAGAAGTTGTACTTATATACGAAAGGCATAGATGTTTTTAAAAAAGTTATTCAATCAATTATGTGTATAAGAAGAAATATTAATTATTCTAAAATAACATTTTAAAACTCAAAAAACCATCTTAATCACTTCTAAATATGAGTAAATTTCATTTTAATTTATAAAATATTTTCAGTATTTCCCTTAAAATATAATTTTAATTGTCATATTCAGATTTTTTTTTTATTTAAAGGCCACATAAATTGTATTTTTTACAATAAAACAGATGATTTCATAAAATTTTTGTTAATCGATAAATTTATACTATGTAATAATTTTATTTTTAGAAGACATGTATTCTAAAAAATTGTATGACTTATATGGGAATATATTAAAAAAAATTATAACATTTATAAATTTTTTTAGATAAATGATTTTTTATATTTTATATTATAAAAATAAAAATAAATATTCATTTATATTGTAATATTAGTCCTTAAAATTGTTTTGATGGTTTAAAAATATATTCACTCAAAAAATGTAAACAGTGTAAATAGTTTCATACTAAGTGTAAAAGTTCTAAAGAATTTAATGAAATGTGCCTTGATAAATATGAATGATTGTTGTTTATGAAAACAATCCTTTCATCCTTTAATTTATACCTTTTCACCACTTTACACTTTAATAGTTACATAAGGATATAGAAATTTAATGTGTACTTCAAAAATTACCCTTATATTTGATTATAAATGGGGATCGGTTCCATAATGTTAGGCTACACAATTCCCATATAATTTTATTTTCAAACTCCTCTATATTTTCGTTATATATATTTATTTCAGTTCAATAACACTATGTTTTCAATTGATAATTATATGACCTCAAATTAAATGTATTTTTTGATGATAAATCTCAATTTCTCAATGACGATAGCACACTCTAGATTTAGAATGTTTTAAGGTAATTGGATATTCTTATGTAAACTTACTTTAATGAGTCATTAAGATTCCAGCTTGATGTTTATTAAAGAATACAGTTTTCTAATATTCAATTATAATACCATAATTCCTTCTCAATTTAATTTAAGTGGATTTTATATTTGAAATCATTACATTACTGAATTTCATTTTCGAAATTATATCATTATTGAGAATATTTCAAATATTCTATAATGAATGATTCTTCTGCATATCATTATTTCAATTTCCCCCCAAATCGATCATTTCTATGTGGAAATACAGTTATTTTTTTTCTTAAGTAACCATCATATTTCCCTTCTCTAATATTATATTGGTCGTTTTGTAAATCTTTTTGGGGATCGGGGTTTTAACAAAGGTAATTAGAAATAATAAAAATATTTTCCACTATTTTATATTATAATGTTTTTTCTATTACCACAAATGAAATATTGATAACTGTTTTTTTAATGATTTATTTTAGATATTTATTTTTAAATTCTATTATATTTCAATTTTTTCACTTCACCATTTAGGAAATGAAGTTATAATGTGATACATAAATGTTTTATTAATAGAAATGATTAAAATAATTTCAAAAAACTATATTTTGGGTACACAATCATTTTAATTTTTAAAATTATAAGGATTATTTAAAATTGAAACTATTTTTCATGAATTAACTTATAAATATTATTTTAAATTGATATATTTTTTAATTTAATGTTGTTATTGTTGATTACACTATCATGGTAGAATTGGGTTATTCTATCGAGAAATATAATAAAACCCAATTTTAGTTCAATGGGTTACGTATGATAAGGTCAATGAACCCAATTATAATTTTATAGGCTTTCATGATATATTTAATTACTTAAATCTTATCTAACACATATATATGGACAATGATCAATGGGGCCTTGTATCTCACTCCAATTCATTAGTAAAAGATTTATATCACATGATATAATGAAGCATAAACATTCTTGGATTTATTTACAACATAGTGCATGGACATTATTGTATTTGGTTATAATATAATGTTTTAACATGTTTTTATTATTATTATTTTTTTAATTTAAACGGTGTAAATTCATGAATATAGTTATAACCTAAAGGGTGGACATGGTTCATTCTGATCATTACATAAAGGGTGAATATACATCTATTTTTCTAAATAAAATGATGTTTTCATTTTATTA
Organism: Viscum album; assembly: GCA_963277665.1. Classification (NCBI taxonomy): domain Eukaryota; kingdom Viridiplantae; phylum Streptophyta; class Magnoliopsida; order Santalales; family Viscaceae; genus Viscum; species Viscum album. Next base: position 1,091,764,904 of record OY728130.1, read on the forward strand.
TGTAGTACTCCATATTTCATTTATTTTCTAGGATTCAATGACAAGCTATGTTATTATGTCATATGTCTATTAAAATACTACATGATTCTGTTTTATTATCACTCACTATTACTTTAGGGTATATGTTTGTTCATTTTAAATCACATGTCCTTATATCATGCCCTGAGTAAAATTGTTATTGTTCTATGTCCTTTTTAACAACATATTTCTCTCATGATCTGGTTTTCTCCTATACTTATGATCGTACATGTGATGACATGTTGATTAACATTTCCATTTTCTAATAATTTTGATATTACCCCTTTCATACATTTTCATTACTAAAATTATGAACATGGGCATATTATATAAATGTTCTAGATGGGATTATAGTGAGACATGATTGCGGGTAAAATTTATTAATTTTCATAAAATAATTTCTATGTAGCTAGTTCTAAAACACATTATACCTCATATTTTTTTGATAGTGTCAAAATATATGAGATATAATGTTTAATTAATGGATTTGAAGTGATATAAATTTCTTTTTATCTTGTGTCACGTTAGTTTGTATCATAACAAAGTGTAATTGTTATATGGGATTAATTAACTTATTTTTTCAATTTTCGATGGGATAAAATTATTAAGTACCCATGGTAACCATCTAAACATAAGATAAAATATAAATTTTTTTGAAAAATATTGAGTATTTGGTTCCCTATAAATCACATACCTATTTAGGTACTAGAATGTGGATTCGATTTTCATAGTGATACACCATGGTTTAATCATTTGGAAATAGACTTGTTGATAATTTACCCAGTCTTCACTCAATGCATGATGAGTGGGGATAATAGTGAACATCTATCGAGCCACTCCTTTGGGATATTTATTGTTAATTTATATGCTATATTTAATCTATTACATTTCATTTGAAAATATTTAATATATATATCAAAATAAGAAGTTAACATGGATATCCTGGATAGAACTAAGTGTGACTTATGATGATTTTTTAGAATCACAATCTATTAATATGGTAAAAAAGAGTTCTATTTTTAAATTTTATTCTTTTATGGGATTATATTGTATAATTCCTCTGATATGATAATTTTTCCTCACTAATGTTAAACCATATTGGTTTTAGTAATTGGTAGAGAAATATAGAATCATGATAATAATGGATCTGAGGGATCATGATAAATTATCCCGAATGAACTACCCTATAGGTTTGGAGGTGTAGCACAATATAATGTGGAATTTATCATATAACATTAAAATGATATGAATAACAACGTGGACTATATTGATCTCCACAATGCACCTATAAATTATTAAGTGTTATTGATTATTTTATGAATAAATGAACACTATCCTTCATTATATATTCTAATCCAATAAATTATTACAATATATCAATGAGACAAAAAATATTCTTTCAAATATCTAGTTCTTAGAATATCAGAATGATTTTCTTGGCATTTTTATTTAGAAGGAGAGACTTGCCAATGATAGATTCTCATTAAGTATACCATGAATAATGATAATTTAGACTCTATGTAATTATTTTATATTAATAAATTATTAATCATTAGGTATTTTCTTAGTACTCTTGAAAAGAAAATAAATAGATAATTTATTTTTGTGAAAAAAGTATAATCAATCTATTGAAATATTTCGTGAAAACATTATGAGGATTTCAAGGTATGCCTCTGGTTTTATCTCTAGCCTTACTAGTAAAATAGATTAAATTTTAGTGGATTTTATCCAATTATTAAAAATGAATTTTCTCTAATGTAATTTTAAATCTACATAGTAATTTTCTATGTATGATAAATAGGGATATGAAATCATTGGACCATTGTTATTCTAGAGAGAGAGAAAATTACATATTTTTATCTTGGAATCTCCAAATATAATTCACCTTGGGGGAAACGTTTAACCACCTACATGTCAAAATATTTGATGGGAGAACATTGGTAAATGCATCATGGTAATGATAGAATTAATCTTGTTTGGAAGGCTAAGACATTTAGCTCATGTCTGTCAAAGCAGGATTAAAAATATTGTAAAAAATTATGGAAAATGGACTTAAATAATGTATTACAAAAACATAGATGTTTCCAAAGAATGGATTTTATTAATTACCCATGTAAATTCCCAACCAATAGTTTCTATAAATAATATAAGACCCAAAATCCTCTTAAACATTGGATAAGGGAAGAGTGTATGTTATCACTATCAATGAATTGCATCTCAATAATAATGACTTGAAAAGAGGAATTTTTAACCAATCAAAAACTAAAAATTATTTATTTAATTATGGTTCTTCAATTTGTAATTGTTTTCAATTTTTATAATGAATTTTTATTAACCACAAAAATATTTTTGTTCAATTATATATTAAAAACCTTAGCTGTATTATGACGACATCTTAGATATATAACTGTTCTTTGATAATGAATTATGATAATATATTTACTATAAATTGATTCCTTATACAATTGGTTTACATTTATTTAATAATGGTTATGTTTTGGACATACATACATAGATAACATATTATTTATTTGTATCATTTTAATTCATTCCATATCCCTAGAAATCCTATGATAAAATTCATTTGATGATCAAAAAAATGTTTTCTTAATACAAATTATGTATAATATTTGTGTGAAAATTATAAAACATTTCTAACATTTTTTTATATTTTATTTAGAAGGATAATTATTATATTTCAATTGATCAATTTAATGTTATAATAGTGAAATATAATGGGATATTAGTAAAAAAAATTAGTTTTCAGTAACTGGTAAAAATACATATTTTTCATATTATTGTAATTTAATTTATTTATGTTTTTTCATTTTAATTATCGATTATATTGGGTATTTTTTTAATTTTGGCATATGTTTCATTTTATTGAACCTAATATAAGTAATTATATTATAACAAATATAATATATTATTTCAATATATGTTCATTTTTGCCCTTAAAACATAGTAATCTAATAACTATTTGTCAATATTTTTTACCCATTTATATTAAAATTTATTTTTCCACATATAAATATTTAATATAAAAAATAAAATTTTTATTTGAAATAATGATATTTAAATTTAGTAAATAGCCCCTTTTGGGTCATGATTAATAATAACTATGGATAATATTTGTTAACTTAGTAAGGGAGAACCCATGATAATTGGGTTAAATGTATGACATAATGATTTAAAATTTCTCTAACTATTTAATTTATTATATTTGATATATTTTTTCTATCCTTAGATATCTTAAATATTAAAATATGAAAAAAAAATTAATTTTATTTTATTATAAACATTATATTATTTTATGAAAATGAAAATATAAAATGACACTCTCTTGGGATTAATTACTCATTAATGTTTTTATAGAGAAAAAATAAGTTAAAAATGAACATAAAACGTTATATTGAACATAAATAAACTATTTTATTTATTTTTCTATTTTATAGTGACAATGAAATTTCAATATATATGTTTGCAACGATAACTTAGTGCTTGTAGAAGAAGTAGGATAAATATAGTAAATGATTTTAATATCATTAAAATAAATATATTTTCTATGAATTATGGGGTTTACAAAATTTTAATTTTCATAATAACTAATAACTAAAACCTAAATAGTTTAGATTGAAATAAATTAAAATCATGACACCATTTTTTTTAAAATTAAATGAAGTGTCTGAAAAAAAAATTATTGATATTAAATGTTAAATATTATAATATTGTTTTTTAAAAAATAAAAATAATATTTAAAGTGAATAGGATAAACATTAAATTGAAAATCAAATCATCTTTTTAACATTAATGAGCATCATTTTTACATAGTCATAAATTTATGACCTATAAAGACTAAAAAAGTGTGACCATGGTTGTGGTTATAATAGATTTACAATGGGGTTAAACAAAACGATAATGTGTAAAAGGATAGAGAAAATGTTCTAAATTTTATTGGATAATGGAATTTAAAAAATTAAATATTTATTCAAATTAATTTTTAATTGGTATAATTTTACTTTATAATGACATAGTATTTATTTAAATGTTTTTTTCTTCTCCAAGTGCATATTCTCATTCTTTATTAAAGGGATCCTCCCCTCTGCCCATATTCAACATTTCTCATCCATATATATCTTAAATTTTTCCCATAACACCTTTTATATTCATTTATTTCTTCTTAAATTCCCTTGTGTTCTCCTAATATCATTCATTCAAGGCCTTAGCTGAAACCCATTGGAGGTCTCTTAAAGAAGAGTTATAAATCAGAACCACATATATTCAATTTTATATCTACATCAGCATTCTAAATTTTTATTTTATCCAATATCACATGATAAATATAGTATAATAAATATATTTTTGTGTTTTTTTGATGATGGCATAACCATTTTTCACCTTTTTTCCATTAAATGGGAAATTACAGTTTCAATCATGTGTATCTAATAACTAGAGCCTCCACATAAAAAATTGATTCATTTTACACCACTAACTCACATTTATGGTTTTAATGATAAAAATAATAAATATATTTTATATTTATGATTAAATAATAATACTATAATGAAAAAAATATCATCTAGAATATTTTTATTTTTCTCATTAAAAATTGAATTATTATTCATGCGTACTTATGAACTACCATTACCATGGGCAGCATATTTCGTTTTCAAAATCCAAATTTTACAATTGGTCCTAAAATTATAAATATTGAATATATAATATATTTCTATAATTAATAATATTTTAATTATGATGATACCACTACCAATATTCATCGGCCATAACTTATGAAAAAACAAACACATGAGAAACAAATAATTTAACACCCGAAATGAAGACATTTATAGAAAATTATTAATATATTAGTTTTGAAATATGATAATTTTATAATAATTTAAGTATTTATATGGTTATTTTATATAATTATAATAAATCAAAATTTATTTAATTAGAGGTTAAAGATCTTATGAATCCTGCTTGAAATAAGTAAAGGGTTCATTGTCTCAATTTTTCTTCATTGAGACATGTTTGATATTATGAAATTATTAATGTTTATGATGTGAATGTACATAATTTTTGAAATACTATTTAATGTATACAAATTAATTGATCATATTTAATGTTAACCAAAAAAAATTTATTATCATAAACCCCCTTTTATGGGATAAGTGAAACCAATCATGAAATCAAAACCATAAAACAACAACCAATCCTCGAAGGTCTAATAGGTCAAGCAGAAAAACAACACATTCATGTATACAAAGAAAAACCCAACCCAAACTAAAATATAGTAATACCATATTCCACCTTTTCATTGCAGCTTGGCTCGATGTCCAGTTCATGAATGATTGATCCTGGTACAGGTGGAAATGCCCTACCCTCTCAAGCATCATAATCCAAATATAAATTAGTGGGAGAAAACACTCAGATCTGAACCTTTTTTGAGTATCCCCTTATAGGTGAACCATTTGCAAGTCCCTTAAACTGTGAACAACTGGGACACAATGCAATCACAACACAAAACAAATTCCATGAACTCCAAAATTTATCAACATAAAATATAAAACAAAAAACCTTAATAGAAAAACATTACCCTCCCAATATGAAGCCTCCTTGAGTCATTAACCCCTCCACCGAAGACATCCTGGATGAACCCCACCGCACTCCATGTGTCACCCACTACCACTGTAGCCACAAAAGAAACTGAAATATGATCTAGGAAATATGAAGCTAGTATATCATCACCTAGGACTGGATGACCCAACACCACACCAAGGGAACATCGCCAATTAGGGTGTTTTTACACTGTGAACTTAAAACTCCACTCTGAGCATGGATCCTATCATATATGAACTGCAGACGAACCCCCACTAGAGGTTGAGAAAACTAATTCATGTGAAGTCAGGGAGAATACATGTGGGGAGGGACATGGACGAACCAATGATGTCAACTCCACAAACCTATTGATACTCACAAATCAATGCAATCAAAAAAATGTGATAACATCCAAAAAATAACATATGAGGATGAGTCATTAAATCACCAAAATAAAAAAAGATAATGGAAATCTTGATCCACCCCCCCCCCCCCCCCTCTGATCTACTCTGAAGACAACACCGAGCCACACCAGAAATGGAGAATCTGGAAGCCACATAAGAACCATCAACGAGCTGCACCGCCGATGGTCCACAATGAAGAGAATGATAGTAAGAAAGTAAAACCTATTTGGAGAGACTAAAGTGGATTCCACATTGTAGTTGTAGTTGAGCCACATTGACATTGAGACGAGATCTAGAGGAAGCCTATTATTATCCACACAAATCCATTCTTGTTGAGGGGAGGAGGTGACTATGTAGAAGAAACCCTAGAACATCTCGAGAGAAGGGGTAGCCACTACGTAGAGGCTCCATAAATAATTAATGTTCCCCCATTATATTAAAGGTTAGAAATCATATTATTTCACTAAAGGGTTTTGGATTTGATTATTACCAATGTGGCAAGGGTTTCTTATCTCCCATTTTTTCAATGAGATATATTCCATATAAACCACTAGATTATTTCATTTGTTTCAAATACATTCCCTTTGATGTATTATATAGATAATATTTCAACAATAATAGAATTTAATAAACTATTTGAATGTATTTATTTCATTGGGGTTATGATTAAAAATTTAGTAGAGCATTAATAGTTTTATGTTTCAATTTCTCTTTTTATTGGGATAGTATAGGATTAAATTTATTATAATGATCTTCTATGATATATATATCAAAAATATTATAAATAATCTTCTACATTGATAATTTCAATACATAACATGTTTTAATTTAATTTTTATCTCTTTATGTACAAATATATTCTGAATAACAATTGTAAGGAAAATCGTTTTTTAATTTGATTCAGAATCATTGTATTCGATGTCGATATTTTCAAGAATGTTTTTACTATTACTCAGTGATTTTTAAGGAATATTTTATCTAGGATTTAATTTCTATGTTTTTTTCATGTAAACATCTCTTCAATTTCCAAATGAAGTATTTTTAAATTTTTAATAAAAACATTCAAAAGGATATTTTTTTGGCGATTACCACAATAAATAATTTCACCAAAATCATGCATAGTACTTTATATTAAAATTCTATTATATTATCTTGTAGTTATTTTCATTGAAATATTTTCCTTAATATTTTGAAATGAATTAGATTATAAATAAGAGATATCTTGATGAAATGGATAATTTCCCTTTTACAATTATCAAGTTATCCATTAGTGGTTTTTTTAGATTTGAAAAAATCCATTAACATAAATTATGCTTCCCTAGGAAAACGATCCAATTATACCATCTATGTCATTCATATTTATTTTTTATGATAATTATTATATAATATTTATGAAATAAATTTTATTTTCTATTGGTTATGTTAGGATAAATTTTCAATTATTCTAGATATTATTGTATACAAATGACTAGATTATGATTACATTAATGGTGGTATGAAATTATAACTACCATGGATTGGGTAAATATTAATTATTTTTTAGATAAAAGTGTATAAAAGAGATTATAAATATCCCAATATGGGTACATAAGAGGTTATATGAACCCGAAATTAGGTACAGGGGAGGTTATCCCAGGACAAAAATGTTTTGGATGTTTAGTGGGTAAACATGAAATATGAATTATATAATTTTAATTATTCAACACTTTATACCACCCTTTTATAAAATAATTTTTTAAATTTTATGCTCTCATTGACCTTTTTCATTGAATTATTTATGATTTATTTCTATTGAAATGAAAATATTTACTCTATGAAACATGATTATGATATATGAATTAATGAGTTGTATTTTGAAATTGTATGTTCATGTTCTCATTATATTATCCTCTTGAAATGCTTACATATGATCCTTGACTAATATATTCCTTTCATACCAAAAATGAAATTCTAATATCAATATTTTCTTTGTTCCCTTTTCATGAAGAAATGAAGAACGATTTTAATGATTTCATGTCAATTAATGGTGATATTTTTTAGGAATATAGTGGGGGTAATATATAAATATTTTTTAATTTGTTTTTATTTACCCATATTTCTACACATAGTAACCATTAATGGTTTTATGTTGGGTATTTTTATGATATCTTTTTAATATTTATCTACAATATTTTAAAATTTAATCATGTAGTGTTTAGGTCACAACATTTTGTATCCAATTAGGGTTTAATTATTTTTTGAACATAGAATGAGAAACATTTAGTGATAAACCTTAGGATAATTCTATATATATGAGGCAATCCTAAGTTACGGTAAAATTGAGACTATTTTTTCTTCGAAAATACTTCATTGATTATATATTTCATAGTTTATATGATTGTATAAATGACTGAATAATCGGGTAATAACCCAAAATGGGTAGATTGGGTTATAACTCAATTTAACCAGTGCATGATGAGTTTTCCAAATACATCAATCCTGGATAAACACTCTTGGGGAATATTCTTGGATTAATTACAATTTTATTTATAAAACATTGTGAGGGATTTAAATACTTAATAACCAGGGGTGACTAAGAAAAAAAATTAATGTTTCATAGATGGGGAAGAGGAGATCATTATTTGGACATCTTATCATTAATTTATCTTGATTATATGATAACTCTCTCTAATAAATTCAATACACATTACTTATTTGGGATTTATTTAATGGACATAATAAGGTTTAACTGAGTAAATTTCTTTTCATAATGACAATATGATGTTTTCCAAAATGATATACCAATTGGGAAATAAGATAGACTGAAAAACTCTCAATGTCATGCTAAATAATTCATCATGATATATGATTAAAATCCAAATCATAATTTATATTTCTAAATAATAATAATAATATAAAAAACATGGTTACATGAATTCCATTGAAATATGTTTATTTAGTTTTCTCTATGTTTAGAATGTGAAAAGCAGCACTCAAGATATTGTCTAAAAAATAAGAAAAAAAATTTATGTGTGGAATAAATGGTCATAAATTGTTATATTTACATAGAAAAAAATAGAAAATGTCTGTTAAGATAAAATATTGGAATAATGGTTTCATAGAGGTATTATTTTTATCATATTCTCATAAAAATAGAAATCAAAAACAATATATAAATTGATGTTATATTGGGAAAGCCCATGAAAATGATTATAATGGTTATATGAGTACTAGTTTTATTATTTATAAAAATGTTAATATTTATTACATATAAGATATATGAATTATTTTAACTGTATTTATTATGTTAAAAGTATGAGACAATATTAAACTAAGGTTGATGAATCTTGGGATATGATTCGTATTTCATAATGTTGGAATAAATTAATAAGAAATTGTTCATGATTCTTGGTTAATGTTTTATGAATAAAGTTGGTTGATTGATGTTTTCAAATATTGGGATTTGAGAATTCTGTTATAGGGTTGTTTTATAAAAGATAGAATTGTTACACAAATCATGAACCTCTATGTATTTTCCAAACATTGTTTTTATTTTTGGATTTCATAGAATATGTTTAATGATACGAACAACATAGAAAATTTATTTAGTGGTAATTTGATTATTATTAGAAGACACATGAATGAAGAACTGGTAAAAATTCTAACATACCAGATATTGAGATAATAATTTATTAGTTTGTTAAATAGATGATTGATATTGTTAATGTTATTTTAATTGTTTTGGTGAAATTGTTATTTTAATAATTTTTATGAAAATGTGATTTATGATTATGTTTATTAATGTTTTTTTATATGGAAAATATTGAAGATTTTGAGTGAAATTAATTTTTGGATGTATTTATGTATTCAATGATTTTTTATTGTGAATTTTCTTATTTTAGGGAAATGATTATATTCATTAAGATAACTTATGATCATGTTATTCACTTACGTAGAATGTGAAATTTTGAGGAACTTTATGTATTTTGGGGACTAATCTTATATTTTTTTGAAATTATGTTACCAAATTACTTTAGAAATTTTTTGGAATGGAGATATATGGATTTTAGAAATTTATAAATTTATAGAATTAATTTTTTAGATATTGTGTATTAATTTTAAAATCATTGATATTAATCATTCAAATAATACTTTAATCACAATATTTATCTTACCATATAATAAATTTTTTTCATTGAGTAACTGAATTAATATAAGAGGAATATATTGTTATTATTTTATTGATATAATAATATATTGGAATTTTAGTTATTCATGCATGAAAAATTCATAATTTTCATTTATCATTATAACATGGGATTTAAAGTGGAAAAAAATTGAAACATAAAACATAAAGATGAAATTATGAAAATGGATTTTTAAAAAGTTGATAAGTATATTTTTTGGATATTATATTGCAAAATATGACTCCAAATCCATGAAAATAAAAATTGATAATGAATTTTGTTACAGTTATTTTTAAGGAACTGAGGGTATTTTCTTACCCCTCACCATATTCTAATTTTGTGGTCATTAACATTCTCATGATTATATTCTTTATCACTCACCATTACACATTGAGTATTATATTTCTCATGTATATCAATATTTTCACATTCTAATTTTATTATCCTTATCTGGGAACCTAATTATGTGTTTCAATAGATAATCATTTCCTTTCAAAATTCCTTTTTAAAATAAATATTTTTTATCCAATTAAATGATTTGGATTTTTGAAACATGTAATTTAAAATATGGAACCCTTGTTTACCAATATAAAAAAATTTAGGTGTTTTTGTGCGTTTGTGGGGGGGGGGTAATAAAATGTAACCCCACAAAAATTTAGTATAAAAGAATACTCATCATGACATTATTCTTAATATGATTCTTATAGCATTATGGTAATTACGAAATAATATAAAAATATTATATTTTAAATGTAACAATTATAGTCAAGAATTTAAATTTCAATATTTGAACTTGAATATCCATATAATAAAAAATATGTATAAAATTGTTAAAAAATTAAAATATATTGATCGATAGATAATTATTTTTTATTACATTTTCAATTATGTTATTTTATGCTTAATGAATAATGTCTTCACAAAAAAATTATTTTTTTATCCTAAAGACATTATAAATAATATCTTCAATTATTTGATATTTTATTCTTGGGAGTGAATATCATTTTTGAAATCATCAATTTAATATCAGTATTTTCAAAATATATTTTTTATTAATTTAAAATTTTTGTGAATACTTAAAAGTATAATTTTTTATAAAACAATCATTTAATTCATTAAATAAATGAATTGAAATGCCTGATTCTATTTTGTAATTTTTTAAGGTAAAATATGACATATTTGATTACAAATAATATAAATAATTCTGTAGGAATCAAAATTATAATTTTTTTTGAATATATTAAATTTTTTAGGTTTTGATTTTCATTTTCTAAAAACATTATTCATTACCTTTTATGAATTTATGCTAAAATTTATTTTTGGAACATGTATAAATTTATTATTTTCAAATTTATATCATATTAAAAAACACCAGGTTTTAATCTGGTGAATTGTCTCCTTTCATTTTCTATCATTATGAATAGTAACTATTTTAAATATTTTTCACATCTGTAATGGAAAATCACCTAAAACAGGGTTAAAAATATTCAGAAAGGATTTTAAATATCTCCACCACCTACTATTATCCTGTATGAAATGTTTTTCCCAAACAACCCTCATACATAATAAAATATTTCACATTAATAACACGTTTCATTAATTTTTTCATATATATTATCTTATAAAAATGATAAATAAAAAATATCATTTAGTTGATTTCAATTTCTATTATACAACATCATAGGGATAAATTATTTTTATTAACAAATGTAAAAGATTATGTGAAAATAAATAAACTAATTTTTTCATTGTAACTTGTTTTCAATTATTTATGGTATAATCACATTATATTATTTCACACATTTAACTTCTGCAACTAGAAATAGTTTGAAAAAACTAGTAAATTATCTTCATAACATAGAAATATATATTTTAGATTAATTATGGTGTTAAATGAATTTTACGGTCTATAAAAATGTAAACCTGATGTCAAAAAAGAATATATTTCTAATTTATTGTTATATTGATGGATTTATAATTGATTTAAATGAATATATTAAAAATTGATTTTATTAATATTTTATGATAAATAATATTCAATTAAATTATATAAAAATAATATAAGAATTTGGAAGAGAAAAATTAGAATTTGAAATGGTTTACAATTTTACGTATAGATATTTTTTTCCACTTTCCACCTTTGATGTATATTTTGTAACCATAAATATCATGACTCCCTCTCTCTAAAAATAAACCTATAGGGATGGATGTGACGAATGGAATATAATGAACCTTGAGTCCCATATCCAGTAGGTCGCGTGTTGGCGACTGGAACCATGGGTGCACTAATCTCAAAATATTAGGAGATTTATTCTTTATAAGAAACATGATTGAGATATAAGTTTAATAATCCAAAATAACTACAAGAAATAATATTAAAGAGAGTCCTAAAACATCCCACATGAATATATAAATAGAACTGATATAAATACAATTATTTCTCCAAGGTGATTAACCAAAGTACAGCTAAAGTATAAAATAAAAAACAATAATGGATATGAGAAAGTAAGGTATATCAAAGTCCTTAAAATCCTTCTAGAAACGAGGAAAACATTTTATATACATAGGGTTAGAATACCAGAATACTCGATATAAAATCCAAATTCTCTCATGCTCATTTTGAAGAAGAATACAAATTCCCCTGTGAGATAACAGTAGATCTAAACATTACCAAATAGGTATACTGTCCAAACACATCTTCATCAAGGAATTCTCACCAATAATGCTAGTCAGGTAATATAATATGTTTTAAAGAACATCGATGATAGGGTATGCCACACCACATTCCACTCATTAACAAAACTACCCATTTCACTACAAACATTATCAACCAATTTTTCATTTATTGAATCACTATCCCATAAACTATCCTGAAAACACATATCAACAATCAGAGTAATATTTATTGGGATAATGAAGAGACATAGTAAATTAACATATTTCATAGTAATGAATGATCATACCATGACCACTGGATACGGGTCTAAGATTTATAATGTTATCAATGAAATGACTCTTGAAAATTACCCACACAAAAAAACAATCCTTATTTAAACTCATCAACCTAATTTATCATATTAACCAATTCAAACCCCAACTCCCAACCACATCCGGTAACACATTTCAGTACAACCATTATCATGTCCTTGTTGAATAATCACATCACACCCCTCAAAACCACACTTTACAACCATATTTCATCCACTTCCCACATACACATAAACCACATCAATACCACACATCCCATCACATCACATACCAAGTGAAAAATGTTTTTCCAGATTTAATAAGGAATCCTTTGTTTAGTCCACATGTTAATTTTTGGGTTCTAAAAAATTGAATGATCCTGGGGAATCCATTTATTATCCATATATATGTGGTTATCCTACATTAATATAAAATAATTAAAAAAAGATAATAAGACATGCATTCCACAAACCATTTAGTACACATAAAAGGACCCCCAATGACTAGTATTTTCAGTGGGTATTTAGCCCATAAATAATCAAGATATCAATAATAAGAAACAATTATAGTAATATGATGCATCACTTTTCCCCAACCCATGTATATTGATTCTTAAAAATATTATATATTTTTTATTAATCCAAAATCAATAATATTAAAATGGTTAAAAATATATATACTCATAATGCATGATTAAAAAATTATAAAGATGAAGGAAATCCTACTTGGAAGAAGAACGATCGAAAATTTCTATATGTTCCAAAAACAGGGGTGCATGTATTGAAGGTGACTCTCCAGGGAATCATGAATGAAACTCTAAAAAACTCTATAAGTAAGGAGGGTTTGGGGATGTACCATGTTTTGAGAAAGGAGAAGGTATACATGATGGGTAGGGTATCAAGGATTTAGGAAAAGGGAATTAGATTCGATTTAATATGTCCATTAAAGGAAGATCTGACCAAGACCACACAGTGTGACCATTTCAAAGCCTTTAGACCCTTATAGAATTAATAACATAATTTAAATATTTTGAAACAACTCTAAAATTGATCAATTTCATCATTAATTCTAATTCCCATCACAAAATTCATAAATATTTGGAAAACTAAAACACTCATAGAAAAAATGATTTTTTTTTGGAAAATAGGAATCATTGGTGGTGATGCACCATCAGGATGAAAAACCAACCACCATCAGTGAGTCACTATTGGGAGAGACACCACCAGGAGAGAAAATACTAGAGGATGAAGCACCGGTCAAGAATCCTCCAAGGTGATACATATCCTGATGAGGTTGTTTCATAGTTCCATGAAACATGTGTTCCAATTTCAGTATCCCTTCCTCCAGGAAGACTCTATGGTATTTAATCATGGATCCAGAAACACACAACAATTCCATTTCCAAAAGGGTATGATTTCCAAAGGTAGGAGTTCTTTAAATTTTAACATTACAATATTTAAGAACATGCATCGGTAGAGTGGATGGGAGGTCAAACTTATCAATCCCATTTGGGGGGAATTATTGTCTCCTCTAGGACCCTCTTAATAATGTTAAGATATTTTCATGAATACATATTAATTGACCATGTATAACATGTTTTTTCCTTGGAATTTTCATTGGCTTGTTAAAATGTGTGAAAATCAGAATCACTCATATATATTCGAGGTTCTTATTTAATAGAGATATCCATATGTATTTGAGGTTCTTCATCAATGTAATCCTCTAATATACTAGTTATAAATTATTTTAATTAGTTTTATGATGATAATGGTTTTTATGCCACTCAGTTGGGAACTCTAGAATTTATTGTCATCTAGGGAGATGAAGGTTTGTTTATTTATTGGGATTCTAACAATAAAATAGGCTACCTACATATTCTGGTGAAAGGATTCATAACCCTCATAGTTTGGTGATGCTTAATGGGACCCATCATACCTTTTTAGTTCAAGTGATAAGGACCTAGATGTACAGTTTAATGTCACATGGTAAAGACATCTAAGAGAATGGTGCTTAGTCATTTTTTGGTGTGGGACTTATGCCTATGCACCCCAAGGAACATTGAAAGAGTATGAATTTCTAGGTAATATTATACCATGATGATAATATGGCCCAAGGAGAATATGATTGACTTGATGTGATGGGTTTGGACCTCAAGGAGGATTACTACGTATCCAATGTGGATAATAATCAAAGCCCACATAGTTTTATAAGTCTCATAGGAGAGTACATTCCTTTAAGAGAAATGAGTTTGGTCCAACATCCAAAACAGGATTCCTTGATGATTTGGGGGATTAATTTAGGGTTTATACTTATGGAGAATACCTATATTATAACAATTAAGGTTGGATTCCTAGATATGAAATCTAGTAAGATCATTCCCTTATAATTCTTCGTACGTATCCCATTTATGGTTGGAATCATAGATCTCGTTGTTCATTTATTTTATTGGGTTTTATGCATAAAATCTACCCATTGTAAGGGAATTTATTGGGTAACTTCTTTCACTGACTTACACTAGCCTTCCTAATCCCTGACGGAGTGTCTAGCGTCATAAAATCCTCATAAGTAATGATATAGAGCCCATGAATATCCAAAACAGAAATAAATATGAAACTATGAGAATCTATCCATAAAAAATATATGAAGATAAAATGGAGGCAAATAAAATTATTCCTCTAAATGTAGAGGTTCTGAGATCCTTCACCTTCCAAATATACTCCAATACAAATGACTGACTAGTATCGTGGCCCTGCAACCCTATCTGAATTCCCTAAGCTAATACACTCTACTATCTTAAAAAACCTGTAGCCTAACTACCATATCCACAACTTCCTCCTTAGCCTGAACGTCTTGATACACTCTAGTTCCCAGACTAAGGAGAAACTTGGGGTCCTTCTTATAAACATGGAGTCACAATTGATCCCTCCTCACCAACTACTGGTGAGAAAAGCTAGAAAAAACAATGAAGATGACCCATCTTTCCGCAAGCTCGGCACTCAATCGGATCTCTGAGGCAAAGAGGACTAATCTGTCCACTCTTCCTGCACTGGTATCACCTCACCTGGCTACCTAATGATACTTCCCTTTTTCTGAGATCATTGCGTGAAGGGTTCCTATGACACATACTGTTATCAAATGAAGGAGTACCAATCCTGAATGATGAACTACACTAAATTGTAGGTCCCAAATCCCTCAAATAAAAATAAGTAATTAGCTCGAGGTTCATTATAGCAATCACCAATGTCTGCCTGAAGACACTCACCTGTGATCAAATTCCATACCTAAGACCATCCTCAAAACACCTAGCGAAAGATAACTCGTCACCTCCCTAAACAAGTTTAAAGTGATGTAGCCCTGTAAAATGAGAATAGTAGTCCATCACAGAAAGAGTGCCCTGCTCCGAATTCATGAAATCTCAGTATCGATTGGCCCTCAACGTCTCGGGGTATAAATTATCGTTGAAGATACTCTAAAAGTCTTTCCAATCCATATTAAAATAACTTCCAGCATGTAAGATATCATCCCACTATCTCCTTATAGAATATAAAGCATATACATAACTAAGTTCACCCTCCCCTCTGGAGGCATATCCCGATGATCAAAGATAGAATGAATGGGCTCTAACCATGACTAGGTAGCTTGTGGTCCTCCATGCCCTGAAAATGTGGGATGATAATGCTTTTGGAACACCTGCGTCAACTCCTCCATTGTTGGGGAATGATGTGGTGCTCCCTAGAAAGTCTATATCATCCTCATAAAGCCTTCACAAAACTATGAACCAACACTAGTTTCCGGTATAACAGTTGGTGACAAGATGGGCATGGAGGGAGAATCTGCCAGTAGTCCCTAATCTAGCATTTCTAGTGTCTTGTCATCACCCTGTACTTGGCATACAACCAGAGGACATCTTGGCGGAATGAATTAGTAAGGTCAAGCGCACACCTTAATACAATATTATCAAGGACAATACTTAAAGATCAAGTATAAATATGAGAAGAAACATTCATGTTTTACAAAATAATGGGTACAAAGTGTGTATAACCCCTACATAGTGGGTATAACCCCTTCATGACGTGTTCCCTTAAGCTTTTAATAGGGCGTGGACCTCTATCAAACTTTGTCGTATCACACCCTCACCCACGACATCTTCCTCCTGAGAAATAGAGTGTACGTGAATCTTCCCTCCTACCAAAGTACAACAACAAGTCTAAAACTACGTGGTCTCTCTCGTGTAACACTACACGGTGTGTTCATCGTAGACATAGTGTGTACTGCTTATGTTATAATCACCAGTGCCATTAGTCACATAGTAAGATATATGGTTGACACTACACGACATGTATAATGGGAAATACCATGTACAAACTATGTTTTGTCCACCTGTGTTATTGGTCACATGGTCGGATACACGGTTCATTACAACATGGCAGGTACGTTTGGTATACGGTGTGTTGAACGAATTATTTCCCAACCCCTTGTCTTTAGACACACATTCAGTCTCATGGTCGAAGAATACATGATGTGTACATCAGGTACATGGTGTGTACTTAAGAAACATCGTTTCTACCAGAACAGAAGAATACATGTCATGTGTTCATAACACCACATGGCGTGTAGTTTCGTTTTCCAAATAGTAAGCCTCTAAAACATTTCTGGATCCCTAAAAAACATAATTTGTTTTCAAATTCCAGAAAATTTTGGATAAGTGAGAGCCCATACTCCTAAGAGTCAATGTTTGGCATCCTTATTCATATTATAACAACAAAGAATTCAGTAAAATTTCAACAATGATCCACCGAATTATGATCCAAGTGGGCCCATAACACCTCTGGGACTAATGTTTAGCATCCATACAAATGAAACATTACATATTACAATACCATATCCAAATATTATGTGTTTTATCATGACATCTATCACAACAACATGCATATATAGCAGACCATATATCGGAACATCATGCAATCAATAATGAACCCAAATTGAATGATAAAAATGCATGACATGTGATCTATATCAAGTTCATATATGATGCATAAATGGTATACCTATGTATCTTCAGGTTTTAATCGAAATAGAACCACAATAATATCAACAATAATAAAAAAATACAATTGAATCACCCATAGTGAAATCAAATCAGGTGTAACAATTGCAAAACCAAAAAATAGAAACATTCGAGGTAAATTAGATTTTCCCCATATGCGAGTCTGCAACTTCCAGGCACATCATATTATCAAATACCAATTCCTTCCTATCCCTGTCTATAAAAACCAAATATTAAGGAAAATTAGAAAAGAAATCCTCTGATACCACATTATAATATCCTGGATCTGGGTGCCACCCAAAGGTGAACAACACTCGGTTGAGCACGTAGCCTCAAGCAAATTTCACCAAATGTCAGTGGTTGTTGAAATGCAGAAAATTCCTTCTGTGTGATAGTGGGGAAACTATGTCCTCATTTGTAGAGTAACTCAGTGGACCAATATTAAACAATAATGGAAGTAGTAATACCACACGACAAATGTAAATACCAAAAGACAGATAATGATATAATAACTAGCGCATATAAAAATGATGCATGTCACATATCTCTGGGAATGTATCCAAAAAAGACACAATTAAGGAAATAAAATACTACATACAAGGTAGAGAAAGTCAGTAATCTCCAACAACATCACATGCCTCATCTTGGTCCCATGATATCTAGCTCCAACCGCAATCAAGTACCTGATGAAGAAGGGCACTTTCCCTAATCTATACCTACAACTATATAATTGGTTTAGGTCCAAAATCATTACTCAAATAGGGTGTGAGAAGAATCCAAGTAGGAAACCACCAAAATATATGTGCCTAACTTTCAGTGAATATATAAAGAAGGCAATATGAAAAAAAATGAAGCAATAAAAAACAATCAATCATATGTAAACAATCATATAGTTTTAAATTACATTCATTTACATTTATTAATTATTCGATCCATTCAATATTGAATCCTCGAGATATAGCTAATGCTTGGTATCCCCTTGTATAATAATAACAAATGATGTCTCAGAAGACAATATAAACAACCATGTAAGATAGAGTCCAAGCTTTTGATTTGGCATGGTAGACTCATCACGACCATTCATTTATTAACAACTGACCCTCTTGGAAACTCTCATGGTCTAACCCCTATGGTCCAACCTGGAATAACATAAAGATAACGACATCCTTGGTTACTCACATTGCCAACTGTAACGCCCCAACCCCAGCTTCCCAGAGTCGGTGCATTACTTCGTAACATAGGCATGATCACAAAAGATCAAGTCTCGAAAGACCGATTAGTTTAGTAGCCTTGGAAACACTAGATACATTCGTAAACGTAACATTACATCATAAAGTGAAAAACTACAATAACAAAGTCTCCATAGTCCACACTCATATCCTCTTCTGACTATCCCTACAGGCCATTCATAAAATACTTCTTCACATCCTGGAAAATATTAAAACATTGAAAGGGGTGATCTCAGATGCTCAGTAAGGATAACAATATTGCAGAAGCTTTCATAAATAAACATAAAAATTTAAGGCAATTTATAACTAAAACAAAAGCCTTTTAAACATGAACATCAACATAATATGGAAAATGTAAAATGAGATAATGCCATTAAATTCTTCACATGGATATTCTACTAGTCGAATAATCACATGCAATATCAATAACCACTTTCATAATGAGGGAATGTATAATGCCAGAAATTCTGAAACATTTTGTCAAGGCCTCGGCCAAGACGTCGAAAATGATTAAGGCCTCGGCCAAAACCATAAATCAAATTGGGAAAGGCCCTCGGCCAATTCCACGTCTAGTTGTCTCATGAGACCTACCGATTCATCGAGGAGCTATAACGGGCTCCACCTGTCAATTATTAAGTCTAATACATTCCTCATATGAATAGGTTTAAACATATCATAATCCATAACATAATCGTATCACATAAAACATGCATAAAGGAAACATAACATATCCACATTTCAATCACAAGATATCAATACAACACATTGATATAATAAAAATTCTTTCAAAACCATTTTCAATACCAAAATAAAAGAAAGTTAAAACTTTGTATTTATTTTTCATTAAAAAAATGATGGCTTGTAGAGGAAGCCGAAACTAAAATAATGGTTACGTCGGCGGAGAAGTCATTGTCGCCGCATAAGTACGGAAAGAAAAACATTCCCTTTTGTCGTTTAGAAAAACGCTTCATATATAAAAAGATTCCTTTTGAATAAACGTAAAAGTCAAAGGGGTTTATACACCGTATAAAAGAAAGTTGTGTATAAAACCAAATATGCCTCAATGAAAGGAGATTGAGACAAAGTCCTTAAAAAGATCATTTTTTTAAATAAAGTACATCTATAATGTGTATTCACTATAATTAAACATAAATAATGTAAAAATATAATATAGGACATAATAATATCGTGATATAATTTGAAAGTAGGAGATTAACCCAAAGAATAGAAATTGGGTTAAGAAGTTCCCTTACCTCGTGTCTGACTTGACTCAACCGTTTTTAACCTCCTAAATAATAAACTAGAGTTAATATATACCTTATTAAGAACCATTTGCAATTTCATTATCCTTTTTATATCACTTATTACAATGATATGAACATTATGTAATTATTTAAGTTAATAACGGTCGTTTTGTCGATCTTTGGTACTTGAGTCAACAATAAACTTCTTATAATTACAAGTTTTTTATGTGGTAGAATATCCATTATCTCCAGAATTATATTCATTATTTTGATGTCATATATATCATATATATCCATTATATACATTCATTTATAATATTACGTAACATTTAGAGGTAAGAAATGAAATGCACTGTTCATGGAGACGGTAAGCTGTACGTACGCATGAACGCTACATTTATTTCTATTTCATATTTAATGGAATGAAATCATAATGATATAAATGTATAATATAATTCCAGTATAATATAGTGTATAATACCATTTACTCCATCTTTATACATCCCACATATGGCATTAACGATTCAAATCACTTTGAGTTGGCGGTAGTCCGCACTTCCTAAAATGAAATTATTGCGTTTACCCATAATGGGAATCATAAAGTGTGCCATAAATGAGAAATACAGAAGAATAAGTAAAACATAAACATATTATATATCCTATATAAATTTAGTGACATATTAATGGCCACCTTTGAATGTGTTATATGAGTGTTGAACAATCATCGTTTCGTGAGGCAGAAATTCGCCATCCACAGAAACCGTATTTTCTTTAACCATTAGATGTAGGTGTGTGTAAGTGTAGCTCTAATAATTCTTATAAAAACATCCTAGTATATTGATTATACTGTTTTTGTTACAAAAGAAATGAATAAAAATAGTTTAGGGGGTTGGAGAAGAAAAATAAAACAAAACAACATTAGAGAAGACATTACCTCAAAATCGGGTAACTCTTTTTGATTTGAGGCAAAGGCTTCCTTGGGAAGCGTTCTGCCCAAAGTGAGGCTTCTAGGAGTAATAGGGGAAAGTTTGGAGAGTATTTGGGCATAGTTTTGCCGAGACAAATGGCTTGAAAGTGTGAATGCAGTGGTAGAGGTGGGGGCCTTTTATAAGAGGAGAGGAGGGGCACTCTTGGAAAGTAAGGAAATTGTACATTATTATACAATGATTTTCGAATTCTAAAGGTCCCACACTTATATAATTCGTGGATAAGGTGATAAGGGTTATAAATATACCCATCCAATAGTCTTTGGACAAGTGTAATCCTTGGATTGCACATTATCTTTTCATTTTATTAAAATCGTTAAATAATGAGGTCATCGCTGCATCAGAATTATGTCATAAATAATTTACTTTATATAATGTCTAAAAATTATAAAAAAAATAATATGATGTAGTAAAGATTTTTATCTTTCCAATGACTATTTATAGTCAAAAATATGACTTGTATAACCCCATGTAAAAATTGTTTTAGTAAAACATTTCATGTTTGTGTCATTTTTTTACTTTAACATTAAATAAAAAGTATTTATGTCATTTTCCAACTAAAGTGGCTCCATGGGGTCCCCAAGTTGACCCATGGATTTTCTTGGTCGGCCATGAAACATCCAATTAGGTTAGGACATGTTTAAAGCTCATCTCATATTATTAAAACATTATTTTTACCTTAAACTACACTAATTACCTCTAATCGCGATTAAGAACTTAAAAGTTACTATTCACCAAAAAAATATTTTAATCTCATTGAACCACATTTTACATCTTAATTACAACCATGTATGTTGAATTTTTTAAAATCAAATCACAGAAGTGGTAATATTTCATTTAAACGAAAAATCAGTTATTTAACTTCCACGTAGTGGTTTCACTATTCATCAAAAATTGAAGTTTTTCAGAACAATGCCAAAATTTCACCCTAAGATATAATTGATATTTCGATTTCAAAAATGATGTCTATTTTACAAAATTCCAAAAATATAAGTTTCATTAATTTATTTTATAATTAATTCCCGTTTTCACAACAAATAGCGTGTTTTTAAGAAACAATTTATATCAAAAGATTGGCAATTGTTTATGTCCAATTTCAATGTTAAATTAATTCTAATGACAACCATTGGATAAAATGGTAAAAATATATTCTAATTATACTTTAAAACCACTAAATAGTATAATTTATCACTATAAATTATTTTGATTAAAAAAGTTGTTTTTAAGTATTTTTCACTATTCATAAAAAATTAGAAGTTCTCAGAAAAATACCAAAAATTCAACATAGGCTATTTTCGATATTCCAAATCCAAAAATGAAGTCCATTTTGAAATATAAAATTTCTATAAATTTAAAAAGTGGTTATTACTATTCATAACGGCTACAATGATTAGTCGCGGTGTTTTAGAACTCGAAGTTGCGTACAATGCAAGCTATTGCATTATTGAATGAGAAGTGTATTGTGGAAGCTTGGGGTGTTACATTCTCCCCTCCTTCAATAAATTGCGTCCTCGTAATTTGAAATTTTTCTTGGAAAATAAAAGGTTGAAAATAGAAAATACCTTTGTGGAAAACCCACATCGGAAATAAGATTAATAAAATTTACCCTTAATAAGAGGGAAAGGGAAATGAAAAAGTCACCACCCAATTATGATCTCGATTAGGAGAACATTGGTGGCAATTAGAGACATATAATTGAAGGAAAAACGTAAATATTTGTAGGGAGTGATTGAGGTCATCAATCACAATAAACTGTCAAATTGAGGGCCTCAAAGCCTTCAATCTATGTTGATTTAAAATATCATCAGTTCAACAAGACATAAGGTATTAGGATAACACATTTTTTGTTTTAATATCTCTTTAATAAAGTTTAAGAATTAATTCATTCATTGAATAAGAGATAGGTATATATATATTTATGCTTGACAATTAGAGTTTCAACCTTCAACTCATCTTTCACTCAAAAGATAATAGAACTCAAAAATATTATACTTATCCTAATTGTATAAGGTT
The DNA here is from genome assembly GCA_963277665.1 of Viscum album. Lineage (NCBI taxonomy): Eukaryota > Viridiplantae > Streptophyta > Magnoliopsida > Santalales > Viscaceae > Viscum > Viscum album. The sequence continues at coordinate 1,091,788,576 of OY728130.1, forward strand.
CCAAATGTTAACACATACCATTTAGATTAGTAAAATTATTTTTTAATAACCAGGGACTTCCTGTAGGCTAGTGGTAGGAAATAAAGGCATGTCGCACTATGATTGTGGGTTCGATTCCTGCAGATTTTTCCGACGCGACGGGTTATGCCCCACCCTGCATGTTGCCCTTTTCCTAAAACTATAGTATTATAATATTCAAAAATAGTCTTCATAAATTTTTTAACCTTAAACAATACTATCCAAAGATCAACTTAATCCACTCCAACCTTTATAGTTACCCAAAATACCTCTGTCCAGACTTTCTCTAAAAGGTCTCTTAATTCAAAAATCAATTTATCAGATTCCCCAAACAAAGTAAAGTTTCTCTTATTGTCACATACTAAAAATATAATTACCTTCATCATATTAAAACCTTACTGAAATCAACAAGTACTGCAGTACAATACTTATATATATATCACATTATTCTAATAACCATAATCTAGTTCTTGAGTCCAAAAACACAAATACAATAATTATTCCACTTCAACTGTAGTCACAGCATAAGATTGGCCTTGATCCCTTGGCCTTTTCTGAGGTAAGTTTCCTTGACGCTTAGGACATTCATTTGCATAATGCCCCATTTATCTACAATTGTAGCATTCAAAATTGATAGCCTCTTTCTTTCCCTTGCAATCACGCGCCTGGTGACCTTTTTCTCCACATTTATAACAAACTCTCATTCCTTTTAGGCAAGTACCAGGGTGATTATTCCCACAATTATCACATACTAGAAAATCTTTCTTTCCATTTTTCCATTTATCCGTTTCTTGTTCCACCATTCTCTTCTTCTCTTGATTTACTTTGTTGTCATAAGACTTAGAGAATTCATTTTCTGTCTTGATAGCACACGAGACAATATCTTCGTATGACGAGAATGTTTGTGAGACTAATGCTCGACGGAGAAATGGTTTTATCCCATCAAAGAAACGATCAATCTTACTTCTTGGGTTATGTATATAATCTGCAGCATACCTCGCTAACCTTGTAAAGTTGGCCTCATACTTTGCGACATTCTCATCCTCCTTTTGTCTCAGACTCAAAAATTGTCTTTCCATATCTTCTCAATGGTCACGAGGATAGTATTTTTCTAGGAAAATCTCTTTGAACTCCCTCCATTCCATATTCGATACGTCATCATCTTCCTTTGTGTTTTGAATCAATGACCACCATTGATCAGCATCTCCAGTGAGGCAGTAAACTGCCATGATAACCTTCTCCCTTTCACTACTCCCCAAGGCGTGGAATATCTTCTCTAAGGTGTTTATCCATTGCTCAGCTACTAATGGATTTGTACCCCCATTAAATGTTGGTGGTTGTTGCCTCATGAAGCGGTCTAACATTGATCCTCCACGTTGTGGATCAGGGTGATCCATACGAGTAAGGTTATTATTCATAACCTAAGTGAGTTGTCCCAGTATGGTAAGAAGTTGATCAGCACCAGTTGTATCTCCAGCTCCACAATAATTATCTTGAGCAGGAGGGAAATCCCTGCACGGAGTGAGTGCATTGATACGGTTTCCATTCCTTCCACGAGGCGTCATTTATAAACAATGGCATAAACTATATTAGTTAATGAATCAAAATACATAATTCCATACTTGTAAGATACATAACATAAATTGAACTATTTATGGATATAATCGAGAAAAATGTTTTCTTTGAGGAAGTATATCCTCATAACCCTTCATAGTGGTTTGTAATGAAAATGAGAATTATCCTAAGCATATCCCCCGGGAGTGTCGTAACCAAGAGTGCAACAAGGCCCGTTGTCGTGCACCAGTTCCCGTTCGAGTCTAGCTCAAAGCGGTGTTTTCGGGTTTTACCCCTAGGTACATCTGTGCCAGAGCCGCCTCTACCTGCCCGTATCCAGACAGGGATGTATTGCTTGGAAAATTCACAAAATCTCTATAATACCAAAATTCTCGGAAGTTTTTCTATACTAATCCTTAAAGTCTATCTTTGGGCTATGTGCTCTAGTTAGAGTTTATCTAAATCTAGCTTCCATGGTTAGTACTAAACTGCCTCTGATACCAACTGTAATGCCCCAACCCTTGCTTCCCAGAGTCGGTGCATTACTTCGTAACATTGGCATGATCCCAAAAGATCAAGTCTCGAAAGACTGATTAGTTTAGTAGCCTTGGAAACACTAGATACATTAGTAAACGTTACATTACATCATAAAGTGAAAAACTACAATAACAAAGTCTCCATAGTCTACACTCATATCCTCTTCTGACTATCCCTGCAGGTCATTCATAATATACTTCTTCACATCTTGGAAAATATTAAAACATTGAAAGGGGTGAGCTCAGATGCTCAGTACGGATAACAATATTGCGGAACCTTTCATAAATAAACATAAAAATTTAAGGCAATGTATAACTAAAACAAAAGCCTTTTAAACTTGAACATCAACATAATATGGCAAAAGTAAAATGAGATAATGCCATTCAATTTTTCACATGGATATTCTACTGGTCGAATAATCACATGCAATATCAATAACCACTTTCATAATGAGGGAATGTATAATGACAGACATTTTGAAACATTTTGTCAAGGCCTCGGCCAAGACATCTAAAATGATTAAGGCCTCGGCCAAAACCATAAATCAAATTGGGAAAGGGCCTCGGCCAATTCCACGTCTAGTTGTCTCATGAGACCTACCGATGCATCGAGGAGCTATAGCGGGCTCCACCCGTCACTTATTAAGTCCAATACATTGGTCATATGAATAGGTTTAAACATATCATAAACCATAACATAATCGTATCATATAAAGCATGCATAAAGGAAACATAAAATTTCAACATTTCAATCACAAGATATCAATACAACACATTGATATAATAAAAATTCTTTCAAAACCATTTTCAATACCAAAATAAAATAAAGTTAAAACTTTGTATTTATTTTTCATTAAAAAAATGATGGCTTGTAGAGGAAGCCGAAACTCAAATAATGGTCACGGCGGCGGAGAAGTCGTTGTCGCCGCATATGTACGGAAAGAAAAACATTCCCTTTTCTCATTTAGCAAAACGCTTCATATAAAAAAAGATTCCTTTTGAAAAAACCTAAAAGTCAAAGGGGTTTATACACCGTATAAAAGAAAGTTGTGTATAAAACCAAATATGCCTCAATGAAAGGGGATTGAGACGAAGTCCTTAAAAAGACCATTTTTTTAAATAAAGTACATCTATAATGTGTATTCACTATAAGTACACATAAATAATGTAAAAATACAATATAGGACATAATAATATCATGACATAATTTGAAAGTACGAGATTAACCCAAAGAATAGAAATTGGGTTAAGAAGTTCCCTTACCTCGTGTCTGACTTGACTCAACCGTTCTTTAACCTCATGAATAATAAACTAGAGTTAATATATACCTTATTAAGAACCATTTTCAATTTCATTATCCTTTTTATATCACTTATTACAATGATATGAACATTATGTAATTATTTAAGTTAATAACGGTCGTTTTGTCGATCTTTGGTACCTGAGTCAACAATAAACTTCTTATAATTACAAGTTGTTTATGTGGTAGAATATCCATTATATCCAGAATTATATTCATTATTTAGATGTCATATATATCATATATATCATGTATATACATTCATTTATAATATTACGTAACATTTAGAGGTAAGAAATGAAATGCACTGTTCATGGAGACGGTAAGCCGTACGTACGCATGAACGCTACTTTCATTTCTATTTCATATTTAATAGAATGAAATCATAATTATATAAATGTATAATATAATTCCAGTATAATATAGTGTATAATACCATTTACTCCATCTTTATACATCCCATATATGGCATTAACGATTCAAATCAATTTGAGGGGGCGGTAGTCCGCACTTCCTAAAATGAAATTATCACATTTACCCATAATGGAAATCATAAAGTATGCCATAAATGAGAAATACAGAAGCATAAGTAAAACATAAACATATTATATATCCTATATAAATATAGTGACATCTTAATGGCCACCTTTGAGGGTGTTATATGAGTGTTGAACAATCATCGTTTCGTGAGGCAGAAATTTTCCATCCACAGAAACTGTATGTTCTTTAACCATTAGATGTAGTTGTGTGTAAGTGTAGCTCGAATACTTCTTATAACGAAATCCTAGTATATTGAGGATACTGGTTTTGTTACAAAAGAAATTAATAAAAAGATTTTAGGGGGTTGGAGAAGAAAAATAAAACAAAACAACATTAGAGAAGACATTACCTCAAATCGGGTAACTCTTTTTGATTTGAGCCAAAGGCTTCCTTGGGAAGAGTTATGCCCAATGTGAGGCTTCTAGGAGTAAGAGGGGGAAGTTGGGAGAATATTTGGCCAGAGGTTGGCCGAGCCAAATGGCTTGAAAGTGTGAATGAGGTGGTAGGGTTGGGGGCCTTTTATAAGAGTATAGGAGGGGCACTCTTGGAAAGTAAGGAAATTTTACATTATTATACAATGCTTTTCGGATTCTAAAGGTCCCACAATTATATAATTCGTGTCTAAGGTTATAAGGGTTCTAAATCTACCCATACAATAGTCTTTGGACAAGTGTAATCCTTGGATTGTACATTATCTTTTCATTTTATTAAAATCGTTAAATAATGAGGTCATCGCTGCATCATAATGATGTCATAAATAATTTAATTTATTTAATGTCTAAAAATTATAAAAAAAATACTATGATGTAGGAAATATTTTTATCTTTCCAATTACTATTTATAGTAAAAAATATGACTTGTATAACCCCATGTAAAAATTATTTTAGTAAAACATTTCATGTTTGTGTCATTTTTTTTACTTTAACATTAAATAAAAAGTATTTATGTCATTTTCCAACTAAAGTGGCTCCATGGGGTCCCCAAGTTGACCCATGGATTTTCTTGGTCGGCCATGACACATACAATGAGGTTAAGACATGTTTCAAGCTCATATCATATTATTAAAACATTATTTTTACCATAAACTACACTAATTACCTCTAATCGCGATTAAGAACTTAAAGTTACTATTCACCAAAAAATTATTTTAATCTCGTTGAACCACATTTTACTTCTTAATTACAAACATGTATGTCGGATTTTTGAAAATCAAATCATAGAAGTGGTTATATTTCATTTAAATGAAAAATCAGTTATTTAACTTCCACTTAGTGGTTTCACTATTCATAAAAATTGAAGTTTTTCAGAACAATGCCAAAATTTCACCCTAAGCTATAATTGATATTCCGATTTCAAAAATGATGTCTATTTTACAAAATTACAAAATATAAGTTGCATTAATTTATTTTATAATTAACTCCCGCTATCACAACAAATATCAGGTTTTTAAGAAACAATTTATATCAAAAGATTGGCAATTGTTTATGTCCAATTTCAATGTTAAATTAATTCTAATGACCACCATTGGATAAAATGGTAAAAATATATTCTAATTATACTTTAAAACCACTAGATAGTATAATTTATCACTATAAATTAATTCGATTAAAAAAGTTGTTTTTAAGTATTTTTCACTATTCATAAAAAATTAGAAGTTCTCAGAAAAATACCAAAAATTCAACATAGGCTAATTTTGATATTCCAAATCCAAAAATGAAGTCCATTTTGAAATATTAAATTTCTATAATTTTAAAAGGTGGTTATTACTATTCATAACGGCTACTATGATTAGTCGCGGTGTTTTAGAACTTGAAGTTGCGTACAATGCAAGCTATTGCATTATTGAATGAGAAGCGTACTGTGGATCCTCGGGGTGTTACACCAGTACCCCTAATATATATATATATATAATAATTAATTTATACACAGCCTCTGTTTATCTCTCACAATCAATACCCCATGGGTCAATATCTACTCCCAGGTTCTCACAATCCTCTGTAAATAAACATGGAAACCCCAACAATTTATATAGTCCAAGGCTCTCATGGTCCTTTTCTAATATCCACATGCATATCATATCAAATCATTACATGTAATATATAATTACCACATGGATAAAATTTAAAATAATAACACATGAAATTCATATAATCAATCAACTCCATACTAAGCAATCTAGAAATGGTTACAATGTATGACCCATAAGAAACCTAGGCCAAATTTCTATAAACAGTCAAAAAGGGGAAACACACCCATGGGGTGTCCCGTAAAAAATTAATCAAACATTACACATATGATACACCGCCTTTAAAAGTAATTAAACCATGGAGGGTAGATAATAGGGATAAAATCCAAATAACGCAATTTCGAAAACCTCAGTATTTGTTACATTAAGCATATATAATCCATGGACTATCAAAGAAATGCACAAAACACATACCTCGATGTTGTACGATCAAAAATATTGAACATAGTCCCATGAATCCCTCCCTAGTTTGACCTAGTAATATAAAAAGTTTAAAATCGATCAACCTTGATTAACCCACAGGAGAAGAGGAATCGGTAAGAAAGGCTATAGGAAAATAGAGAACTTACTAGTGGGAATCCAACACAACCGATAGTGTCTCAATCATAGCTCGGATGGAGGAATGGGAGGAGCAAGAAGTTTCTTTGTCGTTCATTTCTATCTTATATGAAACACGGGAAGAAGAAGGTATTTCTAGGGATGTGACGTGACCCTGAACCAATTTATCAAATAAAAAGAATAGTACACAGTCTGTTCATTAAATAAACACAACATGTACTAGCCTCAACCACCCCCCTCTTTAGGAAGTCTTCCAGAAAACCTACATGTCCCTATACATGGCTGTTACATGGCCAGTACACAACTACATGTGACAATCAAGTACACATCAGGAACTCAAGAGTAAATGGTGTGTATATAAAAAATTTCCAAATATTGATTTTTCCTAAAAAAACTACTATAAATATGGAAACATTCCTGAAATGTTGATCCAGTTTCTTACACTCCATAACAAAATTCCTAAACATAGTAAACCCTTTATAATGGTTTATAATTATAATGTTATTAACTATTGAATATAACTCTATATTATCAGACTAGTTCTGTATTTAGGCCTCTTTACTATGAACCGAGTGAAGGTTAAGTAAATACCAAACATGAAATTTTGGAGTTATTACTCCAAGGAATATCTACCCTTGTACCTATATCCAATTTAATATGATTACATGAATGTTTTTTGAAATAGAAAAAAATATTCTATATCTAAAAATAGAATCATAATGTTAACCTATTCTTATATATGTTTATAAGATTTTTAGAAATGTTCTCTCATCTCAATTCCCAATCAACCTCAAATTTTCAGAATTACTAACATAGATGGGTATGTATACCTTCAAAACCCTGATTTAGACTTTATAATAAATCCTTAATGACCAGTATAACTAATAATTTATCATCAACCCATTACATTATAACTCAAATGATATATAAATCCTCTTATGATACAAAATAATGTTCCTCAAAACCACACTCCATGATATGGTCCCAATATTAACATAAAATAACCACAGGTTTTGATACACATCCTTAATTTCAAGTATTTTATGTATTTTCATTCCAAGAACATTCTTATTTTTAATTTTTTTATTTTTAGAAAAAATAATTTTCTAATAGAACCTATGTTCTTTGTATCGAATGGATATTATTTCAACTACTATATCAATAAAAATTCCACAGCATCACCACAAATTGTCGATATATGATATCCTTATAGACACATATTATGGATTATCATTCTATATACCATAGGGAATTGGGAACATAGTAGTAGTTTAACTCAAAATATTAGTAAGGGTAAACAAAATATATAAAAACCAATGATCTTAAGTTAGAGTAAAATGAATCTAATGGTATAATCAAGGTACTTAAGAAAATAATTCCCATTAAAACAATGACAATTAAAAATTTCATAAGATATAAATTAACATAATAAATTAATCAAAATAGTGTCAAAAAAGAGTAATTAAAAAATATGCATGAAATTATAACATATTCAATAGAATACACATAATATATTTTCATAAACATAGTCAAAAGGTGTCATCATATTGTGAGTATATATAAGATGGCCGATGATTTAAATTATGGGATTATACAAGAGGTATAACTCTATAGTATGTAATAACATCCAATAAAGAAAATATTAAATAATTTCATGAGATATAATGCATCAATGAATTCATTGGTGGGAGTGATATTATCTGAAAAGTCAAAATCTATTTTTTATGAGTACCACGTCATATAATTTCATTAATCATATCAAGAATCCCCCATTGAAATAAAATGGGATTCATATCTTTTTCAAAATAGATTAATATATTTTATTATTTATTAATCCCTAACTAATAAAAAGATGATCATCCCATAGAAAATAATTATATATCTAATGAAATCATGTGAATTTCCATATATATTCAATTCAATAATCATTAATGATATAGTATTTAAACCATATAGATAAAGGATAATTTATTTAGATAATAATTTCTCTAAAGAGTCAATTAATTAAATCTTTGTAGAAACCCTTCATTTTAAATAATTAAATTTGGAATATTTAATTATGGAATTAATTGTAGAAAAATTAGTTTTATAAAGTATAAATGAGTAAGAACGATATAGGATATGATGGATTTAATCCATGATAAAAAAGAACATTTTATAAATCATCGAGATAAATAAGGTGTAAAAAATAATTTGAATAATAATAATAATCAAAAATAAATTTATCAATGGGAAATGAAATAGAGATATAAATTGTTTTTAGATGTTTTTAAAAACCTCTTTGGAAATAAAAAATATTTTTAGTATTTAGTTATAGATTTAAAATATTTATTGTAGAAAAATAAGAGAAATATAATTTACATTATAAAACATGATAGAATCAAAATACATAATTATATATATTTTAAATGTGGAATAATAATTTTTTCACCAGTAAACATTAAAAGGGGATGATTTTTATACTTCAATGAAAATGACCAAGTAATGAAATGTTAACAATTTCACTAAAATAACAACAGATTGTCAAAAGGTAGAAAATAAACATATAAAATTAATTAAGAATAGATATTTATAATTTAATAATAATCCAATTGTTATATAATTGAACAAATAGATGTTCCTGAACAAGAAAAAATAGTTGAGGTTAGATTTAGTTACAATAAATACACTAGGTTAAATATGTGTTATGGATAAATTAAAATTTTGATGGGCCATGTAAAAACCTATATATATCAAAGAAAATAAGTATAATTTTTATAAATAATTAAAATTAAACAAATCGATTATCTTTATGAAATAGATTTTATATGAAAATATGGTCAAAAATAGAAAGTGTTATGGTTTTATTTTCATTTTAAACAAACCCCTTTCAATTTTTTTTTTATTTGTTTAATCGATATTAATTATAATTAATTAAAATATAAGGCTTTTAAAACGCTATTATTATGATTATTATAGCAACATATATTCATTATTCATAAATAAAACTATATAAATGATATTTTTCTTTAACATTTGAAATTTATCTCATGAAATTAAATTTGTCACAAGAAACACCATACCTTGTATTTACTCTATGAAGAATATGTTATAACCTCCAATATATAAAAATTTAATCCCATAATAAATAATTCTACAATAATATTCACATCCAAAACCAATTATATGCATAATTTTTATCCACTATCTACCTATATAATAGTTACTTATTAATTATATTCAATTTCTCATTTGAGTTATATTTATCAATTTAGAGTAGTTTCATAAACGTTTCATGGTTATTTATTGTTATCTTAATGTTACTAAAATACAGGTCATAAAAGTACAAAAATTTGTGATTTATAATAATTTATTATAATAATATTTATTTCATGGTAATTTTGAGTCACAATCCTTAATAATTAATTTAGCAATGATCATGTATTGGTGAATATTTTTTAACAAAGGTAAATTTCATAAATAATGAGTTCATTTTATATATTACCATTACAAAACAAAAAAAGCTCAATATTTATTAATATATATATTATTTTACATGTATTTAAATTAAAATTTTGATCCATAAAACAAATTCAAGGAATTATTCAAGAAGATTGTTAAAGAAACACAAACTAGAAAGTACAAAATTAATGGATTATTAATAATTGGTTTTTTTGTAATATCATTAAAAAATAAGAATAATTAAGAAACATAGTTCTTATTTGAGTTATATATAATAATTATAATGATTTAGAAGAATAATAAATCATATATTATGTTTTCACAAAGTATTATGAAATCATTTTTGCTCCCAGTGTGCTCTTTTAGAGAGTTAAATTTAAAATTGTTGTTTATTGATCATATTTTAAATGAATATACAATTTTTCTAAAAAGAATAATAATTTACAGAACACCATATTTATCCATTAAAACCAATATTATAATCATCATTTAATGGTGATATAAAGATATGGGGAAAACCATTCCATAGGGGCAGTGGTAATCACATAAACATGGATGATGACTTCATTTTCCATAGCATGGGTGAAATAAATAATATTTTTTATCAATTTAGAAACTAAAACATGGCATATAAATTATTATTATATATTTAAACCCAAATTAGGATTATAATTTCATTGTGGTGAATTAAAATATAATATGTTGTGTCAGGGAGTTGGTAGTCTGCAAATACACATGATTGGGCTTTTCAAAATTCATAATGAAATAGGTAAAATGATATATAATATATGTCAACTAATGATTAAACAATTTCAGTATATATTTAATATTTATGTTATCATTCAATATGGTGAAATATATGTTCAATTGAAAATAAATGATATGGAAAATATTTAGAGAGTGAGAAGTACAAGCTTCGGTATTTTGATCATTATCTTGAAGTACATTTTGGAAATGGATGATTTAAGCCAATATATTGTGTGTAGAATCTTAATATGGCGAAAGATTATTTTAAGAAAATTAATAAGGTAAAAAATTAATTTTATAACCTAATTTTTTAGTGGTATTAATGGTGTGGTGAGAATAAACTTTTATTTTTGGTGAGAATTTCATTTTTCTCAAATATAACAACATTATATAAAGAGAGAAAATGATGAGAATTTAAAGTGAAAAAAAATATTTTTTTTGAGTGAAGGATGAGGTATTATTGATAAAATCTCAACAACTAGATAACATACATTTTTCAAATTATTTAATCCATTTAACCTTATATTTATTAATTTTTACAATTTTAGATTTTACCTCGGTAACTAGTTTTTATCTAAGTAGTTATGTTTTAATTCTTAAAAATAAAATGTACCATAATATATAATTTTAAAATTCTAATTATAAATATGAAAATAATTTTATCAAATGAAGATTTTAATATTATTATAGTTTAATTTTAACTTTAACACATGTAACGTGCAAAAAATTGTTGTTATAAAAAGTGTATTCTTAAGTATAAAATATATGTATAGAAAATTATCCTTTTACATGATTTTGATGATAAAAATGATTTTATTAATAATAAAATAAAATTTACGTTTCATTATAAAAAAAATAAAAATATTTTTAAAATAATATTTAATTAATTGAAAATACAAATAAATATATTCATTTTTAAGATTATGTTTTTCAGTTAAACATGTGTTTTTTCTTAATCCATAATAATATTTTGAAATATAGATTTTTACAAATTAAATTTACATTTGATCAAAAATATTATTATAATGTTTTAATTTATACTGATTTCTAGATTTAATCATCAATGATATGATTTTAGTAAAAATTATATCTTTAACTATTGACCAAAAAATCAAATGTTTCCCTAAAACCCACTAATTTATCCATTAAAATATTTAAATTATAAATTTAAAAAATATGAAAATAATATATATATTTTAAAACATTATTAACAAATTACTCTTCCAAATGAATATAAAAATTATCAATACTTTTTTATTTAAATATGAGATTTCCAAAAATTATAATCTCTTTATTTTATTTTATTGAAATTTAGAATTTTAACGTTGTTAGTTTAGTAGTTCATACATAATTCCAAATTTTGTAAATTTAATTTAGATTTTCCAAATATATATATAAAATATATCTCTAAATAATTTAACCTTTTAATAAACAATAAAGAACATATTATAATAAAGAAATGAAATTTTACTAATCCATTGATATGCATTTATTTTTATATATTATATGTTTTATTATTCATATATTTATATTTATATTTGATGTCTAAACTAATTTTGGTTAGGTTTTTCCTGTAAAAACATATCTCTATTATAAAGTCTATTTAGAAGAATTATATAGTAAATATTTTGTAATAAAAATTATATCTATACTATTTAATATAAGTATATGTATTTCAAATAAGGTATTTAGAACTATTCACCTAAAATATAATCTTTCTAAAAATTAAAAAATTCATCCAATTATAATATTGAAATTTTGAATATCAAATTGATGTTTATTTTTACAAATTAATATTCAAATAAACATGGTAATTATTATTTAAAATGGAAAAATAAAATAAAATTGAAAATTTTTTTATAGTAATGTAACTTTTTAAATTTTTACTCTTCATATGTTTTCTTCCAATCAATTGAAAAATAAATTTATGAAAAATTTATTTATCATGTTAAATATATAATTTTAAATTATTTAACCACCATATATTTAGCTTCCAAAATTAAAAATCCATATGGATGTTTTTATGGTAATAATATTTTAATAATAAAATAATATTTATAATTATTTCTTTACTACAATTTTTTTTCAATTCTTGGATATTACAAATGAACATTATTATTATTTTGAAAAAATATTTTATGAATTGGATTCTTCTTTTTATTCTTGAAAATAAGATAATACATTATAAACATCTCGTTTTTCTTATAATATATTATTAACAAAATATATCACTGTTTTATTTTAGTTTATTGTTTCATATGAAAAGAGATATTAAACATAGTATTTATTTAATGTAGAATTACATATCAAAATCTTAGGGTGTTATTGGATTCATACACTCCAATTTATCTGAGTACAAACTAACTATATAGATAAACATATCTAATTTCATTTTCTTGTGTGGATAAATACAAAACATTCCTCTCCTAAAAATAGATAATTTAATCACATATACCATATTTAGGTATAACCATAATCATCCTTTGTCAATCTCAATCCAGATATGAGAGTCCATACTCAATATACGAGTGGAAAAAAATGTTGGTTAAAACTCCAATGATTATATGACTAGTAATATATCAAACAACCCCTATATTATCTCAACATCGTGGAATGTGTAAGAAAGGAAATAATAAATGATGGTTTACATTATGCATATCTTTCTAAAATAAGGTATTATAATTAAATATTAATCATGTAGCCATATTATGCCAACGATGTAGTGCTTGACATTCTATATATAACACTTGGTGTGTTCTAATGAATGAAAATCTCATTGCGTGTTTAATGAGAGTATTATATATCACTATATGATATCATACTCACACAAACCACAAAATTCATTGAAATATTTAATAATCCAGGATTAATATTATTTACTTGTATCCAAAAGATGAACTTTTATTGGACAATTATCATTTCACATCATGAATATATAAATCAATCATAAAATAATGATCAAGTGGATTATATATTTCAAATAATACAATTTTCTTATTATAAAACTTTTTTATAAATACATATAAAATCATATATTAGTTAAATTCTATTTATACCTATTATGATAAACAACTAATGTGACCTTATGTTTATTATTCATTTATGAGTTATTTTATTTATGGAATGTCAGAATAAATTTTTTCACATTTCTATAAGTAAATTTCATAAATCAATTCAATCATAAATTTTAGTGAGTAAAATCTATTGAATGATATTTTGATATAGTAGTGATATTATGTTCATCTCTCCTAAAGAGTTTTTGCAGTCGAACACACATAACAAAATTTCACTAAAAATATTCTTTGATAAAACATTGGTAAGAAAGTATAACATATTCATATTACAATAATCTATACCAACACATAAAAAACACATTTTGGTTCTAATGTGACATTAACTTTGAGTCTTAATGTTTTAATATTTTATTTATTACAAAATATAATTCACTACATACAAACATTATCCTACTATCCCTATGGAATCTATATTTTATTCAAAAATATCTTTTTATAATACATAACCTCCTTCGTTTCATGAAATTATAGTTGTAACGACCCAATCTTTTTGAGTAGTATATTAACTTACTCTTAATGATTTAATAAGATGTTAATGGTTAATGCAGAAAGAGGAGTCGATGGCTTCATCCAGTAGACTCAAACCTTATGAAGCCCACTTATCAGAGCTTGGGAAGGAGGTAGCATCTGTGGGCTTCGCTTTGGACCAAGCCCAAGCCGAACTCTAGTGTGTCAAGCTTGAATGGAAACACCTGCGGGAGAAGTTCAAGTTAGTAGAGATTACTACTAGGGCAATGTTATCTGAGCCTCCCTCAGATTCTCTCACCATATCACACCTTACACTTAGGTCATATGCCGGTGTTATAAGGGGTTATTTTATGAGACCCTAGCCTCTATGTGTAATCCTTTTGGATGAATGAATTGAGATTTCTTCCTTTAGTGATGTTTTTGAAATTTCAGATGCCAGGATAATTTTAGGATGCATTTTATTGATGAATTTTGGAAAAAGGATATTTTAAAATATTTATGTAAACCCTAAATAATAAATGATGTGTAATGATTTTCAAAAAATGGTCTTCTACAAAAGTGTTCAGTAAGGAATTTGAAATCTAATAAGATCAACTTAATTTTTGATGAATAGTAAATTATGAATAGTGATTTTACGCTTAGGATTAGTAATGTGACCAAATGGATTAGTAATTTCACTCAAAGAAAGTTTTAATATAATTTAGACACCTAGATTAAGTAATGTGATTCGATAAAATGGGTAAATAATAGTTTCATAAATTATTAATCATGTATCAGTTTTTTCGGGTGAATAGTATTTTTTAATTAAAAATTTAATTAAAAATATTTAGAAAATTATTTTTATAAAATGGATTTCATTTTTGAACTCAGAGCGTCGATATTATGTTATGGTAATTTTTGAAGATTTTTCTGAAAAAATGAATTTTCGGTGAATAGTGTATTTATTTAAAACTTATATTAAAAATATTTAGAAAATTATTTTTATAAAATGGAGTTCATAAATGTAATTATAGCATCAATATTTGGTTAAGGTGAAATTTTGGGATTTTTCTGAGTAAGATGAATTTATCAGTGAATAGTAAAAAAACAGTTTTAGGGTTTCGGTATGTCTAATGACATCATAACTGTGTCATGATGATGTCATGAGATATTTTAAGGGTTGGCCGGCCAAGGGTAATGCATTATTGTTTTGGGGGCCCCATGTGGCCTAACTCCATGGTAAATTCCAAAGGAGAGGACATGGTTTTGAGAAAAGCACTTGTGAGGTGTCCCTTGGCCATTAATGTCTTGTCCCCTCACTTTCCCTATAAATACCCACCCTTTCCTCTTTTAGTTTTCACTCCCAACTCTCCCCCAACGAATTTATTGTCTCCTTACCTCCCAAGGAGTCCTCCCAAGGTGCCCCCAAGCTCTCAAGGTCCAAACCTTTGAGTTTTAAGAGTTACGTTTTAAGGTAAGGGATCCGACCTCTCTCTTTCTTTTCATGTAATCTCTTTTATGTCATTCCTTTTATGCTCCATGTTCTTATGTGAGAGGATGTTATTTTATATTCCTCTTACTTCCCTTTTCATTTTTATATGTTTAGAGATCCCCTCTTACTCTCGTCATTTAGTTTTATGAATGTTTAAGTGACGCCGTTAGGCTGCCGAAATTTTTAAGGGATTCGTTCACCCTTCTCATTTTTCATGTTTGATTTTCATGTCAAGTCTTTCAAGTTCCTTTTTATTATGTTGGGTTATGATATATATATCTATCATACTGATCTCTTATGATCATATGATGAGAGACCCTATTTTATCTTTTCAAATCTTTTTTTATTGAGGTTTAAGTGACGCCGTTAGGCTGCCGAATTTTCATAAGAGAAATCTTATTTTTGCCTCACATCCTTGTTTTTCATTTCATATGGTATATCTTTCAAATTTCATTAACATGTTCTTAAATCCCTTATATTCTATCCCCAAACTGTTTTATGGATCATTTATGAGTGGGTGACCCATGTTCCCTCTCTTTTCAATGTTTTCTAAAACCTTGTAACATAGCCGTTATGCTGCAGAATTTTCGTCTCAAAATGCCTCTCTTTTCTCAAAATTATTTTATGTTACAAAGTGAATACTCAAAGCTCTTATTTATACAAGGGTATTCACATATATATCAAAATGTTCTATTTTAAATTCTGGGATTTACATACATGAAACCCGCTTCCCCTTTCTGTGGGTTTAAAGTGACATAAAGATCATGTCTTTAAAGTAGTTTTCAAAACGTTATGATTATGAAATAAAACCCATTTATTTTATGCTATATGGTTTGTTTATGAAATGATTGATGATGATATATGTGGCTCACATGATAATAAAGACATGTCAAGGGTGCGCCCAGATAGCTCTCCAATGCATTGGGTAAAGACTTAATCTCTAGAGATGACCATTTTTAAAGACGCCTTGGTGAATAACCTTGGCAATTTTTAACGACACCTTGGGGATGGACCTTGTTGAAACGAAACGATTGTCAATATTAAATTTTGTAGCCACATCTCCAAGTTATGAAAAATTTTATTTTTATTATGATGCATCTCATGATTTCTTTGTCATGCCTTAAAGTTCTTTTTTAATGTCCTTATTGAAGTATCACAAGTTCACATGTAAAATGTGTCTCTTGTTTCCCTTACTGGGCCTTCTGCTCAACCTTTTCTTTTGATGTATGTCCTCAGGTTATGAGATGCAGTAATGAACATAGGATGAACTTAAGGAGAATCCTTTCAAGTGTTTAAGAATAATGTTTTATGTTCTTTTCATGTATTATGTTCCCTGTTTCCAAGACACTAAACCTTAATGATCCTCAGTTTCATGTAATAAAATTAAAGTTATGTTATAAAAAGACAGGATGCTATAGTTGGTATCAAAGGATGGTTTAGTTATTTGTGGAAATTACGATATAAAACTTTAGGAAGAACCCTATAGAAAAGTCTGAATTTAGGAAAACTTCATGGTATTTTGGTAAGTATTGAGTAAGTGGTTTATCAAACAAATACATCCTTGTCTGGATACGAGCAGGTAGAGGCGGCTCTGGCACAAATGTACATAGGGGTAAAACCCGGAAACACCGCTTTGAGCTATACTCGAACGGGAACTGGTGCACGATAACGGGCCTTGCTGCACTCTTGGTTACGACACTCCCGGGGGATATGTTTGGTTAATCACAAGATTTTTATGAATCATTATGAAGGAATTATATAGAAGTGTAATTGTCTAAGCATGAAGTCTTAGTTAAAAGATTCATAAATGAAATAAGTTTCTCATTAAGGTTTTATTCTTTTAGAAACTGGTGGGCAATAGGAGGAACCGTGCCAATGGTGACCGCAATGCACCATGTGCTGACGGCCCTACGATGGAAGCCGGAATGAAAACATTCATGCGAATGATGAACCAACTGACTCAAGTTATGAGTAATAACTTGAATCAAGCTGAGAGGCCGACCTCACCACGAAGGGAACAACACTCTGTTGAGTCCTTCATGCGTCAACGACCACCATCGTTCAGTGGATCTACTGACCCTTTGGTTGCGGAACAATGGATAAGCTCCATTGAAAAGATCTTTTCTGTACTCCTTTGTTCTGAACAAGAAAATGTCACCCTTTCTGTTTATCTCCTAGAGGGAGAAGATGATCAGTGGTGGTCACTGGTCAAAAACACGAAGCCTACAGGAGAGATGGAAGCTATGGAGTGGGAAAAGTTCCGGGGAATATTCTTTAACATGTATTTCCCTCGTTCCATGAGAACGAGAATGGAGAAAGAGTTTCTCGAGCTGAAGTAGAAGGAGAACGAATCTTTCGGAATCTATGAGATGGACTTCACCCGACCTTCACGATATACCACTAGATTTGTCATGGATCCAAGTGGGTAGGTTGATAGATTTTTCGGTGTACTGAGACGTCATCTGGGGAAGAATTTAGCCAACCGGGAATACGATAGCTACGAGGAAATCGTGTGGAGTGAAATGAAAGTCGAGGAGGAGTTTGGTGAGATGCAATGGTCTTATAAATCCAATGAAAAGAAGAGATCATTGGAGCCCAGTTTAGGGAATAATTTTGATCAGGGAAGAGGTAGAAAGAAAATGAAACTTACCACATGCAATAAATGTTGGAAGAAGCATCTGGGGAACTACTTGAACGGAAGTGGAAATGCTACAAATGTGGAAGAGGAGGCCATATTTCTCGGAATTGTCGTAGTGAGGAGAAGCCTCAACTCCCCAACACTAACGATAGAGGAAAGACGGTTCTGGCATTACCCGAAGTCCATTGCTTCAAGTGTGGATTTCTTGGGCACTATTCTAATCTCTGTCCAAATCCAAGGGCAGTGGAGGGGAATCACCATCAACCTCAGCAAAGGCCAGGGGAGAAAGGTTGTGCTTTTCCTATCACAACAACTGATGTTGAAGCTCCGAATGACGTGTTAGCAGGTACTCTTGTTTTCCTCTAAAAACCAGAAACTACTTTGTTTGATTCTGGTTCTACGCATTCCTTTATTTCCTCCAAGTTTGCAAAGAATATAGAATCAATCCGGGAATTTCTTGAGGTAGAGTTGTTAGTCAAGACTCCAATTGGTATTATCCATGCATCAACAGTGTTTAAAGACTCTAGTGTTTACTTCAGTGAGCACAATCTTATCGCAAATCTAGTAGTCATTCCCATGTTGGAATTCAACGTTATACTAGGGATGGACTGGCTCTCAAATTATAATTCTAAGATCAAATGCAGAAGTAAGGAAATCTCAGTAGTCTTGAATGAACGACCTACAGTTATCTTCCAAGGAGAGATATCCCAAACTGATCCCTATCTAGAACCACCTCCTATAGCTTTTTTTATGGAGTTAATCGGTGATGATGAAGAAGGAAAAGGGAGCATACCAATAGAGGATGTTCCAATTGTTCAGGAATACATGGATGTATTTCCTGAGGAGTTACCTGGACCTCCCCCCGAAAGAGAGGTAGAGTTCTCTATTGAACTCGTACCTGGGTCTCAACCGATATTAAAGACTCCGTATAGAATGGAAATTGTGGAGCTAGAAGAGTTAAAGAAACCACTCCAAGACTTGTTGGAGAAGGGGTTTATCCGTCCGAGTGTGTCCCCTTGGGGAGAACCAGTTCTCTTTGTGAAGAAGAAGGATGGATCAATGCAGCTATGCATTGATTATAGAGAACTGAATGGGATCACAGTGAAGAAAAAATACCCTCTACCAAGAATTGATAATTTATTTGACCAACTTCATGGGGCTCAATTCTTCTCCAATATTGACCTTCGATCTGGTTATCATCAACTGAGGGTGAAGAAGGAAGATATTACAAAGACTACCTTCTGATCAAGATATGGGCATTATGAGTTTATTGTTATGCCATTCGGCTTGACTAATGCTCCTGCTATTTTCATGTATTTGATGAATAGAGTCTTTAAGGACTATCTCGATAACTTTTTGGTAGCTTTTATTGATGATATTTTGATATATTCAAAATGTCGTGAGGAGCATGAAGATCATCTGAGGGTTATTTTGAAAACTCTACGAAAGGAGAGGCTCATTGGAAAGTTCAGCAAGTGTGAGTTTTGGTTACAATATGTGGCTTTCTTGGGGCACATCGTAACCAATGAAGGAATCTCGGTTGACCCTGCAAAGACAATGGTTGTGGAGGAGTGGCCTCAACACACAACAGTAACTGAGATTCGTAGTTTCCTTGGTTTAGTAGGATATTATAGGAGGTTTGTGAAAAACTTTTCACGGCTTTCTAATCCACTTACCAAGTTGACTCGAAAAGGGGTTAAGTTCATCTGGACAAAGGAATTCGAGGAAAGTTTCCAAGAGCTGAAGAAGAGATTGGTTAATGCACCTGTGTTAACACTACCATCTATCGGAGAAAGATTTGTTATTTTTAACGATGTATCTCTGAAAGGGCTTGGGTGCGTCCTCATGCAAAATGACAAGGTGATTTCTTATGCATCTCGACAGTTGAAGATTCATGAGTAGAATTATCCTACGCATGATCTAGAGTTGGCGGAAGTTGTTTTGGCTCTAAAGATATGGAGGCACTATATTTATGGGGAGAAATGTGATATATACACTGACCACCAAAGTCTAATGTATATTTTAACGCAGAAAGAATTGAACATGAGACAAAGGAGATGGTTGGAGCTTATTAAAGACTATGATTTTTCAATTCATTATCACCCTGGAAGAGCAAACAAATTCGCAGATGCGTTAAGCAGGAAAGATCCTATTGTTCTTGCAACAATGAGGATCCTAGGAGATCCCTTGATTAAAGATCTAGTAAAACTAGACATGGGAATTATAAGGAAAGGGACATCATCAACCCTATCCCAAATTATTTCTCAACCTTCATTACTAGAGAAGATCAAGAAGGCTCAAAAAGAATATCCTTTGCTGCAGGAGAAGTTGGAGGCTGTAAAAGATGGGAAGTTCCCTGATTTCAATATTGATCAAGAAGGTGTATTGAAATTTCGTACAAGACTATGTGTTCCATCTATTCTGGAGATAAAGAAAGAACTGATGGATGAAGCTCATAGATCTACTTTCTCTATACATCCGGGAAGCACTAAGATGTATAGAGACCTTCGTGGTCATTATTGGTGGGATAAAATGAAGAGGGAGATTGTTGATTACACTACAAGGTGCCTGGTGTGTCAGCATGTAAAGGCAGAACGATAAATTCCTAAGGGGGTATTAAAACCGCTACCGATACCAGTATAGAAGTGGGATAATATCACTATGAACTTTGTAACTGGTCTCCCGAAAACATCCAAAGGAAACAATGCGATATGGGTTATTGTGGACCGTCTCACCAATAGAACACATTTTATCTCTATTCAGGAAGATTTCTCTCTGGATCAGCTTGCCAAGATATACTTGAAGGAAGTGGTAAGGCTGCATGGGGTATCACTATCCATCGTGTCTGATCGTGACACAAGATTCACATCAAAATTCTGGATAAGTCTTCAACATGCTATGAATACTGAATTGAATTTTAGTACGACCTATCATCCTCAAACTGATGGACAATATGAAAGGACTATTCATACACTCAAAGACATGTTGAGATTATGCTAAATGGAATTTAAAGGTGGATGGGATCAACACCTCCCATTAGTTGAGTTCTCCTATAACAACAACTTCCATTCAAGTATTCAGATGGCACCCTATGAAGCTCTATATGGAAAGCGATGTAGAACTCCTACTTGTTGGGATGAAACTGGTGAGAGAATGCTTCTTGGGCCTGATATTGTGAAAGTGATGACAGAACAGGTTCATGCCATCCAACAACACCTAAAGGCTGCTCAGAGTCGGCAGAAGAGCTATGCTGATAATCGTCGAAGGGACTTGGAGTTTGGTGTTGGTGACAAAGTCTTCCTTCGAATATCTCCCTGGAAGAGATTCATGTGGTTTGGGAAGAAAGGGAAGCTCAGCCCTAGGTACATTGGCCCCTATTAAATCCTTGATCGCATAGGAGCAGTGGCCTATCATCTAGCACTTCCACCGAACCTAGCTCAAGTTCATGAAGTATTCCATGTATCTCTCTTGAGGAATTACATACCCGACCCTTCGCATGTACTGAACCCAGAGGTGGTACAACTGGAACATGACCTCTCTTATGAGGAGCAGCCAGTGGAGATCTTGGACCGTAGAGACAAGGTCCTATGAAACAAGACTACCCACCTTGTGAAAGTGTTGTGGAGGAATCATAAATATGAAGAAGTGTCTTGGGAGCCTGAGGAAACAATGAAGCAAAAGTACCCTCACTTTTTCGACTAGGCCTCAAGTATAAATTTCGAGGACGAAATTTCCTAAGGGGGGAAGAATGTAATGACCCAATATTTTTGAGTAGTATATTAACTTACTCATAATGATTTAATATGATGTTAATGGTTAATGCAGAAAGAGGAGTTGATGGCTTCATGTAGTAGACTCGAACCTTATGAAGCCCACTTATCAGAGCTTGGGAAGGAGGTATAATTTGTGGGCTTCGCTTTGGACCAAGCCCAAGCTGATCTCCAGCGTGTCGAGCTTGAACGGAAACGCCTACGGGATAAGTTCAAGTTAGTAGAGATTACTACTTGGGCAATGTTATCTGAGCCTCCCTCAGATTCTCTCACCATAGCACACCTTACACTTAGGACATATGCCGGTGTTATATGGGGTAATGTGATGAGACCCTAGCCTCTTTGTGTAATCCTTTGGGATGAATTAATTGAGATTTCTTCCTTTAGTGATGTTTGTGAAATTTCAAATGTCCGGATAATTTTAGGATGTATTTTATTGATGAATTTTGGAAAAAGGATATTTTAAAATATTTATGTAAAGCCTAAATAATTAATGATGTGTAATGATTTTCAAAAAATGGTCTTCTACAAAAGTGTTCAGCAAGGAATTTGGAGTCTAATAAGATCAACTCAGTTTTTGATGAATATTAAATTATGAATAGTGATTTTACGCTTAGGATTAGTAATGTGACAAAATGGATTAGTAATTTCACTCAAAGAAAGTTTTAATATAATTTAGACACCTAGATTAAGTAATGAGATTCGATAAAATGTGTAAATAACGGTTTCATAAATTATTATTCAAGTATTAGTTTTTTCGGGTGAATAGTGTTTTCTAATTAAAAATTTAATTAAAAATATTTAGAAATTATTTTTATAAAATGGATTTCATTTTTGAACTCAGAGAGTCGATATTATGTTATGGTAATTTTTGGGGATTTTTCTGAAAAAATGAATTTTCAGTGAATAGTGTATTTATTTAAAAATTATATTAAAAATATTTAGAAAAATATTTTTATAAAATTTAGTTCATAAATGAAATTAGAGCATCGATATTTGGTTAAGGTGAAATTTTGGGATTTTTCTGAGTAACATGAATTTTTTTAGTGAATAGTAAAAAAAGCAGTTTTAGGGTTTCGGTATGTCTAATGACATCATAACTGAGTCATGATGATTTCATGAGACATTTTAAGGTTTGGCCGGCCAAGGGTGATTAATTATTGTTTTGGGGGCCCCATGTTGCCTAACTCCATGGTAAATGCCAAGGGAGAGCACATGGTTTTGAGAAAAGCACTTGTGAGGTGTCCCTTGGCCATTAATGCCTTGTCCTCTCACTTTCCCTATAAATATCCACCCTTTCTTCCTTTATTTTTCACTCTCAACTCTCCCCCAAAGAATTTATTGTCTCTTTAACTCCCAAGGATTCCTCACAAGGTTCCCCCAGGCTCTCAAGGTCCAAACCTTTGAGTTTTAAGAGTTACGTTTTAAGGTAAGGGATCCGACCTCTCTCTTTCTTTTCATGTAATCTCTTTTATGTCATTCCTTTTATTCTCCATGTTCTTATGTGAGAGGATGTTCTTTTATATTCCTATTACTTCCCTTTTCATGTTAATATGTTGAGAGATCCCCTCTTACTCTCATCATTTAGTTTTATGAAAGTTTAAGTGAAGCCGTTAGGCTGCCGAATTTTTAAGGGATTCTTTCACCCTTCTAATTTTTCAAGTTTGATTTTCATGTCATGTCTTTCAAGTTCCTTTTTATTATGTTGGGGTATGATCTTTATATCTATCATACTGATATCTTATGATCATATTATGAGAGACCCTATTTGATCTTGTCAAATCTTTTTTATTGAGGTTTAAGTGACGCCGTTAGGCTGCCGAATTTTCATAAGAGAAATCTTATTTTTGTCTAACTTCCAGGTTTTTTATTTCATATGGTATATCATTCAAATTTCTTTACCATGTTCTAAAATACCTTATATTCTATCACCCTACTGTTTTATGGATCATTGATGAGTGGGTGACCCATGTCCCTCTCTTTTCAATGTTTTCTAAAACCTTGTAACATAGCCGTTATGCTGCAGAATTTTCATCTCAAAATGCCTCTCTCTTTTCTCAAAATTATTTTATGTTATAAGGTGAATACTCAAAGCTATTATTTATACAATGGTATTCACATATATAAAAAAAATTTCTATTTTAAATTCTAGGATTTACATACATGAAACTCGCTTCCCCTTTCCATGGGTTTAAAGTGACCTAAAGATCATGTCTTTAAAGCAGTTTTTAAAATGTTATGATTTAGAAATGAAACCCATTTCTTTTATGCTTTATGGGTTGATTATGAAATGATTTATGATGATATATGTGGTTCACATGATAATAAAGACATGTCAAGGGTGCACCCAGATAGCGCTCCAATGCATTGGGTAAAGACTTAATCTCTAGAGATGACCATTTTAAACGACGCCTTGGTGAATAACCTCGGTAATTTTTAACGACACCTTGGGGATAGACCTTGGTGAAACGAAACGACTGTCAATATTAATTGTTGTAGCCGCATCTTCAAGTTATGAAAAATTTTATTTTTATTATGATGCATCTCAGGATTTCTTTCTCATGCCTTAATGTTCTTTTCATGTCCTTATTGAAGTATCTCAAGTTCACATGTAAAATGTTTCTCTTGTTTCCCTTACTGGGCCTTCTGCTCACCCTTTTCTTTTGATGTATGTCCCCAGGTTATGAGATGCAGTAATGAAACTAGGATGAACTTAAGGAGAAGCCTTTCAAGTGTTTAAGAAGAATGTTTTATGTTCTTTTCATGTATTATGTTCCTTGTTTCGAAGACACTAAACCTTAAAGATCCTCAGTTCCGTGTAATGAAATGAAAGTTATGTTATAAAAAGGCGTGACGCTATAATAGTTATTTCAAATTTCATAAATATTATAAAAATAAAATTCTATCAATAATCATGACAACAAATAGATTTTCAGGTTTTTGTTTTATTAGAAAATTTGGATTTTTCATCACCTCTACTGAGATTTTTTTATAAATAATACATGAATCATAATTAAATGGAATTCACATCACTATGAGATTTTTTTATATGTGTATCAATGCTAAATAGTTGATTATAGTTTTTGGGATATTTTTAGTGTTCGTACCTATGGGACTCACTGTTGAATTCTAGAAAAAATATTATTTAATTTCAAGAGGCATAAGTTATACTGTTATAAAATAATGTGAAGGAATAATCATTAAGTATTGTGTCAATGTCACATAATGAGAGTGAGATTAAGTAGTTACAATATATAAGAGGGGCGTAAGGGATAATTTTTGATGTCTTGTCCTTAATTTTGAAAAATAACATGTATTCACGAACTAGAGGGATCATATCACAATGATGTTAATTAGATGTAGGGTTCGTGGCCTATTTGTGTTCGTGCCAATACTTAATAAGGGACTTTCCATTATAGATGTATGAGAAATATTATGATGGGTTGAAAAATATATTTTTTTACTTTCCCCCTTGGGAAACATATTGGGTTACCAGGGTCATCTTCATTTGATGACTTTTTGAGTTTAATCACACACAAATCTAAAGAAATTATTGGGGAGGAGCTCTCTACAGATCTCACTCATAGGAGTTGAAATTTTTTATTTTAATTGTGTTTATCTGGATCAATGACATTACATATTGATCCAAGGTTTCTTCAAATGCATATTTCCTGGCGATATACTAATATTTTCCCTAGTTACATATTTTATTATGCCTTGTTGAGTTTTTTTCGTGTCCTATAATATTTTCATGGAATGGGAATATTGAGATTCTCTTATTGTCCCAACTACTATAGATTCAATTTTATGTGATTATCTTAATTATTATTGATGAGTGTGTAAGATTATTAGGGTATATACATCTAGAAAAATTGTCTTCCATACTCTCTATGTTATGTGGGGATGTGGCTTTATTATAGGGATGTAGTTCTAACAACTGAATTCTATGACGTTGATTTATATATTGGACATTGAATGTTAGACCATGATGAGAGTTGATAAAGTATGAAATAGGATCATTTCCTTGTCGGTGTGCAGGGATAATTGGTGTTGCGTATTGTAATTGAGTCTTGTCGACTAACATGGAGTGGTGATCGAATCCTAATTGTTCACAATAGCTTGGTAGGGGACACAATTTAGTGGATAACGGCCAGATTATCTAGGTCTGGGGTTCTATGAATTTTTTCCACCAATAATTTTGGTTTTTTCTTTTTTATAATGTCCATTCAAGCCACCATATCATATAGGCCATTGGCCCTCTACGAAAATTTGGTAAGGCCTACAAGCCAGATGACCTTGAGGACAACATTAGTGGGTCTCTAGGCTTTATGCTGATGTAGTTCAAATCTACTATAGGGAATGAATACCTAAAGTAATAATCTTGTTATTTTTTGGATTTGGGGGATCATTTGTGGATAAATTAAATAAATATGTTAGTGTGACTGATCATGGTTGATGTAATGGAATTATAAGAACATGAAATTCATGTCATAAAAATTATATGGAAAATAGATGTAGACAAAATGAGTTAATTAGATTAAAACTCATCGACCCAATGTTTGGTTAATTATGTTCCCAAATTATTAATTTTTATCATTAAAATTATATTTGATTCCTTATCCAATAGAAGATGGACTTATATCCCCAACCATTGGTGTAAATTTTTCTATGCATAAGATACCTCTATACTACATTAATACTCACCTCCTCTAGTAGTTATAAATGTATTACATAACTCAATTGAGAATGTCACAAATTCTAATACCCGACTCTATCATATGTTGTTTAATCCCTTGACCACATTTAATATCACAATATAAAGAGAAATCCAATGAAAATTGACAGAATGATTATTGTATAAAATTAAAAATAGTTCAAAAGACATTCATATGTCTAGTGAAATCCCCTTAAACCAAACATGGAAACCACCAATATTCACATAACATATAATTTATCATTAAACTCCCTTGGTTGTATTGTCCCATGTGACTTTTCTACGTGAAAATGATGTTTTTGTCACTGTATTGGTTAATCAATGCCTTTTTGAGACCCTTACTTTATTTCATATTTCTGATATTATTTATTTTCAAGATATCCCAAATGAGGGGTTTCAAAATATTTATAGTCATGGTTAATCCTTTGAAAAACTGCCCAACGCTTCCCTGAAAATTTGTGAAGCCATCCCATTTCACTAAATTAATAAAATATGGAATTTTCTTTTTCATGTAACTCCTTCCACCATGAAACATCCATATGTATTTTTTTGTTTAAAAAACATTTTCTACATCATGAAACACTTACTTTCATGAATAATTGGAACATTGAATAATCATTTGACTTGGTAATATTTTGGATAGGTGACCTAGATTTTATAGTTTTTCACTACTTTGGGAATCTCTGTAATCATTTCATGAAACTTTTTTTACACTATATAGATCTTTAATTATATTATTTTAGAGATTCTTAAATATTCATTTTGAAAAATCACATTTTAACAACATAATAGAGTTTATCAACTAGAATTTCACATTCATAAGCAACCAAAAAAATTATAAAAGATCACATTGATGGGTATTTTCCTAGTAGTTTCTAAATGTATGATCTAATTAAAAATATACTTAAAAACCTTTCTAAATAATGATGTTTTCAATTAAAATTAATTTTTTTTAAAATATAAATAATATATCCATTTTTTAAATTTTCACAAAAACCATTTAATATGAATATGAATTAATTACCAATAAATTTAATTATTTGTGGGGTTTTAGACATCAAAATTTATATTGAAAAGAAATTAAAATATAGACTCTATCAATTACACAAACAAAAACACAACACTCTTAGAAAATCCAATGAATTTCAATTAATCAAGAGTAATCACTCTTCCTATATACTAGAAAAAAATTGAAAAAAGATACAACATTATTGGATCACCATTAGAAATATATTTCATCCTCTAAAATTATTATCTACTACTCAAGAAATCAGTTTAAGCTAATATTCATATCCCTGGATTGTGAAAAGATTGGAATTTAGAAGAATTGTTATTTTAATAACTTTAACTATCATGAATTCATATTATCTAATCCTCTTTTACCAATATTCCCTTTTTTCTTCCTTTATGAAATCCAAAGGAAATTATAATATGTAAATTTCCCTTATTCATAAATTGTGTGATATTCTACTCAGTTAAATTCATTTACTTTTGTAATAAGGGACAACTGTTTTTTTTCATTTTTGTAGTAATTTCCTACAGAAAAAATATCTCACCTATCACCCAACCCTAAATTATCATCCCATGACATAATGTAAATAGTTATAGTAATATCATAGGTCATGTATGGGTATTGTTTAAACTAAAAAATTTGCAACACCCCATGTTAGTCGTCATTTTTTTCTATTAAGTTTATTTCTTATTTTCACCCTATATTTATCTTTATTTTTTAGTGCTTAATATTTAAAAACATAATGTGGGATTCCAATTATGCCTTTTACTCCAACATGAATGTAAATTTATGAATATATTATCAGTTTTATCAGCGATATGTTATTTTTCAAAATTGATATGTTATTCAGGGTAGAGTTATGAGTTTTGATTTTCTCAGGATATATCATAAATTCCAAAAAATTATTTTCATTGATAATTCTTACGCACTTCCATCAACATAATCAATGAAGGGTGTCGAAAAATAGTATCTAAGGTCACATAAATTCATAATTTTATAAATTAATGTAATCATTAAATATATCATGGATTTGTTCAGTAGGAATAAGTATATTTAAATATAAACTCTATAACATAAACACACTATAACAATAGAATAAATAAAACATTAAATTCCTAATTAGATTGGTACCACTCAACCATCAATAGACTATCAAAATGTCGTTTTTGATTTTGAAGAATATTTTCTTTTTTGCACTAAAGTTAATGAAGATGATAAAAATCAATTATATAAGATAAATAAAATGAGATTTATTAAAAATGACAAGTTATCATTAATAATATATGTTTTAGAGACTATGGTTTTGATGGATGAGTCCTTAGAGTATTATTTTGTAAAATTTTGGGTTTATCCTCGTAGTTATTGTAGTTTTTTGGTGTCTTAGGACCTCATTTTTAATATATTAAAATTTACAATATATGCTAATGATCGTGAATTCACCATAATAATATTTCTAGTATTACTATTTTTTGATTCCTCGAATGGAAAATCTGAGTCTTATATTTATTTTTTTATCTATAGTTCACCCTAGGCATGAACAGTGGTTGGACGACAGTAGTGGTATTGTTGTGGTTGTCGTGGGTGTGTTTAGTTAATAAAATAATTAATTAATTAAATTACTTATTTTGTTAAATGAGATAACTTATTTCACTATATAAAAATGTTATTATGAAATCTTATGTTGGTACAGACACATAAACAAAAAAGGATCACAAGAGATAATTTTTGATAGATGGATCGAGAATGAAGAAATCCAATGATCATATCATGCTTTTTTAAGAAGAAGTGAACAAAACAAGTCTTATTATTTATATGATGATTTATTTTTCATTAGTGATCAATTCATACTAGTTGTTTGGAATTCTATTTAATTTTATTCCACTATATTTTATTTTCAAGGAATATATATAACAATAAATTTATTTTTTTCTTTGATTAGATGATCTTCTTATGACCCATTCCATGATTTAAATTTTAATTATTTAATTTTAATCCATCATTACACCCATAATCACAAATGTGTATTTCATTTTATGTGATATTTACCAACAAACAGTAGTTCAATGATAGATTTACTTAGTTCATGTTCATTTACTACCATTATGTGACACATTATTTGTCATTGAGACATAAGGATATGGTTTTTCATTATTGGGGTGAGTTTGAGAATGATATAACCGTCATATTTTTTTTCATTGTGTGAAATAGGAATATGATTTTGAGATGTTGATGGATTATCATGGATCATGGTTTATAATTCCTTTATCATATATTTAGTGTGGGTATGGGTCAAAATTTGATCACAAGGGGGATGAAATATCATTAACATATGACTAAATTAAAATTTTCATCCACCAGAGGGTATAAATTGATGACCAAAGGTGTCTATCACTGATTACTAGTGGAATAAGAATAGATTTTGTGGTTGTGAATGAGTATTAGGATCTATGTGATGAAATTTTTGTTTCATTCAAATATTGGACAACACGGTCTGTATTATGTAGAAAAGATGTTCTCTATTCCTCTAGCTATGGAGTATAGGGTTTCAAGTTAAGATAAATAACTCACACTATATGGACCCACCATTTTCCCATAGCTGGTGTCTCTCTATGTAATTCTGGTGTAGATGGTTACAAACAGGGCTTTCCACATGGACAAAACCATATATCACATGAACGGATGTGTACTAAAATATATCAACGTCACCCAGACACATACATGAACACAGTCAAGGGACAATGTACTAAGGATCGACTAGAAGAGAATGAAAAGTGATCAGTAGGCTAGGGCACTCCATGTACAACTAGTACACTCTATCTAGTGTCATATTGATTACCTAACCAAGTCCATGGGATAACAATTCCATTTATTGTAGTGGGGTCACACTCCATGTGGACCCTATACACAACATATATTCTCCATGAAACTTATTAATCTCATATCACCTCATCGTGATTTATATTTATTCGTGCGAGTTTCCAATCCCGAGTCTTAATTTTCATAGAATGTCAATAAGGATTTAATTTCAGAATATGAGATATTATGTAACTTTTTTTCATGTTTGATTAATATTAATAAATTCATTATTATGGAAATGATTAGAGTAAAATCACCAATGGGATGTTGGTGTTGGTTATCACCTATCACAATAGGGAATATGTCCCCATTATCATTATATTGGAGGAGACGAAACTCACATAAATTGGATTCAGTTTTTCAATCTATAGAGTTGTGCAATACCAAATTCTATCTCTAGATTGATGGGGGTACACCACAAGATTTTTGGATAACTTGTTTATTGATCACATTTGAAAGGAGAAGGCCCGTCTATATAGATTCTTCTCATTTTTTTAGTGATGATGGACATCAAAGATGGAATTTTTGAGCAGTATATTGACTCGTCATTCTTAGATTATATGTGAGATGCAGGTAACAATTCTCTATAAATTGGGTTCCTATATGAGCATAAATTTATTGATATTTCATTTCCTAATCCATTGGGATGAGCTAACTACTATTATATATTTATATATCTCCCTTTTCTTTTTTGGGGAATCTTATTAGGTATGTATATACACAACCCTAAAAGGGATTTCCCCACTTGTATCCTTTTATATATAGATGATGAATAGATTGACGGTTACTTTAGATTATAATTGTGATTCTTGGGTACATTGAATACATATTATGGTCAGACATATAGATCTGGGGATAGAAACTCTCAATTATCATTTATTCTAGTCATTGTAAACCTAAGACATCATTTCAATTTGGGAGTCTATATTTACCCTTTTCATGTGGTCATGTATTATTATACTCTATCATATTCCCTGTAGTTTTCTTAAATTTATGGTTATACTAAATATGTTTCTATCTTTTACTATTCATATAAACAATTGAATGGAGATTGTTTTGTGCGTGCATATAGGTACTTTAGGTTATGGAATCCCATTTTATACTATTAATTATCGGTGCATGTCACCGCCTCCTATCCTATTGGAGGTGGGTTTGGGTTTTTCACATACACCCATCTGCCAGGTAGCCAGGCCTCGGTGGGTCAGGTTTTCATAGAGTTGTATCATAATAATTCATTCCTTAGGATGGTGTCTATGGTTATGCCTTTATGAGGTATGTTTGGAAGTTAGGGAAAAAAATTCAATGTTTCATGAGTTCATAATTCATGCAAGGGAACATAGTGTTTATAGGGAGAATGAAACATCTATTCACCATGACTCTCTCTACATACTTTTGACTATACATATAGATACATTGGTTGTAGGGAAGCATTGTTACATGAAACATATCTGATCAAGTCAATTTACAATACATCTAGCATGAGTTCCTCACATATACACATATCATAACATGGTATGTATTGATCAATTTGAGGATGCGTTTATAAATAACAAAATACTATTTTTCGATATATTAATATGACAACAATACATTGACTGATAAGGGATCAGTTTGGGGGACATCTCGTGAGGACTTTTCTCTAGGAGGAAAGGGAAAACCACCCCCTCATGTCAATCTACAAATAGTACCCTCGGGGTATAAAAATTATATCAATTGTATTATAACACTATGTGAGTTCAAATTATAGAGACCATTTTTGTATAATAGTTAGCTAGACCAACATGTAGTGGGGGATTTTTTTGAGTCAATCGTTCAAGTCATTATACTAGTCCAAAACCTATCCTATTAGAGGATTGACTTATCAGCTAGTCTTTTCCATAGAGAACAGGGTGTTGGTCATGTCTGATGACATAGAACCATGAGGAGGAAATTATCTCTCACTCAGATTCTAATAAGTAGTTTCAGGATGTGTACAACACATCATACAAATGACCGATGCAACTTTATGAGATTTTAGAGTTGCTTTACTATTACATTAAATTTTTATAGTACGTTGTGAGGTTCACTAGGACCACACAATACACAGCTGATAAGATGTGGGGATGTTTATTTAGGGAAACGTTGTTTGATTAGGGTCAAAAATAATATTTTAATGCTATTGTAGTCCACTTATCCATTCCAATATATTGTAGTGTGATATGAAATACTCTAGCTATTGATATCTTATGAGCATAGGGAAACTTGGTGTTTGGATCCTGCATTGGGAATCATTTTCTTTAGTTTCTTATAACATATAGCTGGTATACGAAAATATGGTATCAACATTGGAGTCATACTAATAGCTAAAACTATTTGCGTGGATTTTTAGTTCAATGATCATGTAGGGTATTATTCTATACACATGAGGGATTATGATATGCATGTGATGGGAGGGTCACATTGGAAGTGATTTCCTAACCATATGTGTTGAGAAAGATTGGATGATGATGGATGGACCACCAAAGTTGATTCTATTATGAGAGCGGCGATATCCTAAGAATAGTCAGGGAGGCCCCTTGGGAGGTGATGCCAACAGATGAGTTATTGGAGAACTGGGGGGAGGAGATATAGATGGAGGGAGAATCTATGAGCTTCTTCCAACCCCACCACCACCCAGTGGCACATGGAATCCTTAGGGAGAGTGTGTTCAAGGGAAAAAATAGTTTTATGTTATAGAGGGTTATGAGAAAGATTTCCATGATATTATATGAGGAATTTTCTATTAGTTTTATACTCATTTTTTGGTAATTTTCTTCATAGTTTTATGTAATTCCATAATCTCTTTATTTCTCTTGTGAGTTCTAGCCCTCCCCAATGAGGCCTTATCATAACATATTAGTCTAATGGATTTCAATGGGTTTTATTTTTTGATATCACTTATTTTCCATCAGTGAGAATTGGAATATGGAAAAGAGGGTTTCTCATGGGACCTCATGGTCATTACTATGAATCCTTATGATGTTGTCATGGGTATTGAGTGGTTTCCCAAAATTCATGCCTATATTGACCATAATTGTAGGTATGTTAGATACAAATAGACATATGGTGTGAGGTTCTCATTTTCAAGAGAGAGAGTTCTCTTGGATAAGCTAACGAGTATTAGGAGCATGATTCTTTAACCCATCACCCATCAGTTGGTAAGTGTTTCCCATTGACCAATGTGTTATTTAGGCATCTGTATCCCTTATGTATTGGAGAAAAATATGGGTGTCTTTCTTGAGGATGTTAAATGAATTCATTAATGTTAAAAATATAATTGTCCCATAAATATCAACATATAATCGTGTCAACATAATCCAGGTCCTATCAGATGGTCCCTTAAGAGATTTTGGATATGTGTGTGGAATTAAGTGTCATTTGATAGATTTATATTTTAAGGGATTGTGTTTCCCCATAGGATGTTATCGTTTTGTTCCTAAAAAATAATGATGAGATCCTAAGGATTTTTATTCTTTAGCATTTAGTTAACCATGAAATAAGAAAGAACAAATTACCACATTCTAAGGATAAATATCCTCTTTAAAATATTGATAGGCATGATTTGGTTCTAGAATGTCATTCTCTGGTTTAGATACCATCAGTTGAGTTTTCATTAAGATGGTATTCCAAAGGTAGTATTATGAGGTTGCAAAAAATGCAATCAGTTTGTTATTATTGCATTGATTGTAATTAATATACAAATTTTTTTTATTGATTTTATGAATCTATTATTGAATCCATACATGTGATTATTTTTTGTCTTCATCAATGGAATACTCATATACTCTACATTAGAGGAGGATAATTCAAAGCACTTTATGATGGCCCGAGACCAACTATGGGAGTGCCAGATTTATGTTAAGCTCTTGAAGTGAGAGTTTATGATCTGTGAGGATCTGTATTTTGGGAATGTCATATATGAGTAAGGATTAGTTATAAAACCCAAAAATATTGATATAGTTATTTTATGGGAGACATCTAAGAGAATGTCAAATGTAATGATTGTTCATGGTTTTTTAATGTATTGTGGTAGGTTTTTGTTAGAATTTTCAAATATTTAATTCCATTCAAGAACCCTGACATCTAAATATAATCAAATTACCTATATAGAGAAATGTTATAGAGACTTATATGCGCTAATGTTGAGGATGAACAATGCTCCTGTGTTGATGCAACTAGACGAGGGAATAGAGTACGTAGTTGTTTCGATACTTTTAGAGATGAGCTTACATACATGTTGAGGAAGAGGGATTAAATAATCAAATATGGGTCAAAAAAGTTGATATTCCATTAGAATAACTATGTGAATCCTGAAATGTATTCCGAAGAGAAATTATTAACATTGATTATGTGGAAGAACTATCTTTCAGGTGAGTGCATAGTTGATTACTCAGACCACGAGAGTATCAATTACATAATCACTCTGATAAATCTCAACTAGAGAATGATTATTTTTATGGAATTCACAGAGAAATACGAAACCAATATAGTATGTACACTTGTGGATGGAACGTGGTGGCATATTCCCTTTAAATGAAGTCCCATTATTCCTTAACAAAGGATGAATGTGAACAATTGGTTTTGTTTCAGTTTACCTAGGTGTATGATAGGGTTGTAGTTTTTCACTCGTCAATAATGTTTAATACTCATATCAATCATTCTATGGGAGAGGCTCTGTAGTGATACATATAATGTGAGTTTTAACAAAAAAAATATATTTTCAAGAGAGGCACTGAATGAATTTTATAATAATGGAGAGCATCCCAAACTTTTTCAGGGAAGGATAGTGGTTCTACTAATATTGCATGAGGAGGAGAAGAGATATTTTCACAATCCTTCTTGGATATACATCCTTGTGTGGAATATATGTATCAAGAACATCAGGGGTCGGTTTTGTTGTTTTACATCTGTTAGAGAGTTTTCAAGTTCATATTTAGGTGTCATACATGTTAGGAAGTGAATATTGATCACCATGTACCAGTAGTTTTCATACAACATATTGAGATTCATAAGAATAAATGGGATGGATTATTCATTTATGTTGCATTGGGGATTACATCATTAGTAATATTCCATGACACTTGATGTGTTATTTTTGACCGAATTACCATTTTAAGTGAACTTATTTCCATCCAGGAGTAATGTTTTTTGAGAGTTTTTGACATTTGTATGTGAAGGATATCATTAACCAGATTGGGGTTCTCTTAGTGATCACTTCACTATTATATGATTCATTTATATCATAGTTGTGGAGTGTCCTACAATACAATTCCTAGAACCAATTTCATATGTGTATAGTGCTTCACCCATAGATAAATGGACATGCTGAGTTGGAAACCCTAATATTAGTGGAAATTATAATGGTCCATGTGTTAGTATTTTGATAGAGGTGAAAGGAAAACTTCTCTTTGTTGTAGATATCATAAAATAATATATATCACCCTAATATTAGCATGAAACATTTCTAGACCCAATATGGGAGACATTGTAGGTCACCATTAATTTAAATTGTGGTTGGAGAGTCATTTCTTGCGGGGTAGTGGATGGTCCCTCAAATGATGGATAAGTTTATCATGATCCATGATCATATGGAAACACAAAAGAGTAGATATACATATCATAAATATAGATTTTATAATACCTCAAAGATTTTACAGTGAGAACATGCCTTCTTAAGGGTCTCCCCATGTTGAAGATTTTGTTGGTTTAGATGAGGTTGAAAGTTATCCATGAGGTTTACCTAGACATTTGAGATCCTTTGGCTTGATGGTAATGACACTTACCAACTAGGATTTTCTTTTAAGATGGACATGGTGAATGATGTCTCCCTTGTTTCATTGTTGAGGATATTTATGAATGATTATGTAAATGTTATTGACTATGGTGAACTTGACATCGAGGATAGATGTACCTCTGTGGGTTAGCCATGGAAGATTGAGGATTTACATCATTTAATATTATGTAGATGGAATATACATTTTTTCACAATTACCTGGAAGTAAAAGCGCATAATAGAGAGCTCCTCCAACTGAGAAATCCAGATTCATGCTCAGTACCCCCACCATTTTATATAGATTGTTATTTTCTTGGTGAAAATCCTTGATGGAGGGTGGAATTTAGAGACATTATTTTTGATATTTTAGTCTTTTGAACATTTCTATTCAAATATCTAGATTTATCACTGGTTTGGGAAGTATTTTTGGGTTCCTCATAACCCTAGAAATAGTATATTAAAAATAATAATTTATTTATTGTAGATGTGCGCACCGTTTTAGTGTTTATATTTTAAATATTATGTGGGAGCATGTATGGAAAATTTGATACCATAGTTGATTCCAGACTGTAAATTTTACACAAGGAATGACCTAAAGTGGGATTACCATGAGTGTCTATTTGTGGGCGAAATTAGTGGGTACATATAATATAATAGATAAATAAATAATTCATTTTTTTAAGATACGACCTTACCAAATTCCATATATAAAATTTTCATTATTAAATTCTCATGATTATTGGTTGAATAACCCTTGGAATATTAGATGAGAGTATTCTTCCGAAAATATAAATATCAAATAACTCCAATGATTGGATCTAGATTGATTGAGAATTAATAAATAAATATGGTATTCCTCATCATTGGAAGATTTAATTTTACTAGAAATTGGTACCTAATCATGGTAGGCCATAATATTTATAATTCTTTTTCACTATTTTATTTTCCAAGCATGGATTTAATTAATTATAAATTCTTATCATCAATTTTTTATCATCATAAAATACCTATCACAATTAAATTTTAATTGATTCAATTTTATTCTACTGTTTCACCTGTTATCACTGGTGGATATCCACGTTTATGTGATATTTTGATATAGATTGTTGGAAAAATGAATTATTAACTTTCTTCTTGTGAATTTAATCACATCGGGCTTCATGTTATTCTCTGTTGACCCATGGGGGCATGGTTTGACATTGTTGGGGATGGCTCGAGTGTGATTAAACAACTAGATTAATGGATATTTTGAAGAAAATGAATGAGATAGTGATTTTCATATGGATCATGGTGGTTAAATGTTGTATCTCCATATATATGATATATAGATTTGGAACTTGTGACATGTGGCACATGAGATTCATGTAATCTCACCTGAGAATTATTTAATTCTGGATTCTAGCCACCAGAGGTAGCGAATCGACAACCAGAGAGGTTACTTTTTGATTTTGAGGGGATAAATGGAATATTTAAGGGTGGTGAAGGTGGTTCAATATTAATGTGATGAATTTTTGTTTTAAATGATACAAAAAACCCCATATAATGTACAAGTAAGAACATATTACTTGTAGAACCCTATATGTGGAAACTAGGGTTTTGGGTGGATATAAATATAACACAGTTCGCTAACCCACAACATACCATGTGACCATTTACATGAGGATCAGCATGTACTGTAAGAGTAAATGAGAATTGAAATGTCCATGAATATAGGTTTGATTGAAGTACAAAAAAATGATTGTTTACTCAAACAAAACCAAGATACCCAAAACGATAATAGAAATAGTGTTGGGAAGATGTACATAGAAATGGTCAAAAGAGAACATGTACAACCTAGGTAGTTGAGACATGTAATTTAAAACTAGTATATGAAGTGTAGTGTAACATGTCTTTATAATCCATATCCAAAGGAAAACACGGCTAGGTGGTGTGGTAGGGTTAAACACCGTGTGGACACCATACACACTATTTACATCCCCTAGAAGCATCTTCCTCTCATATCTCCTTCTCTATGAGACAAATTTTGGCCCTTGAGTAGCCTATAGAAAGTTATTTCCACATAGAACACGATGAAAAATATATTTGTGGCATAAAATATACTATGTGAGCTATTTTAGGAATCATTATTCTCTAGGGAATGATTAAAGATACTAGGGATCATGAAATAATGATTGGGGATATTTTAGGGCTAGTATTCCACTTTTTCCATTGGATCTTTGTCACCATAGACATTATAAATGAAAATATTAAGCACCCCTTTAATGGGAGTGATTCTTCTATAGAAGGATGGGTATTCAATGTTCATTGATATCTAGTAGTGATTAGGTTCTCCATTGTACTTGTGGACCATTTTCTATGGGGAAGTGTTGTGAGGGGTTGGTCCATCAACATATATTCTTGAGAGGTTTCAAATGACGTTGGGAATCACATATATAATTCCAGAGTGATAGATAGAATCATCATTCATAAATGGGATATGATATAGATATCCCCTTTATCCCTAAATTAAGATTATTTAAGAGTATTTATTGATTGTATTTTCAATTCCTTATTATTATGGGTTTATTAAACAACATTTTTATTCTTATATTTATCCTTCTACCGTCTTCTAGGTAACATACATGTTATGTATATATTCACTTATACATTG
This sequence comes from Viscum album, assembly GCA_963277665.1. Classification (NCBI taxonomy): domain Eukaryota; kingdom Viridiplantae; phylum Streptophyta; class Magnoliopsida; order Santalales; family Viscaceae; genus Viscum; species Viscum album. The sequence goes on from OY728130.1 coordinate 1,091,827,740, forward strand.
TATTTCTCCATACATTTTTTTGCTTGATGTAGATGACAGATAGATAAATAGAGACATTGGTAGAACATGCTGTTATTTGGTACATTTACTGCATATGATGGACTAAATTGGAGACCAGGGGATATGATATCTTAGTAATTTATTTTTCAGTTTTTTTGAAGATGGGGTATTAATTTTTTGGGCCTGTATTTTTTCCCTATTCACTTTGGATGACATTTTGAAACTCTGTTTCATTCCATTGAGTTTATTGAATGCTTTTTTTTATAATAGATTCCACAATATTTTATTATTCTTTTACACTATATCATGGAGATAATTATGTGAATACATATTGGTCCTTCTGGATAAGGTCTCAAAATTTATATTATGCCTTCTTAGTTCTTATCATCAACCAATAACAAATTATAGGTGGGATTAGGGTTCCCATACTCGACCTTCCATCACTCAAGAGGACCCCGATGGTTCGAGGTATGACCTATTTACTTATCACTAAGAACCTATATTTTAGAATATAAATTAAAAAATATGATTGAAAAATAATATAAAATTAATGTGTAATAAAATAAATTTATATCACTTTGTTTTCCCAAATGTAGGATTTTACTTTTTACTACCACTAGATTGGGAGAATCAATTATTATACATGTTATTTTGGGATTTGATGTTTCTTTGATTTGAGAAACCAAATAATTTCAACAAAAAATTTTATACTCCCACTATTTTTTTAGGACCCACAGAGAAGTTTTTTTAATTCCACACCCATTTCAATTAAATAAAATCTTTATAGTGGGGTGTTGATAAAATAGTGTCTTATTCAATTGTGGATGCAACTTTGATAAACTCTTCATTCAATTAAATGGCACATTAAATATATGTTTCATCAAAAGGTATTTCATGGAGGAAATTATAGAATGGTTTTATTTTAATGAAATTGAATCAGTCCATATTTAATTATTAATATCCCTTGTTAATTAAGGATTTAAATCTTTTTACCCAATGAGATACCAATGTAATCCCATCATGTACTCCATCAACAAAAATATATATTTTTATGGATATTTATATTTTTATCATATAGTGTATCATCTCCATTATCATCCACTTAGGACAACAGCGATTTTGAAAATAATAATATTTTTAAAAATGTAATTTATTGTTCAATTAAACTATAATATAATTAAATTATATTGATCAAATATATAGATTTCACCTTGGGATAGTGCATATTAATTTGTTTCATGGTTTCTCAATTTCTATTGAATTTGGTTTTTTAATAAATGAATGTATGAATTCTGGATTCACCTACCTATATTTAAATTATATTAGTTTGGTGTTTTCTTCTTACAATGAAGGAAAAATGAAAATTGTTTACATTGATTCAAATATGGGGGGGCATGTGACTTGTTAATACAAGAAAATTAATCTCAAAATTCCCTAAATATTGTTCATGTCTCCTTTGTATATCCATAGAAAAGTATTCTTTCTGAATCTCCTCTATTTATGGCTAAGAGAGGGATAATTCGAATAATTATTTTTATAGTTTTTTCAATTCATCATAAGGCCCTGAAACATCAAAATGTTTTTGGACTACTTCTTACTACATTACAAATAGTATAGGTTCATGTTTATTACGATGTGGAATAGAATATTCCCTAACGTATATAAAAAACAATTGTATTTGGTCCTCTAACATATATAACTTCATTCAAATCCCTTGAAACTTGTGTTTATCATAATTACTAAATTCTTATTCTTATGTACTAACTAATGACTTGTTAGACTATATACAATAATCATAATTAGAATACTTCATAATGAAAAATATTATGGTATATTGAGAAAATAAAAAACATTTATCAAAAAAATATGAACATGATATATTATCTATAAGGCCATGTTGATCCAAAAAAATGGTTATATGCTTTGAAAAAACTATCCTTAGATTGTACAGAATATTATTTTATTCTTAGTGTGTCTTAATGGATTTACAAAGTAATATCTATTAATGATATTTTTTAATTTATCAAGAATCAATTTAATTTAGTTATTTTAGTTTTCGAAGTTTTATATTTTATGAATATAAAGAAAATGGGTTTATGATAATATGGAATGGAGGAATGAAAAATAAACATACTGATAAAATGAAATAATTATAATGAATGGTTTTTTCCACATTTTTGGTTAATAGGGTTCCTTTTTTATTAATTATTATTTTGTAAATTCTATTTAATAGTAATTACCAACCATCAAGGACTAATATCCCCTAACATGAGTGTGATTTGTAACATACCTTAGAGACCTTTATGAAAATATAAACATCAACTGCTCCAGATATTAAGATTAATGAACACACGTCAATCGCGAATGTAACCTTCCAACATGTGGCCCCATCATAATCCATTTTATATATCAAACACATTCAAATTCTACATATTATTATAATTATTGGTATAATTCTGGGAATAATGATATGGTAGATAATATAATTGTGTTTGAGAGTCAACCTATAGTCTGGTGGACACCTACCACACAAAACATGAACAATCCTATATTACTAACCACAAATTGAATAAAACCTTAATGAATTGGAATGAATAAATTTGGTAACGCTTTATATTTCTCTATAAAGGATGAAAAAATCTTTAGTTACATAAAATGGAAAGTGTGAGAGATCACAATGGAGAGAGAGAACACAAGATATAAATAGAAATAATATAAGATAAATTTATAAAAAATATGTATAATTAGATAATAATGAAATGAATAACAAATAAAAAAATTAATATATTTTATATCTCCAAACATCCGCTAATTAATGAACCCCACCTCTAGAGGTCAATAATTATTATTCACAGAGTGGATGGGATGATAATTTTATAATTATACAATTATGTAATGTCAAAAATTTATTCAATATCATATCTGATTATTATACCATATGGTTAAACATCATGATTATTGAAACCAATAATAATCTAATTTTATAAAATTTGTTTTATTAAATCATCTATACTATGCCAAAAATTCATCTGGGTCAAAGCTAATACGAGACACTTAGGGAAAACTCATTGAATTTAATTTAATATTTATCAATCTTGTTCTTATTTAATTATGGGGACCTTAATGGCTATTAAATTTTTTTTATTAAAAATATTATATTAAATCAAAATGTGTATCCTAAGATATATATACCTATTTTTGAAAATATAAAATAAAAATATTGAAAGATGGAATTTTATAATCATATTACCAGACAAAAATTTAATGTTTAAAAAAGAAATTTCCATTCCATTTCTAATTTCATGCTCTAATTAAAATTTATCCATTAATAATCACATAAAAAAGTAAGGAATTATTTATTAATAAAAAATATGAATCATAACACTGAAATGACATTAATTAATAAAATTTTTAATTCAAACCAAATTATAATTTTAATATGAATATGTATGAATTACCCATAATAATAATAATGGGATTTTAAAAATTAACATTCAAGAGATAAATATGAAAATATCTTCTCTATCAAGGATGGATGATTTTTGGGAACTCTTCTTGGGGTAGTCCCACAATATCTAATTGGCATTATGCCATGACCCTATCAGGAAAAGAAACATCATGATGTGACTCTTATTGTAGAACTATTCACAAACTACTAAGACAATTTTTCAATAGGAATCTACATATCATTCCCCTGTAAGACCATATTTCTTTTCATAGAGAGAGTAGAATTGAGAGAGAGAAATTAATATGAATTTGTCCCTATATCTTCATAAAATTAATACACCCTAAAAATATTTATTCTAAGTGGATTATATGGAAATTCATTGTGCATTCTTCCCCAAATCTTCTCATATACCACATTTTTTTTATTTTGACTACTTGCATCGACTCTAGGAGAATGTTTTAATGAAAATTATACTACATCAAAAAAAATTATTATAATTTGATAGGTATTTTTTATCTTAAAAATAGGTTGCTCCGGGTATGTAAACATAATCCATTGCTCACCTTTTTCTTGGAGGTATGTCTCCTCCAAAATTAATATTTATTTATTTATTTAATTTAATGAAATTAGTTACTTATCTATAGGTGAATGATAGTTATTTCTATAATCATGGTGTTAGGGGTAGTATATGGATCCTTTAGGTGAATTTACATGAGGTTTGATACTGTTTTAACCATATGGATATGCCTGGTTTGTTTTTTGATTACAATTTCATTTTTTTGATAATATATGTAATTAATTATAAATTTTATCGAATAATTATTTTGGATGAAAAAAAATTTATGTGAGATATGGAGTTGAATTGATATTGTATAAGTATTGTATGGGCATAGTTGAGGTAGTATAGAGATCGAGGAGGATTATAACTCCTTGTTCGAAGTTTGTTTTTTCTATAATAAAAAACCATAAGCTTGATTATAAAGGAGTGTGAATGCTGCCATGATTTAAAGAGGACATGTAAAGGGATAGGGATAGAGATCTCTCCTAGAGAAATAAATATGATTTCATCAATCATACAATTCCTTGAAATTTAATTATTATATCATTGGGTATTTTAGGGGTTTTATGAAAATTACATATTCCTATGGATGATATACGATTTGAGTTGATAGGGGACTCATGATTGGTTTCAAGACTCTAAATCAATTTAAGGTATCCTAGGTTCCAGTCCTTAATCTATCTTAGATTACAAAATATGATTAGGCCATACATCTCATTCGTGATAGATAACATCATATTAAGGGTGGGTTGAGTATTTTCAATCGGCATGAGTATGATAAGTTCATTGCGACATTATGAGGTTGTAAAAATAGATTTTCCATCTAGTAGTTATCAAAATATATATCCTTGGATAAGGTTCATATATAACCCATGAACATGTATTTAATATTCTCTTGAAAAATTTTCCCATGGTTTTCATTATGGATTGGTTCGAGAAAGTTAATTATGGTCCCTAGATATAGACTTTTTATAATGAATGATAATAATTGGATGAGGTTTGGTCCATTATTCAAGGAACATTATTATAAAATGGGATGTGGAAACACATATATGGTTATGGGTATAGTGCTGTAAAAGGCTTGGTATTAGTGAACAATGAATGATATTTATATAGGGGACCTTTATGGAATCCCAAAATACCTTGTTGAGGATACATGTTGATTCAACATGTTATTAATTTGTGGATTATAATTTCAAGATTAAACTAGCTTATTAGTATCATAAGATTATTTGATGTACATCGATGTGTTAGGTTATGTGTCGAGTGACTAACATGTTGTCGACAAGATGGTGAGAATGTGAGATAATATGCATACCCTTTTACATTTCTTATTATTATTCTGACCATGTACATGTGATTGGTGATGGATCTTAACATGAAAAAGGTTAGATATTTAGGGCTAGACCTACGTTGAGTGATATAGTGTTGCAAGCACTATACCCTAAGTGATATTGTAGTGGTACTGGTAGGATATCAAACCCTACCATTGGTGATAGTTTAATGTTTAGGATAATGGTTCCACATTGAGTGAAAAAATACCTAGTTGAACCCCACATTGAGTGAGAAGGTAAACGTTTGGCTGTTATGTGATATCAGAACCTACTAAGATTTATTTGGTGGTGGATTTTATAATAGTCTCTTGTTGAGAGAGTAGTTGTTGGTGTGGATTAAATTGAGTGAGAGTGCTAGTATAGTTGTGTTGTGATATATGGTCATGGATTATGGAAAATTCCTTACGTGATAATTTAGCTTCTGAAATGTGGCATGGGGACATAACTTGTGTAATTATGTTGTGGTTCGGGATTTGTGGGTAACTGCCCTTGAGTTATAAGGGAAGGACTTGGATCATGAAATAAAACAATTAATTGCCTCTTCAGGTAGTTTTAGGGATGTGGTGAAACAATAACTTGATACATCAGGTAATATTTGTGTTATAAGATCAATTAAATGAGGTATATTAATGGAATAAGGCTATGTAATTTGTGTTATGTGTCGTTTTGACTTGTTTAGAACATGATGAATTGAAAGACAATATTCTATATTAATTGAATTCCATTTATATACCTAGTTCTTATACATATGTAGTGGTTTATATTACTAGAACATAATCAGACCCTTATAATATATATTTCTGAAAAATTTTGTGGTAAACCCATTGTTCATATTGACATTAGGTATTTATTTTGAAAAGAGAACCACAAGTGTAGTGGGATGAGCTAGGGAAAAACAATTCCTATTAGAGATATGGGTTGTGATGAGGCTCCAAGTTTAGAATAGAGCGTATTTTCCATTTTGTTAATATTTTTATTTAATATATGTTATTTTCCTAGTGATAATTCCAGGATTCATGCCTTTATGAAAAAAAATCATTTATATAATAGCATGGATATGTTTATTACAACCGAATAGTCGGATGTTTTTTATGGATGATGGTTAGTTATTTTATTTGTTATAGGTGGATAATTTATTATTGAAATAGTCACAAAATATTTTTGTTTTTGGACTATCCACTAGTATTAATCCTTTTTTAAATTGGGATACATATTTACTATTATATATCACCTCATTCCAGACACTAGTTAGTGTCCTCACACAATGGTGTTATGAATTGGTTATAGGGGTCATTTTTTTCTTTATCTTTTTATTTTATATATAGTAGTTTGGGAATACGGATATTTTAGATCATATAATGACCTCAAGATAATAAAACATGAATAATTTTTTGGTGGTATGTCTAGGTTACTAAGGTTGTGTCTATTTATTCTTTTATTAATATGTTAAAATTTAGATTTTAATTTTAATGTTCTGTGTTTATAAAAGATTGTTATTTTAATAGTTTAACTATTTAACTATTGTGAACTGTAAAATTTTCATGCAAGAGGGGTGTAACATATGATTCACAAGATATATATATCCTCATATTTTATTTAATTTACATTTTATATATTACCTTTTTGTTGGTGATATATAATTATACTATGTTGGTTTCATAGGAAATTAATGTTTAAGATGTGACTTAAGGATGTGAAGGAGTTTACTTAAGGAATATTTTACCACTAAGAGAGTTGGGGAGAGGCTTGTGGAATGCCTTATTCTTGTAATTTTGGATGAATTTCATATTAAAAGGTCATTTGGATTAATATTCCAATATATTCAGATCATTTAGGTTCTAATATAGTACAACAATAACAATGGATAGAATCTTTTGTTTTTTTGAGGATTCTTTGTAGATGGTGGTTATATAGTATCCCTTTCCAAGGGAGATATTCTTATGGATTAGAAAACAAAATTAGGTTATATTTTTGTAAGATAAGTTGTAATTTTAGTGGATAATTGTCATTTTTATAGGCACATGAGACTACGGATTTTATCTTCTCTCATTAGAGCATGAAATGGGGTGGGTTTTTTTGTTTTATGAGAGCATGATAAAATTGAATTAATGTGAAATTGAGATGGATAGTGGGTAATAAAAAATTATAATTTTCAATAGAGTTTCATAATATTAACTAAAAAAGTGTTCTTTTAGTATTAATATTTTTAAAAACATAATTTTGTGTGAAAAAGTGAGTGATTGGAATGCACATCTCTAATTGAGTTCTTGATTGCTAAACGTTCCAATGTTTGTAGGGTGTCGATGAGTTTTAATTTAGATTAGATATGTCCCTCTATGATAATTTGTGAGGATAGGGTTGGATTAGAGTGCCATTATAAGGTCAATCCATGTATGACTTTGAAACGGGTTGTTAGGGATGGATAATAATGACACAAGAAGAGCCGCATGCGTCTGATTGTAGATATTTTAGGGAGATTCAATCAAGGAGTGAGGTAAGGAAATATATATGGTGTCGAGTGAACAATTAGAATTTTTAGGTTGTGGAATTAATTATGAGTGTATTTTGGTAGATTTTTTTGATGACTTTCATAGTGTTCTAGGAATTGATAATGATCAGTGATTTTGTAACACCTCGAGATTTTATGAGAATTAATATTTTTAATTTCTTTGATGTCTTTTGTTGTACACTACACCAATATATTCTTGCGCTATACGCAACACCTTATTAGCTTGTAGTATATGCAACACTATTATTGGCTTGAATTACACGCAAGAGATACCTTCCTTGATAGCTTCCATTATACGCAATAACGAGTTTCACTAAACAACGATATGTTATTAAAATATTATATAATCTAGCCGTTACGAATAGTAATACCCACTTTTTGAAATTTTATAAATTTTATCTTTAAAAATGGACTTCATTTTTTGATTCGGAATATTGAAATTATCCTAGGGTGAATTTTTGGTATATTTCTGAAAACTTTCAATTTTTGATAAATAGTGAAAAATACTGGGTTATATTTTAAAACTGAATTTTTATTTAAATAATTATTTATTTTATTTAAATTTATTTTAGGTCATAATAGACAAATAATACATATATATGTTCAATTTAATTCATTAGAGTCAATTTATAATAATTTTAGATATATAAAAATTTTGTAGAACTTTTCACCGTCTTTTACGCACCTCCTAAGAGAATTTGCAAATTTACATAAATCATAATTTTACAGCTTCTATGAGTAGAATTTCAAAAATATGAGAGACACGGTTAATATCAAGGTGTAAAATTTGGTTCAATAAGATAAAAAATATTAGGTGAATAGTAAGTTTTTACTTTTATTTACCACAGTTAAAAGTAAATAAGGTAATTAATGAAAAACATGATATTATTATTACGCTAACACAATTCCTAATTTTCTTGGATAAGTGTAATTCGACCAAAAACAAACCTTTTAATAAAATATGAACCACTTTGATCCACTTGGATTAGATTAGGACACTTATTATTATTTTATTTAAAGAAGAGTTAAAATAGTTAAAATCAATGTTTAATAATTAAAACAATTTTAATATTGGGTTATACATAAGATAAATTTGAATATAAATATTCATTATAAATATAAAAAGATATCCTACATAATTGTATCATATTTCTATTTTTTAGATATTAAATAATTTAATTTATTTATGACATAATGATGATGTAGTAATGTCCTTATTAATAAAATATTAACATAATTGATATTATAAATACCCAAATAAATGTAATTTGAGAATTTTAATGAATTTCACTAATTTTATAGGTTAATATAACATATTATGGTTGGTTAGATTAATTTTTTTAAGTAATAATGTTGTTATGAATTTAGAGAAAACAAAATATCAAATAGTGTCAAAATTGACAAAAAAGAGTTTTTAAAACAAATATTATATTATTAATTTATATAATGGTCCTAAGAATCTAAGGATCGAAAAAAAGACTTATATAATAATATATATGACATTAATTAACCAATTGGGATTCTATTGGCAGTTTATAGTAAGTTTATTAACCATATATTGTAAAAATATAAGAAGACATGGTAAAAGTTAAATTATTTAACTTAGAGTTAGATCTAAATGATAAGGTTTAAATGGTAACATAAACTTGTCTAAAACCTATTTGTTGAAATGATTGCGACCCATTACCACCCTATCCTCTAAATAAGTCACTTTGGAGCCATTATAAACCGAATATTAATTTATTATAAAATAATATTTTATGTTCTTCCAAAGGTTCCCCTCTCCTCACTTATAAAATGGAACCTCCTCCCTCTCCTCTTTACACAATTTTGAGCATTCAATCTCAGACAACCCTTGAAAATTTATTTTCTAAACATCTCTAGTTATATCATAGAGGTTCTGGTTTTCTAAAAAGACCAACACTAGTTCCCTAAGAGGATGTTTAAAAGAGGCATGTTGAAGAAGAGGTAATCTCTTCTACTGATTCTTTCAAGTTCCTTTCTTCTTCCACTTACTCCTTTGTTGTTTCCATTATAAAATAATAAATCTAGTATCTCAGATATACTATGATGTTATTATAAAAATTTTACAACCATATTAGTTATTTTATCCATCCTATGAATGAAAAAGTCACCACACGTGTGTACGTACGACTTACCATCTCCACGTCGTGGTGTAGTTTGTTATTCAAACATTTCATCATTTGGATGGGTATAATAATGAGTATAAATAACATAAATAATAAATATTACATTATTATGATTCTGTATATATTATATACCATCCAATTATATACGATTTGAATATGAAAAGAATGATATCATCGCTCGTGCGTACGTACGGACTACCGTCTCCACGAACGCGATGAGATTCATTTTCCAGCATTAACCATTCAAGTATGATTATAATGTATATATAATAAATAATAATGAAATATATTACATAATAATGATATTTTATTTATGTACATATATGTTTCATTTACATAATTCCATTCTATTCAATAAAGAAACAAAAACAGCGTTAATGCATACGTATGGCCTACCGTCTCTATGAACAGTGTGTTTCATTCCATTTATCAATCTATCATATATATTTATATTCTGTATATATATTATATATAAATCATGTTATACATTCTATAATTAATTAAATCAAGATATAAGTAATAATATCAAGAACAACAAGTCGAAACACGTACAATAAATGAAATGATTTTACCCAAAACGATACTTTAACATGGAATTTACAAAAGAACGGGTAATATAAAGTCATAAGTGAACCATATATGATATCATAACGTTCAATATGATTCTTTAATAAGTAAATGACATTATTTAAATCATTATACAGGAGGTTTGGATAGGTATGAGGCATATCGGACCTATGGTAAGGGATAATGTTTCAATCTCATTTTTATCCGAGATTGTTTATACGTAAGTATTTAATGGTGTTATATTTTTCATCCATGTCAATAAATTTTTTTTTCATAAAGTGTTTAATATTCTTCCATGTATGTTAAAATCCATGTTTACCCCTCTTTGAGTTTTACATTGTGTTATGGAAGTAATCTTTTTTTTGTTTACCATACATGATACTTTTTGACTTTTCCGTTAAAAGTACAAGGAGAATGTTTTTTTAACTTATACAGCATGAACGGATTTTTACGTTTTCAGAACGCCTAATTTTCATGAAGATTCCTCTTCAAGATATCATGAATATTTTCAACAAAATCCCTTTCTTTTAAAATTTCATTGTATTTTGTGAAAATAAAATTATTTTGAAGAAGAAAGGATATTTTCCTCAAGAATTCATTTCAAGTGTTTTATCAAAATCCATTTTCAATCTTAGATGACATTATTTCATATGTGTATGTTTCAAGTATAATGCCTCTATGATTTATAGGGTTTCAATTTTCTTATAATGAAATGATATCCATTATTTTTATATGGATTATGTTATTATGGGCTGATGTTTATGAAACCCATTTTATTCTTTGGGTTATGATGACTGATTTATGTTTATGTTGTGGCACACGTAAGAATGATTTCATTATGAGATGGGTGGGACCTATATCACTCTCCAATGAATTGGGTAAAGATTTATATCTCATGAGATAGACATGGCTGAAACAGCAAGTTAATCTGGTTCAGTGATAGAGGACTAGAACGAGGAGTGAACTCGATTCAGTAAGGGCCTTTGTCCACTGGGATGGTCTAGGCAGTAGTGCCTTGGCTACTATGGAAATCATATCATGTGTTTAATGGTTTTACACAATTACATGTTTTATTCCCATGCTATTTTTTCATGGTTAATGTTCATTTATGGTATATTCCTTACACACTTCCAAGAATGTTTCATCACTCATAATTTTGATATTTTATGTTCATGTTCTTACATTCAAATGTTTAGGGTTTGTTTTGTGTTCTACATGTTTACCCTTACTGATCCTTTGAGGTCACCCTTTTTATGTTTTATTTTCTCCAATATATAAATAAAGGTTTTAGGTAAGAAAACAAAAGGGGTAGATCTTTAAGGGAGATGTTAAAGATATTTCACCATGATTAGAAGATTATGTTCCGAGTTTCCAAAGACACTAAACTAATATGGTCTTTGGGTGTCTGTTTTTGTCATGTATTAAGTATTCCGCAAAAGTAATGTAATTTCCATGTACTTAAAACTTTGGGTCTCTACAGTTGGTATCAGAGCGAAGGATTAGTTAACCTTTGGAAACTAGGATGCAAAATCATTAGTGAGATCTCTAGAGATATTTCTAATGTATATATTGGGATGTCCTTAAGGTTAAGTATAAGTATAGGTTATAGTCCTAGAATTATGGTTACGATCCTAGAATTAAACCTAAGATGTTTAATATTGAAGGTACTCTCCCTTTATTATGTTGTTTTCCTAGTGTGATATTTTCTTCTCACACTATTCTTTTTGGGTTTTAGAAAATGTATGGAAACAGGAAGATTCACGATAATAGAGGATATGATGGACAATGGAATGATATTCTTCATGGCCAACCAAATGAGATGGGATCTGGAAGTCAAAACATTGTTATTATTCCTAAATAGCAATCTCATAATATGATCTATATTATCAACTTTTTTAAGTTTCCCGGCTCAGATAATAAGAGAAATATGGAGTTTCACGATGATCATAGAGGAAAAAAGTTCAATTTCCCTCACGTAAATCATGTGGGAAGAGGCATTAGGGAGAATGTTTCAAAGGAACTAGAAGATGATTTGGGTGTGGAAAAGAAGGACACAAGTCTAGTAATTGCAAAGGAAATGGTTTAGTTAACACCATGGAATGGATAATGGTATTTCTAAGACATCAACAATGGTTAAATGTTTTAAATGTGGAATGTACGGTCATTATGAAAACCAATGCCCTAAGGGAAAGTCTCATGTATAGAATCATCATGGTTGTATGGGTAGTATTTATATTGATGATGATGAAGAGACTACAAATGATATGTGAGATAAAATAATTGTTGAAGCACGGTCAATGGTTTAAGAGGGTAGTGGAATGATTTATGTTTATCAAGAGTTATGTTGTATAGGTAATGGTACTATATAATAAAGACACATCAAAGGATTGTTACACTATTGTTTTTCCTAATGTATTTGAAAGTATATGTTTAATGGTACCAGTAACCAAGAAAGGTTATTCAGATATTTTCGGAAAGTAGATGATATGCGGTTAATGAAGGGATAAGGAGATAATGAGATGTTTAATAGTATTAATGAGCTCATGAATGATATAAGGACAATGTAATATCATGGAATGTGTATATAGATATTTTGGAATTTTGGTATGTGGAAAGGGTTATCTTTTTACATCATTCATGTTTTCACTAAGGTTCTATGGTAATTCATGGTCCAAAAGAATACATGATTAAGGCATTCACATGTATGGAATGTTCCCAAGAAGATATATCTGATGATATATAGGGGATTAATGATGTAATTCATGTGCTTGTTATATGACCTTTCAAGTAATCGTTTTCTTTATACTATGAGCTTGGACCGTAGTATTTTGGATAAGCCAAAATATTGGAACAAATTATGTTTGAAAAAAGATAGTATTGTTAAAAGGTTGAACTTTTTTTGATATTATTTAAGGAATATTATAGTAATTTTTTTTTAGAAAAAGGGAAAACCTACAGTATGGGCGACAACACATCGTGTCGGACAAGGTTGCGGGAATCGAACCCACAGCCGATGTGCGACATGCCTTCATTACCTACCACTGTCCTACAGGAAGTCCCTTGTTAGTAGAAACTATTTTTATTATATTAAGAGGTATGATAGATTAAGTATAAGTCCATTTTAGGAACCATATATGATTAATCTCACCATATATAGACTTTTGAATATAACTTTTTCTAACCTTATATTTGAGACAGGTAGAATGACCTATCATTCTATCGCATGATCTGCTAACACTTCACTGAAGACAAATTCAACTTCATTTCTTTAAGATATGAAGTGGAAATTGTTCAAGGCACAAACAACAGTGAGATTGTACTAAAAACAAGTAAATATTTATTTTAATTCATAAATTCTTCAACATTAGGGAAATGATCTTGAAAACCAAAAATGTTGTCCTGGTACTCTCATATACGATAAATCAGATGGTACCATAGAACGTCACAAATTTCTGGCTTCTTGATTTTTGTATTTTTCATAGCCATGTTCTCTACCACTCTCCATCAGAACTTGATGGTTATATTTCTCTTCCATATCCATATTTTCACTTATATTATTCTATGTGGAAACCCAGTGATGAGTTACTTTCGGTATCCATTATATTTCTAACGTTCCTTTTTAAAATAATGATTTAGAATTCTTTTTTATTATGTGGGATTATATGAAAGAAACTTTCATGTAGAAAACCATTTATAACCTCGATGAATTTTGAGGGAGAAATTCATTTTATGGGGGGTAAAATGTAACATCCTGAGATTTTATTTGAATTATTCTTTTTAATTTCTTTGATGTCTTTTATTGTTTGCTATTCCAAGATATTCTTGCACTATAAGAAATATTGTATTAGGTTTTATTATACGCAACACTATTCTTGGCTAGCATTACACTCAAGAGCAACCTTCCTCGATAGCTTGCATTGTATACAATATCGGGTTTCACTAAACATTGATATATTATTAAAATATTATATAAACAAGCCATTACGAATAGTAATACCTACTTTTTGAAATTTTATAAATTTTATCTTTCAAAATGGACTTCATTTTTGGTTTCTAAATATCAAAATTATCCTAGGGTTAATTTCTGGTTTTTTTCTAAAAACATTCAATTTTTTTATGAATAGTGAAAAACACTAAGTTATAGTTTAAAACTGAATTTTTATTTAAATAATTATTTATTTTATTTAAATTTATTCTAGATCGAAATAGAAACATAATACCTATATAAGTTCAATGAAATTCATTAGAGTCAATTTATAATAATTTTAGATATATAAAAAGTTTACAGAACTTTTCACCGTCTTTTACCCACCTCCTAGGAGAATTTGAAAATTTACATAAAACAGAATTTTACCACTTCTGTGAGTGGATTTTCAAAATAAGAGAGGCATAGTTAATATAAAGGAGTAAAATGTGGTTCAATAAGATAAAAATAATTTTTTTTGAATAGTAACATTTTACTTTTATTTACCACGGTTAAAAGTAAATAGGGTAATTAAGGGTAAACATGATATTATTATTACCCTAACACATATCCTAATTTAATTTGATAAGTGTAATTCGACCAAACAACCTTAGGAACAAAATATTAACCCCTTTCGTCCACTTGTATTAGATTAGGACACTTATTGTTATTTTACTAAAAGAAGAGTTAAAATTATTAAAATCAATGTTTAATTACTAAAACATTTTTAATATAGGGTTATACATATTATAAATTCGACTATAAATATTCATTATAAAGATAAATATATTTTATACACAATGGTATTTTATTTATATTTTTTAGACATTAAATAATTTAATTTATTTATGACACAATGATGATGTAATAATTACCTTATTAATAAAATATTAACATAATTGTTATTATAAATATGAAAATAAATGTAATTTGAGAATTTTTATGAATTACACTAATTTTCTAGGTTAATATAACATATTTATGTCGGTTAGATGAGTTTTTTTCGATGTAATAATGCTATTATGAATTTAGAGAAATCAAAATATCAAGTAGTGTCAAAATTGACATAAAAGAGTTTTTTAAAATATTATATTATTAATTGATATAATGGTCCTAAAAATCTAAGGTTCGGCCAAAAGACATATATAATAATATATATTTCATTAATGAACCAATCGGGGTTTGATTGGCAGTTTATAGTAAGTTAATTAACCATATATTGTAAGAATACAAGAAGACGCGGTAAAAGTGAAATTATTTAACTTAGAGTTAAATCTAAATGATAAGGTTAAAATGGTAACCTGAACTTTTCTAAAACCTATTGGTTGAAATGATTTCGACGCATCCTCACTCTATCCTCGAATGGAGTCACTTTGGTGCCATTATAAACCAAATAATAATTTATTATAAAATAATATTTGTTTTTTCCTAAGGTGCCCCTCCCCTCACTTGTAAAAGGGCACCTCCTCCCTCTCCTCTTTACACAATTTTGAGCCTTGAAGAATGGAAAAATCATGCCAATTTATCTTCTCAACCTCTATTGTTATATCATAGAGGTTATTGTCTTCTCAAAGTACCATCGCTAGTTCTTTAAGAGGAAGTTTAAAAGAGGCACGTCGAAGAAGAGGTAATCTCTTCTACTGATTCTTTCAAGTTCATTTCTCCTTTCACTTCCTCCTTCATTGTTGTTTCCATTATAAAATAATAACTCCAGTATCTTCTATATACTATGATGTTATAATAAAAATTTTACAACCATATTATTCATTTTATCCATCCTATGAATGAAACGATCACCACACTTGCGTGCGTACGACTTATCGTCTCCACGTTGTGGTGTAGTTTGTTATTCAAACATTTCATCATTTGGATGGGTATAATAATGATTATAAATGATATAAATAATAAATATAACATCATTATTATTCTTTATATATTTTATAACATCTAATTATATATGATTTTAATATCAAAAGAACGATATCATCACTCGTGCGTACATATGGACTACCGTCTCCACGAACGCGATGAGATTTATTTTTCATGATTAAACATTCAAGTATTATTATAAAGTATATATAATAAATAGTCATTAAATATATTACATAGTAATAATTCCATATATATGTACATATATGTTTCCTTTACTTAATTCCATTCAATTCAATATGGAAACGAAAATAGCGTTCATGCGTACGTACGGCCTACCGTCTCCATGAACACTGTATTTCATTCCATTTATCGATCTATCATATATATTTATATGATAAATATATATTATATATAAATCATTTTTTACATTCTAGAATTAAGTAAATCAGGATATATGTAATAATATCAATAACAACAAGTCGAAACATGTACGATAAATGAAACGGTTTTACCCGAAATGTTACTTTAACATGAAATTTGCAAATGAACGGGTAATATAAATTCATAAGTGAACCATATATAATATCATAAAAATGAATATTATTATTTAATAAGTCAATTATATAATTTAAATCATTATATAGGAGGTTTTTATATGTACGAAACATATTAGATCTAAGGTAAGGGAAAAAAATTCAATCTCATTTTTATCTGATATTGCTTATATGTACGTATTTACTATGGCTATATTTTTCATCCATCTCCATAAAAATATTTTTTCATGAAGTGTTTAATATTATAACATGTATTTTTAAAGTCATTTTTACCCCTATTTGACTTTTACATTGTGTTATGGAAGGAATATTTGTTTTGTTTACCATACGTGGTACTTTTTGACTTTTCCGTTAAAAGTACGAGGAGAATGTTTTTTTAACTTATAAGGCATGAATGGATTTTTACAGTTTCATAATGACTAATTTTCATGAAGCATCCTCTTCAATATTTCATGACTATTTTTAACAAAATAATTTTCTTTTAAAATTGCATGGCATTTTGTGAAAATAAAATGATTTTAAAGAAGAAAGGATATTGTCCTCAAGAATTCATTTCAAGTGTTTTATCAAAACCATTTTCCATATAAGATGACTTTATTTCATACGTGTCTGTTTCAAGTATAATTTCTCTATGATATACATAGTTTCACTTTTCTTATAATGAAATGATATCCATTTGTTTTATAAGGATTATGATATGATGATATGATGTTTATGAAACCCATTTTATTCATTGGGTTATGATGAGTGATTTATGTTTATGTTGTGGCACACGTAAGAATGATTTCATTATGAGATGGGTGGGACCTATATCTACCTAAAATTCATTGGGTAAAGATTTATATCTCATGATATAGACATGGCTGGAACAACAAGTTAATCTGGTTCAATGATACAGGACTGGAACGAGAAGTGAACTCGATTTAGTAAGGGACTTTGTCCAGTAGGATGGTATTGGAAGCAATTCCTTGGCTACTATGAAAATCATATCCTGTACTTAATGGTTTTCCACAATTACAGGTTTTATTCTCATGGTATTTTATCATATATAATGTTCCTTTATGATCTATTTCTTACGCACTTCCAAGATTTATGTCATTACTCATGATTTTGATATTTTATGTTCATGTTCTTACATTTAAATGTTTAGGGTTTGTTTTGTGTTCTCCATGTTTACCCTTAATGAGCATTTAAGCTCACCCTTTATTTGTTTTATTTTTCACAGGATATAAATAAATTTTTTAGGTAAGAAAATTAACGGGGAAGATCTTTATAGGAGATGTTGAAGATCTTTCCCCAGGATTAGAAGATTATGTTCTGAGTTTCTGAAGGCACTAAACAAACACGGTCTTTGGGCGTCCTTTTTTTCATGTATTAAGTATTCTGCAAAAGTAATTTAATTTCCATGTACTTAAAGCTCTGGGTCTCTACAGATTTATCTTGGTGCCACGGTATGAGCGATCTAGTTTCATTATCTCAATAAGTTCATTAATAGACAAATTTTGAGTATTATATATATATATTGGTTAAATGGGTAGATTATAATGATATTATTGTTTTTTAGGATCAATTATTCATTATAGAGACCCAAAACATGACGTACATGGACATTACATTACTTTTACAGAATAGTTAATACATAACAAAAACAAACACACAAGGACCGTAATAGTTTAGTGTCTTTGGAAACTCAGAAAAAAATAATCTTCCAATCATGGTGAAAGATCTTCAACATATCCCATAAAGATATTCCCCTTTTTTCATACCTAAAACCTTTCTTTATATCCTGGGGAAAAGAAAACATAAAAAGGGTGAGCTCAAATGCTCAGTAAGGGTAATCATAGAGAACATAAAACAATCCATAAACATTTGAATGCAAAAACTTGAACATAAAATCTAAACATCCAAATCTTGAGAAAATATATAAATCCAGGAAGTACGTAAGGCTTATATCATAATGAAAAATCAATCATGATAAAATATCATAGAGATAAAACATGTAATTTTGGAAACCATTAAGCACATGATATGATTTATATAGTAGCCAAGGCACTGCTGCCAAGACCATCTCAGTGGACAAAGTCCCTTTCTGAATCGAGTTCACTCCTCGTTCCGGTCTGGTATCACTGAACCAGATTAACTTTCGATTATAGCCATTTCTATCTCATGAGATATAAATCTTTACCCAATTCATTAGAGGGAGATATATGTCCCACCCATCTCATAATGAAATCATTCTTCTTTGTTCCACAAAATAAACATACATCATTTATAATAACCCAACGAACAAAATGGGATTCATAAACATCATCCCATAATAACATAATACATATAAAAGAAAGGGATATAATTTCATCATAGGAAAACTAAAACCATGTAAATAATAGATACATTATACTTGAAACATAAACATACATAATAATGTCATCTTAGATGGAAAATAGTTTTGATAAATCACTTGAAATGAATTCTTGACGAAAAATATCCTTTCTTCTTTAAACTCATTTTCTTGTCACAAAATTCCATTAAATTTTAAAAGAAAATATTTTTTTGAAAATAATCATGAAATATTGTAGATTAAGCTTCATGAAAATAAGGCGTTATAAAACCGTAAAAATTCATTCATGCCGTATAAGTTAAAAAAACATTCTTCTCGTACTTTTATAAGAAAAGTCAAAAAGTACCTCGTACTAAAAATGAAAAAAGATTCCTTTCATATCTTTCACTAACAAAAGGGTAAAATTAGATTTAAAATATTTTAGGAGGATAGAAATAATATTTCATATTGGGGAAACATGGATGTAAATTATAAATATGCCCCAGTAAATTCTGAAGTATAAAAAATCTCGGATAAAAATGAGATTGTGAGATTTTCCCTCACAAAGATCATTTTGTAAATTAAATAAATCACTTAATTGTATTCACTATATGGTAACATAAAGAAATTATAAATATGTGATATGATATAAAAATTAATTTCTCACATAATCATAGAACGACGTAAACAAGAATTTGAAGATCAACCCAAAGAACAGAAATTAGGTTAAGAAGTTCCCTTACCTCGTGTCCGACAAGACTCGATCATTATTTAATCTCCTGAATAATAATAAAAAAGTAAATTTATACATGATTAAGAACCTTTTTCAAGTTTATTATTCCTTTTATATCACTTATTACCATGTTATAAACATTATTTAACCATTTAAGTTAATAACGTTTGTTTTGTCGATATTTGGTACTTGAGTGAAAAATGGACTTCTTATAAGTACATGTTGTTCATATGGTCAAAGGTTCATTATATATAGAATGATATTCATGATTTATATATCATATATATCATATATATCCATCATATACATGTATTTATAATAGTACATAACATATGGTGGTAAGAAATGAAATGCACCGTTCATGGAGACGGTAAGCCGTACGTACGCATGAACGCTACTTTCATTTCTATTTCTTATTTTAATGGAATTAAAACATAATGATACATAGGTATATTATAATTACAGTATAATATCATATATAATATCATTAAATCCATCCTTTATACATCCCACATAAGGCATTAACGAATCACATCACTTTAAGGGGGAGGTAGTCTGCACTTCCTCAAATTAGATTATCGTATTTACCCACTATGGAAACCATAAAGTCTTGATATAATTGATAATCAAATAAGAATAAGGAAATAATAAACATAATATATATCATATATAAATACAGTTCCATTATAATGGCCCCCATGAGAGGCGGTAGGAGAAAATCTAACAATCATCGTTTCGTGAGGCGTTAGTTTTCAATCCACAAAAACATTATGTTCGTCATCCATTAGATGGATGTGTGTGTAAGTTTAGTTTGAATACATCTCATAAAGACATACTAGTATATTTAGGATACTTGTTTTGTTACAAAATAAAGGATTAAAATTATTTTAGGGGTTGGATAAGTATAATAAAAGAAAACAATTTAAGAGAAATCATTACCTTTAATTTGGGTAACTTTCTTTGGTTTGAACCAAAAGGACTTCTTGAAGTGATTTCTGCCTAAGGTAAGGCTTCTAGGGTGAGTAGAGGGATGTGGGGAGCTTAATTGGGTAGAGTTTGGACGAGTCAAATGGCTTTAAAGGTGTAAGTAATTGGATAGAAAGGGTCTCCATTTATAAGGGGGAGGAGGGGCTCTTTTGGAAAGTGTGGAAATATTATTTTATTATAAACTTATCATCAGTTTCAATGTAACACCCCGAGATTTTATGAAAAATATTCTTTTTAATTTCATTAATGTCTTGTGTTGTACGCTACACCAAAATTATCTTGCACAACACGCATCCTTGACTTCCGTTTCATTACACGCAATCGCGACCTTCCTTGATAGCGTGTGTAGTACGCAATACCGAGTTTTACTAAACAACGATATGCTATTAAAATATTATTAAAACTAGCCGTTATGAATAGTAATAACCACTTTTTGAAATTTTGTAAATTTTATTTTTCAAAATGGACTTCATTTTTGGATTCGGAATACCAAAATTAGCCTAGGGTGAAATTTTGGTATTTTTCTGAAAACTTTCAATTTTTGATTAATAGTGAAACCACTAAGTGGTAGGATAAAAACTGAATTTTGCATAAAACTTAATTTTACCGCTTCTGTGAATGGAATTTCAAAAATCCGAGAGACAAGGTTAATATCAAGGACTAAAATGTGGTTCAATGAGATGAAAATATTTTTTTTGGTGAATAGTAACTTTTTACTTTTTTTTACCACGGTTAAAAGTAAATAGGGTAATTAAGGGTAAAAATGATATTATATTACCCTAACACATGTCCTAATTCTATTGGACAAGTGTAATTCGACCAAAAACAAAATTAGGAATAAAATATGACCATTTAGGTCCACTTGGATTAGATGAGGACATTTATTATTAATTTATTTAAAGAAGGGTTAAAATAGTTAAAATCAATGTTTAATAACTAAATAATTTTTAATATAGGGTTATACATAAGATAAATTCGACTATAAATATTCCTTAGAAAGATAAGAAGATTTCCCACATAATGGTATTTTATTTATAATTTTTAGACTTTATATATATTAATTTATTTATGACACAATGATGATGCAGTAATTACCCTTTTAAGGAAATGTTAACATAATTGATGTTATATATGCCCAAATAAATGTAATTTGAGACTTTTTATGAATGAAACTAATTTTATAGGTTAATATGATATATTAGTGTTGATTTAATCAACATGGTTCGAACATATAATTCTGTTATGACTTTCAAAAAAATAATATATCAAATAGTGTCAAAATTGACAAAAATAGTTTTTAAATCAAATATTATATTATTAATTATTATTTTATTCCTAAAAATATAAAGTTCGGCCAAATGACTTATATAAGGATATAGATATTAATAATAAATAACTTTTGGTTCGTGAGGCATGTTATAGTAAGTATATTAACCATATAGTGTAAGAAAAAAAAAGACACGGTAAAAGTTAAATTATTTAACTTAGAGTTAAATATAATTGATAAGGTTAAAATAATAACCTAAACTTGTCTAAATCCTATTGGTTGATATTATTTCGACCCATCCCCACTTTAGCTTCGAAATAATACCCTTTGGAACAATTTTAAACCGATTTTGACTTTAATATAAAATAATATTTTGAGATATTCCTAAGGTGCCCCTCTCCTCCCTTATAAAAGGACACCTCATCCCTCTCCTCCTCACACCAATTTGAGCATTCAAGCTCGGCCAACCCCTTCCAAAATCTCTTCTCCACTTCCCTAGTATCATCCTATAGGTCCTGGTCTTCTTCAAAGACCATCCATAGTTCTTTAAGTGGAGATTAAGTGAAGGCACGTCAAAAAGAGGTAATATCCATTACCGATCTTTTTCAATTTCTTTCTTCTTCAACTTCTTCTTCTTTAGTTATTTCATGATAAAGTAATAACATCAGTATTTCCTGTATACTGATATGTTATTATAAATATGAAACAACTCTAATTAACCTTCTATCCATCCTACGGAAAAAGGAAATCACCGCGCGTGCGTACGTACGGAATACCGTCTCCACGCCGTGGTGTAATCTATTTTCAACCACCACCTTAATTGGATGGGTATAATGGTGTAATAAGTAACTATATATGATTATTATAAATTGATATTGATACTGAAATAGTATACATAAACTTCAACACAAGTTCACGAACATGAGAACGATATCATCGCTCGTGCGTACGTACGGACTACCGTCTCCACGACGCGATGAGATTCATTCTCCATGTTAATCATTTAAGAATGATTATAAAGTATATATAAGCATTAATAATGAAATATATGACATTATTGAGCTACTGGATTTATGTGTATATATATATATGTCATCTACTTAATTCCACTCAACTCAATAAGGAAACGAAAACAGCGTTCAGGCGTACGTACGACCTACCGTCTCCATGAACGGTGTATTTCTTTCCATTTATCGATCCATTATATATATGCATATTCTGAATATATATTATATATAAATTATTTTTTATATTCTATAATTAAGTAATAATGATCTATGTAATCATATGAATAATTACAAGTTAAAACACGAATGACAAATGAGACGATTTTACCCAAAACGCTATTTTAACATGAATTTACAAAAGAACGGGTAATATAAAGTCATAAGTGAACCATATATGATATAATATCAATGAATATTATTCTTTAATAAGCCAATGACATTATTTAAATCATTATACAAAAGGTTCGGACACTTACGAAGCAAATCGGACCTAAGGTAAGGGAAATATCACAATCTCATTTTTATCCGAGATTGTTTATACTTTGGTATTTACTGGGGTGTATTTTATCATCCACATACATGTTTATACAATATGTAATTTTATTTCCATCCACCTACAATTGTTTAAATCCAATTTTACCCTTCAGTGAGTTTTTTTTAGTAAAGGATATGAAAGGAATCTTTTTTCATTTTTTCGTACGAGATACTTTTTAACTTTTACGACAAAAGTACGAGAAGAATGTTTTTTTAACTTATGCGGCATGAATGTATTTTTAAAACATTACTTACAAGAAGCTTCATTTACTAGTTTTCAAGTTTATTTTTAATCAAATTCTTTTAGTTTAAAATTGTATGACATGTTAAGAAAAGAAAAGTGTTTTTGAAATAGAAAGGATATTTTCCTCAAGAATGAAGTTCAAGTGTTTTATCAAAATTATTTTCCATCTAAGATAATAAAGGGTTCTATTTTTATCAGTATTATTACATTGATTTGATTATGTTGTGATGGAAATATTTTTATGAATTCCTTTATCTTATATGAATTGTTTTATGATGTCACGATGTTTAAGATTCCCATTTTTATTTCATGGGTTATGTAATGATGTAGGATTTATGATTTCATGGCACACATAATAATGGTTTCATTATGAGATGGGTGGGACCTATATCTCCCTCCAATGCATTGGGTAAATATTTTATATCTAATGAGATAGAAATGGCTGGAACGGTAGGTTATACCGGTTCAGTGAAACAGGACTGAAACGAGGGTGACTCGATTCAGAAAGGGACTTTTTCCACTAAGATAGTCTTGGAAATGAGTCTTGACTAACAAGAAATGATTCTCTATGATTATGTGTGTATGCCACAAAGTTTCATGTTTTACGTTATGATTATTGTGATTACATTTCACTGCCATGATTTATCCCATGTTATGAAATTATGCTCTCTTTTGCAGGTTAAGATTTCCAAAAGATACGTTGTTATGAATATGATGTGATTAATATTTCATTTGTTTACCCTTACTGAGCATTTGAGATCACCATTTTATGTTTACTTTTCCCCATGATATAAAGAAAGGTTTAGGTATTAGAAAAAGATCTTTATGGGAGATGTTGAAGATCTTTCACCAGGATTAGAAGATTACGTTCCGAGTTTCCAAAGACACTAAACTATTACGATCCTTGTGTGTGTGTTTTTGTTATGTACTAAGTATTCCTCAAAAGTGATGTAATGTCCATGTACGTCAAGCTTTGGGTCTCTACAGTTGGTATCAGAGGAAAGGTTTAGTCAACCTTGGAAACTAGGACGCGAAAACGTTAGTGAGATCCCTAGAGATATTTCTAAGGTATGTCTAGGGATGTCCCTAAGGATAAGTATACGCATAGGATATAGTCCTAGAACTATGGTAACGATATTATATTAAACCAAAGATGTTAGATATTGATGTTACTCCCCCTTTATTATGATTTTTTCTTCTCACACTATTCTTTTTGGGTATTAGAAAATGGCTGGAAACAAGATGATTCACGATAATGGAGGATATAATGGAGAATGGAATGATATTCTTCATAAGCAATCAAATGAAATGGGATTTGGAAGTCCAAACATCATTATTATGTCGAATCATCAATCTCATAATATGATCAATAAAGTAAAATTTGGTAAGTTTCCTGACTCGGCTAATAAGAGAAAGATGGAGTTTCATGATGATCATAGAGGAAAGAATGTTCAATTTCCCCTATGTAAATAATGTGGGAAGAGGCATCAAGGAGAATGTTTCAAAGGAACTGGAAGATGATTTGGGTGTGGAAAAGAAGGAAACAAAGCAAGTAAGTGCAAAGGAAAATGTTCAGTTAACACCATGGATGAGGATAATGGTATTGCTACGACATCAATAGTGGTTAAATGTTTTAAATGTGGAATGTACAGGCATTATGCAAACCAATTCCCTTAGGGAATGTCTTGTGAAGAGAATCGGTATGGTCGTATGGGTAGTATTTTTGTTGATGATTATGAAGAGACTAAAAATGATATGTGAGATGAAAGAATTGTTGAACCTCGGTCAATGGTTTAAGAAGGTAGTGGAATGATTACATGTTTATCAAGTGTAATGTTTTACTATAGAATAAAAAGATATATAAGGATTGTTACACTGTTGTCTTTCCTTAAGTTTTGAAAGTTTATGAAGAATGGTATGAGTAACAATGAAAGGTTATTCAGATATATTTTTTGGAGAGTTGATGATATGCGCATAATGAAGGGAAAACGAGAAAATAAAATATTTTACAGTATTCATGAGCTCATGATTGATATAAGGACTATGTGATATCATGGTTTGAGTATATAGAATTTTGCGGATTTTGGTATGTGGAAGGTGTTAACTTTTAACTGCATTCATGTTTTCACTAAGGTTCAATGGGTATTCAAGAGAATACATGATTAAGGCCTTTGAATGTTTATAATGTGACCAACATGTAATATCTTATGATATATGGGGATCAATGATGGTATTAAATATATGGTAATCGTTTTCACTATATTATGAGAGTGGACTGAAGTATTATGGATAAGCCTAAAGATTGGAATGGATTATGTTGTACATAAGTTAGTATTGTTTAAGGATAGAATTTTTTTTCGATATTATTGATGGGATGTTATGGTAATATAGTTTTAGAAAAAGGACAACCTGCAGGATGGGCGACAGCCCATCACGTCGGACAAGGCCGTGGGAATCGAACCCACAACCGTAGTGTGACTGGCCTTTATCGCCTACCACTGTCCTACAGGAAGTCCCTGTTTAGTAGAAACTAGTTTTATTTTATTAAGAGGTATGATATATGAAGAATAAGTTCATTTTTGGAACCATATACGATTAATCTAACCATAAGATGAACTTATAACTTTTCAAACCTTTTGTTTGAGACAGATGGAATGACCCATCATTCTATTACATGATGTGCTAACACATCACGAATAAAAAATTCAACTTCATTTATTTAAGAGATGAAGTGGAAATTGTCCAAAGAATGACCAACGGTGAGACTATACCGAAATCACGAAAGTATTTCTTCTAATTCCAATTTCATCAACTTTAGGGAAATGATCTTGAAAACCAAAAATGTTGTCCTAGTGCTCTTATATCTGATGAATCAGATGGTACCTTAGATCATCACAAATTTATGGCTTTGTGATTGCTGGCTTTTCCATAGCCATGTTCTCTACGACTCTCCATCAGAACATGATGGTTAGATTTCTCTTCAATATCCATATTTTAACCTATGTGGAAACCCAGTGATTAGTTTATTTGGGTAACCGTTACGTTTCATACTTTTGTTTTTAAAGAATTGTTTTGGTATTCCTTTTTACAATGTGGGTTTCTATTAAAGAAACTTTTGAGTAGTAAACCATTTATAACCCCGATGAATTTCAAGGGCGAAATTCATTTTAAGGGGGGTAGAATGTAACACCCCGAGATTTTATGAAAAATATTCTTTTTAATTTCATTAATGTCTTGTGTTGTACGCTACACCAAAAGGAGCTTGCACAACACGCATCCTTGACTTTCCTTTCATTACACGCAATCGCGACCTTCCTTGATAGCGTGTGTAGTACGCAATACCGAGTTTTACTAAACAACGATATGCTATTAAAATATTATTAAAACTAGCCGTTATGAATAGTAATAACCCCTTTTTGAAATTTTGCAAATTTTATTTTTCAAAATGGACTTCATTTTTGGATTCGGAATACCGAAATTAGCCTAGGGTGAAATTTTGGTATTTTTCTGAAAACTTTCAATTTTTGATGAATAGTGAAACCACTAAGTGGTAGGTTAAAAACTGAATTTTGCATAAAACTTAATTTTACCGCTTCTTTGAATGGAATTTCGAAAATCCGAGAGACACGGTTAATATCAAAGACTAAAATGTGGTTCAATGAGATGAAAATAATTTTTTGGTGAATAGTAACTTTTTAATTTTTTTTACCACGGTTAAAAGTAAATAGGGTAATTAAGGGTAAAAATGATATTATTATTACCCTAACACATGTCCTAATTCTATTGGACAAGTGTAATTCGACCAAAAAAAATCTTAGGAATAAAATATGACCATTTAGGTCCACTTGGATTAGATGAGGACATTTATTATTAATTTATTTAAAGAAGGGTTGAAATAGTTAAAATCAAAGTTTAATAACTAAATAATTTTTAATATATAGTTATACATAAGATAAATTCGACTATAAATATTCATTAGAAAGATAAAAAGACTTCCTACATAATGGTATTTTATTTATAATTTTTAGACTTTATATAAATTAATTTATTTATGACACAACAATGATGCAGTAATTACCCTTTTAAGGAAATGTTAAAATAATTGATGTTATAAATGCCCAAATAAATGTAATTTGAGACTTTTTATAATTACACTAATTTTATAGGTTAATATGATATATTATTGTTGATTTAATCAACTTGGTTCGAACATATAATTCTGTTATGACTTTCACAAAAATCATATATCAAATAGTGTCAAAATTGACCCAAAATAGTTTTTAAATAAACTATTATATTATTAATTGTTATTTTATTCTTAAAAATCTAATGTTCGGACAAATGACTTAGATAAGGATATATATATTAATAATAAATAATTTGGGGTTCTTTTGTCATGTTATAGTTAGTGTATTAACCATATAGTGTAGG
Source organism: Viscum album (assembly GCA_963277665.1). Classification (NCBI taxonomy): domain Eukaryota; kingdom Viridiplantae; phylum Streptophyta; class Magnoliopsida; order Santalales; family Viscaceae; genus Viscum; species Viscum album. Next base: position 1,091,856,217 of record OY728130.1, read on the forward strand.
AAAACAAAAAGACACGGTAAAAGTTAAATTATTTAACTTAGAGTTAAATCTAATTGATAAGGTTAAAATAATAACCTAAACTGGTCTAAATCCTATTGGTTGATAGGATTTAGACCCATCCCCACTTTAGCATCTAAATAATACCCTTTGGAACCATTATAAACCGATTTTGACTTTAATATAAAATAATATTTTGAGATATTCCTATGGTGCCCCTCTCCTCCCTTATAAAAGGACACCTCCTCCCTCTCCTTCTCACACAAATTTGAGCATTAAAGCTCAGACAAACCCTGCCAAAATCTCTTATCCACTTCCCTAGTATCATCCTAGAGGTCCTGGTCTTCTTCAAAGACCATCCTTAGTTCTTTAAGTGGAGGTTAAGTTAAGGCGCGTCAAAAAGAGGTAATATCCATCACCGATCTTTTTCAATTTCTTTCTTCTTCAACTTCTTCTTCTTTAGTTGTTTCATGATAAAGTAATAACATCAGTATTTCCTGTATACTGATATGTAATTATAAATATGAAACAACTATAATTAACCTTCTATCCATCCTACGGAAAAAGGAAATCACCGCGCGTGTGTACGTACGGAATACCGTCTCCACGCCGTGGTGTAATCTATTTTCCACCACCACCTTAATTGGATGGGTATAATGGTGTAATGATTAAATATATATGATTATTATAAAGTGATATTGATACTGAAATAGTATACATACACTTCAACACATGTTCACGAACATGAGAAGGATATAATCGCTCGTGCGTACGTACGGACTACCGTCTCCACGACGCGGTTAGATTCATTCTCCATGTTAAACATTTAAGAATGATTATAAAGTATATATAAGCAATAATAATGAAATATATGACATTATAGAGCTACTGGATTTATGTATATATATATATGTCATCTACTTTATTCCACTCAATTCAATAAGGAAACGAAAACAGCGTTCATGCGTACGTACGACCAACCGTCTCCATGAACGGTGTATTTCTTTCCATTTATCGATCCATTATATATATGTATATTCGGAATATATATTATATATAAATAATTTTTTATATTCTATAATTAAGTAATAATTATTTAAGTAATCATATGAATAATTAAAAGTTAAAACACGAACGACAAATGAGACGATTTTACCCAAAACGCTACTTTAACATGAATTTACAAAAGAACGGGTAATATAAAGTCATAAGTGAACCATATATGATATAATATCAATTAATATGATTCTGTAATAAGTCAATGACATTATTTAAATCATTATACAGGAGGTTCGGACACTTACGAAGCAAATCGGACCTAAGGTAAGGGAAATATCACAATCTCATTTTTATCCGAGATTGTTTATACTTTGGTATTTACTAGGGTGTATTTTATCATCCACATCCATGTTTCTCCAATATGTAATTTTATTTCCATCCACCTACAATTGTTTAAACCCAATTTTACCCTTCGGTGAGTTTTTTTAGTAAAGGATATGAAAGGAATCTTATGTCATTTTTTCGTAAGAGATACTTTTTAACTTTTCCGACAAAAGTATGAGAAGAATGTTTTTTTAACTTATGCGGCATGAATGGATTTTTAAAACATTACTTCCAAGAAGCTTTATTTACAAGTTTTCAAGTTTATTTTTAATCAACTTATTTTAGTTTTAAATTGTATGACATGTTAAGAGAGGAAAAGTGTTTTTGAAATAGAAAGGATATTTTCCTCAAGAATGATGTTCAAGTGTTTTATCAAAATTATTTTCCATCTAAGATAATAAAGGGTTCTGTTTTTATCCCTATTATTACATTGATTTGATTATGTTGTGATGGAAATATTTTTATGAATTCCTTTATCTTATATGAATTGTTTTATGATGTCACGATGTTTAAGATTCCCATTTTTATTTCATGGGTTATGTAATGATGTATGATTTATGATTTCGTGGCACACATAATAATGGTTTCATTATGAGATGGGTGGGACCTATATCTCCCTCCAATGCATTGGGTAAAGATTTTATATCTCATGATATAGACATTGCTGGAACGGTAGGTTATACCGGTTCAGTGAAACAGGACTGAAACGAGGGTGACTTGATTCAGAAAGGGACTTTGTCCACAAAGATAGTCTTGGCAATGAGTCTTTACTAACAAGAAATGATTCTCTATGATTATGTGTGTATGACACAAAGTTTCATGTTTTATGTTATGATTATTGTGATTACATTTCACTGCCATGATTTATCCCATGTTATGAAATTATGCACTCTTTTGCAGGTTAAGATTTCCAAAAGATATGTTCTTATGAATATGATGTGATTGATATTTCATTTGTTTACCCTTACTGAGCATTTGAGCTCACCCTTTTATGTTTACTTTTCCCCAGGATATAAAGAAAGGTTTAGGTATAAAAAAAAGATCTTTATGGGAGATGTTGAAGATCTTTCACCAGGATTAGAAGATTACGTTCTGAGTTTCCAAAGACACTAAACTATTACGATCCTTGTGTGTGTGTTTTTGTTATGTACTAAGTATTCCGCAAAAGTAATGTAATGTCCATGTACGTCAGGATACGGGTTTCTACATTCAAAAGGTCCAAAAATCATTAACGATGATTATAAGATGAATAATGGTAGAAATAAAATCATCCAATCAGAATTGGAAATGTTATGGATAATATTTTAATCATTATAATATTATTTATTTAAATCATTTATTAATGAGGTAAATATTGCATCATTATTGTTTCATAAATAATTTAATTTATTTTATATCTAAAATTTATAAAAAAAATACCACCATGTATGAAATATTTTAATATTTACAATGAATATTTATAGTCGAAAAGATAATTTATATAACCCCATTATAAAAATTAATTACCAAAAGATATTTGTTAATGTCAGTTTTGTCTTTACATTAAATTAATTAATCCAAATTGCCATTATCACTACCAAGTGGCTCAATGGGGTCCCAAAATCAAACCAAGGATGACCATGGTTGTCCACTGCTCATCCAATAAATTTAGGACAAGTTTTAAGGTAATTTTAAATTATTATAATATTCTTTTAACCTTCAATTGCCCTATTTATCTTTAACCGTAGTAAATAAAAGTCAAAAGTTACTATTCATCAAAAATTATTTTCATCTTATTGAATCACATTTTACTTCTTGATAACAAGAATGTATATCAGATTTTTGAAATTCAATTCACAGAAGTGGTAAAATCTCATTTAAATGAAAGAATCGGTTTTTCTAACTACCACTAAGTGGTTTAAATTTTAATCAAAAAAATTGACGTTTTTTGAGAAAAATACCAAAACTTCAGCCTAATATATATTTAATATTCCGAATTCAAAAATGATATCTATTTTTTCAAATTCAAAACATAGAAGTGGAATTAATTAATTTTAAAATTAATTCCCGTTATCAAAACAAATAGCGTGTTTTTAAGAAACAATAACTATCAAAAGATCGAAAATTTTTTATGTCCAATTTCAAAGTGAAATTAATTCAAATGAACAAAATTGGATTAAATGGTAAAAATATATTCTAATTAAACTTTAAAACCAATTAAAAAGATAATATAACCATATAATTTATTGCGATGAAAAATTTGTTTTTAATTAAAATATAGCGTGTTTTTACTATTTGTTAAAATATGAATGTTACCAGAATAATATGAATATTTTATCCAAATTAAATTTTTATATCCATATTCCAAGGAAGAATTTTATTTTTTAAAATTGTACTTATAAAAATGTCAAAACTAAATTTAAAGTGGGTGCGCCATTAAAAGGCGGAAAAACTTTATTTTTTAAAAAATACTTATTTTAACCAAAAAATTTAGATTGTTCTCATACCATGTTCTAGAAAATGTGTAAAATGAATAATAATGTTATAAAATTCAAAATTGAGTTGATATAATTCATAATGGGTAGTTCATAATAATATTATAACCATATATTGTTGTTTAATGAAACCAGGTATTGCGTACAACACACGCTATTGAGGAAGGTCGTGACTGTGTGTAATGGAAGCCAAGTCAAGGTTGCGTGTTGTGTAGGACTCCTTAGTTTTTTCCTATAATATAATCCAACCATATTTCATTTATACATTGAATATATATATATATACACTCAATGTTGCATAGAATAACTACTATCAAACAAACCTGAAATTGTGTGTAACATGATCCAAGAATAGTGTTGTGTATACTGCAAGCTAATACGGTGTTGTGTATAGTTCAAGGTAATCTTGGTGTAACGTGCAATAGAAGATATGAAAAAAAAATATATCTCATAAAATCTTGGGGTGTTACATTCATGGGTTATATAGAACTGATGTTTGGAGGGACATGTATACGGTGAGACTGGTTGATTGAGGTAGAGGTGAAGAAAGGATATAGATGAGTTGAAAAATGTAACACCAAAATACAATACAAGATTTTAATTTCAAAATAAAACTATATTTTTTTTTATCATTATTTATATGAATCACCTTCTAAAGATTAATCTTTACAAATTATTGGATTAGCATGCGGAAAAAACTGAATTTTTCCACCATCTCATGGCGCACCTTTTTGAAAAATAAAATTTGACACTTATATAAATGTTATTTAATAAAATAAACATCATTTATGAATTTGTAACATCTAACTTATCTAAATTTGATGTTTCGGTATTTTTTTGACAAGTTTCATTTTTTATGAATAGTACAAAACATCATTTTATAGAAAGAAACTAAATTTTCGTTTAAATAATTATTATTGTTAAGTTATATTTAAAATTGTTTTTTAAAGATAAAATAGATCAATTTTGCATATATTAGTCCAATTTACTTTATTTTAATCATTTATATATTGAAATTAGATATAAAAACTTATTGATCATTTGAGAATTTTTACTTTAAAGGTCAGCTTTCTCTCTATGCCGAAAATATTAATGTTAATCAATGTTTTCCCTCTTCAGGGATTTTAATTTTAAAAAATGAATGTACAAATTTTCAATCAGTATAAAATTTTTCTTCATAAAATATTAACATAATTTATTTAACAAAATTATTCGTGAAAGTGATTATATCTATTTATGCTAATTAAGGTAAAATTAATCTTAACAGGGGGTTAACAATTAATCTTAAGGGAAAAATGACCATGACACCTATATAGAAACCATTGGATACATATAGTTTAAACCAATCCCATATTGTTTAAAATTTATTTTTTTGTTTGGATATAAATAAATTGAACTTCCTTATGTTAAAGGTTCCGTAAGGAAAGCAAAAATAAGGAATATTTCCTTACCATTAACATTTATAAAACTTTTAGGTATGTAAAAAAATCATATTTTCAAATATACACATAATTTTTAAATATAAATTGGTAAAATTCATAAAAATAATTTATCAATATTTTACTACATTATTTAGTTATACAAAATTCTTAAGAAATGCCCATGAAGTAATTCTTATGTTAATAAATAACTAAATTAAACGATAATAGAAATATTAAATGTGATGTAGATTGATTGATTTATTGATGGTAATTAATTTATAAATGAATATATCATGTTAAAATGCAGTAAACCTAATGTATTTTAATTAAAATATTGTATTGACAATTTTAAATTAAAATTAAATAAATAATGTAAAAATTTATGTTAATGTTATATTAAAACAAATGATATTTTATTAAATGATTTAAATTTAATAATAATAATTTATTTTGACACGGGATTTGTATGTATTAATAAATATTAAACATGGTATATTAATTGACCAATTTTTCTTTAATAATTACCATATTGACTAATATTCTGTAAAAACAATGTTAACATGGTCCGAGTTTCAATAGTGTTTTTGTCATCACATGCCCTTATTTTAAATTTAATTTTAAAAACACTTGTTTTTTGATTTTATAAATTAGATATCATATTATTTAATTATTGGATATATAATTTATAAAAAATTTAACTTTATTTTAAACATAATGGTTAAATTGCAAAGGTTAAAAAACTAGATGCTTGAATAAAAATCCAAATGATAAAATTGGGGAATCATATAAGATAAAAAAAATATTAAAATGAACATATTTTTTGTGGTGGAGTTTTTTATCTATATTTAATCTCATTTAATCCATTGTTTTTTCATTTTTTTAGAAACATTTTGTTAGGTATATCTCCCATAAATGAATACATGTTGGTGTTTAAAGAGTGCCACTCTCCTCCCTCATAAAAGGACGCCACCCCTCTCAATTCCTCACACAACTAAAATGACGTAGGTTAGTCCATGATATAATAAATTAAAATTTCAAAAACCCTTATTTAACCCTTTAAGCCTCCCTTTTGGACAAAATAAACCAATAAAATCCTTTGGTTCCATCTAAAAGTAGTTACCCGATTTAGAGGTAATGTCATTCCTTGAACACTTTATTATTATTTTCATTCCACACTCCTTCATATTTTATTATTCCATGACTATATTATAAAACCTTCATAATACATATAATAGATTTTTTTATAATAATATTTCAACCTTCACATACACACACTTTCTGATAATGGGTAACAAACATAATGTTTACGTATATGGTGAACGACCACCTCACAAAACGATTATTGTTGATTTTTCCTTTACCACCTCTCATTGTTTAAATTGTGATGGAAACATGTTTTATATGTGATATATATTTTATTTATTTTCTATTTCTACTTATTTAACTATTTTTAAATAGATGCCATTATAATATCCACTTGTATGAATAAAATAACATTACATATGGATTTGTGGACTACCTCCTCCACAATGCGATGTGATTCGTCCACACTATGCATGGAACGTATAAAAGATGGTTTTAATAAAAATATATATAATATATGACATGGTAATTTTAATTTAATTTTAATATACTTATATAGCAACTATTTTTCATTCATTTAATGATAAAGATAAATGAAACTAATGTTCGTTCGTACGTGCGACATACCGTCTCCATGAATGGTGCACTTTATTTCATATCTCCAATGATTATGAAATATTATAAATAAATATATACTGAATATATATTATAAATAAATGCTTTTTTACTTTAAAAGTGTGATTAAACTATGATCTATGTAATATAAATTTCAAATTACAAGTCAAAACATACTTTAGAAAACATGGAAATTAATAACCAAATTAGTTAGAATAGGGAATGGTTTTTAACAAATTGGTAATAAGATATTATAATAAGATGATATATGATAATATAAACATGAGTATTAGTTTTTTACAAGTTATTAACATATTTTTGACCACTATATAGGATGATAAAGACCACACAACAAAATGATGGTTATGTTAAGTGATTATAGTCTCACTTTTCATTCTATGAGGCCTATGCCATTAACACCACATACATCATTTCTTTAGTGTACCTACAACCCATTTTGATAAAAAAAATCATGGATTAATTTATTATCACGGTATTTTGATGTTTATTTTTATGATCATTACCTTTCAGTCATCCAATTCATTTGTTACCACAGTGGTATGGGATTTTTTCTCAATTTACATTACACGGACACTTATTTGTTGTTATGCACCACTTTAGTTTTATATACTATATAAACTTCCATTAGACAAGTTATATATTGAATCACCTTAATCTCATGATATTTTATGTTTCATTTAATTATTATATATTTATGATTTTAATGTTTCAAAATGATATGTGAAAATTGGGGACATTTAATTATTATTTTACTCAAGAATATTTTATTAATATTTAAATGGTATTTTCACTAACCAACATCAACAACCCATGTTGATACTTATCATCTACCATTGAATTATTGATAAAACAATATTATTTATTTAATATGGAAATTTTATAATAAGGATCCTAATTTACTAATTAAATAAATTAGTATGAATATGATGAATCCATTGGAATTAATATGTGATGGGAGAGGCCTGCTATTTCCCCTCCATGAATTGTAAGGTTTTATTAGGAAAATACGATTTGGATTAGGTTGAGGCCTTAACAATATTTTAGAGACATGGAATAAATCCATTATAGTAATGGATTCTTGGAATGAATATTTTAAAATATTATAATCTTTTCACTAAACCATCAAAGTATTAGATTTTGGTGATGAAGTCTTAATGAAATATTTATTTTCCCATAGTTGTGTGTTCAATAATTATGTATTCAGTTATTTATATTACATTGATTATTTATTTAGTTATAATATCAACGGTTAAGTTTCAATCTCGTATTATAGATTATATGGAATGTGATTCAAGTATCTACCTTTCCATGTGGATTTATTATAATTTTTTAATTATTTATTCTTCTTTATATTCCCTTACCGAATATTTGAGATCACACATATTATGTTTTATTCCATAGGTTATGAAGTATAATCCTTTGAATGAGTTTCATGAATAAATATTATATTATTTTATTATTATTCATGTTTTTATTTTCTAATACCCAATTTATTATGGGTATCATGTATGTAATATCTATTTCCAATAATTCTAAAATGATTAGTCATTCCGGATTTTTTTCCTTATAGTCAATCCAAAATAATGAAATAATGCACCAGGTCTGAGATTCTGGATCGGGGCATTATAGTTTTTATAAAAGAATGTTTAGTGGCATCCTTAGAAACTTGATTAAAAAATATTGATTAGGGAACATAACTGTATGTATGAATTTGATGATAAATATTGAAGAACATCTGAGAATGTTACTAAGGTAGTGATTATGTGGGTATTCTAAAAAATATATAATTTTCATGATTGTATAAGTGATTGTGGGTCAAGAATAGTTGTACCTAGGAGTAACAACTCTGATATTGTGTGATGGGCCTAACTCAATGTATCCTAGTACCTGAAAACATACCTTATTGCGCACCTAGTTTGACACTCTTGAGGATATATGCTTAGGATAGTTCAAATTTTCTTTAAAAACCATTATGAAGGGTTTAGAATTAATGATATCATCACATGATCTATTTCTATGATTATGATATTATCTATGCACAAATTTCATAATTTATGTTATACATTATTTATAGTGATATAAAGTTCAAAAATTATGAGATAATCCATTATATATCATTATTTAGAAACAAAGCCTCATTGGGACAATGGTATTTTTACTCGAGGAAAATATAGAGATTTACCATATTTGGAAACTAATACATATTGAATTAGAACTGATAATTTTATGGAAATATTAGGGTAGATTAATAATATTATGACATGTAACCATTATTGGATAAAAAATCTCATTCACCAACAAGACACTACAATATTATATTTCTTCATGAAATGGATTCCCCTGTCTATTAATGGAGATAATGTTACAATTATAGCTGAACAGTGAATTAATTCATTGAAGAATATATTTGTGGTGTTGGGACGTAGTGAAGAGGATAATGTTACACATGATGTGTGTTGTCTCTGGGATGTTTTTGATCAGTGGGTTCAGTGATAAAAAATATTAGGAAAGAAGAAAAGATTGAACTCATGGAATACATATATATTTTAGGGAGACATTATTCAATAAATATATACATCATGAGAAATAAATTGAGTTGCAGATAATGTTCCTCAGTTTAAAGAAAAAAAGAAGAAGAATTTGTTGCACAGTATGATGCTACCATTATAAGGTTTTCATGGTAAGAAATTAATTTCATATGGAACACAGATTACAAGATTGATAATTTATTTTATGGACATAATGCATGCCTCCAAAAGACTGTACTGTCTCAAACATTTTATTTATACAATGAAATAGTTTTATATGGTATCATTACAAAGATAGACTTATACAAGCACAATGTACACAAAAGAAATCATGATAAGATGTGAAAGTAGCGAGAGGTATGGATAAATGGAAAAATGAAAATAAGTAGTTTACAACATGTGATACTTTTGGATTGGAACTTCTTGGAACATGATAAATATAGAAAGCAGTTTGATTCATGTGTGGAAAAACGTTACACCATACTTAGGATTTCAAGGGAACGAAAGAATTTCCTAATATAAAAATATTCATCTTTTAGGATATCTGATACTATGTAAATTAATTCCCCAAGCACCATGAGAATATACAGTAGAAGATGATAACAGATCAAGGTTAAGAAAATGTTATTAACCCAATGGATGTGGAATGATAAATTTATATCTATATGTTGATCTATGAAATATGTTATAACAGAATATTGTTGATGATTTTATCATCATATGATTTATAAAATATATAAGGATTTGACTACAACCTTTTTTGATTAAATATTTGAGAACATATGTTGAATAGTACCATGAAAAGTTCTTTGATTGCATGATAATTGTTTTGGGAAACAAAAAATAAATAGAAAAATAAACTGTGATATGTTTCTGATTTTGAGAAATTGATGAACGGATTAAATAATGATTGATATGGATAATGTAATTTGGATATTATTAACTATAATGGAAGTGATTCTAATGTGTTGGATCATGATATTTTAGAAAGGATAATGATTTATGAAATTGTTTATGTTGAATATTAAATGTTTTTTTTGAGGATAATGTATTATATAACCATATGATTAAACTAGTTCGTAGCGATGATGTATAAATAGTCAAAGTCACAATCGAAGGATCATATTGTGTTTATAGAAACATATATTTACTTATACGCTTAGAGAGTGATAGAATCACTCAAATCCATGATGATATAATTTTAAAATATAAATTATTTCGTATTATCATTATTTTTCATGATATCAATATATATTATTCACACCTCTAGTTAATGGTTTTGTGGTCTAAAACAATCATCTTGACAAGTTCCCAATCACAATCAATCTTAAAATAATGTCCATATTTCTCTTCCATGTCAAGGATTTCATTAATTTTATCCTATATTAAATTCCATTTTTTGTGGACCTCTAAATTTTAATTTCTATATTGTAAAAAGATTGTGAAATTATACCTATGTACGATGTGAGTTCTTCAATAGTAGTATGTTAAAATATAAAAAATCATGATTAAAAAGATCATGTTTTAATTGAGAGAACTAATATAAGTAAGGTTGGGAGAATGTAACACCCCAATACGTTACAATATTATAATTTTGTAATGAAAATAATTATTTTCAATCTTTCTTTATAAACAACACATTGTTATTCTTATTCTATGAAAAACAAGGCATTACCTAGCACAAGAAAGATATTTTTACCACCATCTATTCTTTTACCATTTGAATTACTAAATTTTGACTCCTATTTAAATATTATTTTACAAAATTAACATCATTTTCGAATTTAGAATATCAAAATTACATTAATGTGAATTTTTGGTATTTTTCTGAAAAGTTTCATTTTTTGATGAATAACAAAAAATAGTACATTTTAGTTAAAAATTACCTTTTTGTCTAAAAAATTTAAAATTAAATTATATTTTTATTTTTTTAAAAGTTAAAATAGGTAAGTTATATATATATATATATAAATTAATCTAATGTAGTTTATTGGAAGCATTGTTATCAATAAATTATATTTTAGAAAATATTTAATATTTGAAGGTTTTTACGTTAGAACACCTTTCTCACCCCGTCTGAGTGATTATCATTAATATAAATTTTAAAAAATATATGAATTAATTTTTTTTAAAAAAATACATGGTTTTAATCAGTACAAAACTTTTGGTATAACATGGAAAAATTTATTTTTACCAAAGTGATTAGTGAAAGTGATAAAAAAATTAATTACAATGATTAAGGTAAAATTAATCTTAATAACTAACTAAACCATAATATTAAGGGTCTAAATAACCTTGAAACATGAAAAGAAACCATTTTAATCCAAAAATTTTCCCACAAAACCCTATTGGATAATATATTATTGGTTATTGTGATATTATTAAATGGAAGTGTCTGATATAAAACTTAATTAAGGAAAGAGTCGGAAGGGAACGTTCCGTACCATTTAAATTTATAAAATATCAAAACATTTAAATAATATAATATTTTAGGATATATATATATGTCTGTGTGTGTGTGAAAAATAAATACATCAATGTTATCAAAATAATTTATCATTAACTTTTTAAAATGATTTAGTCACTTAAAATGCTATTGAAATGCCAACATAGTAAATAATTAGTTAATAATTAACTAAATTAAATGATATTATAAAAATTAAAAGAGATTAAGATTGATTTAATTATTGAATTAAATTATTTTTTTATTTATATATCATGTTATTCATTAATAGAGTAAATATATTGGAATTCCAATATTTTGTTTCTTTTATAACATTAATATTAAATAAATAATGTCAAAATTGACATTATTGTTATTTTACAACAAATGATATTTTATTAACTGATTTAAAATTAACAAAAAATATTTATTATTCCCAGTTATCGTCAAGTGGTAATTAATTTTAAATATATTCTATTAATAGAACAATTTATCATTTATTATTAACTTATTGACCCATATACTATAAAAACATTGTTAACATGGTCTTGGTTATACAACTTTTTAGCATGTCACATGTGCTTCTTTTAAAATTAATTTCAAAAACACAAAGGTTGTTTATTTTATAAATTTTATATAATATTAATAAAATATTATTTATAATAAATATCACGTTATTTTAGTCTCAATTTTTAAAATATATTGGGATGAAATCGAGATTCTTTAATAAAATCCAAAACGATAAAATTTCGGAATCTTAGAAGAAAGGATCCAAATTTTAAAAATGAACATATTGTGGTCTGGTAGGGGTTTTTATAGAAAAATATTACCTTTTAATACATTATTTAAATATTTTCTAGACACCTGAGGTATGTTAGACAACACATTAATGAATACCATTTGGTATTTACAAGAGTTCCACTCCCCCTCTATAAAATACCGCCACTCCTCCCACCTCCTGACACCACTCAAAACACTTAGGATCTATCAAGATCTATTAAATTCATTATAAAACATCAATGAAATCATCATATAACCCTTAATTTTGGAAAAAAACAATATAAGGTATCCATCTAGTATAGACCAAAAAGAGTTACCTGATTATGAGGTATAATCATTCCTTAAACTCTTTTGTTTTATTTCCATTCCAAACTCTCTAAAATTCGTATTCCATGATTATTTAAAAAACCCGGTATCCTAAATATATTATTATTTTTTTATGTTAATATTTATACTTGTGATTACCCAAACATCCATTTAATTGGTAGTGATCAATCTATTGACCTATACAATGAACTACTGCCTCATTAAACTATAATTTTTCCATTTTTTCTTTACCACTTATAATTGTATAAATTATGATGTAAAATCAATTTATATATGATATATATTATAATAGTTATGTCTTTATGCTTATTTTATTATTTTATAATACATACCCTTATACATTCAAATTTGTATAAATACGATAACAACATTTGTGGAAGTGTGGACTACTGCCCCCCCTAAAAGTGATGTGACCCATCTAAATTATACATGGAACATATAATGGATGGTATTAAAACAATACAATAAAAATATGATATAGATTATATAATGTAATTATAATAAAATTATATACCATTAAATTTTTAATTTGTTTAATGCAATAATGAAATGAATGAAGTATTCATGTGTACGTACAACAAACTGTCTCTGTGAACTGTGCACTTCATTTAAAATATCCAAATACTTTGAACTAATATAAATACATATATAAAGAATATATATGAAAATTACATCCTGTTTTAAATTCTAGATATTATTAAATTATGATCTATGTATGTGGAACAACACATAAGATGTCAAAACATACCTGAGAAAACAATGCAATTAATACCCAAAATAGAGAGTATAATGAAAGATTGATAAAAAATGGGTATTAATATATTATAAGAATTTTATATATGATAATATAAATTTGAGTATGGTTATGGTGTAAGAAATTAATTTAATTTAAACCATTATACAGGAGGTTAAATACCACACACAAATGAAAGGTTAGGGTAAGATATTGTTATATAACTTTTCCTTCCTTAATGTATACACCATTAATACCACTCACATCAACAATGTAGTGTACCTAATTCAACATTTTATATAATTAATCATGAATTATTTAATATAATGGTACATTTATTTATAATTTTATGATAATTACTGTTGGGACTTCTAATTCATAGGTAACCCTAGTTGTAAGGGATTTATACTCAATTTACATTCTATTGAAGTTTATTTGTTATCATGGTCCACATCACTTTTATATGGTTTATATAAAACCTTATGTTATGAAATATAATGAATATTCTTATTTTTATGATATTACATGTTTCCTTTCATTCATGATGTATTTTAATATAAATTATTCAGAGTCGTATGGAACACATAAGACTCAGTAAATATTATTTTCCTCAAGAATTTCTTAATGACCTTTAAATGGAATTTATATACTTGAACAAGAGAAAAAACTTGTTTTTAAATATCCTACACTAGGTAATTATTCATAAAATCATATTATTTATGAATTATGGATATTTGCTGATAATTTAGACAATTTATTAATTAAATCAATTATTCTATAGTTGAAAATGCATTAAATTTATTATGTGATGGATGATAAATGTTATATCCCCTCAACACATCAATAGGTTTTAGGAGACAAAATTGATATGGACTTAGTCAATGTCCTACCAATTTATTAGATTATTGGAATGAATCCTTAATATTCATGGATTCTTTTCATGATGCCTTGATAATATTAGATTCTTTTCACGTTTCCTTGAATGTATTAGATTATTTTCATAAAAGCATGATGATATATTTTAGATATCCATCATGATTCATTCCTTAATTAAGGAATCACTTATTTTTATTCCATGTGATTAATAAATTAGTTATAATATACATGGTTATATTTCAATCTCAGGTAATTGATTAAATTGTATGTGTTTCAATTATCTACATTTCCATGTTGATTTATTCTCATTGTTTCACTATTTTTTCATATTTAGTTACCCTTATAGATAATTTTAGATAAACATTATTATGTTAAATATCACCAAGTTATGAATATGAATTATTTTTATGAGTTTCAAGGATTTAATTTATTTCATTTTATTATGTATCATGTATGTATTTTGTATTTCCCAATGTATTATTGGGATCATGTATGTAATATGAATTTATAAGACTTCTAAACTGATATGTCCTTTTGGATATTATTCCTTATATTGATTCCAATGTTATATTATAATGCATCATCTTCAAGCTTCTAGGTTCGGGTAATTATAAAATAAATTATTTGGACATTTACATTGGTTAGAAATTTATTAAGAATTTATATTTAGTGTCATAATGTTGTTGACATAATATGAGAGAGTGTCTGGTCATGGGTTCACTGATGTTGATAGAGACACTATGAAGGAAGTATTGATGTTTGGTGATTCAACCCTATGATTTTCGAGTGTGTTTGTTTAGACGTCATATTTAGAACTCTGGTAATTCTATGATACTGGTAGAAATTAAGGAACTATGATCAAGAGCTTCAGTTATGCATCAATGGATACAATTGATCATTTTTTAGAGTGGTTATCAAGTGGATGGCCAACATGTTATTTTGAAGAATATCAAAAAAGGAGTGGTGAAACTCATACATAACATTATTATATACCATTTTTAGTTTAGTTTTTATTGGGTATTCCAATATTTTGCAGCACCATGAAAAAAATATGACTTTTCATGTGATAATTATTATGTTTGGATGAACCATAACTCAAAATCCATCATTTTGATAATATTGTTTTGGTATGGAGATCCATATAATCATGAATGAAGTAGTTGTTTTAACAATAGTGTCTTTGGGTTGATGGTTGTTGATGATATCTATCACAGTGTTGGTGGTGGTTATAATTAGGTAGGTTGGATTTTTTTGGAATAGTTCTCCTTAGTGGTTAGAGTTTACTAGTCGATTCATGTTTATTATTTCTAGTTAAAAACAATGAATATGCATTGATTTTATGAGTTTGTTTAGATAGGGATAATAGATGGACCCCCCCCCCCCCACCCCTCTGCAATTATTCTCAATGATTCTTAGTATTATTGTGGGGATTTGTTAAGAACCTAAAAGATTTTTGGTTATTATTTTTATGGGGAATTTGAATGTTTTGTCCCAATTAGTGGAGAGTTTATTGATTTAGGACTTCTATAAAAATTATAATTTTTATAATATATATAAATATGTTTGTGTGTGTGTGTGATTCTTTTAGATACTGATTGTGTCCTAAAAGGTGTTTTGGGTGTTTGATTTGATGTCATAGTAGGATTTGTTTGTATTTTTTACTATATTATAGCACCTGGTTTCTGGTCTCATGGTGAATCATTAAAATTAGGCCAGGATTATTTTGTGAAGGTAAAATATAAATTTCATTTTAAAATACCACACAGTTATCGGAGGAATACGTAATAATAATTCAAAGGAGAGGAAGGACACACTACAATTTATTAGGGATCGCCTGAGACTTTAGTATTACACCACAACCCAAAAGGAGTTGTGCTATGATGGTGTTGGTTGGGGGTGGTAATGTCCCCTTCTAAGGGTTTTCATCACATGACCCCAAACATGAAGCATCACAATAGATCAAGTCCATGTTTTGGTCCAATTTCCTTGTGTGGTTGATCTATGACATATATGGGTCATGATATGACATTCAAAAGTGAAGGACCAATATAGCGTTACACATATTTTCATGTTTTGATTATCCAACTGATTGGTTTTTTAGTTGGGAGAGAGTTATCCTTTAGTGGAAACATTACAAAACTTTAAATATAAATTTAAATTTAAATATCCCCAAAAATTATTTAAAACCAAGGAAATTAAGATAGTTTTTTTAAATTGATTGAATAATTAATGTTTAACATATTGAATCTATGATTTTTATTTCTAGTCTTGTTTTTTTACTAATTAATTGTGATGTGATAAGTTGATTTTATATACTATTCTTATCATGTTAAACATATTATATTTCTTATATTATTTGATCAATTCAATTGTGGAATAATTTTGAAAAATAATACATTATATTTTTTATTAACAATGATTTTCAATATTTCTAGAGGATGCAATATTGAAATGTAGTAATGTAAAATAATCACAGTGATGATACATTATATTTTGAAGCATATATAATATATTCTTGTTCTTGGAGTAGTCAAAGGAAAAAATTAAAAAAGTTTTAGAGGAAATGAATAAATTTAATTGTATTAAATTAATGAGAAAATTTTGGAGAATAATTAATATGATTACTCTTGAATATTATAATTTCTCATATGAATGGAAAATGTATGACAATAAATTATAAAAACATATATTTTAATCAATATTCCTATGATCTTACTCCCTGATGATAATTATTTTAAAAATGATTTAATTTAATCATTAAAAGGCTTGTGGGAATTAAAAAAATACAAGATTTAATATGGATTCACATATATCGAAACATTTTCATATTGTTCATCCAAATAACGAAATGTTCCCACAAGTGTTTCAGATAGTTCGAATCTGTTGAATTTTATAGGTGGTGATTGTGGGAAGAATATAAATCCAACAAAAGTGTTTAAGATAATCTTGGAAAATTATCTAATCATTTAGAATCTTTACATAGAGTTAATATGATAAATATGGGAACAAGAAGCATGACACTAAATTATAGGGATGGAAGAAGAATAATTCGATTATTATAAATATTCCCCCTATATATTTTGTAAAGGCATCAAGACCATATCATTAATCATTAGGAGAATTTTGTTGTGGTAGGTAATATTATTTATACATTTTTATTAATACAGTTTCATTTTTATATTAATGTGATCTTTTATAATTAATTCTCTTGATTTTCATAATAATTATTATATTGATCTCTTTTTTGGATGAGAGGAAAACATTAAGATCTACTACTGGAAAAAAACTTGTGATTTCATTGTTCATGTTAATTTTTCCCTATTTTTTAAGGATTTGGTTTAATAATGGGTAGAGGTAAGTGAAAGTACCTCAAGCCTTTTATTCTGAAATTTCATTTCCTATTGATAAATTAATTTCCTATCCAACTGTTCATATCCCTGGTGTGAGATGATATATGTGGTTTGAGCTAGTTCTGGAATCATAGTTTTGATTCACTAGAGAGAGTGTTCAGTTTTATACATAATATTATTCATTTTTATATTTTTCATACACCTAAATTATGTAGTGGGTGTTTACAAATGGCTAGAACCATGTTGATTAGTATTAATGAGTAATATCATTGAGGCATTGAATGATCATTATTGTTGAATATAGGGTGCCTGTTTTCTTGGATTCGGTTATAATTTAAATATTAGTTATTTAAATTTGATTTCATAAACTCTCATTTTATTTTCATCCATAAAATATAACAAAAAAATTTGTGATTAAGATAATAGTGTGATTTATAGGACTAGCTCCTTAAGATAATGACTTGTAATCTTATGTTGGTTATACACGGATAGTTTAAATTTTTTATGTTGATATCCCAAAACTATGAAACACGTTACTTTGAAATTTACTGAATACACCCTTTGGGTTTCTGGGATAGAGGGGGGTCAGAGGAAGTCCACATAGGTAGATTACTCCAACAATTCCTTTATTCAGGCCCCTTAATAAGAATATATTCTTAGTTTTTTTCATAGTAATTTTATGTGTTCAATTCCCCTTATTTTATTTTATTCCTCCTATATTTTTTATTATATTAATTTATTTTTTCTCTAGACCATGGTTTATATGATTAATTCATTTGACCCTTATATAATCATATCATTTTGATGAAGCTTTTTTTGGGATATCTAAACGTTTTCCCATGTGTATAATCACACACATTTTTTCACTATTTCATTCGTGGTATGTCACTGACCTATGCTATTATGGGTTTGGGAATATTTTAAATGTGTTTGGAATGGGATTATGATCTAAATGATTAGGATTTCACTCATGAAGGTTAATAATGTACCAACAAAACCATGTGTGTTCCTTTAGTTTGGTATTTTCATGTGGGTTAATAGATGTTATGATACCTAGATGGAATATTTTATAATCATTTCTCCATAATTAAAACTATTAATTAATTATAAATTTTTATAATTAATTATTGTAGATGAAAGGATTGTTATGGGAGATCAATATTTGATACGAACATGTCTGGAAATTTGATGAACATATCTGATAATATGTGGGTATGAATAAGTATCGTAACTCCGTTTATGAGTATTGAGGACCTTTTGATAGAAACCCAATTCTTGATAATGAATTTTTGAGTATTATTAAATGTTTTCTTGTGTCTGAGTAAAGGGAAATTGACCAATATTTTTGTTAAGAAATGGATTTAAAGGAATCAAAGATCATATATGTGAAACTTTATTCTATATATTATATATATTTTGGGTTTTCCAAATAATATATTTACATAAAGAGAAGATATTATTTTAGTTTATGAGGGATGAATGCTAGGTCATAGGACTCTAAATGAGATTTAAGTACCCTAGGATGGACCTAATAATCAGGATAGGAAATCATAAAAGCCATATATATGGTTTTTTCATGAGTGTATGTTTTACATCTCCTAGTTGATGAAGAACCAACACTTAAGGTTGCAGATGTGTGAAGGAGTGGTAAATGGGAAGGATTTGCAATTTTAGTCAAGACAAGGTGTGACATACAGTGATTTCCTCTATGTATTGGGATGAGATATCTCCTTTAGTACAGAGTGATATATACCAATTAAAACAATAAGAGATAGCTTGAGGACATGAAATAGTATTTCTATCGTTTATTGTGAGATAATATCAGATAATAACTAGTTAATGGAGCTAAAGAGTCATGTTTTTATGAGGATTTGCGCTAGCCCATGAGGCTAGTTTTTAAAGAACATTTAGGATATATAATAATCCTTAATAAGGGGGATATGATTTTGAAAATGTATTGGTTATAGAAGTTATATATTGTGATTGGTCTAGTGGATTTTTATTGATACCCTAAGGATATAAGAAGAGGAAATACATTCAAAAACCTTTTCTTGTGAGATAAATATGATCATGAGGATATTAGACTACAAATATTGGATTATAAAACGATTTATGTCAATGTGAGGGGCTAGTTACCAAGTTACTGTAGCCTTAATGATGAGTTGTTGAGCCTATTGTAAGGTATATATACATTGTTTACAATTTCGTGAGTGTTTTGACCAAAGAAATGTGATTATTTACAGATCACATAATATAAAATGATGGATCCTATGTCTAGAAATCACCATGACTGAATTGGTTTAAAATACCCTACTGTGAGTGAGAATGTAGGGGTTGTGGTGTGATATTTGGCCTTACCTTGTTTGATCTAGTAGTAGTTTGGATAATGACCTCTCCTTAGTGATAAAGTGATGGTTGGACCCCTCCCTATATGAAAAACTATATGTTAGGTTGTTATTTGATATGATACCCAACATTTTGTGATGATTTATAGTCTCGGATAACAAAACCTTATTGTTTGAGAATTTATTATAATGGAAATATTTTAAGGTGAAAAACTAGTGTATTTTTTATTAGATGAAAAAATATATTTCGAATACTATAAAATTGGTGAATAGGTAGTGGATGAAATGTGGCATATGATACAAAATTTAGAGAAAATGTATCATTTTGGTACTGGAAGAAGACCTTACTTGAGTGATAAGTGATAATACATGTCAAGGATATAGGTGACTACCCAATATCATTTGGGGTGGTCAGGATCTTGTGACTCCAAACCCCACGTTTTTTGGTATGGGTTTGGTAACATATTTGATGTAATTAGGGGGTTGGGGCATAGGATAACATGGGAATTGTCAGGTGTGGAAGAGGATTTGTTAAAATTAGACAGACTAATGTGAAATATTGTGTGTCGATTTCTTCAATTTAATTTCATAATTTACACAAATATATGACATTTTATATTAGGGGGACATAATGAGAACCTATTGATTATTATTTCTCACACCCTACACTTCTAACATAGTGAACAAGATGAATTAAGGTTGATTTTTAGGTCATATAAGACGATGTGAATGTGTCAATCATTGGTAGAATAATGGGAATTGGATATATGGATTTAAATGAGGCTTAGGGATGGTAGTATATCAATGTGAGCTATTTTAACTTTATTTATTTCATATATGTGGTCAGTCGAGTACATGATCAGTTATTCATTCTTCTACAGAAGAATTCCATTTTATTATAACATGGATATGTATATTGTGACTTCTTCTCCCAGAACATGACAACTTAATAGTCCTTGAAGTAGTGGAGAAATTAATGTGACCTTCGGCATGCCCCACATATTCTAGATGTTGATAACTAGATCTGGGGGTATTAGGTGCTCCATAGGGTTACTATTACACTATATACGAAACAAAATAATAGAAAAAATAAAACATCATATAATAATAATAATAATAATAATAATCCATTATATTATTAATAATAAATTAAAAAGAACCACCAAAAATTAAAATAATGAATGTGGAAGCATATGGTGGTATTGAATCATGATAAGTCTAGCATACAACAATGAACACCCACTATTACAATCACATATACAATATAAATTCAAAAAAACACACAATTAAATTACATCCATCATCACGACACACCTTATCCATGAACCAAATAATGTTAACGAAATCCTACTTGAAATTGAGCCTTTATTCATCTACCCTTTCTAAACCAATAATTAGTAATGTAATCTCATGTAGCCAATTTCTAGGGCAACCCAAGTGGTGTTTGAGTAAATAGCATCTATGAACCACAAATTTATTCCCATATAGAACTAGTAAACATATGATAAACAATTGATATTTTAAAATTTTAATAAAACACCCACAAAATCATAAAATAATTAATATTTTTTGATCCCTTGGTTCTCATGTGAATCCCTTGATCATCCCATACAAACTTTGGACACTACCTATGTGTCTAAGATCATATGATGAAACAATTTCAATTAATATCAGGACTAATTAAAAATTCCTAGAATATAGATTAAGGAAACATAAATCACACCTATTAGACACTAGTTATTTTGATATATGATGTTTTATGTAGGTAAAGTTATCACATGGAGTTGGGGTGTGTCTCTACCATCAATGCATCATTTCATTTAGATTTATGGAATACCATAAATGGAAAACTATATCAAGATCTCGAATGTTCCCTTATGAGAATCCATAACCATGATCAAGGGAGTACCCAACTACGAAATGACATCATCTGATTCTATTTGTGAGGCTCTCCATAAATAGAAACATCATTTGGGTCCTAGTATGTGGTTACCCATACTATATATCTTCTCATCCTAGTATATGGGTATGGTTCCATTTCTATACATTATATAATCTATATCCACATATCGTGTACAAGAATCCCAATCCATACCTTCTAATATTTAGTAGACTATTCATACCATAATATGGATTTAAGGGCCATTTCAATATTATCACAAAAAAAATATCGTTCATGAATGGATCCTATGATTATATCAGAATAATCTCATGTATCCATGTATATATCATTAGGATGTTCATCATACCACTTCACCTTTGGTAAATCATCACATTTTCTCCAATATCACATCATCGATATGGGTCAAATGAGGCACCAATGATCATCACTACCTATTACCGACAAACACCCTCTCTATTGTCAAACATTATGGTTGGAACCAACATGGGTCCCCTCTATCACATCTCTATTTAGATAATGATATGGGATCCCTAATATCATTCTCATCCCGCTATTCAAAGACCTCCACTCTGAGGTAATAATGTTCCACTTCATATTCGATGTCTCATTAAGATCTCACAGTCCTCACTTGAATATTCCAATTTTTTATATAAATTTAATCTCCTTTCATTAAAATTTTATACTGGGACATTCATTATATGAATATATCCATCAATCTCATTGCTGTATACTTTCCTATTTAATCCAAACATATTGGGGTAGAAATAATCATACCATTGTCATCTGACAAACCAAATGGATCTATTTCATATCCACTATCTTCTTAGGCCTATTATTTCCAATCATTCACAACCATTCACACCCCACTACATAGAGGTACCCATGGAATCTATTATAGTGTTAAATATGATTGCATAATCCAATTACACCACTCATATAGTTATATGAATCTCATGGAAAAAAACTAAAACTAAATCCTAAACATCCAACATATGATGAAATCATGCTAATGTAAAAGGGTCTATCATTATTATTGAAACATTCATTAAAATATTCATTTTTTTAATGAAACAAATAATTTTACATTATATTTCAGTCTCCTTTGGTGGAAACACCTCATATTATATGCCCAAACAATTTGGAATAGTAACATATGAGTTTGACCACAAGGCTGCCTCCCTCATTTAAAAATATATTCATTTTTAAAAAGAGTGTTTGAATACAGATTTTGAGACCTTGCTGAGATATCACACACATACAATGAACCAATCTCAATCCAAGATGGAAAAATAAATTATAAAATTTAATATTTATTAAAAAATTTAAAATAACTAGTCAACATAAATAAATTAGACCTAAATTACAAAATTCTAGATAGGCCCCAAAAATCCTTTTAAAGAATGAACAACCACTCACTAAAGGCCTAAATTACATTCTCAATATCATCTCATAAAAAATAACTAATCATAACACCCAATCAACTACCAATTTAATTAAATAATAAAATAATTAAGAGTCAAGATGGTAAAATACAATATTTAAAACAACACGTGAACAAATACAAACATAATATTAGGACAACATCTAGAAAATATATTCAAATAGCCATTAATTATTGATTAATCCACCATGATCATGTCAAATTTGAACCAAAATCATAAATCATGGGAATGAAAATCAAAATGAAATTAAGGGAAAATATTATTGGAGGAAAAAAAGAGGAGAAATGTACTGAATCATTAAAAAATAACATAATGAAGACAAAAATTACAATGGGTATCAAAAGTGGAATATCGGTAGAGGCCCATGGATTCGTGTGAGAGGGTACATAAGATGTGGGGGATGCACCCATAAAAACTTGGAATGAAATGTTGTCACATTATTTAATTTAATGAGATGAATTTTCATTATACAATAGCTAAGAAAATTGCGTTCCAACCGTACCTCCCTCACTATCCAAGCCAATAACCAACACATGGTTTTGAAAACTATTTTTTTACCATATTGAACACCTCTACAAACTAAAATTCCACACCTGGATAGTTTTTATAAAACCATGTTATGACAGTGCACTAATCACCTTAAAAATACAGACCTACGATTTTATATAGAATTATCATGGCTAACAATAAAAAATTATTCATTTGTGTAAACCAACAATATTATTTTTTGGGAAGTAATAAGTATCAATTTTAGGCCCAATGGGATGTATAGTTTATCCTAAACAAAGGAAACCTAACTATACACAATGATTTGAATCCCCAAAAAACATTAAAAATAAAACCTAGAGCTCATGTGATTCACTTGAGAACCCAAAGAAACTATAAACCAAAATCCATATCAATAAACATTAACCTTGGAAACATCAAATCTGGGAATTCCATTGTGAACTGGAGTTCTCAAAATTATGTATAATCCAAAATTCCAAACAATTTAAATCCTTATAATATTCATAACTCATTAATCATTGTTGTTTGAAAATGACATCATCATAATTAAATTTTTTCTTAATATGACTATTTTATTAATAAATTATTTGACTTGACAAACGTAGGATATCTATTTTCACTCAAATCTCCATTCTCTTTCCCAAAAAGAATAATTAGTTTCCACTAAAAAATTCAAAAAAATGAGGTTAAATATTCATCATAAACATATTTAAAACCCATTAACAATACATAAACATATATAATTTTCTTAAAAACACATTCCTAACATTGATATGATGTTCTCATCAATCAAATCATCCTTGAGATATTGTTGTTCCCAAACATATGACTATTCTCCAATGTACCAATTCTGATCTATAGTTCTACACACTATTGGAATTGAATATGAAATCATAATCATCATTATTCCATGACATTATTTGTGAAGTTTCAACTAACTAAATCAAATTATAGAAGAAAATTGTAATTGGAGATCTTATGAATTTCTAATATTGAATATTATTTCCCCTAACCATCAATGTGTTTTTTTCAATGATCATGATGCCTTAATTCCTAAAAGGAATTGAGGAACCTTTTAAATGTCTTACATTGAATCTTAAAATCATATTTTGGTGTAATTTCTTAGTTGGATCCTCATCCAATCCAATCATTCATTATTATTTGATTTGATTATATGTGACTCAGTCTTGGATCATATCAAGACCTTCCCTATCTGAATTCTAATATATGGAATCCATCAAATATCATAACCAAATGGGAAACTTGTTATTTTACATATAGAAATATTAATTAGAACCACTTAGTTGACAAAATAAAACATAGAACATGATCATTGAATGATATTTCTCATTACACCCAATAACCATTCCCACATAATTGTTTCTATTCTACAATTCATGATCTATCTAGGATCCAAAGTAATGGCTAGAAATTGTCATCTTGCTAACTCCAGATTTTCAATAAAGAATCTAATGTAAAGTGTTCTTGACCCCTAGAAAATATAATCCTCTACATTTGTAAAACTCACTAAATATATATAGGTTCAAACCCTATAAAAACAATGTTTCACTACCAATATATTATTTCACTTATATTAACTATCAAGAACTACCTAAATGGGTTCCATGATCACACATGTGTCTTTTCTCAAAATCCATGCCCTTATAATTTCAAAAATCAACACAATTCCTCACTAAGAAAATGCTTCAATAGAAAAAATGGTTATACTATCTCATGTAACCCATTCCCATTCCATGGTCACCTCCCATTACACTGAAATGTATAGGAATCTAGAAACACATTCATTTTAACAAAGCCACTGGTCCTTATCCCACACATGGTCATATACTAATCCATAATTAAATGGATCTTCCAGTACCCAATGTATACTTCCTTGATCTCATCTATCACTTATAGGCGTACAATCTCATACCATTAGACCACAAAATCATACTCATGCTAAAATGAGTCAGTCATCACCAAAAATATTCATATACACCTAAGCCACTATCCATTTATCATATTATGTAAAAATCATAAATCAATATTCACCATTGGTACTCCTTTTTAATATTAGGCATTTAAATTATTCTATAATTAGATATATGATCACTCACTAAAATATGTCATCTGAAAATTAAACTAATTTATTGATGCTCTCACTATCCATTAGAAAATTAATTCAGAACTATAAAGGGCTAGGAATAAAAAATAGGTAGGGATAGAAAGTAAACATGTCATTCCAATAAGAAATCCTTGATACCATAAGCACTCTATGTTCCTTAAGTTAAAAATTTAGAATTCTTCTCCATGTATATAATATATACTTGATAACACCACACATGCACCATCCTCATAACCAAATGAACCTACCTCTTCTTTCTACACATATAGAACACATAGGCTTAGACTAACCATTATAGAGTGGTTACCAACACATATATCACATATCATCTAATATGTAATGTCCAATACACCAACATGCTTATCTATATCTCAAGAACTATTCTCTCTGACCCAACTCAAAAGTCACTTCCCAAATATCTAATAACTATTGGGAAACACCTCTCTATTGATATCTAAAATATTAAAAAAAACTCACATGTCCCACTACACATATTAAATCACATAGAAACTCATCTTCATTCTAGGGCACTGATTCTCATAATTTTTCTATATAAAGGGCTAACCCATCAATAATTAAGATCGCTGGCTGATCCCCACAAGGCCTCTACTTATTGAATCCACCCCCATGAGGTTCACATAAAAATCTATCAACACAGAAATAGACAATCACACAAATATATATATAACAACATCATCATACCATGATCCATGTTAACTATATCAACACATGATGATTTTTAATGTAAAATTCAACCAAGAATCTTTATAGAAAAAAATTGGTTTTCATTGTCATTATAAATAATGAAGTCTATATTTTTATTTTCCCCAAAACCAGCACCAAAATCCAAAAAAAATCCATCACTAATTTATCCAATTACAATTCCAACCTACATGGGTCACTCTACATGCCTTACTCTGAGGTACTATTTATCCTCCACATACAAGTATCTCACTGTAGATCCACATGAAATTTCATATGAAGGAATTATACCATTGTCTACATTTTTAGGAAGAAACCATTATTTTATATTGGGAAACACAAGATATGTTTTCAATAAAATTATAAACAATTCAATCCTTTCATCATTGATATCAATCAAAAGTATTCGAAATGTTTTATATATATACTCTCTATTGAATACCATTTATATAATGTAGTGTATTTCTATTGGTCCAAGAGGAATAACTCATAAATCATAAAATATAAATAATCTGTACGTGTCACACTAGGTAAAATTAATGAAACCATAACACACACACAAAATAAATTAATTATTCCCCATGAAACTGACATTTCTTACAAGAAAATGTGTTCAGGACACACCCATCTAATACCCATCAAATGATATGACACATTACTGTATAATATATCTACCACATCCCAAATCAATAATAAAAAATAAAATTATGTTAATGTCTATGATTTTGGTTATTTAAAATTTTTAATACAACATTTTAATTTCTTTTCATGGATTATAATCATTAAAGAGTTCCAGAAATAGTGAAATAGCTATGGGGATCCATAGGTGTGCCAACCGCTAAGTTTGATGCTTCCAACAAGTAGTGAGGTCTATGGTGTTACTTTGCGGAGAATACACCCCCATATTAGTGTTCATAATAATAGATAACAGTTGAAAATAATCAATCATTAATTATAATAAATTTTATTACACATGATAAGTTAATAATAACCAACAAAAATAATAATAAATATATATGAATATGGTTATACAAACTCATGGTTATGCTATCACATAACACATACTGGGGATGATCATAAATGAAAAATAAGTAAGATAAAAAAAAATGAGGCTTCACTATCATCCTTGAGCGTTATCTGATCATAATATCTATATCACATCAAAGAAATCTTGCTAGACTATACATCTTCATGCCTATACTAGATATAAACATGATATCAATGAATCCTAAATAGGAAGACAAGTTCTTTGGCTACCTGGATAGGGAGTGACTACAACTTTGTAAGTGAACAACAATGGTTGTACCATACATAACCCATAAAATCATTTCATGTATGTGATATACTCAAAATATATTAACAAGTCAATATAAGAATATAATTAATGTACTAATTTCAACATTAATTTTCTCATGTGAAACCAAGGATCAACAAAATCCATATTTCTCTAGTGTTAGAGAGTGTGCGAGAACATATACGAACCAATCCTTCCAATTCCAGTCTCATGGTGGATTTATAGAAATATTTACCATGAAATCAAAATCATACTCGTATGATACCTATCACCTAAATCCATGGTTTAACCTATATGTAATTCCATCACCTTGATCTAGAAGTGTGTTTCTCCATGTCAGGGAACACGTAATAAAGATCCAAGTTTTAACCTGATTGAGAAAATCTATCTAGATTCAAATCTTGCACCTCCATGAGCCCTTCACCTATAGATAGGGAATAGCAATATTGGAAAACATAATGTATGATTCTAGGGTATTATCAATCATCTATTGTACATAAAATCATCTATGTCTAGATCAATGCTCCTCCTATCTGAACATTACTGCATCCATGTCCAAGGGTGTGGTTCTTCCTAGTAGACATCACTTCAATTATATCAATAGAGCATGTCCACAGAATTTCATCTATATCTTTTATATCCCCATAGACTACACATCCCACCCTATATATCCACACTGTATATATGAGGCATACCACAATGATATCATTCATGAAGTAAAGATTATATGATCAGTCCTCAGGAAGACATTGTATTTTAGTACATCTTGGTGGTCAGTGTGTCCCACCCTAAAATCTTATGAAAATCTGCACAATCATATCCATCTAAAATGTATTATATTGGTTATAAAGAGTCACATTGGATCATCAATACCCATAACTCACACACACCCTCTCTAGGAGTTAACATTACATTGGGGAAACTACTAGGGTTTACATGGTAACATATTTATTAGGACACCCTAAATGGGTTCCATGATTTTAATATCATCTATCAAGATAACTCCCATCAAGAATAAGGAGTTACATCCCCTAGAATAGTCAATGTTTTATTATGGTCTCCTTGACCACATTATTATAGTCATATAATAATGATAACATCAAGACCCTACTCCTACTGATTCATCTTGGGCTGGTGCTCAAACCCAAATGAACCATCATTATACTCAGGGTTCAGAAACTATGTATCAAAACATAGTGGTGGAAGAACAATCACCCCTAATATCTCACAACCAAATAGATCTAAGTCATCACAGGGGATTGCTAAATACTACAAAGGAAAATCAATCACATCTTACTACGCATCCATACACAGAGGTCATGAAGGAATCTATATTAAGAGACCATATACATACATAAACCAATTACACCCCCTCACATTCAAGGATGAGGGGTCCATGTATCTGAAAAAAATAACCAAGCCCTCAACCATCAGTGGATGATAGCATTACTCTTGTTCATAGTGTTCTATCATAGACCATGTGACATTGTTCAATGAATACATTTCATTTTAATGAAATAGATCCTTTGAAATAAAAGGATAAACACTATTAATGGTAAGACCTCCTATCACATTCCATAAAAATAAATCATAATACCAAATCATTATATAAATAGGACCCCTACTTCATTTTTTATGTTATTACAATTTTATAAACATTTCCAGAACATCCACATAGAGAAACGTTTGTACTCATATCCATGTATGGAGACATATCTAATTCATAATAAGCTAATTTAATTCATTATAATAATTCATAAAATTGATCAACTTAATTCAATTAGGTATAATTACATAAAACTCACTAGATTCCATAATCGCAACAAAATAGTTACCAATATCTTATAGAAGGCCCGATGATCACTATTTAATGGATACAGTTGTGTGTATATATATAGTAACAATGGGATAAGGCCTCTCATTTCACATTATTACTTATTAGTTATAGTTACTAACAAATAAAAAATTTGAGGTGGGATAAGGGTGGCCACACCCCCACCATCAAGAGGCGAAGAAGTCCCTTGGTGGGTCGTATCGTGATGAAATTGATTCTCACTAAAAAACTAAATTGAAAATTATAATTGAAAAAATTGTAAAAAAAATAATAGAAAACGAAATTAAAAAAACATACAGATAAGGCATGGTTTTACCCCATATTGGACAGTGGTTTTTACTACCCCTATATTTTAAGAATTAATTATTATCCATTTTAATATGGTTTTTATCCTTTATTTGATTTCAACCACCATATTCTTTTATACCAGTGTTTTTTATCTCCCATACATTTTTAGTTCCCAAGTAGAAATTATATTATCTACACAACTGTTTAAATTAAATTAAATTGTACTGGTGGGGGTATATAAAACAGTGTCTTCCTTTGTGGTTGTAAATTTTATAAACACTTCCATCACTTCATAGTCCTAGTCAAAATATATTTTAATAAATTATATTTCATTTCATAATTATGGAATGTAATTATTTAAATAAAATTGAATTAATTTTATATTAAATAGATTTATCCCTCATGAATTGATGCTTTTAGATCTATTCCTTACAGAACAACCACAATCATCCCCTCATGTACTCACTAAAATATTTTTTCAAAAGGTTTAGGGATATCTACGTGATTATAATCTAGTGGATCACTTCTATTTTCATCCTAAAGGGACTCTAATGTATTTTAAAAATTGTAAAAATATAAAAAATGGGTTTCGTTGTTTATTTATACTTCAAAAAATATAATTGAATATGAGTTTATGAAAAAAAATTCACATTGAGTTAGTTTGTCATCTAGTTTTCCTATGTTTCTAAATTCTTCTTGTATTTGGGTTTTTAAATTTAATAGTTGGAATTAATTCTCCACCTATATATATTTAAATTTAATCACATGTGTTGATTCTTATTCCTTGTAAAAATAATGGAATATAGGTGATGGGGCTTCAGATTTGGTAGGATTATATGACTGTTTAATACTGGAAAATACATATTAAAATTAATGAAAATATTGTTTATGTCCCATCCTCCCATAATTTAAAAAGTATCCTATAAGAAACCCTTTATTGATGGATAAGTGAGGGATAATTTGAATAACTTAATTTATAAATCATCATGGAATCCTTAGGTCTTGAAAAAATATTATTTTTTTGTGCTACTTATTCCACTATATAATATAGTTTATGTTTATATTTCTATGGATGTAGATTATAATATTCTATTACATTTTAAAATAACCAATCTCATTATATCTATACATTATATATCTTCTCTAAAATCCATTGAAACTAATATTTATCATCATTTTTAATAACTTATTCTTATTGATCAACTATATAGTTGTTAGTTTGTATCGAATAACCATAATTGGAATATATCATTAGGAGAAAGATTTTTTATTTTTTAGACAATAAGAAAATTTTATTTAAAAATTGGAAAAAATATTTATTAATTGGAAGGATACCTAGCTCCTCAAAAATGGTTCTAAATTTTGATGAAACTTTTCATATGGTGTACACATTATATTTTTTCATAGTGTATTATACAATATTAACATAGTTGTATCTCTTAATGAGATTTTGGAATTCATGAGGAAGCATTGTATTTCAATAATTATATTTTTTGGGGTTCATTTTTTACAAAGGAAAATAAAATGGGGTTGTGATAATAAGGAATGGATGATAGATAAATAAACATGCTGATAAAATGAAGTTATTATAATCATATGTCTTTGACCTAGTGTCAGTTATTAAGGTTCCATTATTATTAACTATTATTTTTTAATTAGAATTGATATTACATATCATAAAATATGTACTAAAGTCACCTAAATTAAGTCTGAAATATAACTTAAATATGAGATATATTTGACAATAGAAACCTCACATTCTCTAATAATAAATATTAATGAACACACTCCAAACGAGAATGTGACACTGTCAGAGACATGGCCCCATCATAATCCATTTTATCCCATCAAAACAATGTCAAATTCACAATATGATTAGAATTATTGATATATGTGAGAGAATATTGATATGGTATAGAATAGAAATGAGTCTTTGAGTAATAATAAAGACTAGTGTGTTCCTATCACATCAAACTTGAACAATCCTCTCTCCTTTACAACGAATTTCATAAAACAAATGATTTAGAAAGAAGTAAATTTGAAACACTTCCCAAACCTCTCCCAAGGATAGGAATTTCATTAGTCACTCAAAATATAGGGTGTGAGAGATTTATATTGTTATATATAACACGAGATAAAATTATATTGAAATGATGAACACTTTATTAAAAATATATAGAATGTGATAATAAGGAAATGAATGATAAAAAACCATAATATTTTTTGGTCTATCTCCATACACATCCTAATGGCTGAAACACCACTACTAATGTTGGTTAATGACTATTTTTAGATTGGAGTGGATTATAATGTCATAATATTATAATAACAAAATTTTGAAAAGGAGTCCAAACATATTTGAATATTACACCACATGGTAGACTAAGATGAAGATAGAAAACAACCATACTCTATTTTTATGAATTTTGTTTCATTAAAGCCTCAATAAAAAGTCATAATTTCATCTTGATCAAAGAAATCATGAGAGAGTTATGTCCTAATCATTGAATGTAGTTCAATATTTATCAATCTAGTCTATTTTAATTTCTGATGCATTTAAATAATATGAATTATTTTAATAAAATTTATTTAATTTAGGGAAAATATATATCCCATGTTGTGTATACAGTTTTCAGGAAATATAAACCAAACAAATGGAATAATGAAATTTTATTTATCAAAATAAAAAAAATATTGAAAGGGTAAAAAATAGATTTCCATTAAATTCGTAATTTAATTCTATATTTACATGTTATCCCTTAATCAACAACAAAATGTTTTACAAAATTTCTTTTATAAACTAATAATAAGAACACTTATATAAAATTAATTAATATATTTTTCTAATTAAAAACATATTTGGTTTTTAAAATGGATATGAAAGAATTACACATAAATAAAAAATATTTGTGGGAATTAAAAAATTTATATTCATGTAATAAATATGAAAAAGTAGACTCTATACATGAATGATTTGTTTTGCGAACTCATCTAATGGTAGTTAAAATTTGACCAATTAGCACCATGCCATGACCTTATCAGGAGAAGGGGAACCAAGATGTTACCCTTATGATAGAATAGTACCCAACCTATTGGCATGATTGTTTGGATGGCATTGACCCATAATTCAACTGTAAGCCTCTATTATTTTTTAGATATAGATGAATCAAGATAGGGAAATTCATATGAATCTCCCAACAACTTCTTCCACTATATCCCCATTTCAAATGAGTAATTATTTTTGGTTTTCCATGGTGATTCCTGGTACATTATTCCCATTATCTTCCACTATATCAAAATTTATTTTCATTTTGATGGTTTTCAATAACTCTATGTGAGGGTTTTAGTTAACATTATACAACATCCTGGTATTATCATCCCAATTTGATATGTATTTTAATCATCAGGGAAATATGTTTTTTAATTGGAGAAACAAATATCATTTCTCCCCATTGCATTGGAGGTACATCTCTATCATAATTTTTGTAGGATTATTGATTTAATTGGATGAAAATAGTGACTATTATGATGGTGGATGACTAGTATTTATATAATCATGGATTCAGTGGCTCTATATAGATTATTAAGGGGACATTAGGTGACATTTCATACAGTTTTAATGACATGGCTATGATCAGAGTGTTTTTTGAGATAATTTATCATTGTATAATTTTTTTTAATTAGAGATAAAATTTTATAATTATTTATTTTTTATAAATTGATTGATAATGGATATTTGGAGTTTATTTTATTTTGGAAAAGCAATATATGCGCATATTTGAGATAGTGTAGATATCGATGAGGAAAGAAACTCCATGGATGAGGTCTGTTTTCCCATTAACACAAAACAATATTCGTTCTTATTCATAAGTATCCTTGGCTTAATGTTTAAAAGAGACCATGTAATGGTATTGGGGATGAGATTTCCCTAGAGAATGAAATAAGATTTCAACAATACAATTATGACATTAATTTATTTTCTAAGATATTTTCTTATTTTTGGTTGGTTAAAAGTGATAAATTTAGATAAAGGTGATACTGTTTGAGTTGAAAAGGGAATCAATGAAGGATTTCATCTCTCAAAATGAGTTTTAGGTATAATAGTTTGGAATCCTTAGTCTATCATGGAATATAAATTAGTATTAGTATTAATGGAGGCCTTGCATTTAATGTTCGATTGGTATCGCCTTCCTTATTGTGGGTTGAGACTTTTCCTATGTCGTGGGTAGGATATAGGCTCCGGTACAAGATGATGTTTGAAAAAATTTGTAATTACCTATAAGAGATGGAAAATTATATATACTATGATAGGGTTTGGATATGACCTAGGTATTAGATGAAAAAATTATCCTGATGAAATTTGATAGGGTTTCCATTTTGGATTGGTTCGATATAACATATTATTGTCCCTAGAATGAGACTATGATTTATTATTGATTGGAAGGGGATGATGGATAGACCATGAGGACTTGTTCAAGATGAGGGTATGTTCTATTTAAATGCCTCTATATTTATTAGTGTAATGTTTGAAAGGTCTTAGTACTAGCGAATAATGATTAATATGGGTGTAGAGGACCCATGTGGACCCCCTTAATACCATGATGATGTTACAAATATATTCACTATGTTAATATGATATGTATTATATTTTCCTGAGGAGACTATTGTAATGTCTCAGATTTTTGGTGTATTATTTTCTAAATATTATATGGAATTATTATGAGACCAGGTGCAGAGACAACACATCATTCTGAGGATCGGTGATTCCATAATGGTGGTTCAACCCTTTTTTTATGTTATGTGAGTCGGCACTTGTGCGTGGTTGTGGCAGATTCCAAATGGATGCTCGGATTAAAAATATGTGGGAATTGTAGTGTATGAGACGATGACTTTACCTATGAATGAGTCTAACCTTGACCGGTCTGGGCCAAGGGAAAATGTTAATTTTTGTATGATTTCAATAAAATAAAATAAAATAAATGGAAATGTTTATTTTATATTTTTTTGGAAACATTCAATGTAGTGCAATGGCGATGTAGTTTTTTTAAATAATAAATTCCATGTCATAATGATTCAAAAACGCCAACTTGACTCATTAATTCCACATCGTGATGGATTTCCAAATGTGTTTTCACTTTTTAATGGGTTAATCAAATGATGGACATTGACGAAAAATTGAGTGAAAACTCTGGAGAATCTATGTAGCCTTGGAGAAAACACTCGGTTACGAATGAAGATGAATCAAATCTGAGAATAGCTGAACCAAAAATTTGAAGGATCTTGATGATAGCATGACCTCTTTGTCGGTGATCGATCCATTTTGAAGTGGGTGTTTTTTATTTAAATTTGTTCTCCCTTTTTTGATTTAAACGACGAACACAGATCAACCACGAACAACTTGATCCATGGATTCATGAATTCTTGTGGGTGGGTTTTTATTGGAATGTTCTTGGGGATTAATCCATGTTAGATTTTTATTTTTATCCTACTCCGTTTTATCATACTAACAGGAGCGGATCAATTTCGTGACGAATGACAGCTATGGTTCATTCCTCAATTTATCCTTTTTGGATTTCCTCCCCCTTTCTCCTCATGTGTTCTTCGTGTTCCTCGTGGGGTGACAAACAATGGAGCATTTCACACCATTCTTGCTATGAAACGATCCCAAATTTGAGATCTGGCATCATGACGACCTTGTGGAGGTACAATGGCGATGGCGACAGACGAATCGACACTGTTCGGGAATTCCCATTCTTCGATCACTTCTCATGCCGGAGGATCGAAACACATTTTAAGTGCTGATCGGAGGCTCAAAAACAATGGAGATTACCTCAGGATATCACGGAAACCGGTATTCTATAGTTTTGTGGTGATCGGAAGGTCGGGTCGACGAACGGGTAGCACAGAAGGCATGGTAGTGGAAGTCTGTGACTCTGGAAATTTCTAAAATAAATGGTGTGTACTTCCGATGAACACATCGTGTAGTACCAGAGATGTAGGCTAGGGTTTCAGGGGTCCTAGAGGAATAACATGGCGTGTGACCCTAGTCACACGGTGTGTTGTACTTTCCTTGAAGATCAGTGTGTATTTTGGAAAGTACACAGACACGTGATCTACTACACCGATTCAGAACACTACGTGTACTCTGTACGCCGTATGGAAGAGGCGGCAACGTAGGACTCGACATGTCTCCATGGGATTCACAGATATGGGATGGAGTACACAACTGTGTAATCCATCCCACAGCCAGGCGAGATCAGTAAAGCATGCCACCCAGTGTACCGATTACATGGGTTGGAGTACAAGGGTTGAGGCCATGTGCGGGCTCGTGGCCAGTGTACACGGAGCCAACCCCAGTCAATCAGAAACGGATTGTATACTATACTACACACTATGTACTAACTTTTCTACATGACCAACCATACAACACGGTCATTACCCGGGGTCAGATGAAATGGATTGTAACATTTCTACACACCATGTACTTGATGGAAAATAGCATGGTCCTCTTGTCCATTGTATCTTGGACATGTTTCATTTGGATTAGTGCTCTTTATTCTCGTTCTCCTGAAGGTTAGGCATCGTTTCCCTCTACATGATTATGATCCCTTCAGCAATACTTTATGTGATAGGGTTGGAATCTCTCTGAGAGGCCTGGATCAAGATCCTCTATCCATTCCTGGCCGTAGGTAGAGTCAGCCATCGACGTGACCAACTCTACCGGGAGTTGATCCTCTGCCTAGCTGGTGAATCCGGATGAGTCACAATATCCTCTATGTCCCTGAAAGTGATCCTCATATATGTATCATTATATTTCCCACTCATGAGTGTTTCTCCTGTAATGAGTCCATCTATATATCGTGATCTTCCCCAGTCAGGAACGTGTTCTCCGTTAATGACTGCAACTACCTCTCGTGATGTTTCCCAAAGAATAGTACTTCTTGGGTGGACGTCATCATAGCTACTATACTTTTGGAGTGTGTTCTCCAAAAACGAGTGATTTGTGGAATCTTCGTACTAAATCCCTAGATGGGGGTATGCATATTTCTGACTTGTTTCTAGACCATGGGTCTGAGATTTGGGTATATCTGTATTGTGTACTCCTATTATATGTTCAGTATACATATACTGTGTAGATCTGATTGAGCCTTTACTTTGTGTATTGCTTTGTGTTTTTCAGGGTCCTCTACTGAGTATTGTTAAACTCACCCCTACACGGGCTCTTCCTACACATATCGTTTCTTGTGTAGACAAGCAGCCTTTTGACAGAGTCCATTGTGGACCAGGGTATGACTGAGCTTTATGAGTTCCCTACATGTTGAGGCATTCCTTCAGCTATAATCAGTAGTCCCAGTACCTCTTTGTGTTTACAGGTTGGGATTTTCAGTTTTTAGACTATTGTTTTAGGAGGTCTTCATTTCTGGCCCAGTTTACTATTAGTACATTACTTTCCATCATACTCTATTGGTTGGGATTAGTTGTATGAATGAATTTTTATTCCTCAGTGGTTTTTTACATTTCATCATTTGTGGGTGTAGAGATGTGTGCGTGTGTACATTTTGTTAGGAAATTCCTCCCATGTTAATAATATGCCAACTCGGTGCTAGTCGCCAGCCCCTGGCTTATTGGAGGTGGGCTTGGGGAGACACGGCGCGAGCCCCA
This sequence comes from Viscum album, assembly GCA_963277665.1. Lineage (NCBI taxonomy): Eukaryota > Viridiplantae > Streptophyta > Magnoliopsida > Santalales > Viscaceae > Viscum > Viscum album. The sequence goes on from OY728130.1 coordinate 1,091,894,350, forward strand.
CTAGGATTAGTCAGGAAAGAGTGGTATCAGAGGTGGTTAGTCGTACCTTAGGACCAAGAGTCTGAGAAATTGGTTTGGGACAACAATGATAAGTGTTTCGATCTCAGCTTTCAGGCCAGAGACTCCAGTGATTGTGCGGTGGCCGACGTATCCATACACTAGCACTCTGATAACCATCTTTTCAACTCGGTAAATGAAAACACTGGTTGCGGGGAAATAAAATAAGGGTACCTGCATCATATAGGAATGGGTTGTCTTTTCCATTTCATTTGAGTCATTTATCCAGATATTCTCATGTGAAATTTGGTTTTCTACGGGATTCCTATGTGATGCATATCCACTAGGATTCAGCAACATGATCACGAGGATGACCCCCTCAGTGACGAGGCTTCGATATAGGGACCAGTTCCCTAGGCGTTTCCACCAGGTGGAGAACTTGATATGCCACCACGAGTTTATCATCCCCTGGTCCCTACAGTACTGACCGACGAGAAGCACAGCCTCAGATTTCTCGATGAGTTCTAGAGACACAGACCCCTCGGGTTCTGAGGCAATCCCGACCCTCAGGCGGTTGAGGACTGGCTTGAGGCGGTGACTTGAGTTTTCCATCTAGTGAGGACACCAGCAGATCAGATGGTGATCCTAGGAGCGAGCCTTCTTCAAGTTTTGGTAGGATGATGGTAGAGTCTGACCATATAGACTCATGACGAGGAGACTCTTTCATGGACAGAGTTTGAGAGACTCTTCAGGGAGGAGTTCTCTCCGGTTATGCAGAGATCTGGGCACATCCAGGAGCTTCTTCAGTTCTAGAAAGGAAGTTTAATGGTAGCTGAATATTCATCGAGGTTCACCAACCTCACCCGGTACATGATATATATTGTCAGGGATCAATACATCAGAGCTCGGAGCTTCGAGATAGGTCTATGATGAGACATCCAAGCTAGTTTCATGCCATTATGCATTTAGACTTATTCTAGAGTGCTCGAGCATACCTTGGTGATATAGATCTTCTTAGCGGAGCAGAGACAACGAACGATAGTCAATAGCAGGCAGACCGGTCCATAGACCTCGGCAATAGGGTGCAGATGTTGGACGCATGGATCAGGATGTGAGAGACATTAGAGGAGGACCCATGATTGGGGATCGATAGGCCAGGGCTCTTAGGATTGATCCAATCATCCTAGGGAGAAGTGGTTCTACGCGTGCGACAGTAGGGGACATCTCGGTAGAGATTTTCCGACACATGGAGATGTTGAAAGATAAGTGGTCGATGGACCACCGATGCAGAGGCATAGAGTGGAGCAGACAAATCCACCAGGCGGCGGATGTGGCAGAGTAGAAGGGAGAGCACCATGTGGTGGTAAAAACTTTGACTTGCATCCACCACTACCCCAGGAGGTCCACACCAGGCTCAGGAAGCAGGGGGGCAGGGGTGGGGACAACTGCATGTAGCTGAGGCGTACGACCCAAGGGCTCCAGGTATGATACTAGGTACGATCTGTGTCTTCTTTACCTTTGCTTCCGTACTTATAGACACAGGTTACGGTCATTCCTTCATCACCACATGTCTTGTGCAAAACCTTGGGATTCCAGTAGAACCATTGACTTGATCCTTGTGCTTGGAGACACCTGCGGGTGGAGACTCGATGATCACACACCTTTGCAGATAGTGTGATCTTACCCTTGTAGGCGAGAGTTTCAGTTGGAACCTCTTGTATTTATCTTCAAGGCCTTATGCCGTCATTCTTGGTATGTATTAGTTAACTTTGGTCTATGCCCAAATTGACTATTTTCGTTGAAGAGTGTTATGTGTCCTCTGTGATGGGATGAGGTTTTCCTTGGTTAGAGAAAAAGAGACCCAGTTAGCACAGAATGTCCTCATCCATAGGGGGGTGCAGCCGATCACTCATGAGATGGCTAGCCATTCCCTCAGAGCACTAGATGTTGTGGGCTCTCATTTCCCAGTAGTATTGGTGGAGTATGAGGACGTCTTTTCTGATGATGTTCTAGGTGTGCCTTCCTGCTGGGAAATCAACTTTTCCATCACCTTACATCCCGGGATGACACCAATTTCCTCACCAGCCTATCAGATGCCTCCCGCATAGCTTCGCGAGCTGAGGGTGCAGTTGGGGGATTTGTAGAGTAATGGTTTTGTGACACCCAGTGTTTCACCCTGGGTGGCCCCAGTCTTGTTTTCTAAGAAAGAAGACCCATGTTTGAGGTTGTGTGTGGATTAACGACGCCTAAATCAGGTAACGGTGAATAAAACTTATCTGGTGGCGATAATCAAAGACCTCTTTGATTATCCGAGATGATAATATTAGTTCTCAAAGGTTGGACATTGATCAGGTTGCCACTTGTTACAAGTACGAGATGAGGATATACCGAAAACGGATTTCAGATGATACTATGGTCACTACGAGTACATGGTGATTCCTTTTGGCATGACAAACACCCATTTCATGTTCATGGGACTAATGAACTAGATTTTCCTGCCGTACATGGACGGGTTCATAGTGGTCTTCATCGACGATATCCTTCTGTACTCAGCGTCAGAGGAGGAGCACATGAGACACCGGAGGATAGTTGCTGACGTACTCCAGGGGAACATGCTTAATGGAAAGCTCTCGAAGTGCCAGTTATGTATTCAGGATATCCACTTTCTGGGACATGTCATCTCAGTTGATGGAGTAGCTATGGACCCTGCCAAGGTGGAGGTAGTGTTACCATGGGAGCCATCACGGAGCGTGATGGAGGTGTGATTCTTCCTTTGGTTGGTAGGATATTAATTTAGATTCATTCTTGATTTCTCCCAAATATCAACACTGATGATATCCTTGACCAAGAAGGGGAAACACTTCATTTGGAAAAAGAAGTTTCAACAGGCTTTCGAGCAGTTGAGACATAGTTTTTCGAGTTCCCCAATCTTGATATTGTCGAAGGAGGGTGTCGAGAACATAGATTTCAACGAAACATCAGGGACCGAGCTTGGCTATGTCCTGATGTAGAGGAAAGAAATGAATGCTTACGGTTCTCACTAGCTTAGGCCATAGGGGTAGAACTATATGACCCCTGATCTCGAGTTTTCTCTGATAGTCTTCACATCAAAGATGTGGTCACACTACCTTAGGGGCGAGCGGTACATCGTCTGCACTTACCACAAGATCCTCAAGTACATCATCTCACAGAAAGATTTGAATCTGAGGAAGACACGTTGGCTAGAGATCCTCCAGGATTATGATTTCGAGATAATATATACTCCTGGGAAGGGGGAAAAGGTGTCAGATGCTCTTAGCAGAAGGTCGAGCTAGTAGCTGTTGAGTGAGGAGATAGAATAGTTAGCCACGTTGCAGTTATCCTTCATGGATGGAGAGGATGTATCTTACCTATAGTCGATGGTTGTCACCCCTACATTCTTAAAAAGATTTAGGGAACTGTAGCTTCGGGATGTTGACTGTAAGGCTTTATGTGCTCAGTTATCCACAGTACATGCTCTTGATGGATATTCATAAGGTGGGGAGCACGTACACTTTTTTAGAGGATGAAAAATTGTATCAGTAGAATTGCAGGAGGAGGTTATAAGGTATTTTCATGTATCCCCCTTGTAATTACATCCTGGAGTGGAAAAGATGTACCTGGATCTCCGACGGCAGTTCTGTTGGTCAGGTATGAAGAAGGCAGCAGCAGAGATCGTTTCTTGATGCCTCACCTACTAGCAGGTCAAGGCTGAGCACCAGGTTCTAGCGGGATTAGATCATTCCCTGGATGTTCCAGAGTGGATGTGGGGTGGAATATTGAAGGACTTCGTGACAGGCTTACCACGGACCTCCAAGGGACATGATTCCATATGGGTGATCATTGACCGACTCACCAAGCCGACCCACTTCCTAGCTATCTGGGAATAGAGTTCTGTAGTGAGAATGGGATTCCTCTAAGTGAAGGAGATAGTTCTGCTTCATGGAATCCCTTCGACGATAGTCTCAGACTGTGATGCCCAATTTACATCCTGGTTTTTGAAGGGATTGTAGGAGGCCTTTGGGACTCAGCTACACTTGAGAACATCATTTCATCCCAAGACAGATGGTCAGACAGAGAAGACCATTCAGGTTCTAGAGGATATGTTGCGGGCCTATAACATGGACTTTGGTCATAGTTGGGAGGACCACCTACCACTTGTGGAGTTTTCATACAATAATAGATACCACTCCACCATTGGTGTGGCACCTTTAGTGACATTACATGGGAGACCCTATCGGTCACCGCTTTGCTGGACCGACCCGAGATAGTGAGCACTCATGGGTCCAGAGTTTGACCAAGCTACCACTGAGAAGGTGTTGATCATCCGGGAGTGGATGAAGACTATACAGAGAATGAATAAGTCTTATGCTGAGAGGAGACAATGACCCCTAGGGTTTGAGGAGGGAGACCACATCTTTCTTTGGGTCTCCCCTCGACGAGGGATATGAAGATTTGGCTGAGGCGGCAAGCTATATCTAAGGTTCATCAGACCTTTCCAGATACTGTGTAGAGTTGGTTATGTAGTGTATAGCCTGGCTCTACTGCCATAGTTTCATCAGGTACAATATGTCTTCCACATGTCGCAGCTGAGGAGGTACATGCAAAACCCATTGCACATCATTTACTAGGGCAAGCTGGACATCGAGGATGGAGTGACCTTTACTGAGTACCCGGTGGAGATCGAGGATCTATAGAAGAGGAAATTTCGTGGGTGATCGATTCCCATGGTGCGCATTCAATGGAAGCACGAGAATCTTCAAGAGAGCACATGGGAGTGGGAGGCTCAAATCCATGCCCAGTACCAACATTTTTTGAGTAATCTGTTTTTTTCTTTTCAGGGACGCAAAGCTCCAAGGTGTGTAGAATGTAATATCTCGTATTATCTGTGTAGTATTTTTTAAATATTATATGGAATTATTATGAGACCAGGCGCAGAGACGAAACATCATTCTGAGTCCCGGCGATCCAGGAATGGTGGTTTGAAAGTTTTTTTATGTTAAGTGAGACGGAACATGAGCGTGGTTGTGGTAGTTTCCTAACAGATGCCTAGATTAAAAATTTGAGGGAATCATTGCATCCGGGATGAAAACTTTACCTAAAAATGTGTCAAACATTGAATAGGAACGGGTCAAGGGAAAAAGTAAATTTTCAGACACTTTTAGTAAAAATAAATAGAATAAATATCAATTTTTATTATATATTTTTTTAAAAACATTTGCTGCAACGCAACTGTGAAGAATATTTTTAATAATAAATGCCATGTCATAATGGCTCAGAAACAAAAACTTGACTCATTAATGCCAGAACATGATGGATTTCCAAACATTTTTTCCCTTTTAAATGGGTTAATCGAATGATATTCATTGACTGAAAATTTAGTAAAAACTCTGGAGAATCTGTGGAGCCTTGGAGAAAACACTCAGTGACGAACGACAATGAATCAAAGATGAGAATCGTTGCACAAACAAGGTGAAGGATCTCGAGGACAGCATGACCTCTTCATCGGCGATCAATCCCTTTTGAGTTATGGGTTTTTTATTTAAATTATTTCTCCCCATTTTTTTATTTAAACCATGAATGCCGATCAACCTTGAACAAGTTGATCCACAGATTCGTGCGTTCATGCAGGAGGGTTTCTATTAGGATTTTCATGGGGATTAATCCGTGTTAGATTTTTATTTTGATGATGCACCATTTGATACTACAGACGGTAGTGGCTCAATGCTATGACGAATGACAGTGGAGGTTTGTTCCTCGATTTTTCCATTTTGGATTTCCTCCCCCTTTCACTTCATGTGTTCTTCATGTTCTTCGTGGGGTGACAAACAACAGATCGTTGCGAACCTGTCTAGCAATGCAACGATCCCAAATTGGATATCCGACATCATGATGACCTGGCGGAGGTTAGATGACGACGGCATCATATGACCTCAGGATGTCCGGGCGAGCTGGATTATGGAGTTTCAAGGTGATCAGACAGTCATATTGACGAACAGGTAGCACAGAAGGCATGGGGGTGGAATTCCATGACTTTGGAAATTTCCAGAATACATGTCGTGTACATCCAGAGAACACGCCATGTAGTAATGGAGGTAGTGTCTAGGGTTTCTGGGGTCAGAAAGGAATCACACAGCATGGGACCCTAGTCACACGACATGTTAGACTTTCCCCAAAGCTCGACGTGTATTTTGGAAAGTACATGGACACGGGATGGACTACACATTATCAGAACACGGAATGTTCTCTCTACGTAGCATGGCAGAGGCGGCTACATGGGACTTGGGGTGTCTCTTGGGGATACACAGGCACGGGATGGAGTACACACCCATGTACTCCATCACACGGCCAGGTGAGGACAGTAATGCGAGTCACCCCATGTACCGATTACACGGGTTGGAGTACATGGGTTGAGGCCATATACGAGCACATGGACAGCGTACAAAAAGCCGACCCCAGTCACTTGGACCGCCCATGTACACCATACTACACGTTGTGTAATAAATTTTCTACATGACCAGCCTTACGACACGTGTCGTTGCACACAGGCAGTACCCTAGGTTCGACGACACTGCGTGTAACTTTTCTACACACCATGTACATTTTGAAAAATGGCATGGTTCTCTTGTCCACCATATCGTGGAAATGTTTCATTTGAGTTAGCACCCCTTCATCTTGTTACCCTGAAGGTCACACATAATTTTCTTCTACATGATTATGATCCCTTCAGCAAGAATTTCTGTGATAGAGTTGGCATCCCTCTGAGAGGCCTGGAGCGAGATACTATATCTATTCCTGACACTAGGTATATTCAGGCATCGACGTGACCAAAACTATCAAGAATTGATCCTATACCTAGCTTGTGAATTCGAATGAGTCATGGTATCCTCCATGGCCCTGGTAGTGATCCTCATCTTTGTATCATTATCTTTCCCACTCAAAATCTTGTCTCTTGTAATGAGTGCATCTATATATGATTATCTTCCCCACTCAGGATTTTTTCCTCCCCTAATGAGTATAACTACCTTTATTGACGTTTCCCGATGAATAGTACTTCTCGGACGGATGTCATCAGAGCTACCAGACTCATGGAGTGTGTTCTCCCAGAATGAGTGCATCGTGGAATCTACGTACTGAATCCCTAGACGGGGTTATGCAATTGTGTGACTTATTTCTAGAACACGGGTCTGAGTTTTTGGTATATCTAGATTGTGGTCTCCTATTATATGTTCAGTATACATATATTGTGCAGATCGGATTGTACCTTTTCATTGTGTATTTATTTGTGTTTTTTGGGGTCATCTACTGAGTAATTTCATACTCACCCCTGCAGGGGCTCTGCCCGTACGTCTGGTGTCTTGGGGAGATGAGAAACCTTTTGACAAAGTCCAGGGCGGACTAGGATAGGACGGATCCTTCTGATATCCCTACAGGCTAAGGCGTTCCTTCGGCTACGAGAGGTAGTCCCAGTACATCTTTGTGTTTATAGGTTGGACTTTTCATTTTTCAGACTCTTGTTTTTGGTGGTCATGTATATTGGCCCAGTTTACTTTCAGTACTTTACTTTACATCATACTCTATTGGCTGGGATTATTTTTTTGTCTACATTTTTATTCCTTATTGGTTTTTAAATTTCATCATTTGTGGGTGTGGTGATGTGTGTGTGTGTGTGTACAGGTTCTTAAGAAATTCCTCCAACGTTAATAATTTGGCTACATGGTGCTAGTCGCCCGCCCCTAGCCTATTGGATGAGGGCTTGGGGAGTCACAGTGCAGGCCCCACTGGGACGGTTCATGAAAATTATCTAGTTTGGATAAGAATATTATGATATGTACATCGAGGTATGAGGCTAGGTGTAAAGTGACTAACACTCCGACAACAAGTTGTTGAGACCGTGATACAATATGTATGACCCTTTGGTTTTTCTATTCTTATTATAACCATTTAGATGTGATTTTTGATAGATCTAAACATTTAAAATGATAGATATATAGGGTTGGACATTCCATGACTATTTTCATTTTGGAAGGACCATACATGGAGTGATAATGTGGTGGTTGTGATATGATATTAGATGCTACCATATGTGATAATGTAATGTTTAGGATAATGGTTCCACATTAAGTGATATGTTGTTAGATAAAGCCAATATTGAGGGAGAATAGTTTAGTTTAGTGATTATTTTATATTATAACCTACAATGAGTTATTTGATTTTAGCTATTATAATATCCTCACCATGATTGAGAAGTTGTTTGTAGGTAAAACCATGAGTGAATTTGATGGTCTTGTTGTGATGTGATACATGATCATGGATAATGGACACTAACTTAAGTGATAATTTATTATTTGAAGGTGTAATTATTCCCTAACATATTAAATTTATTAGTGGTTATTGCTTGGTGGGAAACCTCCCCAGAGTGAAAAGCGAAGGACCAAGACCATGAAATAAAACAAAAAATTACATCTTTTGGTAGTTGTTAGGACTTTGTGAAACCCTACACTAAAACATTGGGTAATTATTGAGTTAAAAATAAATATAATGAGTTGGATGTATGGAATAATCCAATTTTGGTAGATCTAGGTGTTGAAGTGTCATATTTAGAACATGATGACAGAAAATACATGATTTTGTATTTATTTTAATCCATTTGCATACCTTGTTCTTATAATTATATTGTAATTTATATTAATAGTACATAGTGAGACCTTTATAATATATATTTCTCACATATTTTAGAGTAAACATGATGTTCATATAGACCATATGTATTTATTTAGAAAAGAGCACAATATGTGTAGGGGGATGAGCCAGGGATAATTTTGGGTATTATAGACACGAGTTGTGATGAGGCTAAAGGATTAGAGTATAAAATATTTTTCTATTTTTTCTATTTCAATTAAATATATGAGATCATCCTAGTAAACAATTAGGGATTCACAGTTCTATGATAACATTCTATTATTATAATATCATGGATATGTTTATTACTTATGTATACTCTAATGGTTGGTGAGGAAGATTCTTATTTATTTTTATTTTCCATTGGTGGATTTGATATTGAGGATATAGTCTCCAAAATATATTATTTTTTTTGTCACAGCCAGTTAATAGTATATTTCATAGAGTGGGGGATATGAGTGGTTGTGTAACACCTCTTTCATGAATCTTGTTATGGGAATGAAACCAAGGTGTTACAAATTTGTTTTGGGGTGTCCTTTCTCATTATTTTTCTTTTTTAGATATGGTAGTTAGGAAATAGCGATTTGTAAGATTTTATAATGGGCCACATGTTAGTAAACAAAAATAAATATATGGTTGTATGTCCAGGTTAGTAGGGGTATGATTTTTTATTCTTTGATTTATCTATTATATTTTATATTTTAATTAATATTTAAATTTGTTTGAGATATTTTTATTTTACAAGTTTTATTATATCCCTGGGGTGGAATCTACGATTTTTACGAATTAGGAAAGGAACATAGGATTCAAACGAAATACTTGTTCTTGTATTTTATTTAATAGACCAATGATACATGCTATTTTTTTACGTGTCAACAATAACTTATATGTTGTTCTCCAATACAATTTATTTATTGGATTCTTCTCATATTATCATGGTTTTCCCATTTGAATGGTCTCATGATGGTATTTGAGGAGGATCATATTAAGAGGCATTTTAGGGTTGTGGATATACAATAACATTGTGTACGTAATGTATAATTACTATGTGTTGGTTTTCATAGGAAATTTATGTATAAGATGTGACTTATGGATGTGAATGTGTATACATAAGGAATAGTATACCCATGAGGGAGTTTAAGAGAGGCTTGTGTACTTCCTTGTTCTTGGGATTCAGGCTATATTTATGATGAAAATGTCTATTTTATTCTTATCCATATAGATAAGTATCATTGGTGTTCTTATATAGGATGTGAAAACCATGGTTAGAATGAGTTTTAGAATTTATTTTGAGAAATCATCATTTTTTAAGGAAAAGTGAGCGATGAGTATGCATGTATCCCATTGAGTTTTGGATCAATGAATGTTAATATATAGGAAGAGGGTAGATGACTTTATATTATCATTATAGTTGTCCCTCAATAATAATATGCGAGGTTGTGGATTGGTTACTGTGTTATGTTATGTTAATCAATGTAAGTCCTTGAGATGAGTTATTAGGGATATATGGGAATGACTCAAGAGGTGAAACTTCCATGTGATTGATGATATTGTAGGGAATTTCACCAAAAGATAGGGGTAAGGGAATATATATGGTGTGGAGTGAACCATTGGATGATAGATGGTATAGACCTACTTATGGTTTGATTTATGTAGATGTTGAGGATGTAATTCGTAGTATTATAAGAAAATGGCGATGACCAATTATTTATTTTGAATCTATATTATGATATATTTAGTTTAATTCCATCAATAAGTTCACTGAAAGTTATAATATAACCCTTATATGTAAAGTGTTTTGGTTCAATGGGGAGATAATGATAATATTCCCATTTTGGGAGGATCAAATAGTTCATGGGAGGGTGGACCATATTGTGGGAGGGGTCATGTATTTGTAAAGACTGGTTGATGTAGAGAGAGGTGAGGAAATGATACTTATGAGTGGAAATATCTGATTTTGTCATGTTGCATGGTCTACAATAGATTTGGAATTCATATTGTAACGCCCCGACCCCAGCTGCCCAGAGTAGGTGCATTAATTACATAACATTGGCATGATCACAAGAAAGATCAAATCTCGAAAGACCGATTGGTTTAGTAGCCTTGGAAACACTAGATATATTCATAAGTTTTACATTACATTATAAAATGAAAAACTACTACAACAACATAATGTCTCAATAGACCACACTATTATCCCCTCATAAAATCCCTGCAGGTCATTCATAATTTACTTCTTCACTTCCTGGGAAAAATAAAACATAGAAAAGGGGTGAGCTCAAATGCCCAGTAAGGATAACAATATAGCGGAAATTTTCATAAATAAGAATAAACATTTAAGGCAATGTATAACTAAAACAAAAGCCTTTTAAATATGAACTTTCAACATGGTATGGCATAAATAAAATGAAATAATGCCATTTACTTATTCACATGGATATTCTACTAATCGAATAATCACATGCAAAAATCAATAACCACTTTCATAATGTTGGAATGCATAATGCCAGACTATCATAACCACATAGCCAGGGCCTCGTGCCAAGACTACAAATAAGATTTTGTCAAGGCCTTGTGCCAAGACACTAGTTTGTCTCATGAGACCTACCGATGCATCGAGGAGCTATAGCGGGCTCCACCCGTCACTTATTAAGTCCAATGCATTCCCATATGAAAAGGTTTAAACATAACATAAACATTCGTATTAAAACTAGCATACGAAATGTCAATACTTTCACAATAAACTATGAATGGTATAAAAATAGCACATCCACAGTCAAACATATCACAAAACCTTCAATACAATATAGAAGTTTTGTATCATAATAAATCAACTTCAAATAATCTTAAAATCCATCAAAGGATGTTGACATAGATGAAATCAAAATTCTTTTTAAAGAAATATCTCCTTTTATTTTGAAATCATTTAAGATCCATATAAAATAAAACATTTTCTTTGAAAATATTCTTATAAGCTTGTAAGGAAAGCTTTGAAGATTTTATAACGGCGTAAAATAACCGCACCCGCCGTATAAGTTAAAAAAACATTCTTACCTCAATTCTGTCGAAAAGGTTAAAAAGGACCTTGTTTTGAAAACGACGGAAAGATTCCTTTATAAACCTCTTACAAAAAGTCAAACAAGGGTATAAATTATTTTAACCCATATTCTTGTAAATAATAAATATGTTTTTAAATACATTTCGAAGAAACATGGATGTGGATGATAATGAAATCCCAGTAGATTATTACGTATAATACAACCTCGGATAATGAAGAGATTGTGAAATAACCCTTACCTTGTACTTTTCCTTGGTTGGGGTAGGTTAACCTCCTGTATAATGGTGAAATAATTGTTATTAAATTATACAAGAATCATATATATTAATATGATATCATATATGATCTTTTAACATTGATTTGTTAATAATATCTTAGAATTATCGTCGTTTCGGGTGTTAACTTACTCATTTTCTTTATATGTTTTGTTACATAAGCCATGGTTGTTGTATCTTATTCATATCCATAATGATATCCAGTCCTTAAACATCATTTTTAAATCATCAAATGATAATTATACTTGAATGGATACGATGGAGAATGAATCTCATCGCGTTCGTGGAGACGGTAGTCCGTACGTACGCACGAGCGACAATATCATTCTTTTGATATTAAAATAATATATAAATGGATGGTATATCATATATACAGAATCATTAACATGTTATATTTATTATTTACATGAGTTACACATCATTATTATACCCATCCAAATAATATTATATTGAATAACAATTACACCACGACGTGGAGACGGTAAGCCGTACGTACGCACGTATGGTGACATGTTATTCAAAGGGTGGATAGAATATTGAATATGATTGTACCATATTTATAATAACATCACAGTATATAAATTATACTGGAGTCATTATTTTAGAATGGTAACAACAAAGGAAGAAGAAGTGGAAGAAGAAATGAACTTGGAAAAGGGGTGGTGAAAACATTACCTCTTCTTCGGGTTCTTCCTTTTGATTTGATCAAAAGGGCTCCTTAGGTTGGCTTTCTGATCAAACTAAGGCCCCTAGGTTGTAGTGAGGGATGTTGGGAGATTATTTGGGCAGAGTTTGGCCGAACCAAAACGCTTTAGAGGTGTGAAGAAATGAGAAGGAGGAGTGCCCTTTTATAAGAGGGGTGAGGGGCACCTTTGGAAAAGCTAGAAATATTAATTTATAATAAATTCATATTCGGTTTCTAATGGCTCCAAAATTGACTATTCAAAGGTTAAGGTGGGGATAGGTCGAAAACAACTCAACCAATAGAATTTAGACAGGTTTGGGTACTTATATTAACCTTATCTTTAAGTATTAACTCTAAGTTAATTAGTTTCACTTTTACAATGTCTCTTTGTATTTTTATATTATATGGTTAATAGACTTACCATATACATACAAGCGACCCCCAAGTGGTCCATTAATGATTAACCTATCATAATATAAGTCTCTTGGCCGAGCCTTAGATTTTTATCAATTTAATATCAATTAATAATATAATATTTGTTTTAAGAACTCTTTTATGTCAATTTTGACACTATTCAATAGTTGATTTTTGTGAAACTCATAACAGATTGATTACTTCGAAAAAAGTCAATTAAATCAATCCTAATATATCCTATTATCCTAGAAAATTAGTGTAATTCATTAAAAGTTTCATATTATATTTATTTGGGTATTTATAATATCAATTATGTTAATTTTTTACTATTTTAGTAATTACTGCATCATCATTGTGTCATAAATAAAATAAATTATTTAATGTCTAAAAATTATAAATAAAACATCATTATGTAGGAAATCTTTTTAGCTTTCTAATGAATATTTATAATCGAAAATCCAACATGTATAACCCTATGTAAAAATTGTTCTTCTAAAAGATGTAAGCTTATGCCATTTTTATTTTTATTTTAACTTTATTAATATAAAGTGTCCCTACCACATACAAGTGGCTCCAAGGGGTCCCCAAATTGACCCAAGGATGCCCATGGTCGGGTATGTGTCCACCAATAAGGTTAGGACACGTTTTAGGGTAATTTTGTATTATTATAATATTATTTTTTAACCCTTATTTACCGGATTTACCCTTTAACCATGGTAAATAAAATATTTACCACAGTAACTATTCAAAATGTCTAAAAATAAAAGTTACCTATTTACACAATTTGAACATCCTGATTCCAAATATGGAATCCATTTTCCTAAATTCAAAACACAGAAGTGGCAGAAATTAATTTAAAATTAATTCCCGCTGTTAAAACAAAAAGCGTGTTTTTAAGAGATAATAACTATCAAAAGATTGACACTTGTTTATGTTCGGTTTAATTGTAAAATTATGTCCAATGACCAAAATTATATTAAATGGTAAAAATATATTCTAAATATACTTTAAAACCACTCAAATTCATAATTTATCACTAGTAATTAATTTGATTAAAAAAGTTGTTTTTAATTAAAATTTAGTAATTTTCACTATTCATCAAAATATGAAAGTTATCCGAAATGTACCAAAATTTCACCCTAGGCTAAATTCGATATTCCGAATCCAAAAATGAAGTCCATTTTCAAATATAAAATATATATAATTTCAAAAAGTAGGTATTACTATTCATAACGGCTAGTTTGATTAGTTATGGTGTGTTAGAACTCGGTGTTGCGTACAACACACGCTATCACATTATTCGAAGGGAAACGTACCGTAGAAGCTTGGGGTGTTACATTCTCCCCTCCTTCAAATAATTGCGTCCTCGCAATTTCTAGGGTATTACTGCATAAAAAGACTCGGGTGGTTCTTCATCATAAGTTCCTCGGGTTCCCACGTTGCCTCTTCCATCTTATGATTTCTCCACAAAACTTTTACCAGACGCGTCGTCCGGTTTCTCAGTACTTGTTCTCTTGTATCAAGAATCCTGACGGGCTCTTCGCAATCAGACAGATCGGGTTCCAGTTCTAATTCCTCATAGGTGAGTACATGCGTTGGGTCAGGCATGTATTTCCTCAATAGAGATACGTGGAACACATCGTGAACTTTGGAGAGACTTGGCGGCATTGCCAATCGGTAAGCTACAACCCCAATTCGTTCTAGAATTTCGAAAGGTCCGATGTACCTGGGACTCAATTTTCCTTTCTTACCAAAACGTATGACTCCCTTCCACGGAGATACCTTCAGGAAAACATGATCACCGACTTGAAATTCCAAATCCTTCCTTCGATTATCGGCATAGCTCTTCTGCCTACTTTGAGCTGCTTTGATGTGATTTTGGATTACCTTCACCTTTTCCACCGTTTCCTCCACCAGTTCTGGGCCTACAAGTTTTCTTTCACCAACGTCATCCCAACAGGTTGGTGTACGACATCTCTTTCCGTATAATGCTTCATATGGTGCCATCTGAATACTTGAATGGAAGCTATTGTTATAGGAAAATTCTACCAGTGGTAAATATTGATCCCACATACCCTGAAAGTCAAGGGAGCAAGATCTCAACATGTCTTCTAAGGTCTGAATAGTCCGTTCTGATTGTCCATCTGTCTGAGGGTGGTAAGCAGTGCTCAATAGAAGTTCAGTATCCAGGGATTTCTGAAGACTTTTCCAAAATCTTGAAGTAAAACGGGGATCACGATCAGTAACAATCGATAGGGGTACTCCATGAAGTCTCACAACTTCATTAATGTATAGTCTTGCTAGACGTTCCAGGGGTAGATCTTCTCTTATAGCAAGAAAATGTGCTGACTTGGTAAGACGATCAACAATAACCCATATTGCATCGTTCCTTCTAGGAGTCTTTGGTAGCCCCATGACAAAGTCCATTGTAATATTGTCCCATTTCCACTCCGGTATGGGAAGAGGTTGCATGACTCCTCCAGGCTGTTGCCTTCCAGCTTTGACTTGTTGACAAATCATACATCTTGACACAAAATCAGCAATCTCCCTCTTCATGTTGTCCCACCAAAAATGTTCCTTCAAATCTCTATACATTTTGGTGCTCCCAGGGTGTATAGAGAAATTGGAACTATGAGCGTCATCCAGCAATTCCCTTTTTAGATCAGGTATATTGGGAACACAAAGTCTCTTTCCAAATTTCAAAGTTCCATCTTCATACACAAAGTCTCTCAATCTCCCATCATTCACAGCTTTAATCTTCTTCTGAAATTCTTCATCATCGGTCTGAGAACTCTTAATCCTTTCTAGTAAAGATGGTTTGGAAACCATTTGAAAAAGCATTGATGTTTCACCTTCCCTGGTTATTCCCATGTCCATCTTCACTAGCTCCATGAAAATTGGATCCCTTTCAATTCTCATATTGTTCAAAACTCCATGGTCTTTTCTACTCAAAGCATATGCCACCTTGTTTGACTTCCCTGGGTGGTAGTGTATCGTACAATCATAATCCTTGAGTAATTCAAGCCATCTCCTTTGCCTCATGTTGAGTTCTTTTTGTGAGAAAATATACTTCAAACTCTTGTGATCAGTATAAATCTCACATTTTTCACCATAGAGGTAGTGCCTCCATATTTTCAAAGCAAAGATCACTGCTGCTAACTCGAGATCATGAGTAGGATAGTTTTGTTCATGAATTTTCAACTGTCGTGATGCATAGGCAATAACTCTATCATTCTACATAAGGACACAGCCAAGTCCTTTCTTTGATGCATCACTATAAATAACGAACCCATCATTCCCCGATGGTAGAGTCAATATAGGAGCATTGACTAATCTTCTCTTCAGTTCTTCGAAACATTCTTCACACTCTTTTGTCCAAACAAATTTAACCCCTTTACGTGTGAGCTTCGTTAATGGGTTAGCCAATCGGGCAAAATTCTGGACGAAACGTCGATAATAACCTGCCAAACCAATAAAACTACGTACCTCAGTTATACTCGTAGGTGCTGGCCATTCTTGGATTGCCTTGGTCTTAGAAGGATCAACAGAGATTCCATCTTTAGAGACAATATGGCCAAGAAAAGAAATCTCCTGAAGCCAGAATTCACACTTGCTAAACTTCCCATATAATTCATGCCTCCTCAGAGTCTTCAAGATAATGCGCAAGTGATTTTCATGATCTTCGTAGGTTTTGGAGTATACCAAGATATCATCAATAAATACCACCACAAATTCATCGAGATACTCCTTGAAGACTCTATTCATCAGATCCATGAATACAGAGGGTGCATTAGTCAATCCAAATGGCATTACAGTAAACTCGTAATGCCCGTACCTGGTTCGAAATGCTGTTTTCGGAATGTATTCCTTATTCACACACAACTGATGCTATCCAGATCGAAGGTCAATATTTGAAAAGTATTGAGCTCCATGCAGTTGGTCAAATAAATCATCAATACGAGGTAGGGGATACTTGTTCTTTATCGTTATAGCATTGATCTCCCTGTAGTCGATACATAACCTCATAGATCCATCTTTCTTTTTAACAAAAAGAACAGGGGCTCCCCATGGAGAAACACTAGGGCGAATAAATCCCTTATTACTCAATTCCTCTAGTTGTTTCTTTAGTTCGACTAACTCTACAGTGGCCATTCTATAAGGGGTCTTTGATATAGGCCTTGATCCAGGAATCAAATCAATGGAAAACTCAACTTCTCGTTCTGGAGGATGTCCAGGTAAATCTTCCGGAAATACATCTACAAATTCTTTCACAACAGGTAGATCCTCTATTTGAACATTCCTTTCCTCACCGATAGTTACTTCATTCTCTTCCTCCCCAATAATTGAATTAAGTTGAGCTACTGGGGGTGGGTCTAAATAAGAATTAGGTGGTGACGATTCTGCTCTAAAAATAAGGTGCTCCTTATCATTATCATCAAGAATCGTAACCTCTTTCTTCTTACAATAAATCTTCGCATCATAGTCCGAAAGCCAGTCCATACCGAGGATTATATCAAACTCAATCATAGGTATGACGATGAAATCAGCAGATAAAGAAAATTTATGTGCTCTAATGGGGACTGATTCACAAAACTTTGTTGCAACGATACTTCCCTTAGGAGTTTTAACTGACAACTCCCTTATTAAATCAAATTGGAAATATCTAATTTTCTTAGCAAACTGGGAAGATATGAAACAATGCGATGATCCAGAATCAAATAATGCATTTGCTAAACTTGAGGAAACCATTAAATTACCTGCCACCACGTCTTTCGGAGCTTCTACCTCAGCAGTAGTGATAGCATAAGCCTGGCCTTGATCCCTTGGCCTTTTCTGAGGTAAGTTCTCCTGACGCTTAGGACATGCATTTGCATAATGCCCCATCTCCCTGCAATTGTAGCACTGAACGTTGGTAGCTTCCTTCTTCCCCTTGCAATCATGAGCTTGGTGGCCTTTTTCACCACACTTGTAACAGACTCCCATTCCCTTCAGGCAAGCACCGGGGTGTTTCTTCCCGCACTTACCACAAGATGGATATTCAACCTTTCCCTTCTTCCCCTTATTTCCATTCCCAGATTGATCAGCAGGTCTCTTCTTCTCTTGCTTTGCTTTAAAGTCATAAGACTTAGAGAGTTCCTTTTCGGTCTTGATAACACATGAGACAATGTCTTCGTATGATGAAAAAGATTGTGAGACTAATGCTCGACGGATAAATGGTTTTAACCCATCAAAGAAACGATCGATCTTACTTCTTGGGTTGCGAATATAATCACCAGCGTACCTCGCTAATCTTGTAAAGTTAGCCTCATACTTTGTGACATTCTCATCCTCCTTTTGTCTCAGACTTAGAAATTGTCTTTCCATATCTGCTCGATGGTCGCGAGGAAAGTATTTTTCTAAAAACAGATCTTTGAACTCCCTCCATTCCATATTTGATACTTCATCATCTTCCTTCGTATTTTGAATCAATGACCACCATTGATCAGCATCTCCAGTGAGGCGGTAAACTTCCATGGTAACTTTTTCCCTTTCACTACTCCCCAAATCCTGAAATATTTTCTCTAGGGAAAATATCCATTGCTCAGCTACTAAGGGATTTGTACTTCCATTGAACGTTGGTGGTTGTTGTCTCATGAATCGATCTAACATTGATCCTCCACGCTGCGGATCAGGGTGCTCCATACGGGTAAGGTTATTATTCATAACCTGAGTAAGTTGTCCCAGTACGGTGATTAGCTGATCAGCACCAGTTGCATCACCAGCCCCACTATAATTATCTTGAGCAGGAGGGCAATCCCTACATGGAGTGCGCGCATTGATACGGTTTCCATTTCTTCCACTAGGCGCCATTTCTAAACAATGGCATAAACTAGATCAGTTTATGAATCAAAATACATAATCCCATACTTAACATAAATTGATCTATTTATGGATATAATCCATAATCATAATAATGTTTTCTTTGAGGAAGTATATACTCATAAACCCTTCATAATGATTTGTAAAGATAGTGAGAGTTATCCTAAGCATATCCCCCGGGAGTGTCGTAACCAAGAGTTCAGCAAGGCCCGTTGTCGTGCACCAGTTCCCGTTCGAGTCTAGCTCAAAGCGGTGTTTTCGGGTTTTACCCCTAGGTACATCTGTGCCAGAGCCGCCTCTACCTGCTCGTATCCAGACAGGGATGTATTGCTTGGAAAACTCACAAAATCTCTACAATACCAAAATTCTAGGAAGTTCTTCTATACTAATCCTCAAAGTTCATCTTAGGTCTACGTGCTCTAATCAGAGTTTATCTAAATCTAGCTTCCAAGGTTTGTACTAAACTTCCTCTGATACCAACTGTAACGCCCCGACCCCAGCTGCCCAGAGTAGGTGCATTAATTACATAACATTGGCATGATCACAAGAAAGATCAAATCTCGAAAGACCGATTGGTTTAGTAGCCTTGGAAACACTAGATATATTCATAAGTTTTACATTACATTATAAAATGAAAAACTACTACAACAACATAATGTCTCAATAGACCACACTATTATCCCCTCATAAAATCCCTGCAGGTCATTCATAATTTACTTCTTCACTTCCTGGGAAAAATAAAACATAGAAAAGGGGTGAGCTCAAATGCCCAGTAAAAATAACAATATAGCGGAAATTTTCATAAATAAGAATAAACATTTAAGGCAATGTATAACTAAAACAAAAGCCTTTTAAATATGAACTTTCAACATGGTATGGCATAAATAAAATGAAATAATTCCATTTACTTATTCACATGGATATTCTACTAATCGAATAATCACATGCAAAAATCAATAACCACTTTCATAATGTTGGAATGCATAATGCCAGACTATCATAACCACATAGCCAGGGCCTCGTGCCAAGACTAAAAATAAGATTTTGTCAAGGCCTTGTGCCAAGACACTAGTTTGTCTCATGAGACCTACCGATGCATCGAGGAGCTATAGCGGGCTCCACCCGTCACTTATTAAGTCCAATGCATTCCCATATGAAAAGGTTTAAACATAACATAAACATTCGTATTAAAACTAGCATACGAAATGTCAATACTTTCACAATAAACTATGAATGGTATAAAAATAGCACATCCACAGTCAAACATATCACAAAACCTTCAATACAATATAGAAGTTTTGTATCATAATAAATCAACTTCAAATAATCTTAAAATCCATCAAAGGATGTTGACATAGATGAAATCAAAATTCTTTTTAAAGAAATATCTCCTTTTATTTTGAAATCATTTAAGATCCATATAAAATAAAACAATTTCTTTGAAAATATTCTTATAAGCTTGTAAGGAAAGCTTTGAAGATTTTATAACGGCGTAAAATAACCGCACCCGCCGTATAAGTTAAAAAAACCATTCTTACCTCAATTCTGTCGAAAAGGTTAAAAAGGACCTTGTTTTGAAAACGACGGCAAGATTCCTTTATAAACCTCTTACAAAAAGTCAAACAAGGGTATAAATTAATTTAACCCATATTCTTGTAAATAATAAATATGTTTTTAAATACATTTCGAAGAAACATGGATGTGGATGATAATGAAATCCCAGTAGATTATTACGTATAATACAACCTCGGATAATGAAGAGATTGTGAAATAACCCTTACCTTGTACTTTTCCTTGGTTGGGGTAGGTTAACCTCCTATATAATGGTGAAATAATTGTTATTAAATTATACAAGAATCATATATATTAATATGATATCATATATGATCTTTTAACATTGATTTGTTAATAATATCTTAGAATTATCGTCGTTTCGGGTGTTAACTTACTCATTTTCTTTATATGTTTTGTTACATAAGCCATGGTTGTTGTATCTTATTCATATCCAGAATGATATACAGTCCTTAAACATCATTTTTAAATCATCAAATGATAATTATACTTGAATGGATACGATGGAGAATGAATCTCATCGCGTTCGTGGAGACGGTAGTCCGTACGTACGCACGAGCGACAATATCATTCTTTTGATATTAAAATAATATATAAATGGATGGTATATCATATATACAGAATCATTAACATGTTATATTTATTATTTACATGAGTTACACATCATTATTATACCCATCCAAATAATATTATATTGAATAACAATTACACCACGACGTGGAGACGGTAAGCCGTACGTACGCACGTATGGTGACATGTTATTCAAAGGGTGGATAGAATATTGAATATGATTGTACCATATTTATAATAACATCACAGTATATAAATGATACTGGAGTCATTATTTTAGAATGGTAACAACAAAGGAAGAAGAAGTGGAAGAAGAAATGAACTTGGAAAAGGGGTGGTGAAAACATTACCTCTTCTTCGGGTTCTTCCTTTTGATTTGATCAAAAGGGCTCTTTAGGTTGGCTTTCTGATCAAACTAAGGCCCCTAGGTTGTAGTGAGGGATGTTGGGAGAGTATTTGGGCAGATTTTGGCCGAACCAAAAGGCTTTAGAGGTGTGAAGAAATGAGAAGGAGGAGTGCCCTTTTATAAGAGGGGTGAGGGGCACCTTTGGAAAAGCTAGAAATATTAATTTATAATAAATTCATATTCGGTTTCTAATGGCTCCAAAATTGACTATTCAAAGGTTAATGTGGGGATAGGTCGAAAACAACTCAACCAATAGAATTTAGACAGGTTTGGGTACTTATATTAACCTTATCTTTAAGTATTAACTCTAAGTTAATTATTTCACTTTTACAATGTCTCTTTGTATTTTTATATTATATGGTTAATAGACTTACAATATACATACAAGCGACCCCCAAGTGGTCCATTAATGATTAACCTATCATAATATAAGTCTCTTGGCCGAGCCTTAGATTTTTATCAATTTAATATCAATTAATAATATAATATTTGTTTTAAGAACTCTTTTATGTCAATTTTGACACTATTCAATAGTTGATTTCTGTGAAACTCATAACAGATTGATTACTTCGAAAAAAGTCAATTAAATCAATCCTAATATATCCTATTATCCTAGAAAATTAGTGTAATTCATTAAAAGTTTCATATTATATTTATTTGGGTATTTATAATATCAATTATGTTAATTTTTTACTATTTTAGTAATTACTGCATCATCATTGTGTCATAAATAAAATAAATTATTTAATGTCTAAAAATTATAAATAAAACATCATTATGTAGGAAATCTTTTTAGCTTTCTAATGAATATTTATAATCGAAAATCCAACATGTATAACCCTATGTAAAAATTGTTCTTCTAAAAGATGTAAGCTTATGCCATTTTTATTTTTATTTTAACTTTATTAATATAAAGTGTCCCTACCACATACAAGTGGCTCCAAGGGGTCCCCAAATTGACCCAAGGATGCCCATGGTCGGGTATGTGTCCACCAATAAGGTTAGGACACGTTTTAGGGTAATTTTGTATTATTATAATATTATTTTTTAACCCTTATTTACCGGATTTACCCTTTAACCATGGTAAATAAAATATTTACCACAGTAACTATTCAAAATGTCTAAAAATAAAAGTTACCTATTTACACAATTTGAACATCCTGATTCCAAATATGGAATCCATTTTCCTAAATTCAAAACACAGAAGTGGCAGAAATTAATTTAAAATTAATTCCCGCTGTTAAAACAAAAAGCGTGTTTTTAAGAGATAATAACTATCAAAAGATTGACACTTGTTTATGTTCGGTTTAATTGTAAAATTATGTCCAATGACCAAAATTATATTAAATGGTAAAAATATATTCTAAATATACTTTAAAACCACTCAAATTCATAATTTATCACTAGTAATTAATTTGATTAAAAAAGTTGTTTTTAATTAAAATTTAGTAATTTTCACTATTCATCAAAATATGAAAGTTATCCGAAATGTACCAAAATTTCACCCTAGGCTAAATTCGATATTCCGAATCCAAAAATGAAGTCCATTTTCAAATATAAAATATATATAATTTCAAAAAGTAGGTATTACTATTCATAACGGCTAGTTTGATTAGTTATGGTGTGTTAGAACTCGGTGTTGCGTACAACACACGCTATCACATTATTCGAAGGGAAACGTACCGTAGAAGCTTGGGGTGTTACACATATTTTGTGTTATAAGGAGTTTATTTGATGATATAGAGGTATATTTGGAATTGATGTGATCCAGGAGTGATTCAGGTCATATGTCCATCAACATACATAGAGGCACTTGGAAGGAATGTTTTATGTTTGGTGGTTGAACCTTATAACATACTTGAGTGTTTGGTTCTGAAATCATTGTTAGAACTTGGGAAAATCTATGATGCCTATAGAAATTAGGTCACTATGATCGAGTGATGTAATGACTCAATAGTAGTTAAATTTGATATTTTTTAAGAGTGGTTATCTATTTGGGGATGATAAAGTCATGTGTAACTTGAATCTAACCTTATTTCATACCATTGTAGGTTTAATTTTAAAAGGATATTTCAATATTTGGGTGCACCATGAAACAAATTAGACTTCTTAGGAGAGAAGTATTGTGGCTGGGAACACTATAACTCAGAATACACCAATTTAAGAGTTATATTATAGTACAGAGATATTTACAATCATGGATGAACTAGTGGTTTGATATTTAGTGTTTCAAGGTGGATGGATTTGGATAAGAACCATATTAGTGTCAGCAGTGGTTATATTGGGACAGGCTGGATTTTGATTAATAGTTCTCCTTGGTTGTTATATTTTCATAGTGGATTCATGTATAGTGTTTATAGAAAGAAAATTATTAATATTAATTGATTTTATAAGTGAATTTAGATAGATATTATGGACGAAATACCCCCATATATTCACAATGATAATAATTGTTATGGTTTTTATTTGGTATAGACTTGGAGATTTTCAGGTTATTGTTTTTTAAGGGAATTTTATTTTTTGATCTCGTATCATGGAGATTTTATTTAATTAGGATTTAGATCAAAATTATATTTTTATAATATCTATATATGTTATTTTCATATATATAGTGAGACCTATTAGGTGTTTTGGTAGTTCTAGTGGAAGATATAGCAGGGTCGGATGGTAATAATGCTGAATTTTAGAAGTTGGTTTCATTTCTCATTATGACTAGAGGAACATATTGTGACAGACCTTTATGATGGTTTCATCTTGACACAGAGTAAAATCTCCACACTGTTATACAGATAATATGTAATCAGAATGCATTGGAGAGGGATGACATGCCTCCAACACATGGGGATCTCTTGGGACATCAGTATCGCACGAGCACTCAGAGCAGTCATTCTATATTGGTATTGGTCAGGGGGTGAGGTCCCCTTATAAAGAGTGTTCATCACATAACCCATGATGTTGCACATCAAAATGGATCATAGTAATGTTTTATGAACTTTTCCATGTGTGGCTTTATTGGGTCCCATTGGAGTCATTCAATGATATAGACAAGTAATGTAACAATGTCTTATGCCACCAATAGGTTCACAACGATTAACATGCATATAGTTTTTTAGCATGGGCCACTACTTTAGGAGTAGAAATATTTTCAAAATTTAATAAATACTTTAATTTTAAATAACTTAATGAATTATATAAAACATTTAAAATTAACACATTTTTTAAAAGTTAAGTTATTGTAGAATTATTTTTTAGTGGATTGAATCTATGATTTTATTTGTTATTATTTTCATTTTTAAAGTAAATTTCAATGTAAAATATTTATTTTATAATATATTTTTAACATATTAAAATTGTTAATCATATTATTTTAATAGATCAATTTAATTATATAATAACTTGAGAAAATAAGTTATTATTTTTGTTCTTTATCACGATTTCCATATTCCTTGGGAATACAAATTAGAAATTTTTAAATATTAAATCCTCACTATGATAATACGTTTTATATGAGATAATGTATATGATATTATTGTTTTTGTAGTTATCAAAGGAAAAAATTAAAAACTTATATAAGAGATGAAAAAATTGAATTTATATTTAACGCGTGAGATAATTTTAGAGAATAATTAATTAGATTACTCAATATGAATTTAATTTACCCAAAGAAAAGAAAAAATAATATAATAGAGGTTATAAATACCAAGTATAATTACAATACATATGATCTGCCACTCTAGTACTACTTATGTGAAAAATGATGGAATTTTCCACTTTACTAAAAATGTAAAAATTAAAATAAAAAATTATTTATTTATTTATTTATTCACCTAAATTTAATCTCATTCCCCGTGTTTGGAAAAATTGAGAAATGTCTCTCCAAGTGATTCACATAGTTCCCATCTGATGACTTCTCTATGAGAAGATTATAAGAAGAAGATACATCCAATGATACTATTTTAGATAATATTGTTATATAATATAAACCCTCGGTATTTTTACATTGATATAATTTGAGGAAGAAGGAAACTATAATCTTAACACTAAATTAATGGATGAGGAGGAAAAATAATTCAATTATTATAAATATTCCCCCAATATATTTTATAAAGGTTTCAAGACCATATAATAATCATTGTCCAAATTTTGTTGAGGTTTTTAATATAATATATTCATTTTTATTAATACAGTTTCATTTTATCATGTTAATGTGTTATTACATTGTCTTTTCCATTTATTTTTATAACAATGATTCTTGTGATCTCGTCTATGATGGGAGGAAAACCTGAGGATCTCCCACTGGATGAAAACTAATTATTACATTTTTCATGAACATGGTCTTTTTTTAAATTATTAAATGGTGATTTAGATCATTGAAGAGTATAAGTGATTAAAGAAACCTCAATAATCTCATTCACATATTTACGTTCTTATTTCTAAAGTTATTTTTGTTCCCATTATTCAAATAAGTGGTCTATGATTGGATATGTGGATTGAGATTTGTGTGGACAAATGGTGTTGATTCCCTATAGAGAGTGGTGGATAGTTTATATAGTATAACTGTTTTTATGTTATTCATACAAATAAATTATGTAGGGTTTGTGTTTTTTACTCGTTGGAAGCATATAGAGTTGGATTACAGAACAAAAGTATTGAGACTTTGAATGATCATTACATTTGGATTTAGTGGTGCATATTTTCAGGAATTATATTATACAATAAATTTTTATTATTTATATTTGATTTCATAATATCATGTTTCATTTTCTACATTAATTGTAAAAAAATGATCATAAGAGAACAATGAGAATTATAGGCCTAGGTCATTGATAGAAAGGCTTGTTCTCATCTCAAAGATGAACATTGTAGGATTTAAATTTGAATTTTTATTCACCTCAATAATGAAAATATTTATTAAAAAATTTACTGGTTTCCACAATTCGGGTTTTAAGGCCAGAGAGGTATCAAGATAGGTACATTTAACAAGATCCCACCTTGTAATCTTTTATTCAACCCCCATATCAACGGGATATTTTTTGTGGGTTATAATTGTAACTATAAGGGTTATATTCCCCTTATTTTCATTGAATCCTCTTCTGATTTTTAATTTTAATAATTTCATATGCCCCTAGACCTGGGTTTTTGTGATAATTTCACATGATCATGATGGAATCATACCATTTCGAGTGATATTTTTATTGGGATGTCTGGAGGTTTTCCCATGTGGATAAAAAAAAGACAGTTTCTCATTTTTTTCATTTGTGGTATTTTGTGAACTATGTCATTAATGGTTTTAAAAAAAATTAAATATAGTTGATAATGTAATGGGATCTGAATGATAGGTAATCTTTGTATGGAAGTTCCTAGTGTATCATAAAAAACAGGTGAGTTCTATTAGTTATGGTTTTGATGTCGGCTCAGATATACGATGATACCTAGTGGGATTTCTATAATCAATCCTAATTTTATTAAAAAATTATAATTGATAATTTTTAATATTTAATTTTTTTAGATGATTGGATTTATTTGGGAGGTAAAGAGTTGATTTGAACATGGATGGAATATTGATGAGCTTATCAAATATTATTTGTAAATAAATAGGGCCTATAATTCTGTGGATGAGGTTGGTGGTTGTTTTAATATAAAACCAATTCTTGTTAATAAATGATTGTGTTTGTTTACATGATTTCATGGGACTAGGTAAAGGGATATCGACTAATATAATCTGATAGAATGATATAGAATGGAATCAATGATGTTATACTTTGGAAATGTTATTCTCTGCATTATATTTATTTTGTGGTTGCTGAAGACTATATTTCAAAATATATATGATAATATTTGAGTTGATGAGGGAAAAAGGTAGGTCTTAATAGTCTTAATGATATGTATATATCATAGTATATACTCTATAATCTAGTTTTTAATGAATGAGAGGTATAATACTAGTATTTTCAAGTGTGATTTATTGACATGTCATGGTTGATAGAGAACAAACTCTTAATGGTGTGTAAGTTCCATGGAATATAAAATGGTAAGGACTAGTCCTTTGAGGTAATATGAAGCCTAATAAATTGGGGTTTCCTCTATATATTGGGATGAGTGATCTTTTTCAGGTGACATGGGATAAATCATACTTAATATACAATATAGTCATATTAAGGACATGTAGTGTTGTTTCTAGGGATTAATGTGAGAAAGTATAGGATAATACCTAGTTTTATGGGATATTATAAATTCAAGAATTGAAGAGGATTTAGGATATACTATGTGGTCAATTATTGAATGATACAATTGGATATATAATATCTTATAAGGTGTGGGATATGGTTTTTGAAATGGATTGGTTTTAGAGAGAAGTGAACGAGATGGAAGTAGTTGATCTTTAGTTATACCCAAATGATATAGGAAATGATAGAAATAAATTTAAAATGATATTCTTATGAGATAAACATGATAATGAAGAGATTAGACCTCGAGTATTGGATTAGGGTGAGATATACATAAATGTGTGAGACTATGTCCCAAGTTAATAGAGCCTTAATGATGAGATGGTGAGCTTGTGGGATAGGATATTTGACTTGTTTAATATTTTTGTGTGTGTTGAACATGTGAATGTGACTCTTTAGTGATCATGTAATGGTCAATGATGGATTATATGTATTAGAATAAACATGAATGAATGGGGTTTGAAAAAAAACTAACTTGAGTGAGAAGGTAGGGTTTATGGAATGAAAAAAAAACCATAGATTTTGTGATATATTGGTGGTTAGGATAATAAAGTCACCTTTGGTGAGAAAGTAATTTGTGAAAAAAACCTCAAATCTGAAGGTTGAAGTTTGGTTGTTATGTGATATTAGACCTCAAATGGTTTCATAATGTATAGTCATGGATAATAGAATGATATTTTCAGGGATGGTATTGGAATGATATCCATTAGTGATAAATCTATTCAATTTTTGATGAGATGAGTAATCTTATATAATATTCCAAAACATGAATGAAATGGTAGTTGTTGATATATTTCATTTGAAAATGTATTTAGTGAAAATGTATCATCTAGTTCCTGGAAGGAATCATTACTCGAGTGATATGGGATAGTCCATGTCACGTATAATGAGGCCTACCCTTTATCATTTGAGACTGATTAGAATCTTGTGACTCCAAACCCCATGTTTTATGGTATGGTATTTGTTAGATGTTTGATAGAATTAGGTGGACATTTGTATTAAGAAAACGTAAAAAGGGTTAGGTGTGGTGTCGTCTTTGTTAAAATTGGATTAAATGGGGAGCAAAATTGGGTGTTGATTTTTCAATTTAATTTCCTAATGTCAACATATATATGAAATTATACATTTGGGAACTTATTAATACACTATTGTGATGTCTTTCTCACACACCACATTTGTACACCAGTGAACAAGCTGACCTCATGTCTATTTTTAGTTTATATAATATGATGTGATGTGAGGAAGTCTTCGGTAGATTAATGGGATGTGTAGATGTGGATTTATGTGAGGATTATGGATGGAATCATATACCTTTTCCTATTTTTTTATTTTAATTGTTTTATATATTAGACAAGTTAAATATGAGACCAGTGAATCTATCTTTTATATAAGCACTAAATTTCATTATATCATGGTAAGGTACACCATAACTTCCACCCCTAGAAAAAATATGAAAAATTGTTCTTGAAATGGATTTGTAGATAATGGGTACTTAAGAATGCACCACATATAATAGAGGATGAAAAAATGATGTGGGGGTATTGGGTGTTCCAATGGGGGACTATTCCCTAGTATAAGGATGAAAAATAATAGAAAACAACCAAACATATTCTAACAATAATAAAAATGGATCATATATTTCCTAATCAATAAACAAGAACCATAAATAATAATAAAAATAATGATGATGAATGTGGAAGCATATAGTCATACAGACCTGTGATAATGCTATCATACAACAATGTCCACCCACTAGGATGGTCAAATATAAAAAATAAATACAAAAAACACATGTACTTTACTTCCACACTCAATACATACCCCATCAAAGTATCTAAATCATTTTCAAGATATCTTATTGGATAATGAAACTCTATGAATCTACCAATCATAAACCTATAATCATAATGTGTTCTCAGGTACCCATGTTTCATGGACACCGAAGTAGTGTGTGGTTAAAACTCATCAGGGAACCAAAACATTATTCCCATATAAAATAAGTAAACATGTGTTCAACAAAAGATATTATTAAAATTTTACAAACCATCAACTAAAGCATAAGATAAATTGAAATTATCATTCCTAGGGTTCACATGTGAATCCTTGGATCGACCCAAACATGCTTCACCCAGAACCATTGTGTCTATGATTATGGGATGAAATATTTCCATCCGATATCTTGTCTCTAGGAAATTTCTAGGAGTGTGTTTAAGGATTACTAAATCACACATTTATAAATCTAACGATTTTAATATTTGGTATTCCCTACAAGTAAATCTTTCAAATGGAGATAGGTGTGTGTCTCTCCCTTCAAGACATTAAGTCATCTTGATCAGCGGAATACCGTAAAAGAAAAACTATGTATTGATCCTTGATGTTACCTTATTGGAATCCATTACCGTGGTCGATGAAGTACCTTCCCAGGAAATGACATCATCTAAGTCCATGTTTGTGGATATCCACCAACATAAACACCATATTTGTCCATGGGAATGGTTACCCATACTATATATCTCATCATCCTTGTCTAAGGGGTAGTTCCCTTGATATACATTACATCATCTATATCCAAGGAGAATCCCAAACGAATCATCAACCATAACATAAAAGATATAGTGGATTATTCATCCCTTGATAACTATTTATGGATCATGTACAATGTATCACAAAATAATATCATCCATGAATGTGGTATCTGATGATCTTTTCCAAATAATCCCATTTATATCCACATATATCAATGGAAAGTGAATCCCTTTGTAGTATCTTTTGTAAATCAACTCATCATCCCTGATCTCAACTCATTAATCTCAGGTCTGATGTGACACTAATGATCATCATTACCTATTACCTACCCACACCAACTCTATAGTTCAACAATATGGCAAAGAACTGATATGGGTCCCCTCGGTCACATCTCTATTAACATAAAAACATGGGTTCCACAATATTAGTCTCATATCTCTAGCCAAAGGTCACCACTCAGAGATAATAACACACATCCTCATATTCAAAGTATCATTAAGTTATCCTTCATCACACTGGCGTATTCACATAAGTGATATAACCATAATACCCTCCCCTTTCATTTTATATTGGGTAGTTCATCAGCCAAATCTATCTGTAAATCACATTAGTGTCTACCATCATAGGTAATAACAAAAAATTATGGTGAGGAACAATCATACCATTGTTATCTGATATGTTAAATGGCTCTAGGGTATATCCTGGGTCCCCAAAGGCATAGTAGTGCCACTAATTCACATCCCATCACAGAGCACTACATAGACATCACCTTTGAAACTATACCATGGTAATATATTCATACATAAACCAATTACCCAACTAAATGGATTTTATAAATCTAAAAAAACAACTATATACAATTCCTTGACCATCAACATGCGATGAAATCATGATTTTCATTGGGGTCTGTCATTCTCCATGAAACATTATTAATTATATTCATTTAATTTTATAAAAAATTTCGATCACCCACTGTAGAAAAACATCAAATCACATTCCATAAAAATAGGGAATAAAACAATTGGGGTATGACCATAAGGATACCTACCTCATCTATAATGAAATTTATTTTTATAAATAATGCTCCAAAATCATTATGGTGTCCTTTCAGAGATATCAAACACTTACCAAGAACTTATCTCAAACCAACATAACCAATCAAGTTATTTATAATATTTTATAATAGATTAAAAAAATTAATATATCTATTCATAATAATTAAATTAGGAATAATTTATTTATTTCTTAATATCCACCGTCAATCCACCAAATGAATGGCCAACCACTCCCATAAGGCCCACATTGAAGTCTTGATATCATGTTGGGAAAATACCTAAAATTAACACCCAGTCAACATATAATTTAATTAAATTAGAAAAAACATACCATAGAAAATGTATATGGTTACATATCGCAACTAAAAAACATGTGACCTAATGCATACACCATATCAAGATGTCCTCAAGAAAATTTACACTAATATAAAATCATTACTTTATGGTTCCACTATCCTCTAGCTGAATCACAAGAAAAATAAAAAATATGGGAAAAATATAGAGGAAAATAATGGAAAATAGATGTGTAAGAAAACACAGGTCATAACTACAATGAATCATAAAAAAAGACACCATGAAACCCCAAAATTAAAGGGACATAAAATCATAATTAGGGGGTGATCCCCCAAGATTTTCATGATAGTGTAGGGAATATATGGGTGATGACCCCTTAAAAACTAGGAAGAAATTTTTTCCACATTACCTCTTTTAATGAGTTTCAAGGATATTTTACAGAATTGGGAAAATTATCTTCCAACCATATATCCATCACTTTTCTATCCAACAGACTTCACATGGTTTTACTATCAATTTTTCAAACATGAAAAACACCACTAAATCTATAATTTCACTCCTAGATAGTTTGTATAAATTCATACGATGATAGTGCACCAAGAACATCAAATAACCAAATTTCATTGTATTCTATAAAATCTTCATCGTGAATTATTTAAAATTAGACAACTATGTAAACCAACTATTATTCTTTGGGATTTAATGAGAATCCACCTCAAGCACATGGGGATGAATTATTTTTCTAGAACACTGCACACTTAACTATACGCCATGTGTTGAATCCC
This sequence comes from Viscum album, assembly GCA_963277665.1. Lineage (NCBI taxonomy): Eukaryota > Viridiplantae > Streptophyta > Magnoliopsida > Santalales > Viscaceae > Viscum > Viscum album. The sequence continues at coordinate 1,091,926,773 of OY728130.1, forward strand.
AAAAAATACATTCATAAGCAAACCTAATTATCATGGGATTCAATTAAGAACCCAATGAAGCTATCATTAAAAATACATATTAAAAAATTAAAATGGGATACATAAAATCTTCTAATCAACATCGGAACCCGAGTTCTCAAAATTACTTCTACTGTAAAATTATAAATAATTGATATCCATATAAAATTAATTACTCATAATTTTGGGTTGTTTTATAACAACTACATAAAAATACATTTTTCATTAAAATATTATTTTACCACTAAAAAATAAATCTTTAACAATATAGGACATCCATTTACACTCAAATAACTATCTACATTTCCAGAAAGAAAAATTAGATTCAACTACAAGACTCGAAACATGAGGCAGATTATTCATCACAAATAGATCAACTACTCATTACTATCACTAAATTAATGATTTTGGGATTATAAACACTTACTTATCATATGAGTTCATTGTCTCATAGATCAAATCATCCCTGGGATTTTGGTTCTCACTAACCAATGACTATTATATAAAGTTTGAATTCTGATCTATGATGCTCCCCACCCATGGAATATCCTCTCTATACAGAATATTATTTTTTACATTACATGATCAACATTGTTTCAACTCACTACATCCAATTAAACATGTAAATATTAATTGTATATCCTATGATTTTACATTGTTGAAAAAAAATTACTACAACCATTAATGGGGTTTATATATTCCAACATAATGATTACTTAATTCCTGAAGGCATCTAAAAACCATTTAGACTTCTAAAATTTAATCCTAAACTCAAATTTGGGTGTAATTCATCAATTGGATCCTCAACCAACCCAATAATCCATTTATCTCTCAAATTATACAAAATGAATCATAAATTATACACATTATTGGATCATATCAACAACATCCTCATCCCAATTCCAATGTGTTGACTCCTCCCAATATAAGAACAAAATGCTAAACATATTATTTTACATAGAACAAGATAAATCAGATCTACCTTTTTATTGACATCCAATAGAAAACATTACCATTCAATGACCTTTATTATTAAACAAACATCCCTTCCCACATAAGTGTTAATATTGTAAAGTTGTTGATTTATCCATGACTGAATGTAATGATTATACGTGGCCATCCTACTCACTCCAAATTTTCTTTACAATACCCAAATGTAATGTGTTATGGACAGATTGAAAATATCATCCACATTTTTTGATCCCAATATTTATAATGAGGTAAAAACACTCCAAAAACCAATGATTTACTTACCTTAATATGATTTCCCTTATACAAACCCTAAAGAACTACCTCAAAGAGTTCCATCATCACAAATGTGTCATTTCTCCTTATCTGTAAAAATTTAATTTCAAAAATTAACACCTTGCCTCCATAATAAAAATATATCAAAAACATTTTTACTATCACATGGATCCCAATCCAACTCCATGGTCACCTACCATTTATCTAAAATTCCTATGAATGAATGAACACATGTATTTAATCAAATCCATATGTCCTTGTCCCATACATGGCCACTCTGAAATCCAAAATTAAATGTAAACAAAAGTAATGAATTAATAATACCGTGATTTCATATTAAACCAATAATCATACACTCTCATAAATATTGATCATATAATATCACTCATTCTGTAATGAGTAACACATCAACAAAGATAGTATTATACACCTAACGCCAGGACCATTTATCCATTCTGGGAATTCATTATACATCATACATCACCCTTTTTTCTATTAACTAATATAACTCATTTCACTAATTCCATTATCTATGAAATGATCAAACACCAAAATACATCATCCAAAAATAAATATCAATTGTCAATTCTCTTACCAAAATTTTAAAACACTTTTGAATTATACAGGTCTAGGATTCCAAACTCGATAGGGATAGAAACATAACCGGACATTCTAATCAAAAGTAATACTTGATACCATAAGAAATATATGTTACATATGTTAAAAAATATGAAGGTATCCCCTTGAATATAATATATACCTACTAGCACCACACATGCATCATCCTCATACACCAATCCACATACCACTTATACCTGCAACTAAGGAACTCATAATCTTAGAATAGCCATTATATAGGTTTACCCACATAAATATCACATCTCATATAATCCACAATTTCAAACACACCCATATCCAGATCCATATATCAAGAACAAGGTTACATCTCTTAAATCATAGGTCACATCTCTAATAATTCATCACTGTTGGGAAATGACTCTTTGTTCCTATCTCAAACACTACACAAAAACTTATAGTTCTAGCTATCCATATTAGGGTCTCATATATATTTCTTTATCCATGAAATCACATGTACATTCATATTCTTAATAGGGAACCAATGCCTTCTAGGATTCTACATTCAGGACTATCAAAAAAAGAATCATGATCTATAGATGATACTCACAAGGCCTCCATTTATGGGATTTACCCCCAAAAGGAACACATACTCATCTATTGATGAATACACACACAAACAAATAATCAAAAACACACAAATATATACCGAACGTAAGCTCAAACTACAAACAATAACAAGTACAAGAACCACATAAAGTAAAAGGGGCCGTATTACAAGCCAAAGTCAATGTAAAGTATAGATAAGTAGGTACAATCTCATATGATCACCCGCCAAGGATTGTACCTGGATCACAGGTACAGATCACTATCAAATTTTACTGTAGCACACCACATCTATCGGTCCACCACTGGGCACCGTGTAGCCATAGCACCCTAAAGTCCCAGTCAAATATGTCTATCTTCTATATAGGACATAATAAATGTGGAAAATGACTATGTTGGGGTGTGTATTACAATACTCAGTAGGGACCGCGAGACAAAATTAGGCCTCACAAAAATCCAAAATGGAAAATAACAAAAATAAAGATCTCAATGTAAATCATAAAGCACAAGACACAACTCACAATAGGTATAAATTAAGTACATCATCTAGGTTGACCAATCGTAAGCTAGATTATCTTATTCACTTGAGAGGCTCTCATTATGATCCATGAAGTGTTTATCATATGTTAATCCCTGAAGGGTTACTAAAATGCTGATCCACAAAGGGTTTATCTCATGCTGATCCATGGAGGGTCATTCTCATGATGACCCATGATGGGTCTCTCTAATGATGATCCATGAATGGTCGCTCCACTACTGATCCACAAAGGGTCACTCTCATGATGATTCATGGATAGTTTATATCATGCTAATACATGAAGGGTTGTACTCATTCTGATCTATGTAGGTTCTCCCTCATGTTAATCCCTGAAAATTTGATTTACTGCTAAACACGAATGGTTGCTCACATGTTGATCCATGAAGGGTTATTCTCTTTCTTCAGGTCAAAGCCAACCACTGGATTCCTGCACTTATCATGCTTGATTTTTTGATGTACTTATCCTAAATACATAATTAATTCTTCAAATACTCTTAATTCCCACATAGAGTAACCCAACAAATTGTATCGTCGTATAGGTTCCCACGTAATAGAAGACGCATCGAACAAACACCCGATCTATATGATATGGATATTTTTGTAAAAAGGGAACCAGACAGATTTTAGTTAGATCAGACCTGTCCATATTGAAACCTCATCCAAAACACATGTAGATTATCTCAAATTAACCACCTCTTTCCATGGGTCCTTGTTCCTCAGACGACATGTTAATCGGGAGACTGGTTTAAGAGATATCATCATTTTTATAAATAGTGTCCAGTTGCATTTGGGCCCGGTCCGACTCGGTTGGACCGACCCGAACGATCATGTCTCATGGTCCCACATGACTCGTCTTGTCTGCATAGACCATTAGGACTCTCTTGCCATAGCTCAGGTTGTATTTGGGTCCCATCTACTGAGTCACCCAGCGAACCAATCTTATCTAGACTGGCCCGCATTGGTGGGCCGATCGAATTCTGACCCAAGCAGCTCGAAGACCCAGTCATTTTCCCCCAGCTCAGTCTGACTCAATCGAAGAGCCATGAAGACACAACTGGGCTACTTGGGCAGACCGACCACCTGGCCTGGCCCGACCTGCTGGACTTGGTCGGTCTAATACAGCCCGGACCGGTTCATTAGGTCCAGTTGGGGGCGTGTGTGGCCTATCAACCTCGACAACCCTTCTTCCAAATGCAGCCCGCGGTGCTAGGTGAAACCATGTATTGAGTGCATCATCGCAGCCAATGGGTTGCGACCACCATGTTCCTCTCTCGTGGTGCGCGTTTGGTGTGCTGCTCTCACGGGCATTTTCTGCACCATGGCGGCACTCTGCTGCCAAGGGCCACCACCGGCCAACACCGGTGCGGAAGTGGTTCTCCGACAGGCTATTTAAGTTTCTCCGTTGGTATGTTTCTTGAAACGTCTAAGCCTATATGATGACAGGGTTTCTATCTTAACTATTACAACTTCAAAATTTTCTTGTTCCCATTTCAAAAATTCATCAACGAAGAATGCACAAGGAGTAGGGTCTTGGTCCTTGTTCGCATCATCCCACACCCTCGTCATTAGATGTTTAAAACATAGGAGGTTCGAGAGAACAATTTTATCAAGCTATCAACAGTCCCTATGAAGAAATCCAAATAAATCACCATAGCGTAAGAACACCCGCTCCATGAATCAACATGTTCATGGAATGTCATGCATTCATTATATTAGAATGAAGAATGGGGAGTTAAAACTCCAATAAATCCCTACCTTGAAGCAAATTTATGTTGAAGCAGTCCTCCTGCAAAGGTTCATGAAGTTGAACATGTTCATTTCTTCCCATCTCCATTCTTCGTAGAGTGATAATGTTGCGAGAAATCCGTCGGGGCTTGTCGTTCTTCATTGGAGTGGAATTCCATCATAGGTTTTTCTAAGATTCCAATGGGTTTAATTCCCAACTCTCGAACACATTAGTTTAATAAAATAAACCTGACACATTTTTTATGTTATGCTGTGACATTGTGTCATTACACAATTTCATTTTTGATACAACATAGCAGATATGCCTGCAGAACAAGCCCCTAACGATCCTCATTCAATGTTCCTCATCATCATCTCATCATTGCAACACATAGAATCTATCCTATCCTCAATGATGGGAATGAAATTAAAATATCCTTATATATTTTTTTTTTTTATTTTCAAAAATGTCCGAAAATTAAATTTTCCCTCTGAACCATACTTGTGAATGTTACGTCCTTTCTAGGAAAATCCCATCATTCCGAGCTAAATAAAGCTCTCAGAATTCTGATCTGAGCACCAGTACAGAAGTTAGTAAACCCCACTCACATGATTATTGAACACACTTAATAATATGTTAAAATTTACATTCTGAGCACCATATGCCTCAAAATCACATGTAGGGAAAGCATGCAGTCTTGAAATAATTCCGTATAAATAAATAAATATTAAATGGACGTTCTGGGACATTACATATTGCATTTGGGGAGGTGTTCATGACATCAAATAGTGGTATCGCTCGAGGAAAAAGTTCATGGAACCCAGGTTGGGACGTTACAAAGTGGTATCAGAAGTCCAATATTATTCTTCTTATTTTTTATTTTTTCTTGGGAAAGGTAGACGAGACACTAGAAAGAGTTGGGACTTAGTTATGAGCTCCAACATGGGAATAGTTACCCAATGTATAGGTAATAACTGAAGTGTCGATAGTGGGATTGTTGTTACTTTTTTTGATGTTAGAGTTGAATATTTTTTCACCTTGGGTGACAAAATTATTTTTTGATGTGATTATTATTGAGATTTTATAAGTTTTTACTCGTGGCCTAGTATGACATAAGAGTTAAGTATTCATCCATAATTCATGTATCTCAGGATTATTTTGTGACAATAATAATTGCAGGCATACAATGAAATATGTTTTTTTGCTATGATGTTGAACTTGAACTAATGTTACATTCTTTTCAAATTGACCTGATAATAATGCCTAACATGAAATTGAGAAATAATTCCAAATTATACAAGATGATAATAAAATGTGTGTCTAAATTATAAAATATAATAATTGGTTTACCCTTGTAAAGAAGGTCCTCTATCTAGTATGATATGTAGTAGTGAAAGTTCCTCAATTTGAATTGTGTGGAAAGATAAAGTGAGAAATATTTGATATGGTTTTGTGTCAATCCATGTTGATAAGAAAGAAAATTATTTTTAAAAAATAAAACATATTCTTTATTTTACACTTGATGTGGGTATTTTTGTTAGTGATAATTCCCTATTTTGAGAACTCAGTTATGGGTTGTGAGAATGAAAATCTAAATTTGCATCAGTGTGGTGAGATGATTGGTGGAGAGGAAAGCATGAAAAAATCGATGGGTTAAGATGATTCAGTAGTGGGATGTAACGTTAGTGATGGATAATTTGTGGTGGTATTCATTGATGAATTCATATTGTTCATTTCATTAGTGATGATCATGACCCCTACCATGACATCGTACTGGGTACACTATGAACGATCTGGAATTAATATTATATACCTAAAGGTGTTTTGGTTAGATATGGGGCCCCATGGATGTTGTTCTTATGATGCAGTATATTCAAAGAGAAGGATGGTTCCATGTATTCCATTGAATGATTACAAATGTGGATCTCAGTATAGAGCAGAGGTTTATACAAATAGAAATGGTTGAGATTTTTGAAAAATCAATGTTAACAATTCTCCTAATGTGAGGACCGAGATTTCTTAGAGAGGAAAAAGAGAAAGATAATGGGTTTGATGTGGAAGTATTAAAATAAATACAATTAAAAAATAATGTTCAAGTTTAAATTATTTGGGTAAAGGTTAGGTAGTCCTTGTAGGTGGTGGATGTACATCCTTTTCAAGTAGTTTTTGATGTAATGACTAAGTTGTAATGATGGATTGTATTCCTATGGTTCATGGGAATTTTGAGTTGGGAAATGGATTAAGTATTTTATGGAAGTTGGTATTGGGACCAATGCATTATTTTAGGAGCCTATGAAATGTGTTCTGAGAAATTGTGAAAAGGTGTTATAGGGAATTATTTTGTTGTTATTTTGTATATTGTAGAAAAATGGTTGATTTATGGAAAAAAAATGGGACGAAGAAGTAGATAAGAGGGAACAGTGGCACAATATTCTTTGAATCAAAATCTTTGAGAGTCTTGGGAGTGAATTTCAAGTACGAGCAATAATAAGGTCGGTAGATTGTATGATCCCTTATTTTTCAAGGTATGAATCTTTCTAAATTGTTGGTCATGAGGGGTTGTTATGAATTTAATTTAAGGTTTAAATTAATTTAAAATATTGAACATATACAATCTCTATAAGTAGTTTTCACTACATTTCAACATGTCATTGAATTAGATTAAACCCCCTATAGTAGCCTTTCACTATCTCTAGACATGTCACAAAATAAGATTTCATGATGTGTTACAAGATTTCACCAAGTGAAAGATTTCAAAATATGTATAATTTCTCCACATGTAATTAGATTTCACCATGTGTTAGATTTCAACACGCATAATTGGATTTCAGTGTGTGTAATATTTGATTTTTTTTACAGTTTTCATGGGATTCCCTCTAGAAAAAGGAGAAATCAGTTACAAATCATTACATGGCGTTAAAAGAAGTTTCACGTTGTGCAATTTCCATGCCCAAGACTTTAAAATAATGCATCTGGAATTGCGTAACCTTACGAACAAGACTCTTCTCTGCAATAGAGAATGTACAGACCTCCCACATTGATGCAGAGCCTCCATTCACCTCTAACGTGAACTGTAAATCCTCCATGCACCACAAGATTGGACCGAAACTCCTGTATTATAACGAACTTAACTATTTTATAGGAAATTTCCATTTTGATTTAATTAAATTCCGTATTTTTTAAAACGGAAATTGAAAATACAGGCACTCTGATTGTTTTATTATATCCAATTTGTTATAAATTACTGATATGAATCATAAATTTTTATAAAATAGACATTAAACAGTTATCACATGCTAGTATAAATTTAATGTTTTTACAAATCCTTTCACTAAGGACAACGGAAGTCAGTGAATCATCATGTATGATCATTACCTATGAATCCCATTTATCATATCTTTTTAGGGAGACAAAATTTATGAGATTTTCCCAAGAACAAGACCATGATGAGATCCATCAACATAATCATGAGTGAAATGTTATATGAGAGATGTTCAAGCTTATCTAGATCCAGACCCAAACCATGTTCACCAAAAATCTCCATGAAATCCCCACCATCACACACCTCACTCATAGGGAGTATGTTGGTGTAATAACAAGATATTCATCATGACCCTAGCATTATGATTATGTACGTTAATTTTGAATAGAATAATAAATATAATTTTATTTTATTATTGTTTTTAATGAACAAATATAATTTTTGGTTAGTATTCAAATTGAATTAAGAAATATATTTTGATGAATTAATAAATAATAGTTCAAAAAAATATTATAATTAAATTAATTTTATATAATTTTATAGTACCAAATGTAATTTTTATTAATGTTTAAAAACTATTTTGGTCCAAAAGTGTCAACTTTCAATAAATATCAGTGTTTGTTTTAAATGGACAAATTGACATATCTAGAAAATTATTTGGATAAAATGAATATTATTATTGGAATATGGAATTCAAAATTATCCAATGGAGATTTTTTCATAATTTTCTAAGACAGTCGAATTTTTGGTTAAAAATTAAATACCATATAAATATATAGTGTGTATTATGAAATCATAATGTCCTGATAGTGATATAATAAACACTAAAAAAGGAAATTAGACTAAATATATATTTTATCTTTAAAATAATGTGATTTAATATATTTTTGACTTGTTTTATATTTCCTTAGTGACTCCACCAAAATATATAATATATTTTATGATTTTAAGATCATTCTTTAATAATGTTCCTCACCTCCACATAAGAAAGGATAATATTTTAATGTATTCAGACTTTGAACTTATAAAATAATATTTTATAATCATATTTTGATGAATTCATGGGAATAAACGATGGGAAGGGTTGTGTTTTTGAATATTTAATCATATAGATTCCAAAACCTATGTTGTTGACATATTAAAGAATTTTCTTCTCATTTCATATATAAATCCACACAAGTATCCAATTCTCAACACTCAAAATACATGAAGAACGTCCTCAATCTATCCCCCCCTCTCTCTGGAATCCTCCCATGGCTCCCCATGCACTCAAGAATCCCCTCATCATGCTTTTGAAGTCACACACTCAAGTATGGGTTCCATATAATATCATTTTTATTAAAGTTTCCATAGAGAGTTAGACCATTTAGTTTTCATTTTAAAATTTTTGGGTATTTTTTAACCTCACCCATACATCCCTTATTAATTTTTATTGAGGATATACCTTTCTCTCTCTCATGTATCCCTCCTACATACACCTGTTACCATGCCAACATTTCATAAGAGTTATTCCTTTTCTCTTCTTTCTTAAAGTTTCTTTATTATTCCATGCCTTATACTTCCATATTCCATGTGTTGGGACATGTATTAATATTACCCTATTAATGTAAATTTTATTTATATATGAAGAGATACCACTTTCTCTTCTATCAACCATTTTTTTAATTTTTATATGTTGCTGTTAGACTGCCAAACTTTCACTGTGAATCTCTATTCCAAAACAACTATGTAAGGGAATACCATACCCATTCTCATTGAAGGGTATTCACTTTTATAAACATAAACCCTTTTATATTGTAATTATATGTATTTCTTCCACACCGATTGATCTTCGAATGAATTATTATGATGAATGAATCCATGTATTATGATCTATGTGACACACCTAAGCATGAAAATGAAATCAAAGTGACAGGTACAACCATAATTATATAGCTCTCCAATGCATTGGTTAAAGTTTAGTATCATGATATGTCATGTTGGGATAGGTTTTTCCCAAATTCATTTATAGTACACTGTCCACTATGATGTGTTTTCAGTTTATCCTTGACCTATGATGCAATATTTTAAGTTGTTTCCACATTTCAATGTTATGATTATCGTGTTATATCATATCTTTATCTTCATGATTGTTTTATGATCCATTGATATTCCTATTGAATAACATGTGTTTTATTCTTAATTTAATTCCATTTTTATTACCTTACATTTCTATATAGATCACCCCTTTCTTATTTATTTCATTAAGTAATACCAAGCAATGATTTGTACGAAGGAATGTCGTGGTCATGTAATGTAGGGTTTCACTAATGATGTTCTATTTCATGTTTAATGTTTCTAGGTAATTTTCATTATTTAATATGACGCTAGACTTATTGATATTATAGGTTTTATTAAGTGTAATTTTATTTCATTAAATCATGTATGATTCAAATAAAAATAACATGGTCATTATAGTTGGTATGAGGGGTATGTATAGTTATTTTTGGGGATTAGGATTAGAAATTTCTAGCGAAAAACTTAAGGATAAGACTAAGTATAAGAAAAAAGTCCCTAAATCATGGTGAGTATAGAGTAATTGGATTATCACTAAAATGCAATCCTGTTGAGATATGAAGAAGTGGATGTGGTTCTAGAACAGATATATCTAGGGTTAAAACCTGAAATCTCTCCATTGAGTTAGACTTGAATGAGAATTCTTGCACAAAAACATTCTTTTCTACAGTCTTAGTTTGAAAATCCCCCGGTATATGCTTTGGTAAATTCATAATCATAGTATGAACCATTATTAATGGAATAAAAAGCCCATAAGAATACATGTTAGGAAATATATCATGGATAACATAGATTGAAGCCTAGAAATTCATAAAATAAGGAAATAAATGTAATTTATAAATTATCTATTAAATATTATTTGATTCCCATTTATGTGTCTAATATTTTAAATTACATACCCTTAATTGTCCTTTTATTCTAAGAAATGTGCGATAATAGGAGTAATCAGGCTAACAAACAATGCAAAGATTAATGTAGTGACTGCCCTGATGAGATTCCCAATCCTATTTGAGATGGAATCGAGGAAATTGTCATGACACTCTCACAGTTAACTCATGATTTTAATAAAAACATAGTTGAATTAGAATGTCCCCCCCAAATAACATGTCAAAATTGAGAGCTTTATGAGGGAAAGGCCCCCTACATTCAATGGATCATTTAATTCCTCAATCAACAATCAGTTGATCAAATCAATTGAGAATATCTTCTTCATCCATTAATGATCTGAACAAGAGGAGGTTCTTCTGGATAAATATCAAGTAGAGGATGAATCTAATAAATGGTAGACATTAATAAAAAATATGAATACTAGGAAAGTGATCAGGGTGAATGGATGAAAATATTTTCATAAAATGTTTTATGATAAATTTTTTCCATGCACCCTTCGACATAACATAGAAATTTTCATACTTTTCATCAAGAAAAAAAGACGATAAATTCATCGAAACATACAATGAAAACATCACAAGTATTGCACGATATGCCCTTAGATTTTTCGTTACCCCTAAATAGATGGTTTATCTCTTTTTTATGGGATAAAACCTATACTACATAAATCCCTAGAGATCCATGACTTTGTTAGCTATGAGTAAATTCTCGGATGTTCCCTCAATGTGTAAATTGATTTCGGTTAATATTAGGGGTGTCAGGGTGATAAAAAAGCAGAAGTTGGAGTCAAATTCTGGAAATCCGAAAGAGAGATATAACAATACAAATAAATATCCACACTCCTCTTTCCAAAGGTGTGGAAAGAAGAACAATGGAAATTACATGAAGGAAATGTAGAAATTCTTTAGGTGCGGGAATAATGTACACATTTATAGTGATTTCTAGTAATATAATCCTACTACTATAATAGAGTAAGGGAATTATATATTAAACCCTCCACATATTCTCATTGCTTTAATAGAAAGGAACCCATGAATTTATAAAAAAATTAACTTAGCTAAGGGTTTTCAAATGCATCCAACAACCTTCAAGATAGAAAGGGTGATATTTTCCTAGCAGAACTGATGAAGTGAATCCTAACAATAATGAAGTGATAGGTACACTAGTTATTCATTCATGAATATAGAATGTTCTTTTTTATTATGGTTTTATGCATTATTTTATATCCCAATTTATTATTATAACATTCCAAACACCACAAAAAATCATGGACATACATATGTCATTGAATATGACAAATGGGGAAATTATAGCATCTCATGTATATAACTCCCCCTATCAAAAATCTTGAATTGAACTTCCCATAGAACCTTATCATACATCCCTTGGTGTAATTTGATGTAATTAACGGAATGGATTTTATTTCCTTATATAGTGCCGACATAAATTTCTGTGAGAGGGAAATCACTCTCCATATGGAAAATCAACCCCCATTTCTATACAAGTAAAATGAGGTGTATGAATATTTTTTAGAACCATCATCCCAAGAATGGATATTATTACCATATGAACATGTGTATCTTACTCATATAATTGAGTATAAATAAGGAACCATCCTTAAATACATTCTTATTATGATGGAATTCAATTTTTTTTCCAATGAATTTCCTGGTCTTCCACCTTAAATACATGTTAAATAATTGATTGATCATAAACCTAGATAATTTCCGATATTCAAGGCATTGTAAACATTGTATATCATGGAACATGAGGAGATAATGAAAAAACTATAAGAGAATATGGATAATGGGTTCATACACCAAAGTGCTTTACCATGGGGTGAACCAATCCTATTACTCAAGAAAAATATGGGTCAATGATCCTTTGCATTGAATATAATGAACTCAACAAAATCACGATAAAGAACAAGTATCTTGTTCCGTGAATTGATGGCTTATTTGATCAGATATGTGGACCACAATACTTCTCCAAAGTGGATTAATGGATGGGATATTACCATTTAATGGTGAATAAGGAGGATTATCCCAATACTACTTTTCATTCAAGGTATGGTCATTATGTGTTCATAGTGATGCCATTCATACTCAATAATTATCCAACAATCATTATGGACATTATAAATACAGTCTATATAGATTACCTTGAATTTTTTTTTGGTTTCCTTTATTAAAGATATTTTAATATACTCTTAACGTAAAAAGGAGAATGAGGAGCATTTATGTATTATTATAAACTCCTTGCGAAAGGAAAATCATTAGGACAAATTACAACAAATGTGAGCTCTGGTAGAAGGAAGTCTCTTTCATGGGAAATATCTTCACAAGAAATGAGATATCTACATACCCTTCAATGACTGATTCGATTGAAGGATGTTCATGGTGAACATCTATGAGAGATATTTTTGGATTACTGGGATTAACTAGGTATTATCGTCAATTTGAGAAAACATTATTCTGATTAAAAAACCCTATAAAAAGATAAAAGGGATGGGAGTCATGTTTTCGTGGAATGATGAATGTGAACCAGGATTCATGGTATTGAAAAGAAATATTATCAATGCACCTGTGCTCATACTACCCACAAGTGGAGTGATTTTTTTTGGTATTTAGTGAACCTTAAAGGAATGTATGGGGTTGTGTGTTGAGGGAAAATGATCGAGTCGTTTCTTATGATTCAAGGTAGTTGAATGTTCTGTAGCTGAACTATCCAACACATGATCAGGAGTTTTCTGTTGCAATCATTTCTTGAAAAATTTGGAGACATTATCTATTTGGAGAGAATGGTAAGTTATACAAAGATGAAAAAATACTCAAGAATATATTCCCAAATAAAGAGTTGAATATTCACCAATGAAGATGGTTAGAGATTATCAAATCCTATGACTACTCAATCCACTACAATCTAGGGAATGAGAATAAAGTGGATGAAAAACTAAGTAGAATGGATCCAAAAACTCATTAATTGATGAGAAATAAGAAGGATCTGATCATCTTATACATGAAGAGGGTGTACATGGTAGTGAAAAAGGGGTGAAAATCATAAATCATTTCACAAATGATTCATAAACCATAACTTCTATAGAGATTAAAGAATGATAAAAAAAATATGATATGGGAATTAAAAAGATAGTGGAAACTATTAGAAAAGGGTTATCCTTTGAGTTCATTTTTAATGAAGAAGGTGTTGTATGATTTGGTTCAATACTATGTGTAACATCAAATCCTATTTCAATGAAGGATATGTTTGATAATTCACATATCTCAACCTTCCTTACCCATCCTCGAAGTAAAATGATGTATTGAGATATCAAATAATACTATTCGTGGGAAAATATGAAAAATGAGATCATAGAATATACATCAATATGTTACATATTTAATTACGTAAGTTAAAAAGGCATAAATCTAAGGGGGTGAAGCAAAAACTACTCATACATACATGGTAATGGGAATAAAAAACCATGGAAATTATCTCCATGAAAACTAAGACATCTAGAGGAAAAAATTATATTTGGTTTGTGGTGGATCATATTATAAAGACTGTACACTTCATTGTGATTTGGGAGGATTTCTCATTGGATCAACATTCAAAAATATACATTTGAGATGTGGTGAAGATACACAGTGTGACATTATTGATTTTATTTGGTCAAGATCCAAGATTTATTTGTTTTCTAGAATAGTCTCCAACACACTCTAAATATTGAGTTAAACTTCATCATTACCTATCACCCAAAAAACTGATGTCCAATCTAGGCAGACTATCTAAGAACATGAGGAAATGTTGATAGAATTCTCAATAGACTTCAATGGAGGATGGTGTCAACATCTTCCTCAATTAGAGTTCTCATAAAACTATAGTTTCCACTCAAGCATAAAATGTCTCCCTTTGTTGCCCTTTATGTGAAAAAGTAAAGAAAACCTTATTATTGGGTTGATGTTGGGGAATAAAAACTTCTAGTCCCTGAAATGGTTGAGGTAATAGTGGAGAAGGTTATGGCTATTTGGTAGCACATCAAGGCTGATCAAATTTGACAGAAACCCAATGATGATATTCACTGAAAAAACCTAGAGTTTGATGTTGGAGACCGAGAATTCCTCAGTATATCTTTATTGAAGATAGTAATGAGATTTGGGATGAAGGGGATGTTTATTCAAAGATACATCTTCTCTTATGATATCCTTGATCTCATGGTGGTTGTGGCCTACCGACCAACACTCCCCCTAATCTATATCATGTACATGATGTAAACTATATATCCCTTTTGGGAATATACATACCAAACCCCTATCATGTACTAAATATAGGGGTGGTAACATTATTGAATGACCTATATTATGAGGAGAATCCAATGAATATGTTATATTGTGGAGAAAATGTTCTTCTAAATAATACAATTCACTAGGGCAAACTATTGTGGAGAAACCACAGGTTTATAGATGAAACATGGGAATATGGGGAGGAGATTAAATAGAATTTCCCTTACGATTTTAATGAAAATATCTAGAAAAATATTTCATAATGGGGGAAATATTGTAACAACCAAAAATATTATAAGTAAAATTTAACTTTTTATTTAATTTAATGTATTATTTTTTAATTTGGATATAGAAAACACATGTTCTAATTTTGTTTTATTATATCATGTTGGTCATAAATGAATGTGGAGTATCATTACCATTGATAATATAAATTTTGAATAGTAATCACATCACTAGTATAAATATATATTTTTGACAAATCCTTTGGGTATAGACAGAGGAGGTGGTGGCCTCAACCTTTAGGATTGTTCCCGACGATTCCAATTTAATGGAGCTTCAAAGGGAGGTATAATTTCTAGGATTTTCCCTAGAATAATCCCAATATGAGATCCATAAACTTAAGCATGAGGGAAACCATATATGGATGACATTCAAGATCATTGAGATGAAGACCCAAACTATTTTCACCAAACAACACCATGAAATCCCCACAATAGAACACCTTACTCTTAGGGAATATATTGATTTAATAAAGGTATATGTATCATGAACCATTCATATTATGATTGTGCACATTATTTATGTGTATAATAATGTACATATTTTTAATTTATTATTGTTTCTGAAGAAAAAATAATAATTTTGGTTAATATTCAAATTGAATAAATAAATCTATTTTGATGAATTTATAAATAATAATTTAAGGAAATAATATTATAAAATAAATTTTAATGAATATAAATAATAATATAATATTTATGAGGCCAAATGTAATTTTTAGTATGGTTTCAATTTTTTTCTAAAAAGCCATCAATTTTCTATAAATGTATTTTAAAGTAAAAATAGACATATTTAGAAAATAATTTGGATAAAATGAATAATATTTTTTGAATCAAGATGTCAAAATTATCAAAAACTGAATTTTTCATAATTTATTGACTGATTTAATTTTTTGGGTAAACGTTTAATGCCATATAAATATAAAGCGTGGGTTAGAACATTATAATAGTCGAATAGTGACTTAATAAAAAAATATAAAAGGGATATTCTATGACATATATATTTTAAATTTAAAATAATGTGATTTTATATTTTTTTACTTATTTTATAATTCCTTAGTGATTACACAAAAATGTATATTATATTTTATGATTTTAAGTACATTTCATTAATAATGTGAATCACCACTACATAAGAAAGGATTATAATTTAATATCATTGGCCCATTAAATTATAAATTACTGTTTTCCACTCGTCTCTGAAAAAATGGCATCTACAAAAACCATATAAGGTTTTTTGGTTTTGAATAATTAATTATATAGAATCCAAAACCTATGTTTGTGAAATATTAAATAAATCCACCCTCATTTATTATATGAACCCTCCCAAGATCCCACTTATCTTCACTCAAAATATATGGATCTCATCATTACACTGTCCTTCCCTATTTGTAATCCTCCCATGGTTCCCCACAATCTCATGAATCACCCCTTAATGCTTTTAATGTCACAGACTCATGTAAGGATTATTTCTACTCTCATTTTCATCCATGATTCCATATATTGTTACACCCTCTTATTTTAATTTAAAAATTATGGGGTGTGTTTTAGAACCTCCACCACACTACACTTATTATTTATAAATGATGTGATACCCATTTCTCTCTATTTCAACCCTCTCATGCACGCTCGTTACCATACCGAAATTTCAAAAAAGTTATTCCATTTATCCTCTTTCCTCATGTTTCTTTATTGTGTTATGAATTATGTTTCATAATTAATTATGTTGGGAAATGTATTTATATTACCATATTCCTTTAAAATTCATGTATATATTATTATAGACTTCTTTCATTCAAGTAAACCAATTTTATGAATTTTTATTTCACATCATTAGGCTGCAAAAAGTGCATAGTGAATCTCCATTTAAAAACAATTGTGTAATTGAATACCGTACCCATTCCCTATCACGGGTGTAAAATTTCATATACCTATACCTTATTATTGAGGACATGCATATATTTATTCCACACCCCATGAGCATTGAATAATATTTGATGATTAATGAATCCATGATTTATGATCTATGTGGAACACTTATGAATGAGAAAGAAATGAAATTAACAAGTCCACCTAGATTTATATAATGCCACAATTAATTGGTTAATTATTAGTATCCTGATAAAAAATGTTGGGAAAGGAGTTTACCTTAATCCTTTAATTGTATTTTTCCTTTATGATGTCTTCAAAATTTAGGCCTTGACATATGATGCAATTTTTTTAAGTTGTTTCCACATTTCCAAGTTATGATTATTATGTCATATCATTCCATTACATTCATGTTTCTATTATGATCCATTGATATTACTATTATATAAAATTTGTTATATTTATCATTTTATTACATGTTTATTCCCATAATGGTATTTATATTACACCCCTTTCTTAAGTATGTCCTCAGGTTACCCCATGTAATGGAAAGTATGAATAATGTTGTAGACATGTAAAAGATGTTTTCAATAATGATCTTGTATTTGATGTTTTATGTTATTATGTGTTGTTCTTAATTCCCCAAAATACTATACTTCTCAATATTTTGGGTTATATTAAGTGTAATTTGAGGTCATTAAATCATGTAAGAATGTAATAAAAAGAATATGGATGTTATAACAGGAACTATATCTAGTTTATCATATCTCCTCTATAGAGCTTCAGCCTTGGATTGAAACCCCTCCACAAACCACCGTCATTGACCGAAGACCATATTCACACCTCTTGGGTATGGGTGTTCAAATCATTGATATCAATCCTTCTCTTCCACTCCACTTTCTAGACAAAATAATGTGTTTATCTATGATTAATTGGATATTGATCTTGAATTTTGGAATCAATATCTAGGATTATTGGATTTAGATATCAATTAAAGAGATCATGATTTATTTATTTGTGGATTTAGGATTCACATATTTATTGTGTTCTTCACCACAATCTAGATAGATCAACCTCAAATTGGTTATTACAGTTGGTGAGAGTTTGTTACCCTTCCTGAGTTATGTGGTCTAAAATTCGAATCTCATCGTAATGATTAATGTAATTAGAATTTAATTGTATAATTTATATTAGATGATTATGAATTGTTTTCTTGATTAAATTAATTATTTTTTTGAATTAAATAATTAATTGTTATATGAAATTGGGATATTGGGATTTTAGATCATCAAGAATTATTTGTTCATTAATAATGAGATATCAATTTTATTGATTTAAGATACATAATTTTAGAATTACTTGATCTCTTTAGAAAATGGATTTTATAAATAGAATTAATTTATTTTGTTATGTAATTAATAATTGAATTATAAAATAGTGAGATATGTAGGGATTATTTAATGAGATAATTAATTGTATAATTAATTATGAATTTTGGGAGTTGTTAATTTGATAATTAACGATGGGAATTGATTATTGATTTATTGATATTGGTGAACATAAATAATGAATTGAAGAGTTAATCAATATGGATCCATAGGATTATTAAATTACGATTTGTTATATTTATTTTATGAATTAATTAGGATGTGTTAGAGATGGTTGAAATTGAATAATTATTTAAAGAAATAATTATTGTTATATTGAGTTTGGTGAATTTTTATAATTAATTAGAGACTTAATTATTAGAGATAATTATGATTAATAAATTTATTGATGTAGAACAATTAATTAAGGAAATAATTGGGGTGATTGATTTATGGGAGATGTAAAAATTATTTGATGAATTTATTGGAGTTATTAAATTAATTTACATGGAAAAATTAATTCGTGTATATATTGGTGTTATTAAATTAATTGACATAAAAAAATTAATTAGTGAATTAATTTAGGATGTGGTGTTGTTTATGTTGGGAATAATTAATTTTGGAATTAATTAATGGTAGTAGTGTTATTATATAATTGTTGAATTAAATTACAAGGTTGAGTACGATTAATTAATGTAATAATTAATTGATGTAGATGAGTTTGATTAATTAATTTTAAAATTAATTAATGTCGATTTTTTGGATGCTGTAATTAAAGAATTCAATTAATTATATAGTAAAATAATTAATGTACATTAATGGGATATTGAATTGAAAGGATTTAATAAATAATTCTGGAATTAATTATGGGAGAATGAGATTTAAAAGATGGATAAATAATTGTGGAATTAATGATGGTATTTTTAAATATTTAATTTAAGGTAATTAATTATATAAATATATATAAGTCATTGAGATTCTAAATTGTTAACTAATTGTGGAAATAATTAATGATAATTGATGTTATTAATTAATTATTATATTAATTAATGGGATTGTGGTAATTAATTTATTAATTAATTAATTATTGATAGATGGGGTGTTGTACATGATGATCTACTCACATGATAATAATATAAATTCATGGTTGAACTGAGTAATTAATTGAGAATTAATTAGGTGATATGGAAAATATTTTTTAGATAAATAATTGTTGAATTAAATATGGGATTTTGTGTTTAGGAATATTGATTAATTAATTAATTAATTAATTAATTAATAGGATTGATTTAATTAATTAATAATGAAACATATTATGGGTATTTATGTGACAAACTAATTTTTTAATTAGTAATGGAACTGGGTGTAGTAAATTGTCATGTTAATTATAAAATTATTGAATTATAAACTGTCAACAATTAATTGGTGAATTATTTATTTTATACTAAGTAGTTAAATTATTAATTATTAATTTAATTAATTAATGGACCTTATATGGTTAATAAAGTGATGAATTAATTTAACTGAGTCGAAGTAACCAAATCATTGATGAATTAATTAAATGGATTATTTTGATTAATTAATTTCTGAACTAATTAATAGAGTGTTTGGTGAAATGGGAATTGATTGTAATAATGTAAAAATGAAGTATAAAATGTGATTACCTAGACATGAGTATGATATTAAATTGACATGACCTAGAGAGATTATAATATTGTATACATAAGTACTATGAGAGCCTTAATGGAAGAAAAATGTGAGAATTCTAATATTGTTTACATAAGGGTTGTGTGAGCCCTGTGGGAGGAATACTAAGAGATATTCTAATATGGATTTCATAGGGACTGTGTAAGCCTTAAGGGAATAAGACTATGATAGCTTCAATTATAGTTTTCGTAGTGATCGTATGAGCCTTAAGGGAATAAGACTGTGAGAGATTCTAATATTGTTTACTTAAGGAGCATGTGAGCATTAAGGGTAGAAGAATTGGAGAGCTTCTAATATTTTTTTCTAAAATATGGTATGAGCCTTTATAGGAAAAGACCATGTGATCCTTTGAGTGGAAATATGTTGAGAGATGTCCCATTTTTTCAATGAAGCAATTCTACTTTGTTCTGTATTACTCACTATTGGCCTTAGAGGTTTTACCCATTTTTCACATTACTCATACCAAACAAATTTAAATGGTTGTGTATTTGATAAATGCCTAATGAATTATGATAATTAATGGTAGGATGGATATTCCGGATTTTGATATCTCATGGGGATAGTTCATACTCTGGTCGGAGCCAAAGCAGGTATTGAGGTTCAGGTGTCCACAAGAACCCAAGGATATATGAAGTTAAATAATGGATAATTGAATAAATGCAATTTTATTACATTATTAATTTTATTTTATTCTTTATAGATCATCATACACTATTACTGGAGGGATTATTTTTAGAAATTATTGGTGGTGGCCTAATTATTTTTACTCACATCCTACTCGGGCTATGTGATCAGTATTGATAAATAATTTTTGTTTTCAAGACAGGTTATGGGAGAAGCGTCGTGTTGGATAGCTTAATTGGGGATAGAGCATGGACGAATTAACCATAAAAGGTTCAGGAAATATTATAGATTCTTCAGTTTCCTTCATTTGGGTTTTTCATTTTAGAAATACGACATGCACATTATCCTGGAATTTCTACTATTTTTTTGATTCTATATTTATTTTTTTGATCATATTATGATATAGTGTTATTGGCATTGGTAATGTACATATATGATTCCACATTTGTTTATTTATTTTCTATTGGTTTTTTACTCTGATAAAAGAGGGTATTGTCTCACTATGATTGATAATAGACCCTTGTTGGTGGACGATAACCTCTAGAATATGGAGAGGCACACCTAAGTCATATATTAGTCAGTCTCGGGGCACTAATGCATGGTTCTCAGGTCATGAAATTACAAAGTGGTATCATAGGTCCAATTTTATTTTCTTCTTAATTTGTATTACTTTTTGGGAAATGTATACAGGAGACTTTGAAGGCTTAGAGATTAGTTATGAGCTTGTGCATGGGAGTATCTACCCCAAGTACAGGGGAGAACCCATGTGCCAAGGGTGGGATTATTGTTAATGTTTTTTGTAATTGTTTAATATTAATTCACCTTGGATGACACAATTCTGGTGGGATATTATTATTGTATATATTATTTCAGTTTTTACTTGTAGCCCATAATAGAAAGAGATTTGAGTCTGTATGCATCATTATATGAAATTAGGATTATTTTGTTCCATGGATCATGGTATGGACGCATGGAAAAAAGGGTTTTGGTTAAGTTGTTGAACATGAAACTATTTTTCTTACTTGTGAGGTTGAACTAAAAATAGTTCCTAACATAAAATTGATAAATATTGTAAAATGATACCAGATGAGAATAAATGGGTATCTAAAAAAATTCTGAACAATATGTTTACCCTTGATAACCATGAACTAGGTGTAACATGGTTAACGGTAGTGATAGTTCCTCTGTTTTGACCATGTAGTAGGATAATGTGGGAAAGTCATGACTTGGTTTTTTGTAAATAACTCTTATTAACTATGATAAATTTTGTAAAAAAAATACTTGTTTTTTTATGTGACCCTTGACGTGGTATGTTTGGGTAGTGTGATTTACCTATTTTGAGAACATGGTTTTGGGTTGTGTGAATAAATGCATGGTCTGGTTTAGTATTGTGAGATGATTGGTGGGTAGGGAAGCCTGATACTTCTAAAATTTTATGATGATTCCGTAGTGGGAGGTTACATCAGTGATGGAGAATTTATGGTGGTATTCATGAATGAATTCTCAGTTTACTTTCAATTTGTAATGATTGTCTCCCCTGCCTTTACATCATCCTGAGTACATTGAGAAATCCCTAAATTTACTCCTAGATCCCAAAAAATGTTTTGGTTGGATATGTATCCCCTTGGATGTTTTAATTATGATGTAGTATATATGTGGAGTAAAATAGTGTGATGAGCGCCATCGGTTGTTTATAGATGATGTTCTTAGGATTGACAAGGGGTCGATAAAAATTGGGGTAGTTGAGTTTCTTGAAAAAGAGTTGTTAAAAATGATCATAAGGTGGGGAGAAATTTGTCAGTAAAATTTGTATGAATAAATTCCATGGTTTTGAAGTGGTTTCACTAGAATTAAAATGAAGAAATAGTATGGTTCATTATTAAATTACATGGGGAATGGTCAGATAGTACTTGTGGGTGGGGGATATAATTCAATTCCAAGAATTTTTTTATGGAAAAGCTAAGGGTCAATGATGGATTGTGTACATGTGGTACATTGGAATAATGATTTGGGAAACACAACATGTATTTTTTTGATGTTGAGATTGATACCAATTCATTCTATGAGTATCATCATAAAAGTGTGTTGTAAACTAGTGAAAATGTGTTATTTGGAATGATTGGGTTGTTGGTTTGTGTATTTAGAAACATATATGAGTTAAAGAGGAATATTGGGAGAGCTAATCAGATAATAGGGAATGGTGGACTAACTTTCTATGAATCAAAATCATAGAGAGTCTTGGGAATGCAACTTGATGAAAAGATGTTATAAGGTGGGGATATTATATGTCCCTGTCTTTTTTTAGGTTTGAAACTTGTAAAAGAAATAAAGAAGGGTTGTTTTGAATATAATTTATGACTTGAATTAATTAACAACCTTGGATATATACACACCCTTTTAAGAAGGTTTCTCCACATGAAAAAATATCACAGAAGTAGATTATAGTGCATGTAACTATCTTTTACCAGGTTTCGAGAGGTTAGGAAATAATATTTCACCATGTGTAATGAGATTTCACCGTGTGTAAGATTTCACCATGTGTAATTGAATTTCACCATTCCTAAAATTTCCCAAAGTGAAATTAGATTAGAACATGTGTAATTGGATTTCCCCACACATAATCATAGATTAATGTTTATAAGGTTTTTGTGGGATTTCATCATGAACAAAATGGTAAATTAGATACAAATATTTACATGGCATGAAATGAGGATTCACATCGGGTAATTAGACCATATTTTTAAAATTATTCCTCCAGTATTTTGTAACCATATAGACACCCCTATTATCCCCAACCGAGTATCTGCAGACCACCCACTTTGATACAAGGCTTCCACGTACCTCTGACATGGACCAAAGCTCATCAGTGCAGCTCCGGGATGGACCAGAACTCCTCAACGCACCTCCTCCATGGATTAAAGCTCCTTTAAAGAGATTTATCATTCGACCAGAACCTCTATGTGCACCACCTTCTTTGACTAATGGTCATCTCCACACCTCTCATGTATGGTTGGTCTTCTCATTTATATCTATCATTATCTTCCCTTCCTCTTCCAAGATAGAAGAAATATGTTTATATGGGTATATTGTATATAAATCTATAATAGTTGAATCTAAATATAGGAAATTTAAATTTAGATCATGATTAGAGTGATCATGTTACTTTTAACTATTGATTAAGTATTCAGATCTAGATCTCATTCTTTATCACTTTCTTGATGGATCCACATCAAAAAGGGATTTCTATTGGAGAGCATTCATCACCATTCTTGAGGTTGGTGTCAAAAAATTTAAAGCCCATAGTCTTGATTAAAATTATTTATTTTTGACTGTATAGTTTCTAATATATGTTTAATTTTTTTTTAATTGATTAAATTACTTAATTTTTTGAATTAATTAATTAACAGATATGATAAATTGGGATAATGGGAATTATATCATGAATAATTAATTATTAAGTAAATTATGATATATATGGGATGTTGATTTTAGATAATTAACTGTATATTTACTTGATCTATTATGTAACTGGATTTCAAAATAGAATTAATTAACAAGGTGAATTAATTAATTATTGATATATAAAATAGTATGATAGTGGGATTATTTTACAAGATAATTAATTGGAGAATTAATTTTGAGTTTTTAGATTTTTTGAATTTCATAATTAATTGTGAGAATTAATTATGGAGTTAATGATATTATTATAATAAATTAATTAATTATATAATTAATTAAT
Organism: Viscum album; assembly: GCA_963277665.1. Classification (NCBI taxonomy): domain Eukaryota; kingdom Viridiplantae; phylum Streptophyta; class Magnoliopsida; order Santalales; family Viscaceae; genus Viscum; species Viscum album. The sequence goes on from OY728130.1 coordinate 1,091,951,554, forward strand.
GGGGATGGTTAGTATTATAAAATTTTGATTTGGTATAATTATTTGGGGAATTAATTATGACGTGTTAAAGATTGTTGAAATTGAATTTTTATATGAAAAAATAATTATTGGAATAACAGTGTAGGTGAATTGGGATAACTAATTGTAGAATTAATAATTGGAGATAGTTATGATTATTAAATAGTTTTTTGTGGAACTATTATTTGAATTTTTAATAGGGGTAATTGATTTAATGGAGATTGAACAATTAATTGCTAGATTATTTATGGTTATTTACTTAATTGGAATGGAAAATTTAAATGATGGATTAATTGGGTTATTGAATTAATTAACATGGAAAAGTTAATTGATGAGTCTATTAGGGTTATTAAATTCTTTATTTAGGGAATAATTAATTCTTGAATTAATTTATGAGAGCAGTATTGTTATTTAATTGTTGAATTAAATAATGGGGTTGAGTCTGATTAATCAATTTTGTAATTAATTAATGTAGATGAGTTGGATTAATTAATTGGAAAATTAATTAATTTGGGTTTTGTTAATGGTGTAACAGAATAATTATAATAATTAATTTGTAAATTAATTTTTTTTGTATTTTTTGGATATATAATTGATAAGGTTGAATAATTAATTTTTTAATTAATTATGGGAGTATTGGATTTTTAATTTGGATAATTAATTATTTAATTGGTGATGGTAAATTTAAATAGATGATTTTATATAATTAATTATAAGATTAACTAAGAGTTATTTAGATATTGAATGTTTAATTAAGTGTTTAATAAATTAACTAGAATGGATGATATTAATTAATTTTCTAATTAATTAATTGTTTTAGATTAATAAATAAATAAATTAATTTTTGATAAATGGGTTGTTATAAAATATGGTCTATAATCATGATAATTATTTAAATGCATGTTTGAACTATGTAACATATTGTGGAAATAATTATGTGATACATAAGATAATTTTTGATACAATCCATCATTGAAGTAATGATATGATTTGGAGTTTTTAGATAATTATTAATTAATTGATGAATTAATTAATAGGATTTATGACCCTAATAAATTTGAGATTTAATTATGGTTATTGATTTGAGAAACAAATTGGTGAATTAGTAATGGAATTAGGGAATAATAAATATTTGTGTTAATTATCAAATTGTTGAATTATAAAGTATAAATTTTTAATTTATCAGTTTTTTATTGGATGTCAAGTTGTGAAATTATTAATTAAGTTTTTAATTAATTAGTGGACTATATATGGTAAATTTAATGTTGAATTAATTAATGGAGTTGATGTTACCAATTGGACGATGAATTAATTTAAGGGATTGATTTGATTAATTTATTTATAAATTAATTAATGACATTTTGGTAAAATGGGAAGTGGTAGTGATAATGTTGGGATGGAGTATCATATTAGATAACGGATGTGTGATAAAGAGATTTAATGGATAATAACTGGGGATATTATAATATTGTTTACAGATGGTTTTTGTGAGCATTTTGGGAATAAGACCACAAGAGCTTCTAGTATTGTTTATGTAAGGTCCATATGAGCCCAATGGGAAAAGATCAAGAAATTTTCTAATATTGTTTACTTAATAACTTTGTGCACCTTAAGGGGATTAGAATATGAGAGCCTCTAATATAGTTTTCCTAAATATTATTTGAGACCTATGGGAATAATAATGTGATAGATTCTAATATTTTTTACATAAGGATTGTCTGATCCATAAGGGAAGAAAAATATGATAGATTCTAATATTGTTCTCTGAAGGAACATTTGAGCCTTAAATAGAAATTTTCATCTTATCCTTGTGTGGAAATACCATAGGAGTATTCCTTTTTCCTACAAAAAGTTTTTACTTTGTTTTGTATTACTCACTATAAACCAATGAGATTAGAGCCCATATGGCACATTACTCAGGCCGAATGGATTTTCATGTTTTTGTATTTGAAAAATCCAATATGATTTAGGATAATGAATTGTAACATGGATATTTAATATTGTGGTATCCATTGGGAATAGTTCAAGCTATGGAAGGATGCAAAGATGGTATTGAGGATCCTATGTCTATGAGAACCTGAGTGTATATGTTGTTAAATAATGGATAATTAAATAAATGAATTTTTTTTTACATTATTAATTGTATTTTATTATTTATACAAATACGTAAACTATTATTGACTAGATTTTTTCCAAATACTATTGTTGGTAGCCAACTGAGTTTTACTCGAACCCTAATAGTGCTTCCTGGTCGGTACCTGAAAAAACATCATATTTTCTGGACATGTTAATAGAAAAGGGCCCATATTTGATAGCTTATATAGGGTTCGATCATTGATGAAGGAACTAGGCGTGGTTTTTGATTTTCTTGGGAGTCTTTAGTGTCTTTATTTGGGGTTTTTCTATTTAAACATTTGACATGAACATTAGTATGGATTTTCAACTATTCCGTTTTGATTATGTATTTCTAGTTTTGGTCATCTTTTGATACAATATTTAGGTATTGGTAATGTTCATAGATGCATTCAAATTTTTTATATATTCTCCTTTTGTGTTTTTTTAATAGAGTGTATAGTCTCCCCATGATTTGTAATAGACCCTTAGTACTCTTCAGAATCCTCTCGTGTAGGGGAAGGCATGCCTGAGGTCATGTGGTGGTCCAGCATGGGGCATTAGGGACCGACACTAGAGTCTGGATATTAAAAAACGTATTATGGTTAAAGGTATAACCCTTAATTCGTAAAAAGGTTCCACAAGTGACATCTCGGTGAAAGGATTACTCTCCACATATAAGTATATGGAGTTCCCTAGTTTTATTCTTGTTTGAATATGTCAATGTGTGCAAATGGAATGGTTTTATATTGAAACTTAATTTAGAAAATGTGTTTAAATAATTTTTTTGTTTCATTCCCTTGATCTAATATTTTTATAAACTATTGAATTTATTTTAAAAAATTACATTATTTTTTTATATAAATGAGGTGACATGTTCTATCCTATTGGCATGAGTAGAGATGTCATTTGGTAATTCTTACTCAGTTCCATACACACCCATTTCTTGTTCATGCTATTTATTTTTCAGATAATTTATATGAAGGCACGTGTAATGGAATGGTATCCCCATTCTTTAAAGATGAAACGTGATACCATGGGTTTGGAATATTATGTTGGATCGTGGATCTTTTTCGGAGTTACTGCAAGATGTATTGGTTTCCTGTGGGTTTTGATGGATGTAGATTTCCATTTTTTACTCTGATATGGATCTTGGCTAGAGTTTGACATTAAATTTAGTTGGTATTACATTTAATTATATTTCGTTATTATCATTAATTTTATTGTTGTTTTTTGTATATGTTTATCTCGTTTGGTTTTTTTGTTTAAGAGTTAATATTGACCCCCAACTATTTGAAAATCAATTTTCATTAATTTTGATCCATTGTTGTCTTGGGGATGCCACCTAAGGCCTAGTAACCCCCAATTTTCTTCTCAAGAAAATGAATAGGGGAGGGATTTCATAATTGTTATCAGTGTTGGTTGAACTGTGTTTGATTTTGTGTGAAATTTTTTTCCTTTTTTCTATTGGACTTAGTAAATAATTATAAATTATTTACTATGTTTGGATGGAATAAAGAAATTTGATTTTATGAACATGAATTTTATAGCAAAAAATGGAGTTGTTGACCAATTTATGCTACTAAACAAGTTACAATGAACTTGGTTCCATGAGTTTTTTCATACACTACTAGGTGTAGAATCTTCATAATCATGGGATTAAATAATGAGAAGAGAAAAAAATACATTGATATAAATTAATTCCCACATAGATATTAAATTTCAGTTTGAGTAATTATTAATGTTTTCAAGAAAATTTGTTTTTAGAAATAGTTGAAAATGTTTTGATTCTCAGAGAGAATGGTGTAATTTTTCTAACATTAATAGAATTGAAAAATGTTGAATTATATAAATTCTTATTGTGATATGACTGATTTTGTAATATTTGAAAATTTTAAGACATTGTTTGAAAATGAGGGAGAAAAAATGGTGTTTTTTAATATAAAGATTAACCATGTAACCATCATTGAAACTGAACAAAATAATTTGATGTGAATGCAGTTTCACATAAGCCATAGATAAAGAAAAAACTGGTTTATATTATTTTCCATGCTTTATGTGATATGAATATTGGGAATATGTGGGATGGAAAAAGTTAATGAGATATTTATGTATAGTTTCATAATTCGAATCCACTAATTTTTTGTGGTCATTCGAAACCAAAAAATACATTGGTGTTGTCGAATATGATGAATTGAATCCACACATTCATAGGAACCCCAACTGAACTTAATTTCATATTGGCAGAACACATGCTTTTTGATATTATATTCCATTGGTGGAATTTTTCATTCAAGACTAATTATACCAAGGCATTTCGTGGGAGTATTTTAATTAATTTTTCGACAAAAAATTATAACTTCACACATTCAAGATTTAATGAATAATAGAATTATAAAACATGAAGCATGAGAATCTATTAGTGATAGTGTATGTAGATAAATTTATGTATTTAGGCCATTTTCACCCAAATTTGTGAAATTATGACCTTTAAAGAATTCTTTTTCGAGTCAGGTTTAAGGATATAGATTCAATATAATATTTTCTAGATTTATATAATGGATTATAAAGATATGGTTGATATAGGGATTGTGGAAAAAAGATACTTCTTAGGAACAGTAGTTAGAGGAATCATGTTGATACCCATGGGAAATAGTGGGAACTCTAATGCCAAGAATAAGAAGATGATGAAAACATATTTCAAAGGTAGGCGAATGACTCAGATTTAAATGGCTTGATTGCATATTATAACCCTTAAACCCAAGAGTGAACTAGATTGTGATTAGTTTGGATATTTTCATCACAAAATAAATGATTATACGAAGCATCCTTAAGGACATAAAAATTGAAAGCAGATTATACATCTTTATCGCTACTATCATGGTGCTCTAATGATGGGTTCTTGATAAACATCTCTTGTTTCCCATAGCTAGTATGTGTCAACATGACTATGATAGATAAATATATATCATTAGCTAAATTTATATATCCATGTTGATTTTAGGAATACCATGACTCTTCAACCATGTAAATTTCAACAGGGAAACAAAAAAAGTGCAGTGATAAATATATTTAATGAAGGTGAGAAAGTGACTATAGATGATCAACCAGGACCATCTACATTAAGAGGTATGATCATTTTAAATTCTACCCTTATACAAAAATTTTTTTATATAGGTGCATCCCATTTATTTATTCCTTATTTTGCTACTGATTTTTTGTTTTTGTATGTTATGATGATGCCTTCTATTTTGAAATCTAAAAATCATCTTAGTTAGTGATAATGTTGAACCATTATGTGAAATCCAGGTTATGTATCATTTCATGGAGCTGAAATAAGTTGTTAATTATCTATGCATGTGATGGATGACTATGAAATAATCCTTGGTATGGTTTGGTAGAAATCATTCAACAATCACAATGACTATATACATGAAGATTATGTTTTAAAACTTAGGATGGCATCAACCATCTCATTAGTGGATACCAAAATGTAAAGTTAGTTATAAAGAGTTTTTTGTCTATAAGAGTTGAAATGATATCATTCTAGTTTTAAATTTGGATTTTTCATTGATGTATGTAATTGGTGATAGGTGTGTTCTAGTTATTAATGATTTATTTCCAGATGTTATTCTCAAGAATTTCATAGGGTGGCCACCCAAAAGAGAATTAGAGTTTACTAAGGAACTATTATAGGGGAATAATTTTATATTACATTAGTCTTACCAGATGTAACTAATAGAAATAAAAAAAAATATTTTCAATCTATTCAAAGAAAAGGGTTCATGAGGCCTATTATGTCTCTATTGGAATCACATGTATTTTTTGTGAAATGGATAGATTAAACTCTAAGATCTGTATAAATTATCATAAACACAAACAATTTCCTATGATGAATAGGTATCCACATAAACCAATTGATGATATATTCAATGAAATGAGAGGAATCTAGTGGTTCTCTAAAATATAATTTGGATTTTGGTATAACCAATTTTGTCTTAAAAATGAGGATATTCAGGAAACAAATTTCATAAGTAGATACTGACATTATAGGTATATATTTATACCTTTCAGTCTAATTAATGAACCAGTATTCATTATGGAATTGATGATTGGTATATTTCAAAGGCGTCTTTATTCTATTGTAGTGGTGTTTTTGGTTGAAATATTGGTGTATTCGACGACAAAGGATGAGAATGGGAAATAATTGGTGTTAGTTTAGCCAATCTTATAGGATCATAATCTATATTCCCTAATTTAAAATGGAAATTATTGGATATAAGAGAAACATTTCTTTGTAAATCATATATTAGAATGAATTTTTTTCATGGATCTATAAAACATTGAGTTTGTGATTTCTTTGAAACATCTGAAGAATGTTTTTTAGAAACCCAAATCCCTTGGATCAGTAGGTTTATACTGATATTATATTAATGTTTTGTTATAACTTGACCCACTAATAATATCTTTGAAGAGAAAAAATGCTTCATTCTAATTCAATGATGAATTTTAGATTTCCTTTCAAGAGTTTGATGTTTTCATTATGTCGTCATTGGTCCTAATTTTTTTGGAATTCAGACAAGGGTATGTGGTTTATTATGATTCATCAGAATTAGGGTTGTTATGTGTTGTCATATAGGGAGACAATATTTTAATTATGGATCATGAGAGTAATTGAATTATGAGAGCAACTACCCAAAACACAATTTGGAATTCTATTATATAGTATATACATTGTGGACATGATGTCATTACCTCTCTGGGTATAATTTTACAATGTTTATAGATCAAAAGTGTTTTGAACAAAATTTCTCACAAATATATTTTCATCTAAGATAATGAATATAGATGAAGTATCATAAAATGTTATAATCTATCATGATGTATATGTTGGGTGATGGAAATTCAGTGGAAGATTCATTAAGAAGAAAGTAATTTGGTCAATTGGGAAAAGTGTATTTAGATCAGTGGAAACTGATGTTAGTGATTTCCAACATAAATATGGATTATGAAGACCAAAGTCATATTGTGGTTTTTATTATAGTTAATTTGGTTCCCTATTTGTTGGAATAGGATAAATATACACAAACATACGATTGATAATGTGTTGATATGAGGATGAAACGAAAAAATGGAGAGACCATTGAAAGATTGATATTGGATAGGAGATCATTTTTTCTTGGTTATGATGTATGATAGTCATATATATATTTTTTCAAGAACAAAATCTTCATTCTTAAAATTAAACAATAGATTTAAATGCTAGACTAAAAAATTTTTCCAATGCTTTGAAATAAATAATTTTGTTATGTTTTCAAGAAAATAAAGGTAGCTATATTTTTTATGAGATGCCTTATCTATCATCAGGTTAAGGAATAGAACAAAAAACCAACTGATATGTTTTTTTATTTATGTAAAGACCCATAAATTTTGTCGAAAATTTATTCTTAAATACATGGGAATTTTACGAGTCCGCGGTTTCTTACGTCGCTTGATTCTGAGGTCCGGTGTGCCCAGAATCAATTTCTAAAGTATTGTTCGGGTACGTTCAGTAAACGTACATGCCGGATTTTATATATTTTGAACTAGTGCTCGGAATTGATATATGTGGGCACCTTTGAACTCGCAGCGCCGATATTCGCTTAAGTAGACCTTCACCTTAGTTGTGTTTTGTCGAGGTTGGGAGATAATTTTTGGGGTTTCTAAATAAATTAAATTAGAATATGGATTCCATATGTTTATTTGAATGGTGGTTTAATCCTCCAAGGAGTGGTTGGAGGTGCGTCCGACCTGCGCATAACATCCCATGGGAGGATATTATGTGGTGGGTCCCACACGATCTCAAACCCCCTTTAACCCTTAAGTTCCCCATTAATGGGGTAAACTCTTGATTTACCCCTTAATGGTGCCAATACAACTCAGAGATAATTAATTCCTCAATTAATTAACTTTTGAAAACATTTGAATCCTTTCCACCCCATTTAATTTAATGAGTTGTTTAATTTAATTAAGAAAAACTCTTGTGTGTTTTTGTTCCAGAAAATAATAGATTCATCCTCTATTATTTTTGTTTGGCACATAATACTTTGGTGGAGTATTATAGAAATTGACAGAACAATATCCTCTCCAACAAAGAGTGATATCCTCTCAACGAAGAATGCATGTCTCCACCGAGGAACGACGATGTTGCCTTCTCCCTTTCCAACTGGGGAAAGAAAGGTAAGACACCACCCTCATAGAATGTCGCCAATGATGACGTCATCTCCTCCCGACGTCAATGGAACGATGCCACCTTCCTGCGACTCTGCCGAGCGAACACCGATAACAAGGTAAGGAGGATTTGATTATTTTATTTTATGAATTATACCCTCGTTCCTCATCATTTATTGGGGTTCGATGATGGACACTTGTTATCACCTAATGCGGAAGGCACGGGCCGAAAAAACATGGCCCGAAATCCCAATGATTGGTTCTTGATTGGTTGACGATGGAGGCAGAGCTAGAAAGGTGTGGTGCCGAAGCACCGCACCAGAGAAGAACCATGACCATGCTGGCCATGACAGATAGATGAGGCATGGCACCGTCGCACCGTGCTAGAGGAACGGGGATGCGGCCATGCGGGTTACGGCGAACGAAGATGGCGCGGCGCTGTCACACCGCGCCGAGGAAGCCTCGCGGTCGGGACGCCCCTCGGCCGAGTTGCCATGGCAGGGTGGCCCCATGGCCGGGCCACCCCATGGCAGGGCCGCCCCATGGCTAGGACGCCCCTCATCACGACCGCCCCTCGGTCGGGCCACCCCTCGGCCGGGCCGCCACGGCCGGGCCGCCCCACGGCCTGCCCACCCGCAGGCCGGGCCGCACCTTCGGGTCGGGCCGCACCTTCGGGTCAGACCGCACCATCGGGCTATGCCAACCACTCAGGTCAAGCCACACCCACGGACCGGGTCAGACCTCGGTTCAGACTGGGTCGTTCTGACTAGGTCGGACTGGACCCAGACCCGCTATGGCCATTTACACCTTTTAGCCCACATCTTGGGCTACAGGTGTCCAAATGAAGAACCATCTATGGAAATGGAATTCTTAGAGTGAGACGATTCTTTTGGAATACTCTACATGTGGTTCGAATGTAGTTGGGGTACGGTCAGGTTGGTTTGAGCCTAAACAACCAATCAGGCCCTTGGGACGAAAATGCCAATAACTCACATACCAGCCGTCCGATTTGTGCACCGTCTGTTGCATTGGGTTCCTTAGGATGAGACAGAAATACGGGATACATCAACTCATAAATTAATGATATTTTATGTATTGACACTTGGCTCGAGGAGCAGACCCTCCCAGAATCGAGCATGCTGTATGTGGGAACACTAGGGCTGGCAGCTACTAAGATGACAGGATCCTTCATGGGTTCGACAGTGACGATAATGTACCAAGATCCTCCGTGGGTTAGATAGTGATGAATTATATACTATAATCTTTCGTGGGTTTGATAGTTATGACTTCTGTTCGTGGATCCTATGTGGGTCCGACATAATAGTTGATCCTAGATCATGTGTGGGTCCGACAGCTTAGCTGGTCCTGAATCCCGTGTGGGTCCGACAACATAGATGAATCAGTGACTACATATGATCATCTCTATCACTCTACAAAACATGTATACCTGTCTGAGCTAAGTCTTGACTTTCAGTCGATATCATTGAGATGATTGACTTTACTTCCTTTGTGGAATGGGTTGTGCTTGGGCTCGAGAGTTGGAGCCAGATTGTGATTGATAACTTAAGTATATGTATGGGAATATACGTAAGTAGGTCTGTTTGATACTTAGTGATTGTATCTTTCTTCTGTGTTTTATCCTTTTTGGATTTTGGGAGACCTTTGGGGGTCTTGGGGTCCCCTACTGAGTATTGTTATACTCTCCCCTGCACGGGCTTCGCTCGCACCTTGTTTTGTTTTGTGCATATGACGGACAACAGTGATCGAGGCTGAGGGTGACGGACGAGAGGTTTCTCGGATCTGGACTAGATGGGACACACTTTAGGGGAATGTTGTTAGAGTTCTGTACCTACCCTTCAGGTAGGATTCTCCGGTGGATGATCTATGAGCTGTTTTCTTTTTTTTAATTGTACTTGTTGTTCAGTTTGGTTTGTATACTAGCCCACTTACTTTCAGCACAAATTTCATTCCTATGCTAGTACTTGCTGCTTCTACAGCTTTTGTTCAGACTGTGTGTGTTACAGGTTTAAAGGAAATTCCTTCCCATTTATCAGGTTTACACCTTTAGCACTAGTCTCCAGCCCTGGCCTATGGAAGGCAGGCTTGGGGTAGTCATGGCACGAGCCCCGAGGACGGGTCGTGACAAATTGGTATTTGAGGAGTTGGTTCTACCGCAACACTTAGACTATGATTATTTTAAGTGGCAATAGTGTTAAGTGTTTTGGATGTGGTTATCAGTATACGGAAACCGGTGTTGGTGCAGTGGCCGACATATCCATACACTAGATCTCTTACTTTTGATTTCTGACTCAGTGCACGAAAACACTGATTGAGTGTGTGTTCCTTTTGAAAAGTTTTCTTGATGATTACATTCGTTCAGCTCACAGGTATAATGTTTTGAGCATATCGCACCTGTTTCTTTTTAGTATGGCCCCACGAAGGCAGCCATCTAAGGTTCTGAGTTTGGTACGAGATGGTAGCTCATCGAGCGATGAGGCCTCGGTGGAGGGCCCCATCACAGTGGAGGTACTAGCAGTACCACTTCCCGCTGGGCCACCGATACCAACAGCTCTAGAAGCAGAGAGTGCATTCCATCTGAGTGCATTGCACGATTTCCAGCGGCAAAGGCTGCCCAGGTTCTGGAGAGAGACGGACCCAAAGGCAGCTAAGGATTGGCTGGAGGCTGTCATGAGAGTTTTCAGATTGGTAGGGACACCATCTGACCTCATGGTGATCCTTGCCGCGAGTCTCCTCCATGCAGCAGCATGCAGATGGTGGAGCCTGATGATCCAGGTGCATGACGAGGCATCAATACTCTGAATAGACATCAAGAGTCTCTTTCGCTCAGAGTTTGTTCCACCCACCCTTCATGCTGTGCAGATTCAGGAGTTACTTCATGTGTAACAGGGTAGCATGACAATAGCTCAGTACTCAGTGAGGTTCACCGACCTCTCATGCTACTCCATGGATATGGTACGAGACCCATTATTCATGGCTCAGACCTTAGAGAAGGGACTTAGGCATGAGATCAAGGCTTCGATGATCCCCCTCAGCATCCCGACGCAGGAGGGGGTGCTAGAGTGAGCCCTTCTAATGGATAGTTTGCTCACTGGGAAGTCACCAGTAGAGAGACCCTCCACAGGGCGACACGTAGTGGAGTCTTCTGTAGACGGCAGTAGATAGATGTTACAGAAGGCCAAGAAAACCAGGCCATCAGGTGGGAGACCCCAGGATACAGGTTCAGTAGTGCAGGGCACATGCGACAGAGCCAGTTATAAGAGAAGCATGCAGTGCTATGCATGCGCCGGGTAGGGTCACATGTCTTGTGACTGCTCGAATCGCCATACAGATGAGCATCAAACAGTATAGGGACCTTCTCAGAAGAGGGAGAGGTTCGACCATGGTGGTCCGCCGGGAGCAGGCAGTCGTGGAAGAGGAGCATTCCAAGAAGAAAGTGGTGGATGACTTTTTGAGGCCCAACCACCACCACCACCATGAGGTCCACCACGACCATAGGGAGCTGGCGGACAGAGGCGGGCTCAGCTCCATGCATTTGAGGCCTATCACCACGGTGCACCTGAGATGATTCTAGTTACTTTTTGTGTCTACTCCACCTTTTTTGCAGTACTTATAGACACATGTGTGAGTCATTCTTTTATTTCAATTGCCCTCGTTCGGAGCTTGGAGATTCCGACGGAGCCGTTGGCTCGATCCTTATGACTAGAGACTCCTACGGGAGCAGACTCGAAGATTACGCATGGGTTTCGGCAGTGTGAGCTTACTCTAGGAGGCGAGAGCTTCAGCTGTGATCTCCTCATAGCGGCTTCAAGGTCATACGACATCATCTTCAGTATGGACTGGTTATCCACAGTCTATGCTCAGATTGACTGTATTAGGTGCAAAGTGTGGTGTATCCACACGGATGGGACTAGGTTCACCGTCACCGGTGATAGGGGAGCCTTTTCAGCGCATGATGGATATACATAGAGTAGGTGGAAACTGATCACACATCATTTGGCTAGTCTCATCCTCGGAGCGGTTGATTTGTGGAGTCTGATTTTTCCTGTTGTGGTGGATCAGAACACGGATGTTTTCCCTAATGATGTTCCGGAACTACCTCCTCACAGATAGGTAGAATTATACATTGATATATACCCCGAGACGACACCAATATCTACTACAGCATATTGGATGGCTCCCACTGAGCTTCGTGAGCTACGGGTACAACTGGAGGACTTGCAGGGGAAGGGTAAAGGCTCGGACCTCTCCAGCCCATTACATTGTGAAAATGCAGTGTTAGAGGTGTTATAGGAGGATAAGGTGACTTGGGGTGCGTCTGGGTGGGAATTTAAGGGAAATTAAAGGGCAATATCTTTCGCACAGGAGTCGCACGGTTTGTCTAAACCATGCGGCCAAACCCTGCGAGGCTGGTGTTGGTGGTAGTGGCTAACGCACTTTTAGTGCACGGTTTGTCTAACCGTGTGGCCTAACCGTGCGAGGAGTGTTTGCTGAGGCAGAAGCGACCACACTGTTAGCGCATGGTTTTTCTAACCGTGTGATCAAGCCGTGCGGGCACGTAAATCTAGATCCTAAAATTGTGGATCTCAACTATTTGGCCTCTAACTTGCTCGTTTAATCCCTTAAGTATCCATAACTCGGGATTACCCACCCTCTAAGGTAATAAAACCTATCCCAAGAATTTTGGAGGTGATTTTAAGGCTTCTCTTGGCAAATCGAAGCCGGTTTCTTGATGTATGTGATCGTTCTTGTTTGGTTTTATAGATCTACTTAGATATACTCCTTCTATTCTCTTGGTTTCTTATATATACGCCTGTTATGGGTAGATCTATGTGTGTGGATGCCAAATATGATGATATTTGGTCGTGGTTGTGTTAGGAGAATAGATCTAAGGAGGATTCTTGGAGGATCAGCCCGGATTTCTTGTGTGTTCTTTGTTTGTTGGGGTTTTCGTCAAAAACCTTTGAGGTAGGGATCTTACCTTCGTCTCTCTCTCTCTCTTTGGTGCATAATGCGAGGTGGGTATCCTCTTATTTTTTTGAGATACAGTTGAATGAGTAAATAAAGATAATAATTGGTTAAATAACGAGTTTGGGGAAATTTTGTTGATATTGTTGTTTTATTTCCATCAATGCTTATCCTTTGATTATTTTGTGAATTGAATAGGCATATGCCTACTGAAAATCACAGTCGTTGGGGGCCTTTTCTTGCACAATTAAATGTTTCCCTATTTTTCTAGATTGTATTGTGGATGGAATTTTATAGAATATGGAAATTGGTTAATCATGTAATGTTGGATGATTAAATGAATACCTGGAACCCTTGTATGATCACCCCGGTTAAAATAAATGAAAGAATAAATTTGTGGGTCATGGTTGGGGTTTAATTATGTTAAAGGTGTTTCATGAGTTTTTGTGGAACGGGTGAGAAGCGGGGCTGCGGTTGGCTTGGTTGTGGGTTGGCGTGTATGATATGGCTGTGATGGGAAACAGAGATATAGGAAATGGTATCGAAGGGATGATGATGTGGTACAGGTATTGTTCTGATGTGTTTTTGGTTATGGTGGTAGGCTGTAGGGCTGCAGGGATCGGTTGTGCGTATGAACAAAAGTGTAAGAGTTAACTAATGGATTGTGGGGAAAGGTAGTTGATAAAATACAGTAAATAAATGGAATTTATTGGATGATTAAAGAAAATGGTATTGTGTTGCTTGTTTTTTCCCTATCATTATTTGTGATTGGCAAGGGTATGTTTTACGAACAATTGATCTGGTTTTGTTGTTGTTAGTTGCTCGGTAGTTAAGGAACTGATAAACTAAAACGGTTGAAACATGAAAAGAATACTGGGTTTTGGGGCTGTTTATTGGGTGTATACTTTCATGGTAGAACTGTTGAGGCATGTGCTCAGATCTTTTGTGTAGAAACCTTAGGATGGCTTGAGTGGTTGATATAATTATATAAATCTGTACATTTTATGTTTATTTACGCACCCCACCCATGTTGATCACTATGTGCCGAACACCCGTGGGACGGGGGGGTTGAGATTCTCGAATATCCAATGGATGGCAGGTTACTGTTCTTCCCTGTGCTCCCTCTTCCAGGTTCTATAGCCCAAGATCCTTCGGGCATGTTATGACAGATATTTCCCAAGATTCTTCGGGATGAGGATGTGATGTGTTCCCATGAGTCTCCAGGATGAGGATGTGATATGCTTTCTAGGTGTCTTCGGGATGAGATGTGGTTATGGAAGAGGATTGAGTGTCGGCGGAATGCAGGATGAGATGTGTTTATGTCCGAGGATTGAGTGTCGGCGGGATACTACAAGCTTTGTATGGACATGTTATGGCACTAGCTCGAGCTTTGTATGGAAATGTTGCGGTACTAGCTCTAGAAGACAGGGAAGCATCAAAGCATTAGGTTTGAAGGATTGAGCATTATTCAGTGGGATGGTGGTTCTGGGTGTCCATACATTGATAAAATTATTATACTACTCTATTGACTTCTGATATTTGGTGAGTGTGGCTTGTAAGTTTGGGTGGATAGATTCCTTGCTAGGATTTGGTTCCTTCTATTTTCTCACATGTCATTAGAATGTCTCCCCACCAATGCACGAGAGATTTAGGCTTTCCTACTGAGTGTACTTGTATTCTCACCCTATGTTTACTTTCAGGTCTTCAAGAGGACTTCATGGATCGTGCAGGGCCTTTCTTGTAGGGCGTTGGAGTTTTTCTGGTTGTATTTTTTGCTTTCGTTTTGGTATCATACCTTGGAACTTTTCTTGTACTTGTACTTTTGTTTTAGTTTTTTATAAAACATGCATAGGATTTGGTTTTGGGTTTATTTTCATTTACTTGTTCATTTTTCTTTAGGTGTTTGACTCATCCTATTTTCCGATCTTAATTAAAAAAAGGGTAATGCCTCCCATAATTGTGAAAACTCATAACCTTGGAGCAAGTCTCAACTCTGGGGCATACTGGAGGCGGGAATTGGGGGTCATTATCCCCCTTTCACCATTGCTAGCTCAGCAAGGGCATCTTTGGTGGGAGGGGTCATGATAGAATGTTATCAGAGGCGGAGGTTGAGAGATAGGATGGATTCTGGAGTTAGGCACGGTGAGGATTGCATGGGATGGTAGGGAAACAGTGTCGTGTGATCATGAAGTTTGAAATAGGCCAGGGAAGACCGTCTAGGACACAGGATTTTAGGGCCCCCCATGATCCGATTCAAGGACTCTAGACCTACCAAACGACCAAGTGACGACACACTGATTGCAGGGTAGAGACCCTAGGAAAGGTACATCCATCATAATGACTTGTGTTCTTGTGTTTTTGGGGAATTTTCAGGATTCAAAATGAATAAGGAGTCTAAGAAAAATTAAGAACAATATTCTACACTACTCGAGCTTAGGCATTCCTTGTTTACCTTACAACTATGGCACATAAAAGACGACCACGAGTAGTGTGTGCGATCAAGGCCCAGAAGGTTGACTTTTCTGATCGACAAAGGGCTGGCCGAGAGGAGGAGGACGATCAGTGGCAAAATATGTTTCAAGACTTTTAGCGGCAGACCCTCAGGAAGAAAGAGGGCAGCATCTTAGACATGGAGACAGAGAGCTGGCTAGAGGAGCTGGTGATAGCCTTCAACTTGATCTGGGCTCCGACGGAGTACTGGGTTCCTCTGGCTATGAGCCAGATCCGTGGAGCAGTGTGGAGTAGCGTGTCCATGGTGGACACTTTATCTTGGGGAGAAGAGGTAGGATGAGGTCACGTGGGCTGACTTCGAGAAGGAGTTTCGGGTAGAATACCTCTCTTCCACGATGAAGGCTGAGAAGAGGCAGAAACTACTCTCCCTCCAGTAGGGGATTATGTCAGTGAGAGATTTGGGGATCAAGTTCAAGCATCTCCTTCTCTTTTGTCCCAACCTATTTTCAGATGAGGAGTCTTGGGCGAGACATTTGGAGGAGGCACATCGACCTTCCCTTCAGTATATTGTTACTCCCTTCACCTTACCGACATACATGGAAGTCCAGAAGAAGGCGGACATGGTGGAAACGATGCACACTCTTGGAGGTGTATTGCGAGAGGGAAACTAGTTGGGATCTTCGAAGGGGAAGGCTGTCAGCATCAGGCCTCCAGCATCAGGGCCCTCTAGGTTTTGACCAACATGAAGCAGGCCTCGGCAGTTCCAATTCCAATCTCTTGGCCCTCATCCTTTTCTTTCGGGACCAGGGATGATATTCTTCATCTGTGGACTCCATGGGTACCTTCAGAATCAGTTCTTAGATAGAGTGAAGTACGGTGGGGGTGGGCAGGTTCAACACCCACCTCAGCAGCAGTAGTTTCCTGCTAGACACTTTCAGCAGCAGCAGTAGGGGCAGCGGCCTCCCACTCCTCTAAGGGAAGACATCACAGGAGGAGGCTGACCACAGGGCACTCTTTAGGGTCCTCGACCAGGGTGTGGTCAGGGACGTGGCTGACAGCCGAGAGGTAGAGGATTTGGGCATGGCTAGTTGTACGTCTCCGTGGCAGCGGTTCCAGCAGGGCTAGAAGTCGTTCGATGTACAATCGGATTTTTTAGTACCCTTGCCTATGCCTTGTTTGATTCAAGAGCTTCACACTCCTTTTTTGTGCCTAGTCTAGCCTGTGCCTTGGGCCTAGACATAGAGACACTTTCCATACCATTGGTTTTGAGTACGCCAGTCGGAGGTCAGACTAGCTTTTCTCGTGTTTTCCCGGGATGTAGGTTGAGGTTGGGGCCACACCAATCTAGTGTAGATATCCTTTTACTACAAATTAATCCATACGATGTCATTCTAGGCATCGACTGGTTGTTCTATGTATGTGATGTCATTGAATGATTCTGAGTAACGGTTGTGTTTTCATATTTGGGCTACCGACGTGTTACTTTTATCGGCGAGCGGGGTTTCCAGAAAAGCACCAGGCGAGGGGATCCCCTCCTTTCCTTGTTAGCTGAGGTATCAGTGGAGTCGGTGGATGCAGAAATGGTGGATGTACCAGGGGTCGTCAGTGAGTTTATGGATTTCTTCCCTGAGGTGGTGGCGACTCTACCCCCTCGACGTGACGTTCAGTTTTGGATAGACTTGCAACCTGGTGCCCGTCCGATTTCAATGGCTCCCTACCGGATGGCACCTTCTGAGTTATGGGTTTTGCGGATTCAGATGGACGATTTAATGAAGAAGGGTTTTGTTCGACCAAGTGTGTCACCATGGGGTTCTCCTGTTTTGTTTGAAAAGAAGGTGGATGGTGGTCTAAGATTATGCATAGATTACAAGAGGATGAATCTGGTGACAGTCAAGAATCGCTACCCTCTCTCGAGGATAGAAGATCTCTTTGATCAGCTGAGGGGGGAAGGTTGGTTCTTGAAGATCGATCTTTGGTCTAGATATCACCATGTGAGGGTTAAGGTGGGTGATATCTCCAAGACTACCTTCAGGTGCAGATATGGTCACTTTGAGTTTGTGGTCATGTCGTTCGGCGTTACAAACGATCCAGCTATGTTCATGGGACTCATGAACTCCGTCTTCCGGGAATACCTAGATCGGTTTTTAGTCGTGTTTATTGACAACATCCTAATCTAGTAAAAATAAAAGGAGTATCACACAGAGAACCTGATAACGGTTTTGTAGGTCCTCCGATTGCACCATATCTATGGGAAATTGTCCAAGTGCAAGTTCTGGACGCGAGAAGTGCATTTCCTTGGTCATGTAGTGTCTGAGAAGGAGATAGAATTGGACCCAGCGAAGTTCGAGGCGGTTGTTTATTGGGAAGCACCCAAGAGACTGACAGAAGTCCGTAGTTTCCTAGGTCTGGTAGGTTACTATTGGAGGTTTTTACCCAACTTCTCCTATGTTGAGGAAACTTTGATAGATTTGACCAAGAAGGACTAGGCTTTCATGTGGAATGGGCAGTGTGAAGCATCCTTTAGCTATCTGAAGGAGAAGTTGGTGAGTGCCCTAGTGATGAGGTTGCCAGAAGAAGGGGCAACGTATGAGGTGTTCTGTGATGCTTTAGGACAATGCCTCGGGTGTGTGTTGATACAACAGTAAGGGGTGATCTTTTATGGGTCTAGGTAGTTACGTCCTCATCTATTCCGCCCACAATCTAGAGATTGTGGCGGTTGTGTTCTCATTTAAGTTTTTGCGGAATTACCTCATTGGGGAGTGCTTCGTGGTCTTCCCGGATCACAAGACATTGATGTATATATTCTCCTAGCGGGACCTGAATTCACAGCAGCAAAGGTGGATGGAGTTCCTCCAGGACTACGACTTCAAAATATCTTACACCGAAGGGAAAGGAAATTTGGTGGATTACGCTTTGAGTAGGAGTAAGGATGCGGTTTGAAAGTCGGCAGATGTGTGGAAAGCAATGGAAGAATTGTCTTCACTACACCTCGATGTATGGGATGATGATGGTAGAGGTTGTCTATTTCAGATGACAGTGTAGTCCTCCCTGCTATGGTAGGTGGAGGAGTCTTAGTGGGGAGACGTAGAGAGTGAAGTGATGCATGATTGGGCTAGCTATGGAAATGCTTCGAAAGGATGGTCAGAGGATGGTCTGAATTGGATGATTTTTCGGGGGAAGTTGTTTGTTCCTGAGGCAATGTGTGAGAGAGTTCTTGGTGAGTTCCACAACTCACCCATTGCAGTACACCTGGAAGCTTTCAAGATGTAACAGGGCTTGAGAGGGCAGTTCTGGTGGCCCGGGGTGAAACGGGCAGTAGCAGAGTGCGTAGAAAAGTTCCTCATGTGTCAGCAGGTGAAAGATGAACACCCCGTTCCAGGAGGTCTGTTACAACATTTAGATGTCCCCGAGTGGAAGTGGGATGACATCTCGATGGATTTCATCACAGGAATACCTATAGTTCAAGGGGGTTGCGATACTATCTGGGTAGTGGTGGACCGATTGACGAAATCGGCCCACTTCCTAGCAATCAAGGAGTCAATTACGGTTGAGGCCCTAGCTCAGCGGTACGTGAATGAGGTGGTGTCGTTTCACGGAGTTTAGAGATCTATAATCTCCGACTGGGATACCCATTTTACCTCGCGGGTCTAGAGAGGATTGCAACATGATTTTAGAACCTGTCTATGCCTCAGCACTGCTTTCCACCCCCAGACTGATGGGCAGATAGAGCGCACCATCCAGACCTGGGAAGATATGCTACGAGCATGTGTTTTGGGCCTTGTAGGATCATGGGAACAACACTTGCTTCTGATAGAGTTCTCTTATAACAACCTCTATCAATCTACCATTAGAATTTCTCTTTTAGATGATTTTTATGGGAGGTCATGCCACTCACTCGTATGCCGGACAGAGGTCGGAGAAGTAGGTGTTCATGGCCCGGAGATGGTGCAGAGAACGACAGAGAAGGTTTAGATTATATGAGATAGGATTAAGGAATCTCAAGATCGGTAGAAGTCATACACCAATAATAGGAGGAGACCCTTGGAGTTCGATGTTGGCGACCACGTGTTCTTGAAGGTCTCTCCTCGGCATGGGTATCGAAGATTCAGAAAGGGAATCAATCTTTCTCCCATGTTTTTAGGCCCTTCAAGGTGTTGTGGTGGGTTGTGGAGGTGGCTTATCTACTGGTGTTGCCACCACCGCTGCAAAGGGTGCACGACGTCTTCCCTATGTCTCAGCTCCGTTGATACATGGATGACGATTCACACGTCCTCGACTGGGGAGAGCTAGATATCGGGGTTGATGCAACATTTTTGGAGCAACCCGAGATGATCGAAGGTCATGAGGAGAATGTGCTTCATGGACAAATGATTCCTTTGGTTTGTGTGATATGGAGGCATGGTGGGTTTGAGGATAGTACCTAGGAATGAGAAGCATAGATGCATGCCCAGTACCCAGAGTTGTTTTGAGTTTTATCTTGTTCTGTTTCATACCAGTTTACGATGTAATGCTTGACCTGGTTAACTAAGAAATGTGTTTCAAGCATGTAAGAAGTGTCCTAAAATGTGGGGAGGGGTTGAATTGATCCCTAG
Organism: Viscum album; assembly: GCA_963277665.1. Taxonomy (NCBI): domain Eukaryota; kingdom Viridiplantae; phylum Streptophyta; class Magnoliopsida; order Santalales; family Viscaceae; genus Viscum; species Viscum album. The sequence goes on from OY728130.1 coordinate 1,091,971,923, forward strand.
TTAAGACTCATTAAAGTGGATGCGCCTAAACCTATGCGGGCGAGTCAGTGTTGCCCAAAGTGGATAGTATCTTGACATGGGGGAAGAGAACTTCCCAATCCATATGACTGGACAGTTTGACACTTAAATTTTTGTGTCCTTACTTGGGGGGAAGACAAGAGGTAGTGTATCCATAGTCATTCAAAGGATGGATGAGTTTTACTCCTGAGAGGTATCTTTCGAGTTGGTTGTTAGGACCCCCCCCCCCCCTCTTTCCTCGTGTTTTAGTTTCGATTCTCAAGGATGAGAATGTTTTGAGAGGTATCTGATGTAATTGCTCGAACCTCTCCAGCCCATTACTTTGTGAAATTACGGTGTTATAGGTGTTATGGGAGGATAAGGTAACTTGGGGTGCATTTCGGTGGACTTTTAAGGGAAATTAAAGGGCAATAGGTTTCGAACAGGAGGCGCACGGTTTGTCTAAACCATACGGCCAAAATGTGGGAGGATGGTGTTGGAGGCAGTGGCTAACACACGGTTAGCGCATAGTTTGTCTAACCATGTGTCCTAACCATGCGAGGATTTTTTGGTGAGGCAGAAGAGACTGCACGGTTAGCGCACGGTTTGACTAACCATGCAATCAAGCCATGCGGGCAGTTAAATTGGGATCCTAAAATTGTGAATTTCAACCGCTTGGCCTCTAACTTGCTCATTTAATCCCTTAAGCAACCATAACTTGGTTTTACCCACCCTAGAATGTAAGAGAACCTCTCCCAATCATTTTGGAGGCGATCTGAAGGCTTCTATTGGAAAATCGAAGCCATTTTCTTAAGGTATGTGATCATTCGTTTTTGGTTTCTTAGATCTACTTAGATCTACTCCATCTCTTCCATCGGTTTCTTAGATCTACGCCCGTTATTGGTAAATCTAAGTGTGTGGATTCCAAATATGATGAGATTTGGTCTTGGTTGTGTTAGGAGAAGAGATCTAAGGAGGATTCTTGGAGGATCAGCCTGGCATTCTTGTGTGTTCTTTGTTTCATGGGATTTTCGTCAAAACCCTTTGAGGTAGGGATCTTACCTTCGTCTCTATCTTTCATGCATCATGCGGGGTGGGTATCCTCTTGTTTTCGTGAGATACGGTTGAATGAGTAAATAAAAATAATAACTGGTTAAAGAACATGTTTGGCAAAAAAAAATTGACATTGTTTTTTTATTTCCATCAATGCTTATCCTTTTATTATGTTGTGAATTGAATAGGCTTATGACTACTCAAAATCACGGTCGTTGGGGGCCTTTTCTTGCACAATTAAATGTTGCCCTATTTTTATGGATTGTTTTTTGGATAGAATTTTATTGATTGTGGAAATTGGTTAATCATGTATATTTGGACGATTAAATGAATACATGGAACCCTTGTATGATCACTCGAATTAAATTAAATGAAAGAATGAATTTGTGGTTGATGGTTGGGGTTTAATTATGTGAAGGGGTGTTTCATGGTTTATTGTGAAATGGGTGAGAAGCGGGGTTGCGGTTGGCTTGGTTGTGGGTTGGCGTGTATGATATGGTTGTGATGGGCAGTAGAGCTGTGGGAAATGGTATCGAAGGGATAATGATGTGGTACGGGTATTGTTCCGATGTGTTTGTGGTTATGGAGGTTGGAATTAGGGCTATAGGGATGAGTTGTGCATATGAATAAAAGTGTAAGAGTAAAATAATGAATTGTGGGGAATGGTAGTTGATTAAATACGGAAAATCAATGGAATTGATTGGCTAATGAAAGAAAATGGTATTGTGTTTCTTGTGTTTTCCCTAACTTTATTTGTGGTTGGCAGGGATATGTTTTACGAATGATTGATCTGGTTTGGTTCTTGTTAGTTGCTCAGTAGTTAAGGAACTAATAAACAAAAATGGTTGAAACATGAAAATCTTAATGGGGTTTGGGGCTGTTTATTGTGCGCATACTTTTGTGGTAGCTGTGTTTAGGCATGTGCTCAGATCATTTCTGTACAAGCCTTATGATGTGTTGAGTGGTTGATATAATTATATAAATCTGTACATTTTATGTTTCTTTACGCACCCCAACCATGTTGAGAACTATTTTCTGAACACCCATGGGGCTGGCGGTGAGATTCTCAAACATCCAAAGGATGGCTGGTTTCTGTTCTTCCCTGTGCACCCTCTTCCATGTTCTGTATCCCGAGATCCTTCGGGTTGGTTATGAAAGATGTTTCCCAAGAGTCTTTGGGAAGAGGATGTGATGTGTTCCCAAGAGTCTTTGGGATGAGGATGTGATATGGTTCCCAGGAGTCGTCCGGATGAGATGTGGTTATGGCCGAGGATTGAGTGTCGACTGGATACTTTGAGCTTCGTATGGACAGGTTGCGGCACTAGCTTGATCTTTGTATGGCCATGTTGCGGCACTAGCTCAGGAAGAGGGGGAAGAATCAAACCGTTATGACTGAGGTCTTGAGTAGTATTCAGTGGGAAGGTGGTGCGGGGTACCCATACATTGATAATATTACTATACTACTCTATTGACTGGCAGTATTTGGTGAGTGTGGCTTGTAAGGTTGGGTGGATAGATTCATTGCTAGGCTTTGGTTCCTTCTATTTTCTCACAGGTCATTAGGATGTCTCGCCACCTGTGCACAAGATATTTAGATTTTTCTACTGATTATACTTGTATTCTCACCCTACATTTACTTTCATGTCTTCAAGGGGACTTCAAGGACAGTGAGGGACCTTTCTAGTTGAGCATTGGAGTTTTTCTGGTTGCAGTTTTTGCTTTCTTTTTGGTATATTACCTTGGATCTTTTCTTGTACTTGTACTTTTCTTTGAGATTTGTATTAAACATGCATATAGGTTGGTTTTGGGTTTATTTTCATTTACTTATTCCTTTTTCTTTGGGTGTTTGACTCATCCTATTTCCCGATATTAATTAATAAAAACGGTAATGGCTCCCATAATTTTAAAAACTCATACCCTTGGTGCTAGTCACCACTATGGGGCCTACTAAAGGTTGGAGTAGGGGCCATTGTCCCCATTTCACCATTTCCAGCTCAGGAGGGGCATCTTTGGTGGGAGGGTGTCATGACAGGAAGGGATTTATCCGACCCACTGTTTCACCCTGGGCATCCCAGATTTTGTTCGCAAGAAGGCAGATGGGAGCTTGCACCTGTGCGTTGACTACCATCGCCTAAATCAAGTGTCTGTAAAGAACAAGTACCCACTCCTGAGGATTGACGACATCTTTGATCAGCTCAAGAGAGCATGATGGTTCTCGAAGATAGACCTTAGTTCAGGATATCACCAGCTCAATGTTTGAGACGAGGATGTGCAAGAGATGGCCTTCAGGTGTCGGTATGGCCACTACGAGTTCTTGGTTATGCCCTTCAGCGTAACCAACACTCCAGTAGTTTTCATGAGTCTCATGAAGAGGATCTTCCAGCCTTACCTTGATCGCTTTGTCGTAGTCTTCATCGATGACATATTGATCAACTCGACTACTGAGGAGGAGCTTGCCTACCATTTGGGGGTAGTACGAGACACACTCCGAGAGAACCATCTTTATGGTAAGCTCTCAAAGTGCCAGTTTTGGATTTGAGAGGTTCACTTCTTGATACAGGTCATCTAAGAGGCTGTAGTTTTAGTGGATCTAGCGAAGAACGAGGAAGCACTTTCGTGGGAGCCATCCAGGAGTGTGACGGAGGTACGTAGTTTTCTAGGACTGGCTGGGTACTATCAAATATTTGTTCCAGACTTCTCTAGAATTGCAGCACCGCTTTTAGCATTGATGAAGAAGGGGAAACCCCTTGTGTGTTCAGAGAGATGCTAGCATAGCTTTCAGGAGTTGAGGAATTGGTTGACTAGTATGACCATCTTGAGGCTACCTAAGGAGAGCGTTGTGTACATAGTTTACTGTGACGAATTAGGGACCAGACTCGGGTGTGTCCTGATGCAAGAGCGATCAGTGATTGCGTATGGTTCTCGAAAGTTGAGATGACATGAGAAAAACTACGCTACCCATGACTTGGATTTAGCAGAAGTGGTCTTTTCCTTGAAGATGTGGCTGCACTATTTTATGGGCGGACACTTTACTATCTGCTCTGACCACCAAAGTCTCAGGTACATCTTCTCGCAAAAGGACCTGAACCTGAGACATCAATGATGGATCAAGTTCTACTGTACTTTGACTTTGAGATAGTATATACCCCTGAGAAGGGGAGAGTTGTAGAAGATGCTCTCAGCAGGAGATCAGACATTCAGCTGCTAAGAGAGGAAACGGAGTAGCTGGATGCATTGCAGTTATTCATTGTGGATAAAGTTAGAGCATCCTTTCTACATTCACTCACAGCCACTCCTCCACTTCTTCAGTAAGTCAGGGAGGCACAACATGGTGACGTTTACTGCGAGGCTCGACATGCTCAAATATCCTAAGGGAAGACACCTGATGGATTTTATGAAGGTAAGGAGAACATCATTCTCTTTAGAGAACGTACCATGGTGCCAATTGCACTTCCGGAGGAAGTGTTTCGGGAGTTCCACACATCTCCTTTAGCGGAACATCCTGGAGTGGCGAAGATGTATCAGGAACTCCAACGACAGCACTGGTGGCCAGGTATGAAAAAGGCAGTATGAGATTTCGTCTCATGATGCCTCATTTTTCAGCAAGTGAAGGCGGAGCACCAGGTTCCAATAGGCTTAGTTCAGCCCTTAGAGGACCTAGAGTATAAGTGTGATGGGATATACATGGATTTCGTGATATGAAATCCAAGTACATCCAGAGGACATGACTCTATCTGGGTGATTGCGAACGACTCACCATTTTGGCCCACTTTCTACCGATCAGAGAGAAGGGATGAGTAGAGAGCCTGAGATGTCTCTACGTACGGGAGATCATAAGCCTTCATGGTTTTCCATCGATGATCATCTCGGATAGAGATATTGGATTCACTTCCTTGCTATGGAAGGGGTTGCAGGAGGCTTTCGGGATGCATCTTCACTTGAGCACCGCATTCCATCCATAGACAGATGGTCAGACTTAGAGGACCATTCATAATCTCGAGGATATGCTCCGTGTATGCACCCTTGACTTCGGTCGTAGGTGGGAGGATCACTTACCATTAGTGGAATTTGCGTATAACAACTGCTACCACCCGACCATCAGTATGGAACCTTACGAGGCACTGTACGGATGACCTTGCAGATCGCCTCTGTGCTGGACTGACCCAGGGGAGTCAGCACTTGTGGGACAGAAGGTGGTACAGGCTATGATAGAGAAGGTAGAGATCATCCAGGAGTGGATAAAGACTGCATAGAGCAGGCAGAATTCCTATGCTGTTAAAAGAAAGGGACCACTGGAGTTTTAGGATGGGGACCACGTCTTTCTACGGGTCTCACCTCGACGAGGTATATGATGATTTGGCTGAGGCGGAAAGTTATCTACATGATTCATAGGACCTTTCAAGGTCCTCAGAAGAGTAGTCGAAAAGGCTTACCACCTATCTCTTCCACCTTAGTTGCATCGGGTGCACGATGTATTCCACGTATCTCAGCTGAAGAGATACGTTCACGACCCATCCCACATCATCAACCACATGGAGCTGGATATCGATAATGGGATGACATTCATGGAGGTTCCAGTGGATATTGAGGATCGACCGGAGCGGGTTCTGCATGGATAGTCGATTGCTCTGGTGCATGATCGCTGGCATCACGGGAACCTCCAGGAGAGAACATGGGAGTAGGAGGCTCAGATGCATGCTCATTACCCCCATTTGGTTCCATAGTGTGAGTTGTAGCTTACAGGGACGTAAATCCCTGAGGTGAGGAGAATTTAAAGACCCAAAAATTCATCGAATTTTTTTATCAAATACATCGGAATTTTACGAGTACGCAGTTTCTGACGGTGCTTGATTCTATGGCCCGGTGTGCTCGGAATCAATTTCTGAAGTTTTATTTGGGTATGTTCAGTAAATGTACATGAAAGATTTTATATCTTTTGAACCGGTGCTCGGAATTCAAATCTGAGGGCACCGTTGAACTCACAGCGCCGGTATTCACTTAAGGATACCTTCACTACAGTTGCGTTTTATCGAGGTTGCAAGTTAATTTTTGGGGTTTCTAAATAAATTAAATAAAAATATGTCATGAATATTTTTTTGAATGGTGAATTAATCCTTCAAGGGGAGGTTGGAGGTGGGGTCCACCTGCGCATAACCTCCCATGGGAGAATATAATGTGGTAGGGCCTAAACGTGCTCAAACCCCCTTTAACACTTGATATCCCCACTAATGGGGGAACTCTTGATTTACCCCTTAATGGTGCCAACACACCTAAGAGATAATTAATTCCTCAATTAATTATCTTTTGAAAACATTTGAATCTTTTCCAACCCATTTAATTAAATGAGTTGTTTAAGTTAATTAAAAACAACTCTTGTGTGTTGTTGTTCCAACAAATAATAGACTCCTCCTCTATTATTTTTGGTTGGCAAATAATAATTTAGTGGATTCTTGGAGAAATTGAGAGAATGGTATCCTCTCCAATGAAGAACGATATCCTCTCAATGAAGAATACCCATCTCCACCGAGGAACGACAACGCCATATTCTCCCTTTCTAACCAGGGAAAGAAAGGGAAGACATCGCCTGTGAAGAACATCGCCAACGACGACATAATCTCCTCCTGACGTCAATTGAACAACTCCACCTTCTCTCGACGCCGCTGAGAGAACACCGATAACAAGGTAGGGGGATTTGATTATTTTATTTTGTGAATTATACCCTCGTTCCTCATTGTTTATTTGGGTTTGATGATGGCCACATGTTATCACCTAATGTGGAGGGAGTGGGCCGAACAAACACGGCCTGACATCCCTTCGATTGGTTCTTGTTTGGTTGAAGATGAAGGTGGAGCTGGAAGGGCGCGGTGTTGACGCACCGCGCTGGAGAAGAACCGCGGCCATGCGGGCTGCGGTGGACGGAAGAGGCACGGTGACATCGTGCCGCACCGGAGGAAGGGGGCCACGGCCATGCGGTCCGTGGTGAACAAAGATGGTGCAGCGCCATCACCCCGCACCATGGATGCTCCACGGCTGGGCCGCCATGGCCGGGTAGCCCCACGGCCGGGCATTCCCACGACCAGTCCACTAATTGAGGGAAACCCCTCAGCCAGGCCGTCATGGCCGGGCCACCCCCCTACCGGGCATCCCCTCGGTCAGGCCGCCTTATCTGGGTCGCCTCAGCAGGGCCGCCCCTCGGCCCAGCCGCCCCTAGGCTGGGCCGCCATTGCCGGGCCGAGCCATGACCAGGCTTCCCCTCGTCCGGGGCACCTCGGCCATGATGCCCCTCGGGCTGGGCCTCCCTCAGGCTAGGTCGCGCCTTCTGGTCAGGCCAACCACTCGGTTTGGGCCGACCACTCGGGTCGGGCTACACCCGTAGAACAGGTCAGACCCCGGTTCAGACCAGGTCGGGCCGGGTCGGTGCGATGGGGCCGGACCAGACCCGGACCCGCTACGGCCATTTACACCTTTTAGCCCGCATCTTGGTCTAAAGGTATCTGAACAAAGAACCGTCTATGGCTATGGAATTCTTGGAGCGAGAGGATTCTTTTGGAATACTCCACATGTGGTTAAAACACAATTGGGGTATGTTCTGGTTGGTTTGAGCCTAAAAACCCAACAGGGCCTCTGGGACAGAAATGCCAATAACTCAAAGACCGGGTGTCTGATTGACGCACCATCTATTGGATTGGGTTCTTTATGATGATACAAAACTATGGGATAAATAAACTCAGTAATTCATGATAGTTGATGTATCGACACTTATCTCGAGTATTGGACCCTCCTGGAATCGAGCGTGATGTGTGAGGGAAACCTAGTGCTGGCTGCAACTGAGATGACAGGATCCTCCGTGGGTTCGACATCGACAATACTATACCTGGATCCTTTGTGGGTTCGACAGTGATGAATTCTTTACCTGAATCCTATGTGGTTTCGATAGTTTTGACTTCTATTCCTGGATCCTGTGTTGGTCTGATAGAATAGCTTATCCTAGATCTTGTGTGAGTCCGACATCTTAGCTAGTCCTGAATCCTGTGTGGGTCCGACAGCATAGATGAATCAGTGACTACATCTGATCAAATCTATCACTCAACAAAAGATGTATAATTGTGTGAGATGAGTCTTGAATTTTAGTCGATATCATCAAATGATTGACTTAAATTACTTTGTGGAATGGGTTGTGCTTGGGCTCGAGAGTTGGAGCCGGACTGTGATTGATAACATAGGTATATGTATGGGAATATATCTAATTAGGGTTGGTTAATACTTCATGGTTGTATCTTTCTTCTTTGGTCTATCCTTTGGGGATTCTGGGAGAATTTTTGGGGTCTCGGGGTCCCCTACTGAGTATTGTTATACTCACACATGCACAGGCTTTGTCCACACCTTATTGTGTCTTGTGTAGATGACGGACAACAGTGATCGAGGCTGAGGGTGACGGATGAGAGGCAGCTCGGAGTTGGACTAGACAGGATGCACTTCAGGGATGAGTTGTTCGAGTTCTATACCTACCCTTCTGGTAGGATTCTCCGGTGGACGATCCAGGAGCTCTTTTATTTTTTTTACTTGTACTTGTTGTTCAGTTGGGTTCGTATACTATCCCACTTACGTTTAGCACACTTTTCATTTATATAATAGTACTTGTTGCTTCTACAGCATGTTTTCAGATTGTGTGTGTTATAGGTTTAAAGGCAATTCCTTCCCATTTATCGGGTTTACGCCTTTGGTGCTAGACGCCATACCCCGACCTATGGAAGGCGGGCTTGGGATAGTCACGACATGGGCCCTGAGGATGGGTCGTGACAATTTATTGATCCCTATGTGGAAATGGGAAAAGATAGCATTGTATTTTGAGAAATGTCACCCTATGATAGTTCTAAAACACAATTCCACAAGGGTGATAGTGGATCAGATCCCAAATTTTGCCTACATCATCCATATTCATGAATCATATATGGAGGAGGACATATCTAAAATCTATTTCCATGAAGTGGTAAATAGGTATAAGGTACTAGTTTATATATTATTTCATCAAGTTCCATGATTTATATCTCATTTATGAAAATATTTATAGAAATCCCTAAGGACTCATTTTTTGATGAGATTGATGTATCATCCTTAAATTGATTGATAATATCATGGATGAAAATATCATTGGAAGAACAAATTTAGGATTGTGTAATGTATTTTGGTGGCTCATAGGATGAGCACATACAATTAGTGGAGTTCTCATATAACTACAGTTATTAGGCCCTAATACATGGTCCTCCTTTTGAAACATTGTATGTGTATCCTTTTTGTTCTCTAATTTTTTTGTGGGAACATGTGTTAATTCTCTGGCTGGACTAGGACATGTTTAAGAGACAATACGGAAGATTCATTTGATCTTAAAGATAATGGAGATGTATTAGATTCATGATAAATAATACTTAGATCATCCTCATTGGCCATTGTTCTTCATTTTATGTGATCATGTTTTTTATAGAATCTCTCTATGGCATGGGAATCATCATTTTGGAAATCAAGGAAATTTATAACCTTGATAAATATTCCCTTTTGTGATAATTGAATGGGTTGGTGTGGTAGAATATTATATTTCATTTACATTATTGTTTAGATCAGTTCAAAAAAATTAAAATATTTATGTTGACAAAGTATAATCATGATCCCGATCATGTGATTTGATTGAATCATGTTGACATCTATCTAGTTGTAACCTTAGTTCATGTTCCTTTATGTATTGTGGATATGAAATATAATTTATTTCATTTAATATGTATTAATATAGTGCTAGTTTTGAGGAAACATGGTCTAATTTAGTTTGAAAAGTGTAAACATGGCAATGAATTGATCAACCAATGGAATGAACTCATTTAGGCCAATAGTGGTTCTTAACTTTATTTGGATGTTGAGATAAATGTTTGATAGAATGTAGCACACTCAGTTTCAGGAAATTAAACATTAATTTATGTATTTTAAGTATATAATTTTATTATGTTTATTAGAGAATGTTGAGAGGAGTTTGGAAATATTTTTATGGATTATATAGAGATGAATATTATGATAATGTTTAGTAGAAAACATGTCACACCTCTTAGGAAACTATGAAAATAAAATAGTCTGATTTAGGTAGGCAGGTAGTTAGGTGCACAGTTTGGCCAAATTGTGCTGCTACCTAGGAGAAACCACGTGATGTTGAACATATGGTTTTATCATGTCTGGTGACTTTCTTCAAACTATTTGATCGAGTCATGTGAGGGATTTCTAGTGGAAGTGGATAGTTCATAATTTACTAACTGTGTGACCTAACCATGCAACATTAAAAAAAATCTAAAAATGTTTGATCTAATTTATATCACTCTTTTGACCAATATATATACCATAGATAGGGAATAACATGACTTCCCCTTCCTCCCAATTCTAAATAATCCCCTTATATTTATAAAATAGTGATCCTCTGGGAATTTGTAATACATTGGTGGCCTAAATTTCATGGTATGTTGTTTTTTTATGCTGGTTTTCAATTTTCTTCTTCTTTTTCACTAACTTGGATACAAGGATATAATATTTTGGGGATATATCCAAGATTTCTTATTCCAATAATGATTATATATGGTTTTTTAATGATATTTAACATTTTATAATGAATCATTTTTTATATAAGCCTTGTCTAATGATGTAACATCCCGGTTCTAGAAGCCATCCAGAGGTGTCTCGTACCCAGTTGGTCACATGGCCTCAAGCACATTTCCCCGAACGGTAGAGGATACCGACTAGCAGAGAGGGTCTTGGGTGTGATAATGGGGAAACTATGCCCTCATTGGCAGAGTACATAGTGGAAAAGAGAAATAATAAACAATAGCGGAAGTAGAAATCAATCCATACAAAAGTGAACAGTAGAAGGATAAAACAATAAACAATTGGAGGACATATTTATATATGAAATGATTCATGGTACATATCTTTGAAAAAGACCAAACAAATCACAATTCTGGAAAAAAAACAACTCTAAAACAAGTAATAAATAAAAGATAAATAGATCCTCATCATCGTAAGCCTAAGCTTGGTCTCATGCCCTCCTACTCCAAGTAATCAAGTACCCGAAGTCAAAGGGCGCTTGCCCTTGTCTATAACTACAACAAAATAGTCTTCTTGGGCCCAAAAGCATGTCCCAAACAGGATATGAGACTAAATCCCAGTAGGCAACCACCTAAAGATTTGTACCTAACAGTCAGTAAGAATATGGAAAGTAATAGTACATGAAGTAGTAAACAGTAATAGTAAGTAGCAGGTAGTAATCAGTAAGCAGTAAGAAGATTATATGCAACAGCAATCAATCTAAGGAACAACAAGCAGTAGTGAAGAATATAGAAACCAACAACAAGAATCCCTCTGGAAATTAATCACATCCAACCCTTATGGTCATATCCAAGAAGTACCAACAACCCTATGGGTAGTGCACTCAGCTTAACCCCTCTGGTTTGGTCATACGAAATTTTAAGACTCTCTATGGAAGCTTGCTCGGTCAATTCCCCTTATAGTCTTGGGTAGTAAGGGAATCTCTGAGGAAGATCATGCACTCTAACCCTCTTATAGCCCCAAGGTCTATAAAATATCTGAGGAAGTACACTCAGTCAATTCCTTCTATAGTCTCAGGTCTATCACAGACTCTCTGAGGAAGCTCACTCGGTCAATTCCTCCTCTAGCCTGGAATGGGTTAAAGAAATTCAAACAAGAAAAGACTCTTTAATGAAGCTCACTCGGTCAACCCTCTTGTATTCTATAATATCTGAGACTCTCTGGGAATCTCACTCGGTCTATCCACTGTAGTATATAATGTCTAAGACTCATTGGGAAGCTCACTAGGTCTATCCCTTATAGTCTATAATGTTTGATACACTCCTGGAAGCTCACTTGGTCTATCCCTTCTAGTCTATAGCACCAGGTTCTCATGGTCCCATTATATTCAGTGCATAATAATTCTATAAGGACAAAGCACACCTATAGAGATACTTTTCTAACCATTCTACATAAACAAACATGTCAAGAATATCATTCCATCCTACGGTCACAAGGTAGGGGAAATAGGTATAACGACCAAAGGCTAACAAGACCCAAAGGTCATAAACAGAACAATGCATGGGTTAAACATCCAATCACAATAATTATCCTCAATCATGATCAAATTATTTATACACAAGCATACTAGAAAGGAAGTAAAAAAACATGGGCATAACGGTAAACACGCAATACCCCGTTCACGGGTATTGGTGGAAATTTGCACATAAACTCAATGACATCAAACGTAAAGGCACAAACCACCTACCTTGAAGCTAGGAGATCAATATACAAGACCCATGATTCTTGATTCTCATTATAATGGTGTAGATCTATGAAACACACAAAATGTTCAACCCATGATATCCTGAGAAAGAGGGAAAATCATGGAGTGAAACTCAATAAGAAGGAAGAGCTCACCACTGCGGTTCCAACGCAATCGATGACGGTCGATTCGGAAAACAGATGGAGGCTCGGGGGCTTAGAGGATGTCTGTGGCCGTACAGATGCTCTCGGTCGATGAACATGGAGAAGAAGGTGTTTCTGTCAATTAGGCATGACCCCAGTCCATTTAATGAAAAAAAGAAATTACATGGCGTGTACTTCTGGAGTATATGGTGTGTACTAGGCTTTTCTGTACTCCACTTTAAGTGGCCTACACATCGCCCCTACACACCGTGTGTGGGGTCCGGACGCGGCCAGTAATCGGCCTTACGCGACATCAAAGTACACGGCATGTAGTTGGAAAATTTCCAGATTTTCTTTTTTCCTCGAAAATGACTAGAAAAAGAAAAAAACCTAAAATGAAAATCCGAGTTCTTAAAAACTTCCCCCCTTAAAGAAATCTGTCCCCAAATTTCTCTAGAGAGGTGTAAAAGAAAAACCCTGAACAGCTACGGCCACTGCGATCATACACCAGCCTCCCTCTCCCCGGTCTCGTCATGTACTTTCCCGTTCTGCCAAAGCAACTGTACCATAGGAATAGACCAGCCACGGAGAACCTGCATACTACAATCGACAATCCAGATAAGATACTCTTAAAACGGTGCATCCACTTTGAGCTCAACCTCCTCGGGATGAAAGACATCAGACGGGTCTGAAAAGTAACGTCTGAGATGAAAAACGTGGAAGACTTCGTGTATAGCCTGGTACCTCTAAGGTAACTGCAACCGATAGGCAACCGGCCCAACTCTCCCGAACACCTCAAACGGCCCAACGTACCGTGGGGAAAACATACCCTGTCTCGGAATCCTCTATTCACCATCTCCCAGGGCCCACATCCTGACTACCCCAAGCTCGCCTTTCATAGGCCTATGGCTGGTGACTAGCACAAAAGGCGTAATCCTCAAAAACTAGGAAGGCGTTGTCTTTATAAAATGTAAACTCACACAACCAGAGTACAAGAGAAAGCAAACACTAAGTAAAAAAACTTTATAACAAGTGTACTGAAAGTAAAGGGTTCTATAATACAATTGCAATAGGAATGTACAACTGAAAAACAAGTACCACTGAAATGAAAGGGACAAACAGGTGAAATGTAGAAGCAGCTCCAGGATCATCGTTTCGGATCCCTACATGAAGGGTAGGTTTTGATGCCCACATTAGTAATACACATTTATCGGTCCGCTCTGTGTATTTTCTCATCGAGTAGTCCAATTTCGGGAACCGACCAGTCTTGGCTCACTCTCGGCCTCCATCAACGTTGTTCGTCGTCTGCATCCAACACAACATGGTGCGGGCAAAGCTCGTGCAGGGGTGAGTATAAAGATACTCAGTAAGGACCCCAAGAACCTCATGGTCTCACAAAAGACAACAAAAAAAAACCACAATGTATGATTTCAACATATAACCATTACTTAGGTATATTCCCATAATATACCTAAGTTATCATGTAACCCATCTCAATCATGAGGAAAACACAAAGGTCATCGATATCCTCCTAACCGCGGAGGGTTCGGGTCAACCTCAAACAGCCCGACACCCTCTGTCAGATTTTCTTTGTGATGTTCTTCGAAACGGCAACATGGCATGGCAAAGTGGATGTGGCAACCAAGACGGTGAATAAAGGCCGCACCGCCCCCGTGACCCCGGCGCACCCGTGCCCAACTGGCGGCCTGCCTGTCCCCTATAGGCGGCCTGCCTGGCACCCCGGTGTGCTACCCGGCACACCCGTGCCCAGCCGGTGGCCGGCCCGGCCCCTGCCGGCGGCCAGCCCGGCACCCCCGTGGCCCCCTGTCGCAGTATGCCTGGTGCCCTGGTGCAATGCCCGCACTGTCACGCGTTGCCCCATTGCGCTGCCCATCACCCCGACACCCTACCCGTTGCACCCGCTTCCTGCCCTAAGTCCAGTCGGCCTACCTGCACCCCACGCGACCTACCTGCTGGTCTCATGGCCCATGGCCTCTCGAGCCGTGCCCTTCGTGGCACTGGCTGAACCGGCCCCGTCTTTTGGGCCGATGCCGCCTGCGTGGCCGCATCCGGCCGAACTGCCCTCGTAGCCCGCTGGGCTGGGCCCAGAATACCAGGTTGAAACATAGCGGGCTGAACCACCCAACAGGCCGAGTCAGACCCATAAATTCTGACCGGGATGACCCATAAGGGGTTGGTCTGAGTCGGTCTGACCGGGTTGGACCAAACCCTGGCCCAGGTGGCTTCGGGAACCAGGACGTTACGTGGCCTCAAGCGCATTTCCCCGAACTCCAGAGGTTTCCGACTAGCAGCGAGGGCCATGGGTGTGATAATAGGGAAACGATGCCCTCATTGGCAGAGTACACAACGGAAAAGAGAAATAATAAAAAATAGTGGAAGAAGTAATCAATCCATACACAAGTGAACATTGGAAGGATAAAACAATAAACAACTGGAGAACATATGTATATATTAAATGATGTATGGTACATATCTAGGAAAACAACAAAAAAAATCAAAATGTTGGAAATACAATAGTACCAAAACAAGTACAAAATAAAAGATAATCATCTCCTCAGCATCGCAAGCCTAAGCTTGGTCCCATGCTCTCCTACTCCAATAAATCAAGTGCCCAAAGTTAAAGGGATCTTGCCCTTGTCTATACCTACAACAACATAGTCTTCTTGGGCCCAAAATCATGGCCCAAGTAGGGTGTGAGACTAAATCCCATTAGGCAACCACCCGAAGATCTGTTCCTAACAGTCAGTGATAATATGACAAGTAATAGTACAGGAAGCTATAAATAGTAACAGTAAACAGCAGGCAGTAATCAGTAAGAAGTAACAGGATGATATGCAATAGTAATAAATCCACAAAACAGCAAGCAGTAGTGAAGAAAACAACAACCCACAATAGGAACCCCTCTGGGAAGTACTCACAGCCAACCCCTCTGGTCCTATCCAAGAAGTACCAACAACCCTCTAGGCAGTGCACTCATCCTAACCCCTTTTTTTAGGTCATACAAAATTATAAGACTCTCTGGGGAATCACGCTTGGTCAATTCCCCTTATATTCTAGGGTAGTCAGGGACTCTCTAAAAAAGATCAATAAATCTAACCCTCTTATAGTCCCAAGGTCTAGAAACTCTATGAAGAAGCGGACTCAGTAAATTCCTCATATAGTCTCAGGTCTATCACAGACTCTCTGAGGAATCTTGGTCGGTCAATTCCTCCTCTATACTGGAATGGGTTAAGGAAATTCAAACAAGAAAAGACTCTCTGAGGAAGATCACTCAGTCTACCCTCCTGTAGTATATAATATCCAAGACTCTCTAGGAAGCTCACTCGGTCTATAACATGTAGTTTATAATGTCCAAGACTCTCTGGGAAGCTCACTTGGTCCATCCCTTATAGTTTATAATGTCTGAGACTCTCTTGGAAGCTCACTCAGTCTATCTCTTATAGTCTATAGCACAGGGTTCTCCTGGTCCGGTGCTAGTCAATGCATAATAATGCTATAAGTCCAAAGTACACCTACAGAGCTACAAGGATAACCAGTCTACAAAAACAAGCATGTCAAGAATATCATTCCATCCTACGGTCACAAGGTAGGGAAAATAGGTATAACGGCCAAAGGCTAACAAAACCCAAAGGTTGTAAATAGAACAAGGAATGGGTAAAACATCCAAGCACAACAATTATCCTAAAACAAGATCAAATTACCTCTACACAAGCATACAAGAATAGTAGGAAAAAAACAGGGGAAAACAGTATGCACACAATACCCCATTCATAGCTATTAGTGGAAATTTTCAAATAAAACTCAAAAACATCGAACGGAAAGGCTAAAACCACCTAACTTGATGGTAGGAGATCAATATACTTGTCCCACAAGGATTGATTCTCTTTAAAACTACATCGATCTATGAAACGCACAAAACATTCAACCCATGATATCTTGATAAAGAGGGGAAATCATGGAATGAAACTGAAAAAGAAGGAAGAGATCACTATTGTGGTTCCAACGCAATCGACGACGGTCGATTCAGCAAACAGACGGAGGCTCGGGGGCTTAGAGGATGTTTGCGGCTATACGGATTCTCCCGGTCGAAGAACCTAGAGAAGAAGGTGTTTCTGTCGATTAGGCGTGACCCCAATCCATTTAATGAAAAGAAAGAATGTACATGGCGTGTACTTCTGGAGTACACGATGTGTACTAGGCCTTTCCATATTCCACTTCAAGCGGCCTATACATCGCCCCTACACACCGTGTGTGTGGCCCGGACATGGCTAACAAACAGCCTTAGGCGGCAGCAAAGTACAGGGCATGTACTTATAAAGTACACTGTGCGTACTAGGAAAATTTCCAGATTTTACACTTTTCCTCAAAAAGGACCAGAAAAGGAAAACATACCTAAAACGAAGATCTATGTTCTTAAAATTGAACAATGAAGATCATTCTTCATCTTCGCCTATGATTGTGAGGTAATACGATGAACTATTCACTCATATTATATAAGACATGAAGGATTAATTTCAAATTATTTTATTTATATGGTTTTTATTGGGAATTTAGTTTTTATAGGTTTTGGAAAACCCTCTTTAGTGTGGGTTTTTGAAATCAAGGATTTTTTTCTATAGAATGTGAATTTGGTTAAATGATTTTAAAATTGTTTTTTAGATTTATTCATGTAAAATTGATTAGAATATTTTTTATATACATGATTTACGTATTCAAGTAGTTGGGAAAAAAGTGTATTGGAATGGTTTTTAGTAATAATGGCTGTCTTGTGTTCAAGTTCAATTTAGATGGATAAGGATATGAATTTCCTCCATCGAAAGTGGAATGGATAAGTGAATGATCTTTCACCCTAAAATGGTTCACCATGTGATGGATTGAGGAATGGAAGACTCACCAATTATGGGTATTGAGAGTTATAATGTTGCATGGATGTGTGAATGTGTGGATATATGTAAATGGTATGGTTATGAATAAACTGGATATAATTATTTTTTTTGGGTTTTTTTCCTTTGAATTTCTTTGTTTTGTTATAAAATTGTGAAATGGTTTCTTTTTTTGGAAACATTTATTATATAAGTGTATAAAACGTTTTCTCTTAGTGGTTTGATTAGGAATGTAATTTGGTAAATACAATTCGGGTTTATACTCAACTGCTTATTAGGCACATTTGTGCAATTAAAAATATTTTATATCAACACAAAGGTAAAGGAAATGTGTCCAAGTCCATTAGTGATTAATCATTGATATCAATATTTTATGCATATATTTTAGAGTGTTTTAAAAATTAATTTCTAAATTTAAATGATTAATGATTCCAATTTTGGAATAGTTTTTTATGGAACGATATATATTATTATATTAATATGAGAACAACAAAAAAAATATTAGAGCTAAAAAAACACATCATGCCATGAACATCATTCGTGGCGGGTGAACATAATTTATTTGATGTTGTGGAGATGGATAACTGTTGAAAAATATTTACAAATCTTGTATTCCATTTACATGATGTGTGTTTTATCAAGATAAGTGTTTCTAAGAGTTATGATGAAATTAGAAATGCCTTATCATAAAATAAAAATTAATTGATTACACGGAATATAAAATTTATACATCGTGACACCATCGAGATACATGAAAAATTATGATACATGTAAAAGTGTTTTTGTGGTATATCATCTAAAATAACCACTCAGCCACATAGTATGAGGCATTTATAATGGAGAGATATGATAAATGACTACTAAAGAAATGTGCATGCATGAAATGATGGTCTGGATCATTGATTCACTACCATTCATTATCAGCTTTCTTTCTCAGCTACCCATGTTGCTCATTCTCATCATTCATAGAATGAGTGAGTAGTTTCCTATGTTCCATATGATGTAAACATTGGTGGATGTAATTCTTAGGGATTATTTATGAATCTCACATTAATAATTCCAGTCCATCTAATTTAATATTGCAAGACAATTGATGTATTTTGATGATTATCAATTCATTACATCAATTAATTTGCCTATATTTTGTATCAAAACAATTCTTCGTATTTTAGTTATGTTTAAATAGAGTTCTGGGTTGCCTAGTTTTGAGAATGAATCTAGTAGATATCTAGTGCAATGATGAAATCAACGGTTTATGTGTCAGGTTCCTAGGCCAATGATACCCACTATACCAATTTGGGCAAAAAAACATGATTAAATTCATTATAAATTGAATCTATATAACATCAATATGAAATCCCTGAACCTGGAATACATATTGTATTCATATAATTCCCAATCCTTATTTAACCTTTTATCTTTCTCAAAAAAGAAAAAAAATTACATTTATTTTTCATTAATTAATTTAGAATAAATGGATAGTCCTTGTGGGTTCAAAACTCCGGATTTCAAAGTATTATATTTTTATTAATTCATTTGAGTCTAATAAAATATATAATTATGGTTTCCCTATAAGAAAATTAATGATTCCCTGTGGTAATTAAATCTTTATACCATAGGAATGAATTTCTGCATTGTATCTTGGACCTTTTTGGGAGTTGATTCTAGGGGTCTTGGTTATCAGTTGGATTGGTTGGTTTTTTATTTCAAAATTTTACTTGGATACAGTTCATCATTGCAGATGGGTATTGTTTTTAGTTTGTATTAATACAATTTTTATTTCATTGTTTTCCTGAGTTTCATAGTGGTTGTTTAGTTATGATTATATGATATGGTTGATTTATTTTAAAATGGGAAATCATCCCACAACTATTTATTAAGCCCTTAAAATTTATTTACATAGTTTTTTGTCTTTGTAATTTCACCAAATATATAGTATCTCCCCCATCAACTCTCAAGCCAATGTGGAGGGGAGGGATGTGTTGTTAAAAACATATATTATCTATGTTTAATTTTTTTCTATTTATCGTTATCATAATTTCTAAAACATTTCTATGAAATTATTTTCTTGAATTATGTTGAAAACAAATGTTACTATTTAAATTAATTTTATAATGACATGACTTTAATATTATAGTATATTATGGGAAGTTCAATTATTTTGATAGGTATAATCATTTTATTTGTAAACATTGAATTTTTCACATTCTAAATATACTCCCACGTGATTCTTAAGAACAATATTCCTTCAAGAACATCATGTTAAGAAAAAATTAATGTATTATGTCCATTAAATTACACTTATTCCATTTTTTTTGGAATGTTTGAACAATAAACTATTATATTCAAATAATATATGGAAATCATACCATTTGAAATTTTATTAAAAATAATGAAATCTCTAATATGTAATTTCTTATAGTGGAATCATTTCCACAAAAATTGTTTGATAAATATTTTTCATGGATTATAATTTTATTATCCTTGCCTCATTTTATACATATTATATACTAGCTTGAATTGTAATCCATCTTTATCAATGAAATATATATCATATCATAAACTAAAATTTTTCGAAATAATCTATGAGGAGAAAAAAATAATTAGATCCAGAATACAAACACTTTATTTAAAATTTTTCAAATTCCAAATTATATATCACATCCACGTCATTAATGTTGAAAATTCATAATTAATTACATGATTTCATACTTCAATATTTAATTATAAATTATTTAATCTCTTCTGAACACCTAAATATTAACAACACTACTAAAACAAATAGTTAATATCTAGTAGTATCCATGATAGATGACTTAATTTATATAACATTAATAATTGAGGTGGACACTCTATGAGGTCTATTGCATCAATTCAAGTATTATAGAAATATCCTTCTCCAAGTTAAAGGTTTCACAAAAATATAACACTATCATTACTTTTAAATAAATTATTTGGTTTTCTTTACTCTCTTTGAATTCTATTTTTATATTTCTATATTTTTTATCCTTATACATCTACAACATCACCATAAATAATTATCATGGACATATTAAATCCTACACATTAATATTAACGTGTTAAGGTCATCTAGTAATTTTATTTTGAAATAATTCATTATATACTTTACAATGAACATCATAACTTTTCATGCAATGAATATAATCTAAAAATTCATTATTAGATCAATCCAAAGTGGTGATCTCATTCTCTATATGTCCTTGTAGTACGCAATAATATTTTTACTTATAATTGAAGACCATAAACAATACATATTCTATTTTTTTTTAACTAGAATTAAAATTTCAATATCTTCTCAGATTAGATTTTTAGAGAATTAAGACAAAATCTTACAATGTAAACTCATTCATTACAACTTGACACTTCTAATCATTATCATTTTCCCATAATATAATACTTTTAATATAATGGTTGAATTCATACATGTAAAATAGTCTTGAATTTAAAATTTTCTAAATCGATTCCCTTAGAAATAATTAAATCCAATGAAAAAAATTAAATAAAATGTGAAAGGTAGAAATTGTTCAGTGAAGGATGGAAAAAAGAAGGCAAACCAATAGCCCAATGAATATAGGAAAACTGATAAAAACTATATCACAATGTAATACTTTTCTCCCTAAATATGTTTTATGTAATTTCCGTTTAAAAATATTTAATTCCGCTCCATGTTTATAATAAAAATATTCCCATAAAACTTAGATAAAGCATAGAAAACACTTAATGGAATCTTGTGATATAATTATACAAAAATGAAATAACCATGCAGTCAACTTTCATACATGTCACTCTTATAAATGGAATAACTATCTGATAGAATTCCATACATTTCACTCTTAAAAATGTAATGAACAAACTATAGAATTCCATATCCAATACATTTGAGGGATATTATAAACCCAGCAATCCCTACCTTATCAGAGAACCACCATCTTTTATTTATCACATAACCAAACATCAATTGTGCAACTGACTTTATAGAATCATAAATAATAAAATCTTGTAAATTTTAGCATGTAACACTTAAAATTTCATTTGATCCTTTTTAATACATTTCTTTATTTTGAAATAATAAATCCATTTCCTGAACCCATTTCCTATAAAAAATTAACATAAAAAGAATTTACTTTGAATTTAAATCTCTATACATTTTAAAAGATACTTTTAAAAAAAAACCCAGACAATGTTGGAAAATTTGAATCAAAACTCCTATATAGGAATTAATTTTAGAATAAGATTTTATAATAATATAATAAATAAATTCATGATATTATATTCCAATGTGGATATATATATAAATTATAAAATAGTTTGATGTATAACATCAAAATATGCATCAATGAATGGAGATTGAGACGAATTACCTTAAATTGTGTATGAATCATCATATAGAAACATTATATTCAGGAATAAAAATCATAGGATAATTAATATTTTATAACAATTAATATTTTATAACAATTAATTAATTATAAGGGTTTACATCATATTTCTTGACGATATTCAGTACATGAGTCCAAAATGACTTTTGCATGGTGTATATAGTAATTGTTTTCATTAGAACTTAATATACAGATAAATATTCATTAAATAATTACAATTTTTATATTTCAAGTATAATTTTAAACCCATCAAATAAATTTTGATATGAAAAATAAACTATGTTACCATCATTGAGATAGTAACATGTATCTACACATGAGTAAAGTTCTCATTTTTCAATGATCATTATGGAAAGAAATATAATAGAATTTTATCATTACATAATTATACTAATATCATATATATATATATATATATTATTTCTTGAAATATACTTATATATATTATTCAGCTCTTATGGTGATGAATAATGGGTCACACCTCTTTGAGGAGGTGATAATTCCCACGTACACATGAATGATGTTTTCATTTTTTAGTGTATGTAATGGAAAGAATATAAATGATATATTATATTATAAAATTGATAAATATATATTTAATTTCATATATAAACATTAATTCTAACTTTAGAAACCATCTTGAGATATTGTAATGGGAAATAAATATCATAGGTTCACTAAGAGGTAGTCCACCGTACACACGAATGATGAATTCATTTCCCATTTTATGGAATGGATATTGATATGGGTTAAGAAAAATATGTAATAAAATCTCCATATATTTAGGATAACGTTTTTTCATGGTTTAAGAAGATTTGATGGAAGTGTACGATGAAATAAAAAACACTTAATTAAAAACAATACATCTTCTTTGGAAAATATCCTTTGATTAACACTTTAACTCTTCCAAGGATGGTATTCTTCATAAAATATGTTCTATAGAATGACCATAATTATTATAGTAAGGTATTTAGTCAGATATTTTCCAAATAAATGGGTTTTTAATTTTGAAGAAAAGAGAAGATGATGTACCTTAGAATTTGTGATGGGAGGGGTAATTTTGGAGATTCCAAAAAAAATAAATTAATATAAATTAATGTTCAACTATAAATGAAACCAAATAGATTTATATTGAATATAGTATGAGTATCATTCACAACACACTCATAAAATATTTTTTGTAAAAATTTAGACTACATTATCAGCCTTATAATTCATTTTTAGCCTTTAATTTACATTTATAGCTCTTACCATGACAACATAGTTTTTTACATTTTGAAGGTTTTTTATTACTATAACATGAAAAACACATCATATTTGAATAATGTTTGACAATTTATCCTTATCCCAATAACTTTCCGAAATTTAGGATTTTTTTGTGGAATTTTTTGTCATTTAATAATATAATATTTGTTTTAAAAGACCATTTATGTCACCATAAACACTATTCCTTATTTTTTCTTTTACAAAAATATAAAACAATATAAACTCACAAAAAATGTATAACACGTCAATAAAATGTAAAATTCTTATAGATAATTATTTGATGATAATAATTATCACAAATTATATTTATTTTAGTATTTTTAATATCATTTATTTGACATTTCCATTAATTAAACAATAACAAAATATTCATTAAAAAAGAATTTAAGGTAAATATATCTTCCCTAAAAATTAAAAATAAATTACAATGATGAATATATATATGTTTTTATAAAAAAATATCTATAGTTCATCAGATCCTGAAGATGGCCTCCACACTAAAAATA
Source organism: Viscum album (assembly GCA_963277665.1). NCBI lineage: Eukaryota > Viridiplantae > Streptophyta > Magnoliopsida > Santalales > Viscaceae > Viscum > Viscum album. The sequence goes on from OY728130.1 coordinate 1,091,995,512, forward strand.
TTTCACTTGATAAAAATAAGAGTATGAAAGGTTTGACTTTTATTGGAATAAAATATTATAAAGGAAATATTCTCATCTATATGGCCATAAATGGTAACATAAATGATAATTTAATGATTATGGATGGAAAATAAACATTAAATAAATTTTCAAAATGTTTCAGGGTCATTTCCAAAATTTTAAAATATTGCATTACCCTTAAATTGCAGATTTAAGCTTTACTATGGTAACCATATTACTAAAGATACTACTCACATTGGCCATAAAAAAGGGAACCATTTAATAAATTTGGAACATATGATTACAAATATGAAATATATTAAAAAATCAAAACCATAAAGTTATTTAATATTAATTTAAAATTAATCCTATATATAGGTCATAATAACGTGTTTTTAAAGAGAAAAGGTTTAAAAGTGTGAAATATTTATATATCCATATTTGATATGAAATTTATAAAAATTACAAAAATTAGATTAAAATATGCATAGTTTATTTATGATTACTTTAAAATAAATTCAAAATATATTTTATCATTATAAATTATTTAGATGAAAACTTTGTTTTCAATTAAACTGCAATATTTTTCACTAATAATAAAAAATTGATTATTATCAAAGAAATTCCAAAAACCCTCACAAATAATATTTTTATATTCATATTTAAAAATGATGTTTGTTTTTCATAATGTAATTTATATAATTTTCAAAAAAAATACAATATTTCATGTATTAAAACCTAGAAAATGCTTTTTTTTAAAAAAATACATCTTTTATTCATAAAATAGGATTTGTTATTATCTTAAGCCTATAAATCATATTATAGGATTTTAAAAGAACATTATAAAATATATAAGATATATATTTTATTAATAAAATTCACTAATAGTGATAAATAAAATTTATTAATTTCAAACACTTTGTTGGAAAATAAAAATAAGATTTTATAAAAACACATCCTTTATATTCAACTAGTTTTTATATTCATTTATAGATAATTGGTAACCATTTAATTCATTTTATAAACATGTGTAAGAATTATTTTTATAATTTAGTTAATTATTTTTATTCCCTAATTTCCAATAATTATATGATATCTATTGTAGAGACCCTATCCTTTTTCATATCACATTACATGTTTTTATGCATAATTGTACAACAGAGTAAAAGCCAAGGATTGATAAGTCAACTGTCATGAATGACTAGGTACATATAACATAAAACATGGGGCTAAAAACACTTTTTTATTGTAACACCTTGAACGCAGAAGCGTAGAACTGGTGAATTATTTTAACACATTGGAATGATTACAAGGAATCAAGTACCGAAGGATCGATCCGGAATGCTCGGTTCTGAGGATGTCCTCTCTTTAATATTCCACTTCTGGTTTGCTTTAGGGTCGGATCAGGGCAGGGTTTGTGTCTTCTTCCTGGGTCAGTATGAGGTCACAAAGGGTGACCCCAACAACGATCGGGGCTGAGAAATTCCCTCACATGATCTCCCATGTTCGATGTTTTCCCCTTTGAGGTTCTGTTTTTGTTTTCCAGAGTCCAATTCCATCAATTGACGATTCTCCACTGCTCTTTTGGCCTTACCCTTCACGCACGTCCCCACTTTGGACTAGTTTGAAGGTTTCTTTGGAAAATTGGGATGGTGTTGGGGGATATGATAATTGAGTTTCTGATCATGGAGGCTTTTGGGTCCTATTTTATTGTGGCTCGTATCAGTGCAGCTTTTTGGTTTGTAATGGGGGTTCTCACTTACCCAAAAATTGTTTTCCAAAAATCAAAAAATGAATTTTCAGTCAGTTTAGCAGTCTTGGAGAACATATAACATACATGAAATTTATATTTTAATTTCTAACTTAAATACAACACTGATAATTCCTACCAAACTATATTATTCTCCCAGCTTAAAGTAGCATATAAATCATAATACACTTCATATAATCTTGCTAAAACAAAACATAAGGGGTGAGCTCAAATGATCTATAATGATAAACAATATAGTGGATGCTATCATAAATAATCATAAACTATTATGGAAAAGTATAAAATAGTAATAAAATCCCTTTAAAAATAATATACAGCATATTATGAAAAATATAAATCAAATAATTCCATTTATATATTCCTATTGATATCATACTAGCCGAAAAAACACATGTAACATTAAAAACGAATCTCATTATGAAGGAATGCATAATGTCAGACATCTTAACCACATAGTCAAGTCCTCATACCTAGACTCTAAATATAAATTTTTTCAAGGCCTTATTCCAATAAACTATTTTTTCTCATGATACATACTGATTCATAGAGGGGATATAACAGGCCTTTCCCGTCACTTACTATGTCCAATGCATTCCTCATATGAAAATGTTGAAAAATAACATAAACATTCGTATTAAAACTAGAAAACGAAATGTAAATACTTTAACCATTAAACATGAATGTTATAAAAATATCACATCTAAAATCAAACATGTCATAGCTCATTGAATACAATATGGATGATTTTATTACAAAAAATCAACTTCAATCAAGAATAATATGCAGTAAAGGATGTTGATATAGTTGAAATGATCAGCAAAACTCTATGAGAGAAATATTTCTTAAGTGAAATCATTTAATAGTTACACATTTATAAAGTAATCCATTTAAAATATAATTTTAATCAACGTTTCCCATACCACATTGAAACTTTTTAATGGAATTAACATTTTCAAACAATCATGATTATTAAATAAATCTTTAAAATCATTATGAATGTATGGATATTAATTAAATAGATTAAGAAAAATGAATCTCTAAAACATTTAAATTGATGATATAGTTAAATATACACTTCCATAAAACCTGAAAATATTCATTTTGAAATATTTTTTATGAAACATGGACATTGATGATAAATATTTCCCAATAAATACTTACATATAAACAATTTCAGATAATAATGAGATTGATTAATTAACCATTAGCTTGTACTTTCCAATAGTTAAGGGTATTTTTAACCTTTTGTGTAATGACCATAGTATGTTATTAAATTATAAATGACCCATAATAATATTCATGATATCATATATGATTCATTTATTACTTTATACTTCAAATTTAATAATAATTTCCATGGTAAATTAACATTTCGAGTAATAATCGCTTTCTTTATCGTACATATTTTAACTTTTTATTCTTGATAGTATCACTTAGATCATGATTTATATACTTCCATAATATAAATAATTATTTTTATATCATATATATTCAGAATGTAAATATTTATAATAGATAGATATATGAAATTGAAACACCATTCATGGAGACGGTAGTCCGTAAGTATGCATGAACGTTGTTTCCATTTTCTTATCGTATAGTATGGAACTAAGTAATAGATATATATTTATCTACATAAGTATATATTATTTGAGTAAAAATATTATTTAATATTCCTCATCATTAATAAATATATACATTTTTTTAAAAATTCATCAATGGTGATCATTGAAGATTATTCTCATCCCATTGTAGAGACGGTAAGTCGTACGTACGCACGAGCAACAATATCATTATATTGATGTTGAAAAGGTGTATAATTGGATTTTAAAATTTATATACGAAATAATTAACATTTTATATTGATTATTTACATCAACTATACTAATAATTATACCCATCCAATAATGATGTGTTGAATAACAAACTACACCACAACATGGATATGGTAAGTCGTACATATGCATGTACGAGGACATTTCCATTCATAGGATGTATAGAATAATAAATATGGTTTTATCATATTTATAATCACATCTTAGTATTTATAAGTTAATAGAGGTATTATTTTAGAATGGAAGTAACAGAGAAATAGGAAGTATAATAAGAAAAGAACATTGAAAGAGGTGGTAAAATAATTACCTCTTCTTCAGGTGATTCCTTTTGATTTGAACAAAAGTGTTATTAGGTTGGATTTATGATAAATTTAACGACTCTAGTTTAAATTTAGGGTAGTTGGGAAGATATTAGAAAAGGTTTTGTCCAATCCAAATGGCTTTGGAGGTGTGAATATGAGAGAAGGGGAAGTACCCTTATATAAGAGAGGTGAGGGGAACTTTAGGAAGAGCTAGAAATATTATTTTATTATAAAATTATTTTTGTTTTCTAATGGATATATATGGTTTTGTTTCAAAGAAAAGGTGGGGATGGGTCGAAATACTCTCAACTAATAGGTTTTAGACATGTTTAGGTAACAAAATTAAACAAGTCTTTTAGATTTAACCCTTTATTAAATAGTTTATCTATTATCATGTCTTCTAGTATTTTTCCACTATATGGTTAATAAAAAAAATTCCAAGAGAACCTAAAATAGTATATTATTTAAATATCTAACATTATATAAGTCATTTGGCCCAATTTTATATTTTTTGGAATATTATATCATTTATTAAAAATGTATTTGATTTAAAAACTCATTTATGTCAATTTGAACACTATTTAGTATGTGGTTTTTTGTGAAAATCATAAAAAATTTATTTCATTTGACAAAATACATTGAATATACCCTAAAATATCATATTCAGATAGAAAATCCAAGGATGGAATCATAATTTTCAATTTACACTTATATTAATTTTTTTAATATCAATTATTTTAATCTTTCATTAATAATGTTATTATATCATCATCATTGTGTCATAAATAAATTTAATTATTTAATGTATAAAAATTACAAATAAAATATCATAATGTAGGAAATATTTTTATATTTATAATTAATATTTATAATTGAATTTATCTTATGTATAAATCTGTATTAAAAATGGTTTATTTAATAAAATATGAATTTATCACATTTAACACTTGTTTAAATGAAATATAATAAATGTTCTAATCTATCCCAGGTGACTCATAAATGATTATATGATTGTCCTAAGGAAGTTTTTGGTCTAAAAACACATATAAAATATAATTAGGACATGTTTTGGGGTAATTTTATATAATTATAATATTATTTTTACGTTTAATTACCCTATTAACTTTTAACCGTGGTAAATAAAATTCAAAAGTTACTATTCAAAAAAATTATTTTCATCATATTAAACCACATTTTACTTATTGATTTAAACCATGTATAACATTTTTTTGAAATTTAATTCACAGAAATGGTAAAATTACTTTTTATTAAAATTTGTAACTATACCTAGAAGGTGAGTAAAAGATTTTAAAAGGTTCAATACAAATTTATATATCTAATTTTCTTATAAAATGACTTCAATGAATTATATTGTACTAATATAGGTAATACATATCTATTTTTACTTTTAAAAATATTTAAATTAAAAACAATTATTTAAATAATTTTTTTGCACTATGTAGTATTTTTCAGTATTCATTAAAAATTGATTATTTTATGAAAAGTAAAAAAAATTCAGCCTATGATAATTTTGATATTATAAATTCAAAACTGAATCATATTATACCAAATTAAATAATTATGAGTGTCTAAAATTATTTTTATTATTGTTCAAAAAAGGACATAAAAGGTAGTTTTTTAAGAAAATAGTTATCAAAATATATAACTATTTTAACAAAACTAATACATTTCATTATAAACACTAAATATAACATTTAAAATTTTTTTTTTAGTGTTAATATCATAATATTTAATTGATAAATAAATATATCATTTAAATAATTATTACACTAATGTGTTGTTTCGTAGAAACCCAATCTTTTGTATAATGCATACCAAGTTGGTGTTCCATGCAATATGAGCTATTAAATTACATTAAAAAATAACCTAATATGAAATCATGTAGTGTTACATTTTTACCCTTTATTAAATTTCTTCCTCTCAATTTCAAATTTTTCTTCAAAAATAAAATTTTGAAATTACAAAATAACTTTATGAAAAAACAACAACAGAAATAGGGTTAATAGCATTTAGTTTTAATAAAGGAAAAGGGAAATCAAAAAGTCACCACAAAATTTGGATTTGGAAAAAAACAACATTGGTGGAAATTAGATACACATAATTAGAAGAAAACTTAAATATTTTTAGGTAGTGATTGTTCTTATCAATCCCAATCAACTGAATAATTAATGGAAAATTGATGGCCACAAAGCCATAAATCAAATACGATTATTTAAAATATCATCGGTTCAAAAAAACATAAGTTATTAGGATAAAAAGAATTTGTTTTAAGATTATTTTCCTAATGTTTAAAGGGAAAAAATACTTGACACGTAAAGTTCAATCCTTTAACTAGTTTCTACCACACACTCATCTTTCACTCCAAAGGATAATAGATCTCAAAAAAATTAAATTTTACCTAATTGTGTAACACCCCTAAGATTTTATGAGAAGTATTCATTTTAATTTATTTGTTGTCTTGCGGTGTATGCTACACCATGATAATCTTGCATTGTACGCAATTCTGTATTTTCTTGCAGTATACGCAACACTATTCTTGGATCGTGTTACACAAAATTTCAATATTGTTTAATAGAAGTTATTCTACGCAACATTGAGTGTATATATATATATATATTCAGTGTATAAAGGAAATATGGTTGGATTATATTATACACAACAAAAAAAGGAATCTTTCACTACACGCAACCCTAACTTTTCTTGCTTTACACACAATCGTGACCTTCCATGATAGCTTCTGTTGTACGCAATACCGAGTTTCACTAAACAATGATATGTTATTGAAATATTATATAAAATAGCCATTATGAATATTAATACACACTTTTTGAAATTTTATAAATTTTATCTTTCAAAATGGACTTCATTTTTGGATTCGGAATATCGAAATTAGCCTAGGGTGAAATTTTGGTATTTTTCTGAAAGCTTCCAATTTTTGATGAATTGTGAAAACAATGAGTTATTGGTTAAAACCAACTTTTTATTTAAATATTAATTTATTTTAGTTAAACTTATTTTAGGTCAAAATAGATACATAATACTTATATAAGTTCAATGTAATTCATTGGAGTCATTTTATAATAATTTTAGATACATTAAAATTTTATGAAACTTTTCACCGTCGTTTACCCACCTCTTAGGAACATTTGCAAGTGTACATAAAACTTACTTTTGCCGCTTCTTTCAGTTGAATTTCGAAAATCCGAGACACACTGTTAATATCAAGGAGTAAAATGTGGTTCAATCAGATAAAAATAAATTTTTGTGAATAGTTACTTTTTACTTTTATCTATCCCGGTTAAAAGTAAATATGGGAATTAAGGGTTAAAATGATATTATTATTAACCTAGAACATGTCCTAATTTTTTGGATAAGTTTAGTTCGACCAAAATCAACCTTAGGAATAAAATATTTCCCTTTAGGTCCACTTGGATTATATTAGGACACTTATTAGTATTTTATTTAATGAAGAGTTAAAAGAGTTAAAATCAATGTTTAATAACTAAAACATTCTTAATACAAGGTTATACAAAACATAAATTTGACTATTAATATTCATTAGAAATCTAACACGATTTCCTACATAATTTTATTTTATTTATAATTTTTAGACAATAAATAATTTAATTTATTTATGACATAATGATGATGATGTAATTACTTTATTAATGAAATATTAACATAATTGATGTTATAAATACACAAATAAATGTAATTTGAGACTTTTTATGAATTCCACTAATTTTATAGGCTAATATGAAATGTTAGTATTGATTTAATTAGTTTTTTTAGAACTATTCAGGCTGTTATGATTTTTACAAAAATCAATTACTAAATACTGTCAAAATTGACATAAAAAGTTTTTTAAAAAAATATTATATTATTAATTGTTATTTTATTATTAAAAATCTATGGTTTGGAATAATTACTAAGATAAGGTTATATATATTTATAATGAACCACTTGGGGTTCTTTTGTCATGTTATAGTAAGTTTATTAACCATATAGTGTAAGAAAACAAGAAGACATGGTAAAAGATAAATTATTTAACTTGGAGTTAAATCTAAATGATAAGGTTAAAATAGTAACTTCAACATGTCTAAAACCTATTGGTTGAGAGGATTTAGACCCATAACCACTTTATCTTAGAAATAAATCAATTTTGAGCTATTATAAACCGAATATGACTTTATTATTAAATAATATTTGATGTTTTTTCTAAGGTGCGCTTATCCTCCCTTATAAAAGGGAACCTCCTCCCTCTTCTCTTTAATAAATTTTGAGCTTTCAAGCTCGGCCAACCCCTGCCCATTTCCCTTCTAAACATCCCTAGAAACATTATAGGGGTTCTGGTCCCCTAAAGAGACCAACTCTAGTGACTTAAGAGGACGCATAAAAGAGGTGCGTCGAAGAAGAGGAGGTTCAGATACGTACGAAGCATATCAGACCTAAGGTAAGGGATAACTTTTCCAATCTCATTTTTATCCAAGATTTTTTATCCGTAATTATTTACTAAGGTTATGTTTATCATCCATGTCCCTGTTTTCTAAAAATGGTTTCATGTATGTTAAATGTCCTTTTTACCCATTTTTTACTTTTACTACATGGTATGTATGGAATATTTCTTTTGTTTACCATACGAGGTACTTTTTGACTTTTTCGGAAAAAGTACGAGAATAATGTTTTTTTAAATTATATGGCATAAATGGATTTTAATGATTTTATAATGACTTATTTCAATTAATTTTACTCTACAAAATTTCATGATTATTTTAAACAAAATCATTTTCTTTTTAAATTTCATGGAATTTTGAGAAAAGAAAATGATTTTGAAGAAGAAAGGATATTTTCCTCAAGAATTCATTTCAAGTGTTTTATCAAAACTATTTTCCATATAAGATGACATTATTTCATATGTGTATGTTTCAAGTATAATGTCTCTATGATTTACATGGTTTAACTTTTCTTATGATGAAATGATATCCGTTTTTTTATATGGATTATGTTATGATGGGATGATGTTTATGAAACACATTTTATTCTTTGGGTTATAATGAATGATTTATGTTTATATTTTGGCACACATAATAATGATTTCATTATGAGATGGGTGGGACCTATATCTCCCTCCAATGCATTGGGTAAATATTTATATCTCATGAGATAGACATGGATGAACGGTAATTTAATCCAGTTCAGTGATACAGGACTGGAACTAGGAGTGAACTCGATTCCTAAAGGGACTTTCTCCACTAAGATGGTCTTGAAAGCAATTACTTTGCTACTATGGAAATCATATCATGTTCTTAATGGTTTTCCACAATTAAATGTTTCATTATCATTCTATTTTATCATGATTGAGGTTCCTTTATGACCAGTGCCCTACTTACTACCATGATTTATTTCACAACTCAAGATTTTGATGTGTAAACATTATGTTCATGTTTTAAAGATCAAATTTATATGATTTTATTATTTTCTCTATGATTACCCTTACTGTGAAATTGATCTCACCCTTTATATGTTTTATTTTCCCCATGATATACAGAAAGGTTTTAGGTTAGAAAAAAATGGAAGATCTTTATGAGAGATGATGAAGATCTTTCACCAAGATTAGAAGATTATATTCCGAGTTTCCAAAGACACTAAACTATTACGGTCCTTTGGTGTCTGTTTTTGTTATGTATTAGGTATTCCGCAAAAGTAATGTAATTTCTATGTACTTCAAGCACGGGTCTCTACATATTGTATAGGGTTCCAAAAATATAAATTTATAATTAATCTATCATACCATCAAAAAACTATGTTATATAAACCAGGACATCCTATAGGGCAGTGGTTGTTGATGCACCCTTGTCTCCCTTCGATAGCGGGTTTAAGTCTCGTGGCCTTGTCATACATGAGAGGTTGTCGCCCGTCCCCCAGGTTATCCTTTTTATAACAATACAAAAATAATCTTAAGAAATATTTTATCCTTAAACAATAGTATTCAATTTCTATCTTAATCCATTACAACATTGTGACTTATCCAAAATACTTGTGTCCAAACTCATAGTCCAAAAAATTATAAAGAAGGTCCACATAACATAAAGAAGATCTTTTTTATCATATAAAAACATGTGAATAACTTCATCATGTATTCTATTTAAATATAATAACAACCTGAACTACCATAAAACATTATTTGAATAGGTATGTATTTCTTTATTCCTTTTGTAAAACATATAATATTAGATATACTCATTAAATTTAAAAATGTTTTAATATCCAAAAATGATGGAGTATGAAAACCATTAATTTGTTCCAAGGTGGTCAATAATATCTAATATATAGTATCCAACATAATTATCTCATGTTCCAATAAATTACTTTAGCCTCAAGACTATTTTAAGTTTTATCATTCTCTCAACCATATATTTTTCAAAAATATTAAGTGGAAATTGAGTCACTAATCTTGGTAGCACACAATCTCAAATTTTTAATGAAGTAGTACTACATTACAATCCTTATATACTCTATAATTCATATAACTCTTAAATCATTAATACAATACACAAATAACACAATTCGTTAATAACATCATAAGAACATTATTCATTCCACTTCATTTAGAGTTGTATCATAACTTGATTTTTATCAAATAGCATCATTTAAGGTATACAATGATGATTTGAACATTGATTTGTGTAGTGTCTCAGATCCCTGTAGATGAAACATTATACATTTGAAACCTTTTTCTTACCCTTGCTATCACGAATGTTAGGTCCTTTTTCTCTACACTTATAAAAAACCTTCATTCCCTTTAAAAATTTATGAAGGTGATTATTGAAATAGTTATCACAAGTGTGAAAATCATTATTTTCCATATTCCCTTTATCAATCATTTTCACAGCCATCCTCTTCTTTTCATTCTTCCCTTTAAATTCATGGGAATCGAAGAATTCATTACTTATATTATACACACATGATTCAATTTTTTCATATGATGAGAATATGTGGGAGACTTTTTCCCATATAAATGTTAGCTTAAGACCATAAAAGATATGATCATTCTTACTCATTGGATAATTAGTATTTCTAGAGTTCTCATTCCTTCTACTGGGCACCATTTCTGAATGACGACAAACAATAATTTAGAACATATCATAATTTATAATCCAAAAACTAGAAAAATTCACAAAATTAATTGAATATTTTCACACATCTTGTATCATAATCATTAAAATAGTTTCTTTTCTGACATATATAATCATAAATCATTCATAATGGTTTGTAAATAAAATTTGAATTATCTTAATTATATCTCCAGGGAGTGTCAAACCAGGTGCACAGTAAGTCCCATTATCATGTACCAGGATACTCCGGGTCAAGCTCGAAACTCCTTGCCAGAGTTTTCACTCCAAGTTACATCTATTGCAAAACCACGTCCACTTGTAGTATCGAGACCGAGATGTATTTCTTGGAAACTCGCATGATATCTACATTATCAAATTTTTTTGATGTTCTTCTATTCAAATCCAAAATGTCTATCTTAGGGTAATGTTTCCTAATCAATGTTTATCTAAATCTATTTCTATGGTTTTTGATAAACTTCATCTAATACTAACTGTATCACCCTAACCCCAGAAGCCTGGTGCCGGTGCATGATTTTGATACATTGTCGTGATTTCGATGAATCATGTCCCGAAGGACTAATCTATTTTTTAGTCATGGAAAATAGATTACATACTTGAACATTACATTAAAATTTCTAACATAAAATACACCATTGATAATCCATTGAAAATTCATTATTCTCATAGATTAAACTAGAAAACAAATCATAATACATATCTTGTCATCCCAGGAAAATGAATCCTAAGAAAAGGGTGATCTCAAATGATCAGTAAGGATAAAAAAATATTGATAATGTTACCATAAATTATCATAACCTTTTATAGAACTGTATAAAATTGAATTAAAATCCATTTAAATATAAACATAAACATAATATGGAAAATATAAATCAAATAATTCCATTTAATTATTCACATGGATAATATAATAGTTGAATAATCACATATAACATTAATTAATAATCTCATAATGATGGAATACATGATTATGGAAATCTTAACCACAAAGTCCAAGCCTCATACCTAGAATCTATATATAAATTTTTCCAGGCCTTGTACCAAGATACTAGTTTGTCTACCTATACCTACTGATGCATTGAGGGGATATAGTGGGCCCATCCCATCACATACCAAGTCCAATGAATACCTTATATGGAAATTTCAAAACCTAAAATAAACATTCGTATTAATACTAGAATACAAAATGTCAATAATTTAACCATAAAACATGAGTGGTTTAAAAATAGTACATCCAAAGTCAAACATATCATAGATCATTCAATACAATGTGGAAGACTATATTATAATAAATCTAACTCAATAAATAATAATATCCAATAAAGTATGTCAACATAGTTGAAATAGATTAGAAAAACTCTGAGAGAAATATTAAATTTTGTGAAATCATTTACAAGTAACACATTTATAAATTAAATAATTTAAAATTAATTTATGAATCAAAGTGACCCATACCACTTTGAAACATTTTCAAGGATTTAAGATTATGAAACAATCATGTCTTTATAAATAAATCCACAAAATCATTTTGAAATTATGGACAATAATTTAATATATTTGAAAAAATGAATCATTAAAACATTTAAAATAATGATCTTGTTAAAGATACCCATCCATAAAACCTTAAAAGTTTCCTTTGGAAAAATTATTTAGGAAACATGGGCATGGATGATAAATGTGTCCCAATAAATACATACAAATAAACAATCTCAAATAATAATTAAATTGACGGATTAACTCTTACCTTGTACTTTCCTTTAGTCGGTGGTACGTTTAACGTCCTATATAATGACCATAGTGTGTTATTAAATTATACCAAAACCATATTAATATTTATGATATCTTATAATATTCATTTATTTCTTTATACTACTCATTTAATAATAATTTCCATGTTCACTTTACATTTTGGGTAATAATCGCTTTCTTTATCATACGTGTTTTAAGTTTTCATTCATCATCATATAACTTAAATCATGATTAACATACATATAGAATATGAAACATGATTTATATATAATATATATTCAGAATATAAATATGTATAATAGATATATTTTTTAAATTGAAACAACATTTATGGAGGTGGAAGTCTGTAGGTATGCGTGAACGTTGTTTCCGTTATCTTATCGTATAGTGTAGAAGTTAGTAATAAACATATATTTATCTACATAAATATATATTATTCAAGTATTAATATTTTTTCATTTACCTAATAATTAATCAATATATATATTTCTATAAAAATTTGTAAAGGGTGATCGTTGAAGATGAATCTCATCGCATTGTGGAGACGGTAAGCCATACGTACCTATGAGAGACAATATCATTCTATTGATGTTCAAATAGTGTTTAATTAGTTTTTATATTATATATAAAGAATAATTAACATGTTATATTTATTATTTAAATCAATTATACTCATTATTATACCCATCCAAATAATTAAGTGTTGAATAACAAACTACACCCGGACCTGGAGACGGTAAGCCGTACGTACACACGCACGGTGACTTTTTCATTCATAGGATGTATAGAATAATGAATATGGTTGTAACATATTTATAATAACATCTATGTATGTAGAAGGTACTAGATTTATTATTTTAGTATTGAAATAACAAAGAAAGAGGAAGTGGAAGAAGAAAATAAATTTGAAAGAGGTGATAAAATAATTACCTATTCTTCATGCACTTAATTTTGATTTGAAAAAAAGAGAACCATTGGATTGCTTTATGATGAAATTAAGGTATCTATGTTGAAGTGAGGGTAGTTAATATAAAATTTTAGAAGTTTTTGGCTGAGTCAAATGGATTTGGTGGTGTGAATGTGAGATATGGGGACGTACCCTTTTATAAGAGAGGCGAGGGGCACTTTAAGAAGAGCTTGAAATATTTTTTTAATATAAAATAATTTTTGGTTTATAATGGATCAAAAATGGATTTATTTCTAGGATTAGGTATGTATTTGTAGAAATCCTTTCAACCAATATGTTTTAGACATGTTAAGGTCTCTATATTAACATTATTTTTTAGATTTAACCCTTTGTTATGTAGTTTAACTCTTATCATGTATTCCTTTATTCTTACACTATATGGTTAATAAACATGCCATAAAATCCCAAGAGAAACAAAAGTGGTTATATAATGATATATCTAACATTATTTAATTCCTTTGGATGATGTTTAGATTTTTTGTAATATTATAGCATTTAATAAAATATTATTTATTTTAAAAACTCATTTATGTAAATTGTTAGACTATTTAGTATTAGGAATTTTTTGAAAATCATAACTACTTGATTACATAGAAATTTTTTTTCATAAACTATAAAATGTAATATTTAACTATAAAATTCGTGTATGGAATCATAAGTTTCAATTTTCATTTATTTTAATATTTATAATACAAATTATTTTTATCTTTCATTAATATGGAAATTACTACATCATCATTGATTCATAAATAAATTTAATTATTAATGTCTAAATTTGTAAATAAAATATCATGATGTAAGAAATATTCTTATATTTCTATATAAAATTTATAGTCTAATTTATCTTATTTTAAAATCTATATTAAAAAAAATTAGTTAAAAAAATATGAATCTTACACTTTTAACTCATCTTTAAATAAAATATAATAAACATCCTAACCTGGCCCAAGTGTAAAAAATTGGATCATAATTTTTTCCTAAGGATTATTTGGGTCTAAAACAATTATTTGATAGAATTAGGACATGTGTAGGGGTAATTTTATATTATTATAATATTCTTTTTACATTTAATTACCCTATTTACTTTTAACTCTTGTTAATAAAATTAAAAAGACATTATTCACTGAAAATTATTTTCATCATGTTGAACCACATATTCCTTACTGATGTCAATTGTGCCTCTCAGATTTATTAAATTCAATTCACAGAAGCGGTAGAATTACGTTTTATTCAAATTTGCAAATATCCTCAGAAGGTTGGTAAAAGATGATAAAAAGCTCAATAAAAATTTATGTATCTAATATTATTATAAAATGACATCAACGAATTATATTGGAATAATATTGGTATTTTTTATCTATTTTTACTTTAAATTAAATTTCATTTCAAAATAATTATTAAAATGAAAAAGTGATTTTTTATGTACTATCCATTATTTTTCACTATTCATCAAAAATTGAATGTTTTTAGAAAAATACCAAAAGTTTATCCTATGATAATTTTGATATTCTGGATTCAGAAATGAATTCTGTTTTACCAAATTCAATTATTAGGACTGTATAATATTATTTTAATTATTTTATACCAATGGACATAAAAAGTAGGTATTTTATGAAAATGGTTTTTCAAAATATATAACTATTCTAACAAAACATTTAAATTTATTTATAAACACTACAAATAACATTTAAAATTTATATTTTTAGTATTTATATCATAATATTTAATTGATAAATAAATATATTGTTTATATAATTACAATCCTAATATGTTGTTTTGTAGTAACCCAATCTTGCATATAATGCAAGTTTATAATTCTCAATCTTGAGTATAATGCAAGCCAAGATGGTGTTGCGTGCAATATAGGTAATTAAATTACTTTAAAAAGATAATTTACTATGAAATCATGGGGTGATAAATATATTTAATCTCTATAAAGAGCACCTAACTTCCTTTTTCCCCTTAAATATGCATAGTGTACCATGGGGAACACATTAACAAAGGGATGACATAAAAAACTTAGTAAGGGAATGAACATAAAGATACATATTAAGCACATGAGTTAGGATGCATGACATAATGATATCTAAAGAATGGAACATATAAAATCACATCATATAATAATGGGATCATATAAACATGGATCATATAAATGTGGAAGAATTATAAAACATATCTTTAGTATAGATCAAGGCAAACCGCCAATCATGTTTCCTATTTTAGTATGGATCAATGCTAACTACCAATCCCGATTCCCATCTTAGTATAGGTCAAGGCTAACTGCCAATATCGTTTCACATCGCATCTAATGAGACTTCACATTACTGAATGTGTTGAAGTCATATCTAGGCCCACCCATTTCAACCATTTCATTAATATCCTCTCTAGATAAATAATAACACATTATCAACCATACATAAACACATGGGTACCCATGGTTTAAAGGCCAGTAAATTTCAAGGGAAATTTTTTCTTAAATTTCTTTGGGATTTTACGGGTACGCAGTTTCTGACGGCACCTGATTCCGAAGCCCGGTGTGCCCAGAATCATTTTCCAAAGTTCTGCTCGGGTACGTTCAGTGAACAAACGAGTGGGTTTTCCTAAATTTAGAACTGGTGCTCGGAATGGAAATACGAGGGCACCGATGAAGCCGCAGCTCCAGTAATTTCTTAGGAAGAGCTTTCCTAGAGTTGTGTTTTATCGGTAGAAGATGTGTAAAAAACTGCGAGGAATAAAAATAAAATTTTTTTACAATTTATTTTTATTTCTTTACCGGTGGGTTAAGTGTGTGGAAAAAGAAGATATGAGGAAGTTGGGGTGGGGCCCACACAAGACCCCCACCTCCTTAAAATTCCTAACACCCCTTTAAACCACCCTCTCGTGCATTTAATTGTGTAACACACCCTCACCCCCCTTTTGGATTGACAACTCAACTCTCCAATTTTAATGGATTGTTCAAGGCTCTTCAATTAATTTAATTAATTGAATGGGATATTTTTAATTTTTAATTTTATTAATGGCATGCCTGTGTGTGAATAAAATAATACAATGTCTTATTTTATGGAGGGTTGATTCATTGTGCGGAAGGAAGGAGAGAACCCTTGCGCTCTGAAGAACATCTTCTTCCTCGTCGAAGAACGCGAAGAACACCGAGTTTACGACGAAGAACTTCGACACTGCAAGGGAATTGTCGTGCCGTCTCCTCTCCTCTCCGTAGCTGGTGAGAGACGCCTTCTTCGAAGAACGGCGATGCACCACATCCTTCATCGTGCATGCACCGACGACGTATATGATGTCGTCTTACGCGATGCCATCTTTCGCAACGCACTTTTCCCGCTACAATCCTATTCGATGACTTCATTGAGGTAGGGGATTAATTTGTGAATAATAATAAACCCATTTTTATTTTCCTTCTAAATAAAAGAGCATGGATTAACATAATATTACATTGATTCAAGAAAGAATATGTTTTCGGGTTGGGAATTTTTGAGTGCGGGGAAAAACGTAAGGGTATTTTCTTAATACTCTTTGAGTGATTTAATCTCACATGCTAAAGTTTTTAATGGTATGAAGTTAGTATAATTTACACTTGAATAAATTACAACCTCATCGATACTAAAATCATGTGTTTTAATGACTTCCATTTGAGAACACCTAACGTGGAGGGAGCGGGCTGAACAAACACTGCCCGACAACCCTCCGTAGATTGTTTACTGATGTGCGGATCAACGGGCGATGACAGAACAGGCCGCAGAGGCATTTTGAAGACTCCGCAGTGAAGTTTGGGTCCCATAAGGACTCCAGGCGCAGACAGTGGGTGAAACGAACCACCGGTGCGCGTCCGGTGGTCTGCAAAAAGCGGCAGCGGCGCGCCACCCCGGCGCGGCGGCGGCACGCCGCCGGAATAAGCCGATGCGGTTGAGCAGCGGTGGACTGGAACGGATTTGTCGTTCCCAGTTTAGGGGAGGTGGCGCGACATTAAAGTCGCGTCGTTCCATCAACCGGGGGGAACAGCACCCCCCCCCCCCCCCCCGCGTCTGCTCAGCTAGCGGCCGCCCAGGCCGGACCAGCTGCTCTGGGCCGGGCCAATCTAGGGGGTCTTGGGCCGGATCGGTCCGGGCCCAAAACCCCCTAAAACGGACAGGTTCGTTCAAACGCCCGTAAATTGGGCTACGGACCTCCGATCTATGCACTGTAAGTTGCAATGCGATATTTGGATCGAGATGGTCATTTCGGTATATTAAACTCAAGGTTTCGGAGAACATTGGGTAAGGAAGGGTTGGTTTGAACCCGAAACCAACTGGGACCTCGGAGCGGAAACGCTTATAACATGGGCTCCGGACGTCTGATTGACGTTCTTCGACTTTGTTGGATTCATCTTAGTGATACGAACCTTTTGGCTTACTCCGCTCAAGGTTTGGATGTAGTTGGAGTATGGTCGGGTTGGTTTTGACTTAAAAACCAACCAGGATCCTGGAAAAAAAGCCAATAACTCTCAGACCGGGAGTTCGATTGATGTGTCATCTGTTGCGTTGTGTTCATATCGATGAGACCGAACCTTGGAATACATCAACTCTAGTCTACGTGATAGTTGATGTATCGACCACTTGGCTCGTGGAGCGGACCCTCCCGGATCAAGCGTGCTGTGTGCGGAAACCCTAGAGCTGGTTGAGACATGAACACTGTTGATCGATCGACTCTGAGTGTTTCAGATAGCCCAGTGGGGAGCGCTTGGTTGTAGCGGAAGTCCCACGGTGGAGGAGCGCTTGTTCGTAGCGGCAGACCCGTGGTACTCAACAGAAGGAGTACCTCTGTAGGCTACGAGGGGGAGCGCTTGGTTGTAGCGGCAGACCCATGGTGGGAAGCACTTGGTTGTAGCAGCAGACCCACAGTACTCGACAAGTGGAGTACTACAGCAGTCCAAGGTTAGTTGGAAGCTCTTGGTTGTAGTGGAAGGCCCACTGTACTCAATAGAGGAGGAGTTCCCCAGCAGCTATGGGTTCGACGGTGATGGAAAATGTACTGGATTCCTCTATGGGGTTGACGGTGAAGACTAACGTACTGGAATCCTCCGTGAGTTCTACGATGATGACAACTGTACTAGAATCCTCTGTGGGTTCGGTGGTGATGACTACAGTACTTGTATCCTACGGGGGTCCCAGCTAGATGAATCAGTAACTACATCTGATCATCTTATTTTGATTTACAAATTATGTATACCTGTGTGAGCTGAGTCTTGACTTTCAATCATTATCTTCGATATGATTGACTTGCTTTCCTGTGTGGATTGGGTTGTGCTTTCCTATGTGGATTGGGTTGTACTATCTAGTGTGGACGTGATCTAACTCGAGTTCGGATGTTGGAGCCAAACTAGAATTCATGACTTTGGTATATGTATGGGAATATACCTAAGTAG
This sequence comes from Viscum album, assembly GCA_963277665.1. NCBI lineage: Eukaryota > Viridiplantae > Streptophyta > Magnoliopsida > Santalales > Viscaceae > Viscum > Viscum album. The sequence continues at coordinate 1,092,014,706 of OY728130.1, forward strand.
TGATGGATTTTACATCGTGATTTTATCTTTCCTTTGTGGATTATCCTTTGTGGATTCTGGGAGACATTCGGGGGTCTTGGGGTCCCTACTAAGTAGCGTATACTCACCCCTACATGGGCTATGCCCGCACTATGTTGTGTTGGATGCAGACGACAGACAGTGCTAATCATGGTTGAGGCATGTAGAGCAAGACGGTACATGGAGGTGGACCACTGGGCAGGACATACACGGAGCGGACGGCTGGACCCGAGGAGATGAGGAGGCTATATGTACCCACCCTTCAGGTGGGACTTCCAGTGGACGGCTCGATGTTGCTTCTTTACTTTCAGTTGCTGTACATTCTTTCCAGTTGTACTTTACTTTCATTTTGGGTTTGTATTCTGGCGCATTTACTTTCCGCACTTACTATTGTACCATGTTTACTTAGTGTTTACTTCAGCTTTCTTACTCTGTGGTGTTTTTTTACTTTATAAAGGCAATGTCTTCCCCTTTTAGTTGAGATTTACGCCTTGGTGGTAGTCTCCAGCCCCTGGCCTATGGAAGGCGGGCTTGGGGTAGTCACAACATGGGTCCCGAGGACGAGTCGTGACAAATTGGTATTAGAGGAGTTCGGTTCTACTACAGAACTCAGGACTCAGATATTTCTTCTATGTGAAACATTAGTGTTAAGGGTATTGAGTGTGGTTATCAGTCCAGGGAGTCCATTGTTGGTGCGGCGGCTGACGTATCCGTACACTAGGACCCTGACTTCTGATTTCCGACTCAGTGCACGAAAACACTTATTGCATGTGTGTTTCAAAAGTTTTCTTTGTGATTACTTTGTGTTATCTCACCAGGTATACTATTTTGACCATGGTGCACCTGTTTCCTTTCAGGATGGCCCCACGACGGCAGCCAACTAGGGTTGAGAGCTTTGTGCGAGATGAAAGCTCAGCGAGCGACGAGGCCTCGGTACAGTGCCCTTTTTCAGTGGAGGCACCGGCGGTACCTCTACCCGCCGAGCCACCGATGCCACCAGCCCCAGCCGCTGAGTACACTGCACCAGTTTCAGCATCAGAGATTTCCCAGGTTCAATGGGGAGACAGACCCTCAGGCAGCCGAGGATTGGCTGGAGGCTGTAGTTCAAGTTTTCAGGTTAGTGGGGACACCAGCTAACCTCATGGTGATCCTTGCAGCGAGCCTCCTGCATGCGATAGCAGGAAGATGATGGAGCATGATGCTCCAGGTGCACGATGAGGCATCCCTTCTGTGGGTAGACTTAGAGAGCATGTTCCAGGCAGAGTTTGTACCAGCCACCCTTCGAGCGGTGCACATACTAGAGATACTTCATCTTCAGCAGTTTAGCATGATAGTGGCGAAGTATTCAGCGAGGTTCACTGATCTCTCGCGTTACTGTACAGATATGGTATGGGACCCATTCTTCAGGGCCGAACCTTCGAGCATGGGCTCAGGATAGAGAATAGAGCTTCATTTGTTTCTCACAGAATCCTGACGCAGACAGGGGTGTTAGAGCGAGCCCTCTTAGTGGAGAGTTTCCTTGCTGAGAAATCTCCAGCAGCAGGACCCACCACTAGCCGGCATGCGGCTGAGTCTTCTGCAGCAGGCAGTAGACAAATGACACAGAGGTCCAAGAGGACCAGACCTACAGATGATCAAACGCATGACACAAGATCGTGTGTGCGAGGCACCCGGGGTGGAGAACAACTTACCAGGAGCAGACAATGTTACTCCTGCGACGGGGTTGGTCACATGGCTCGTGACTGTCTGACCCACCATACAGATGACCAGCAGATAAACGAAGGACCTCCCAGGTAGAGGCAGAGGTTTGATCGGGGTGGATCTCAATGAGCAGGAGACCAAGGCAGGGGAGCTAGTCATGCAGTGGGTGGTGGGTGATGCATTAAGGACCTACCACCACCACCACCAGGAAGACCACCCCGACCACAGGGAACGGGTGGACAGGGGAGAACTCAGCATCAGGCAGCTGAGGCCTACGATCATGGAGCTCCGAGAGCAGATGGACAGGAGTGGTACTAGCTCCATACATGGAGACTTTTGTTCATGTTTCTTCTAGATTTGTTTATGTTTGTTTGTGGATGCTTTGTGTCTTTGTACTTTGAGCTGCAGTAATAAAATACACCTTTCCTTGTGGCATTTACTTTCCTCTCCTCTCTTTATATTGTTACTAAGAGGTTCTGGTTTAAAAACCATTGACTTGACCCTCACTTTTGAGATACCTAATGGAGGAGACCAAGTGACCACACACTGATGCCGAAAGTGTGACTCAACCCTTAGAGGAGAGAGTAATGGTTGGATCCCTTGGTAGTAGCGTCGAGGCCTTAAGACATCATCCTTGGTATGGATTAGTATCATCCATGTCGAGATTGACTCTATTAGGCAAAGAACGTGGTTCATCCAGGGGATGAGACCAGATTCCTCTTATCGGAAAAGAAGAAATCTTAGCAGCTCTTGTAGGACCAGAGAAGGTCCAGGTCATCCAAGAGCCGATGAGGATAGCTCAGAGCTGACAAAAGTCTTGTGCTGACAGGAGGCAGAGACCACTAGAGTTCGAGGATGGCGACCACGTTTCATTATAGGTCTCACCTTGACATGGATTACAGAGTTTTAGCCACGGAGGAATGTTATCTTCATGCTTCATTAGACCATTCCAGGTTCTCAACAGGATAGGCGTTGTGGCTTACCTCCTGGCTCTACCACATCAGTTGCACCGGGTGCACGACGTCTTCCACGTATCTCAGCTGAGGAGATACGTGCATGACCCGACGCATATCATCGACCATGGGGAGTTGGAAATTGACGATGGGGAGACTTTTGCAGAGGTCCTGGTGGAGATCGAGGATTGACAGGAGCGGGTCATACGTGGGCGGTCGATTCCTCTAGTGTGTATCAGATGGCAGCATGGGGACCTCCAGGAGAGCACTTGGGAGCGGGAGGCTCAGATGCATGCTCAGTACCCTCATTTGTTTCCCTATTTTGTGATGTATCTTTATGGAGACGTAAATCATTTAGGTGGGAGTAATGTAAAGACCCGTAAATTTCACGGGAAATTTTTTCTTAATTTTCTTTGGGACTTTATGAGTACGCAGTTTCTGACGGTACCTGATTCTGAGGCCCGGTGTGCCTGGAATCATTTTCCGAAGTTTTTCTCGGGTACGTTTAGTGAATGAACGAGTGGGTTTTCCTAACTTTTGAACTGGTGCTTGAAATCTAAATCAGAGGGCACCGATGAAACCGCAATGCTGGTAACTGCTTAGAAAGTCCTTTCCTGGAGTTTTTTTTTCTCAGGAGGAGATGTTAAAAAAATGTGAGGAATAAAAATAAAATTGTTTTACAATTTATTTTTATTTCTTTACCAGTGGGTTAAGTGTGTGGAAAAGGAAGATGTGGGGAAGCTGGGGTGGGGTCCACACGATACCCCACCTCCTTAAAATTCCTAACACCCCTTTAAACCACCCTCTCTTGCATTTAATTGTGTAACACACCTGCACCCCCCTTTTTAATTGACAAGTCAACTCTCCAATTTTAATGGATTGTTAAAGGCTCTTCAATTAATTTAATTAATTGAATGGGATCTTTTTAATTTTCAATTTTATTAATGGAACTCGTTTGTGTGAATAAAATAAGACAATTTCTTATTTTATGGTGGGTTGATTCATTGTGCGGAAGGAAGGAGAGAACCCTTGCGCTCTACAGAACATCTTCTTCCTCGACGAAGAACGTGAAGAACGCTGAGTTTACGACGAAGAACTCTAACACCACAAGGGAATCGTCGTGCCGTCTCCTCTCCTCCCCGCATTCGGTGAGAGAATCCTTCTTCAAAGAACGGTGATGCACCACATCGTTCACCGGTCATGCACTGATGACGTATACGACGCCGTCTTACGCGACGCCGTCTTCCGCGATTCCATTTTCCCACGATGATCCTTGTTCGACGACTTCATCGAGGTAGGGGATTAATTTGTGAATAATAATAAACCCATGTTTATTTTCCTTATAAATCAATGAGCGCAGATCAACATAATATTATGTTGATTCGCGAAAGAATATGTTTGCGGGTTGGGAATTTTTGATTGCGAGGAAAAAATTAAGGGAATTTATTTAATACTCTTTGAGTGATTTAATCTCACATCCTAAAGTGTTTAATGGTATGAAGTTAATATAATTCACACTTGAATAAATTATACGCTCGTCGATACAAAAAGAATATTTTTTAATGACTTCCATTTGAGAACACCTAATGTGGAGGGAGCGAGCCGAACTAACATGGCCCGAAAACCCTCCGGAGATTGTGTCTTGATGTACGGATCGACAGGCGATGACCGAACGGGCCGCAGAGGCGTTTTGAAGACTCCATGGGGAATTTCGGGTCTCGTAAGGACTCTAGGCATAGACGGTGGGTGAAACGGACCACCGGTGCACATCTGGTGGTCCGCAGAAAGCGGCAGCGGCGCGCCACCCCAGCGCGGCGGTGCCGGCGACCGGCGGTGGCGGTGCGGAATTAAAGTTGCACTATTCAGTCAATCGGGGGGGAAAAGCACCCCCCCCCCCCCCTCCCCACGTCCGCTCAGCCAGCGGGCGTCCAGGCCGGACAGGCCGCTCCGGGCCAGTCCGCCCACGCCGGGCTGGGCTGCCCATGCCGGGTCGGGTCGGGCCGCCCGCGTCGGGTCGCCCGCCGGGTCAGGCTGCCCGCAAGGCCGGGCCAGACCCGACCCAGGTCGGTCCGGGCCCAAAACCCCCTAAAAACGGACAGGTTCGTTTAAACGCCTGTAACATTGGCTACAGACTTCCAATAGATGCACCGTCAGTTGCGATGCGATCCTTGGATCGAGGAGGTCGTTTTGGTATATTAAAATAAAGGTTTAAGAGAGCTTTGGGTACGGCCGGGTTGGTTCGAATACGAAACCAACTGGGCCCTCAGAGCAGAAACGCTTATAACTTTAGCTCTGGATGTCCAATTGACGTGCCTTCAACGTTGTTGGATTCCTCTTAGTGATAAGGACCTTTTTGCTTACTCTGCTCCAGGTTTGGACTAAGTTGGAGTACGGTCGGGTTGGTTTTGACTTAAAAATCGACCGGGCCCCTGGAAAAAAAGCCAATAACTCTCAGACGGGGCGTCCGATTGATGCGTCGTCTTTCGCGTTGTGTTCCTACCGATGAGATGGAACCTTGGGATACATGAACTCTGGTCTATGTGATAGTTGATGTATCGCCCTCTTGGCTCGTGGTGCGGACCCTCCCGGAACGAGCGTGTTGTGTGCGGAAACCCTAAAGCTGGCTGAGACTTGATGACTGCTGGTCGATCGACTCGGAGTGTTTCAGATAGCCCAGTGGGGAGTGCATGGATGTAGTGGCAGACCCATGGCGGAGGAGAACTTGGTTGTAGAGGCAGACCCGCGGTACTCAATAGAAGGAGTCACTCTGTAGGCTATGAGGGGGAGCGCTTGGTTGTAGCGGCATACCCATGGTGGGAAGCGTTTGGTTGTAGCAGCAGGACCACATTACTCTAAAGGTGGAGTGCTACAGTAGTCCAAGGTTAGTGGGAAGCGATTGGTTGTAGCGGTAGACCCACTTTACTCGATAGAGGAGGATTTCCCCATCAACTAAGGGTTCGACGGTGATGGAAAATGTACTGGAATCCTCTGTGGGTTCGACAGTGAAGATTATCGTACTGGAATCCTTCGTGGGTTCGATGACGACGACAACTATACTAGAATCCTCTGTGGGTTCGGCGGTGACAACTACAGTATTTGTATCCTACGGGGGTCCCAGCTAGATGAATCAGTAACTACATCGGATCATCTCCTTTTTCTTTACAAATGATGTATACCTGTGTAAGCTGAGTCTTGACTTTCAATCATTATCCTCGATATGATTGACTTGATTTCCTGTTTGGATTGGGTTGTGCTTTCCTGTGTAAATTGGGTTGTACTATCCTGTGTGGACGTGATCGAACTTAGGCTTGGATGTTTCTGCCAAACTAGAATTGATGACTTAGGTATATGTATGGGCATATACCTAAGTAGTGTCGAATGTTACTTCGTGATTGTATCTTTCCTTTGTGGATTATCCTTTGTGGATTCTGGGAGACCTTCGGGGGTCTCGGGGTCCCTACTGAGTAGCGTATACTCACCCCTGCACGGGCTATGCCCACAATACGTTGTGTTGGATGCAGACGACGGACAGCACTGATTGTGGTTGAGTCTTGTGGAGCAAGACGGTACCTGGAGGTGGACCACTAGGCGGGACGTGCACGGAGCGGACGGCTGGACCTGAGGATCAGATGAGGCTATCTGTACCCACCCTTCAGGTGGGAATTCCAGTTGACGGCTCGACGTTGCTGCTTTACTTTCATTTGTTGTACTTTCTTTCCAGTTGTACTTTACTTTCAGTTTGGGTTTGTATTCTGGCCCATTTACTTTCCGGACTTACTATTGCACCCTATTTACTTAGTGTTTACATCATCTTGCTTACTCTGTGGTGTTTGTTTACTTTATAAAGGAAATGCCTTCCCATTTTGGTCGGGATTTACTCCTTGGTTCTAGTCGCCAGCCCCAAGCCTATGGAAGGCGGGCTTGGGGTAGTCACAGCACGGGTCCCGAGGACAGGTCGTGACACATGGAAAGAATTGGATACCAAAATCATGACATAAAGCATAAACAATAGGAATATCATGAAAGTGTCCAAGAATGAATTGGATTATAACATGCATGGACGTTTATAAGGTAAAATAGTCATATAACATGGTAAGTGGTGTCAAAAATATGTGCCAACATAATTGAAATGTATTTGAGAAACATTATCATGATAAAAAATTGTAAGGTTTAAAATAAAAAAATATAGCGATTTTAAAATAGAAAAGAAGAAAATATTTTATATAAGACCATAACTGAAAAAATATTTTATTCATTATAAAAAAAATTATTTTATGAATAAAATGGTGGAATAAAAAATATGATATAGTGTATTATAAATCGGGAAACAAATTGAGAAGTTCAATTAAAATATGTTTTCTTATCAGAATGTTTTAAGTAGGAAATATCTTAAAAACATGTATATCCCTAAAAAAGAGTTGTGAAAGGGTCTTCATAAATTTATTTTAAAAAACTAAATTGCATTTATATTATGTAAATAAACATAAAAGACAACTCCATTTTGATATAATGAATGATAAGGCAACCTGATAGAGCAATCATTTTTGGGTAGAATTCGTTACGGTTTACTAACAAGGTGTCTGGTGTACCTAAGAGGGATTAATGAGAAATAAAATGGGTTTATCATCACTTATACATTTTGAGGGATGTATGGGGGAGGTGAGAAAACATACTCTGTCATTTGGGATTAAACATAAAATGTCATTGCATAGAGGAAAATATTGATTAAGAGAGAAATTGAGAATATCCTTTACCTTAAAGCTGGTGGTGTACTCCACCTATTATTAATGACCTGAATAAAATTTTTTGGTTTATAAATTATTAAATAGAGAAACTCTTCTTTGTGAAATTTATTTATTTTAATCCTTTTTGGTTCATTAAAGACATTTTTGATTGGCAATAAGGATCAATTTCCTTGTTCGGGCTCGTTTTCTTATTTGGTTTTAATCACCAGTTCGCCAATATTCATGTTTGAATAAACATGTAATATTAATTTGGTTGTCCAAAATTTATGTTATTGTCTATTATTTAACATCTTGTATATTACATGGTGTCATATTTAATTTGGGTACATTTAGTGAAGTGGAATTATTATATAAAACAATAGTGCCATCCATTTTTTGTAAAATGGTGGGTTTGATTACAAGGAACATGTTTTTATTTATTTATTAAAAACTTTAGTACAAAAGGATTAAAAAACCAAAAAAAGGATATATTACATATATAATAATCTGTTTAAACCATAACTTAAAAGGTTTTATGACCATAATTATAGATGATATTAGGAAATGATAAACTGTTGTCCTTGAATTTGCTAAATGAGCACATGTCAAACTGTGATTTCATTTCTTTCAAATAAAAGGTGGGGAAAGGAGTGAAGATAAGGAAGTATCACATTAGGATTATATAATTCTATTAAATGTATGTTAATAGAGTTATCATACCATTTGGGTGAAGGGAAGTGGGGAAAGAAACAAAAGGAATAGAACTTAAAAGAAATGAAAGAATTGGAAATAGGAATTTACCTCTTGAGTAAACCTCATTTGATAACCCCTTATGGGGAGAGTTTTTGGAATTTTGAAGAGAGTTGGGGTCTTTTATGTGGGGGAGAGACTTGGGGAGAGATTTGGGAAGAATATTGGGATGGCACAGGTCTTGAGATTGGTGAAGATAAGAGGTAAAAATGGGGGGGGGGGGTATTTATTGTGTTTGGGAGAGGGTTTCTCATAATTTTATAATTATTATTTTATTAATTTGCCTCAATACACGAAGTAGTGATGATTCAATGACCAAAAACCTAAATAAATGCATTTTAGTTTGATATTGGGGTTCTTACATCACTTGTGATGTCTGGAATAGTGGACATGAATTATAATGTATTTATACGGTAAATTAATGTATTTCACTATTCACTACAAATTCAAGTATTTCAGAATATTACCAAAAATTCACAGTCACCACTTATCGACGTGTAGATTCCATAAATGAAATTATTTTTTCAGAAATTATTTTTAAACTTTTATTATTTTCATATTTAACTAAACTCTATATTTATTATTAAAAAACTAGTTTTAAAACATTCATTTTCTTATTCTAAAATATATGTACATCATACTTTCACATAAATATTATTTTTATACTATCATAGGTACGGTTACTATTTATTAGGGTATATCACTATTCATAAGGGTTTGTTACTATTCATAAGGGTGTTTTACTATTCCCCAAAATTATGTTTGTCATATCAGACTACAAATAACAAACTGATCGCAACTAGGTATGTCATGTTTTTGAAATTCCAAGAATATAAGTGAAAAACTTATGTTTAAAGATCACATAGAACTTAGTAGATCATTATGTTGTAATATCATGTGATTTTATAAAATATTTATAATAGAGGAATTTCCATTTATAAAACATTAGTTCATTACATTCTTCCCCCCATAAGAAATTTCTCCCTTGATTTTTTTTAAATTCAATTCCATAAATAGGTGCAGTACTTTTCCTTCATTGCTTCCTCTAGTTCCCATATTCCCACTTTGCACGTATGGTTTCACCTAAGTATCTTGACCAGGTGAGTAGTATTGTTACATAGATCATTATCACTACGATCCAAGATCTTCAATGGATGCTCCTAATAAAACTAGACCCTCTTCCAACTATACCACCTATTAAGAGTGTACATGTGAAGGGTCTGGAATGTACTTCCTTAAGAGGGATACTTGAATGACATCATTTACATTCATCATGGTAGGTGAAAGTGGAAGTCGACATGCCACATCTTCGACTCAATCATGAATCTCGAAGGGGATGATATACCTGGGGCTAAGCTTTCCTTTTTTCCAAATCCCATTACCTTCTTCTATGGAGATATTCATAGAAATACCATGTCTCTAACGTTAATCTCATGGTCTCATCGAAAATTTTCTGCATATATTTTTTGTTATCTTTGGCCTTCCTTGATATATTGTTGAATGGTTTTCACATTCTCCACCATATCTTCTTCCATTTCAGGTCCTAGAAGATTAATCTCACAGACTTCATCCCAATATGAGGGTGTTTGGAACCATTCCCCCTAAATGGTATCATTTGGTGCCATTCAGATACTCAAGTGGGAACTGTTTCTGTAAAAGAATTCAACCAGGGAATGATGTTGGTCCCACCCTCCTTTAAATTCCCTAGAACATGATCTCAAAATGTCTTCTAGTGTCTAAATATTCTGATCAGATTGGCTGTTAGTTTGAGGATGATAGGCCGTACTGAATTTCAGTTCAATGCTTAGAGAATTTTTCATAATTTTATCAAACATCTTGGTGAATCTAGGATCACGATCAAATACAATATATAGTGGTACTCTATACAACGTTGCCAATTCTTTTATGTAAATACCTTCATGTTGATCAAATGGGAAGTCCTCTCAAATCATGATAAAGTGAGATACCTTTGTAAGATGATCCACAAAGACCCATATAACATTGTTTCCTCCAGATGTCCTTGGATGTCCAGTGACAAAGTCTATGGTAATGTTATCCCACTTCCCTGTTGGTATGGATAGTGGTTGAATCCTGACCTTTGAGGTATTCCTCTAATCCTTCACTTACGGACATACCTGGCACCTTGATATATATTCAGAAATATCCCTTTTTAATATTGTATCACAAAAAGTTTTCTTGGAGTTATCGAAACATCTTTGTGCTTCATGGGTCAATAGAAAAGATCGAGCTATGTGCATCTTTCAAAAAATCCATCTTTATCTTTGGAATGGATGGTACACATAATCATGACCAAAATCATACAAATCCATCATCATCAATCCATAAATTATATAATTTCCCATATATAATAGCTTCCACCATTTTCAAAATTTCAACATCCTTTCTTTGAACATCATTTATTATCCCTAAGAGGGATGGTTGAGCAATAGTTCAAGAATGAATTGATGATGATCTCCCCTTAATGATACCCATGTCCATACATTTTCAATCAATGAATATATGACCATTTATAATTCTCATCATTGATAAAGATACAAGATCTATTCTACTTAGAGAATATGACACCTTATTTTTCTTATCGGGACGGTAGTGGATTGAGTATTCATAATCCTTACTGATCTCCATGCATCTTCAATGGTTCATATTATTCTTTTTCTGTGTGAATATATATTTGAGACTCTTGTGGTCATTTTTTATCTCACACTTCTCTCCATAAAGATAATGCCGCCATATTTTCCATGCAAAAATCACAACCACCAACTCCAGATCATGCACGGGATAGATTTTCTCATGGATTTTCAGCATCCTTGAGTCATAGGCTATCACATTATAATTTTGCATCATCACACATCCTAAGACATTCATTGAAGCATCATTTTACACCACAATGAGTTTTTCACTTGTTGGGAGTGTGAGTATTGGCGCAATGATAAGCCTCTCTTTCAAATATATAAAACATTCTCCACATTCTTGAGTTCATACAAAAATTAATCCCTTCTTTTTCAGCTTGGTCATTGGTTTTAAAAATATTGAAATGTTCTTCACAAATCATCAATAATACCCAGATAGACCCAAAAAGATGTGAACCTCCATTAAAGAAGTTTTCATGGGCCACTCATCAATTGACATTTTCTAGGAAGGGTCTATAGATATCCCTTTGCTTGTGATAACATTCCCCAAGAATGATTCTTCCTCCATCCAGAACTCACAATTATAGTAGTATGCATACATCTTCCCCCTTCACAATGTCTTTAACATAGTATTCAAATGCCCCTCATATTCCTCCTTTCTCAAGGAGTATATCATAATATCATCAATAAACACTTCCATAAATTTGTCGAGGTAATATCTAAAGTCTCAATTAATTAAATATATGAATAATTCTGGATCATTAGTGTGTTTGAAGGGAATCACTGTGAAATCATAGTGCCCATACCTTGTTCTAAAGGTAGTCTTGAGAATATCTTCCTTCCTACCCTTTAATTGGTGATATCCCGACTGAAGGTCCCTATTAGAGAAATAACAGCCCCCACAAAGCTGATTGAACAAGTCGTCTATTTGTGGAAGGGGATACTAGTTCTTTATCATGATATTATTGGTCTCACAATGATAAATTTATTGATGAATTGATGTATCCTTCTTCATGATGTAGAGGACTGGCGCATCCCATGGTGAAGCACTCGGGCATATAAAACCATTATCCATATTCCCATGTAACTTCTTATTCATATATTCTAGCTCTATTGTGGCTATTCTATAATTTGTATTTGATAATGGAAGAGATATAGGGATAAGTACAATTGAGAAGTAAACCTCTCTGTTATGATAAATTCTAAGAAACTATTTAGGTAATACACCAGTGTAATCCATCACGGTGGGAATGTCTTCAAGTATGATGCTCTCTGTTATCTCAATCATTTTAGCTAGATATTCTCTCTCACAGGGCAACAATATCCACACATGAGATGATGACTATAAAAGAGGTTCATCTTCCTCTTTACACATGTAAATAATCGACGGATGCTTCGGGATGTGAAGAGTGATATCTCATTCCTGATAGTTATTGTTGGATTTGTATAAGATAGTCAATACATTCCCAAGATTGCGTCGAACTACATAGTAGAAAGTATGATAAGATTTGATAGGTTGTTCATTCCATAAACATAAATCGTTGAAGAGTTATAAACCATGGACACAATAATTTCCCCATTTTCTATTCCCATAGAAAACTTATCCCTTAAATTATGAGGTGGTGTTTGAATAGTTATACAAAACATGAAAGATATGAAAGAATGTGTACAAATAGAATAAAATAGTACATTATCTATTCTTGAATGAATAACTAGCATATCTTTCACCACATAATTTTCCATCTCCACCTTAGACGTAGTGATAGCATAAGCCCTTCATTTTTTCCTTGAAGATTTTTTTGATTGACTCCAACAACCCATAGCTTAGAGAAATTTCTTTCATAATTCCCATGATTCTTTTATTTGTAACACTGCACTACAGGCTGAGTATTGATCTGAATTTCCTTTTTTTATTCCTTATTAGCAGGATTCTTCATATACCATCAATAGTTTTTATCTATATGACCAAAAATTCAATATTTGATGGAATTATTAGTTCCCTTTAGACTGTTCCTAGGGCGATTCTTCCCACATCTTTTACAAGGGATAAAGTCGGGTTTCTTTCCATCATGGGATTTTTTTATCCAACCACACATTTTGTTCTCCATTCCTTTCATTTTTTCACTAGTCCCATGAGACCAATGAGAGTATCCAATACCCATTTCACCCTTAAGGTCACAAAGGACAATGTCCTCATAACTATCAATGTCTTGAATCTCCAACACTTTATGTAGACTCAACATTAGACTTCTAAATAAGTGATCCACCTTGCTAACAGTGTTCAAGACAATTCCAGAGGAATACCTTTCCTTCCTTGTGAATTATTATTCATATACCCAGATGGACTCATCTTCCTCCTTCATTGAGTCATAATAACTCTCTTTATATCTTGAGAAAGTTGGTTCGAGGAAATTATTTGTTGGAAAACATCCAATTAATTCCTCCCAATCCATTGTATGAAATTACACTTTGGACTTTGTATTCTTGATCAGTGACCAACACTGATCAGCTTACCCATCAAAACTATTGACCTCCAGTACCACTTTCTCTATATCTGAGCACTAGAGGATGAAGAATATTTTTTCAATTTAGTTAATCTACTATTCTGTGATGAGGGGGTTATAAGATCTGCTAAACATGGGAGGCCTTTCCTGCATGAAGGATTCTAGGGAAACATTCTCATCCCTTATAGGAGGATGACATTCTGCATGATGCAATTTATTATTCATAACTTGAGAAAGTTGAGAAAGATATGTTAAGAAGTTTTTTTCACCTAATCCCATCATATCAGGCATATCATTAGTCCAGTCTTCACATTTTCTATCACATTGGTTGTTGGAACATGTTCTTCTATTTACCTCCATTAACTAAGAAACAAACGTATTATTAGAGGACTTGAATACATAACTATTGATAATAAAATGGAAACATGGAACATAAAAGGATAAACTTATAAATAATATGTATATCTTAACCTCTAATTCATTTTTTTAAATCTAGTTTTTCCTCAATCTATTTTGCATCATATATTCTTATGGGAATTTTTTCCCTTAAAAATGGTTTATAGTAAAATCATTAATCTACCATAGTAAGTCCCTTTCGAGTGTCATAACCAAGAGTGAGGCAAGGGCCATTGTCATGCACCAGTTACCGTTTGAGTCTAGTTCAAATCGGGGTTTTTGGATTTTACCCTTGGATACATCTGTTTCACAGCTACATCTACCAACTCGTATCTAAATAGGGATGTATTTTCATGATGAAACACTTAATAAATACTCACCAACATGTAGGAATATTTTATTATACATTGTCTCATTTCTAATGTTCTCACTGAGGTTCTATATTCCTAATCTCCAAAAAATAAATAGACCATCCTCTGATACCAACGGTGTCGAATCTAGCATTTTTCACAGAACATTACATGTTTTTAGGAATAATTATACATCAGAGTAAAAACCAAGGATTTTTAAGTCTGGTTTCATGGAAGAATGAGTATATAGAGCATTAAACATGGGGATAAAAAACATCTTCATTTAATCTGTATAATTGTATCCTAACTTCCCTTGAGATCTTAAATCTACAAAGGGTACCCTGGGGAACACATGAACAATTGGATGATCTAAAAATCCTAGTAAAGGAATGAACATAAGGATACATCATAAGAAAATGAGTTATAAGGAATTAAATAATGATATCCAAAAAATAGAACATATAAAATCATATCATATAAGCATGAGATCATATAAACATAGAATCATATAAATGAGGCAGAATTATAAAACCTATCTTTAGTATGGGTCTAGGCTAACTGCCAATCTCATTTCACATCGCATCTCATGGGATTTCACTTTACCAAATTCATTGAAGCGCTATCTGGGTGCACCCATCTAAAAAAATTCATGAATATTCTTACCAATTAATAATCATAAATAATAAACCATATATAAACATATGGGTACCAATGTGAAGAATTTGGTTCCACAATCACGATAAAAAGCATAACCAATGGTAATATCATAAAAGTGTCCCTGAAAAAAATGGATTATAACATACATGGACATTAATAAGGTAAAATAGTCATATATCATGGTATGTGGTGTCAAAAAGAACTAAAAAACATATAAGAAAATTATTTGAGAAACATTATCATTAATACATTTTGTGTGTGGTTTTAAGTAAAATACTATTGAGGATTTAAAATAGAAAAGATGAAAATATTTTATATAAAACTAGAATTGAAGAAACAAGTTTATCATAATAAAAAAACGATTTAATAAAGAAAATGGTGGATTAAAACTAGGATATAGTGCACTAGAAATTGTGTAAAAAATTAGGATGTTCCCTTAAAATAGGTTATCATACTAGAATGTTCTAAGAAGGGAATATTTTAAAAACAAGTATATCGCTAAAAGAGAATGATGAAATGGTCTACATAAAGGAATTTTTTAAAACTAAAAATCCTTTAGATTTTGTAAAAAAATAGATAATATAACTCCATTTTGATATAAAGAAAGACACGGCGACCCGAAAGAACAAGAATATTTGGGTAGAATTCCTTACGGTTTATTGGCATGGTGTGGGGTGTACCTAAGAGGGCTTTATGAGAGAAAAAAGTGGTTTATAATCACTTATACATTAAGAGTGAAGTATGGATGGGGTGAAAAACATAACCCATCATTTAGGATTATACATAAAAAGGCATAACATAGAGGGAAATCTTGATTAAGAGTGAAATGGGTAGGATCCCTACCATAAATCTGGTGGTGTTTCCCACTAGTTATTAATGAATTGAATAAAAACATTAGTTTTATTGATTAATAAATCCATAACCACTTATATATGTAATTTATTTATTTTAACCCATTTTGGTTCATTAAAGAACTTTTTCATTGGTTATAAGGATCAACATCATAGTTTGGATCATTTGTTTACATGGTTTTAATGACCGGTTCACTTCTATTCACATCTAGATAAACATGTAAGATGAAATTGGTTTTACATAATTGAAGTTAAATACTATATGTGATCATCCAGGAGACTTCATGCTTTCAAATTTAATTTGGTTACATATATTTAAGTTGATTTATTATATAAAACCTTAGTGACAACCATTTTTGTTAAATGGTGGGTTTTATTATAGTGAATATATTTTTATTTATAACATAATACCATTAGTACAAAAGGATTACCGAACCATAACAAGGATATATTACATATATAATAATTTGGTTAAACCATAACACAAATGGTTTCGTGACTAGAATTAAATATGATAATATAAATTGATAAACTCTTGTCCTTGGTAGTGCTAAGTTAGCACATCTCAAACGGCGATGTCATTTCATTCAAATAAAAGGTGGGGAAAGAAGAGAATATAATGAGGTATACCATTTGAATAATAGAATTATAGAACATTTATGTAACTGGAGTTATAATACCAATTGGGATAACACAGATTAGAAAATAAAAAATTAAAAGAACTTAAAAGATATGAATGAATTGAAAATAGGAATTTACCTCTTGAGTTAACCTCCATTGATAACCTCTTAAGGATAGATGTTTTTGTATTTTGAAGAGACTATGGGTCTTTGGATGAGGGGGAGGAGCGTGGGGATAGATTTTGGTAGAATATTGGAAAGGCACGTGTCTTGAGATTAGTGAAGATAAGAGGTATGACTGGGGATATTTATAGTGGAGGGGAGAAGGTTTTCATAATTTTATAATTATTAGTTTATTAATTACCCTCACGAACAGAAATTGTGATGATTCTATGAACAAAAATTGAAATAAAGGAATGTGATTTTGAGATTTGGGTTCTTTCATCACATGTGATTTCAGGAGTAGTGGATTTGAATAATAATGTATTTATTTGGTAAATTAATGTATTTTACTATTCACTAAAAAATCAAGTATTTCAGAAAAATCCCAAAAATTTAACATAAACATTTTTTGACATGTATAATCCAAAAATGAAATCCAATTTTCAAAAATAATTTTCCATATATTATTATAATCATACTTATTTAAAATCTTAATTTATTATTAAAAAACCTGTTTGAAAACAGTCATATACTTATTCTAAAATATGGGTACATCATAATTTCACTTGAATATTTTTCATAATATCATAGGTAAGGTTAATATTCATTGAAGTAAATAACTATTCATAAGGGTATGTTACAATTCATAAGGGTAAGTTAGAATTCCCAAAATATTATATGTGTCTTATCTGACTATAAATAACTAACTGATCGCATCTGTATTTGTCAAATTTTCAAAATTTCAAACACTGAAGTGAAAAATTATGTTTAATGGTCACATAACACATAGTTGTTCCTTATGTTGTGATTTCATGTGATTATATGATATATTTATAGTAGAAGAATTTCCATTAATAAAACATTGGTTAGTTACATCTATCATGTTAAATAATAGTATATTTTGGTTTAGTAAAACACAGTCTTTCATGTGACACAAGTTATTAATGAAACTCATTGATTCATATAACAAAGGATAAAAGTAGTGTTTTTTGTAAAGCTAGATAATTTTTTTTACTATGTGTAACAAAATATATTAAAAAAAGTACTTATTTAAAAGAATATATTTCCTAAAATCTCATGATGTTTAATCCCCCCCTTATAAAATTGATTCCTAACAATTTTAACATGGGATCAAAATTCAAGGGTTTGACTATTCATAAATATATGTTTTTTTGAAATCCCACATAGGAACAAAGGTCAATAAAAATCCAATTCATAAGAGAGAAAATAAACAATGATGGTAACATGAGATAACACATATTTGGTTTCCATGTAGAAAATTATAGATATAGAAGAAAAATCTTTCTCATAAAGACTACTAGAGTGTGATAGAGAATGTGATCATGGGAAATTTAACCATAACAAATCTATAAATATGTGATAGGATAAAAGGCCATTGATTAAAGTTAATAGATAATTTTTTCTAAATAATATGATTCATAATGTTATATAAATAATATACTTTGTATATTGTAAATGTAAGATACATACTTATTTGAAAAGTATAGTTTCATGCTATAATAAAAACATTTAACATCAACGGTTATAATATACCTCTATTTTTTCATATGAATTTCTAATTACCGAAACTTAGTAATTCATTTTGTATTTTATATCCTGATGTTTTAAATTTATCTTATTTTAATTAAAATAAAATTATTCTAGGATAAATGAATGTTGTACCCTGATCATGGTTTCTACCTGATTTAATTTCCATTTCGGTCACATAAATGGAATGTCTAGGCATTGCAACAATTATTTAGAGTATCTTGAATGTCCCATGATTAAATTGTCCAAATTCATATTGTAGAACATGATTTTTATAGATTTTGGTAGATAAATATTTTTGGAAAATATTTTTTATAACATATTATTTAAAAACAACTAATATAACTTATTTTTTATAAATCTTTTCAACGGAGTTTTTTTTTGAAACATTCAATCAATTGTACTTTTAAAATACCATATGTATGAACTATAAGACTATAATTTAAAACCAAATATAAATAGTCTTCATGAGGGACTCCTTAATCATTATCTAAATTAAAACAATAAAATTCTTCAAAGTATAGTGATTTATTTAAATATTTGATAAATGAATTCAAAATATATACTTTTTCTAAAAGTGATTAGAAAATTAAAAAAATTGTGTTTGATTAAAAATAGCCATTGAACAATGGTGGAATCATGATATAAAGGAAGTTGTTGATATTGCATATAACTATTTTGAAGTGAATTTATATCATAAAAATATTGTAGATTCATAAGGTCATGAAATTTCAATAATTATTGAAATCAATTCATCCAAATGAGATAGAAATTTTGTTTGAGATCATTTGTCTTCCATTTGTATCTTTTCTTCCTTGATCAGAAAACATTATTGACCAAGTATTATACTAAAATTATAAAAATAGAAACTTAAAGAATTTTAATCTAAAAGTCCTATTACATAATGTTTCTCTACCTTTCCGTTGATGAAAACTATTTGGACACAACATTAAGAATTACATATTCTAGTGTTTGTGTACTCGTATTCACATTTGAAGAATTTTTTTATCTTATAGTGTAAGTGAATTAGGTTAAACTCCTAAAAATTAAACCCATTAAATATAAGTGGCACTTTAAATCACTATGCATTTTCCCCATAATATAATACTACTAACATACATAATTAATTATTTCCTGGAAAATCTTATCGACATTTAACATGAATCCTTCAATTTTATTCCCCATCCTTATATCATGTGATTTTTTAAAAAAACATGGAATTCATACAAAATAATTATAAGGGGATACATAGAGAAGTAAAAACATTAGTCATATGAAAAAATAAAAATTCATTAAAACATTATAACAAAATAATAATTTTCATCCTTAAGATATAGTAAATACATTCCTTTTAAAATATAATCTTTTATTAACCTTATTGTAATCAAAATATACCCCTAAAACCCATATAATTTATAGAAAATACATAAAGGTATCTTGGGACATAATTATAATCAAATTCATTTTTTTTTTGAATTTTAATCATTATTCATTTTAAATTTATTTTTAAATCAAACTGTCACAATCCACATTGAGACATTTGAATCATAATCCCCATGAAAAGAAATTCATTTAAAAAATAATAATAATATGACAATAAATAAACTTATGATATTAAATTTCAATGGTCTTTTATATGTATCTCATAAGATATGGTTGGTGTCTAAAGTCAAAATATGCCTCAATGAAAGGAGATTTATAGGAATTCCCATACATTGTATTGGAATCATCATATAAAATTTTATATTCCTAAATGAAAACCATATATTAATTATTTAACTTAATGGTAACCTTATTTAGTTTTATTATTCAATTAATTTCATTTCTCAATATATTATAAAATTAATTATTTATTTATGTTCATGTCAGATGTTTTCACGATATTTGGTTCATGATTACAAAATCACATTGATATGATATCTATAGTCAATGTGGTCATTATTACATCCAAAAAAAGTAATAATGATGAAATAATTATCATTTTTACATCAATTATAATTTCAAATCCATATATTAAATATAAATATGTAAAACTAACTATGTTACCGAAATGGATATGGTAAATTTTACATATGCATAAATAAAATTTCCATTATTCAATGATCATTATGGATAGAAGGTTAATAACATTTTAATTTCACATAGTGATTATAATATCATATATATCATCTAATTGTTAAGATGTACTTATATATAATATCATATTGATATGCTGATTAAAAATGAATCACGTCGCTTGGTATAGGTGACAGTTCACATGTACACAAGAGAAATGTTATATTTCTCTGTGTAGGGAATGTGAATAATGTAAATGATATATTATAATTTGATAATTACATATATTTATTTAATATAATTTATAAAAATTAATTCCATAATTATGATCATTATTGTGAGATAGTAATGGAAAATAAATTTAATAGGTTCGCGAGGTGGTAGTTTTTCGTACACATGAAAGATGAATTCAATTCCCATTTGTTGAAAAAAGATATAGATATGGTTAATGAATTAAATAATAACATTGAAGAATATTTTTGAAACTTTTTATTATTATTTATAATTGTTTGATAATATTAGAAGGATATTTATGTAAAAATAAAATAGAAACACTTGATTAAAAACAATTCATTTTCGTAGGACAAAATCATTTTATTAACACCTTAAAACCTATAAAGATTGTGTTATTCCCAAACTAAGGGACCTAAAATGTGTATATAGATTCTAGGAAGGTATTTTTGAAGATATTGGTTGATAAAATTAAGTTTTAATTGTGAATAAACTTGGAGATGATGTTCCTTTTTTAAGAGAGGGGATGGATAATAATGTAATTTATTAAAATATTTAATTAAAATATATTATTATTCAATTAAAAATGGAAGAAAAGTGATTTATTTTTAAACAATTATGAGTTTGATTTGAAATAACGTTATAATTGTTTTACATTTTTTAGGTCTCATTATTACTCTTATCAATTAGTTTTAACCTATATGTCACCCTTTTAACTCTTACTAGGAAAACCTGAATATTTCCTCATTGAAGATTAATATAGTTACTATAAAATGAAATAAATAACTAATATTGGATGAAACTTTAAAAAATATCCAAATATTTTGAATGTATACATGTTTGTAAATTTTTAATATCATTTAATTATATATTATTTATTTTAAAAGTTCATTAATGTCAATGTTGACAATATTCATTGTACTGAAATTTAATAAACTCAATAATACAAGATAAAATGACAAAAAATAAAATTGACTAAAATTTCATAGTAATCATTAAAATTCATATATGTCATTAACTATCACAAATTATATTTATTTTAAAATTTTATTATACTTTATTTTATATTTCCATTAATTAACAAATTATTGTTCCATCATTGTCCAAGCTTGTCAGGAAATGTTGTAATACCAAAAAATTAACAATAAATTAAAATTATGAATACAAATGTGTTAGATTCAAAAATATAATTTTTAGTCGATGTTATATCCTAGATAACCCCATATTAAAAATAATGCACTTGATAAAATCAAGAGTCTGAAAAGTTTGACCTTTAATTTAATAAACTATTATAATGATTGTATTATAATTAAAATGGGAATAGATGGTCAAATAGTAAATAATTTAATGTTTATGAAATAAAAATACTCAAAAAATAAATTTAATAAAATTTTAACTATCATTTTATAATATTTTTATTTTTATTTGTAACATTAATTACCATATTTTACCATTATAATAGTAAATTAAAATTAAGAAATTAAATATTCATATTTTCCATAAATAAAAGGGAAATATTTATTAAAATTGGGATTTAAGTTTCCAAATATGAAATATACTTTTCAAAAACTCAAAACATAAAATTAGATCAAATATTTTTAAAATCAATATCGTAGACGGGGTGAAATAACATGTTTTTAAAGTGAATTTTTTTAAATGTAAGAAATGATTCTATATCCAATTTTACTTTTAAATTGATAAAAATTACCTAAATTTGTTCAATATATGTTTTATTGATATCATTTTTCTTTTAAACAAATTTAATATATAATTTTTCATTATAAATTATCAATTTGAATAGTCAACTATAACGACCCAAGACGTCTCTTACATTACTATTACATAATTTTAAAGATATAAAACTTAATAGTATTACACATAGAGGATCCAAATGTTTAGTGTCATGGGAAAACTAGGACCACACATAACAAATACAGTATCAAGCATAAACATTTATTTAATTTCTTCTTCTCTAGCTTCTTATTGGCACTTATCCTCTCCTTATTACATGTAGAAACCAGAGTATATACATAAAAAGGGGTGAGATAAAATCCCAGTAAGAGGATATATAAGAAGAATATAGCATGGGGTGAGCATAATCATGACATAGGAAAAAGATCGTGAACATGAGAAGAGCATAAATAAAAGACTTGAAATGTGGCAATGCATAAAAAATAAACATCATGTCTTAGTGGTTAACTACTACACATACTTGTGAACCAAGATAGCATATTGTTCACACATCATTTCACATTTACTCATGATACTCATCACATTACCCAATGCTTTGGAGTGTTGTATACTTCTGGGCGCACCCATCACTTTGAAACATTCATATTGCGCTATATAATTCCGGGTGCACCTGTCACATCATAACATTATCATTATCATGCTTGACACATGGAACATATATCAAAAGTGAACATAACTAACCCATGGTAAGGAATGGTTTTCATCTCATAATAATACATTAATATGCTTTGGGTTCCCAAAAGAAAGAGGGAACAACGTACTTGATACAAGAACCATCAACCATGAATGAGAGGTAAAATTTGAGTTCTTAAAAGAAGAGTTCTTTTGGAAAACATTTGGAATTCACATAAACTTAATTAGAAGACATTTATATCTCAGAAAAGGTAATATAATGATGAAAAAATGGTTTTTAAGAAGTGACCATACCAAATTTAATTGAAAGAGGGAGAACCCGAAGAGAGAAAATTGGGTTCGAGATTTTCCCCTTACCTTGTATCTGAATGCTTCCTTCTCTTTAATGTTCTATATAATGACATTATATTCATTAATTAAAAATCCATAACCTCAGGTACAATAATATGGTTAATTATGGTTTTATTTATTGATTTTATATGAGTTTGGATGTGTTATGTAGTTTAAAAAAAAATTTCGGGAATGTTTTTTTATGGTTTTCTTGAGTGGTTCAATTGTATCTTTAAATTGAAGTTCGGGAAGAACATGGGTAAACATATAGAACAGATATTAAATGTTATAAATGATATTTATGATGTTTTAGTTACCTCATAAATAATCATATTATATTCTTTTAGGTGAATCGTTAGATAACAATTAAATGATGATTATTTGGGTTAACTTGGGCGGTTTTTTGATCAAAATGAACTTGTTTTAATTTATCACTTAGTAATATGGCCATAAGTTATTTACAGAACTTCAAATAGGAAATAATACATAAAAAAATTCATTTTAAACCATAAAAATGGTTTCATGACCAGAGTTGAAGGTAGAAATGGAAGAAGAAAGCATGTCGTTCTTGAAGGTAATAAATTAACACCTCACGAACACCATTCTCTTTAATAAATTAAAAGGAAGTGGGAAAGGGGGTTGGATGATATAATATCCCATTAGCATCATAATATTCCAGTATATTTATAATACTATAGTTAAAATTACATTTGGATGAATATAGGTGGGTAGAGATCAAGAAATGAATTTGAACTTGAAAG
Organism: Viscum album; assembly: GCA_963277665.1. NCBI lineage: Eukaryota > Viridiplantae > Streptophyta > Magnoliopsida > Santalales > Viscaceae > Viscum > Viscum album. Next base: position 1,092,038,353 of record OY728130.1, read on the forward strand.
AATAAAAAAAGGAGAAGAGGGAGAGAAATTACCACTTAAATCCTCCTCTTGAGAACCTCCTTAAGGAAGCTAGGATTGGTATTTTGATGAGATCAGAAGCTCTGGTATGTGGGAGAGGGGATAATAAATATGTTTGGGCAGAGTTATAAGAAGGATTGGAGCTTGAGAGGTGTGAGGAAATGAGGGTGTGAAGGGTGGTATTTATAGTGGAGGGGACATGGGTTTCCTTAACATAAAATTCATTAGTTTATTAATTGCCCCTAATACAAGGAATGGAGAGTCTTGAATTACCAAGAATAGTACTTCTATCATGTTATCCCAAACCAAATGGGCTTACATCAGGAGAACATTACACATGACTCTATAATTAGCTTATTTAACTTATTTTTGTAAATTACGGTATTTCACTATTCATAAAAAATTCAAGTATTTCAGAAAAATCCCAAAACATTACCCCAACCTTTTTTGGAAGTGTGGAATAAAAAAATGAATTCAATTTGTCAAAAATTATTTTCTAAATATTATTAATTTTTTATTTAATTAAAATCATAATTTACTTAAAAACTATTTTTAAAAGTTAAAAATGATTTTATTGTGCTTTCAAAAATTACATAGGGTATTATAAAATTATCTAAAAACTATAAGACATTGTTTCGATAATTTATAAACAAATTTTAGGAAAATAAATTTTCTTTTAAATTAATTAAATAATTATAATTATTTATTTATGACTTACAGAATTCTAAAACATTTACCAAGGTCGAATTATCACTTTCTAAGATATCTAAATTTAATTTAATTATTCATGGGTAAGGTTACTCTTATGTTGGATTATTTACTATTAATAAGGTCATAATACTATTCATAAGGGTATGTTACTATTTACAATGGTACGTTACTATTCATCGAAAAATTATTTTTGTTTCATTAGACTCCAAAAATCATCTTGAACACAATCGTGTATGTCAGATTTTTGGAATTCAAAACACATAGGTGACAAACTTATGTTTAATGGTCACTTAACACTTTTAGTTTATTATGTTGTGTTTTCATGTGATTTTATGACATAATTATAAGAAGGAAATTTTCATTGAAGAACTTTGGGTCATTACATTCTTCCCCCCTTATGAAATTTCACCCCCGAAATTTCACTTTACACAAACAGGTGAGGGTGTTTCTCATTCATTATCTCTTCTGGTTCCCATGTTTCTTCCTCAAAAATATTGTTCCTCCACAACACTTTCAAAAATATGGGTTGTCTTGTTGTGTAGAACCTTATCCCTCCAATCGAGAATATTTATTGGCTTCTCCTCATAGGAGAGGTCATCTTCCAGTTTCACCACCCCTGAAACATATCTGAAAAATATCAAAATTTCTTCCAAAGAAAACTTTTATATCGAAAATTGAAAAATTAGGTTTATATATTAAAATAAAAATTATTTAAATTATTAAAAAAAAAATTAAAACAATTCTTCCATTGAAAGGCGGAAAAACTATCGTTTTTGGAAAACAAATAATTTATTCATAAAATTCAATTTTCTATTATATTATGAATTTAAAATGTATTTGTATGAATTTAAAAATATTTTATTAATCATATAATATATATATAATATACATCACCAATATTTATTAGTTAAATTTAATAAGATCGAATACTTTAAGGGACCATAAATAACTTTATTCATAAAAATAGATCCTTTATATTTCATTAGTTTTTATTTTAATTTCTAATTCATTATTAAACAATGAATTTACATTATAAGTATATGGAGAAAATATTTTCACAATTTATGTAATCTAATTATTTCTTGTTGTTCTAATGGGTCAGTTATAAATATCCTTTCATATAATTGAATATTGTTGTTTGGTATTACACTGTCATTTGTGTAACACATGTTATCGACAAAACTCAGTTATTCATATAATAAAGCAAATCTTGGTGTCGGGTGTATCAAAAGATTATGTGTGTATTTCATATAACAAAATCTATTAATGAATTTAAACTACATTAATGGAATAAATTTTCTAAAATGTCTGGATGTTACATAACCCCCATTTAATAAGATCCCTCCTCATAATTTAAACATATGATCGAAAAAAGGGTTTTTCTATTCAAAAATACAATTTTTAAATCTCACCTTGCATCAAGGGTCAATAAAACAGTAACCTAATAAGAGAGAAACTAATGTATGAATTTCACCTGATATAACACATAGTAGTTTTTTATAAAGGAAAACATTTACATGGAAGAGAAAACTAACCCTCAAGGTATAATAAAGAGTGATAGAAACATGACGATGGTAAGCATAATAAAAAAATAACGTAAATATGTGATGGTTTAAAAGAATATTTATATAAGTAAATCAAATATGTTTCTAAAAATTAATTTTTAAAATTATAACGAATTCATTCACTCCTAATACTATGTACATAAGGATACATAAATATGTGAAAAGGACAATTCTATACTTTTATATACTGTTTTAAAATTATTGGTCATATTACAACATTCATTTTTCAACCCAAACCGTAATTAATTCAACTAATTAATTCATGGAGAACTCTTTTATATCTTTAATTTTACATTTAATCTACATGTGATTTAAATAAAATTGTTCCGAGATAAAAATAATGTGTAAAATGATAAGTTTGGCCACTGATTTCTATTTAATTTAATTCATGAAGATAGATACTCCATATATTTCAAAAAATTATTTATATATTTTTCAATTTATCTTTGTTCCTTTGACCAAATTCACGTTGTAAAAATTGAATTATATGGGTATTTTCAAAAAAATATTGTTAAATAATATTTTTTTATTTCATGCAATTTCAAATCATCTTATAAAACAGGTTTTTTATAAAATAATCATATTGGGACTATTTTGAAACATTTAATAAAGGGTCCATATAAAATACCATAAAAATAACCCATAATATTATTTTTTGAGAAAAATTATATAGTTTATATGAGGGTATCCTATGTTAAAAGGTGCATTAAAATATTAATATGATTCAAAGTCCTGTGATATAGTAAAATATTCAAAAATGGATTAATAATATTACTATTTTGAAAATTTTGAGATAATTAAGTAAAATTGATTTAATTAAAAACAACACATCAAACATAGTGGTAATGAGGTATATGGTATGTGTTTGATATTTTAGATAACTGTATGAAAGTGAGTCTAATGTTACAAAATGTTTCAGAATCATAAGGACATGTATTTTCAATAATTATTTCCAGAAAGTCTCAGGTAAAGCTATAAATGTTTCTTGAGATACTCCTCCTTCAATTTTTAAGCAAATTACATAAATATAAAAAATTTATAGAAATTTTATTTTATTAAATTAATATATATTGAAACTTAACTGATGTTCAACCCAAAGTCTTAACCCCTATGGTTATTTAAATCATCTCTTTGATACCTACTATAAGGACCCATTCATGAAATTTACATATAATAAATTTTTTTAACTAGAATTATCATTCTAGGATCATTTTAGTTTATATTTTTAGTGAATTGGGACAAACTGTAAAAAATTAGTCCCGAACATTACAAGTAGACACTTTAAATTACAATCCATTTCCCCATAACTTCGTACCTTTAAAATACATCCATATTTATTTTAGGTAAAATCTTATCTATATTTTACATGACTCCTTCCATTCCATTACACATGCCTAAATACTATAAAAAGATTTTAAAAATTTAGTGTGAGGTCAAAATTCTCACTATGGAATACATAAATGATTACTATCATTTTTCATTTGAAAAAAATGAAATATCGTGATATATTTATCATAAATAAATATTTTTCACCATTAATAAGGTGTAAATACTTTCTTATTAAAATAATTCCATTGATTCCCTTTTTATAATCCCAATATCAATATAAATCCCAAAAAAATAAAAATAACACTTAAAGGTATCTTTGGACATAATTATACACAAATGGAATAACCCTGAGGTCAACATTCATAAATGTAACTCATACACATAAAATGACTATATAGATGATATCAGTACATGTCACACATAAAAATAGAATAATTTTTTTTTATAATTTCATAAATAATTAATTTTAGGGAAATTAGATTCCCACTCATAATTATTTTATAATGGAACTACTCGTCAATGGTTTATCACATAACCACACTTCACTTATATAAGTACCGCTATAAAATCATGACATATAAAAGCATAAAATTTTCAACATTTCATAATTATAATTTAATTACTAGTTATAAAAATACATTAAATGATATGGAACCATAAGTACCTTTACAAAACCCATTTTCCACAACAAAATAACCAGAAAATGAAAATATTTGGGATACAAATCATTAATCATTTATAAATGTGTTTTTTAAACAATGTTTCAGGTTCCACTTAGATATAATTAAATCATAATCCCCACAAAATAATAACATTTAATAAATCAAATAATATGAGAATAAATACATTTATAGTATGATATTTCAAAGAGGTTGTATATACAACTCATAATTTTAAGTGGGTGTATGTTGTCAAAAAATACCTCAATGAAAGGAGATTGAGACGTAGTGCATTACCTTGAGTCTGAATCATCGTGTACAATATTTAAATTTGTTAATGTAAACATAAGTTAATTATTTAATTTATTGAGAAATTTTTTCAATTTTAATACTGTTTTTATATTACTTATTTTCATTTTATAAAAAGTACTTAATTATTTTGGTCCTTGTTGGACGTTTTGATGACATTTAGTACAAGGGTCCAAAACGACTTTGGTATGATTTCTATTGTCAAATTGGGCACTATTACATCATATATAAAATAATATTTATGAAATAATTATAAATTTAATATATCAATTATAATTTTAAATCCATCCATTGTATAATAGTTTAAAAAATGATCTATATTTCCATCCAAGAGATGAAAATTCATACAAACACATTAGTAACATTTCCAAATTTCAATGATCATTTTGAAAATATGTTTAATATAATTTTAAATTTAATTAATAAAATTAATATAATATATATCATATTATTCATTAATATATAATTATATGTGTTATCGATTTGATATGGTGATGAAAATCGAATCACATCGCTTCATATAGGAGATATTTCATAATTAAAGACGAAGACCATTATCATTATTCGATGAATGGAATGGTAAAAACATTTTTGATATATTATAAATTAATAATTTTAAATATTCCATGAATATTAAATGTAATTATAAATTCCTCTATTTTAACTTGTCTCCAGATACATTGATGGGAAATAAATTTCACCGTTTTGTGAGGCACTAGTCCATTGTACAGATGGACGATTAATTATTTTCCCATTTGATGTAAAATGAGATAGATATTGGTCAATGCAAATAAAATAATAAAAAATAATATGTTGAATTATATATTTAATATTTTATTATTTTTTAATAATATTTTAACGAAGATCAATAATATATAAAACATAAACACTTGATTAAAAACTATACATCTTCTTTTGGAAAATATACATTGATTAAGACATTAACACAACTAAGGATAGTGTTATACCAAAACAATAAGACATATATAATGTGGATAGGCATTCTAACAAGGTATTAGGGTATATATTTTCCAATACTATTAGTATTTTATGTTTTATGAAAAAAGAATAGAGGTTCCCTTTTATAAGAGTTGGGATGGGTATTCTTGGAATTTTAAAAATATATAAATAATATTACTTAATGCTAATTTATATAGAGATAAAAAGTATTTTTTAGAATATATGATTTATATGTGCTGAAAACCTCTCATTGAATAATTTTTTATATATTTTTAGGTTATATTATTGTATATTGCATTTTTTAACTCTTTTAACTATTACCGCGACAACATTGATTTTTAATCATTCAAACTTGATATAGTCACTATAAAATGAAAAATGAAAAATAAAATAATAATATATAATATATTAAAACTTATCTGAATATATTTTCTAAAACTATTATTTTGAGTAATTTTATAACCTTTTAATAATGTATTATTTATTTTAAAAAATCAGTAATTTCAATTTGGACACTATTGAATATTTTGACATTTACAAAACTCAATATAAAAAATATAAAATCAAAAAAATAAATAAAATATAACTAACATGTAAAATCTATCTTGAAAATTCAGGGATACCATTAATTACCTCAAATAATATTCATTTTAATATTTTTAATAACATTTATTTGATATTTCCATTAATTTAACAGTTACAACATCATCGTTATGTAGTCATTTAAAGTAAAATTATCTTCCCTAAAAATTAGAAATAAATTATAAAGCTAATTATAAATAATTTATAATTATAAATACTTTTTATTGTCAAAAATATCCCCTAGATAACACAAAATTAAGAATATTCCACTTGTTAAAGACAAGAGTAATAAAAGTTTGACTTCGATTTGAATAAAATATTGTTATGGTCATATTCTCATCCGAACACCCATAAATGGCCATGTAACCATTAATTTTGTTGTTATGGATGGAAAATAATCACCCAATAAAATTGGAAAAAGTGTTAATGTCATTATATAATCTATATATAAACTAATTTTTACACTTATTTTCCCAATTTATATCTTACCATTGTAAAAAAATTACTATATTTACAATTCATGTTAGAAAATAAATAAAATAACCTATTTAATAAATTTTTTCCATTTGATTCCAAATGTTGACCCATTGTACAAAAATCCAAATAACTAATTTTATAAAATTAATTTAAAATTATTTCTATAGAAGAGTGGAAAAAATAGGTTATTAATGTGAAAATGTTCAAAAGTATGAAAAGTTTAAATAAAAAACTTTTATATGAAAATTATTCAAATGACATAAAATTTATTATTACACGGATAAATGATCTTATGTAAATCTAAAAAAATATATTATATAATTAAAATTTATGAGTTATTTGGATGAAACGTTTGTTTTCAATTAAAATGCCTAATTTTTCCTTATTGTGTTATCACACCAGAATCAATGCACCAGTATTTTTCATTAAACATTAATAATGAAAACTATACAAAAATTATCCAAAATAAAAATTTAAATAAAAATTTAAATAATGATGTTTATTTTATCAGTTAAAACTTATAAATGTTTCAAAATTTATTTATAAAATAGTTCTTCCATTAAACGGTTTCAAAAAATGCCTTTTTAGAAATGTAGATCATTAATGAATAAAATTAAATTTGTTATTATCTTATACATATAAAACATATTGAATGAAATAAAAACATTTTTTTGAACATATAAACTATAAATTTCATTAATATTATTCAATAATGGGGATTAATTTAATTTATGAAGAACAAACACCATGTGAAAGCATAAAAATTTTTATTCACAGAAATACATCCTTTATATTCAATTGGGTTTTATTTCCATTTATAATTAATTGAAACTTAATGAATTGATTTTATAAACATTTGTAAAAAAATATTTTAAAATTTTTATTAATATTATTCATCGCTTATATTAAAAAATATAGGTGACATATATCATGTAAAATAACAGTATATTGTTGTTTTGTAAAGTAAAATCTTGTTTGTAACACATGTTGTCAATGTTACTGAATGTTTCATATAACACAAGCTAAAAATGTTTTTCCATGTAACAAAAGAAAAACAATAAATTTTCTTTAACACAATCTACTAAAAAATTTATATTATGTTTAACGAATGAATTTTATAAAATCATAGGATGTTACAGTACATATATAGATATTGAAGTTCTTTTTGTCTATCTAGCTCATAAAGGGTGCATGTAACACCTCATAAAAATATTTTTTTACTTGTTCAAAAAATGAATATTTTAATATTAAATATCATATACTATTAATTATATATTCATGATTATTTTGAATGAAGGGGTTTATGATCACAATTGTAAGTGTAGATACTTAAAATAAATCATTTACAGTCTTATCATATATTTCTATTTTTGTAATCTAAAAAACATAACATGTTGTTTTCTAAGTAATGGGTTTCACTTACACATAAAATATAGTTTCTTAATTTAGAAATATTTTAATACTCCATTACTAGTCATTTAATTTAATGAAATCATATTTTTTATTACTCAAGAAATATATAATTTTCCAGCTAAAATATGAAGAAGATTATATTATATGCAACAAAATATTCTCTTAGAAGAGTTCGATGTTTTACATTCATGTGATAATGAATAATTTTATTATTTTAGCCATTAAAATGATAACCACTTTTAAACTCATTATAACCATTAGTGCTCAATGATCCAATTTTACCTAAAAAATGAGCCCAAAAAACATTTATCATCATTAAATAGTCATTTCTGGTAGATCAATATTCTAATAATGACATATATGATACTTCAATAGCTAAAGGACAACCTATTTTCCTACCCATAGTATGGATAAACTATTCATAAATTCCACTAGTATCATAACTTGTATATTTACTCAACTATTTGTAACATAAATATCATAGAATGATTTTGTTACATAACTCTTAGGGTCATCCATTACAAGCATACCATGCCCAATATAATCTAAGGGAACCCTTCTTTGGTAAGACCTATATATTTAAATGATCATGGTCCGTCCATGTGTTTTATTTGGATGGAATCTAACTCATTGTATATGTAATGAGAATTTATTCACACTATATTACATAATTCATTCCATTTAAATTTTGTTAGGATCACAATTCTTTAGTTATGAATCCCTTTTATTCCACCTCATCAATATATTTAAATAATTTAATTTTGTAACACATCACAAAACATTTAAAATGTGTCACATTAAAAAATTAATCTATGACTATATTCCTACAATTCCAAATACAACCCCTTAAAAATTAATATGAAACCATTATCTATAATGGTTGATAATTATATGATACTAATAAAAACTTCATGAGAAATCATGAAGATATAAATATTCTACCTTCATTTTGATTGACAATGTATAAGCCTCCAGGATAGTGAGTAGTCCAGCCAAAATTACCTCTACCCGGGGATACCTTATTCAATATATATATCAATTCCACCATAATTATAATACCTAATTTGTATTAAATTTAATTCACCTATCTATTTCATGCTAATAACTTAATACAGTCCAAAGTCAATGTTAAAGAAAAATAATTCTATTTTCATACCAAGCAAGTAACAATCTGTTTGCATCATTGAAAATATATATAAATATTAAAAATTACACTAAATAATATATATATTCATAATATGAAAAGTATATCTAAGAAAAATAAAAAATATAAAAAAATTAATATATTACGTATTTAAACATGGAATATAAATTTATAAATTTTCTTATAATAAATCTAATTATAATGACTCAGTAATATATCTATATTTTATTAACATTCCAAAATTATTAAATATAAAAAATTAATATATATTAATAATATGAAATATTTCATATTATTCCTAATATGTAACTTTCTTTTTAAAACATGATAATATTTGTAATGAAAATATTTTATATTTAAAATATATCATGTAAAAAATTTACATAATCCAATTTGAATATATTTAATATTATGTAATTGGAACATATAAATTTTAAAAATAATTTTTATATGGCTTATATAATTTCTTTAACTAATTAAATTTGAATGTTTATAATTAATTATTATGTACTGTTAAAAAAATTAAATATAATCACATTTATATTCATCCTTCTTTTGTAATTTATAAAAAAATTTAAAATTATCCTTATCATTTACATATATAAAATTTATTTTTCAATTAGAAGTCATTCTACATAATTTGAAAAGGTAATTTCAATATATAATATCTAATATTGGTTTATATTTATTTATATAGGTGTCAAAAATGTGTGATTATTTCATTAAAAGCATTTTATAGCTTCCTAATTTATAAACATCTCTTTAAATTAACTAAAACTCAAACAATACATTTTTTTAATCTATAAATGATTAAAATCTATTAAGAGATGTAGAGTAGGATAATATTTATCTGAGTATACCGTATTTGATGATATTCCTATATCATAAGCTAATATATAAAAGTCATGTGGTTAAAATTTCATTTACCATTAGTTGTTTTATTTTGCGACTTATAATTCTTTTCACCGCCAAAAATAACTTATGTGACATAAAACATGGAAATCATAGTCTATGGTTTGTATCTACTAGATATTAATCTGATGGGATGTCTTATTTTAATATTTTCATCAATATCATTAAGGATATATTATGAAATTGATCTATATCATGTCATGGTTCTATCACACAACATGATTTCATAATATTTCATTTCTAAAACAAACAAATAAAATAGATTGGATTAATAACAGTCACTATGAAACAACTTATTATATTCTAGGAAAAAAACATATCCAATGACACAACAGGTCATGAATCCATCCCCAATTCTAATTTTTAATCATATTTGAGTATATAGGATACAACTTGAATCAAAAATTGAAAATAAAAATATATTTCAACATACTGTCATGAATAAAAATTCATGGTAGGGATATAATACCAATTTAAGGATTATAAGTATAAATTAATTATTAATATATACTAAATAAATGATTAGATACAATAAATTTCACGATCACCAAGCCTTTGAATCCAAAACCAATTAAATTAGAAAGGAATAATTTTTTTAATATAATAAAGTTCACAAAAAGTATTTCTATTGATCATTTCTGTTCATGGATCATAAGGAATAACATTCCAACTTTTACCTATGTTGTGAGTCTATGTAATTTATATAGTCACCAAAATATTTTGGATAGGAACTTCCTCACTTCATTCTCTTATACTATATCAAACCAGAATGGATATTTGATGAATGAGAACTTCATAAGGGGGAGGGAGGTAAAAATACATAGTCTATACAGAATCACCCAAGTGTCATAGTTAAAACAACATTTACTTCATGATATAATAGTATATGTAAATGAAATGGAGAAAAGGGGAAGTTATATTTTTGAGAGTGAGAGAGAAGGATATCATGATTCTTGGGTATGTTTACTCCAAATCCAATTGCATGAACTCATTTATATAGAATATAGAGATACTGTCTATGAATATTGGTTTACCTAAATATTTTATAATAGTGTGATTAATCCCTTAGGTTATAATCGTCCTGACTACTAACCATAAATTATCCTATATAACTCATTTTATAAAATGACAATTCAATGATGGCCTATGTGTAGGAGATTATAATTCCAACCCCCTAAAGCATGCATACCATTTTCATAAGGTGAATCATATGTGGACATTCACTAAGATGTACAATATAGCCTATGATAGAGTATTATATGCATCCACATTAATTATTGGATATATATATATATCATACTAAATAATATACTTAGATAACATAAAATTTTAGTTTATGAAATCCTATAATAAATATGATTTAATTATGTCATTACATATTTTATATCATAAATAAATCAAATACATATAATATTTTTTTAATATCTCAATCACATGGATCATCAATATCTACTAAAACATTTATTACATCAAAAAAACTAGGAAAAATATTCATGTTATTACTAATGAAAAATAATTGAAATTTTCACATCATTACCAATGTTGTTTTGTTACCACAATAACCTCAGTAATTTTTATTCAAATTTTAACCATTATTTATCTTATGGTATTTAATTATATAATATGAACAATCTATATCCTCCTCATATGAAAAAAATAGGCTAAAAATTCATTTATAATCATCATGATTTTTCATTTCATAAAATCAAAATATATATATACATCGTACAGATAGATTTTTAGTATAATAATTAATATATAAATATAATGTTAAAATCTAAAAACATTATTCTAGTTTGACATTGTTTATGTCCACTAAATCCAAATCCATGGTTGTTGATATCCCTAAAGGAGATTCTCATCTCTAGTTGGTACAATGATGAATTTGTCTATATATTTTAATGCATTATTAACTAATTCTCAACAAAATTTATATTCCAAACATTACAAAACGTGTCAAAATAATATATTTATATGGTTTGTCAAATTTAGAGAATTTTTATGGAATTTCCCATGCCCAAAACACCTCTATCATAAGAACTGACATAACTGAAATAGATTTTTTCTTTTAAAAAACATCCCTCTCAATACACTATTCTTGAACATCCCCAATAACCATCCATTAAATGGACCTAGTGGAGTTGTGTCACATTCCACGCATTCCCCTACCCCTCAATATCTTTTAAATCAGAAAATTTGATTGAATAAATAAGTATAAATTTCATCACATTCATTGCACACATATTACATTAAGGGTATTTGATTGATCATGACATGGGTTCTTATGAGTATAGATACATAATGACATCCCTATTTGTGGTATTAAATAATGTGTTGGTGATAAATAAGTAAGATAAAATGTATAATTGGAAATTATTTTTGAATACTTCTCCAGAACCATGACCATCATTATATAACAATTTCATGGTGTTTGATGGTTTTAATGTAATAAAATAGTAGGATACATGAGGCTTCTTATTTTGATAATTTTGACCATGTAAGTGGAGTGGTGTAAGGGAAAGACCCTAAAGTTTATCACCAAAATGATTAATTTTAAACATCTCTATGATTTCTTTTTAAAACCAATACAAAGTGGATTAATCCACAATAATGACCAACCAATTTATATTGGATATTAACATTAGCAGTTTCTTAGTAAACATATAGAAAAAAAACATAGTGTTTATAGATATTATTCAATTTATCATATCAATTATTATTTATCTAAATTTTTTTAGATAGGCCAAGAATGTCATGGTCTTAATAAAAGTAATAATATTTCCCTAAAATTCTTTATTGGTATCTGATATAAGGATAGCATTAAATTCATGTGAAATTAGATATTTTTATAAATATTTTTCATTATTCTAATTATAATAAAAATTTATTATAAATTTGGATGAATATTTAATAATTTCATTTATTTTTTATGATGTCTTCTAAATAGTCATTTATAACAAATATATATGATTTTAAAATATGTATTCTTCCATTATTATTTTAAATTGATTCCAATAAATGTTATACCATTCATTACACTTGTGGTATGAAAAAATAAGACATTGTTTTCTTCAACCATGACATCAGTTTCTTAAGTTATTATGAGATTGAATTTAGAGGTTGATTATAGTTTACAATGAATAGTTTTTTATATCCGATATTACTAAGATATCTCTTGAGTATTGTGACATGGATAGTAGGTATTTTTTGTTAATAATTATAATCATTGGAAATTATACCTTTTATAGAATCATTGAGTAGGTTACCTATTGTAACATGAACACTCTTCTGGGGATTTTATGTTTCATATGATTTCAACACTGTGAATAAATAGTTTTATGTACCTTATGTATATATGGTTTTTGGATATGTATATATTTATTTGGATTAAATTTTCAGGCCAAAACAGGAAAATAGGGTTGTATATTGTTTTGAATATAAATACAGGTTGTGCATAATCATTTTAATTAAAGGAATATGGATTCAAAAAAATAATTGATACAAACATGCATACGTATATGGATTATATAATATAGAAAAAATATCATGGGACAAAAGTTTTATGTATGATATATATATAACTCGTATAGAAATGGAGATATTTGGAAAATCGATGAAATATAGAACAAAATAAACACATTTCAAGACCATGACTATCCTACTAAGAATGTACATTCAAAATTAGGTTTAATGGGGATTATTGTGGGTAAGACATGAAAGAGATGGATAATCCCAAGAGTCCCAAAACCATACTCTCCTATGTTATTTAGGAAACACTCTAGGAAAATCTATGAGATTTTATATGAGAAGAATATTTTTGATTTTAACATATATAATGGGGATGAAAAAATGGTAATCCACTCAACTATTCAAGAATATTATGCGATATGATTATAATAACAGCCTACGTAAATAGTAGATCATTGAATAAAACAAAAAAGTGGAATTGAATTTATTTTACACATAGATCAATACCCAAAAATTTCAATGATGAATGGGTCATCATTTTAATAAGTGTATATTCATTGAAAGTCATTTGTGAAATGATATAAAACATTATACTCACACATTGATATGAAATTATTGTTTATAATGACATAAAAACTGATCACCATTATGATATATATTATACATATACCATATAATAAAAATCTGTATTGGTTTATAGGGTTTTGAATTTCTCTTAAGGAGAGTCACTCAATGAATAAAGATATGAATATTATAGAATTTTTTTTGGACACATGGGTATTTGATTCCAAGTTTTCATAACACATATTTCCTAATAAATAATAAATTATAAATATGATAATTTTTATGAAATGAAGTGCATATATCTATATTGGAATTGGAATATGAATTTTTGTAAAAGAGGTCAAATATTAATATCTTGGTCTTCCTGTATATTAATGGTACAATTTCAAAAATGATACATTTTTTTAAAAAAAAATCCACTAATTGTTTGGAGGATGGTTTATTATGTGTGTATATATATTATAGAATTATTTCGTGGAAATAGGGTTAATTTTGATGGTTTATAAATTTTAATCATGGATAATCCAATCTATAATTTTTAAGACAACATGTTCAAGATTAATTTTAACAATACTAATATTTATAATTATCTCCAATGTTATTTAAATGAGAAACAAATCTAAGGATATCACAAATATTTAAAATTTGATCCATATGACTATAAATCACTTGATAATTAAGAAAAAATGATGAAAAAATTTTTTATTAAAAAATGTACGAGTTATAGAGGACTGTAGAACAATATACATTGTATGGTAAATAGAAAAATGAATAATCAAGAGAGTGTAACATATTTATACATCATAACATTTATTGATGAATCAATTAAGGAATGTTATGTGTTTTTTATATGAAAAAAAATATTGAATAGTATAACAGATCGTGGATTTTAAATGTAAACTATATAATTAATCAAGTAAAATAAGTAATATTTTATATAAAATCAGGGTAACAAATAAATGAGTATCAATTTTCATAAAAATTTGTGTGATTGTGAAATAATGTCATCATTCACTGTTCTTAAAAACCCACATGGGAGTAGTGTGTACATGTGATGAAATCAAATTTTACTGGACAATTTTCAGTCAATAAATAGTATGTGTGACCTCCTTACACCATTCTAATGATATGCTCCAAAAATATAAATTTTCTTACTTAACCACATTTTATATAATGATGTCATAATAAAAATAATATATTTATACTAAAAAAATACTAATTTTCATTTCATGTGGATTTGGAGTTGTAAAGAAATTATCGGTCAATTAGATAAAAAACATGATCAAAAATCAAAAAAAAATTATTATATTTATATTATACAAAATAAATTATAGGATTTTATTTATATAATTTTTTTGATAAATATATGGTTTTTGATTGATATGGTTTTTTAATTAATATGGATCACATGATTCAATATTTCAACCATATAAATATTTAACATAGAGAAGACCATAAATAACAAAATTCAAATGTTCTTTATATAAAAAGTTGTCATATTCCATAAAGGTATGTATATAATGAATAGATTAATCTTACAAAAGAGCCATTTGAGGGTCTGGTAAGATTCATTTGGGGTCAAGAGATACAGTTTTTTATTATATATGGGAATAAATCAATGATCATATATAATTATCCCAATATATATTGATAAGACATTATGAGTTTTAATTTTTATAAATGGTCAGAGGATATGAAATTATTAATAGATTTCTCATACACAAATCATGTTTGAATTTTTTTTAATTAATCTAAATTGGTTACACACATCTACTAAAAAATATATTTCACAAAATATTAGAATCAATAGTTTAGTGTGGATGTATAATTCTTTTATAGATGATAATGGTAAACAAAATTAAGGCGTCGACTATGAGGAATTTATTTCTATAGTTGCATTGGTAAATTCAATTATGATATTTTTGTACATAAAAATTTAGTATGATTATGAGATATGTTAAATGGATGGTTGAACCAATGTTATTACTATAAATTTAGTCGTGTATGGCTTTAGGATAAAACCTAACGGTTTTATATTACCAAATGTGCATGATATGTTTTCAAAATTAAAATAGTATATCTACAGATTTATTTATGATTCATAGAGGTGGTGAATTTGGATTAATATTTTAAAAAATGAATTTGGTTTCATAATTAATGATGTATATTTTTAGGGATATAAATATGCATGTGCGAGAGTTATTGTATTTATAATAATTTTTATTATTCTATTACTGCTTATAAAAATGATTTTCTCAAATTAGATTAATTAATATTTTTATGGGGAACGTTATTCTAGATGAAAACCATGGGTGGAATTACCTATATTATATCTATAAATATATTTATGGACCCATCAAATGAGTTTATTGGATTTAGTGAAAATATAAAAATTTGTAATGTGATAATGGGGTTTAGAATAGAAAACTCTGTATTAGGTTTATTATACTATTTCACTCCATAGATCATGGGAATAATAAATATTTTTCAAAAGAGTTATAAATTATAGATACAATTCATTTTTTATCCTTTAGATGATTTATCATGTATTATATGGAGTGAAATAAAAAAGATGTCCCTAAAGAACTAACTATATTAAGAAGGTATCAGTTCAATCTTGGTGAGATTATAACTATTACATTCATAACATCCTTAAGTACTTAAGAATATGTAATGGTATATTCTAGTTATTTGGGGGTGAGGAAGGTAACATTTTAATGGGATAAAAGAAAACTAGTTTTCAAACTAAAAAAAGATATGATATCTTAATAGGGATTCATTTTTTCACCTGATGGAGTTGGAAATTGTTTTAAGAATTCCAACCTTTCCCCTTTATTGAACATGATAAAATAGAAAGAGTAAAAAATTGTATTATATTCTATAATGAAATGTATTTAGATCAACATAATATTTACAAAATATATGGTGGCTTAAGTATTTAGGGGGAAATGATCATTACTCTGAAAACATTGTAGATATTTCTTGTGCCCTAGAACCTTAGTCAGGCAAAGGTCCAAAAATATACTTTAATAATACCATGTTATTCATGGAATCATTGATATATGTCCTAGAATGTTCTATTACATAGATAAATAAGATATTTTTTATCCATTAGTAAATAATTTATAGTAGAATAACAATGGTCTTGTAGGATATCTATGTGTTAAATATATAGAAAATCTATTTAATAAATTTTTTATGGGTCTTTATCATGTAATTAAAATAACATAAATCTAAATTTTTCAGTAATACAAATGTTTTTTTTATATTAAATGAATGGTAGAATAAAAAAATCCAATAATGTATGAAATTGTGTTATCGCTAATCGAGGATCATCATAGAGTATTATGGTTATGGATAATATGTTCAGATTAAAATTATTCCATATGTCCTATATAATTCAATTTTGAATCATTTGATAGTGTGTAGATAATTTTTATCTTTACAAACCTTTTCTGTGAACCTTCACACTTCGATACCACTCTTATGAAAACTTTGAGGTTGAGATAACAAGGCATGGCTAGGTAGGTTGCTGATCATTTTATCAGTTTAAATTAGTCAAGATTTTTTTTATCCTCTTGTGTGGAAAATAAAAAATCTAGGAATGTAATTGAATTACATTGATGAAATATTTTCCCATGTTTAGTTGGGTGAAATATAATGTTTTCAACTACTAAGGTGAATGATTAGTGATGCATTCACCCAAAAAAGTTTGGATATTTTAGAGAATCAAGAATATATGAGATAAAATATACTATATTGACATGGATGATTTCAAGTGGACACTTTCTATCTTAAAAAAAGGATTATATAACCATGCATGAATTTTATATGGAAAAATCTGGTTGTGGATAACATTAAAGGATGATATGAGTTTTTCTGGTTAATATTATGATAAAACCCATTCTATATTGAGTAGAAATGAAATTCTCTTAAAGAAACATCTTTGATTAAAATTAGGAATAAATTGATTAGATATTTTTTTCAATTTTATAACATTTATTAGGTCAAAAAATATGGTCCTTTAATTCGGAATGACTCTTCAAAAAAATGTTGTTCTAAAATTCCCGATTAATTGTTATAATAATGTAAAAAATTTTGTTTACATTGATTCAAAAATTTTATTGATGTATTTCATAAATTTTTTGAGTATATAGTCTATGTAATTGACTATTGAGTAGTATTTTCTAAAGTAAATCAATAAAATGATGGGTATAACCATTCCATGTCGTGTCTTCTCATGGAATATTTGACAACATTATAATTCACATTTTAGTAAATTTTAAATTCTACAACAAATTTGATTTTTCTGTATCAGGAAAGATGAAATTAAAAACACGAATCATTGATTGAATTGATGATCATTTATGTAGTAGAATGGTAAAGGGTCTAATAGTCTTGATTTTATGTTTTTGAAATATTGGCATTGGAAATATTTGTTAACAAAATGGTTGATATTAAGAAATGAATTTTATCTAAAAAATTGATGATGTAATGTAAGATTTCGTGGATGTTTAACAATGTATTATATATGGGGCGATAGTTACCTATGTGATTAGGATATACTCAGTTCCCTAGAATTAATAATATTTTGTAGAGATACATATATGAAGTTAGAGGAGTCCATGTAATATAAGGCCCATCATAGATCAAATAATGTGTTGTAAATGATTGACTATCTAATCCTTTTTATAGAGGATATTGTTGGAGCATATATACATACAGTTTTCTTCAATATTATAACAAGTAAGTAGGTTAAATTCCAAATATATTTCTCTAATTTTTTAATTTCCTTCTATTTTTCTCACTTGAATATTTTGTTTTCTTGGAGTTCGGCAGTGCTTGATTATATGAGGGACTTGATATGGAAAGGTGACTTGCATGAATCTAGACTTATATGACCCAACATATCATCATGACTAAATTATTTTGGTTAGTGAAGTTTTAATTATTTATCATCTACTGAAATATTATTTTTATTTTCTTTTGAGGATTGTTGGTTCAAATATCAAAAAATATTATCAAAGCATGGAGTTATAAAAGGGTTTTTACACTTATTAGCATAATTGTTTTTATTTCCTATAATTTTTATTCTTATAGTAAACTATTTTTGTATTTTTGAAACCACCAGAAGGAAATTCTTATAAGAATATGTTCAATTAGTGATACATAATCTTATAGAGGAGGGATATAAGGGATTACATGTTTCATAAGGATCATGTTATTTTTTTTTTTGAAAGGATACAAATAAGATGAAATTGAGAAAAAAATATGATAAATTTTTTAATGTAATTTGAGATAATATATATTTCACTGGTAGAAAATGTTTCCTATAAACCCCAGAGGGTAAGAAATTATTGGACCTAATTAATGCATTAGAAAAATATATAAGAGTGCAATAATAATAAACAAGGAATTCATGACTATTTGTGAAGCCTTCACCGAGGTGTGCACATCCATCTTGTTAGAAGACGGTGGTGCTGTTTGTTTCCCCACATTCCTGATTTCCAAATGCGGGCAGCATCCATTCCTTGTTCAGGGATGTTTTCTCCTTGATCAAAATGGGATGATGGGATGTCAGTTTTTCATGTCGGGGATTCCTCCTCGAAACTCATCACCTAGTCCGGGTCTCCCTTATAGATTTAAGAAGTTGTTTGTGAAACTCTTCCTAGTTTCATATCTTTATGGACACCAGTTAATTACACTTATTTTTTTCAGACATTGAAATGGGTCCAGACAGGGAATCAACCTTTGGTAAGAGGAGTAGTCGCATTGGAAATCCCTGGCGTGTCTGGACGCTGGGACACTAGTGAGTCTAAGTTTCTTCCCCTAATTATAGGGCTTCTTGAGGGCACGGAAGACCGAGTCATCACAAGTCGAACGTGGGGAATTTTATTCCATATGCATGTATCTATGGTTTTCCTCAACTTAGCATGTTTAACACAGGGTATGTCATGTGTTTAATGTCTAGCGGAGTTGGATCAGACTGATCGGAGCACGGATTAGAGAGGATCATAGGGGTGAAATCATTATATGGAACACTGATGTGGGGGCCAATGTGTGGTTAGCTTCCTAGTTGTTGTTAAGGGGAATAGTGAATGAGGTGTCATGATCCCACTGGGATGTGGTGGCATGGGTAAGAATCAGGATGGATGATGGAGGGTTCAATAAAGTAGGTGGAAAATGAGATGGAGTTGACCTGAGGATGATGGTTATGTTGGGATAGGTTCTTGAAGAGACCTCCTATGTATCCCCATGTCCGGGAATCAAAGTCTTCATAGTTCATCTGATGAAATATTACCACCGATTGGGGATTTCAATGGCTTACCACTGGATGGTGGATCGCAACAGCTTACTGCTGTATGGGGTCACAATAGCTAATCGCTGGATGGTGTTGCAATGGATTACCGTTGTACGAGGTCGCAAAGTCTTACCACTTGACAAGGTCAAACCTCATGGAGGTTTCCTACATACCTTATCTAGGAGACAGGGACCAAACCTACATTTTTCTTATGATATGGGGTTCAGTGAACCATCGTGGAAGAGGACATGGGGTCCAATGGTTGTTGGGCTTGAACATTAGGGAGGCTTCCTACAAACCTTTCCTTGGAAAGGATCAAAGACAACATAGTTTAGGTGGGTGCAATGACTTACTGTTGACTATGGGAAGAATGACTTACTGCTGATTGAGGTTCACAGTTTAACGTCATGCAAAAAGGGGGTGAACCAACGTGAAGGAGGACCTGGGGCCCAGAAAAATGGTGGGTTTGAACCTCATTGAGGTTTCCTACGTACCTTTTCTTGGTAGGGATCAATGTCCACGTAGTTCAAAAGGAATGCGAGAACCAACGTGAAGGGGGGTCGGAGCAACCAGGTTTGGGCTTGAACGTCAGGGAGGCTTCCTACATTCTTCGCCTTTGCAATGATCAAAGACCATATAGTTCAGAATGGGTGATTGGTGAACCAACGTTAAGATGGTTGGGGCCAATGGATGTTGGGATTGAACCTCAGGGAGGCTTCCTACATACCTCTTTGTGGCATAGATCAAAGACCTCATAGTTCATATTGGGATTGGGCGAACCGACGTGAAAGGGGTTGAAGTGACCGGGTGTTGGGCTTGAACATAATAGAGGCTTCCTATGTACCTTGCCTTGGAAAAGATCAAGGACCACATAGTTCTGGTGGGGTACTGGGATTACACTCTAGGATGCCCAGATAAGAAGTCATGGTCGATGCTTTCACTAAGCCCCCCTGAGTCATGCTCGATGTGAGAAAAAAAAAGGCAGCAAGACCTGACGATCACGTCGTGGAAGGTGCGTATGTGGGAAGTGGAGTGGGGCTTAC
The DNA here is from genome assembly GCA_963277665.1 of Viscum album. Taxonomy (NCBI): domain Eukaryota; kingdom Viridiplantae; phylum Streptophyta; class Magnoliopsida; order Santalales; family Viscaceae; genus Viscum; species Viscum album. The sequence continues at coordinate 1,092,059,808 of OY728130.1, forward strand.
AGGTATGTAGTGGCCCAAAGAGAAAATAAGAGATTATGCATGGTTATCAGCCCAAAGAGGTGATGTGGATTGGGACTTACTCTAGGAGGGAGGCCAGTGTGGTTACAAAGCCCAGTGGGAGAGGGATTTGGCACCCAGGAAGAGATAAGGAGTCAGGGTGCTGCCACTTGCAGGAAAGGAAAGGGGATTACACAAGGGTGGTTTCCCTTTCCCCGTGAATGGACGCTGCTTTGATAAAGAGGATTTCATTCCATTTGAGGAATGATATCACTCCCGTGAAGGCGATTAGGAATAAATAATGTCCAAGGTGGGGAGCCCTGCATGCAACGCATGAGGTGAGTTCATAGTTTAACATCATTTGCGGAGGACGACGATGCTTGGTAGTTTAACGTCTTGCATCACAGACGAGGTGGGTGAGCTCCACACACCTAGTAATTACATAACTGATATACGCCCACCCGTGGGGGAAGGGAGGCATCAGTAATGGTATAACTGGGGGGTGTCGAGACGAGATCCCCTTGGGGGATCACATTAGCGTGGCTATGTGAAGAAGAAATAGTTGTTAGCATGCCTATGCAATGAAGCATAAGTCCAAGAAATGCAACGGAAAGCCTCGCCCAAGGATTTTAAAATTTCTCTATGCAAACCTTAGGGGCCACACGGTAAATGGGAGCATGATGCAGGTGTGTCGTGCATAAGAGAGGCTTGAAAAAGGTTCCTCAACATGAGGGCAGCACATGGAGCATGTTTAAGAGAATGGGACAGGTCAAGATAAGAGTTCCACACGCAAGATTCAGGGTTTTTCTGCAAGATGAAGAGGTTGTCCGCAAGATGTATGGGTGGCGCCCAAGAGGGATGGGTTGCGTGCAAGACAGAAAATTTTCTTGTATGTTTGACTAGTGGTGTGCAATACCAAGGGGTTGATCGCGAGATAGGTGGCATGCGTGCAGGTTTGATGGGTTTCGCGTAAGAGCGCCTGATGTAGAGGGAACATGAGCACAAGATTGGACCCCTTGAACGCAAATAACTTCGGGAGATACAAAATTCAAGAGGATCGGAGGGCCCGTCCGAAGGGTCCCCTAGGGGATCTATCGCGCAACAACCAATACCTGAAGACCAAGGATTTTTTGAGTGGTCGCGAAAGGTGGGGTTTTCGCATAGCAGTGCGTCACTTTGTCTTTGGTTATCGTCATTGAAGTGCGGGGATATGGTTCTTTTTCTAGCCATAGTTCTTGGTTAGGCATGCAAGAGACTGGCATGAAAACTACGGGTGGTCATCGGCTTGTGCGTAAAGAGGGGGTCGAGTGCACAAATTCCCAATGGATGTCACCTTGTGTGTGAAAATGGGGTCGGGTGCGCAAACGCCCGCTCGTCGTCGCCTTTTGTGTGTAAATGGGATCGGGTGCACAAATTCTTGTTCGATGTCGCCTTTAGTGCAGAAATAGGGTCCAGCGTGCAAACGTCCGTTTGACGTCACCTTCGGCGCATAAACAGGGCCAGTCGCAGCTAGTCATAGAGGATACGGCGTTGGGTGTGGAAGAGGATGCCGACATGCCGGGATTCCTCTTGTGTGTGTCTCCCCAATCTTGTGTGTGCCCGCCTCCCAGGCTGTGGAATCCCCTCTTTTTTGTCCGGCGTTCATTCATTTATTTTTTATCCACCTGATACGGCCCTCCTATAAATTTTCATCATCAAAATATTCCCCCTTATAATCGAATCTTAAAGGGAACTCGAAGGTCCTATTCTGAGGGTACACCAAATAATAGAAAAGAAAGCATTCATTGGCAGGAAAAAACTCATTTTGAGCATTCATTGGCAGGAAAAAACTCATTTTGCTTCAACAAAAGTGTTGCGAGCATGCAGAAGACGTATAAGAGATTTACAAATTGGTTGAGCCCCCCCCCCCCCCCCCCCCCACCCTCGAGGCCCTACTCTTACTATTTCAGCATGAAATTCTTTATTTCACTTTCTTGCAAAAACAGTACAGATCCACACATAAGATTATGCGGCCGACTCGGGGTTTTGCACGCCATCCAATTTTTTTTCCTGTGCATCGACTTTATTTCACGGTGCTGCCACTTTTTCATGCCGAATCATCCGTCTTTCTTGTTGATCCCTTAGATGTTATAAAAATGGCCGCTCAATAGACCGATGTCGAGAAGGAAGTTACCACTGCTTCCAGATGAACCCAAATTATTGTAAACCCTCAAGTTCATCACGCGAGGAGGGTTGTGTATGATAACCAAATGATTTTTGGCCTGCTTATGCATGCTCAAAATGATTAAGTCCTGAGCAGTAGCCTACCGATATGGAACATCAGTCTTGTGGAAGAGGATCTGATGCCCGGTTTCGAGATGGTCACACCGCGGTCATGTGTGACGCACGAGGATAGTCTTCCACAATTCCACATTACCAACAACGACCATCTCACTAGGGAAGCACAAAACACAACCATCTTTGTTTTGAATCCAAATTCCAGGATGGTTGTGGGAAGTGATCCAGTTCCGAAGGAATATCCTACTATATAGGCAAGTACTTTTAGAAGAAGCATTACTGACGAGACGAAGGGCTTTTAAGAGTGGTATCTTAGATCTAGGGGAAACATTGCCAATGAATGGGCATGGGCATACTGGGTATGTCAAACATGTAAGGAATTTGGGCTGCAGCTATAGGTCGTTGGGTATTTTGAGGCCATTTGGATGTCTCAATTCCACATTTACTGACAGCAGGACTTGGTAGCAGTGTTGTTCAGTCACTGGTTTTCTGATACCAACATTTTTCACCTCCATCATGGGGAGGTGAGAATTAGTTTGTGGGATGTCCAATATATCAGGGGAATCCCCTTGGAGGAGTATCAGTACGATGAGTTCCTCCTAATGGAGAATGTCTGGGGGGAAAGGACCTACACCCCATTCCTATCATGGAACCTTTTGGAGATAGCTATAGAGGAACTCAGAATAAAATATATCCTAAAGGAAAAACCCTATTGAGGGTGGTTTAGTCTCTTCCTGACCTAGTACATGGTTGTGAAGATGCTAGGCCGAGGGATGTAATGTACGAAATCATCTCACAGGGGAAAAGATGGATAATATTGGAAGATTTTGGGGATGGGAGAGTATCCATGATGGGGATATGGCATCAATGATGGTCACGACCCGAATGTGTGATATGCCAGGTTCCTCGCTGCAGTCTTAAGTAGATAGTTGATACCTGTGAGGGACATGAGGATGGGAGTCTTCCCAAGGATGCTAGTGAGGGTTGAGATCATGACGAAAAAAACAAGGTTAACCTAGGGGTACCAGTGTTGGCTAGGCTATACAGTATTCTAGGGCTCATTTTAAGGGGAATTACGCCTAAGAGGATATACAGGCCATTCCAAAACCGCCTCGGTTGGTTTGCATCCCACTATGGTGGGTATGACATTCCGAATGTCATCTTCCACCTAGTAATGGTATGCAGTTATACCTCTTGAACATCACTGAGATCCGCCCATTGATACTCAGGGATGACGGAGTTAAGCTCAAGATTGGCAGTGACACTCACTTCGACTTCCAGCCGTTCCGTACCACAGTTTACCAAATTGTAGACGATGGGAAAGGTCAACTGGAGTAGATGGAGGACCTTCAGAGCATCCAGGGTGGCGTGCTGGTGGCCTGAATTGATGGAAAAATCTTCTGTGAACCCTATGTGCTGACCAGGTTCACATGACAGTTTGGGTGCATGCAATAGATTCCTATGAAATTATATACATAGGTTCAAGAAGAGCGGAATCCCTACATTCTCTGCCAGCTATGGATTATGTTCATGACGGAAAGTATGGGTCAAATCATCACTCTTCCCCCACCGATGTCAGTGCCGGATTGTCAATAGATTATGCCGAACACTGGACAAGAACGTACCCTGAGGCAATCCTTTAGAAACGCATTCAGTAGACCAAGGAAACTAGTGAAGATCCCGAAGAGTAAAAAGGTAGATGGGGTGTCACAGGGGTACTGATGCAAAGAACGGGTCGGGGAGACAGCGCGGTGTGGGCCGATACTTCATTGTCAGGGGAAACTAAGACTGAGAATTTGCCTCTACCCCCTAAGGAAGGGTGGTCTTGTGAACGGCCTCAGGGTCCGACTAAAGGACTCCCAAGAAAGAAACTCGGGTACCTTCTGATGTCATTCGCAGATGCTTTCTTTCCTTCTCTGTGGTCTTCTTGGAGAATTTTGTGACAGTCCATGTCTGGCAAAGTGTTATGGTGGAGGCTGATATGCACCGGGCTTGATCTACTGAACTTACGGTGCATCCAACTATTGGATACATTAAAATTTCATCACCGACATGCATACCTGACAACCATGGACATGTACGCATGCCAGCGGGGGCGGTACGAAGAGCCACATATTCTAGAAAAAGTAATTCTCGTCCAAGAGCATGACCTAGAGAGGCTTCCATATAAGGATGAAAGTGTAGAGGATGAAGATGATGAAGAGAAGAAGATCAAGAAAGACTAGAAGAAGAGGACTGAGTTGAGAGTCTTGGTGGCGAGGGGCCTTCAGAAGCTCCTACTCACCAGCGGAGTTCCCAAGAGAGTGGTGAAATCATTGTCTCTGATGCAGAACTGGTAGAGCAGCTTGAGGTTTTGTTTAAACCTTATTCTGGCCTTCATATTTTCATAGTATTGATCCATAAACCAAACCCTATCCTATTCAGGAACCCATGGGAAAGGGTCCCTAGGATGCCTTCCCCATCGGGTGTACGAGTACGCATATAGGGACCAGGGAGCGACCACAGGGGGGCCCACCATTACACATGCAATGGACACCAATGCACTTGGCTCCTGTAAGACCATTCTCATTGGTTTACCCACTTTTCTAAAGAATTTAGCTAATCAAGATACTAATTCCAGATGCAGTGATCTCAAGATTAGAGGCACAAAAAACCTTCAAGTATGGGACATCTGCAAGAGCTGGATGGGTGGCGACCACGTCACCCTTTACAGAGGCAACCACTCTTGGCGACCCTACCCTGGTACTCAGCGAACTGGAGATCGCAATGAGGGATGGTAATGCCGCAGGGGTGGAACTCCATCCCAATGAGAGTAAAGTCACTGATGAGGTGGAGGTTCCCAAAGAAGACCTAGATGCTGAACTCCTTGCTAATTTCCCCAACTATCGACCTACAGATCTTGAGGAGATAGATGATTCGGATTCGGAGGTACCCGATGAGAGCCGTATAATGCGACAGAAAGGGTGGAAGTATGTCAAGCACTTTCTCAGTCAGCCTCATACAGAATGGATAAAAAGGATGGGATTATTCCACACTTGGATGCACTTTCTTTGTGCTGGAGGGGTGGATGCTCAATGTCTTCATTCGACAGTCCCTGACTACATAGATGAGTAGCTACATGAGAACAGCCAATGCTCTGACATTGCCCGGTGTCAGAAAGAATAAAAGAGTACCCAAGCATTCCTGAAGGCATAATAAATGTTCCAACGCATTGAAGAACAGGTGAAATAAAAGGAGGTATTTATTGAAAATTGTTCTGAGCTTTTTGAGAAATTGAGGACCCGACTAGCGGACACCCAAGACCAGCTAGCAGAATCGGGTCACCAAAAAGCTGCACTCCAAACTGAACAGGCACAAGAACAGGCTAGGGTCAGTGAACTGCACCCTATGTCCATTGATGAAGAGAAGGTTCTCAGGGGGCAAGAAGCAATCCTGGAGGCCACAAGAAAAAGGTAGCAGTGCTAGAGTGATTTATCCGAGATGTTGAACTTTAAGGCCCCTATTTTGGTCAAACTCATAAGAAAATATCTTTTTACTGCCTCTCATTCTAAACTACATGTATGAATGGATTTATTCACTTGTTCTTTTCGTTCAACGCATTTCAGACACAATCTTGAAATAAATAACAATTGATTCCTAAGATCACATGGCTCATGCCTGATGTAAGAAACAAGGGATACTTACACAGTTACTTCATTTGAATGTCAGAATACCAACCAAGCTTCAGGAACCCATGTTTTGAACAACCAACTCGGATTTCTAGGAAGAAATGGGAGAGGCCCAATTGGCGAACGAGGTCCTCATAACAATCAATGTGTCGTCCTTCCAATATGCTCTAGCGCATAAGGGGGGGAAACGCCAGGGGTGTTAGAATTAACCCAGACATAGGGGAGTGGAAAGTGTTAATCATGATACCCTAGATTTGGAACACTGTAAGGGTGGTGTGACAATAAAGGTTGACAGTTGACCATGTTTTAAATACAATATCCTTATTACATTAGCCTTTAATGGGAATAACAAATGAGGGTTGACCACTGACCATGTTTGAAACATGGGGCCTGACTCGAAATGTCATCCATTAGCCTTCCAGAACGTTAGCCCATGATAGTAGGTGATCCATCGGATGAGCATCCAAACTGTTAGGGAATTATTTTAGATGTTAAAGAGGATGATGGTCTAAATTAAGGGCACGAAAAGCATGGAGTTGGAGTGATAGGATGTTCAAATGGATTCCAACGCTCTTGAAATCACACCACCATTAAGAAGTAACATTAGGATGGCATATCCATCTAATCATGGATCAGGAATACCTCCGAGCAGGACCTCTTTGGAAAGGGATTTGGTGCATCCCTAGACTAACATGGGGCATCTAGAACTTTTTCAGGGTAGAACCGCAGTTTTGTGTCATGCATTAAGGATATAAAAACTCATGTAGTTTAACATCACACAATAGGACAAATAGTGCAAAGGGAGATCCCAGGATGGGATTATGTGGTGAAGTAGCTATAAACCTAACGTGAATGAGGACATATGGAGTCTGCACAACACCACATATCCCTGGAGGAAGTTATTTAGTTCAAGGGACCAAAAGTGAATGTTAGTTTGGGCCCAAGGCAAGGTGACTGGACATTCCTACATACACCATTAAGATGGGAATCAAGCCATACATAGTTCGGAGGCACAGTTTAATGTCATGTGGGAGGATGAGAGGCATTTGTGGCATGGATGCACCAGTACACATCCTACTAGAACTTCTAAGCCCATGTGAGTCGTGCTCGATGTAGGAAACAAGGAGTAGTGATGGGACTTTCAAAGAATAGAAAGGCACATGTCAGGGGCTCTGGGACACTAGGTGAATGATGTCCCAATGATGTTGATCTATCTATATAACACACCTAGATGTGTGGAAGAGTAAAGATGAGTATTTTTGAATTCCACTTTGACATAAGGATGCGGAAATGTGTGAATCATTATGCTCAAGTTATGGACCACAATGATGGTGGCATGACGATAGGGGATAACTATTGACCATGTTTGAAACACAATATCCATTTCGTGTTAGCCTAGAATGAGTACAGACAAATGAGGGTTGACCGCTGATCATGTTTGAAACACGAGACTTGTCATGAATGTCGTCTGAGGTCCTCATGGACGTTAGCCCAAGATGGTATGTAAGCCAGTGGGGCATGAGACCAGGCCATAAAGGGGGTACCTTCAGACATGGAAGAGGATGAGGATCCAAATGATTGGCACACGAATCTTGTACATGGAACGAGGGAATTTCCCTGTGAACATTCCACACTTTGGGAACTGCCAAAATGCATATGAGTACTAAAAAAGATGTTTCTGAGAGAGGAAGTTGAGTCCCCCTCTAAAGACAAGGGTCTTGTGGTTGCATGCTTCCCAAATTAGTGTTCGTATTTTGGTCCATTAAGGGGGGATTGATTTAATGGACTGGGAGCTGGGTGGCGAAGTAGCCAAACCCAATGCGTAGTTCCCAAAAAGAGATATTAGTTTAGGGTAATTGAACTCGTACCAGGATGGGAAAAGACTTAGGGTTAACATGGTACGACTATTGAAAAACATGACCTGAATGAGAACACATGAGGTACTCTCTACACCACATGTTCCCAAAAGGGGTCGGGCATAGGAGCTGAAAGAGAGAGGGAAAGATTTTAGATTCTTGGGGATGGACACTGAGACAATGTGTCTGTGTATTGCTATGTATCCCAAGATTATGGTAATAAATCCGTTCATAGTTCTACAAGAGACACGGTAGGATAATAGTTTCAGAGATAATGAGGTTGTGGAGGTATAGCCCCTGCACCGAATGAAGTTGTATTTGATAGATCTTGTTTGTCATTTAGGATGAATGTGTTTCTTTTAAGTGATGGACCTTGGATTGAAAATCTAGGTATGCCATAGGAATCAAGCAGTACGCCGGCATTGACAAATGGTATGGGGTGTGACTGATACCAATCATGATGCCACCTCGAGTGAGGATATCATGGTGTAGTGTCCTTTTTTGTCATGCGGCCAGGATGATAATGTCATAGTTTAGGGTCATTTGATGAGACCAACCATGCATTTTAATATCGTGCAGTATAGACACAATATTTTAAAGTCATTTGAGACTATGAATCATAGTTTAACATCATATGGATTAGACATATACAAGAGAGATGAGGTTCTAGAGGGGATGCACACAACGTGATAAAGCATACCTGATGTGAATGAGGACATAATCCCACACCATTCCACATGAGATTCTGAGGATAAAACCTTGGACCGTGGGGCCAATAAATATTAGAGGATAAGGGGCAGAAGAAAATAGCTCCCCATTGAGCTGGACCTGATGACAAGATGTCCGGGTGTTCCTGCATATCCCATGGGAATGGGAATCAAGATGTACATAGTTCTTGAAGGTGCCTTTTAATTTCATGCAAGAAAACATATAGTTTAAATTCATGTGAGATAGGAAGTTGGGGGGGGGCTAACACCTAGAATGGGGCGTACGTGGTGCGGCTAATGCAAACCCAACTTGAATGAGGACATAATCCCATACCACACAATGCAGTCCCAGAAGAGATTTATCTCCGAAGGTGGAAAAGAAGAGATAAATTAGTGGAACTCGAGCTGGAACTGAATACAATATGTATAGGCATTCCTATGTATCCCATGGGAATGAGAATAGCACTACGTAGTTCTAAAAGAGATCTTTTTTTTGGACTTAGAGCTCAGACCATGGAGAGGAAGAATCCTTCCGAGTAGGTGCAGACCTCATCCCAATCCCTAAGCCCTTTTGGGTCAAACTTGGTGTGGGAAACAAGGGATGAAGGGGGTTTTATTCAATACCTAGAACACATGCCAAAGGGAAGTCGGTGCGGAGCCCTAAATTAATCCTTTACCTAAACTTTTGTCCTCCAAAAATGAAAATGTGCACTGAGGGATAGTTCTAAGAGTTTCAAAATTCCACTTTGACATGATGAGAGGGAAAATGATGTGAATCATGCGACCAATATTTTGGGCTTAAAAGTGATGGAGTAATGGTGGATGATAACCATTGACCATGTTCAAAACAAAACATCTATATCGTGTGTCCTGAAATGGGAAAAACTAATGAGCGTCAACCACTGACCATATTCGTAACACAACACATGTATCTATTTGTTGTCAGAAACCCTTGAGGATGTTGGTCTGTGATGGAAGGAGAGCCCTTAGGACTAGAATCCATGCCATTTGGGGGTCCCTTCAGTTGTGAACGATTGTGGAAGCCAAAATGAAGGGTAACATGAAGCCTGGAAAATGGGTGAAACCATGTCGATGAAGAATCTGACACTCTGGGTTCTAGACCAGATTACTCAAGGTCGAATTGGTGAATCTTCGTAGAGGTTTGAGGGGATCAACATGAGAGTGGCCGATTTGAAATGATTAGTATAGAATAAGGGGATAGAGAACTCTTAGTAGAAAGAGGCACATGGCAAGGTTATTACATACCCGATGTGATTGAGGTCATAAAACCATACCACACCATATACCCCGTTCCCTAAGGAATTGTAGGCCAAGGGGCCAAGATGAGGCTGGACCTGAAGAAAAGATTTTGGGATGGTCTTATGTATCCCATAAGGATGGAAATCATGCCACATATAGTTCTAGAAGATACACAGATTAGGGTAGGATACCCTAATGAGGGAGGTGTATGGCACGACGAGTAACCCAACGTGAATGAGGACATGATCCCACACCATACCATGAAAACCACAATGATAACATGGGCAAAGGGCCCAAGAAGGCCAAGGGGCATGAGGCTGGGGCTCAGATGTAATGTCCTGACCATTTTTCAGTTTAACTTCTTACAGTGATGACGAAGGTAGGGGGAAGGATCTCATCCAGGGATGTGTATGGCTTGGCATGTAACCAGAAGTGAATGAGGACATAATCCTACACCACACCAACCCTAAATGAGAACATGGGCCAGGGGCCAGAGGTTGGGCCTCAGACGGAAAGTCCCGTCCAGTTTTCAGTTTAACAACTTGTAGTGAGGATGAAGGTGATCATAGTTTAAGATCATTGAACTCGGACTGTAGATGCTTCGTTTAAAAGCGGTGAAGATGGCATAGGGAAATGGTTGGCCAGATTCACAACACAACATCCATCCTTGCATGACCAGAGGTCAAGGAAAACAATTGATCATCAATCGTTGACTGTATTCTCAACACAGAACTTGTATCAACCTATCATTTTTAATCCTCAAGGGCGTTAGATAATAATGGTAGGAGAGACCTTGGATTGAGCATCCATGAATTTCAGGGCCCATATGGATATAGAGGGTGATAGAAACCCAAATGACGGGTCATGCAGGGCATGGTAGGGCCTATGCTCATGGAACAGATGATAAATGAAGGAAGGTATATCTCAAGGGGATATGTGTGGCGTGGTGAAATAGATCAATGTGAATGAGGACATGAGTCTGTACCGCACCACACAATCCTACATGAGAACTTGGTCCAGGGCCTGGAAGGGGTCGATGGACCTGAGGCTAGGCATCCCGGTCAAATATAGCTATATGACCTCTTACACGGTTACCACCTCATCGCAGCTTCTAAACCCACATGAGAGGTGCTCAGTGTGGGAAACAAGCAGTCAGATTCGGTTTTCCCTATGATATAAGGGTCTTATAGCTGGCATCGCCTAAAGGGAATTGAAACTCAAAGATATAGTGGGAAGGATGAACCACCACACACAATGATTGGGGTCAACGATGGTGGTGACAACGAAAAAGGATAGACATTGACCACTGAGCATATTCACAACGCGGGACTTGTTTCAATTTCTTGCTCAACATCCTCGAGGGTGTTGTCCTAAAGTGGTTGGAGCGACCTTGGGCCTAGAATCCATGCCATTTGGGGGTCCTTTCAGATGTGAAATATGATGGATTCACAATCGAAAGAGTGGGTGAAGCATATTCGTGCCCATTCATTCTAACGTCAATCAGGGTTGTGAAAGTGACGGACATCACTGGGGAGTTGGATATATGGCTGGATCGAGATGATCTCGACGTGAATTGGGGTAGAATCCTATACCATACCATGTGTCCCAACCCGATGGGGGATTGTGAAGTTTGGGATAGGCCAATAGATGAAATTTCCAAGAGTTCCTATGTATGCCATGATAATGAGAATCAAGCCGTATGTAGTTCTTAAAGGCCATGTAGTTTAGCATCATGTAGTGAGGATGTGGGAGACTAGAAGAATGAGGAGAAAGAATATGGGTGATCATCTTAATCATGACATGAGCGGGAAAAAATAATCCTTGACTATGACATTTAAGGATCCTCCAATAGGTCTACCCCTAGGGGGGAATATTCAAGGAAAAGCTTTTGGGGAATGGACTCAAGATGGAATTTTTGAGCATTCCTACATATCCCATGAAAATGGGAATCAAGTTGTATGTAGTTCTAAGGGTGAAGTATAACGTCTTGTAGGACGACATACAGTTTAATGTCATGTGGGACGTTTTATAGTTTAATGTAATGTAGGACTGAGCTTTTTAGGGTCGTGTGGGACCAAAATGTTTAGGGTCATGCCGGACCCAACTGTTTAGGGTCATGTCGGACCTGACAGATTAGGGTCATGTCGGACATGTTGGCTTAGGAAAAGTATTTTTTTAAGAACTTGGCATTGGTGGGAGCAGTTATAAGCTCAACATCCATGGTTACTAGTGATTATGCACCATTAGGGTAAACCTTGGGAACAACGAAAGGTCATTCCGATTTGGGCTCCAACATGGGTGGTTTCCTTCCAGGTATCATTGGTGTCCTTAGGGCCAATACCAAATCACCGTGCAGGAAATAGCAGAGGCTAACCCTCTTCTTGAAGGCTATAGCTATCTTATTTTGATTCCCTTCCAGATTGTGTAGCGCAAGAAGCCTATTCTCATCATGTGCTTCAAATTCAGCCAGACGGATTTCAGCTACCATATCTGGAACCTACTGCTTATAGATTATTGTGCTTAATGAAGGAAACTAAATATCAAAGGAAAGGAAGGCCTAAGTTCCATACACTAGGGAATATGGGGTCACCTGGGTGGAATTACGAGTCATTGTCCGATAAGCCCAGAGGGTGTTAGGGAGCTTGCTCGGCCTAATCATCTTATTCTGACCAACCATTTTACCAAAAATGTTAGAGAGGGTTTTTTTGAATGCCTCGATCTGTCCATTTGCTTGTGCATGATAATGAGAGGTATGGTTAGAATGGATGTTGTACTTAGAAAACAACTTCTTCAGCAGAGCTACTCGGATGTTTGTGTTGTTATCAGAGAGGATGGCGTGAGGGACTCCAAATCAATCGATGATGTTGGAACTCACAAAGTCAATGATGAAATGGGCCTTGACCTACTTGAGTGGAACTGCCTCTTCCCACTTGAAGAAAAAATTAGTATCTGTCAGGATGAATATGCACTTTCCAGCTGTCGCTGATGGATATGGTCCCATGACATCAAGTCCCCATACCAGAAACGACCAAGAGTACTTGGTGGAGTGGAGAGGATCGGGCGTCCGCTGCTTAAAGATTTCATGAATTTGGCCTGCATGGAATCTCTTGGAAAACTCGATTCAATCGTTGATCATGGTGGGCTAAAACAACTCTAGTGTCTAGATCTGGTGACATAGTTTCGGCCTAGTCTGGTGGGCGCTGCAGGAACCGGCATGAACTTCTTGCATGACATGAGCAATCAAGACTCATTGGATACAACGGAGGAGAATACCATCAAAACCGCACTTGTAGAGGATATTATCATGACTAGAAGTGTCCTAGAGGGTACACTATAATGCACAGTGTCGGATTCGCTCACGCTCAGCCAGATCAGCTGAGAGGTAACCATTTTGGTGATATTTGACAATGGGGGATCTCCATTCAGGGGTCACATCATCCAATGCATCTGGGGGTCCAGACATGGAGGCTCCAGCAGTACGATGGCTCACCTGCAGGTTGTCATCATCATCTGGTGATACAAGATCAATGAATCTCTAATGTGCCACGTGGATAATAAGATCATCATGCTCGGGTTCTACAAGTGATGCAGCCAGGACAGCCTGGGCGTCAGCTCGACCGTTCTGAGATCTAGGGACATGGGTAACTTCCAGACGAGATGGGAACTGGTCCATTAGCTTTAGAGTGCGCTCCAAAAATGGTACAAGATTTGTATTTCTGACGACATAGTCACTGTTGATATGCTTTATGACTAGTTTGGAATCCCCATTCACTTACAAATGGGGCACATCAATCTCGAGGGCTAGCTCAAGTCTAGTGATGAGAACCTGATACTCAGCCTTATTGTTGTTCCATCCTTCTGAATACAGAAATGAGTATGTTGGAATGTCTAGTGATGGGTTAATATAGATGATACCCAAGCCTACCCTATTGAGCCTGGGATCATTAAGCCTCCTGCCGATGGGGATTTAGGAACCACCATCAAAGTGCATCTTCCAGCACTACATGGCTTGGTCTACCAAGAGGATTGCCTCATCAGGAAAATCGATATCCATGGACTGGTCAGCAAAGGCTGGATGGGTAGCAAAGAATTATGCCAATGCTTGCCCCTTAATATTTTTTTAAGAGAAAAACCTGATATCAAACTACTAGAGAATCACGAACCACCGAGTGAGATGGCCTATCAATATGGGGTGGTTTAGAATGTACTTCAGTGGGTCTACCTGAGATACTAGCTGCACCTCATGGTGCTGCATGTAATGTCACAATTTTTGTACTGCGAATACTATTGAATGTCATCTCATTTCGATGGGGGGGGTATCTGGTCTCCGTATCAAGGAGAATTCAACTGAGGTAGTAAAGGTTGTTCTATGTTCCCTCATTGTTCTTCTAGTTGAGATGGGTGTTGAGAGATCATTCCAGGGGGGTCACATAAAGGACTAATGGATTTCAGGAGATGGGTGGCATTAAAACTAGAGTTTGGAGCAGATAATGCTTGATCTCCTCAGAAGAAATCTGACACTGTTTATCTGATTCGATAGTGGTGCCTTTCTTCATGAGCCTAGAAAATGGCTTACACTTTCTAGCCAGGTTAATGATGAATCAGTGTATGTAGGATAAGTGTCCTTGGAAACCAAAAATCTCTCAAATTTTTCTCAAAGGAGACATCTGGCTAATGGCCTTGATCTTCTCTGGGTTGATCTCAATACCCCTATATCTGACAATGAAGCCGAGAAACCTTCCAGAGGTGACCCTAAAGTCACGCTTCAATGGGTTCATCTTCATGTGATGGGAATGGGGGAAGAAGAACACTTTATCCAGGTCTTTGATATGGTCTAGATGTGTGAGATATTTATCCACCAAATCATCCACATAGAATTCCACCAATGTCCCAAGGATCGACTTAAATATGTGATTCATAGCCCGCTGGTAGGTGGCACCTGCATTCTTTAAACTGAAGGGCATGACATGGTAACTGAATATACATTGAGGAACCCTGAAGGATGTGAACTCCTCTTCCTCGAGGGACATTCGGATCTGGTTGTACCCTGAGTACCCATCCATGAAGGATAGGTCTTGGAATCCAGTAGTAGCATCAATCTCCAACTATTTCACATGATGAGATAAGTCATCCTTCCGATAGTGATGGTTGAGATCCTAGAAGTCGATACAGACTCTGATTTTTCCATTATTCTTCATGAATAACATAATGTTGGATAGCCATTTGGGGTACTGTACCTCCTTAATGAAATTTTCTCTAATGATCTTATCAACATCCGCCTCTACCATGGCACTGTGAGAAGGGTGCATGTTTTTGGGAGGCTTCTTGAACCCATGATGATTTTCCAGGAGACCGAGCTGGTGGATGGATACCTAAGGATCTAGTCCTATAATCTCAGTATAACTCCAGGAAAATACATCACGGTGTTGTTTTAGGAATTCTGTGTACTGTTATTGCTTCTCGAGGGGCATGGCCGCACTGATCAATGTGGGTCTCGGGTCTGCCTCGCTACCGAGGTTCACCTATTCCAACTCTTTGTCTGTGGTAGAGACACCCTATTCCACAACAAGAGGTGCATCCTATATACTATGTTATTCACTCTAGGAGGGGGAATCCTCAGTGGGGGAATATTTTCTGTGTTCACAGATCCCAACAGGAGGCTAGTACAAGCCTTAGCAGTAGTGGTCACTACATCAAAGGACCCCTGTACTGCCTCAACCATAGCGATGAAGTCTATTGATCATATCCCATTTATACTTTGGCCTAAGGGACCATGCTTGATGATATCTGTAAAGACCCATAAATTTAAAGGAAATTTTTTTTCTTAATTTTATTTGGAATTTTACAAGAACGTAGTTTTTGACGGCACCTGATTCTGAGGCCAGGTGTACCTGGAATCATTTTCCGAAGTTTGGCTCGGGTATGTTCAGTGAAGGAATGAGTGGCTTTTTCTAACTTTTGGACCGGTGCTCGGAATCGAATTTTGAGGGCACTGATGGAATCACAGTGCCGATATTTTCTTAGAAACGCTTCTTCCGAAGTTGCGTTTTCTCAGGTGTGGTTTTTAGTTTTTGGACTTTAAGTTAAGAAATAAAATAATGTGGTACGACAAACTTTATTTTATTTCACTTAAAGCCGGTTAAAGCCACTTAAAGCTACTTAAGCTGAGTTGAAGAGGATAGGGTGAAGTTCAAAATATCCTACCCTCTTGGTAGGATATTTGTGAGGTGGGGCCCACACGAGCCCCACCGTTTCTTTTTCCCTAAGTAACGCACCCACAACCCCCCCCCCCCACTTAAATGAAAGTCAACTGGAGCATTTACTTAAACTCTTAAACGCTCCTATTAATTGGGTGGTTTATTCATTGAAATTAATTCTATGAATTAATGGGTCGTTACTTAGTTGTTTTACTTTTGTTGGCATGTTAATAAAATAAGACCAACGCTTGTCTTCTTGAGGATTGCTCGTTGAGGGGATTTGGAAAGACTCCAAGGCTTGAGATCTTCATCCTCCTTTGCAAAGAACGCGAAGAACGCGAAGAACGCGAAGAACGCAAAGAACGTGAAGAATGCCGGCCTTCGACGAAAGACGATGAAGAACGCTGAGCCCTCGGAGATCGACGACGCGACGCCAAGTACCACGACACCGACGATTCTTCTCCCGCAATGTTCTTCTACGATGTTCCTTCTTCTGTGACAGATCTTCGATCATCCGTTGAGGAAAGAGTTTGAGGTCCTTTTAATTCTTTGTGGATTATAACATCATCATGATTTTAACTGTTACAATTAAATCTGTATGTCCTTGATCCTCGGAGTTCGTCGACACGACGCCGTATACCGCGACAATGCGACACCCTTTCGCAACGTGATGATCATCTTCTACCGTCACAGTCAGTTCCGCGAAGAACTCATCCGACGACGAAATTGAGGTAGGGGTTTTATTTGAGAACAATATTCATCCCCATGATTGTTTCATCTAAAATAATGAACCCGGATCAAAGTTCAATTTTAATTATATTAAAATTGTTCCTTGTTGTTCTTCATGTGTTGAATATTTTATTCCCGATTGTTATCACCAAACACAGAGGGTGCGAGCCAATCAAACATGGCCCGACAAACCTCCGCAGTTTTCCGTTGATGTGCAGATTGGCGGGCGATGACAAAACGAGCCGTAGAGACGATTTTTTGATTCCGCAGTGAAGAATGGGACCCAGGATGAGCTATGGCGCAGAAGGAAACGAAATCGAACAACCGGAGCAACTCCGGTGGCCCGCGGACTCCACCAGCAGCGCGGGTCGCCGGCGGCCAATAGACCCGTGGCCGCGTGGGTCCGGCGAGACACGGGACACAGCCTTGTCGCGTCTGTTGACCAGGGGTGGCCCCACGTGGGGCCGCAGAGTTCACACGCGGGGGCAGCACGCCCCCCGCAGCTCGGCCGTAACCGGCCGAGCCGATCCCGGCGGCCAGGCCGCGCCCGCGCCGGGTCGGGTCGGACCCGGAGCCGGGTCGGGCCACCCCGGTTCGGACCGACCCAGGGGGTCGGGCCCAGACCCCCCGTTTCCGGACCTTTTCGATCTTTTTCTCATAACTTGAGCTACGGGCCTCCGAACGACACACCATCAGTGGTGATGCGATCCTTAGATCGAGACGGTCGTTTAGGTATATCACACACAAGGTTTAAAAATACTTTGGGTTCATCCAGGTTCGTTCGTACATGAAACAAACCGGGTCCTCAGAGCGGAAACGCTCATATCTTGAGCTTTGGACGTCCGATTGACATGCCGTCTACTTTGTTGAATTCCTCTAAGTGAGACAGATCTTTTGGCTTAATCTGCCCGAGTTTTGGATGCAGGTGGAGTACGGTCGGGTTGGTTTTTCCTTAAAAACCAACCGGGCCCCGGGAACGAAAAGACCAATAACTCTCAGACCGGGCGTCCGATTGACGCGCCGTCTGCGACGTTGAGTTCCTGTTGGAGATACGAAACATTTGGATACATCAACTCTGTACTATGTGTCAGTTGATGTATCAACCTCTCGGCTCGTGGAGCGGACCCTCCAGAACGAGCTTGCTGTGTGTGGGAACCCTAGAGCTGTCTGCGACTGCTACTGTAACGACGATGACTGTGCAGAGATCCTCAGTGGATTCGACGACGACGACTACAACACTCAGCGATCCTTTGTGGGACAGTGCTACCAATCCTATGTGGGTCTGATCCTATGTGGGTCAGCGCTCAGCGGTCCTGTGTGGGCCAGCGCCTACAGATCCTTGTGGGTCCGATCCTCTATGGGTCTTTGCGGGGGTTAGTTACCTATCGATCCTGTGTGGGTCAAATCCTTTGTGGGTCATTGCGGGGGTTAGTACCTATTGATCTTTTGTGGGTCCGACGACTTAGATGGATCAGTGATCATCTCTATCGTCATTCGAATAAGTATACCTGTGTGAGCTGAAACCCTGTTTTTCTTTCCTTTGTGGATTGTGTTGTTCTATCCTGTATGGATTTACGTTTTTCTTTCCTTTCTGGATTGTGTTGTGTTGTCCTGTGTGGATTTAGATTTTTCTTTCCTGTGTGGACTGGGTTGTACATGATCTCGGATGTTGGAGCCGAACAGGAATTGATGACTTAGGTATATGTATGGGCATATACCTAAGTAGTGTCGGATATTACATCGTGATTGTATCTTTCCTTTTTGGATTATCTTTTGTGGATTCTGGGAGACCTGCGGGGGTCTCGGGGTCCCTACTGAGTAGCTTATACTCACCCATGCATGGGCTATGCCCGCACTACATTGTGTTGGTTGCAGATGACAGACAACGCGGATCCTGGTGGAGGCTTGCGGAGCAGGACGGTACCTGGAGGTGGACCACTGGGCGGGACATACTCGGTGCGGTAGGCTGGACCCGAGGAGCAGTGGAGGCTTTCTGTACCCACCCTTCAGGTGGGATTCCCAGTGGACAGCTCGCCGTTGCAGCTTTACCTTTCAGTTGCTGTTTTCCCTTTCGAGTTGTACTTTACATTCAGTTTGGGTTTGTATACTGGCCCACTTACTTTTCCGCACTTACTGTTGTACCAGCTTTTACTTAGTGTTTACTTCTTCCTCTTGCTTACTCTGTGGTGCTTGTTTACTTTACAATGGTAATGCCTTCCCTTTTTACCAGGAATTATGCCTCGGTGCTAGTCGTCAACCCCTGGCCTATGGAAGGCGGGCTTGGGGTAGTCACGGCACGGGCCCCGAGGACGGGTCGTGACAAATTGGTATTAGAGGAGTTCGGTTCTACCGCAGAACTTTGGACTCTGATCTTTTTCTCTGTGAAGCAATAGTGTTTAGCATATTGAGTGTGGTTATCAGTCTAGGGAGTCTAGTGTTGGTGTGGCGGCCGATATATCCATACACCAGGACCCTGACTTCTGATTTCTGACATAATGCACGAAAACATTGACTGCATGTGTGTTTCATGTTTTCTTTGTGATTACTTTGTATCAGGTCACCAGGTATACTGTTCTGACCGTGGCGCACCTGTTTCCTTTTCAGGATGGCCCCACGACGGCAGCCAGCTAGGGTTCCGAGAGTCGAGCGTGATGACATCCCACCGAGAGACGAGGCCTCGGTGCAGGGCCCTTTGTCAGCAGTGGCACCAGCGGTAGCTCTATCCGCCGAGCCACCGATGCTTCCAGCACCAGCCGCTGACGATGCACGTCGCCTTAGTGCACTACATGAGTTCCAGCACCAGCGACCGCCCAGGTCCCACGGGGAGACGGACCCCCAGGCAGCCAAGGACTGGCAGGAGGCAGTGCTGAGATTTTTCAGGTTAGTGAGGACACCAGCATACCTCATGGTGATCCTTGCAGCGAGCCTACTGCACGCAGCAACAGGCAGATGGTAGAGCTTGATGCTCCAAGTGCACGATGAGGCATCTCTTCTATGGACGGACTTTGAGAGCCTCTTCTTCTTGGTGTTCGTCCCAGCCACCCTCCGTGCGGTGTGCATCCAGGAGCTTCTTCAGTTGCGGCAGGGCAGCATGACAGTCGCCCAGTACTCGGCGAGATTTACCGATCTCTCGTGCTACTCGACAGACATGGTACGAGACCCATTCTTCCGGGCCCGGACCTTTGAGTAGGGATTGTGACACGAGATCAGGGCATCGCTGATCTCCTTCAGCATTCCGACTCAAGCAGGAGTACTGGAGAGAGCTCTTTTGATCGAGATCTTTCTTGATGAGTCTACACCAGCGCCGATACACACCGCAGGGCGGCACGTAGCAGAGTTTTCTACAGCAGGCAGTCGACGGATGACTCTTTGGTCCAGGCTGACCACACCATCAGGCAGACAACCTCAGGACACTTGCTCAGCAGTGCGGGGCACACAGCGTAGAGCCAGTCTTTTGAGAGGCAGGCAGTGCTACTCATGCGGCGGGCAGGGCCACATGGCTTGTGACTGCCCGACCCGCCGTGCTGAGGAGCAGCAGACGGTTGAGGGACCACCAAGGCAGAGGCATAGGGTCGACTGTGGCGGTCCGCAGGGAGGAGACGGACGAGGCAGAGGAGCTGGCTGAGCAGCAGGTGGTGGGCGACGCTTTTAGGCTCTACCACCACCACCACCAGGAGGTCCACCCCGAGCACAGGGAGCTGGCGGACAGAGACAGGCACAGCTCCAGGTAGTATAGGCCTACGACCACGACGCACCCAGGATGATTCGAGGTACTATCTGTGTCTATTCCACCCTTGCTGCAGTTCTTATAGACACAACAGCGAGTCATTCTTTCATAGACGCTGCCCTTGTTCGGAGCTCGGAGATTCCGACAGATCCATTGGCTCGATCCTTACGGCTAGAGACTCCTACGGGAGTAGACTCGATGATTACGCACTGGTGCCGGCAGTATGAGCTTATTCTTGGAGGCGAGATCTTCGGCTGGGATCTTCTTGTAGCGGCGTCGAGGGCTTACTATGTCATCCTGGGCATGGATTGGTTATCTACAGTCCGTGCACATATTGACTGTATTAGGTGCAAGGTGCGATGTGTACGCACCGACGGGAGCAGGTTCACCTTCACCGGCGAGAAGGGAGCCTTCGCAGCACAGGATGGACTTCCGCAGAGGAGAGGACAACCTATCACTCATCAGTTTTCTAGCCTCATCCTAGGAGCAGTTGACGTGCGGAGTCCTAGTATTCCTGCAGTGGTGGATCAGTATGCGTACGTCTTTCCCGACGATGTTCCAGGGCTACCTCCTTGAATAGAGGTAGAATTTTATATTGATCTGTACCCCGACACAGCCCCGATATCCACTCCAGCATATTGGATGGCCCCCGATGAGCTTCGAGAGCTACGGGTACAGTTGGAGGACTTGCAGGGCAAGGGATTCATCTGACCTAGTGTTTCACCCTAGGCTTCCCCGATATTGTTTGCCAAAAATGCGGACGGGAGCTTGCGACTGTGTGTCAACTATCGTCGCCTGAACCAGGTTACATTGAGGAACAAGTATCTGCTACCGAGGATTTATGACCTCTTCGATCAGCTCAAGGGAGCACAGTGGTTCTCGAAGATAGACCTCAGATCAGGCTATCATCAGCTCAGAGTTCGGGACGAGGATGTGCAGAAGACGGATTTCAGATGTCGGTATGGCCACTATGAGTTCTTTTTTTGCCATTCGGCGTAACCAATGCTCCATCAGTGTTCATGGGCCTCATGAACAGGATCTTTCAGCCGTACCTCGATCGATTTGTCGTGGTCTTCATCGACGGCATTTTGATTTACTCGATGACTGAGGAGGAGCACACCTACCACTTAAGGGTTGTACTAGACACACTCCGAGAGCACCAGCTTTATGGAAAACTCTCGAAGTGTCATTTATGGATACGTGAGGTCCTCTTCTTGGGACACGTCATCTCTGAGGCGGGAGTTGCAGTGGATCCTGCGAAGATCGAGGCAGTGCTAGCTTGGGAGCCACCCAAGAGCGTGACGGAGGTGCGGAGTTTCTTGGGACTAGCTGGATACTATCAGAGATTTGTGCCAGACTTCTCCAGAGTTGCGGAACCACTCTTAGCTTTGACGAAGAAGGGTAAACCCTTTGTGTGGTCAGACAGATGTCAGTAGAGCTTCTAGGAGCTAAGATAGAGATTGACCAGCGCACCTATCTCGAGGTTTCCTGAGGAGGGAGTAGGGTACGTAGTCTACTGCGATGCATCAGGGACTGAACTTGGATATGTCCTGATGCAGGAGCGGGCAGTGATCGCCTATGGATCACGTCATTTGAGGCCACAAGAGCAGAATTATGATACCCATGACCTGGAGTTACCAGCAGTGGTCTTCGCTCTGATGACATGGCGACACTACCTGATGGGTGAGCGCTTTACAGTCTTTTCTGACCATCAGAGTCTCAGGTACATCTTCTCCCAGAAGGACCTGAACCTGAGACAGCAGCGATGGCTCGAGTTCCTCTAGGACTGTGACTTTTAGATAGTATATACTCCTGGGAAGGATAACGTGGTAGCTGATGCTCTCAGCAGGAGGGCGGGCATTCAGCTACTCGAGGAGGCGACAGAGCAGCTAGCTGCTTTGTGGATATCCTTCGTGGATAGAGATGGATCAGCCTTCCTTCAGTCCCTCACAGTCACCCCTCCACTACTGCAGCGGGTCAGAGAGGCACAGCATGGGGACAATGACTGTGAGACGCGGAGTGCACACATATCCTCAGGACAGGCACCTGATGATTTCTTCTTTGGAGCAGAGTACGACATCCTTTTTAGAGGACATAACTTGGTACCAGTTGCTTTACGGGAGGAGGTGATGAGAGAGTTTCACACTTCCCCTTTGGCAGTACATCCTGGAGTGGCGAAGATGTACCGGGATCTCAGACGACAGCAGTGGTGACCGAGCATGAAAACTGTTGTGGCAGAGTTCGTTTCACGATGCCTCACCTGCCAGCAGGTGAAGGCAGAGCATCAGGTACCAGCAGGCTTGGTACAGCCTTTGGAGGTCCCATAGTGGAAGTGGGATGGGATATCTATGGACTTCGTGACTAGACTTCCATGCATATACAGAGGTCACGACTCCATTTGGGTGATTGTCGGCCGACTCACCAAGTCGGCTCACTTCTTACCCATCAGAGAGTAGGGCTCGGTAGAGAGCTTGGGATGTATCTACGTTCATGAGATTGTGCGGCTTCACAGTGTGCCATCATCTATCGTGTCCGATCGAGATTCTCTCTTTATTTCCCGGATTTGGAAGGGGTTGCAGGAGGCGTTCGGGACGCAGCTACGTCTGAGCACCGCCTTTCACCATCATATGGATGGTCAGACAGAGAGAACCATTCAGACTCTCGAGGACATGCTCCACGCATGTGTCCTCGACTTTGGTCGCAGCTGGGAGGACCACCAACCCTTGGTGGAGTTTGCGTACAACAACAGCTACCACTCCACCATCGGGATGGCCCCATACGAGGTAGTGTACGATAGACCTTGTAGGTCTCATTTGTGCTAGACAGACCCTGGGGAGTCAGCACTTGTGGGACCAGAGATGGTCCGGGCCATGGCAGAGAAGGTCCAGGTCATCCAGGAGTGTATGAGGACAGCTCAGAGCTGGCATAATTCTTATGCTGACAAGAGGCGGAGGGCACTAGAGTTCGAGGATGGTGACCACGTCTTCTTGCGGGTCTCACCTCGACGTGGTTTACGGAGATTTGGCCATGGCAGCAAGTTGTCACCACGCTTCATCAGACCTTTCCAGGTCCTCAGCAGGATTGGCGAGGTGGCTTATCGCCTGGCTCTACCACCTCAGTTGTACCGGGTGCACGACGTCTTCCACGTATCTCAGCTGAGGAGATACGTGCATGACCCAACGCACATCATTGACCATGGGGAGCAGGACGTTGATGATGGGGAGACTTTTGAGGAGGTCCTGGTGGAGATCAAGGATCGACAGGAGCGGGTCATACATGGACGGTTGAATCCTCTAGTTCGCATCAGATGGCAGCATGGGAACCTCCCAGAGAGCACTTGGGTGCGGGTGGCTCAGATGCGTGCTCAGTACCCACATTTATTTCCCTAGCTTATGATGTATCTTTACGGGGACGTAAAGCCCTGAGGTGGGAGTGATGTAAAGACCCGTAAATTTCGAGGAAATGTTTTTATTAATTTTTTTTGGAATTTTACAGGAACACAGTTTCTTGACAGCACCTGATTCTGAGGACCGGTGTGCCCAGAATCATTTTCCGAAGTTTGGCTCGGGTATGTTCAGTGAACGATCGAGCGGGTTTTTCTAACTTTTGGACCGGTGCTCAGAATCGAATTTCGAGGGCACCGATGGAATCACAGCACCGGTGTTTGCTTAGAAACGCCTCTTCCGGAGTTGCGTTTTCTCGGGTGTGGTTTTTTAATTTTTGGACTTTAAGTTAAGAAACAAAATAATGTGGTACGACAAACTTTATTTTATTTCACTTAAAGCCGCTTAAAGCCACTTAAAGCTGCTTAAGCTGAGTTGAAGAGGATAGGGTGAAATTCAAAATATCCTACCTTCTTGGTAGGATATTTGTGAGGTGGGGCCCGCATGAGCCCCACCGTTTCTTTTTCCCTAAGTAAAGCACCCGCAACCCCCGCTCTTAAATGAAAGTCAACTGGGGCGTTTCCTTAAAATCATAAATGCTCCTATTAATTGGGCAGTTTATTCATTGAAATTAATTCTATAAATTAATGGGTCGTTACATAGTTGTTTTACTTTTATTGGCATGTTAATAAAATAAGGCCAACGCTTGTCTTCTTGAGGATTGCTCGTTGAGGGGATTTGGAGAAGACTCCAAGGCTTGAAATCTTCATCCTCCTTCACGAAGAACGCGAAGAACGCGAAGAACGCGAAGAATGCCGACTTTCGACGAAAGGCGACGAAGAATGCCAAGCCCTCGGAGATCGACGACGTGATGCCAAGTACCGCGACACTTAAGATTCTTCTCCCGCGATGTTCTTCTATGACGTTCCTTCTTCCGCGACATATCTTCGATCATCCGTTGAGGTAAGAGTTTGAGGTCCTTTTAATTCTTTGTGGATTATAACATCATCATGGATTTAATGGTTATAATTAAATCTGTATGTCCTTGATCCTCAGAGTTCTTCGACGCGACACCGTATACCACGATGACGCGACGCCCTTCCGCGACGTGACGATCATCTTCTACCGCGACGGTCAGTTCCACGAAGAACTCGTCCGACGACGACGTTGAGGTAGGGGTTTTATTTGAGAAAAATATTTATCCCCATGATTGTTTCATCTAAAACAAAGAACCCGGATCAAAGTTCAATTTTAATTTTATTAAAATTGTGCCTTGTTGTTCATCATGTGTTAAATATTTTATTCCCGATTGTTATCACCTAACGCGGAGGGTGCGGGCCAATCAAACACGGCCTGATAAACCTCCGTAGTTTTCCGTTGATGCGCGGATTGGCGGGCGATGACAAAACGAGCCGCAGAGATGATTTGTTGATTCCACTGTGAAGAATGGGACCCAGGATGAGCTACGGCGCAGACAGAAAGAAAATCAGACCACCGAAGCAACTCCGGTGGCCCGCGGACTCCACTGGCGGCACGGGTCGCCGACGTGGCGGCAGCCGGCAGACTCGCAGCCGCGCGGGTCCGGCGAGACACAGAAGGCGGCCTTACAGCGTCCGCTGACTAGGGGCAGCCCCACGCGGGGCCGCAGAGTTCACACGCGGGGGCAGCACGCCCCTCGCCGCTCGGCCGTAACCGGCCGAGCCGATCCCGGTGGCCTGGCTGCACCCGCACCGGTTCGGGCCGGGTCGCACCCGGGCCAGACCCGGGTCGGGTCGACCCGGTTCGGGCCGACCCAGGGGGGTCGGGTCGGGTCGGTCCGGGCCGAGACCCCCCGTTTCCGGACCTTTTCGGTATTTTGCTCATAACATGAGCTACAGGCCTCCGAACGACGCGCCATCAGAAGCGATGCGATCCTTGGATCGAGACGGTCATTTCGGTATATCACACTCAAGGTTTCGGAATACTTTGGGTTCGGCCGGGTTGGTTCGTACACGAAACCAACCGGGCCCTCGGAGCGGAAACGCTCATATCTTGAGCTTCGGACGTCCGATTGACGTGCCGTCGACTTTGTTGAATTCCTCTAAGTGAGACGGATCTTTTGGCTTACTCCGCCCAAGGTTTGGACGCATGTGGAGTACGGTAGGGTTGGTTTTGCCTTAAAAACCAACCGGGACCCTGGAACGAAAAGACCAATAACTATCAGACCGGGCGTCCGATTGACCCGCTGTCTGCGACGTTGAGTTCCTGTTGGAGATACAGAACTTTTGGATACATCAACTCTGGACTATATATCAGTTGATGTATCAGCCTCTCAGCTTGTGGAGCGGACCCTCCCGAACGATCTTTCTATGTGCGGGAACCCCAGAGCTGGCTGCGACTGCTACTGTGACGATGACGACTGTGCAGAGATCCTCAGTGGATTCGACGGTGACGACTACAACACTCAGTGATCCTTTGTGGGTCAGTGCTACTGATCCTGTGTGGGTCCGATCTTGTGTGGGTCAGCGCTCAGCGGTCCTATGTGGGCCAGCACCTACAGATCCTGTGTGGGTCCGATCCTGTGTGGGTCTTTGCGGGGGTTAGTTACATATCGATCCTGTGTGGGTCAGATCCTTTGTGGGTCATTGCAGGGGTTAGTGCCTATCGATCCTTTGTGGGTCCGATGACTTAGATGGATCAGTGATCATCTCTATCGTCATTCGAAGAAGTATACCTGTGTGAGCTGAAACCAGGTTTTGCTTTCCTTTGTGGATTGTGTTGTGCTATCCTGTGTGGATTTACGTTTTGCTTTCCTTTGTGGATTGTGTTGTGCTATCCTCTGTGGATTTATGTTTTGCTTTCCTGTGTGGACTGAGTTGTACTTGAGCTCGGATGTTGGAGCCGAACGAGAATTGATGACTTAGGTATATGTATGGGCATATACCTAAGCAATGTCGAATGTTACTTCGTGATTGTATCTTTCCTTTGTGGATTATACTTTGTGGATTCTGGGAGACCTTCGGGGGTCTCGGGGTCCCTACTAAGTAGCTTATACTCACACCTGCACGTGCTATGCCCGCACTACGTTGTGTTGGTTGCAGACGACGGACAACGTTGATCGTGCTGGAGGCTTTCGGAGCAGGATGGTACCTGGAGGTCGACCACTGGGCGGGACGTACTCGGTGCGGTAGGCTGAACCTGAGGAGCAGTGGAGGCTTTCTGTACCCACCCTTCAGGTGGGATTCCCAGTGGACAGCTCGTCGTTGCGGCTTTACCTTTCTGTTTTTGTTTTCCCTTTCGAGTTGTACTTTACATTCAGTTTGGGTTTGTATATTGGCCCACTTACTTTTCCGCACTTACTGTTGTACCAGCTTTTACTTAGTGTTTACTTCTTCCGCTTGATTACTCTGTGGTGCTTGTTTACTTTACAAAGGCAATGACTTCCCTTTTTACCGGTATTTACACCTTGGTGCTAGTCTCCAGCCCCTGGCCTATGGAAGGCAGGCTTCGGGTAGTCACAGCACGGGCCTCGAGGACGGGTCGTGACAATATCGAAGCAATAGTGGCGCGGTGGCTTGAGCTGGCTAATTCCATCCCGGCGGAATAAGAACATATGAAGTATTTTCGTTGACATGGGGAAGACATCCTGATAACGTATAGGTGTAGGAGGCTCCGAGATCACTTAATCCTGATTTATATAAGAGTAGGAGGTGATTTCCCACCATCTCTTAGACCTGAGAATGTGTTCCCCCCTTGCCTTAGAGACAACGAAGCATTGTTCCATGTTTGTGGTTGTAGCCTCCAAACGGTGTATTGGAAAGACATAGTGATCCTCTAGATCTATCCATGGGCCGGTCATAGCCGTGGCATGCTCGAGCTCATTGGTTTGAATCTGCTTTTCATTTCTCTTATAGTAGTTTCAATCCAGATAGTAGGCCTCACAAGAAGAAAAGGGAGATGTGTCACATTAAATCATGCCCACTTGACCATTATGGGAGTAATTGAGGCGTTGGTGATATGATGAGGGAACTTCCACATGGAGGTGGAGCCATGGCCTTCCCATCAACACATTGTAGGCAGTGTCTTGGGAGACCACCATAAATTTTGTGTTGGCAACTAGGACACCATATTGGGTCTCCAAACAAATATTACAGACCAGTGTCTGTTCCTCCATGTCATAACCTTATATTATTAGGTTAGACAGACTTAGATCATCTTCAGACAATCTCATCTTTCGAAGTGTTCAAGTCGGGATTATGTTAATTTCAAAGCCTGTGTCGACAAGACAGTGATGAAACTCCATGCCATTGAACTGGACGATGATGTACAATGGGAGAATCTTCCCCTATAAGGGGGAGCCTTCATCTTCTCTAGAGAATGTGATATGGGCCTGACATTCAACATTCTCGACAGCTTCAGCATGAAAATCTTTTGTGGCTTCTTCTTCCATCTCAATCTGGAGGGGTCTTTTTAAAGCCTCAATGAGGGCCCCATGCATATCTGATGACAGGAATAGGTCCCAATGATGGAGAGCCTTATTGGGATACTTGAAATATTCTTAAGAATGTCGTACTACTGTTCCATGCATTAACATCTTCTTGCAGGAGGTCGCTCTATGATAGGAGGTATGGTGGGCCTTGCCGACTGGACCAGCAACTGACTGGTACTGGGAACATCCCTCTACCCACTAGTCGAGGCCTACAGAGTGGCTACCAGATGAGGGCCATAAAAATGAGACCAGCATGTAACAGGGCATGGCAGGCCGCGACATGGTCGAGGTGGCTTTGCCTGATCCAGCAACACGAACGACGGTGAAGGTGGTACTGATGCCACTAGGTGAGAAGGTTTTGCATGTTTAGCTCTCCACTGAGCTTGTTTTCTTGTTTTGGTAGCATGCACAGCCTGGCTGGAAGTGCTGACCGAGGCACTTCGACGGCCCATATAACCACGGCTACATCGACGCTGTTGACAACTGGGGACGTTGGGAGGATTCGGCTGGCACTCCCCATCGTCAGGAATCATGTAGAGATTTACCAGCTCTACGATGTTAACCGAGGCATACCCTTGACCGTCACTTGAAGAGTCTTCCACTATTGGATGGATTCTTGAGGGATCCCCATCTCTGCGGGCATGAATTCATCAAGAGTGCGGGACGACGGGGGCATTAGCGGGGGACATTGCTTCCCTTTTCTTGCTGGTGTTTTCTCTTCTGGGAATAGGTTGTCTAAGATGATGATGAAGAAGTGGTGGAGGTAGATTTTGATGGCTTTGGATTATTCAGGTGTTCCTAGATGACACCATGGGCATGGGTGTTTGATTTTCGGGCCATCCAGTCGTCAAACATCTGGGATCCATGATTAGAAACCTGATGCCACTCACCCTCACTATCGCTACTGCTGTATGGCCTCACAAAGATGCATGCTACCTTCGTCGGGGGAGGGCCCAGCTTGACTATGTTGTTGTCGACCTAGTCTTGGAGCCATTCATTGAACACATAGCACTTCATGAAAGTGTGCCCCAGGATTCGGTGATAGGGGAAGTAATTAGAATGACCAGTAAGGTTTGAATCTCTTGGTCTTCTATACTCAGGAAAATGAACAATCCCATATTCCAAGGAACTGCATAAGTAATAGGGGGCCTGTGTCTCGTTGAATGAGTAGGTCCGGTTTCTTCTATCAGCAAAGGTGGACATTGGATCTTGAACCTAATGGGGAGTTGTAGGATCCTGTCGAGGAGGTGGAACTCGGTTATCTTTCCTGGGTGGTGATGGCGCATTGCGTAGGGGAACCTGATGATTTCGAGGTGTCCGTTGTTGGGATGGAGGTTTCACCTGTGGTGGTGGGCCTCTACGAGGTTGTATAGGTGGCTCCACGGGAAAAAAATATAGTCACCTGGGGGCCTCTATTTGAGCCATAGTGGCAGGCTCGGCCCAGGCGGCCCTCCTCACAGGAATTGCAGGAGGCAAGGGACCTGCCTGGTTGGCCTATTGCAAGGTTTATTCCTGGTGCTGGGCCTTATCAGCGATGTCTCAGAATCCACCAGGGTAGTTCTGGGTGATCAGATAGGGAACCAATTCCGTCTTAACATTTCATGCACACATCGTCAACAATTTCCTCATGAGTCAGTGGCATGTCGATGGAATATGTGAGTCCTTTCAACCTGGCGACAAAGTCAGAGACACGCTCTTCAGGCCTCTACTTACACTTGAAGAGGTCCGCGATACTCGTTTTTCACGTGGTGGACCTTAACTGGTAGAGGAATTTCCTATGAATTTCCTCCCAGTCGGTCACCGATCTGATGGGGAGTTGGTTGTAATAGACAAACATGGGGCCTTCTAATGTCTGCACAAAACACAGTAGTTTGACGGCTTCCTACTGTGCTGGAGTGACCAACATGGGGCCACACCTTGAGGTAATGTGGGCCAGGTGTTGTGGTGTGTCCTCTGTCCAGTTGAAGGGGGAAATGTGGGATTCTTGAAACCTGAGGGTACTGGCCTATCATCCACCCACACCGGATATGGATTTCCATCGGGTGGGAGTACCACCTGTCACATTTCCAATGCCTTAAGGTGGGAAATGAGTGCAGCCATTGGATCATCAGTATGGGGGGTCCTTGTCATGATGTGAATACATAACCACGAGTGCATTGGTGGGTTCTTCAACATGTTAAACAACCCCAACCGCTCGTGGAGTGGCTGGAGGCACGACCCTCGGGGCAGCTAGGAAAACCCAAGCTAGGTCCCATGGATAGTCACACCATCTTAGAGGGTTTGGAAAGACACACCACTCCTTCTTGCCGTATGTTCCAGCTTCAACCCTGCCCACAGGGGTAGGATGGTTAGGGTCATCTAGAGGTAGCTCGTCAAGGGAATGTTGTTCCTACCCCTACTACCCTGGATAAGGATTACCGTAGTCTGGCGGTCGCTCTGTAGCCCATTCATCTAAGAGGTCGTCGACCAACTTCTTCTGTTTAGAAAATTGCTGAAGCAACACATATTTTTTAGGGTCTTCCTCTATCTTCTGCATTAATCCAGATGGGTCAGAGGGTTTGGCGGCTCCGATATGTTCTTTACCCTTACCGTGATTTCAGAAAAGGAGTAATGCCTCGGTGGTCGCAGGGAGAACCAACAGGATTTTCTGTTGAGAAGTAACCCTCCCCGAGGGGTCTAGTAGTTGTGGAACGCCTTCCGGGGGAGGCCCCCATCCAAGATCTCCAACTCTTTTTCCTCTTCCGATAGGGTGGCCATGTTGACTGAAAACACGAATGTGCTGGTGGGGGAATCCTCCTTAACAATCTTGAGGAGTACATTGAAACTCTTAATGCATTCCTGTTGGAGGGACCTATGGCGACCTGGTGACTCAAGAAACTGGGCCACATGGAGTGTAGCCAAATAAACTAGACTGAATTGTTCATTGATGTCCTTTAAATGTTCTTGGCTACTAGGATAAACCAATCGTTGATAACGAAGGAGAAAGTTCGTTGCCTAGATGGTTTGATGGAAACAATCGACTTCTTCTAGGGTGAGGGATTCCGGCGGGCAGAAATTCGACACTGCCATGGGCCAAAAAATCTCAGGAAAGTGTTCCACCACAGGGATATCCCATAAGCTCCTTGGATTGGATTCGGGGTCTGGAACTTCATTACCCCACTCATCAACTAGAGGTGGCTAAGGAACCGGTAGTGGTACCTGTAGTGGTACCAAAGCAGACCACTAGGACAGTAGGCTGGTCGGTGGATGAGTATGGAGTGAGAGCTGATAGACCATCGCATCTAAGGCTATCCTCCGAAGAGTGAAGTGACATAGCCACCACATCGTAGTATGATGGGCTGATGTACGCAGTTCCTGGTGCAGGGGCTTGGGCTACTGGCGATGGGTCGCACTACTTCTCACCCGCCATTGGTCCCCAGAATAACTCTTCATCTCCTCTGGTCAAGGTACATAGTTCTTCTGCTGACAACGGTGGTGATTTCACTACCATAACCTATGGGGTTTCCAAAAAAAAATTCACCAATATGTACCTATGGAGGGAGGCGGGAATCCGATGGACCTATCATTCTGGGATTACTAGGCTGATGCACCTCATTCCTGCCTCATCCCTTCAATTGGAGGAGCGAGGGGAGGGTTCCGGCGCTGAGTCGCACTCTGCTTCAGATTCTGTGAATCGGACTAGTTTGATCTCTGTCTGGACCTTCCCATAATTCTTCTTATGACAACAAAGGCCCGCCTTCCTTCCCCTGGATGGATCATCAGGATAGTGTAGATTTCTGACATGAGGAGGTCCTTTGGTCGTTCTAGTGCTGGGCCGGAGAGGGTTTCCTACTGTGTAATCCAGGGTGTGAGGAGAACCTGGAAAAATATCAAAGGGGACCCGGGGAGGACCTCGGTGGGTAGCGCTGGAGCGGGTAAGACCTATGTTGGAACCAGAAGGATCATAGAGGGACCTCTATACTGGTTTCCCCTGGTGACATTAGTATGTGTAGGGTCCTCAGACTGGTCGAGCTGAACACGGGTAGGACCTCTATGATGGGCGCTGGTGAAGTGAAGCTGAACCTCACTCCTCTGATTTTTGGGGTGATTAAGACCTTTTCTAGATGCTATGAGGACACGGGGAGGGTCCCCACATTAGAGAGTGATCAGATGTGCAATTTCTCCTGCCAACAGTCGGTGGCGGGAGGAATGACTCCATTTCTAGTGTACTGGGCATGAGAGAGACTTCTGTACTGAGTATCACGGTCGTGGGGAGGACCGTCATTTGGATTGAAGGTGGCATGGGGACGACTTCCATGTCGAGCCTTGAAGTGCGTAAGGCATGCGTTCTCCATGGCATCGGGATGAGGAGGACCTCTGTACAGGGTGACATCACTACGGGTTAGTCCGTAGTGGCTACTGCCTATGCTGGAGACCAGGAGAGTCGACTCAGCCTACCCGTGGAGTGGTTGGGGCCTCGATCCTAGTTGGGCATATGAATTTATGTACTCAGCATACACAGGGATTTGGTGATATGCGTTAGTAGTGGCTTGGGCCATAGCATCCACTGAAGTTGATGCCCCTTGGGGTACTTCCTCTTCGGATTGTGCCCAACAGTGGCGTCAGGTTAGATGGACCGAAGCCAGTGCTTTAGGTACATGGCTTACCTACTCCTCAGCTAGTAAGACTGGGTGACGGCACTGACCTGACCAGGTGGGAGCCATTACTGTGAGCCCCTAGAATGAGATCCTGGAAGGGCTGACCTGGATGCCCCTACCTCGTCTGTGTAGTGCAGGGAGTCATCGAGATGTTCCAGGGACAGGGTACCGAAATGGTTATATGTTGGAGTGGGGAGAAGTGACTCCCTACACATCCCTCGGGGGCATCGTTGATGACGAGGCACAGATGCCTCTAAATCCAGGTGGTCCATATCTCAAGTCGGTATAATACCCTCCTCCTCATACTGGTGTAGTCATTGATCACCCTTCATTAGATGAACTCTGAGGGAGAGATGGGGTGGAGGCGTCCAACGGTCGTGACCGTTGAGACTGTCACAGAAGAGGAAAAACCGCATGGGAATTCCATGCTGGTATTGACCCTACTCCTACGTCGATGGGCAGGCAGGGATCAAGTTCCAGTTGCAGCAGCTTGGTTCTTCAAAGCTCCGAGATTTACTCATCAGTGCTGAAAGAAAAAAGGGAATCAATGACTAGTGTCCCAACGCCATTCCATATTCCATGGTAGGTAAGATTGATCCACGCTGACAATGTTGTAAACTGGGTTGTCCAACATTCAACTACCCCAACTTCTGGTGAGTTTCACACCAGGCCTAATATTTTCTTGGCATGAACCGACGCCGGATAGATGGATCTGGTTACATGATAGTCCACTGATTTCTCGAACTCTATTAATCTCCATATTGAGGAGAAGATTTTCATGTCGAGTACACCATTTTTGTTTTGGACACTTTCCCTGGGGAGTGCACATATGTATTGTTGGAGGATGACAACACTGTTTCTTGCCCCACATTCCTGCTTTCCAAAGGCAGGTGACATCTGTTCCTTGTCTAGGGATGTTTTCTACTTGATTGAAATGGGATGATGGGATGTCGGTTCTTCCTTCTGGGGATTCCTCCTCAGAACTCATCACCTAGTCCGGGTCTCCCTTATAGATTTAAGATGTTGTTTGTGAAACTCATTATAGTTCCATATCTTCATGGACACCAGTTAATTAAACTACTTTTGTCAGGACATTCCAAAGGGCCCAGTTAGGGAAGCATCCTTCAGTCATGGGAGTAGTCGTTTCGGACATCACTGGCATGCCTGGACACCAAGACACTGGTGTGTCTAGGTTTTTTCCCGTTATTATAGGGATTCATGGGGGTGTGGAAGCCCATGGAATCCCACGTCGAACGTGGGGAATTTTATGCCATAGGCATGTATCTGAGGTTTTCCTAAGATTCCCATGATGAACACAGGTTATGCCACAAGTTTAACGTCTAACAGAGACGGATCAGAATGATTAGAACACTAATTAGAGTGGATTAAAGGGGTTTAAATCCTAGAGGTAACACTGATGTTGGGGCCAATGCGTTGTTAGCATCTCAGTTGTTGTTAAGGGGAATGGGGAATGAGGTGGCATGATCCCACCAGGATGTGGCAGCCCGGGTAAGAATCAGGATGGATGATGGAGGGTTTAATGAAGTAGGAGGAGAATGATATAGAGTCGACCAAAGGATGACGATGATGTTGATCTTGGGTATTGAAGAGACATCCTACGTATCCCTGTGGTAGGGAATTAAAGTCCTCGTAGTTCATCTGATTATGGATTACCACCGATTTGGGATTTCAATGGCTTACTGCTGGGTGGTGGATTGTAATTACTTACCACTAGATGGGGTCACAACATCTTACCGTTGGACGGGGTCGCAACGGCTTATCGCTGGACGAGGTCACAACGGCTTACCACTGGACAGGGTCGAACCCCAGGGAGGATCCCTACATAACTTATCTAGGAGAAAAGGACCAAACATAGGTTGTTCCTATGGAATGGGGGTCAGTGAACCAACGTGGAGGAGGACCTGGGGTCCAATGGTTGTTGGGCTTGAACCTCAGGGACGCTTCCTAAATACCTTTCCATGTGAAGGATCAAAGACCACATAGTTCTGGTGGGTGCAACGACTTACCGCGGACTGGGGGAACAAAGAATTACCCCTGATTGAGGTCAATAGTTTAACAATATGTAGGATGGGGGTGAATCGACGTGAAGGGGGACCTGGGGTGAAGATAAACGGTGGTTTTGACCCTCATTGAGGCTTTGTATATACCTTGTCTTACCAGGGATCAAAGTCCATATAGTTTAGAAGGAGTGGTAAAACCGATGTGAATGTGGGGTCGGAGGGACCAGGTGTTGGGCTTGAACCTTAGGGAGTCTTCCAACATACCTCGCCTTGGCAAGGATCAAATACCACTTAGATTAGAAGGGGTGTCTGGTGAACCGATGTAAAAATAGTCTGGACCAATAGATGTTGGGCTTGAACCTCATGGAGGATTCTTACGTAGCTCACCTTGGAAAGGATCAAAGACCTCATAGTTCATGTTGGGTTTGGACAAACTGATGTGAAGGTGGTCGAAGAGACTGGGTGTTGGTCTTGAAACTCAATGAGGCTTCCTACATACCATGCCTTGGAAAGGATCAAAGATCACGTAGTTCAGGTGGGGTATGGGGCTAACACTCTAGGCTTCCCAGAGAATATTTCATGGTCGATTCTTTCTCTAAACTCATGTGAGTCATGCTCTATGTGAGAAACAAGAGATATCAAAAACCCGACTATCATGTCGCAAAATGTTTGTCTTTGGGAAGTGGAGTGGTGCTTATGCGTAAGTAGCGACCCAATGAGGAAACAGGGGCTTACGCATGGTTAACAGCCCAAAGGGGGGACATAGATTGGGTCTTACTCTAGGAGGGTGGCCTGGGTGGTGACAAATCCCAGCGGGAGAGTATTTGGAACCTAGGAAGAGAGGAAGAGCAGGGGTGCTGCCTCATGAAGGAAATGCTAGGGGATTACACCAGGGTGGTTTTCCTTTTCCCGCGGACAGATGTCACTCCGATAAAGAGGGTGTCATTCGATGTGAGGAATGATCCCACTCTCATGGAAGCCATTTGGTGTAAAGAAGTTCCAAGGTGGGGCACCCTGCGTGCAAAGCCCGGGGTGAGGATACAGTTTAACATCATTTACTAAGGATTATGGTGCTTGGCAGTTTAACGAAATGCATCTCAGATGAGGTGGGTGTGCTTGGCACACCTAGGACTTACATAATTGATACCCTCCCACCCTTGGGGGAAGGAAGGAATCGGTAATTCCGTAACTGGGGGTGTCGAGAGGTTATCCCATTGGGGGTCCACGTTAGCATGGTTATGTGATGAAGCAATATTAGTTATCGTGCTTATGTGAAGAAGCATGAGGCAAAGCAACCCAATCGAAAGAATCACCCAATGGATTTTAAAATTTCTCGGTGAAAACATGTGGGGCCACACGGGAAAAGGGTGCATGACGCAGGTGTGTCTCATATAAGATAGGCTCAAACAAGGTGCCTCAAAGTGAGGGAAGGACATGGATCTCATGTAAGAGGGGTTGGGAAAAGATAGGAGGTCTGCATGAAAGATGCAAGGTTTGCGCTCAAGATGAAGAGGTTTCATGCAAGAAATATGGGTGGCTCGCAAGAGGGAGGGGATGTGCGCAATACAGATGGTTTATGTAAAAAATGGGTTGGTGGCGCACAAGCATGAGGGGTTTCTCGTGAGACAGGCGGTATGCGTGCAGTTTTGATGGGTTGTACACAATAGTGCCTTACGTAGATGGAACTTGTGCGCATGATGGGACCCCTTGCATGCAAATAACTTTGGGAAGATACCAAATTCATGAGGATCAGAGGGCCCATCTGAAGGTACCCCTAGGGGTTCTATCACGCAACAACCAATACCTGAATGCCATGGATTTTTTGCATGGTCGTGGAAGATGGGGGTTTCATGTAGCATAGCATCACTTCGTCTTCGAAAACCATCCTTGAAGGGAAGGGATACAGTTCTTTTTACAGCTGGAGTCCTCAGAGTGGCACACTAGAGAATGGTGCGCAAACTCCAGGTGGTCGTCGTCTTGTGCGAGCCGAGGGGTTCAGGCCCGCAAATGATCGCTAGACGTCGGATTATGCATGGAAATGGGTACGGGTGCGGAAACCACCACTCTTCTTCACCTTGAACGTGACAACGGGGTTTGGCGCACAAAATCCCATTCGACATCGCCTTCAGCATGAAAACAAGGTTGGGCGTGCTAACTTCCGTTCGATGTATCCTTCAGCGCGGAAATCGTGACAGGCGCGGCCAATCGCGGAGGATGGGGCATTGGGCATGGAAGGGGAGGCCGGTGCATAAGGGTTTGTGTGTCGGAAGTTATCTTGCATGAGTCCCCCCAATCTTGTGTGTGCCCGCCTCACAGGCCCCGAAATCTCTTCTTATTTTTCCCGTATTCATTCATTGCTCTTTTATCCGCCCGATGTGGCCCTTCTCTAAATTTTCCACCCCAACAATGATATAAATGTTATATTATATGAAAATGTAAGAAGAGATACCAATGATGATCATGAAAATGACATTAACATGATTTAGAATGAGATTAAATTAATTAATGTAATGTTTTCCGAAGAGGTGTTGGATATTTTTCTATTATCATTTCTCCTAAAGTACTGGCATGGGATGGTGAATGTTGTATGAATTAATATTGTAATAATGACCTTGTATAGATACATAATCCTTTTCTAAATGTTATTATGGGGTCTTAGACATATATATTGATTAAATACAAACCAAGGATAACAATTGACATTTTCTTTTGAAGAATGGATTCACAAATAAACAACATGACAAAAAACATCATTATTTTAATCCCTATATTTATCTAGTAACATAATTTGATTCCATATAACTATATAGGATGTCTTCAAGAATAAATATAAAAAATTATTGATCTAGAAAACCTATTAAGTGAATAAAAAACGAAATGAACCAAAACTTATGACTTATAAGGCATAAAATTATAAATAAATGACATATATTAGGAATATTCATATGGAATAATAGCATAAAGAACATGGAATCAAATGAAAATGTAAATATATGAATCTGGAAAAATATATAACATGCCTTAGGCTTGAGTCAATACTAACATTCATGATAATATAACTAGGGGATAATGTCCCATAATGGATTAGTTTTACTCCCTAATCCCAAACATAACACCCCACGAGACAAAGACAGTAATCAATGAATCAGATTTCTTTCTATTTGAATCCATCATTACATGTAGAAAAATTTGTGTGGATAATAAATATATCAATTAGTATGTATAAAAATAATGATTTACCATGAAGAGAAATGGGTTTCATAGTAATGAAATTATTCTTAACCAATGGGTTTAAAATAATGGATTCAATTTTAGAAGATATTAAATCATTATAGTATAATCATGAATAAAAATAATAATATTCCATGATAAAATATGTCAATCCATAGTGAATATTTGAAATTTTTTAGCGAAATAAATTTGAAAAATTCAATCTTATGTAATGATTTAGGAAAATGGAAGTGAGACACTAAAAATGGTAAAGAAATAATAATTTTTATAAATATAGAATGTGATCAATTTTTTTCATGATATAATGACTGATTCTAGAAATCATGGTAGCTTAAATCATTTTAATTAGTATACATTACAAGGTGTTTGAAACATAGAAGATACTTGTAATCATGTTTTCACAATGAGATGAATTGAGAATGAAACCTTTTATATGTTTGGAATATTTATGAAAAATACATATATGTAAAAATTAAATTTTTTGTAAAATATTGAGTTATGAGATAGAATTGATAACCCCAAAGGGAATGGGGTGGTTAATAAATATACCTTATCATATGTTCTATAATGTTTCCATACCCAATCCTTAATTTAATGGATTATAAAAATAGATTAATTTATTTATTACTTAAAAAACAACCATAATTTTTTTATTATGTTCATTTATCTAAATTATAATGAGATATAAATATCAATTACATTCCTAAAAGTAGTCATTTCTAGTGTTTATGGTTCGATCACCTGTGTATAATTAATGAATTTCTTGTAAAATGAGAATTTAAATCCATAAGTGAAATGATATGGTATTCATCTACGTAAAAAAAGTAAATGGTCTAAAATATACATATTTGTTCCAATATAGTGAATGTTTAATGGGTAAAAAAATTCAACATACATGGTTGGTTTATTTATTTGGTTTTAATGATAATAACAAATTAGTTTCATATTATTTAATATCATCCCTATATAATAGATAAAAACATGAAATAAGTTATACTATAGTTATTAATATCTGATTTAAAATTAATAATATTTATATAACTAGAGTTGGTGGTGGTAATGGAAAATGTATACTATTTAGCCATAGAGAGGACTAACCATCATAATTTAGAGAATTGTTTCTTTAATTTGAATAAGTGGAGAAAATAAAAGGAGTGATATCAAATATTAAATTATCACTATTTCGGATCATATTCCTATTTGGAATGATTTAATGCTTTTATGGTATGAGGAGAATGGGTGGTGAAGGGTGGTATTTATTAAAGGAGGGGAGGGGTGTTTTTTAATATTATATTCAATAGTATATTGTTTTTTTCTGTTGAATATGAGTAGTTTATATTCATATTAATATGTATAGTAATTGGTGCTTCTGATTTAATGCTAGTGTGTTCTAATGTCATACCTGACATTAAAATTCTAGTTTTTTCGCATATAATATTTAATACTATTAATTAACATTTTTTATTAAAAATAAAAAACAACTATTTTAGAAAAATACCAATATTCAAAATAAATTTTTAAGCAATTGGTATTAAAAATTTGAGTCCATTTTATAAAAACAATTTAACATATTTTATATATTTTTTTTTGAATAAAGTCCACATTTCTGTGAAAAAATATTATTTTTAATATTATAATTGACTATATGACTCTTTGAGAAACTAAATATGGTCTCATAAAAATATCATATATTTATAATATTTTTTTATTTTTCAGTCAATTTTTTTGTAAATAAAAATTATTTAAAATAAATAAGATTATTATGGAATCTGATTAAAAACATTATGTTTAATAAAAATAAAAAAATAAAATTTATCTTTTAAAAAAATTATTTACATGTAAAATTGAGTGAATATATCATATTTTAATTTAATATGATACCTAAATATTTTTTACACTTCAAAGATGGCATTAATATTCTAACAGTCATATTATTATTCTTAATGAGCATATTACTATTCCATTGGCCAGTTAACTATTATAATGGTCCAAATACTATTCCAATGGTAATATTTTTAATACTGGTATTGGTTACCTACATTATGTATAAACTTATTATTCCATTAATTATTCTTTAACGTATATGTTCTTATATATATATATATATTCATTTTAATAATGATTACTATATTATTATCATTATGTTTTACCTCTATAGCCATTTTTGTTAGTGCGGTCATTATTGTGGGTCGAGAAGGCTCAAATAATTATATTTAACATATCTTAATTTTAATTTTGTGTCACCTTGTAAATTCTTTCATTCCTATTGGTTTAATTGCACTCTAATGTATCATTATTCATTTATGAGAATAATTTTTTCTAATTTCTATATGTAATTTATGTTCTTTATTATACATGACATAATTTCAAGGGAAATTCCATTGATAAAATTATGGGTCTTCACATTCTCCCCCCTTATGTAGTGCAACCATTGAATCATTTTTTTAGATAATATGCTGAAAAATTTGATGGTACTTCTATTTAATGTCTTCCCCTATTTCCCATATCCAACCTTGGTACTTATTTTTTCTATTGTTTATTTCTATGGGTGTTGTCTTATTTGGAAGAGAATTATCCATATGGACCCTGATCTTCCCTGGTGGATCCTCAAAACAAAGGTCATATTCCAATCGTATCGCCTCATAATTCAGTACATGTATAGGATTTGTTAGGTACTTTCTCATGAGGGAAACATGGAATACATCATGTACTTGTGACATGGTTGGTATGAGTTCTATTCCAGAGGCCAAATATAAAACAAGATCAAGAATCTCAATGTGTTAGATATACTTAGGACATAGATTTCCATTCATACCAAATATCATGAATCTCATCCGTTGAGATATTTATAAGAATACATTTTCTCAAGCCATAATCCATAGATCCCATTAAAAATTATCAACAAAGCTCTTCTATCGACATTGAGAATCCACGACATGTTTTTGAATAGTAGTGAACTTTTATACCATTTTTTGACCAGTTTAGGTCTCAATAGCTCACCTTCACAAAAAAATACCAATATAAATATGTTCAACATCACTTCACATAATGGTATTCGTATGGATTAATTTTGATTTTTGTGTGAAAACTGTTAATGAAAGAGAAATAATCCAGAGGAAGATGTTGATACCATACTTCATTGAATTCCCTAAAAAATGATCACAATATGTCTTCGATTTAATTTATAGTCCACTAAAATTGGAAATCAGTTTATGTGAGATTAGTTGTATATAATATCAACTCAATGTTTATAGAATATTATGTAATTTTATAGAATATAAAGGTTAATCATGGATCTTAATCAGATATAATCGATAATGGTTTTCTATATAGCCTCACGAATTCACTATAATATATTTCTTAAAATTTAATTGATTGAGAATTCATCTCAAATTATAATTAATTATTATGTCCTTATAAGGTGGTCCATAATAACCCATACAACATTATTTCCTATGATATCTTCATTAGACTAATAACAAATTCGAAGTTGGTGTTTTCCCATTTCCATTTTGATAAGGATAATGGTTTCATCATCCCCTTACATTTTTCTATTTAGCCATCATTTTTTGACATACTTGGCACATTTATGTGTTTTTAGTGATCTCTTTATTCATATTTCACAACCAATAGTGATCTAATAGATCTCAATACATATTTGTGCTCCATGGGTGGAACAAAAAAATGACCTATGTGAATCATTCCAAATATCAATATTTATCAATAGATTTGATACTATACATATTCATGAACCCATATTACAACACATTTTTTATTGATTTTTGATTTTAGATGATTTACCATATAAGTTAGCTTTGACCCTCTTCTGAATTTCCACATAATAACTTTGGGAATCCTTTACCTTCTTCAAAAGGGATGGTTGAAAATTCATATAAGAAAAGAATGATAATGTACATTGTTTTATAATTCCAATGTCCATCCATTTAATGTTTTTGAATATTGGATTATTATTAATTCTCATAATTGAAAAGGTCACGTGAACCATTATATATAGAGAATTGGGAGCTTTATTTTTTTCTTGGGATAGTTGTGGATTAAAAAGTCACAATATTTTCTCTGATCTAACCATATTCACTAGAACATATTATGATCCTTCTACGTGAATATATATTTGATTCTCTTATAAACCATATATGTCTCACAATTCTACCCATATATATAATTTCACCATAATTTTAATGCGAAGATTAAAACTGTCAGCTCCACATCAAGAATGTGATGGTTTTTCACATGAACATTAAACTACCATGAGGTGTATAAAATAAAATTATCATTCTAAATTAGTAAAAAAAAATTATATTTTCTGATGCATTACAATATACCATGATATATTCCACACATTTTGTTAGAGTATTCTCTAGTATACTAATTAAGCCTTAATTATCACTTAATTTTCACTAGATTAGTCAGTATTTACTCAATGATGTGTCATAATGGTTATTTGTAATTAAATTAATGATATTTTCCTCATCAATAGTCATTAATACCAAAAAAGAACAAATAAGTTATAGATCCTCAACACAGATACTGGTTTGGTCCACTCCTCAATTGATTTTTTCTTATAAGGGCCCGCAAATATCTATTTATTATTGAGAACATGCACTAGGAATGATAATTATTATATCTAGAAATCACATTTACTATACTTTTAATATATTTTCCCATTTAATAATTTCCATATTGAAATATACGAATACTCCTGACTCTCATACTTGTTTCATAGTATACTAGAAGTTTACATATAAAGACAATCCAAAATTTATGAGGGTAAAATACAAATAATTTTTTCAGTACATTCATAATGATTACTTCGGAATTACTAAGTTAAAAAATAATCACTATTAATATATAGTCTTCATAAAAATGAAATGAGGTTTTTGAAATACTTTATTCCCCACAATGAATGGTTTATATCCAGATCGATGTACCACCATAAGGAAATAATTGTCCCCACATAGTTTATCAAAAAAGTAATGTATCCATGGATGGGTATAATTTTTCATTATCTTGATTTTTTTTCTTCGAAATTATTAATTCATAGGTCCATTAACGCATCATTATTATTGATGAAGTGGACCAACACTCCACTGTGAACCAATCAGGTTTATAAAACCATTTTCCAAATAGTATTATAGCTTGTTATTTTGTTCTCCCAACAGAATGGTGGACATTCTCTTGGGATTACTTGATATGGGTTGATGTACAAGTATATTTTTGATTGATTACTCAACCGTTCAATCAAGAGGATGACCAGAAAAATCATTAGGTGCAACATTAGTATAATCTCTCATAATTGGCATGTTTTCAAACGTGATTCTTTACTCTGTCTCAATGAATTGAGCATCATATTATTTCTTATAAGGTAATAATATAAATACGTCGTATGAATATTACTAAGGGGATTCATCATCCTCCTTACATTTTTACAGAATAAGTATAAGACATGGCCTGTAAAGTGTGATATTTCTCTCCTAGTAGTGGATGTTGGCTTGAAATAAAGATAGAAAATACATTCCCAAGATTTCATCAAACTCCACTAAAGAATGTAAAATAATATTTTTTTGGGACTTACAGTCCAGAAATATTGACTTGGGAGTAGTTATAAAATTTAGATAGAAAATGTTTTCCATTTCCTATTCACACAGATAACTCTACCTCTATTTTTTGAGGTGGTAATTGAATAGTTCTATAAAACATGAATGATTTGAAATAATGTGTAGAAATAAAATCAAGAAGAAAATTTTCTATTATTGAATGACTAAATAGTGTACCTATCACCACATCATTATTAGGATCCACCTGAATAGAAGTGATGGAATATTCCCATCACTTCTCTC
The DNA here is from genome assembly GCA_963277665.1 of Viscum album. Classification (NCBI taxonomy): domain Eukaryota; kingdom Viridiplantae; phylum Streptophyta; class Magnoliopsida; order Santalales; family Viscaceae; genus Viscum; species Viscum album. The sequence goes on from OY728130.1 coordinate 1,092,103,824, forward strand.
TATTCAATTGAGGCTATTTTCTTTGATTATATCGAATAAAAAATGTCTTAGGCCATTTTCTCACATAACACATATGTTCCTTGTAGTTGAAACACTATAGTAGTGGATGTTTTTTAGCTAAAAATTTATTTACTCTTCTTCATTAGTGAGAATATGTATATATATTTGATTATGATTACCCAGATTTCCATCATTTCCATATTTTAAGCACCTCATTTTCCCCTTGACATAGTTTATTGGATCCTTCATCCAAATTTTTTTACACATGTTATAATATCAAATAATTTTATGAAATATTTATTTTATATAAATTGAAAGTTTAAATATATTGAATCATAAGAAAAAAATGAATTTTGAATGTGTTACATTGAACTTTTTGTTACATCGATTGTGTGTATAATACACAATACTAATCTACAACAAACAATGAAAATTTTTATTTCAAATATTACCACTATAAAATATCTTTTAAATAGATTGGTATAAATATTATTGACAACTTTATGAAAAATATATTTATGTGTTCTAGTCAATATTAATTTATTTATACTTTCATTGTAAACAGATCAAATTTTTGTAATGTAATTATATTCATCAAAAATAATATTTCTTCATAAAGGAATTTTATTCTTATTTATAGGAAAATTTATAATTTATTTATAGATATTATATAAAATTTATCTCAAATAATTAACATCATTTTTAAAATCATTATATCCTAATTAACATGCAGTGATATGTTTTTTGGAAATATTTATTTTTCAATGAAGAGTGAAAAATTAAAATTTTAGAAAATTTATCATTTCATTTCATTATATTAAGTAATTTTATTTCAAAATAATGTTTTAACGTAACATAAGTATTATTATTTTATAATTAATTGAATTAATTAATTTTTAAAATTTATTATTTTGTATTATAGTATTTGTTTAAATTTATCTTCACATAACAGGTTTTTCTAAAATTGTATTAAATTGTTAATTATTCTCACTTTTAATTAATTAAAATAATACCTAATGGATATGTATTAAATAAAATATAATAATATATATCAATTAATTTTAATTAATATTTCTACAATTATTATTATTATAAATAGTGTTAATATGTTATTATCTACAGTATGTAAAATACATTTCATGAAAACTTGAGAATAAATCAGTTCTGAAAGTTTTGTTTTAAATTTTATTTTCCCTAAATTTATTGAATTTATATGATAAAATTAATTAAATATTAAAAATTTAATTTGAACGTTATAGTAGAGGTAATTTATATGATTTTTCTTAATAAGTAAAATTTACAATGAATATAGAAAATACTGATTTTAATTATGAATTTCCATTTCCATTAAATAAATTAAAACATAAAAAAGATAATATGGATTGAAAATAAAATTATTAAAATTTTATGTCCATTAATACTATTTATTTCATTATAATATTTTAAATATTTAATTTTAATATAATTATTTTTAAATGTTTCATAATTTTCTATATGAATACCCGCTTTCATGTATATTCTAATGAATTAGTTATATACTAACATTTTATAACTTCATTAATGGAATTTAGAAAATTTATTTCATATTTTTTATTAGAATAATTTATATTATTTAATATTTTCAACATAATTTTTGAACATAATGGGTAGTAGAAACATAAATTTTTTTTACCTCCGTTATGGTAAAACTGTGTTTACTATGGAGGGGGAGGGGGTAAAGGGTTAACTAAAAGCATAGTTTTTAAAAATAAACCAACACTTTTCAAAAAACTAATTTAGGGAAAAATTAAACCATATATCATCTTTGATTAAGAATGGTTCATTTGTTTTATCATTGTTTCTTTTAAAAAATGTGGGTAGACATTTTTCTTTTAAAAAATTACTAGTATGAGATCGGCATAACATTAAAAAGGATACCCCTATCCTATCCTCATAAAATGTCCCAAACACATAGTTTTAGAAAATACCTACCAAAATTACTTAATTTATTCAAAGATCCATTCTTATAATACTGTTTTTAAAAAACCTATAAAATAATTATTTTACTGCGAACCAAAATAAGGTGTTAGAATATGAGATAACACCCTTAACAGACTATTTAATTTTATTAGTTCATCCACATAATTTAATTATTATTAATACATGATGTTATAATAAATATATAATCTTCCAAATATTGGTTTTTTTGTTACATTAAATTCCTATAACTATTTGACTTCCATAAAATTCATTACGAAATCATCACGAGTGTGTACAACAGACAACCGCATCACGGAACAATGTTTTCCATTTTCCATTACATAAAATCACAGATTGAATTAATAATGGATTTATAATTTATATATAATATTTATAATATTATTACACTTATTTAATCATTATATCACAATTTCATTATTACTTTCCATTCATTTGGAATACAATTATGTCATTTTTGTGTACAAAGAACTACAGCCTCACGAATCAATGTGATTCTTTATCACAATACAAGAGAGGTAATAAAGGTGTTTTTAATTAAAATATGTGATATGTATTTTATATGCTTTTCAATAATGTTAATATATTACATTAATTTAATCCTTCATTTTTTTGTGAAAATGGAAACAATGCTCATGTGTTTGTATGCCAGGGTACTGTAGCAGCAGTGGATTCTATGCAGTATTGTAGCAGGAAAAGTACTACAGCAGTACTATTCACAGAATGGGCCTTAGGCAAAAAATTTGGGCCTACGATACATTTAATGGGATAAATGCCCATTGGGCCTTTGTGCAATGTGATGGGTCTACCTCTACCTAGTTAAAAGAGGTCTTTTCTTGGCATTAAATAATAAATGAGGCTTCGGCCCCAACCTTTAAATATTATATATATTATATTTATATAATTTATAAATTATGTATATTATGTATCCCTGATGAATGTATAAATACCAGAAACTAAAAAATAAAACATACATGAAAAAATCCATTATTTCCGGAATCGTGACTTTAACATGGAATTGTTAATAAATAGTTATTAAAATGTCATAAATAAATCATATATTTTATGATATGTTTATATTTATATTTCATTAAAATATATATAACAAAATTATACATATTAATATTGAGTTTTTAACATGTATGAAGGAATTCAAGACGTATGGTATGGGATTTTAATCACAATTTTTACTTCTGTGGGATTAATTACAATTTCCCCTCGTGTTTCATTTCTGTGAAGTATATACTAACCATGAGTTTATTATAGTAATATTATCCTTAAAATTATTTTAATTTAGATATCTGCTTTATCATCTATATTTCATGGGTATTACAATTCAATGTTACCAATTTGGTAAGAGTTTTATGTTACAATGTCATCGTTTATCAGGTTTGTTATTATTATACTTCAAATGAAAAATATCATGATTTACATATCAATAAAATAATTTATTTTATTATATTATTTAAATTTTATGAATAATTTTTTTCCATTTATAATCATCTTTATATGTACTCTAGATATCATAAGAATAGTTTTATGAAAAATCTTATTTATTCATCTCTTTGCTAAAAAACTTTTTTCTTCTAAAAAAATGGTTAAAAAAAATTATTTTCAATATTGTTTTTAACATTCATAAAATGATAAATTCATGAAACTTTTACCCATTTATTACTCTATATAAAATTAATTTAGGGGAATCATTATATCATTTCTGAAAAAAATACATGTTTGTATTTAATTGAAAAAAGAAAGAAATCGTTTATTAATTTGTACAACATGAAAAGTATTTCCCTCCGCAAAGAAAGTTATTTTATTTGAACAAAATTTTATATTTTTTTCATAGTTATTTTTGAAGAAATTTATTATTAGAAACATTATATGTTTTAGAATATATTTTTTTCTCATTGTGTAGGATATTTTTCATAAAAAATATTTAAATGTTTTATAAATCAATATTTATAGGATTAAAATATTATTTACATTGAAAAGAACTTCCATTATTTTTTTTAGTTGTTGTTTTTAAAAAATTATATTTCAATGAAATTTCATTTTCCTCTAGAAATGTATAAAATTAAATTTAAATATTTAGTTTTATGTTTTGATGTATGTTTTCAATGAATATAATTTTTAAATTGTTCTTGGAATTTTTAGTATATAAAATGTAATATTAAATGAAAATTTATTTTTCTTTAACCCATGTTTAAAGTTATATTCCAAATATCTTTTTCCATAGATGATGAAATCCATTTATGTTACATATTATTTACCTGGTGTAAGATTTAATGAAACCATAAATATTATTTTTCTAGACACTTAATTTTTATTTGATGAAATTCTTATGAAATCAAAATATTTTTCATGGGTTTTGTCATGAACCACCTCCCCGGGCCCTGAACATTGTCATCTGACCCCATGGTTCTCCTGTAATACCTTGGTTTCCTTCCCAGAACACCATATGTTGTTACTCACTTGGGTCGTTTATCAGGCCAATGACTTTCCCCACATCCCAACACATGTTCTTCCTGTGTGTTTTTTCCTCACTCACACACACCTTGGGAAACATCCCAGAAGGTCACCCATCCTAATTACTACTCTAGGACAAGCATGCATAACTGTGGACTTCTAATCAGGTAGGCTCCCGAAAAGAATGGTGCACCTTGTTTACATGGGCACTAACATTTAGCCTTTTAGGTCTCACTTTTCAAAAGGTGTTACATTATCCACCCCTCTAATGCACAACACCCTCGTTGTGGACCCTATGGCTCAAACCCAGGAACTTTCTAAGAACTTTAGGTTGGGTATTGGCTCTGATACCATTTGTTCATTGATCACCAAATAAGTCGTGGGCAGAAGACAAAGTTGATCGTCATTCATCGTGTCTACCGCACACTTCCAATCCTGAGCTCATGTGTCGGCTCATTGACGACGATGTGGATGGAAGTTCGGTTGAAGATGTTCCACGTTGGTAGGATCAAAGAAAGATGTCGAAGAAAGTTGACGTTCTTCGTAGTCGAAGGCGTTCTTTATTGGGAGATTTCTCCCAATATTCCTCCTCTCAATGATGCCACCAAAATGAAAAACACCAAACAAAATAATAATAGATTGTGTTAATATATTATTTAATTTGTTGGAAAAAAATTCGAAATGGTGAATTCTTTAACTTGGATCCCCCATAATTAATGTGGAGGATTTGGCACTATTAAATTGGGGGAGTTGGAACCAATGAAGGAGGGGGTGTGGAGAGACTCTCCCTCAGTAATGAGGGGATTTGCAAGGTTTTCCTCTCCCACCATTAATAGGTGGTTTAGTCTCGTGTTGTCCCCACATCGTAACCTCTCAACGGAGGTTAGGTTCCGGTGGGCCCGACCACCATAACCTCTCATGGTAGGTTAAGGTGTCGTGGTCCCACCTTCAGCTTCCATGAAGAGGTTTTAACCAACAGATAAAAAAATCCACACACTTTATTTTTATTTAATTCATCCTCTAAAAACCCAAAAACTGTCTTTTAATGTCGACCCACAGTCGTCGAGGTGATAGTTTTCTTAAGAAAATATCGATGCTGTGAGTTCAATAGTGTCTTCATATTTCAATTCCAAGCATCGGTTCAGGTGTTATAGAAATCTACTCGTACGTTTACTGAACGTACCCGAACAAAACTTCAAAAATCGACTTCGGTCATATGGGGCCTCGGAAAAATGCTCCGTCACTTTTTGAAGACTCGTAAAGTTCCCATGTATTTAAGAAAAAATATTCCACAGAATTTCTAGGTCTTTACATTCTATCCACCTCAGGGCTTTACGTCCCCATAAGCTATAACTCTAACTATTGGAACAAGTGGGGGTAATGAGAACGTATATAGGCCTCTCGCTCCCATGTGCTCTCCTGGAGGTTCCCAGGCTTCCAGAAAACTCGTACCAGAGGTATCGACCATCCACGTAGGACCCACTCCTATCGATCCTCAATCTCCACTGGAACCTATGTGAATGTCGTCCCATCGTTGACTTCCAGCTCTCCATGGTCGATGAAGTGAGAATGGACGTGCACGTATCTCCTCAGTTGGGATATGTGGAAGACATCATGCACCCGGTGCAACTGAGGTGGAAGAGCTAAGTGGTATGCCACCTCACCAAACCTGCCGAGGACCTGGAATGGTCTGATGAATCTCAGAGATAACTTTATGCCTCAGCAAAATCTCCATAGTCCTCATCGAGGTGAGACCTGGAGAAAGATGTGGTCGCCATTCTCAAATTCCAGAGGTCTCTGTCTCCTATCAGCATATGACTTCTTCTAGCTCTGTGCAGTCTTCATCCTCTCCTGGATTATCTTAACCTTTTCTGTGGTAGCTCGTACCATGTCTGGTCCCACCAGTGGTGACTCCCCAGGGTCTATCCAGCACAAGGGTGATCTGCAAGGTCACCATATAATGCCTCAAAAGGTTTCATCCCTATGGTTGAGTGATAGTTGTTCTTGTATTAAAACTCCACCAAAGGTAATTGATCCTCCTAGTTGTGATTGAATTAAAGGACGCATGCACGGAGCATGTCCTTGAGAGTCTGAATAGTCCGCTCAGTCTGACCATCCATCTGAGGACGGAAGGCGGTTCTCAAAAGAAGTTGTGTCCCACAAGTCTCCAACAACCCCTTCCATTGCAGGGAAGTAAACTGTGTGTCATGATCGAAGACAATAAATGAAGGTACTCCATGTATACACACAATCTCCTACACATAGAGGCATCCCAAGCTCTCTACTAAACCCTTCTCTCTGATTAGTAGGAAGTTGGCTGACTTGGTGAGTCAATCAACGATCACCCAAATCGAGTCTTGACCCCTGGATGTACGTGGAAGTCCTGTCACAAAGTCCATGGATATCTCATCCCACTTCCACTCTGGGACCTCTAAAGGATGAACCAAGCCTTCTGGTACCTGGTGCTCCGCTTTCACTTGCTGACAAGTGAGGCACCGAAAGACAAACTCTACACATGATTTCTTCCTTCCATGAATCTTGTCCATGACCTAGAGTTTCTGGTTAAACTGTTGACTTGACCCTCACGTTTGAGATACCTTTCTGCGGAGACTCATTAATCACACTTACGCCGACGGTGTGATATGAACCTTAAGCTGAGAGCTTTGGTCCTATTGATTAATAGCCTATGGTGTTCTGGGAAGGTAACCAAGGTATTACAGGAGACCCATGGGGTCAGATGACAAGGTTCATGGCCCGGGGAGACAGTTGGTGACAAATTGGTATCAGAGGAAGAAGTTGAAGAAGGTCGGTGTTATTCATAGTTGAAGGCGTTCTCCGTTGGGATATTTCTCCCAATAATCCTTCTCTTAAAGCTACCACCAAAATGAACAATGAAAAAAAATAGATTGTGTTAATCTATTATTTAATTTGTTGGCACAAAATTCAAAATGGTGAATTAATTAACTTGGCTCCCCCTTAATTAATTTGGAGGATTTGCAACACAAAATTAGGTGAGTTGGCACCAATAAAGGAGTAGGGTGTTGAGAGACATTATCTCATTAATGAGGGTGTTTGAGATTTTTTCCTCTCCCACCGTTAATAGGGGGTTTAGTCCCGTGTGGTCGCCACATCGTAACCTCTCGTGGGAGGTCAGGTTCGGTTGGGCCCCACCACCATAACTACTCATGGGAGGTTAAGGTGTGTTCTTCCCACCTCCAACTTCCATGAGGAGTTTTTAACCAAAAAATAAAAAAATCCACACACATTATTTTTATTTAATTAATCCTCTAAAAACCCAAAAACTATCTTTTAATCTCGACTCACTTTTGTCGAGGAGATAGTCTTCTTCAGAGAATACCATTTCTATGAGTTCAACGGTGTCCTCAGATTTCAATTCCGAGTACCAGTTCAAAATTTATAAAAACCTTCTCATACGTTTACTGAACGTACCCAAACAGCACTTCAGAAATTGATTCTGGGCACAACGGACCTCAGAATCATGCACCATCAATTTTCACGGACTCGTAAAATTCCCATGTATTTACGAAAAACATTTCCAAGTAATTTATGGGTATTTATAGATTTATCTCTGGTAAATTGATGAAATGTCTATGAAAACTATGTTCTTATCAAGAGTTATGATGTGTTGATATAACCAATGCTTAAGGATGTTGTGTCCCACATAAGTATGATATTTATTATGAAATGGGTGGGATCTATATATCCCTAAAATGTATTGGGTAAATCCTTATATCCTAGGACATAAAAATTGTAATCATGTATATGGAATTTCTCCACTGTACGAAATTGGTGGATTGTACATCAAAATTGGAAATGGGTGATAAGTCAGAATCCACAATTGGAAGTATCTGCATCCTGATTCATAATAAGAAACACGTGATAAGTCTTAATTTACTATATTGGTGGTATTGATAATTAATGTTGACATATAAAATTTTTTTATATTATTTATTATGATTCCATAATTTTATGAAATGATTATAAGAGTAATGATTTGATTTTAAATATTTATAACAATTATAAGAAATGATTATAGAAATGATAATGTATTTTTACATGGATAAGTTTTTTTGATTTGTGATGAGATAGGTATTAAATTCTTATGTTATGATCAATATAATATACCATTGATCTTATCTAATGATTTAATATAATTATAGATTCATATCTATTATGTTTTTCATTACTATGAATTTTATCTCATGATTTCTTATGATTCCTTTCCCACATTATGAAAAAATGTTTTGGTATTGAATTCCAAATAGGAGTACTATGTGAGATGATATTTGTGGGAGATGTTGAGGATTTTTTCATAAAATAAGAATATTTATTTTCTATTCTCAAAAGATCCTAAACAATTATGGTCCTTAGGTTTGTTCTTATAAAATATACTGAATATTAATATACATGAATGATTTATTAATTAACATAAATCATTTTTCTCTATACATGGTATGATGGGATTTCATTCAACTATGAAATTTATATGTTTATCTGCCCCAAGTAAACTCCATTTTAAAATTTTTCTCCCTAAGACAATGATACCCCTAAGATTCACAAATCTAGATATCAAACATAAGTGAAAAATGTAGAATCTCATCATTTCCATAAATTTATTATTTCGACGTGGAATTTTTTAGATTGATAATTTATCAGGTAAAAAATTATTCCCCATGGATTCAATGTTAATTAAAAAGATAATGTCATATTGTCCATGATATGTAATATTTTCCTTGTAGGTCCCTTTAAAATAATCTTCAATTTACTTTAGTCTATGGAACTCCCTCTCTATTTTAAGATAGAGAGATTTGGTAAAATATTTATTATGAAATATTTTATAGAATTTTTTCCCATTCCATTGAATAAATGTATTCTTATTAATTTTTTTTCCTGATCAGTATCCTCTATTGATCATATTATCCTTTAAAATGATAATCCACCAGCATTCCATTCACTTATTCTATGAATTGAAGGGAAAATACGATCATACAATTGGATTTAATCCATTATTCCATGATTAATGATTCATAATAGCTACTAATAGTAGGAGGTCATTTCACATAATGGATTATACTTCAACATGATCATTATTAGGAGGATGGTGTACCACATGATTGATTTTATAATTCAAAACATGATCCATTTTTACCAACAATTCTATGAATTTCAGATATCCTACCCCTATCAGGATATGAATATTAGTTGGGAAAAAATCTTGTTGTCCATCACTTTGGTTGTTATAATGGGTACTCATATTTTCCTGCATTAACTAAAAAATGAAAAGGAAAATTAGGGTGTGATTACTTAAATAATGATGAAATTAAAAGATAACTATGAATATAAAAGGAATAACGTATAATATAAATTCGTATCATAAAATATGATCTTTTTTTATTCAATCTAGGTATTCGTTGGTAATATATTATATTAATATACCCATAATTATAATTATTCATAGTTTTTTACCTAAAATTATATAGTTCTAATGCTAAATAATAAATATATCATTCCAATGATACCAACTATAGTGACCCCTAATTTTTAAAAAAATAATTATATGACATTAGAAAAAAATAAATTAAATAGAGACCAAAAATAAAGAATCAGAGTTTATTTGGAAGAATAGGTACAAAAAATAGACAACATGAAACAAAACATATTGGTTTTAATCTCCATAATGAGATCCTAACTTATTTTGATCCAAATTGTATTGGATAACCTGGAGAATATATATATAAAAAATTACGTTAAAAAGAGTAGTAAGGGAATAAACATGTAAATGAAGTATAAAATATGGTCCATAATTAATTATATTATGAAATAAATGGAATGGATCGTGAAAAATCATATTGAGGTATATAATAAAGGACATGGAATTATAAGATTAGGGAAACATTGGTATGTTTTAATAAAAAAATATCATTACATAAACATTACTCAAGGAATATTGTCAAGATGATGTCCCGTGGTGGATAGAGTCTCCTAATGGATTATGTTTTATAATGACCTAGTCTTGACATAGATTAACATTACATAAATTTTGTAGAATTCATAAAAACATGACACAAATATATGCATGATGACAATACTAGTATTGCACCTTTGTAATAATGGAAACATAAACACTAGTATATAAATGAGCTAAATTATATACAACTAAGTTATTCATGACTACCACCCTTATAGGAAAAACTAAACATAATACATATCTTCATAACCTTGGGATGGAATCATAAAATGGGGTGAGATCAAATTATTAGTTTGGGTAAAAAAGAGAGACATGTATGCATATTCATGAACATAAGGGTAAGAGAACACGATCGTGAAATGGAAGATCATACCATTCATATAAACGATCATATAAATGATTCATGTAATAAGTCATGGAACTTTATAAGCCATGAATAACAAGGAAAGAGAGAACATAATCCCTGAAATAATAACATCGGAATGAAACATGGATTTGTGGCCGACACATAAGAATATAATATTATTTTTATAGTATCCAAGGCATTACTTTCAAGGCCATCTTAGTAGTATAGGTTCACTCCCCATACATTCTTGGTACGCATAGTTCACCTCCATTTCCATATTAGTACCTCAAGTTCACTCCTCAAACCATCTTTGCAGTCCTGGTTCACTCCCGTGACGATATTTGTAGTCTAGGTTCATTCCCAAAACCATCTGAGCCTATTTAATGAGATATAAATCATTACCTAACGCATTAGCGGGATATATAGGTCCCAAACATCTCATAATATAATCATACATACATGTTTCCATATATCCTAAATAATAATATCATAAACTATGAAATAATATGAGTTTTATAAATATGTAATCATTTCATATCTTGTGTAAATAGGCAGGATTCATAATCATTTCATCATAAATATAACCTGTGAAAAATAGTGGGTTTCAAAAGTATATCACCTGTGAATGTGAAATAGGACCCATAAACATCATGCCATAAAATAATAATCTAGTTAGTGAAATAATATGAATTGAAAAATTGAATAAATTCTTAATAAAATCATGAGTAAGTCCAATTGATGTTATCATTGACGAGATATAGTTTTGGAAGATCTTTTAAATACATTTCATGAGGAAAATATAATTTTTTCTTTAAAATTATTTTATAGAATAGAACCTTTTTAAAACCTTTTTCCATGAAAATATTTTTCAAAAAATATAATGGAATATTTGAAAAATATAAAACCTTTTTAAAATACATTTATCATGAAAATTATTTTCCTGAATATTTAAAAAAATTAGACTTTTTTTTAGAAAACATAGTTTTTGAATACAATAGATTTACGACCGAAGAGATAGATAGTAATATTTTCATTAAAAATATTTTATAAAGTTGAATAGAGTAGAAAAAATGGTGCTAACACATGATATCTAGAATATACATAGGATATAGAAACGGATGAGTGTTCATCAGATATGGAACATAATAAGTTTTCCAAAAAACATAGTCATTAACAATCTCGAAAAGTGATGAGATTGTTTTAATAAAGTCTTACCCCATGGTTAATTGGAAACATATTATACATGTTAGGAAAGGGAAATACAAGAAGAATAAAATATTATAAAATTAAAGAGATTCATGGTATAAAAGGGAAGTATATAATCCACAAAAAATATTCTTTTTGTGTAATACAATACTTGATTCACAAAGAAGGCAATGTGAGCCATAACATATCCTTACCAATTTGGTAACTTTTGAAGCATAAAACCCATGACAGATTTTCGAAAAAAGGATATGATAACATTAATAAATCTATTTAAAAAATTATAAGAATAAAATCATGGGAATTACATACATCTAACAAAAGGAATGAGTGGATGCCAAAGCATGTATCTAATGAAAATAAAAAAGTGAGAATAAATTATCTTACCTTGTGTCTAGAATCTCGTCGTACTTAGTCATAGCACCAGTTTAAAAATTAAAATATTATTATAAATCTTTTAAATAACCATATAATTATATCAAATACATTTTATGTTTTTATTATTTCCTTATATTACCCACATGTTAAAGATCTTATGTAAATGTTTCACTTTGGGTAATATTCACTTCGTTCATCGCATGTGTCTTAATTTGTTATCTTGTTAGTCCTTATACTTATATAATTTTTTCATAATGTGAACCATTATATATATATCATGTATTTGTAGAATATTTTTATAATAATAATCTATATAATATGTAATTATGAAATGGAAAATACCGTTAATGAAGACAGTATGTCGTACGTAAGCAATAACGGTATTTCTGTTTAATTGCCGTCTTGAGACAATGAATGAAAATTACATATATGTATATATATATATGGTTATTATAGTATATTTATGATATCATATATATATATGAAATATATTCACTAAAATTATCCTTAATAAAAAACACATAGTTTATGAATGAATGATATTTCATTGAGGGGGCGGTAGGGCACATTTCCTCAAATGATATTATCGTATTAACACCAAATGGAATGTGAAATGAATTTGTTTTAAAATGAAATAAATAAGCGTAAATACATAATAAATATCATATATATATTATATCAATATAGTTTCAATAATAAGATTCACCATGAGAGGTGGTAATGAAAATTCAACAATCATCTTTTAGTGATGCGGTAATTCACTGTAAACATAAATAGATTGTTTTTTATTCATTAAATAGAGGTTTTTGAAAGTGTAGTTTGAGTAAAAATCACAAAAATCATATTATATTGTTTATAATTTTTTTTCATACGATAATCAAATAAATAAAGTGGAGGGTGGATGAGGAAAATAAAATAATGTACTTGAGAGAGGACGCTACCACTTAATCTCGTAACTCCTTTTGGATTGTGCCTAAGGGATTCCTTGGATTTCAATTATTCCAAAATGAAGTCTTATAGTTCAATTATATATATTCATGGAAGTGTACTGGGATGTTTTTGGTAGATCATAAGTGTCTTCAGAGGTGTGAGGAATTGGGAGACGTGGTGGCTTTTTTGGGGAAAGGGAAGGACACACATGGAATTTTAAGAAACATTTTAGGTTCACACATGTTCTTAACTAAAAAAGTAATAATAAAACCAAAAAACTCAATAATATAAGTTTGATTGAATATATATGGATATAAAATGGGGGTTGGACCTGTTTATAGGTCATTTATCCACTAAATATTATGGATTAGCCCCTAATTATGCTTAGTTTGGCTTTAATCACTATAATAAATTTTAACCCCATTTACTAATCATTTTGGAAAAAATTACTTATTATTATTTGAATCAAAATATTATTTTGAATATAATGGTTAATGTTGGATTTTCGATGTTCAAATCATAGAAGCAGAAAAATTATGATTAATGTCAATCTCATTGTCGCAACAAAATAAGGAGTTTTTAATGTACAAAACAGTTCAAAAGTTTGTTATGATTTTTTATTCAATTTCAAATTGAAAGTCATTATATTGAATACATGCTATTAATATATGTAATTTTTATCTAATATGACCATAAAAAAATTAATATCATTAGAAATTAACAATTAATTAAACAAAAAGGCATTTTTTAACTAAAAATGGTATTTTTAACTATTTACCAAAAGATGATGTTTCTCTGAAAAAACCCAAAAATAAACACTAAGATAATTTAATAATTATAAATTAATAAATGAATATTATTTTATCAAAAAAATTAAATGAATATAAACTTAATTTTATTATTAAAATTTGTTTATTTGAGAAAATAGTTGTTTAAAACAAAACATGACATTACAAAAATTCATATCTTTCATTATCAATAAGTTTTATTTATATAAAACAATTATAAAAAAATTAATTATTTTTAATTATCATATTACTATGATTAATTTCCATGTTATAATTATCTCATTTCAATAATTATATCATTCAAATTAAGTTTTGTAGAAACTCTACGTAGAGTTTGATTTACGCTATGTCGGTGTTGAGTGTATCATACACCAAGTTGGTGTTTAATGTAACATATGTTGATTTTGTTATATTTTATCTAAATGTATTACTTAAAATATTTCAATACACAATTTTATATATTTTTTTCAACAAAATAAGGACCATACAAACTCGAGGTGTTATATTATAGCCCCTAAAAAAGAATTTCACCCCCGAATTTCATCACCTAGGTTAAAAAAATTATTATAATTATTCTTTCTCATATCCTCAAGTTCCAACATAGCTTCTTCCATGTAGTTATTACTCAAAAAAATATTTACCATGTGAGTGTTCTATTTATTTAATTTCATTGATCGATCTTGAAATTCAACTGGTTATTCTTTGTATGAATGATCCTGTTACAGCGGTAGGACCTCCGATTTCAGTACATGTGAAGGGTCAGTTATGAACTTCCCCAAAAGAGATACATAGAAGATTTCATGGAATTGAGAGATATTTTGAGGATGTTCCAACTAATAGGATACTATCCTGATATGATCAAGAATCTGAAAAGGATCAATATACCATGGGATTAATTTTCCTTTCCCCTTAAATGTCATAACATTCCTCCACAATGAGATTCATTGAAAAAAATTTCACCATCCTCAAATTCTAGATCACACTGATGGTTTTCAGTGTCACATTTCTTTTTCCATTGAGATTCCATCAGATGTTAATTAATGGTTCTAACCATCTTGACCATTTCATCAACAGTATTAGTTCCAAATAGATTTCTTTCTCTAACATCATCCCATCACATTGGATATCTACACTTCTTCCCATTAAGGTCTTAATAAGGATCAATCTTAATTATTCAGTCAATGAGATTTTTGTGTTAAAACTCAAATAGAGAAAGAGGTTGATTCCAACCAGTATTGAAATATAGATAACAATATATCAACATATCCTATAGGGTTTGAATTGATATTTTCAACTAACCATTTATCTGAGGATGATATGTGGTGATGAAACTGTATTTTTTTCAAGTGATTCCTAAACACTTCACCAGAACATTAAGGTAAACCTCAGATCCCATTCTGATACAATGGAATTTGTTACTCATAACAACATTACCACTTCATTAATCCATGCCCTCAAAATATGAAATAGAGATATATATTCTCTAATAGTGATTAAATTTACAAAATAATTAAAGAGGTCGACTACCACCGATATAGAATTTAACCCTGTAGGGGATTTTGATAGTCCAACAATAAAAATCCATAGTGATGTTCTTCCATTTTCATTCAGGTATGGGTAATGGATGCAACATTCCATTTGACTTTTGAATTTCATCGTTTACTTACTATCATACCAAGAACCTTGTTAAAAACTATGCGATATCTATCTTCATGCCATCCCACTTGAAGCATTCTTTAATGTCCCTATATAGATTCATAATTCAAATATAAATATAGAATGAAGAACTATGATATTATTCTAACATCTATTTCTTCAAATTAGATATGGAAGGAATATATAAATGATTTTTGAACCTTATAATTACATCCTGATTATGTTTAAAATAAAGAACATTTGTGAATTTATGTTATAGCTCTTTGTCTTCCATAAACACCTCCTTAACCATTACTTGGATAGAGGGATGGAAATTAACTTGAGAAAGATAATATTTTACCCCTTCCTTCAAGACATCTAGATCAATTTTTTGTGAATTTAGAAAATTTGGATCTTTTTTTATACTCATCATGGATAATCTATGATGATCCTTCTGACACAAAGCATCGTACACCTTCTTCACATTCCTTAGGTTTTGAGGTATTGAGTAGTACTAATCCTTTTATCAACTATAACCATTTTATCTTTAACATGTTCATCTACATATGTGTAAATATATATTTCCAACTTTTATGATCGATATAAATATCACAGATTTGTCCATAATGATAATGCCTCCATATATTTAATGATAAAATTACTGATGAAAACTCTAAATTATGAGTTAGGTAATTCTTCTCATGAATATTTAATGTTCTTCAGTCATAGGCTAAAAAAATGATATTCTTCATAATAACTCATCCAAATACCATGATGAATGCACGACGTTAGATAAAAAACTAGTCTACACTATACAGAAATGTATGAAGATTTTCACTAACCCACTGTCTATTCAGTTACTTGAAATTTTCCCCATATTAATATATCTTCAGGAACATGAAACCCTTTCGAGTTGACTATCATAGAGGATTAGATATTCACAAGAAATAATCCATAAACCATTGATAATATCAAGGTAAACCTAGAAAGCTACAACTCTTAGTGACAATGGTTGATCAAGGAAAACATTCAGCATTCTTTTCCTTCGATGGATCTGTTGTTATACCATCTCATGAGATTTTGTGACCAAAAATGAAAACTTTTTCAACCCAAATTCACACTTTGTAAATTTTGAATATAGATTCTCCTACCCTACGGTCTATATTTAAATAATCAATTGATCTCCATTCCCTTCTTATATCTTCAAATAGATAAGAATAACATTTTTAAATACTAACACAAACACATTGAGGTAATCTCCAAAGTCTATATTCATTAAATCTATGAAGATAGTAGAAAGCATTTTTTATACCAAAAGGCCTCACTATATATTCATAGTTTCCATGTCTTGAACAGAAATATTTCATAGTTAAATCCACTTTATTACCCTTTAATTAATGATATCCATAGTGAAGGTAATTCTTAGAAATGTAATGAGCTCAACGCAATTGATCAAATATGTCAAAAATATGGATAATATGATACTTGTTCTTGATTGTGATCATATATGAATCTAGATAATAAATGAAGAGTCAGATTGATCTATATTCCATTATTTATAGACGAACATGTTAAACCTATGGTGGTAAACATGGATGAATAAATACCATATATATGTTTTCATAGAGTTTATTCTTCAATTACAGAAACTCAATCGGGTCCATTATATAAAGATTCATTGAAATTAGTGTGTAACAAGGTATGAGTTCTATTGTAAACTCAACTTCATGTTTTGGTGGAAGAATAAGAATCTCTTCCATATAGATATCCAAAAATTCCCAAAAAATAGGCATATAATTGATTTTAATTCTCTCCCCAACCATTCAGGATAAATATCCATTTTGAATGGTAATTAAGACCCATACACTGGATGAAATATTCATGGGATGTTCATACTTATCATCACATGGATGGATAATCATATTAGGGTTTGAGATATCAAATGTAATTTCCCATAATTGACAATAGAAGTAAGATTTAGGAATTGAAATCAAATCCATGCATAGAATGTCATAAAATTAAACTAAAGGAAGAATGAAAATATTAGTAGGAAACACAATCCCATAAACATAAACAATAGTAGAATCGTAAACATGAGATTCCATCATAATGCCACTATGGGATTGCACTATTAATTATATATCTATTTTTTTGGTGGAATCATAACACCTTTAAAAAATTCATTGGATATGAATGAGTGGGTAGATCCCGAATCAATATGACATTATGAGTTCTAGGGTGGATGGTATGTGTACCTTTCATCATGTCATTATTTCACCCCTCAACATAAATATACATTTCATGAGATATCACCTTATACCTTAGATTGAGTAGTTTCGTACATCAATCATCATCACCAAACCTTTGGTTTGGGTAGTGGTTAACATAATTCCCATTATCCATAAATTTACAGCACTGAATCGTGGGAGGTACATTCTATGACACTTTTTAGGCATTCAAAATGATAGCTATCATCTTCCCCTCACTTCAGAAATCAATTTCCCAATGTCAATTCTTTTACACACATAAAACATTTATTAGACCCATTATATAAATTTCATCCATTATTCATCACACACATAGAGAATAATGGAAATCTCTTTGTATTTTCTTCATGTTTTTAGATTTTCTTATAATATCTATCTTTCACTTTTTGTTAAAACTGTTAGATAGATACATGAATACATCCTCTATTTCATCCTTCATTTCACAACACACAATATATTCAGAGGTTTATAAAGTCACTTATGACCAAATCCCTTTGGATACTTGTCTTTAAACCACTGGAGAACCTATAAAAATTTCATTCATCATGGATGATAATTCTTGAAGTTTACCTCGTATGTTTCGTGAAATTAACCTCATAGATACATATAGATTCATCATCCATTTCTAGATAATTAAGAAAATATTTATCCATCATAGTATGAAGAATTTAAGAAATTATATGTTAATAAATAATATGATGAACTATTCCCATTCAATAGATTCAAACTCATCTTACTACCTCATATTCTTGATTAGAGTCTACCATTCATCTGCTTTTCCTTCTAACCGATAAATTTATAGAATGAATTTCTCATACTGTGAACAATGATGTATAGAGAAAATCATATATGTGGTGTTGATACATTTTTTAGCCATAACTGGATTATAAGACCCTCTAAAATTAGTTGTGAATTGCCTCATGAAAGAATAAATAGAAAGATGTCCCCTATATTTCTCAATTTTAAGTCCACCATGATTCATATCTTGAGAAATGTTTTTGATCATAAAAACATTATTTTTCGTTCTAGACTTCATATAATTCAATTTCATATGGGCCCAATCATTGAATTGTCTATCATAACCACCATTAATGTGGTTCCTTCAGGTTCTAGCCATTGAGTAAAACTAAAATCATAAAGCAAAAACTATTTATCATAATTAGGAACCACATAATGACAAAATGTCACATACATGTTGTTTAACATATAAAACCTTTTCTAATCTCTGACACCATAGGTTTATCCTCGGTTATTCATAGATATATTCAAATTAAATCCTTCATAATGGTTCGTTATGGGTTTTTGTGTTTTGAAATCATATCCCTCAGGAATGCCAAACCATGTGTGCAACAAGGCCTATTGTTGTGTACTAGATTACCCCAAGTTAGACCTTTAACATATTTCCAATGTTGTTACCCCAAGGTACAACTATACTATATCCACATAGTCTTTTATTATCAATATATGGGTCTATTTCTAGGAAACCACTCACTACCACCTTTACTAAAATTCAAGGTCTTTTTCATAAATGTTGACTCAACCTTATACATAACCGTAGACATGTTCTTAGGGATTCCAATAAGGTTTTAAAATTATAGTTTCCAAATAATAATAATAAATTTATTTGATACCAAATATAGTTACCCATTAATGACAAACATTAACATTACAACACTTTTTCAAAATATATATAACAATACAAAAATAAACGCATGAAGACCATACTCTTCTAGTGCCTCTGGGAACATGGAAACATAAACACTAATACACAAATGAGATACATTATCTCTCAATAGGTTTTCCAGTACAAGAACCTTTTTAGATAGATCAATCTTAATTAATATCTTCATAACCATAGAAATAAATCATAAGAAGTGGTGATCACAAATGCTCTATAGGGGTAAACAAGGGAAACATGTAAGAATAATAATGAGAATAAGGTTATGAGAACATGATCATGAAAAGGGAAGGTCATACATTTTTAATCAAAGATCATATACATGAATAATGGAATAATGAATGTTAGTTCATAATACATTAATAATAAGGAAATAAAGAACATAATCCATGAAAACATAACATGTGAATGAAGCATTTTATTTTGTCATAGAGATAAGAATATAATATTATTTCTGGAGTATCCAATCTATTACTTCAAATAAAATCTTGGTATTATGGGTTCAATACCCATAATATCTTGGTAGTAATGGTTAACTCCCATGGCCATTTTAGTAGCATGATTTCACTCCTCCTACTATACCGGTATTCATGGTTCACTCCCATGATCTTCTTAGTAGTAAAGGATAATTCAAAAGGCAATATTATTATGTCTCATAAGATATAAATATTTTCACAATTCATCGGAATGAGATATATTCCCTACCCATATCAAAATGAAATCATACATACATGTTCCACAAGATCATAAATAATCATATCACAACCCATGAAATTAAAAGGGTATTATAAACATTTAATCATTTCATAACATGTGGAAAGTGACATGTTTCATAATCATTTCATCATAAACATGACACATGAAAAGAAGTGGGTTTCAAAAGTATGTAACCCGTGAATGTGAAATAAGGTCCATAAAAGTAATGCCATAAAAACATAATCCAGTCATAGAAAAAATATGATTGGAAACATTGAATACATTCCATATAATGGTATTACTAACACTAATGGTTGTTATATTATATGTTAAATAATTTTAGATGGACTTTTAATAAAATTTCTTATGGAATGTATACTTCATAAATTTTTTTTTTATAAAAACAACATCCAAAAATATTTTATAGGAAAACAGGTTTGTAAAACATAATATAGATTCTTTGTAAATAATAGAAACTTTTTAAAATCCCATTTACTTTAAAATTATATTCAATGATCTTTTGAAAACTTTTTTGTAAACATTTTCAAAAGCATGGTTTTTAAATAAAATATATTTCCTACCAGAGAGAGTGACGGTAAGATTTAATATAATAAATTTTTTCATAATTACCAAATAGTGGAAATATGTACTAAAATATGAGAATATTTGGAAGAAATTTAGGAGAAGGAAACTCATTAATTTTTGTGAGATATGGAGCATAATATTTAGTTAAATATTCATAGTCATTAACAATCTCAAAAAAAGGATGATATTATTTCAATAAACTATCACCACTTAGTCAGATGGGATCAAAATATACATGTAATAAAAGGAAAATAAATTATGTTTAAGATATAATTTATCTAAAAAGTTTTATAACATTACCCCGAAGTATATACGCCTCCAAAAAAAATTTAGGGTCATAACAACACATGAGTTTCAAATAATGAAATTTGAGACAATTTGTTTTACTGATTGGGTAACTTTTGAAACATAAATACCATAAAAAATGTTAATAAAATGGGTAAATTAATAATAATAAAATAAATTCCAAGATAGATATAATACAATCATTTAATGTTCAAAAACCACAGTAAAATAAATAGTTGTGATCATAGTGAGTATCTCTCGAAAATAAAAAGTCAAAAGAAATCCCCCTACCTTGTGTCTTGACTTTCTTCTTACTCACTCAAAACCCATGTATAAAAAATATAAATTTATAATAAATATTTTACATAATCATATAATAAAATATAATACCTTATATTTATTTTTTAAAACCTTATATCTTCCACTTCATAATGATCCAGTGTTTAAGGTTTTTCTTTGAGTAATATTCGCTATCTTCTTCACATATGTCTTAATTTTCTATATTGTTGGTCCTTCAAAATTATGTCATGATTACTGAATGTGAACCATGATATAAATATATTTTTTCTACATTATATTTTATTATAATAATATATATAATATTTAATTATGAAACAAAAAATCATCGATAAAGGAGAAGGTTGGCTGTACATATTTAAGAATGTTATTTCTATTTAATTGTTGTGTTCAGAGAATGAATGTAAAATACATATATATATATATATAAAATAGGATTTATGATATCATATATATAATATATATTCCCTAAAATAATCCTTAATACTTTCAATGTAGTGTATGGATGAACCATATCTCATTGAGTGGGTGCTAGTCCACACTTCCCCAAATGAGATAATAATATAAGCACCAAATGGAAAGTAAACGATATGTGATGTAAAAAAGGAATAACTAATATTTAATACAAAATAAATAAAATAAATAACATATTTTAAAATATTTTCCATATTAATGGCTACAATTAGAGGAAGTGAGAAAAACTGAACAATCAACATTTAGTAATGCGGTAGTTCCCCATACACATAAACAGTATGTTCGTTATCCCTTAGATAGAGGTGTTTGTAAGTTTAGTATGAATATATATCATAAAAACATCATTGTATATTATGGATACTAATTTAGTCATACAATAATGTAATAAATAGAGTGGAGCGGTTGAGAAGGAAAATAAAAGAAAGGACTTGATAGAGGACGTTACCTTTTGATTCACTAACTCCTTTTGGTTTATGCCGAAAGGATTCAAGGAGTTTCCTTATTCATATGGGAAGATTTTTATGAGAAAGATATAGATGTTTTTAATCATATTTTTTAGTTATTTTATGATCATATGTGGTTTTAGAGGTGTAGTGAAGAGGGAGAGGTGGTGTCTTATTATTGGGGAGAAAGAAAATTCAAATGAATTTATTGAAACAAGATAGGTGTACAAATATCTTTAACTACAAAAAGTCATAACAAACCAAACAACTAAATAATGGAAAGTGTATGGAATAATTATTTTTAAAAAATGGGTGTTTAATAAGTTTATAGGTCATTTGGGCCCTCATGTTTAAGGTTTAGTTGCTAATTAAGCTTTACTGGGCCTTAATCAATATGATTAATTTTAATCACTTTTACTAATCATATTTTTAAAAATATAACTTGGTCATATTATAATATAAATATTATACTGAATTAAATGTTGTTTTTTGGGTTTTTTAAATTCAAATCAGAGGATTTTGAGAATTAAGATTAATGCTAATACCACAAACGTGACAAAATAATGAGATTTTAAAATAAAATGTTGTTCAATAGTTTTTTAATATTTTATATTCAATTTTAACATAAATTAGATTCTAGTGAATTGTATTATTTTAATAGATTTATTATTTATCTAATTTTACATTAAAATATTTTATAATATCGTTTAACATTATTAATTAATTAAACAAAAAGGTATTTTTGACATAAAAGCAGTATTTTTATTTCTTCATCAAAAAAGTATTTTCTCAGAAAAATCCCAAAAAATTACCCAAATATAATTTAAATTTTATAAATAAAATATTTTATTATATTTTTTGAAATTAAATTTCTATATGTGTCTAAAATAAATTTTATTGTAAAATTTTGATCATTTGAGAAAAAATACTTTGGAAACACATATAGACATTACCAAAAATAATTATTGTCATTATCAATTTGATTTATTTATATATAAAAATTACAATCAATATTTGGAAAGGATTTAATTTTTATTCATATTACTATGTTTAACAACTAGGTAATAATTTTCTCATTTAAATAATTATATCATTAAAATGGTGCTTTGTAGAGACTCTATGTTGCATTTGATGTACACTGATTTTGTGCAATGTGAAATGAATATATGACTTAATTTATTACTTGACACAAATTAATATATAATTTATTTGATGAATAGATCCATAAAAACATGGGGTGATACATTCTACACCCCTTAAAATTAATTTCATTCTCGAAATTTGTCATTCAAGAAAAATAAATGAGGATTCTTATGCTTCAACATACCAAAAAATTCCAATGTAGTATCTTCTAACTTGTGATTTGTCCACAAAATTTTGACCATGTGAGTGCCCTTTTTTTAAAACTTTATCAGATTGGTCCATAATTTGAGTTGTTTGTTCTTAAAGAGAGATATCTTACTCCAGCAGTATGACCTCTGGTTTCAGTACATGTTAATTGATAGGTATATACTTCAGAAAGAGAGATACATGGAACAAATCATGGACAAGAGAGTGATTAGGATGAATTTGAAAACAATTGGCTATCATCTTGATGAGATCATGAAAATCAAAGGGATCAATATACCTAGGTATTAGTTTCCCTTTCTTCAATATTATTATAACATTTTGTAAGGGTGGGATTCATATAAAACCCTTATCACCAACATTAGGAATATAAATACACATGTGACTAGACAAATTGATGTTAAGGGAAATTGGTCTGAAGAGGTTATCTCGTTTGCATTATCCACATTAACGATTCGGGTGAGGAATTGGGAGTTCAACCGATGGGGGAGAATTCCTTTTGAAAAGAAATTCATGATCAATCTGCATATATCCACTTGAATAACTTCCTATTATTGCTGATAAATTCCTTTATTGAAACCATAAGGTCCTAGAGAACTATCAATATTTTTGATAAATAATGTGTCACTAATATCATGATCAATAGGGATTCCATTAAGAAAAGGGTTTTCCACTTTAGTCACCTCAACTAGAATGAAATCAGGAAAAATTTATATTAACATTAGGCCCATTGAAAATATATTCAAAATAAGAGACAACATGATTAGAAATAACCCCTTTAAGAGTCATTGAGGTTTTCCACATACCATAGAATGGAAAGAGTCCTATGTTAAAAAGATTATTGAAAATTATCCCAATACCAACACTGATGAATTTTTAATCTGGGAACCTTCTCATAATGTCATGATTGAATCCAAAAAACAATTATGATCACATTTTTAAAAACTTTGAAAATAATTTGTTCTGGATAATTTTTTTAATAAATTATTCTTAAATACATAAAGATTCAGTCTTTTTTGGTGCATCAGACACAAAAGGGTCCAAACTGACCCTTGCCTTCAATATTTTGGGATTAAACTTTTCACTAAATTTTGATTTTGTAACCATCATTAGGAAGACATTAATCATATGTTTCATTCTTTTGATACTAAAACTACCATTTAGAGTTATATCTTTATCTATTTGAGTGAATATGGTTAATTTATGACTCAACAAACTATCATCTTCAATGGGTGTGGATATGAATGACTCCCAACAAATCAATAATCTGTTTCTAATAGTTATAACTAAGCTTCTCCAAGTGACCTGGTTAGATAAAAATGCTTATATTCATTACAATTACTAATTTTCTCTTAATTCATCTAACATTGGAATCCTTATTACCCTTTGGGAAGCTGCCTCAATTCAAAAGTATAATTTAAACAACACAGTTATAGACCTTAGTATTTTTTGATGGCTTGGGATGAGGTGTACTTACCCCCAAACTAGACATACTTTTTAAGTATTCTGGATAGCTCTGTTTCTAGGATGGATCAGAGTCAATGTTTATGGTTCTTCTAAATGAAATTTGGGACCCTAGGTATGTGGTTCTATCTACAAATATCACTATTGGAAGATTCTAGGATGATTCTATGGTAATTGTGATGTTTCCTCGTCCCTATAAGCTAAAATGATGTGTTTGATTCATGAAATCTCTTTTGCTAAACATCATGGGTGGAACAATATCTTGATTGAGAATGATTCAATTACCATTTTGAATTCTATTTGGAATGGAGTGTTTCACCTTTCTTAGAACCTTACTTTACATGGGATCGACTATCAACACTCGCTTATGGACATAATATTTATTTTCACTCACACCTATCGGGAAGCGAACAACATTGAAGATGGCCTCTCCAATATGGGATTAAACCATGACATTACCAGGAGGAATGATCTCCAGGTTTATTTAGTCTCTTATTATGATAAAAACTGCAAAAAATCCCATCTTTCAAACTCATGTAATTTTCTCCTGTAAATTAGAATTTTTTAATTAAAAAATTTGTGTTTTGGTCTTTCACCCAAAAACCACCTTTAAAAAAATCCTGAAGGGATGGTATTCCATCCAAATCATCTTTAATTACGTAATTTCTTGAGGACATGCACCTTTACCATTTTATAATTTGTACATACAACCCCTTTGACATTCAATATCCATATTTTATCTCTCCTCATGTTTTTTAATGTTTTTTAAATTTTATTCTTTTATGTGGAATACGATTTAAATGTTCATGTTTGTATGGGATACAATGAATGTTTAATGATTTATATATTTCCTCCATTTCAATATTATTGACATTATTGAACATATTTATTTATATTGATACTAAAAGGTATTAAAATTTTTAATTAATATTTTGGTATTTTGAATTCTATACAATCCTTTATTTTAAAAAAAAATATTCCCACTTTGAATTTTTTGGGTATTTTGTTTTTGAAAATGAGTTTAAAAATTTATTTATTGTTGTAATATCTTGAATTTTTTTCTTATGATTGTAAATAAAATTGAATTAAATGAGGAAACTTTCATTATTTTAGGTGTTTTGACTATGTAATGGTACTAGGAAATTTGAATAAAGTTTATTTGATAACCAAATGATGTGTGGTTTTGTGATAAACAAATGATGGGTGGGACCATGATATCCCTCTAATCCATTAGTTATAGAAGTAACCATATGTATATTCTATTAGTAAGAGTTTCATGTATGTTTATTGACCAAATTTTTATCATATTTACAAGGGTGTCAAGTTTATTGATGTCCCACGATACAAATATGATTTAAAAACGATTTAAATCGTTTTATGGTAATCATGTTATTACAAAGAAATGCATCAATTAGGATTATTTTAAATGAAATATAATTAATACTTCTAAAGTTTTAAAATAATTACATTATGATAATGTTTTCTTAATATTTAATATTTATAAATATACAAATAATTTCATTCTCTTTGTATTCTTTATTGTGATTTGTATGCTAATCCAACGTCTTTTAATGTTTCTCACTTGATTTAGGATGGGTAAGGGACAAGAAGAGTTCATGATGAAAGCCAATAAGATATCCCATCAAAGAGATCATTATATATTTTTAAATGTTTTATATTATAGAAAACTGGATACTAATTGGAAGTTTCCAATACATATATAATGGTTTTGAATTGTATG
Organism: Viscum album; assembly: GCA_963277665.1. NCBI lineage: Eukaryota > Viridiplantae > Streptophyta > Magnoliopsida > Santalales > Viscaceae > Viscum > Viscum album. The sequence goes on from OY728130.1 coordinate 1,092,130,813, forward strand.
AGTTATGGACTAATGCTCCATAAATATAATACAGATAAGACCCTCAATGTGAAAAAAATTAATTACATTAATAAAATTTAATATTATGTAAATTTTACATCCTAGGAATTATTGTTCTTATCAAATTAATTTTTTAGATAACTATAGAGATAGGATTCATATATGTATCATTCCATTGAAATCTTTAAAGCAATGGTTAATGTGAATTGATATAGAATTTCAATATTACAATGATGATTCATCCAAAGTATTCATTTTAAAATATTTTTATATAGTGGGTACAAGGAAGATGTAGTGGAAAGGAACTAAGAGGAAAATATCTTTCTGAATATATATTTAGGGATAGTAAGAATTAGAATTGAGTAGTTTTTTATAGTGATGGATTAGTTTAAAAAATATAAAAAATGTGGTGGTGTCTAGGAAAGAATTAAACCGGATCAACCATAGTGGAAAATAATGAAAATTGAGCTTCTATGAGAAAAAATCCCCCATCATTCAGAAGACCATGTGACATGGTTCATGCTAATGGTTGGATTAAAGCCTTTGAAAAGATATTTCACGTCAGGGGTTGTTCAATTCACAAAAAGTTAACACTTATATTTAATTTTTTGGAAGGTGAAGCTCACCAGTGGTGGCCATTCGTTAATAATATCACAGAAAGTGAAGATATTGATGCCATTTTATGGGGATAATTTATGTATATTTAAATTGAGAAATATATTCCATTAGTTATTCACATAGGATAGAATTATATTCATGGAATTGAGACAAAATGATGAATATTTAATGGATTCATAGCAAGAAAATATCACCCAACTAGAAAGGCATGTCCCAAATTTTATTAGAGATATTTAAATTAAGATAAATTATTATTACTCCGGATTATAGCCATGAAATTAAAAGTAATTGTCTTATTGGGAGTTCAATATAAATGATATGATATTTACATGTGCTGAGAATTTAGAAATGGAATTCCATGATGATCACTTGTCCCAGGAGAACAATAAAAATAAGTTTTCCAATTGGCAATAAATGGGAATGAATTCATCAATGAATATTGTTGGTCAGGGAACTAAATTACAATATTGTCATACATTTGGTTTAAAGTTTCCTTAATAATTTCCTTCAATGTATGTGATGATCTAATCATGTGTTGACATTGATCATATGGATCATCACCGCATGGAATATGATCTGGAAGTAAATCAAAATCCAGAGGAATGATGTTTTAGTTGAAATGAGTTTAGAAATTATGTTAATGTATGTCCAAGGTTTATTACATATGGTAAAAATCATTATGATTTAAATCAAAAGGATTTGGAGAAACAATTTTATACAACTAAAGTTTATGTTGGGCCATCAAATGAAGTAGTAGAAGGTATATTTCTATTTCATTTAAATTTATTTTATACTCCATTTGACTATGGATATTTTTATTATTTCATTTTAGAGAGATTTTCACGTAAATTTGGAATAACCCCAAATAAAATTAAGATAGAACATTTGGTAAACAAATCTTGGTATAGTAGCAAGGAAACCAATATTTATATTAATATTATTCTTTTCATTAGTGGTATAGTATATACATCAAATCTTATTGAATACCCATTAATTTAGTATGATATCATTTAGGGTATGGATGATCATTCCTTTTTACATTATAAAACTGATTAGAAACCAATAAATTTTATATTAGATAATTTCATACATTTGATATAATACCAAAAATAATAAGAGTTGGTTAAAAAATGCATTGAATTTTATCTAGATTCTTTTTTGAATGGAATGAAATATCTATAATTTGTGACATCCTAGTAGATAATGAAATTTCAGATTTTTTCTTAATGGTTTTTATAGTGTTGTTCCTACCCATGAAGTGAAATTTACTATTGATTTAGTGCCTAAGAGTAAGACTACTACTGAAACCCCCCTTCGATTAGATCAAGTAAAACTTTTTTAATTGAATAAAAAGTAGAAAAAATTTCATGATAAGGTTTTCATTCGACTTAGTGCTTCACCATGGGGTGCTCTAGTTTTATTTATGAAAAACAAAAGATAGTTTCATATGATATTTAATTTATTTTATATCTTTAAATAATTTTACATTAAAGAACAAGTATCAATTTCCTCATATTGATTATTATTTTATCATCTTAAGGGGAATTCGTATTTTTCAAATAAATATTTTTGATGTCCTGGTACAAGTAGCTAATGTTGAAGGAGGATGAATATTCAGGAAAGTGTTTCAGACGATATATAGTAATTATGAGTTTTTTGTTATTATATTTTGGTTATATATTGCACATGATGTATTTATGAATCATATGAACATAATAATCCATTGGTTTTTATATTAGTGTGTTATTTTTTATTGCGAAAATTTTTATATGGTATTGGTTCCAAGAATAAGGTAAACTTTTCCAGAGGATTGTTATTAAAAACAAAAAGGAATTTTTTTTGAAATGTTTAGTAAGAGATAATTATGGTTTCAAAAGTATTTTTTATAGGGTAATTTTATTTGTAAATATTCCATATCTATTGACACTTTTGAAAAAAATGTTTCTGGAGAGTGTCCCTGACCTACCAATGATATATATATTTATAGATTTTGGGGATTAGTGGGTTATTATTGATGATTTACTAAATAAATTTTAAGTTAACTACCAACAAAACCATGTTAACATTAAAGTGAGTTAGATTCATTTTCATAGAAAGATGTGATTTCTATTTTTAGAATCCAGAAAGAACATGGGTCAATGATCCAATTTTGGCCATTCCTTTCAGAAATGGTGAATTCATCTTTTATTTTGTTGCTTTGTTGAAAGGAAGAGGTTGTATGATGATGAAGAATGACAAGGTAATCACTTATTCCTCATGTTAGCTAAAAAATAAAAGGTTGAATTACCATATAGATTAATTTTAATAGTATGATATTTTTTCATTGAAAATGGGGAGGCATCATTTTTAAGGGGTGAAGTGTTAAATATATAATTATGATCAAATATATAAGTATATATTCACTCATAAAGAGTTGAAAATGTGAAAAATAAGATGATTCGAATTGATAATTTATTATGATTTTGGGATTAGATATCCTCCTAGAATAGAAAATATAGTGATGACACTTTGAGTTGACAAATTAATTCTAAATTAACCATGTTATGTTTGTAATGTGAAATTTTGGATATGGTTTTGATGATTTGTTTCCATCATGTTGTGGATGCAAGAAAATTATTTTATTTTTTGGTTTCAGTACATTTAAAATGATAGAAATAACTGAACAAGCTCATAAGGACTCTCATAATTTGAATGAAAATGTTCAATCCTTTAAGATGGGTATGTTTGGTGATTTTCATATTGATGGTTACTGTATTTTATGATTTTAAAAAGATTATATGGGCCTTGTGATTCCCATTTGAGGAAATATTTCTTGAATAAAGCTCATATTTCTCCATTTTATGTTCATTAAAGAAGAACTATGATGTATAGATACTATCAGGAGTATTACTTTTGGGATGTAATGAATACATATAATGATGATATTATAAGAAGTGCTTGATTTTACAGTTGTTTAATGATGTGAAAAAATTACCAAATGAGATGATTAAACCTTTTCCAATTACATAGTGTAAATGGGAGAATATATTAATGGATTTAATGGTAGGAATTCATAATAATTCTCATATTGATAAAGTTGTCGGGGTTATAGTTGATCAATGAAATTAATTTTCACATTTCCTCCCCATTCGAGATACAATGTCTATATATCGACTTTATTAAGGATATATAAATTATACATCATGGTTACATGGAGTAAAACTATCCATTGTATCGAACCATGATGCCATGAAGGCATAAAAGTTTTGGAATGTACTTCAAAAGTCATTGGGTACTGAATTAGATTCTGTACAACTTTTCATTCTCAATCTGATGGACAATCTATGCGGTCGACTCTAACAATCAATGATCTATTTAATTCTTCCTCAATGGATTACCCTAGAGGTTGGGATCCACATATTACATTGGTTGAGTTATATTATTAAAATATTTTTATTATAGTTTAAAAATAATACATTTAGAGTTAATATATAGAAATAGGTGTTGAACAAAAAATTGTTTGGGATGATGTAGGATAAATGATGTAGATGAGAACCAATTTGGTATAATAAATGGTGGATACTATTTAGATGACACTATATAGACGCGTAAAATATAGAGTAGAATGATATTTTATGCACATAACCTATCAAAGGATATTTCCTTCATTGTATGCGATCATGTGTGTCTAAAAGTTTATCCTAGAAAAATTGTGATGCATTTTGTTATAAAGGGGAAACTGAGTCCACAGTTTATTAGATTAAAAGAAATCATAATAAAATTTGTATTGGTTTCCCACAAAGTGTACATAATACTTATTTTATCCTACTTGAACATCCTTTTTCATGTTTTAATGTTAAGGATGGTTGTACGAGATTCACCTAATTTTTTGAGCCATGAAATAGTTTAGCTAGAAGAGAACCTTTCTTTTGAAGAAAAAACAGATCAAATTCTTGAGCATTGAGATCAGGTACAATGGAATAAGGGGATTCACCAGGTAAAGGTTATAAGAAAAACCCATATTTTTAATGAGATAACATGGAAATATAGAAATGCAATGAGGCAAAATTATAACCATCTATTTTAAAAGGGAATAAAATTGCGATGATGAAATTTCCAAAAAGGGGGAATGATGTAATAAACATTGTAATGATAGAATGTTACTTTCTCTTATTCATTAAAATTTATTAATGAGATAGTAATATTAAAATATAATCTATACTATTTCTAATAAATTACATGATACAAAATAAATAATTTCTTCGAAATATTGTGCAACACAGAAGATTGATTTATATCGAGAAACAATATACTAAAAATATTATTTTTATAATATGATAGTTATAACATACCCATTGAATCATAATTAATAAATACTACTAAAAATCTTTTGATTACACATTTTTATTAAATATTTTTAAATTCATCCAACATTTTTGAAAGGCGTATATACGAATAAATTCATTTTCATATTTAAAAGCTCTATTTTTCTAAAAAGATGTTTTAGCATCTTTTAATGGAACAACTATTTCAAAAAAATAAAGACACATTTACAATTATTATGTATAATGATAAATATCAATTTTTATAATTTTTAGATGAAAATTTTATTTTGGTGATTTTTTGTTATTTTTTGGGAAGTTTAATTTTATTGATGAATAGTGAAAGATACATAATTTTAATTGAACCCCACATTTTCATATAATTTAATTATATATTTAAATTTTTAATTAGATTTAAAGTATAATTAGATAAATTGTATTTATAATAATCTAATATTTTTCATTTGGATCATATTTATATTTAATTTAGGTATATTAAATTGAAAATGTTGGAACTTATTTAGTTTTAAAACCAACTTTTTTACCCCATCTACGAGATTTTTTTAAATTAATTTATTAAAAAAACATGAAATGAATTTTGAAATCGATTAAATATTTTCAATAAGAATAATTTATAATTTATAATATTTTTAAAATATATTTTTTTCTTGAAATACTATTGAAATGAATGAAAATTATTTATTTCCATTAAGGCAAAAAGTGTTTACTTGGTGGTTAAACACTATTACTAAGTGAAAAAAGACAAATACACATGTCTAAAACCCTTTTAATGAACATTATTTGACCATATTCTCCCTTGGATCCAACATCAACCATTATTGAGGCCCATGATGTAAGGGAAGTGTCTCAATATTGTTCACTTATTTATATTTACAGGAATTCCACAAATCCCCTATAAAAATAAATTCAACCTTCCCACATATTCACACCAATTAATCCATTTTTATCATGCTAAAACTACCAATATAATAACCAAAAATTATTACACACTTATTATAAGGATCAATTTATTCAAAATGACTACCACAAAATTTCTTTAGTGAAAATGAAGAGGAATTACTCGAAGAAGATGTAACATTATTCATCATGAATTATAGTTTTATTTCATTCTCCACTAATTCAATTATTTTTATTAATGGATTATATAGTCAAATACATGTGCTAAATATAATTATATGTTTCTATTCTCAGTTTTTTGACCTAAACCACACTTCCAACAAATGGGCTATAAACATAACATTTGTGTGTACAACTAACTATCACCTCGTAAAATGATATCGTTCATTTATCCATTACCACCTCCTAATGTTGGGATGTATGATGGAAATAATATTTTCTTATATGTTATATATTATTATATTTTTTTTCTTCTTACTTATCAAAAAATTATGTAACACATACCATCATGGTTTTAAATTTTTGGAGATACGATAACATCATTTGTGGACTTGTGGAGTACCGCCTCTCCAAAGCGATGTGGTACATTAACACAATATAGAGAATGTTCAAAATTTTGATTAATAAAAAAATTTGCAAAAAAGGAAATCAATATGATATACGTGAAATAATTACCATTATGCAAATACAATACATCTTTTTCTTTTTTTTCTTTTTACATAATGAAAAAGTGATAACATCATTCAGGGACGTGTGGAGTACTACCTTCCAAAAACGATGATATTTCTTTTACTCCATAAAAATTATATATATTAGTATATAAGATTAAATAATATTTTATATAATAAAAAATTCTCATTCTTGATAGATAAGTTTAACTTATATTCTTTCCACAACAATTACTGGATAATTAGAACATTACTCTTAAGTATGTATGACCTACTGTATACATGATTGCAACGTTTTTACCTTTTTATAACAACATTTCATGACTAGTATTAAAATTATTATGTAATTATAAATATGATATTTATTTCTTTATTATTACTATTTTTATGTTTATATAATGATCCCACAGACCATATAATTTTAAAAATTGTTTTTTTCACAAATAAACCTATTATGGTAAAAAAACAGATATAAACTTAGTTAAGTAGTTTTACACAACACAGTAAAAACTGAAATAAAAACCAAAATAATATTAAAATTAAAATAGTCTCTCAATAATGTAAATAACTAACATATGTTTGTCATTTAGAAATATAATGACACATGTGACATGTCAGACTCAAGGTAAGATATTTCTTCTCAATCTCCTTTTTTTGATAAATTGTTTAATGTTATGAACCATTATTAGTTTATAATGTGTAGATGCATCCCCTTTTACATTGAATGTAAATATTTAATATATTATCAAGTTATTTATTGTTTTATAAATGTTATTATTTTATGGTGCTTATGATTTAAATAGTCAAATTTTTATGGTATGATTTTATTTTTTTAATATTTAATCCTTCCCATTACATAAATATTATTAATATTATTTTACATATTAATTTATATTGATATTATATGATTCTAAAAGATTTTTTTTTTCTATTTTAGTATTTGTATTATTGGAAAAGAATGTATGTTTTTTAAATAAAAGTAACCCACATTCTAATTTTTTGGGGATTTTTGTTATTGATATTGGATTCTGAAAATGGGATTACTAGTTATATATCCTTAATTTTTTTCTTGTGATTATAAATGAAATTTTACGAGTGAAATGTTAAAAATTGACTTATTTTTTATGTTTCTACTATATAATGGTACTTGGATATTTGAAGGGTGGTTATGTAATAAATAAATAATGGGTGGTTTTATGATAAACCAACAAGACGTGGGTCTATGATAGCCCTATAATGCATTTGGAATTGAAGACTTCTATATGACTATTCAATTTGTAAGAGTGACATGTAGGTTATTCCACCGTAGGGTTATAACATTAATTAGAGTGACTTGTATATGGATTTACAATGATCCTAATATGTTTTATCTATGATCTATATTGGTTTATAGTAATCTTATGATTACAAAAAATAGTAAAAAATATGGTTATATTTGAATGAATGTTTTTACTACATCTTAAGGATGAAAACTAATACATTATGATAATGTTCTCATGGGTTTTAATGTTTATCAATGGATTAACGGTTTCCTTATTTTTTATCATTTATGTGAATTATTATTCTCATCCAACATTTTCAAAAACAAATGACATGATTTAAGGATGAGTACAAGATTTGAAGAGGTCAGGATGAATGCTGAGAATAGTTTTTATAAAATTGATCATCTTTATTTTTAAATTTTTGTATTATTGGAAAAACAGATATTGATCCAATGTATCCACTGTTTATTTTATGGTATTTTTATGTAGGAGTAATGGCCTAATCCTATAACACCTTAAACCTAAAAAGTTACTTAATATGAGAGAAATTAATCTCATGACTACAAATTATGATTATGTAATGTCTAAGGATGATTCCTTATATCAAGGGTAGGAAGCTGTATGGATTAATGGTGGTATTTATAATGGGTGGAGAAGTGTGTTTTTGAATTTTATATTCATTAAGTTATTATTTTGGCTAATTATTAGGAATAATATTTTTTATTTTGACGTTATAAAGTAAATAGTTCTTGTTTTACAAATATAATTGGTCCACAAATCATCCAGGAATCAAAATGTTAGGTCTTTTTATTATAATTTTAAAGGATGTAAATTGTCATATTTCCCTATTCGAAAAAAATAAACTATATTAGAAAATTAAAAATTCACCCAAAACAATTTTTTATGTGTATATTTCAACAATTAAATCAAATTTATGAATATAATTTTTTAAATATGATATTTTTTTTAAAAAAAATCCACAGTTATTAAAAAAATACCACTGTATATAAAATAATCGATTTTATAAGCGTTTTAAAAACAACATTTTCTGTCATAAAATTATTTTATAATTATAATAAAAACATTATATTTATTTATAAATATATTTTATGTAATCGAAAATTATTTTAAGTCATTAATATATTTATAAAACTGTTATTAAAACATTTATTTCTATAAAAATAAAAATGGTTAATTTATTATTTTTTAATCATTCATTTAATTTTACAATTTAATATTTTGGATTTTTTAGATACCTAAATATTATTGTACACTTCCATAGTTGAGATTACTATTCTGAATTTTACGATAATATTCCATACAATCATATTACTATTCCAATGTTAAGGTTACTATTCCAATGGTCATATTCAATGTCCAATGGTGAGATTTGCAACAGTAATATTGGTTCCCTATGTCCAATAAATACCTTTCCTTCCAATTATTCATCATTTAAATATATATTTTCACCAATTTTTAAACATATATTCAGTTCAAAATTGAATATTTTAGTGTAAACATTATATTTTATTTCTATAGCTTTGTTTTATAGTGGAGTCATATTGGTTGATTGAGTAGATCCAAATTTTCATATATTACTTTTCATATATAATATTTTTGTATCCCCAATATAATATTTAAAATTATTCTTAGATTATATTCTAACAAATTAATTATTTCTCATTTGTGAGAACTTTTTTTTATTTGTTTTTCTAGGTGATGTATGTTCTTTATAATACACGACCTTATTATATGAATTGATATTTCATTGATAAAATTCAGTTTTTTTACTCATTCTACTTGAGTATGATTAGGAAATTAATATATATGAAGAACTGATATGGATTTAATTATATTAAATATCTTAAAATGTGCTAAATATGATTAATACATGACATCCATTTTAATATAAATGATAGATTAAATTTTAAAAGTATCAAGGAAAATTAGTCATAGTAAATTGGTTAGTCCAAAAGTTGTACCACTACTACCAAACTGGGTTTATATAGTGCATGGGATTTAACATTACTTTCTAAATGTTCTTACAAATACCCCTTTCACAATGCTACAAAAAGAATTGATAAAGGGGGACTTTAAAAGTTCTTTTTTAGTTTTTTTCAAGGGGGATATAAAAATTCAAATATGTACTCTTAAAGGGATTACTTTATTATATCATGTAAAAAACACTTACAAATTACCCCATTTTAAACCCTAGTCAAAAAGCGCTAATAAAATGGGGATTTATAAACACTACTATAAAAGCATTGATAAAGGGTATCATTAACAATGCTTGTCAAAAATCATTAACAAAAGGGCAGTCCTTATAAGCACATATTTATAACTGTTGATAAATAACCCCTATTAGTAATTTTTTACTACTTCTGATATTTGGTATTTTCAAATAAAAATTATATTTCAAAAAAAATACTAGTAACAGATGTTATGGGTGTTTGGAGGCTTTCTGTGCCTCATTGCCTCGACATAGGTGATCTAGGTTTACCATGGGTTCTATATGTGTAGAGCTCATCATAATATTCCATTCGATTTGTGGTAGAGGAAAAAAACCAAGTATAGATGTTATGGTCGTTTGAGATGTCGTCTAATTAGAGAATCCCTTTAAACCCCTCACAACCCTAAAACCTATAAAAACCCTAAAAACACTAAATGAATCATAACTGTCACGACCCTTCCTCGGGGCCCGTTCCGTGACTACCCCAAGCCCGCATTCCATAGGCCAGGGGCTGGTGACTAGCACCAAAGAAGTAAATACCGATAATTGGGAAGGCATTTCCTTTATAATAGTAAACAAAACACCATAGAGTACAAGAGGAAGTAAAACACTAAGTACAAAGAGAAGTGATGAAAGGTAAATGGGCCAGAATACAAACCCAAATGAAAGTACAAATACAACTGAACAAAGTACAATAGAAAAAGACAATAGCTGGAAGAATGGAAGCGGCTCTTGGGTCGTCCTCCTCAGATCCTACCTGAAGGGTAGGTACAGATGGCGCAGCTCCTGGATCGTCCACCACGGATCCTACCTGAAGGGTAGGTACAGATAGCTTCCACAACGCTGTCGCCCATTAACCTCCTTCGTGTGTCATCTTGTCGTGAAGTCCACCTTCGGATACTGACTCGTCGTGTAGTCCACCTCCGGGCACTGACTCGCCGTGTAGTCCACCTCTGGGTACCGTCCAATCCTCGAACACTCGACCTCCATCAGCATTGCTCGTCGCCTGCAACAAACACAATGAGGTGCGGGCATCGCCCGTGTAGGGGTGAGTATAACAATATTTAGTAGGGACCCTGAGACCCTCAAGGTCTCACTAAAAACCAACAAGGATAACCACAAAGAAAATCTCAACAGATAACCTCAACTTAGGTATATGCCCATGCATATACCTAAGTTATCAAGTAACCCATCTCAATCATGAGGAAAACACAAAGATCATGAAATCTACGGATAACCACTACCCAGGTATATGACCATACATATACCTATGTTATCAAGTGACCCATCTCAATCATGAGGTAAACACAAAGGTCAAAAGTCTGAGCTCAAACCAGGATTTTCATTATCGAAACTGTAACTGTTGAAGAGCCCCGTCTCTGGAGTGTACAGTGGTCCTGTCACGACTCCGAGGTACTGATCACTAACCTAAGACTACTGAGGTACTCCTCCTGTCGAGTACCGCGGGTCATCCACCCAAACACAGTAGTGCTTCCCGCTGGGGTATGTCACCCAATCACAGTAGTGCACACCCCTAGTAGCCTGCTGAGGTACTCTCCGGACGAGTACCATGGGTCTACACTATCACATAGGTAGTGCTCCATCCGCCATGGTTATGAACCTCAAAAAGTAGTGCTCTGTCCACTGGGCTAGTCGAATCACTTCAAGTCGAGTCGGTCAAGCAGTCGTCAGGTGTCAGTCAGCTACATGGTCTCTGTACTCCGCGCGCTCGTCTCTGGGAGGGTATGATCCACATGCTACAGGTTGATAGTCCAAGTATCTCAAATTCCCATGAAGAAGTATCCCAAAGGACTGCCTCATCATAGGGGTCTCATCGCAACAGACGACGCGTCAATCGGACGCCCGGTCTCTGAGTTACTAGCCTTTTCGTCCCCGGGGCCGTATTGGTTTCGTGTGCGAACCAATCCGGCCGTATCTCAACTGTACCCCGAACTCTCATAGGGTAAACTCATAGGGACCGTTACTCAACGTGATCAACAACGCCGCTAACGGTTCATCAAACAGAAGTCCGGTCTGAAAGATATCAGCTTTTCTGTTCCAGGGGCCCGGTTGGATTTCGGGTGAAATCCAACCCGGCCACTATCCAACTGCATCCAAAACTCGGGAGAAGTATTCCAAAAGATCCATCTCATCAAGAGGAATTCAATGAGATAGATGGAGCGTCAATCAGACGCCCGGTCTGTGAGTTACTGGCTTTTTCGTTCCAAGGGCGCGGTTGGTTTCGTGAAGGAACCAACCCGACCGCACTCCGACGGCATCCAAACCTCGAGCGGAGTAAGCCAAAAGATCCGTATCACTTAGAGAAATCAAAAAAAGATTGACGGCACCTCAATCGGACGTCCGGAGCTCAAGATATGAGCGTTTCCGCCCCGAGGGCCCGGTTGGTTTCGTGTACGAACCAACCCGGCCGAACCCAAAATTCTCAGAAACCTTGAGTGTAATATACTGAAACGACCGTCTCAATTAAAGGATCATATCGCAACTGAAGGTGCATTGATCGGAGGTCCGTAGCCCATGTTATGGGAAAAAGACCAAAGACAGTCCGAAAACGGGGGTTTCGGGCCCGGACCGACCTCACCCGAGACCCCCTGGTCGGCCCGAACCAGGTCGACCCGCCACGGGTCGGCCCGGCCTGGCGGACCAGCCAGGCGGCTGGCCCGGTCTGGGCACAGCGCGCCCAACGCGCTGGCCAGCTCGGTCAACGGCCGAGCCGTTTGGCAAGGGGGGGGGGGCTGCCCCCCTGGTGTAACCGCGACCCCCTTTAATGGGGGCGGTTTTTGTAGGCTGGCGGGGGTTTGAACCCCCGGCTGCACACCTGTCCGGCCGGCCTGCCCCGGCCGGCCGGTTTCTGCCTCCATAGGACCGGCGACGGCAGGTCCCCTTCTTCGCCGACACCGGCCGCCCGGAACTGGCCGCCAGTCACCCTGCTCCACCGTGGCCCGGAACCGGCTGTGGCCCCGCTCCGGCCGCGGTGTCTTCGGTTTTCTTCAACGCGGCGCGATGGCGTCACGTCCTTGTTCAACATCACGGCGCGGCGCGATGGTGCCGCACATTACTTGTCGTTCGATCCCGCATGGTGCGACGACACCACGCCATTTTCATTCGATCCGTAACAACAAGAAAAAAAATAAGGGAGGGGGGCGGCCGTGTTTGTGCGGTCCGGCCTCCTCCCTTTAACTGATATCATGCGGTCCAAATATTGCGGATAAAAGACGGAAGAGAATCACCTATAGAAACACGTAAAGGCCCTACCTCAAGCGCGGCTTGAACGAAGTTTTCGTTACGGAGAAATTCATCGCAGAGAAACCGTCGCAAAAAGAGGATTCGAAGACGTTGACGGAGATTGTCCGAGATGGAACATCGTCTCCCTTCCTTTTACATGGGAAGAAGAATGAAGGGTGGCACATCGCGGGTATGGAGTCGCGGTAAACGGTCTCCGAGGGCTCAATGTTCTTCGTTGGGAATCGTTCATTCTTCGCGTTCTTCATTGAAGATGAAGAAGATGATCTCTAAGCTCCTTGCCTTCTTTTCCCCCCCAAGTCATCTCAAGCAACAAAGGAACTAACCCAAAATAAATTAATCCACACTTAATTTATTAACTCAACATGGCTTTTGAAATTCAAGTGTTTGAATTTCAAAAACTCACATTAAACTCATTACATTAATGTCATAAGTTATTAACATAAGTTAACAATATTAATGGTGAGTTGAGGGGGTTAGAGGATATGAAGGGGTGGGGTTCGTGTGGGCCCCACCACCCTTATAACCTCCCAAGGGAGGTTGGGTAGTTACCCAACTTCCATAAAAAGGATTAAACACTTAGATTAAAATAAAAATTGTTGTTAAATTTTTATTTTTAACTTCCACAATTTTTATCAACTTCTCTCGAGTAAACGCAACTCCAGAATAGGCGTTCATAAGAAAATACCGGCGTTGCGGTTCCATCGGTGCCCTCAGAATTTGATTCCGAGCACCGGTTCAAAAGTTAGAAATTCCCGCTCGTTCGTTCACTGAACGTACCTGAGCTAAACTTCGGAAATTACTTCCGGGCACACCGGGCCTCAGAATCAGGCACCGTCAGAAACTGTGTTCTTGTAAAATTCCATAAAAAATTGAGAAAAAATTTTCTTTGAAATTTCCGGGTCTTTACATTACTCCCACCTCAGGGATTTACATCCCTATAAAGCTTCAACACAAACTAGGGTCACAAAAGCGGTATTGACCACGTACCTGAGCCTTCTTCTCCCATGTGCTTACCTGAAGATTCCGTACTGCTAAAGAAAGTGCACCCGAGGAATCGACTGTCCTCGTAGGATCCGCTCATGTCGATCCTCGATCCCTAATGGAACCTCCGTGGAAGTAACCCCATCGCCATCGTCCTGCTCCACATGGTCGATGATATACGAAGGGTCAAGCGCGTATCTCCTCAGTTGAGATACTTGGAAAACGTCGTGCACCTGGTGCAACTGAAGTGGATGGGTCAAGCGCTAAACCACCTTGCCTGCCAAGATGAGGACCCAGAATGGTCCGCTGATCCTCGGAGATAACATGCCGCCTTGGCCACATCTCTGTAAACCTCACCGAGGTGAGACCCGTATAAGGACGTGATCATCATCCTCGAACTCTAGAGGTCTCCAATTTCTGTTAGAACTGAAACTCAAAACGAATGTTGCCACGAGGGTATGGTTGACCGACTCAAGAGTGATCAGTCTCACCCTCCTGTGCATGAGTTATCCTGTGTTGCCTGGGGTTCCCTTTTCGCCGACCAAGGAAAACCCAACATGACATCGTAGTTAAACCACAATCTTTTTGCCTAATACCATCAATTTGTGTATGAACTGTGATTGCCCAGTCCATACTCAAACCAACGTCATAAGGCCTCGACGCTTCCACCAAGAGATTTCAACCGAAACTCTCACCTCGAGGGTCTGACTACACTTTCAGCGTAAGTGTGATTATCGAGTCTCCTCCCAAGGTATCTCCATATGTGATGGTCAAGTCCACGGCTTACCGGAAACTCTAGGTCTGGAACAAGATTTTTAAAAGAAAGGAATGATTCATATCGACGTCTATTACTACAGCAGCTAGTTGTGGACCCAGACTTTCCCTTGAATAATTTTTAGAGCCATTGGGTCACACTCCTTGACCGCATGCAGCCGCATTCTTCCTCCGCCCTCCTGCTCCCTGAGCCTGGCGGGGATAACTAAAGCGGGTGGTTGTAGCATGTTAAGATGTACACCACCTCATGCTGCTCTCCTAGCTCTGCGTCCACGTCTGCTGCTCCGCAGACTCATCTCTCCTTAATGATTCCTCTTCTTTAAAAATTTAACACGCTCGAGTCTCTAAGACTGGAGCCGGTTTCCTGTTTCTTACTGCACTGTGCTGTCTTCATCCGCTCCTGGATGATCTGTACCTTGTTTGCATATGATCTGAAAGAGATACTAAAATTTCTCCTTTGCCGAAAAGAGAAACTCGGTCTCATCCCCTGGATGAACAACGCCCATTGCCTAATACAGTCATTCCTAATATGAATGATGCATTCATGCCATGGATGACGTCGTAAGGCCTCGACGTAACTACTAAGAGATCCAACTATCACTCTCGCCTCCAAGGGTCGAGTCACATTGTAGGCATTAGTGTGAGGTCACTGGGTCTCCTCCAGTAGAAATCTCGAAAGTGAGGGTCAAGTCAACAGTTTTAATCGGGACCACTCAGTATCAACCAAACAAAAGAACATGAAAGAAAACAAAGATAAGTGTCTTCTTATTATTGCAGCTCATAATACAAAGACACGAATACAACAACAACATGGAACTAGACGTAAAAGGGATGTATCCACTAGTTCTGCTCCTTTCCACGTGCTCCCGGAGCTCTACAGCCTTGTCCACTGCTTGGCTGTAGCTCAAGCACTCGTCGCTGCTTCTGCCTTGGTGGCTCCTCCAAAGCCTGCGGATCAGCTGTACAAGGATTCGGACATTCACGTTCCAGGGGACCCTTTCCGCCGCATTCATAACACTTCCTGCTCCTCGTACGGCTGACTCTATACCTCTTGGACCTCTGCATCATCTGTCTACTACCCACATATGACTCGACTACCGATCGAAAAACACGCGGCAAGGGAAGCAGCTCCTGAACACGCTCGGGGTGTAGAGCTACTGGCACAAACTCCACCCTGAAGAAGGTCTTGAAAGATTCCCATGTGAAGGTCATCCCGTCGCAAAACTGGAACAAGTGGATCCACCACCTGCCTGCTACTTCCTGAAGAAGGCTGGCAGAAAAGATCACCATGAAGTCTACAGGCGTCCCCACTAGCCTGAAGACTCTCACCACAGCCTCAAGCCAAACCTCAGCCACCTGCGGGTCCATCTCTCCCCGGAACCTGGGTGGCCTCTGGCGCTGGAACTCATGCAGCGCACTCAAGTGGCCTGCATCGCCTACTGCTGGGGCTGGTGGCATCGGTGGCCCAACGTAAGGTAGTACCACTGGTACCTCAATTGCAATATGGTCCTATACCGAAGCCTCGTCACTCGACATTCCGTCAGTATGCAATCCCTCTGGGCTCTAGTTGGTCGTATGAGAAAAGGCATCCTGAAAGAAACAACGTGACACAGTCAAACGTTTATACCTGGTGAGCAGACCTGGTTTGATCTGACATTTAAAAACTTCTGGAAACACACACGCAATCAGTGTTTTCGTTCACAAAGTCAGAAATTAGTTGTCAGGGTCCTGGTGTATGGATACGTCGGCCGCCCGCACCAACACTGGACTCCCTGAACTGAAAACCACACTCAGTACCCTTAACACTATTGCTTCACAGAAAGAAAATATCAGTGTTATAAGTTCTGCGGTAGAACTGAATTCTCTGATACCAATTTGTCACGACCCGTCCTCGGGGCCCATGCCGTGACTAACCCAAGCCCGCCTCCCATAGGCTAGGGGCTGGCGACTAGCACCAAAGGGGTAAATCCTGATAACTGTGAAAGCATTGCCTTTATAAAAGTAAACAAAACACCACAAAGTACAAGCGGAAGTAAAACACTAAGTACAAAGAGAGGTGTTGAAAGGTAAATGGGCCAGAATACAAACCCAAATGAAAGTACAACTACAAATGATCAAAGTACAATAGTAAAAGACAACAGCTGGAAGAACGGAAGCGGCTCTTGGGTCGTTCTCCTCGGATCCTACCTGAAGGGTAGGTACAGATGGCGCAGCTCCTGGATCGTCCACCACGGATCCTACCTGAAGGGAAGGTACATATAGCCTCCACAACGATCCTTCCCGTCAACCTCCTCCGTGTGTCGTCTCATCACGAAGTCCACCTCCGGATACTGACTCGTCGTGTAGTCCACCTCTGGGTACTGACTCGCCGTGTAGTCCTCCACCGAGTACCGTCCAATCCTCGAACACTCGGCCTCCGTCAGCAATGCCCATTGTCTGCAACCAACCCAACGAGATGCGAGCAAAGCCCGTGAAGGGGTGAGTATAACGATACTTAGTAGGGACCCGGAGACCCTCAAGGTCTCACTAAAAAACAACAAGGATAACCACAAATAAGATCTCAACAGATAACCTCTACTTAGGTATATGCCCATGCATATACCTAAGTTACCAAGTAACCCATCTCAATCATGAGGAAAACACCAAGATCATGAAATCAACAGATAACCATACCAAGGAATATGCCCATACATATACCTAAGTTATCAAGTGACCCATCTCAATCATGAGGTAAACACAAAGGTCAAAAGTCTCAGCTCAAACCAGGATTTTCATTATCGAAACCGTAACTGCTGAAGAGCCCTGTCTCTGGAGTGTACAGTGGTCCTGTCATGACTCCGAGGTACTGCTCACTAACCTAATACTGCTGAGGTACTCCTCCTGTTGAGTACCGCGGGTCAGCCACCCAAACACAGTAGTGCTTTCCGCCTGGGTATGTCACCCAAACACAGTAGTGCACACCCCCTAGTAGACTGCTGAGGTACTCTCTGGACGAGTACCGCGGGTCTGCACTGTCACACATGTAGTGCTCCTTCCGCCATGGGTCTGCACCTCACAATGTAGTGCTCCGTCCACTCGGCTCGTCAACTCACTCAAAGTCGAGTCGGTCAAGTAGTCGTCAGGTCTCAGTCGGCTACACGGTCTCCGTACCCCGCGTGCTCTTCTCTGGGAGGGTCCGCTCCATGAGCTACAGGTAGATACTCCAAGTATCTCAAATTCCCAGGAAGAAGTATCCCAAAGGACCGCCTCGTCATAGGGGTCTCATCGCAACAGACGACGCGTCAATCGGATGCCCAGTCTGTGAGTTACTAGCCTTTTCGTCCCCGGGGCCCGATTGGTTTCGTGTGCGAACCAATCCGGTCGTATCTCAACTGTACCCTGAACTCTCATAGGGTAAACTCATAGGGACCTTTTCTCAACATGATCACCAACGCCGCTGACGGTTCTTCAAACGGACGTCCAGTCTGAAAGATATGAGATTTTCAGTTCGAGGGGCCCGGTTGGATTTCAGTTGCAATCCAACCCGGCCACTATCAAACTGCATCCAAAACTCGGTCAAAGTATGCCAAATGTTCCATCTCATCAAGAAGAATTCAACCAGATAGATGGTGCGTCAATCAGACGCCCGGTCTGTGAGTTACTGGCTTTTTCGTTCTAAGGGCCCAGTTGGTTTCGTGAGCGAACCATCACGACCGCACTCCGACGACATCCAAACCTCAAGAGGAGTAAGCCAAAAGATCTGTCTCACATAGAGGAATCCAAAAAAGTCGACGGCATGTCAATCGTACGTCTGGAGCTCAAGATATGAGTGTTTCGGCTCCGAGGGACCGGTTGGTTTCGTGTACGAACCAACCCGGGCGAACCCAAAGTTCTTAGAAACCTTGAGTGTAATATACTGAAACGACCTTCTCGATTCAAGGATCGCATTGAAACTAACGGTGCATCGATCAGAGGTTCGTACCCATTTTATGGGAAAAAGAAAGAAGACGGTCTGAAAACGGGGGTTTCGGGCCCAGACCGACCCGATCCGAGACCCCCCGGTCGGCCCGAACCGGGTCGACCCGCCAAGGGTCCGGGTTGGCCCGGCCTGGGTATAGAGCGCCCATCGCGTTGGCCATCTCTTCCAACGGCCAAGCCGTTTGGCAAGGGGTGGGGGGGGGGTGCCCCCATGGTGTAACCGCGGACCCCCTTTAATTGGGGCTGTTTTTGTCGGCCGACCGGGGGTTTGAACCCCCGGATGCACACTTATCCGGCCGGCCCGCCCCTGTCGGCCGGTTTCTGCCTCCACAGGACTGGCGACGTCTGGTCCCCTTCTTCGCCGACACCGGCGGCCCGGAACTGGCCGCCGGTCACCCTAGTCCACCGCGGCCCGGAACCGGCCACAACATGGTTCGTCCGGCGTGGTGCGACGACACCTCCCCCTTTCACCGCGGCCCCGCTCCGGCCGCGGTGTCTTCGGTTTTCTTCGACGCGGTGCGATGGCGTCACGTCCTTGTTCAACCTCACGGCGCGGCGCGACAGCGCCACACATTACTTGTCGTTCGATCCCGCATGGTGCGACGGAACCACGCAATTTTCATTCAATCCGTAACAACAAGACAAACAATAAGGGAGGGGGCAGTCATGTTTGTGCGGTCCGGCCTCCTCCCGTTAACTGATATCATGCGGTCTAAATATCGCGGATAAAATACGGAAGAGAATCACATATAGAAAACACATAAACCCCCTACCTCGAGCGTGGCTTGAACGAGGTTTTCGTCGCGGAGAAATTCGTTGCAGAGAAACCATCGCGGAAAGTGTATTTGAAGACGTTGACGAAGATTGTCCGAGATGGAACGTCATCTCCCTTCCTTTAACGTGGGAAGAAGAACGAATGGTGGTGCGTCGCGGGTATAGCGTCGTGGTAAACGGTCTCCGAGGGCTCAGCGTTCTTCATTGGGAATCGTTCGTTCTTCGCGTTCTTCGTCAAAGATGAAGAAGATGATCTCTAAGCTCCTTGCCTTCTTTTTCCCCCATGTCCTCTCAAGCAACAAAGGAACTAATCCAAAATAAATTAAGCCACACTTAATTTATTAACTGAACATGGCTTTTGAAATTCAAGTGTTTGAATTTCAAAAACTCACATTAAACTCACTACATTAATGTCATAATTTATTAAATTAAGTTAACAATATTAATGGTGAGTTGAGGGGGTTAGAGGATATGAAAGGGTGGGGTTCGTGTGGGCCCCACCACCCTCATAACCTCCCAAGGGAGGTTGGGTAGTTACCCAACTTCCATCCAAAGGATTAAACACTTAGAGTAAAATAAAAATTGTTGTTAAGTTTTTATTTTTAACATCCACAATTTTTATCAACTTCTCTCGAGTAAACGCAACTCTAGAATAGGCGTTCATAAGAAAATACCGGCGCTGTGGTTCCATCGGTGCTCTCAGAATTTGATTCTGAGCACCGGTTCAAAAGATAGGAATTTCCGGTCATTCGTTCACTGAACGTACCCGAGCTAAACTTCGAAAATTGATTCCGGGCACACCGGGACTCAGAATTAGGCGCCGTCAGAAACTGCGTTCTTTTAAAATTACATAGAAAATTAAGAAACAAATTTCCATGAAATTTCTTGGACTTTACATTACTCCAATCTCAGGGCTTTACGTCCCCGTAAAGCTTCAACACAAACTAGGGTCACAAAAGCGGTATTCAGAACGTACCTGAGCCTTCCGCTCCCTTGTGCTTACCTGGAGATTCTGTACTGCTAAAGAAAGTGAACCCGAGGAATCAACTGTCCTCGTAGGATCCGATCATGTCGATCCTCGATCCCTACTGGAAACTCCGTGGAAGTAACCCTATCGCCATCGTCCTGCTCCTCATGGTCGATGATATGCGAAGGGTCGAGCGCGTATCTCCTCAGTTGAGATACTTGGAAAACGTCATGCACCTGGTGCAACTTAATTGGATGGGTCAAGTGGTAAACCACCTAGCGTAACCAGCTGAGGACCCATAAAGGTCCGTTGAACCTCGGAGATAACTTGCTGCCTTGGCCACATCTCCGTAAACATCATCGAGGTGAGACCTGTATAAGGACATGATCGTCATCCTCGAACACTTGAGGTCTCTAATTCCTGTTATAACTGAAACTCAAAATGACTTTTTCCACGAGGGTAAGGTTGACCAACTCAAGAGTGATCGGTCGCACCCTCCTGTGCATGAGTTATCCTGTGCTGCCTGGGGTTCCCTTTTCGTCGACCAAGGAAAACCCAACCTGGCATCGTAGTTAAACCACAAAAGTTTTGCCCAATACTGTGAATTGGTGAATGAACTGTGATTGCCCAGTCCATACTCAAACCAACGTCGTAAGGCCTCAACGCTTCCACCAATATATTTCAACCGAAACTCTCACCTCGAGGGTCTGACCACACTGTCGGAGTAAGTGTGATTATCGAGTCTCCTCCCAAGGTATCTCCAGACGTGAGGGTCAAGTCAACGGCTTACCGGAAACTCTAGGTCTGGAACAAGATTTATGAAAGAAAGGAATGATTCATATCGATGTCTGTTACTACAGCAGCTAGTAGTGGATAAAGACTATCCCTTGAATCATTTTTAGAGCCATTGGGTCACATTTTATGACCGCATGCAGCCACATTCTTCTTTCTCCCTCCTGCTCCCTGAGCCTGGTGGGGATAACTAAGGCGGGTGGTTGTAGCATGATAATATGTACACCACATCATACTACTCTCCTAGCTCTGCCTCCACATCTGCTGCTCCGTAGACTCATCTCTCCTTAAATATTCCTCTTCTTTAAACATTTAACAAGCTCGAGTCTCTAAGACTGGAGCCGGTTTTCTGTTTCTTACTGCACTGTTCAGTCTTCATCCGCTCCTGGATGATCTGTACCTTCTTTGCATATGATCTAAAAGAGATGCTAAAATTTCTCCTTTGCTGAAAATAGAAACTCGGTCTTATCCCCTGGATAAACCACGACCATTGCCTAATACAGGCATTCCTGACATGAATGATGCATTCATGCCATGGATGAAGTTGTAAGGCCTCGACATAAATACCAAGAGATCCAACAGTCACTCTCTCCTCCAAGGGTCGAGTCACACTATCGGCATTAGTGTGAGGTCACTGGGTCTCCTCCAGTAGAAATCTCGAAAGTGAGGGTCATGTCAACAGTTTTAACCGGGACCACTCAGTTTCAACCAAACAAAAGGACAGGAAAGCAAACAAAGATAAGTGTCTTTTTATTATTGCAGCTCATAGTACAAAGACACGAATACAACAGCAACAGGGAACTTGAAGTACAAGGGACGTATCCACTAGTTCCGCTCCTATCCACCTTCTCTCGGAGCTCTATTGCCTTGTCCATTTCTTGGTTGTTGCTCAAGCACTCGTCGCTGCTTCTGCCTTGGTGGATCCTCCAAAGCCTGCGGATCAACTGTACGAGGAGTCGTACAGTCACATGCCAGGTGACCCTTTCCGTCGCATTCATAACACTTCCTGCTCCTCGTACGGCTGGCTCTGGCCCTCTTGTACCTCTGCATCATCTGTCTACTACCCACAGATGACTCGGCTACCGATCAAAAAATACGCGACAAGGGCAGCAGCTTCTGAACACGCTCGAGGTGTAGAGCTACTGGAACAAACTCCACCCTGAAGAAGGTATCAAAGTCTTCCCATGTTAAGGTCATCCCGTCCCAAAACTGGAACAAGTGGCTACACCACCTGCCTGCTGCTTCCTGAAGAAGGCTGGCAGTAAAGATCACCATGATGTCTGCAGGCGTCCCCATTAGCTTGAAGACTCTCACCACAACCTCCTGCCAAACCTCAGCCGCCTGCGGGTCTGCCTCTCCCCGGAACCTGGGTGGCCTCTGTTGCTGGAACTCGTGCAGTGCACTCAAGTGGCGTGCATCGCCTACTGCTGGGGCTGGTGGCATCGGTGGACCAATGTATGGTAGTACCGTTGGTGCCTCCGCTGGTGCCTCAACTGCAAGAGGGCCCTGTACCGAAGCCTCGTCGCTCGACAGGCTGTCAGTACGCACACCCCTCTGGGCTCTAGCTGGTCGTCTGACAAAAGTCATACTGAAAGAAAAAATGTGACACGGTCAAACGTTTATACCTGGTGAGCTGACCTGGTTTGAGCTGACATTTAAAAACATATGGAAACACACACGCAATCAGTGTTTTCATGCACAAAGTCGGAAATCAGTTGTTAGGGTCCTGGTGTATGGATACATCGGCCGCCCACACCAACACTGGACTCCCTGAACTGAAAACCACACTCAGTAATCTTAACACTATTGCTTCACAGAAAGAAAATATCAGAGTTATAAGTTATGCGGTAGAACCGACTCCTCTGATACCAATTTGTCACGACCCGTCCTCGGGGCCCGTGCCGTGACTACCCGAATCCCACCTTCCATAGGCCAGGGGCTGGCGACTAGAACCAAAGGTGTAAATCCCGATAACTGGGAAGGAATTGCCTTTATAAAAGTAAAAAAAACACCATAGAGTACAAGTGGAAGTAAAACCCCAAGTACAAAGAGAAGTGCTGAAAGGTAAATGGGCCAGAATACAAACCGAAATTAAAGTACAACTACAACTGAACAAAGTACAACAGAAAAAGACAACAGCTGGAAGAATGGAAGCAGCTCCTGGGTCGTCCTTCTCGGATCCTACCTGAATGGTAGGTACAGATGGCGCAGCTCCTAGATCATCCACCACAGATCCTACCTCATGGGTCGGTACAGATAGCCTCTACAATGCTCTCACCCGTCAACCTCCTCCGTGTGTCGTCTTGTCACGAAGTCCACCTCCAGATACTGACTCGACGTGTAGTCCACCTCCGGGTACTGACTCGCCGTGTAGTCCACCTCAGGGTACTGTCCAATACTCGAACACTCGGCCTCCGTCAGCACTGCCTGTCATCTTCAACCAACACAACGAGGTGAAGGAATAGATCGTGTATGGGTGAGTATAACGATACTCAGTAGGGACCTCGAGACCCTTAAGGTCTCACTAAAAACCAAAAAGGATAACCACAAAGAAGATCTCAATAGATAACCTCTACTTAGGTATATGCCCATGCATATACCTAAGTTATCATGTAACCCATCTCAATCATGAGGAAAACACAAGATCATGAAATCAATGGATAACCACTACCCAGGTATATGCCCATACATATAACTAAGTTATCAAGTGACCCATCTCAATCATGAGTTAAACACAAAGGTCAAAAGTCTCAGCTCAAACCAGGATTTTCATTATCGAAACTGTAACTGCTGAAGAGCCCCGTCTCTGGAGTGTACAGTGGTCCTGTCACGACTCCGAGGTACTACTCACTAACCTAAGACTGCTGAGGTACTCCTCCTATCGAGTACCGCGGGTCAGCCACCCAAACACAGTAGTGCTCCTCGCTGGGGTATGTCACCCAAACACAGTAGTGCACACCCCCTAGTAGCCTGCTGAGGTACTCTCCAGAGGAGTACCACGGGTCTGCACTGTCACACAGGTAGTGCTCCGTCTGCCATGGGTCTGCACCTCACAAATTAGGGCTCCGTCCACTGGGCTAGTCGACTCACTCCAAGTCGAGTCGGTCAAGCAGTCGTCAGGTCTCAGTCGGCTACACGGTCTCCGTACTCCGCACGCTCGTCTCTGGGAGGGTCTGCTCCACGAGCTATAGGTCGATACTCCAAGTATATCAAAGTCCCACGAAGAAGTATCCCAAAGGACCGCCTCATCATATGGGTCTCATCGCAAGAGACAGCGTGTCAATCGGACGCCCGGTCTGTGAGATACTAGCCTTTTCATCCTCGGGGCCCGATTGGTTTCGTGTGCGAACCAATCCGGCCGTATCTCAACTGTACCCCGAACTGTCATAGTGTAAACTCATAGGGACCATTTCTCAACGTGATCACCAATGCCACTGACGGTTCGTCAAACGGACGTCCATTCTGAAATATATCAGCTTTTCCGTTCTAGGGGCCCGGTTGGATTTCGGGTGCAATCCAACCTGGCCACTATCCAACTGCATCCAAAACTCGGGAGAAGTATGCCAAAAGTTTTACCTCATCAAGAGGAATTCAACGATATAGACGGCGCGTCAATCAGACGCCCGGTCTGTGAGTTACTGACTTTTTCGTTATAGGGGCCCTGTTGGTTTCGTGAGCGAACCATCCTGACCGCACTCCGACGACATCCAAACCTCGAGCGGAGTAAGCCAAAAGATCTGTCTCACTTAGAGGAATCCAAAAAAGTCGATGACATGTCCATCAGACGTCTGGGGCTCAAGGTATGAGCGTTTCCGCTCCAAGGGCCCGGTTGGTTTCATGTACGAACCAACCCGGCCGAACCCAACGTTCTCCGAAACCTTGAGTGTAATATACAGAAATGACTGTCTCAATTCAAGATTTTCATTGCAAATGACGGTGCGTAGATCAGAGATACATAGCCCATGTTATGGGAAAAAGACCGAAGACGGTCCGAAAACGGGGGTTTCGGGCCCGGACCGACCTGGCCCGAGACCCCCCGGTCGGCTCGAATCGGGTCGACCCGCCCTGGGTCCTGGTCGCCCCGGCCCAGCGTGGCCCAGCCCAGCGTGCTGGCCAACTCGGGCAACGACAGTGCCGTTTGGAAGGGGGGGGGGGGGGGCGCCTGCCCCCCTGGTGTAACCGCGGCCCCCCTTTAATGGGGGCCGTTTTTGTAGGCCGGCCAGGGGTTTGAACCCCCGGCTGCACACCTGTCCGGCCGGCCCGCCCCGGCCGGGCGGTTTCTGCCTCCACAGGACCGGTGACGGCCGGTCCCCTTCTTCGCCGACAACGGCGGCCCGGAACTGGCTGCCGGTCACCCTTCTCCACCGCGGCCCTGAACCGGCCGCGACTTGGTTCGGCTGGCGCGGTGCGACGACACCGCGCCCTTCCGTCACAGCCCCGCTCCGGACGTAGTGTCTTCGGTTTTCTTCGACGCGGTGTGACAGCATCGCGTCCTTGTTCAACTTCATGGCGCGGCGCGAAAGTGCCGCACATTACTTGTCGTTCGATCCCGCGTGGTGCGACGACACCACGCCATTTTTATTCGATCCGTAACAACATGAAAAACAATAAGGGAGTGGGCGGCCATGTTTGTGTGGTCCGGCCTCCTCCCGTTAAATGATATCATGTGGTCCAAATATCACGAATAAAAGACGGAAGAGAATCACATATAGAAAACACGTAAACCCCTACCTCGAGCGCGACTTGAACGAGGTTTTCATCGTGGAGAAATTCATCGCAGAGAAACCGTCGCGGAAAGAGGATTTGAAGACGTTGATGGAGATTGTCCGAGATGGAACGTCGTCTCCCTTCCTTTGATGTGGGAAGAAGAACGAATGGTGGCGCATCGCGGGTATGGCTTCGCGGTAAACGGTCTCCGAGGGCTCAGCGTTCTTCGTTGGGAATCGTTTGTTCTTCGTGTTCTTCATCGAAGATGAAGAAGATGACCTTTAAGCTCCTTGCCTTCTTTTTCCCCCAATTCCTCTCAAGCAACAAAGGAACTAACCCAAAATAAATTAAGCCACACTTAATTTATTAACTCAACATGGATTTTGAAATTCAAGTGTTTGAATTTCAAAAACTCACATTAAACTCACTACATTATTGTCATAAGTTATTAACATAAGTTAACAATATTAATGGTGAGTTGAGGTGGTTAGAGGATATGAAAGGGTGGGGTTTGTGTGGGACCCTCCACCCTCATAACCTCCCAAGGGAGGTTGGGTAGTTACCCAACTTCCATCCAAAGGATTAAACACTTAGAGTAAAATAAAAATTGTTGTTAAATTTTTATTTTTAACTTCCACAATTTTTATCAACTTCTCTCGAGTAAACGCAACTCCGGAATAGGTGTTCATAAGCAAATACCGTCACTGCGGTTCCATCGGTGCCCTTGAAATTTGATTCCGAGCACCGGTTCAAAAGTTAGAAATTCCCGGTCGTTCGTTCACTGAACGTACCCGAGCTAAACTTCGGAAATTGATTCCGGGCACACCGGGCCTTAGAATCAGGCACCGTCAGAAACTGCGTTCTTGTAAAATTCCTTAGAAAATTAAGAAAAAAATATTCGTTGAAATTTCCGGGTCTTTACAATAACATTGGATCCTGGATCCTGTTTTAGCTCCATAACCATTAAAATAAATTAATATCAAATTCACTAAACCATATGAGGTTAAAATTCTGAGATATGTAATGGAATAAAATATATTATAGGTTCAAACAAATTCTCAAATTAAACTAAAACTTCAAAGATCCATAACTTTGGATTTGTGTTCCCATTTGGGCTCAAACACTTGTCGATTCAAATCCTATAAGGATATATATTCTACATCAGGTCTTTGAAAGAGGTATATGAGATTTTTATTCATTTTAAACTTCCTAAAGGCACATAAGGTCTCTAAAATTGAGTTTTTTAGTCACTGACTACCATTTTTGTCAAATTTGACTGGTTATAACATCCGATATAGGTTTATGTTCATAATGTTACACATATCATATAGAATCTAGATTCATGATCATTAATTTGACTTGTTTTAGAGCTGAAATGGACTCTAAGAACAAAAGTTATGGACATTTTAGTGTTTTTAGGGTTCTAGATCTTTTAGTGGTTCTTAGTGATTTTATTTTTTATAGTTTTTTAAATTTGATATCAATTTTAAAAAGTATATATCAGTAAATATGTATTATAAAAATATATATATATTTATAAATATGTATATAAATGTATGTATATATATATATACGAATGAAAAAATATGACACAATGTCTATAAATATATTGATATATCATAAAATGTAAAACAAAATGGTATATGGAAGTGGAATAGGTGGTTCTGTATATGATTTAGGTCCCATGATTGAAACTAATAAGAGGTAGGGGCACACTCCAATGTGTTGATAAAGGGGTGGGAGAAGCTATTCTAAAGTGGGTGGGGATCACTGATAAATATGGGAGGAGGAATTATATGGGAGGGTGGGGAAATGAAAAAACAATTAGACCCTTTATTATTGGGTACTTTATTAGTGATTTTAGATCTCTTATTATATGACCTTAACAGTTCAAAAAACACTGAGACAAGTGACATTTTACATTGATAAAATAGCACTCATAATGTTCCCCTTTATCAGTGATTTGTATGAGAAATGTTGAATCTATACCTTTAACACTGTTGACATTATCAGTGCTTCTATAATGATGATAAATCCAATTACCTCGCACTATTAACATCCCAATTTTAAGTATTGTATGTTTGAATTTTTAGATGAAGTTTAATATGATGAAAATTTACGTTGATTATAGGGTGACATATAGAAGAGGTAATTTTAGAAGATATATTTCTATAAATATTATATATGAATGTGATAATGCTGTTTTTTTTGTGTCAATATTTCATTAGAATAATGGATCAATGATGAAATGTATTCATTCAACCTAAAATAATAAAATATGTTTATGATGAATTATATATTTGAGTGGTTGAGAATTTTTTATCCAACTGAAGATAAATAACTTTAGATCATATGGAATAGATACGGTAAATTAAGAATGTTTAATAGAATGTTTCTGAAGATATAGGGTGTTTGAAACATAACATGTTTATAGAAGAATTTAATTTATTTTGGTAAGATATATGGAGAATGATTTTTAACTAGATTTTTAGGTAAAGTAGAAATTTTTTTAGGGATCCAATGTTTTACATATATGTTTAATGGATATTATATTGTATTTAAAAATATAATTACATAGATTGAAGATTATAGTAATGATATATTGAAAATGGTTTGAGTTATGGAATTATTGGCATGGAAACATGAGTGAGAAGAACCTATGAGTCATAATGGTTAAGGGTATACTAATGAATAATCCAACATAATTATGTTATTAAGGTAGGTTTATAGTTAGAGACTAAACAAGCATTCAATATAACATATATGAATTGAAACATAAATCATAGATGTAATAACTTGAGCGTAAATATGTTTAAGGGAATACACCACACTGTTCTCCAAATGGCTATTTTTACATTTCTATTTCCATATTTGATTAAATAATGAAATAATGAGATTACATATTTAATCATAAATCTAATCTATTTAATGAGTTTTTGTGATAGTGGGATATTATATTAAAATATACCATATGTAAGTTTATTTTCATAATCACAAAAACAGTGGAGAATGTGGGAAAAGGTAATTCATGTGTTTTTTCATGAGGAAGTGAATCAGTTTCGAAATAATACACCAAAAAAAATATACAATAATGATTTTGTGGAGTGGATAGATTTAAAACTAGTTGAGATGATTAGGATCATGTGACTGTATTGCAGAATGTTTGAGTAAATTTTTCTTGAAAAAATTGATTAAGTAGCATATATTATGAAAATAAGTTCATCTTCACCATTGAACCAATTGATTCCAAAATATCTATTGTCTTGAAAAATAGTAGACATCAACAAACAGAAGGGTTTTTAATGTATCTTGAAAGTCCATGTTGATTGTGGGGGCTTGGTCCAACTCAAATCAATTTCCAATGAATGACATTTTCTTGGCTGAGTGATGAAAACATTATATATCATCATTTGGATAATTACTATAAAATGATCATTTAAATCCATAATAATATCTTCAATGAGAATTAATTAATGATAGATTGGATCATTGTGAATGTTAGAGTTTATTACAATTTAAGGGCATCAATCACGCACTCTAATATCTAGATCTAAAAACAAAATCAATAAATTTATTTCGTGATATCGATAAATGTGATCCAACATTATAACATCCAATAAAAATAAAAGCCTAAATTATGAATTTTATCACTTATTTTTCAAATAACATTATATGTTTAGTGTTTTAGAGAATTAGGGAAACCTCTAACCTAAACAGTACCCAAAAGTTAGTGTGAGTGATTTTCCTACGCCTAGATTTTCATATTCCACATTATGTCTTCAATATCTTCTAAAAAGATACTCCCATATAAAAACATTCTGGTCACAAATAATATAACATCATTATTCATATTCTGTAGAATATAAAAACCTGAAGTGTGAGATCACATTTTTATGATGGTTAAACCCATGGACTATAAATTTAAATTGATTAGTGATAATAAGATAAAAAAAATTATGATTACCTAGTAAAATTGTATGAGAAAAATACATGATATTTAATTTCAAAAAAAATGTATCATCATTCCTGATACATTTCATAAATATTTATCAATGAAAATATGCATAACAATCAATAATTCTGAGCCATATAAAAAATAACTATAGGAAGGTAAAATACATATGATAATCTATACTCGTTAACTACCTAATTATTTTATATATAATGAAGGAACATTACAAAATGTATGAGATAAATATCTGGGAACACCCATCATTTAATCTCTATCAGGATTACCTATCACATATGATGTATCGATATCACTACTAACAATGATATATATTTTGTCTCATAATATCATATATGTTATATTTTTATAACCTATCATCATTAATAATTTTCATGTCTTGTTATTGAATAAGACAATTTGATTATTCAATTTTTGTAATCATATTATTAATAATTCCTTCATTGATTCATTTAAAAATATGAAAGAAACGGGGGAATTTAAATCATATAATCCATCTAGTGAAAAATAAGAATGGTGTCATTAAACCCTATCTAGAATGGAGAGTTTATAACATTAATGGTTGTTGTTGATGATGGATGGAAATAACATTAAAATATATTTAAAAACCAATATTATGAAAATACATTTTTCACATATAAAATCAATTTTAAAAATGAAAAAATAAATTATTCTTTTTAAAACCTAATTTTTTTAAAATAATATTAGAAAATTATAAATTAATATGGGATCAAAATAGTGGTCATGATTTATAGAAATTCCTTTTATGTTGTAAACATTAAAAATAATTAATCTTTTCAATCATTCTTTATGGGATTCAAAGGCATTCCATTTGGAAATAATTAATAAATCTACATTTAAATACTTTTAAATGAATTTCAATGACTATGTAAATGGTATTTATGAAATTAATTATGTTTTAAATATAATATTTTTGAATTTAATCTCTTATTCATGGATTTGAATGATTATTATTCTCTATCTAAAATAAGATATAAGATCTGTATTGCATTTAATCTAAATTTTCGATGCTTATTTAATAAATAAGTGAGGGATAGATAAACAAAAAATTAAACCACATTCTTAACGAATTTATATTAAAAAATGTTTTAGGAAAATAATATCATGGTATTTCCTCTAAATGAACTATGAACATAAATAATTTCAAAATAATGGAGATTATAACATATGGCCTTTAATTCGATAGAATAATTATTAATAAAATGTCATTGAAATAGATAAAAATATGACATGGATCTAAATATCCCATTGATAACACGATGAAATATTTTAAAATTGATTAATGGGTAATTATGTACATTGTACTAGGAAAATAACGGTGCAGAACATGAATCTTATTTGAATAAAATGATATAGAGCCAAATAAAATAACTTTAAGTACATATCATTTAACTGAGAATTAATAAATAGAGGAATTATTTGTATCTATTTTAAATACAAAAAATAGTGTAACTATAGAGTAAAATAATGTAGACCTAAATTCTCACAAAATCTATAATAAAAAATCAATGAAGAATATTTATTACCCAATAAAAAGATATTGTGTTAAAAAATACACTACCACATTGTAAATTCATTGAAAATTCCAAAATATGAAATAAATTTAATTAAAAATTATGATTCGATGAGCTATAAAGGATTAATAAAATAACATTTTAAATAGGAAATATATAAACTATATTAAATAATTTCGTTGTATAATAATAAAATATTCCTCAACGAAGGAAAATTAAGATGAACTCCCTAATCTTCAATTTAGAGATTATATGTTTTTCCTTCAATAAGTATATAATATAATTATAATAAATATTTTGTTTCATGAAAATAATTTTACAGGACTAATATACAATACATAAATCATTTATTATGTTTTTTTTCATGAGATAATTGGTACATAATATGTTTTGTTCACATTGGGTGTTTTGGGAACATTTGGTTCATATGTCCAAAAGAACTTCTATAGGTTGACTATGGCCACAATGGCCATTATATAACCATATAAGAAATAATTATCATTAAATAATTATTATTTTAATACATTAATTATACTTTCAAATCCAATCATGAATGATGGTTATGAGAAGTGAAATATATTATAATCATTGAGATAGTAGACCCTAGACACACATGATTAACGTTTCAGTTTACCAAGGAAAATTATGAACATAATATAATTATAAATTTCTTTTTAAAAACTAATAATACAACAATAAATTACAATCAATTTCATTAAATATACTTATATTCACTATTCATATAATGTGATGATTAGAATGAATCACATTTATTCAGGGAAGAGATAGGAAGCACACACATAAAATTGACACTATATTTTTTTAGTGAATGGTAAGGTAAAAAAGTATGTGATATATTATCTTTTATGAATAATATATATTTCTAGACAATAATATATATTCATTAAATTAAAATTTAAAACCTTCCAAAAGTGGACGTGATGGAAACCAATTACACCAGTTTGTGAGGCAGTAGTCCACCATAGACATGAAAATTGTTTCCTTTCTTATTTAATTGAAGCGTATATTGTTAGAATTTATTCCAATAATATATTTAGATGAATAAATATTATAGGTAAATATGTTATTATAACATCATGGTTGAATAATTTTAGTAGATATTTGAAAAATAAATAGAATAGAAACACATGGTTATGAACTGTATATTTTCTTAGGAAAACCTCTAGAGTTATACAACTAAAGATCTCCTAGAGGTTTTTTTGATAAAAATAAGGACTTAGGATTTGGGGGTGGATGTAAAGAATGTATTTCTTTAGGTCTTATCTTAATTTAATTGATTTTGAATAATGAAAAAAGAGGTGAGGGTGTTCTTTTTTATATGTAAGGGAGGTAGACTACAACAATTTTATAATGTTTTAAATTAAAATAAATTAACATTCATATTAATATAAAAAAATGATAATATTTGAAGATTAAATGAGAGTAGGTTGAAATACTTGGATAAATAAATTATGAAATTTTAGATGATTTTCACAATAATATTTATGTTTTAACTCATTTTAATACATTTTAAAAATTATCATAACAATAATGGTTTTACGCTTCAGGGGAGTTGAAAATTCCTATAAAAGAAAAAATTACTCCTAAATACAACATGGTTAATATTATCAACCATACCACATTTAGCAGTCTAAATATAAATTTTTTAAAAATTTTATATCATTTAATGAAGCATCATTTATTATGAAATAAATCTTTTCTATCTCGAATGGCTATTTATAGATCAACATAGGTTATTATTATCTCGATCGCAAAATATTATAGTTATTAATAGAAATATAGAAACATTTATGTATTTTCAATTTGAAAAGTGTTATAAAGTTCACACACATGGCCATATGGAATCAAATGGCCCTATATTATATTTTTGGAAGACTATGGATGGGATATACTCAACCCTAAATACATGGAAACTGTTAGGGTTAATTTTTTATCCTTGTCAAATTATTTTACACTTAATTAACCCATTTTTTAGTTACATGGGTATAAAATATTTACTAAAATTACTATTGATGATGGAAAAAATATGTATGTTACATATTTAAAAAAAATTTCCTATTGATTCTAAATATGAAATCCATTTTCAAAGACTCAAAACAAAAAATTGGTCAAATTTAATTTATGATTAAACTCTAAAAGATGAGGAAGAATAGTTTTTAATAAAAATGTATTTTTAGGAATTAAATGTTAATATATTAAATATATGAATTGAAATCACTATTATATGATTCTAAATTCATATTTTTGGAATTATATATATATAATTAATTTAAATATTTCATTATTAGGTGTTATCTAAAGAAATAAGTATCAATAAATGTTATGTACTTAAATGTTTTTTTATAAAACTATATTTTTACCAAAAAATAAGCATGTAAAGAATAATAAAAAGGGTGATTAAAATGAAAATAATTATATTATTTTATGTAAAATTGTCTATGTGTTACATTATGAACAAATCCAAAATATAATGGGGCTTCAAATTTACATGATTCAATTCAATGATGTTAAAATATTTGAAAATCATTAAATTCCATTATTCAATAAAAATGCATTATAGTAATAGTGTTAAATGTAATCATAGGGAAATGTTGAAATTATGATTTCAGAAATTAAACCCTTTCTTAAAAATAAAATATCTAAAAGTTCTCAAAAATATATATAAAATTTTCTAATAAAAAGAAATAAAAACCATTTGTGAAGAGAACATAATTTTAAAGATTAGAATTACCTAACTAAAATATGAGTAACTATTTAATAAGAATTTTTCAACATACATAAATTGAGTATGAACATTATATATATTTACTAAATTAGTGAATCATGTTTATAGTATAATGGATAGTTTGTAATATGAATATTTAATTAATAATATTCCATTTTCCATTTAGGATCGATGTTGTGTGCCATATATTATCTTGAATAATGTTTTTTATTTTTTTAAATCACAGTGTTTTTTAAAAAAAATATCAATCAATCAGAACCAAGTTTATTTGAATGGAATTTCATTAAATGTATATATTATTGAATGTTTTGGGAGAAAATAATGTTCATGTTATTAATTTCTTAATATAAAATGTTTCTAGAAATAACCTAAATTATAGATGATTGGAGTAGATATTTGAAAGGAAGAGTTCCTAATGTAGTAGATTTGAATGAGTAGTTCCATAGGATGAGATGTTGATTACTACTAGAATAACATGAAATATTCAATGCATTGAAACTAGTTTTCATTACATGCATTTTTTGGATATATTTAGTATTAATTGTTAATAAAAACCATGGACTTTTGGTTATTCTAGATAATGGGAGTTGTTTATTGAAAATGAAATAAATTATTTTTTTGAAAATGGAATCTGTGAGCTAAAAAGGATACAAATGGTATAAAATCACTCCAAAAAAACGTGACTTCCAAATAAGCAATTTTTCTTATGGTATAAAGGGGTATATTTATAATATATTTGTCTTATAGGTTTGAGAAATGGAGGAGTGTAAATCTATGAAATTTTATCTCTTGAATTTAATCATTGAATCGTAATGAACATGTTGTGTCTGTTTTACATTGAATGTTTTCATCATGAATCGATGTACATGATGAGGACATTATTTCCAGGTTATTTGGAGGGGTAAATATATATGAATTAAAAGGATAGTTTCATGAAAAATAGAAGTACAGTTTGATTTATAAGAAAAAAAGAGTATTTATGGATTTGTGTAAGTTCTCTATTAATTAATCTACTTATTGGAATCCTCTATGGATGATAGTGGGATCTTCAAGAGAAACTCTGATAAATTTTTATACTTACTGGTGCTCAAGGCTAAAAGTTTTATCTCCCTTCTTTGGAATTTTGAAAATATTCTCTTATAATGTATATAAAATAAATTAATTAAGGAGGAAAATAATTTTTTTTGAAAGGATTTAGATGATGTATCCTCAGGATTCAATGAATAATTTTGGGGATGTAGATGATAAGATAATGGAAGTCTATTAAATCGGTTCCTTCATAGAATGATTATTTTTATATGATCTCAAATGGAATCTAAATGACTAGATATAATCATATATCAACCCCATTGGTTAAAAATATTTTTTTAATAAAAAGTGAAATAATAAAAAATTCAAAATGTCTCTAGATACAAGGTGAATGTTCCAATTTCATTTCTGATGGGATGTATTTTGTGTGATGTGTATTATATAATATTGGATATATTAAATACAGTGACAGTTTTAAATAGTTATATGTTGATTCGTGGAAAATAGTATTGGGATGTAATGAATTTTATTATATATTATCCTAAAGATTCATAATCCCTCTGTTTGGAAACCTATGATTTAATATAGGGTTATCTAGATTGGAAATTTATAGGGGATATGGATGTATGAGTTGGTAAAATATGATTAGTGATTAATTTCAGTGGGACAATCATAAGATTTATGTTGAGGTTGTAGTATGTTTTATCATGTAGAACATTAAAAGTGGAATATCTTGATAGAAAACTAGTATGTAATGAATTGTAATGGACGACTGTTTTGATGGAGGAGCTTGAACGGTGTTAGAAATGTTAATTCTTTTCTATTTCAATAATAGAGAAATTAAATTAACTAAATAAATTATTTTGAACTCTTGAATAATGAACATAGATCTGAAATATGATTTCATCACGATGATGATGGATGATAGGGTACTAGAGATAAGTAATATTTTTTTTAATTGAAAATCTAGTTATTATGTTGAGAAAAGTATATGTCTGTGGATTTTTTATATAATTTTATGTCAAAATGGAACTAAGATAAACATATGTCTTAATGGAGAATGTATTTATCAATATAACAGTGTGAATTAATTTTTTTATTTAGTTTCAAATGAATATAGAATTCTTGAAAAGAGAAATAATGTGGGATACTTTGAGAAAATGTAAACTATCTTTTCTTATTCTATTTTTTCAAAAAGGAGGGACTTTATAAAATTGAACAAAGGTTGTTTGTAATATCATAGATGTTGGTGGTCAATAAGAGGAAGAAAATCAAAATTTTATATTCAAAAACCTAAATTATAGATTTTTATTATCCAAATAATGAATGAGTAGAAGGGATTACATTTTTTTTGAATAGTAGATGATGTAATGTAGGGATTCCAAGAAGATTAATAGTGAGTTACATATGATATATCTATTATTTGTTAGAGAATGTGGTTCTTAGTTCCACAGAAGTAAAAGGTTATGGTATGGATAATTACGAGCAGTCAAAGATGGCTAATGGAAATAGTGTCCCCCACATAAATTTAAATTGTTCGTGGATCCTAATGACACATGTTTTAAACTATAAATAATGTGTGACCACATTATAGCGACTTTAAATTATATTTTTTTGTGTTAAATATATTGTGTCTGTATATCAATGGTCTTTACATATTATGACTGTAATATTTATTATTTTTTGAAGTGAAATGATGAAACATTAATTTTCTATGGATATAGTATAATACACAAGAAATGTAATTTTTATATTCGTTTCCTTTTTTATTTTTGTTGGTTTGTTTTATTTTTATGATTTGACCAGTTATCAAATGTGTGAGGGACATAATCATAACTTATTAAAAATTTATATCTTAAGTTTTATGTTTTATAACATCATGATTGTGGAATTCATCCTTTGGGAAAATTATAGTTAATCATTTTATTCTTGACATTTCAGGTGGTTTACTTCTAGTGATTTTTTGTTCTAAATCCCAAAAAGCTTATGGAATGATATATGATACATTTAGTTCAAGAAATTCCACATAGTTGATTTTCATAATACATTCATTATTGAAATTTATACGATGATTCATAGATGAGATAAATTATTTTTAAAATATATTAAAAAATTAAAAATCAATAATGTGAAATCTAAACAGTTGTTTCATTATATAATGATTGAACTGATTAAACACTAATATTATACAATAGTCCATTAGAAGGTTTTATAACATTTATATTCATGTAATATATTTTAGAAACATGTATTAAATCTATATTTCATAAATATCTCTACATTTTACTTATATGTTTTTTCTTATGGGGAGGATTCCCTAGTACACCATTGTAAAAATTTTCTCAAACAAATGTATTCTATTAATATACTTTCTATTGGAAACATTCCTTGGTATAATCATGTTTTTCCAATAAAGGATCTCAATAAAACTCACTATTATGGAATATCTACCACATGGAACTTCAGTTATGATTATTTGGGGTTTTCTTATTTAACCTAGTTGATTTCAATTGAGTTAGAAATTTTCATGGTTATTATGTTTTATTCTTCCACTTATGGGTATAATGACATCCCACAAAATCCTTGATCAACATCAATAAACCTAGTATAGAAAAAATACATAAAAATTATTATTTATAAGTATTTTCCTGATCATTAATTTTAAGGATCCCCATTTATCTGTTTCATTATACTAATAAAATTTGATAGTTTATATATCAAAGGATATTTACCAAAAACATTCTATGAAATAAGAATAGAAATATGAATAAAATTAAGAATTATAATGGCCCAAATAAACAATGTTCTACTAGAATACATTTAACCACAGTTTCTCTATCCCACCATTCTACTTTATGGACTGATGAATTTATAGGGAGTAATCTCAATAGTCAAATTTCAACCCCAAAACACTAATGTCCATCATTTGAATAGCATTATAGCAGAAGATATCATGATACACTTTCCATAAATAAGTCCAATACACTAGAAAATAATATAATCTCATATATTTTTTGATGTTCTTGTACAATTAATCATTTTTAATGAAGTATAATTAGATTCTAGAGTACTAATTATTTTCCCATTTCAAACTACAGTTGTTGGTCAGAGTATATTACTCAAGAAGGGAGGGGTGAATTGAGTAACTATAAAAATTTCTGTAAAAAGTTTTTCTAAAAAGGTTTCCCCAAAGATTAAATACATCCTAGTTAATTAAGGTTATACTGTTATAAGAGTTTGACTGTTTAAGTAACTTGTTTGAAGATTTATTAATTCTCAGTAATCATAATTTGTGTTATTAATATTAATTTTGATGTTATTCTACTAATACAAAACACTTATGACATATTTCCAATACTAACTATCAAAGTGAAATTCGTGATTTCTGAATTATATAGTAAAGAAATAGAATATAGAAAACTAAATTATGTAGCATAGAGGATATGAAACAAGTGGTTCCATCTCAAGCAGAGACCTAATCTACTCCACTTGGTGATCAACTTCCACCAAGAAGTTTATATAAATAAACATTGGTCCACACTGAAGATAGGGCCTTGGGTGTTTAATGAAATCTGTAATGATCCACACTTGGTCATTACAGCCATGCAGTATGGTTGTACTCTGGACATGAAGATAGGGCCTCATGATTTTTATGAAATCTATAATGATTTCTCTACCATACTGCATGGATTTCTCAAAATAATCATTTTTATCTATAAACTTGGCCAACAATCGAGTAAACTCTGTGAGATTTTGGACTTGGGTCTTAAATGCTTGAGTCACAAGATGAATATGCAAATTTTCTACAAGATAGTTGAAATGATTTGTCATATCAGTCTTGGAAAATATTATATTGAAGTATAAATACACTTTCATGGAAATATATTTCTGAGCATGATTAGAAATTTTTAGTGGATTTGGACTTGTTCAAGAACTCTATAAATGTTATTGACAAATTAAGATAGAGAAGCCGTATTGAAACCACTGAGCACATTCTGAAGATCTTATTTTACTACAGTTTTGAGAAGAACACTATCAAATAAGGGTTTAGAGGATTGACCAGATTCTTTAGAGGCATTGACAGTTGTCGTTAGGGATTTTAGTTGATTTAGCACCTTTTGAAGACAACCGGTATATTCAGCAGTGAGTTTGTTAATATTTACAACAAGATCATTCTTCTCCTTTACAATTTATTCATTCCTTTCAGGGATCTTTTCATCTATGGAATATATATAAGGTTGACTCTGAGACACAACAACCTATGGTATTTGAGTAACTACAGGTTATACAAGAGAAACAACAAGCCATGTTCTTGAATTCAGCTCTCACTGCATGTCTTCAACCATACATCTTAGGGTCTTCACATCATTACTAAGAATCTTATTTTAAACTCTTACTTCCTGAATCTCATGAATCAGTTTAGGTTTTATTTTCCAAATAACTTTCTCTAGTAATAGTGAGGAATATCTCTCACTTAAATTTTTCATAGGAAGATGTTGGTTATTCATGAGTTTCTCAACTCTAGACAAGTGGGTAGCACCAAATTCCTTCAAATCATCCATACTCACAAAAGATGGTTGTTCAGATAAAGGTTTAGGAATATTGACTGATACATGCTTAGGTTTTTTCTCAGGTGCGACATTAGAGACTGATTTCATCTGGAATATAGAGGAATGATCAAGTTCTGTTGTTGAAACCTTCTGAGGGTCATCCACATCATAGAAACTGGGAAAATTATACTAAGTGTCTACTAGACTTGACTCAGTCTGATGTGAAGCTTCAATAGACTAGATATTTGGGGTTATCTCCCCCTCAAAAGGTGCATCTTTCACAGGAATGCGAAGCTTAGTATCTCATTCTAATTCCACAACCTCATCTCTAAGTTCCTAACTAATTTCTTGTCTAGCCAGCTGAAAATCTATCTCCATCATTTCTTTAGTCGAAAGGGATGTTTTTAGGAGTAGAATTTTCCACTAAGAGTCCCTCAAGATTGGTTTCTTTCATAACAGGTAGCTCTTCCACTACCGGTTCTTCCATGGAATCCTTATCAGATTCTTTGGAAACTAATTCTGTTTCAGCCTCATGTTGAGTTTCCATATTAACAGCTTCTTTAGGAGCATGGACTTCTTCTTCAAGAACTTCGTGAGGAATAATAGTCATGTCTTCCTCAACAATAAATTCTTCCCTAGGTGTCGCTTAAGCCTCTTCTTCCTCTGCTTTAGGATACTCAAAAATCTCATCTGGTTCCAAACTAGGATTATAAATATCTCTTAGTCTTGAGGGATAATCCAAAGTATTGAATTTCTTATAAATTTTATCATTGTCTTCCACTCATTCCTTTTTCAAAGGATTATAGATTATTTTCATCCTCTTGATGGTTAGTTTTGAAAGGCAGTACTCACAGTCGTTTATAACTTCCTCATTAGGTTCAACCAATCCTTGGCATGCAGCATGGTTCAGATAAGCCAAGAGTAAAATAGGGAAGTTGACCTGGATGTGGCTTTGATCTGCTCACACATATGATGAATGATGTACTTAAACAGATTGATCTTATGCCAATTTTTCATAAGGTGGATCAGAAACACATCATGATATTTTAAAACAGCAAAACCAACCTTTTATGAGGCTAACAAAATTATGAATAAACTTGAACAGGAGCCTTGATTCTCCATCTAGTTCAGCAGCAATTATCCTCCTCTTGGTGCCATTTCCAGTTAAGGCTTTCAGAGCATCTTCCAAATCCATGAATTCAGTTGAAGGTGGAGTTCCTCTCTGATAATCCTCACAGATGCCTTAATGAAGTATCCTAAAGCATGTAGCCCATAACCTTGAAGAGAATGAGAATCTCTGACTATTTAACCAACTTCTTACAACATAACTATCACTAAAATCAAAAAATAAATGTATATATCGGTAAAACTCAGCCACTAACTTAGGGTATAAAGGTCTATCTTCATTCGAGAACAACTCTAACCAGCCTTGCTGTTCTAAAAGATTTAATACCAGAGACTTACTAGACAGAATCCATTTGGGGAAAATCTCATTCTCAGGTAAAACATTGTGGTTTACCAGATTCATATTTAAAGGTCCTTATGATGATAGCTTAAGTGAAATATTCTTCTTCTTTGAGATTTGGTTCTCAGGTTTCGATGATGAAGGACGTTTCAACCTGGTCATTCACTAATTATTCGAGATAAAGAAGGGTTGCAGGGATGAAGAAGGGTTTGAAATGAGTAAGTCGAAGAAACCCCAAGTGAAGAATTGGGTGATATTTTTTTATTTTATCATTTAGGAATACCAAATGTCGCAAAAA
The DNA here is from genome assembly GCA_963277665.1 of Viscum album. Taxonomy (NCBI): domain Eukaryota; kingdom Viridiplantae; phylum Streptophyta; class Magnoliopsida; order Santalales; family Viscaceae; genus Viscum; species Viscum album. The sequence continues at coordinate 1,092,172,616 of OY728130.1, forward strand.
TAAAAACACGGGAAAGTAAATAGATGAAATGAATAATTATCATGATATGGGTTTTTACAAAAAAACATATAAATAATTTTAATGGCGAGACTTTGTCTAGTCATTATGGTGAGACAGTAAACTCACCTTACGGTGAGATAGTGAAAGAACTTCATAGTGAGACAGAGATTTTATGTTACGGTGAGACATTAACCATCAGACAGTAATCACAAAACATTCCAACTGTGAGACCGTATACATTAAATAGGTTGATATCAAACTATAGGACATGAAATAGTAAAAAGTAAGATATCTATTTGAGATTTATCCTACCTAGTTCAAGTATGATGTATTCTATTCTCTAAGAATTTAATGGTTTGGTGAATATTTTCGTAAGCTGATATTCAGTACCAATGAATTCCAAAGTGATGTCACCTTTTTGATAATAATATCTCAAAAATTAATGTCTTACATCAATGTGATTTATCCTACAATGTGAAACAGGATTTTTTGAAATGTTAATAGAAATTGTGTTGTCACAATTTATAGGTATGTGTCTGAATTGATATCCATAATCTAGTAATGTATATTTCATCCAAAAATTTGTGTACAAAAACTGCCAGCAGCTATGTATTCATCTTCTACGGTAGATAATGAAAATGAATTTAGTTTCTTACTACACCATTATACTAGTTACTTGCCTAAAAAGTGACATGTTCCAGTGGTGCTTTTTCTATCTAACCTATAGCCACCGAAGTAAGCATCAGAATAACTAACTAATTCAAATGATTTTCTTCTATGATAGCATAATCCTAGATTGGGTGTATGCTTGAGGTATTTGAAAAATCTCTTTTCAGCATTTAAATGTGATTCCTTTGGATTTTCTTAAAAATGATCACACATACACACACTAAACATAATGATTGGTTGACTAGAAGTCAAGTAGAGTAATGATCTAATCATTCCTCCATAAGTGGGTTGATCAAAAGATTTTCCATCTTCATTCAGATCCATCTTATATGTGGTACTCATGGGAGTGTTACTACTTTTAGTGTTATCCAATACAAAACATTTTATAAGATCTCTAGTGTATTTACTTTGAGTTAAAACAATTACATCATTATTTTGGATGATTTGAAATCCATGAATGAATTTTAGTTCACCCATTAAACTCATTTCAAATTCGTTTTGCATCATTTTAGAAAAATCAACACATAAATAATTTTTTAAAGATAAAAAAATAATGTCATCTACCTAGATTTGAACTACTAAAACATTATTAAAAATTCCTTTTATAAAAAGGGTAGGATCAACTATTCCTTTTGTAAAACCTTTGGAAATAAGAAAAATACTCAATCTATCATACCAAGAACTTGGATCTTTATTTAAACCATATAAAGATTTTGATAGTTTAAAAATATGAATTGGAACATGGGGGTTTGTAAATACAGGGGTTGTTCAACAAAAACATCCTCATCTATATACCCATTTAAGAATGCATACTTAACATCCATTTGATATTGTCACGACCCGTCCTCGGGGCCCGTGCCGTGACTACCCCAAGCCCGCCTTCCATAGGCTAGGGGCTGGCGACTAGCACCAAGGCGTAAAATCCCAGTAAACAGGGAAGGCATTGCCTTTATAAGTAACAACCACACAGAGTCAGCAAGCGGAAAGTAAAGTGCAGAAAAGTAAAGGGGCCGGAAATACAAGCCCAACTGTAAAGTACAACTGAAAAGTAAAGTACAACAACTGAAGAAAAGACGGCGGCCTCGTGTCGTCCACTGGAAATCCCACCTGAAGGGTGGGTACAGATAGCCTCCAGGCTCCTCGGGTCCCACGTCCGCTCCGAGCACGTCCCGCCCAGTGGTCCGCCTCCAGGTACCGTCCTGCTCCACGCCCCAACCGTGATCAGCGCTGTCCGTCGTCTGCAACCAACACAACAAGGTGCGGGCATAGCCCGTGCAGGGGTGAGTACAAGCTACTCAGTAAGGACCCCGAGACCCCCGAAGGTCTCCCGAAATCCACAAAGGATATAGCACAAAAGAAAGATGCAATCACGAAGTAACATCTGACTCGACTTAGGTATATGCCCATACATATACCTAAGTCCCCAATTCTAGCTCTGCTCACGAGCTCAAGAACAACTCAATCCACAAAGGAAAGCAAGACTCAAATCCACAAGGAGAGTAAACAGTAAAATCCACATAGGATAGTTCAACACAATCCACAAAGGAGAGTAACATACGATTCAGCTCAACCAGGTATACTTTTTCAGATGACGTCAAAGACGATCACTGATCCGTCTAAGTCGTCGGACCCACGAAGGATCGATAGGTACTAACCCCCGCAGAAGACCCACACAGGATCGGGCTCACACAGAACCTGTAGGCAGTGGCTCACACAGAACCGGTAGTAAGGACCCACATAGGATCGGGCTCACACAGAACCTGTAGGCACTGATCCACATGGGATCGCTGAGTGCAGTAGTCGACGCAGTCCACTGAGGATCTCTGCACAGTCGTCGCCGCAGTCCACGAAGGATCTCTGCTCTGCCGTCGTCGCAGTCCACGGAGGATCTCTGCTCTGCCGTCGTCGCAGTCCACGGAGGATCTCTGCTCTGTCGTTGAAGTCACAGCCAGCGCTAGGGTTCCCGCACATAGCGAGCTCGTTTAGGAGGGTCCGCTCCACGAGCCGAGAGGCTGATACATCAACTGACACGTAGTCCGAAGTTGATGTATCCAAAAGTTCCGTATGGACAACAGGATCTCAACGCAACAGACAGCGCGTCAGTCGGACGCCCGGTCTGAGAGTTATTGGCATTTTCGTCCCAGGGGCCCGGTTGGTTTTTAGGGCAAAACCAACCCGACCGTACTCCGCTTGTATCCGATCCTCGGGCGGAGTATGCCAAAAGTTCCGTCTCACTTAGAGGAAACTACCACAGCTGACGGTACGTCGTTCGGACGTCCGTAGCTCAAGTTATGAGCGTTTCCGCTCCGAGGGCCCGGTTGGTTTCGTGTACGAACCAACCCGGACGAACCCAAAGTCTTCCGAAACCTTGGGTATAACATACCGAAACGACCGTCTCGATCCAAGGATCGCGTAGCCGCTGACGGTTCGTCAATCGGAGGTCCCAGGCCCAAGATATGGGCGAAAGACCGAAGAGGGCCCGAAACGGGGGTTCTGGGCCCGGGGCGACCCGGCCCGAACCCCCCCTGGGGTCGGCCGAACCGGGTCGGCCCGACCCGGCCTGGGCGCGGCCCGGCCGACCGGACCGGCCGGCTCGGCCGGCGCGGCTTGGCCAGCCGCGCGGGTGGAAGGTCGCGGGCGCAGCCCGCGGTCGAGGGAGCCGCGGCCCGCACGCGGGCCGCGCGGGTGGTCAGCGGACGCGGCGCATTGCCGCGTCCCGACCGGGTGGACCGGACCCGCGGACCGCGGGTCCGCTGGTTCGCCGCCGCCGCGGCCGAGCCGCGGCGGATTCCTCCGGCGGCGCGCCGGGCGCCGCCGCCCCCGGTCGCCGGCGCCGCCGCGCCGGCGACCCGCGCCGCCGCCTCCTTCCGCGGGCCGCCGGAGATGCTCCGGTGGCCCGATTTGCCTCCCGTCTGCGCCGTTGCCCCTCCCGGATGCCGACCTTCATTGCGGGATCAACGGATCGCCCCTGCCGCGCGGTTTGTCGTCGTCGTCCGCCATATCCGCACAACAAAATAGATCGGCGGAGGGTTGCCGGGTCTTGTTCGTTAGACCCGCACCCTCCGCGTTAGTCATAAACGTCACCGGGAGGGAAAATCAACAACAATTTTAATTAAATTAAAATTGTCGGAGATTATGTTCTTTACTTAAAAAGAATAAACACGGGGAAAAAGATAAAACAATCCAACATCCCTTACCTTGTCGTCGTCGTCGGACGAGGGGTCGTCGCGGAATCGCTCGTCGCGGAGGAAGGAGATCGTCGCGTCGTCGCGGTATCCGGCGTCGCGTCACCAATCTCCGGATCAAGAACAAACGGATTTAATTAATTAAATCCGTTGTTATTGAAATTTAAAAAAAAGGGAGAAATAAAAGATTCGATTCTCACCTTTGTTGCCGATCGCACGTTCGCCGCGGAAGAAGAGGCACCAAAGAAGAAGAAGAAGAAGAAGGTCGCGGAAAAGTTGTCGACGTCGCGGATCGTGCGTCGTCGAATTCCGGTTCCGGCGTTCTTCGCGTTCTTCGCGTTCTTCGCGTTCTTCGCGTTCTTCGCGGAGAGGGTGGAGGCTCAGAGGAATAGCAATCCTCCAAAATAGACAAGTTTGTCTATTTTATTATTTTGCCAACAAACGCAAAACGCGTAAGTAACGACCCACTCAATTCGTTGAATTAATTCAACGAATAAAACAGCCCATTTAATTCACGAAAGAAACAGCCCAATTAAATGGTCTGTTAAGAATTAAAGAAAACGCGTCGGTTGACTTTTCAGTTACTTTGACGGGTTTTCGCGGGTGCGTTACTTAGCGAAAGAAACGGCGGGGCTCGTGCGGGTCCCACCGCACAAATATCCTACCAAGAGGGTAGGATATTTCTGGATAGCATCCTATCCAGTTCAACTTAGTTCAAGCCGCCTTTAAGTGACTTTAAGTGGCTTCCAAGCAGTTTAAGTGAAATAAAATAAAGTTGTCGCACAAACTTTATTTTATTTCTGACTTAAAGCCGCAAAATTTAAAAACCACGTCTGAGCAAACGCAACTCCGGAAGAGGCGTTTCTAAGCAAATACCGGCGCTGCGATTTCATCGGTGCCCTCAGAATTTGATTCCGGGCACCGGTTCAAAAGATAGAAAAACCCGCTCGTCCGTTCACTGAACGTACCCGAGCCAAACTTCGGAAATTGATTCCGGGCACACCGGGCCTCGGAATCAGGTGCCGTCTGAAGCTGCGCTCTTGTAAAATTCCAAAGAAAATTAAGAAAAAAACTTCCTTGAAATTTGCGGGTCTTTACATTACTCCCACCTCAGGGCTTTACGTCCCCGTAAAGATACATAAAAAACTAGGGGAACAAATGGGGGTACTGAGCACGCATCTGAGCCTCCCGCTCCCAAGTGCTCTCCTGGAGGTTCCCGTGCTGCCATCTGACGCGCACAAGAGGAATCGACCGCCCACGTAGGACCCGCTCCTGTCGATCCTCGATCTCCACTGGGACCTCCGCAAAAGTCGCCCCATCGTCCACGTCCAGCTCCCCAAAGTCGATGATGTGCGTCGGGTCGTGCACGTATCTCCTCAGCTGAGACACGTGGAAGACGTCGTGCACCCGGTGCAACTGAGGTGGTAGAGCCAGGCGATAAGCCACCTCTCCTATCCTGCTGAGGACCTGGAAAGGCCCGATGAAGCGTGGAGACAACTTGCCACCTCGGCCAAATCTCCGTAAACCACGTCGAGGTGAGACACGCAAAAAGACGTGGTCGCCATCCTCGAACTCTAGTGGCCTCCGCCTCCTGTCAGCATATGACTTCTGCCAGCTCTGAGCTGTCCTCATCCTCTCCTGGATGATCTGGACCTTCTCTGTCGTGGCTCGGACCATCTCTGGTCCCATGAGTGCTGACTCCCCAGGGTCTGTCCAGCACAACGGTGATCTGCAGGGTCTGCCGTACAACGCCTCGTATGGTGCCATCCCGATGGTGGAGTGGTAGCTGTTGTTGTACGCGAACTCCACCAAGGGTAGGTGGTCCTCCCAGCTGCGACCAAAGTCGAGGACACATGCACGGAGCATGTCCTCGAGTGTCTGTATGGTCCTCTCTGTCTGACCATCCGTCTGAGGGTGGAAGGCTGTGCTCAGATGGAGCCGCGTCCCGAACGCCTCCTGCAACCCCTTCCAAAGCCGGGAAGTGAAACGAGCATCTCGATCGGAGACGATAGACGATGGCACACCGTGAAGCCGTACGATCTCCTGGACGTAAAGACGTCCCAAGCTCTCCACTGAGCCCTTCTCTCTGATGAGTAAGAAGTGTGCCGACTTGGTGAGTCGGTCGACGATCACCCAAATGGAGTCGTGACCTCTGGAAGTACGTGGAAGTCCAGTCACGAAGTCCATAGATATGCCATCCCACTTCCACTCCGGGACCTCCAAGGGCTGTACCAAGCCTGCTGGTACCTGATGCTCTGCCTTCACCTGCTGGCAGGTGAGGCATCGTGAAACGAACTCTGCCACAGCTTTCTTCATGCCCGGCCACCAGTGCTGTCGTCTGAGATCCTGGTACATTTTCGCCACTCCGGGATGTACCGCCAAGGGAGAAGTGTGAAACTCTCTCAGCACCTCCTCTCGTAAAGCAACTGGTACGAAGGTACGCCCCCTGAAAAGGATGTCGTGCTCTGCTCCAAGGGAGAAACCATCAGGCGCCTGACCCGAGGATATCAGTGCACGCCGGGTCTCACAGTCAGCGTCCCCACGCTGAGCCTCTCTGACCCGCTGTAGAAGTGGAGGAGAGACTGTGAGAGACTGAAGAAAGGCTGCTCCGTCTCTATCCACGAAGGATATCTGCAAGGAGGCTAGCTGCTCCGTCGCCTCCTCAAGCAGCTGAATGCCCGTCCTCCTGCTGAGGGCATCGGCTACCACGTTCCCCTTCCCAGGAGTATAGACTATCTCAAAGTCATAGTCCTGGAGGAACTCAAGCCACCTCCGCTGTCTCAGGTTCAGGTCCTTCTGAGAGAAGATATACCTGAGACTCTGGTGGTCAGAAAAGACCGTGAAGCGCTCGCCCATCAGATAGTGCCGCCACGTCTTCAGAGCGAAGACCACTGCTGCTAACTCCAGGTCATGAGTGGCGTAGTTCTGCTCATGCGGCCTCAACTGACGTGATCCGTAGGCGATCACGGCCTGCTCCTGCATCAGGACGCACCCGAGTCCAGTCCCTGATGCATCGCAGTAAACTACGTACCCAACTCCCTCCTCAGGCAACCTCAAGATAGGCGCGCTGGTCAATCTCTGCCTCAGCTCCTGGAAGCTCTGCTGACATCTGTCTGACCACACGAAGGGTTTCCCCTTCTCCGTCAAAGCTGAGAGTGGTGCCGCAACTCTGGAGAAGTCCGGCACAAATCTCCGATAGTATCCTGCTAGGCCCAAGAAGCTCCGCACCTCCGTCACGCTCCTGGGTGGCTCCCAAGCTAGCACTGCCTCGATCTTCGCGGGATCCACTGCAACTCCCGCCTCAGAGATGACGTGCCCCAAGAAATGGACCTCACGCAACCAGAACTGGCATTTTGAGAGCTTGCCATAAAGCTGGTGCTCTCGGAGCGTGTCTAGCACAACTCGCAGGTGGTAGGCATGCTCCTCCTCAGTCGTCGAGTATACCAAAATGTCGTCAATGAAGACAACGACAAATCGGTCGAGGCATGGCTGGAAGATCCTGTTCATGAGGCTCATGAACACTGCTGGAGCATTGGTTACGCCGAATGGCATAACCAAGAACTCATAATGGCCATACCGACACCTGAAGGCCGTCTTCTGTACGTCCTCGTCTCGAACTCTGAGCTGATGATAGCCTGACCGGAGGTCTATCTTCGAGAACCACCGCGCTCCCTTGAGCTGATCGAAGAGGTCATAAATCCGTGGCAGCGGATACTTGTTCCTCACTGTCACCTGGTTCAGGCGACGATAGTCGACACACAGTCGCAAGCTCCCGTCCGCCTTCTTGGCGAACAAAATCGGGGAAGCCCAGGGTGAAACACTGGGTCGGATAAACCCCTTGCTCTGCAAGTCCTCCAACTGTACCCGCAGCTCTTGAAGCTCGGCGGGGGCCATCCGATATGCTGGAGTAGATATCGGGGCTGTCCCGGGGTACAAGTCGATGTAAAATTCTACCTCTCTACGAGGAGGTAGCCCTGGAACGTCGTCGGGAAAGACGTCTACGTACTGGTCCACCACTGCAGGAAAAGCTGGACTCCGCACGTCCACTGCTCCTAGGATGAGGCTAGCCAACTGATGAGAGATGGGCTGCACTCTCCTCCGCGGAAGTCCATCCTGTGCTGCAAAGGTTCCCTTCTCGCCGGTGAAGGTAAACCTGCTCCCGTCGGTGCGAACACATCGCACCTTGCGCCTAAAACAGTCGATCTGGGCATGAACCGTGGATAGCCAATCCATGCCCAAGATGACGTCGTAAGGCCTCGACGCCGCTACAAGGAGATCCCAGCCGAAGCTCTCGCCTCCTAGAGTAAGCTCACACTGCCGGCACCAGTGCGTAATCGTCGAGTCTGCTCCCGTAGGAGTCTCTAGCCGTAAGGATCGAGCCAACGGCTCAGTCGGAATCTCCGAGCTCCGAACAAGGGCAGAGTCTATGAAAGAGTGACTCGCTCCTGTGTCTATAAGTACTGCAACAAGGGTGGAATAGACACAGATCGTACCTCGAATCATCTCTGGCATGTCGGGGTCGTAGGCCTCCACTGCCTGGAGCTGGGCCTGTCCCTGCCCGCCGGCTCCTTGTGGTCGAGGTGGCCCTCCTGGTGGTGGTGGGGGTAGAGCCTGGAAGCGTCGCCCACCACCCGCTGCTCGGCCAGCTCCTCTGCCTCGTCCGCCTCCTCCCTGCGGACCGCCACGGTCGACCCTCTGCCTCTGCCTGGGTGGCCCCTCCACCGTCTGCTGCTCCTCTGATCGGCGAGTCGGGCAGTCACGAGCCATGTGACCCTGCCCGCCGCAAGAGTAGCACAGCCTGCCTCTCGAAAGGCTGGCACTCCGCTGTGTGCCTCGTACTGCTGAGCCGGTGTCCTGAGGCCGTCTGCGTGGGGGTCTGGTCTGCCTGGACCCGTGAGTCATCCGTCGGCTACCTGCTGCCGAAGACTCAGCTACCTGCCGCCCTGCGCTAGGTCTCGCCGCTGAAGAAGGCTCTGCCAGGAAGCTCTCGATCAGGAGGGCTCGCTCCAGCACTCCCGCCTGGGTCGGAATGCTGAGGGAGATCAGCGACGCCCGAATCTCCTGTCGCAAGCCCTGCTCGAAGGTCCGGGCCCGGAAGAAGGGGTCCCGTACCATGTCGGTCGAGTAGCGAGATAGGTCCGTGAACCTCGCCGCGTACTGAGCGACCGTCATGCTGCCCTGGCGCAGCTGGAGAAGCTCCTGGATGCGCACCGCTCGGAGGGTGGCCGGGACGAACTCAGAGCGGAAGAGGCTCTCGAAGTCCGTCCAGAGCAGGGATGCCTCATCGTGAACCTGGAGCATCAGGCTCCACCATCGTCCTGCCGCCGCCTGCAGGAGGCTCGCTGCGAGAATCACCATGAGATCCGCTGGTGTCCTCACTAGCCTAAAGATCCGTACCACCGCCTCTAGCCAGTCATCGGCGGCCTGGGGGTCCGCCTCACCGCGAAACCTGGGCGGTCGCTGGCTCTGAAACTCATGCAGTGCCCTGAGGCGACGTGCATCGTCAGCGTCTGGTACTGGAAGCATCGGTGGCTCGGCGGGTAAGGCTACCGCCGGTGCCACTGCTGGCAAAGGGCCCTGCACCGAAGCCTCGTCGCTCGGTGGGCTGCCGTCGCGCCCTACACTCGGAACCCTAGCTGGCTGTCGTCGCGGGGCCATCCTGAAAAGGAGAACAAGAGCACCACAGTCAGAACAGTATACCTGGTGAGCTGGCACAAGTAATCACAAGGAAAACTTGAGACTTTCATAAAGCAGATCAGTATACCCGGTGAGCTGACACAAGTAATCACAAAGAAAAACTTGAAACATACACGCAATCAATGTTTTCATGCATTAAGTCGGAAATCAGGAGTCAGGGTCCTGGTGTACGGATACGTCGGCCGCCGCACCAACACTGGGCTCCCTGAACTGATAACCACACTCAATACACTAAACACTATTGCTTCATAGAGACAGAAAAGACGATCAGAGTTTGCGGTAGAACCGACCACCTCTGATACCAATTTGTCACGACCCGTCCTCGGGGCCCGTGCCGTGACTACCCCAAGCCCGCCTCCCATAGGCCAGGGGCTGGCGACTAGCACCAAGGCGTAAAATCCCAGTAAACAGGGAAGGCATTGCCTTTATAAGTAACAACCACACAGAGTCAGCAAGCGGAAAGTAAAGTGCAGAAAAGTAAAGGGGCCGGAAATACAAGCCCAACTGTAAAGTACAACTGAAAAGTAAAGTACAGCAACTGAAGAAAAGACGGCGGCCTCGTGTCGTCCACTGGCAATCCCACCTGAAGGGTGGGTACAGATAGCCTCCAGGCTCCTCGGGTCCCACGTCCGCTCCGAGCACGTCCCGCCCAGTGGTCCGCCTCCAGGTACCGTCCTGCTCCACGCCCCAACCGTGATCAGCGCTGTCCGTCGTCTGCAACCAACACAACAAGGTGCGGGCATAGCCCGTGCAGGGGTGAGTACAAGCTACTCAGTAAGGACCCTGAGACCCCCGAAGGTCTCCCGAAATCCACAAAGGATATAGCACAAAAGAAAGATGCAATCACGAAGTAACATCTGACTCGACTTAGGTATATGCCCATACATATACCTAAGTCCCCAATTCTAGCTCTGCTCACGAGCTCAAGAACAACTCAATCCACAAAGGAAAGCAAGACTCAAATCCACAAGGAGAGTAAACAGTAAAATCCACATAGGATAGTTCAACACAATCCACAAAGGAGAGTAACATACGATTCAGCTCAACCAGGTATACTTTTTCAGATGACGTCAAAGACGATCACTGATCCGTCTAAGTCGTCGGACCCACGAAGGATCGATAGGTACTAACCCCCGCAGAAGACCCACACAGGATCGGGCTCACACAGAACCTGTAGGCAGTGGCTCACACAGAACCGGTAGTAAGGACCCACATAGGATCGTGCTCACACAGAACCTGTAGGCACTGATCCACATGGGATCGCTGAGTGCAGTAGTCGACGCAGTCCACTGAGGATCTCTGCACAGTCGTCGCCGCAGTCCACGAAGGATCTCTGCTCTGCCGTCGTCGCAGTCCACGGAGGATCTCTGCTCTGCCGTCGTCGCAGTCCACGGAGGATCTCTGCTCTGTCGTTGAAGTCACAGCCAGCGCTAGGGTTCCCGCACATAGCGAGCTCGTTTAGGAGGGTCCGCTCCACGAGCCGAGAGGCTGATACATCAACTGACACGTAGTCCGAAGTTGATGTATCCAAAAGTTCCGTATCGACAACAGGATCTCAACGCAACAGACGGCGCGTCAGTCGGACGCCCGGTCTGAGAGTTATTGGCATTTTCGTCCCAGGGGCCCGGTTGGTTTTTAGGGCAAAACCAACCCGACCGTACTCCGCCTGTATCCGATCCTCGGGCGGAGTATGCCAAAAGTTCCGTCTCACTTAGAGGAAACTACCACAGCTGACGGTACGTCGTTCGGACGTCCGTAGCTCAAGTTATGAGCGTTTCCGCTCCGAGGGCCCGGTTGGTTTCGTGTACGAACCAACCCGGCCGAACCCAAAGTCTTCCGAAACCTTGAGTATAACATACCGAAACGACCTTCTCGATCCAAGGATCGCGTAGCCGCTGACGGTTCGTCAATCGGAGGTCCCAGGCCCAAGATATGGGCGAAAGACCGAAGAGGGCCCGAAACGGGGGTTCTGGGCCCGGGGCGACCCGGCCCGAACCCCCCCTGGGGTCGGCCGAACCGGGTCGGCCCGACCCGGCCCGGCTAGGCCGGGTCCGGTCCGGCCTGGGCGCGGCCCGGCCGACCGGACCGGCCGGCTCGGCCGGCGCGGCTTGGCCAGCCGCGCGGGTGGAAGGCCGCGGGCGCAGCCCGCGGTCGAGGGAGCCGCGGCCCGCACGCGGGCCGCGCGGGTGGTCAGCGGACGCGGCACATTGCCGCGTCCCGACCGGGTGGACCGGACCCGCGGACCGCGGGTCCGCTGGTTCACCGCCGCCGCGGCCGAGCCGCGGCGGATTCCTCCGGCGGCGCGCCGGGCGCCGCCGCCCCCGGTCGCCGGCGCCGCCGCGCCGGCGACCCGCGCCGCCGCCTCCTTCCGCAGGCCGCCGGAGATGCTCCGGTGGCCCGATTTGCCTCCCGTCTGCGCCGTTGCCCCTCCCGGATGCCGACCTTCACTGCGGGATCAACGGATCACCCCTGCCGCGCGGTTTGTCGTCGTCGTCCGCCATATCCGCACAACAAAATAGATCGGCGGAGGGTTGCCGGGTCTTGTTCGTTAGACCCGCACCCTCCGCGTTAGTCATAAACGTCACCGGGAGGGAAAATCAACAACAATTTTAATTAAATTAAAATTGTCGGAGATTATGTTCTTTACTTAAAAAGAATAAACACTGGAAAAAAGATAAAACAATCCAACATCCCTTACCTTGTCGTCGTCGTCGGACGAGGGGTCGTCGCGGAATCGCTCGTCGCGGAGGAAGGAGATCGTCGCGTCGTCGCGGTATCCGGCGTCGCGTCGCCAATCTCCGGATCAAGAACAAACGGATTTAATTAATTAAATCCGTTGTTATTGAAATTTAAAAAAAAAGGGAGAAATAAAAGATTCGATTCTCACCTTTGTTGCCGATCGCACGTTCGCCGCGGAAGAAGAGGCACCGAAGAAGAAGAAGAAGAAGAAGGTCGCGGAAAAGTTGTCGACGTCGCGGATCGTGCGTCGTCGAATTCCGGTTCCGGCGTTCTTCGCGTTCTTCGCGTTCTTCGCGTTCTTCGCGTTCTTCGCGGAGAGGGTGGAGGCTCAGAGGAATAGCAATCCTCCAAAATAGACAAGTTTGTCTATTTTATTATTTTGCCAACAAACGCAAAACGCGTAAGTAACGACCCACTCAATTCGTTGAATTAATTCAACGAATAAAACAGCCCATTTAATTCACGAAAGAAACAGCCCAATTAAATGGTCCGTTAAGAATTAAAGAAAACGCGTCGGTTGACTTTTCAGTTACTTTGACGGGTTTTCGCGGGTGCGTTACTTAGCGAAAGAAACGGCGGGGCTTGTGCGGGTCCCACCGCACAAATATCCTACCAAGAGGGTAGGATATTTCTGGATAGCATCCTATCCAGTTCAACTTAGTTCAAGCCGCCTTTAAGTGACTTTAAGTGGCTTCCAAGCAGTTTAAGCGAAATAAAATAAAGTTGTCGCACAAACTTTATTTTATTTCTGACTTAAAGCCGCAAAATTTAAAAACCACGTCTGAGCAAACGCAACTCCGGAAGAGGCGTTTCTAAGCAAATACCGGCGCTGCGATTTCATCGGTGCCCTCAGAATTTGATTCCGGGCACCGGTTCAAAAGATAGAAAAACCCGCTCTTCCGTTCACTGAACGTACCCGAGCCAAACTTCGGAAATTGATTCCGGGCACACCGGGCCTCGGAATCAGGTGCCGTCTGAAGCTGCGCTCTTGTAAAATTCCAAAGAAAATTAAGAAAAAAATTTCCTTGAAATTTGCGGGTCTTTACAGATATAGTTTGAAATTTATATGTGCAGCATAGACAAGCAAAATTCTGATGGCTTCAAGTCTGGCTATAGGTGAAAAGGTCTCCTCATAGTCAATTTCTTCTTCTTGGCTATAGCCTTGTGTAACTAATATAGTCTTGTTTCTGTGTATGTTACCAAGTTCATCTACCATATTTCTAAACACCCATTTAGTGCCTATGGTGAATGAGTCCTTGGGTTATTCAACAAGTTTCCAAACTTTGTTTCTTTCAAATTGATTATGTTCTTCATGCATATCCATCACCCAAAATTCATCATAGATTACATCATTAATGTTTTTAGGTTCATGTTGTGACAAGAAGACTTGATGCTCAACTTGATTTCTAAGAGAAGCTCTAGTTTGAGTTCCTTTGTCTATGTATCCTACAAAAAATATATGGGATGGTTCTTAAGGGTTCTAATAGTTCTAGAAAAAGAGGGAATAGTGATTTCAGGTTCATCACTAAGTTCTGCTTCATTGTGACTTGATTTTAAGGAATTTCTAGAACTGGTTGTTTTCATAGATTCTTTCACAGAGGTGTTTGTGGATTTTTAATTGATGTTCAGATTTGATACATCATCCTCCAGATTCTCTAGAATGGTTTTAGGCTCATGTGGATCTGTTCCATCAAATTTGACATGAACGGATTATTCCACACATTTAGTTCTTTTATTGAACACTCTATAGGATTTACTCGACACGGAATATCCTAAAAATATTCCTTCATCACTTTTGGATGAAAAATTTTCAATATTTTTTTAGTATTATGAATATAGAGTTTGAATAAAAAACTTTGAAGTAGCTAACCTTGGGTTTTCTATTTTTCCATAATTCGTAAGGTGTCCTCTTAAGAATATGTCTAATCAAGACTCTATTGATTGTGTAACATGCTGTATTGACAGCTTCATCCCAAAAAAATAGGTAGGTCATATTCACTAAGAATTTTTATAGAAATTTCTTTTAGGGTTCTATTTCTTCTCTCTACAACTCCATTTTGTTGAGGTGTTCTAGGGGCATAGAAATTGTGACTATAACCATTTTATGAGCAAAAGGATTCAAAATCTTGATTTTCAAACTCACGTATATGATCACTTCTTACGTATTTAATTATTTGTTCACTAATATTTTCTATAGACTTGGCATATTTAGTAAAATAAGAGAAGGTATCACTTTTGTGATCTGTAAAGAAGGTCCAAGTACATCTTGAAAAGTCATCTACAAGAACATAAACATAGTGCTTACCATTTAATCTAGAAACACTAGATGGTCCAAAAAAATCATGTGATCTAGTTCTAGAGGTCGATAAGTGGACACTTCTTAATTGGGTTTGAAGTAAACATTGTGTTGTTTTCTCTTTTGACAGAGATTACACAATTTCTCATTTTAGACTCAAATTTGGATAAGTCTTTAACTAAAAAATTTTCTAGTTAGCTTTCCAAGGGAGTGAACATTACAGTGTCCTATTCTCTTATGCCAGAGCCAAGAATCTTTGTGAAATACACTTTGGCATGATTCTTTTTGATAATCTAAAGAATCTAAATTAATAGAATAAGAATTTTCATTTCATAATGCAGAAAATACTATTTCATCATTACAATTAAATACATTACATGCATCATTTTCAAATCTAACATAAAAACCATCATCACGTAATTTAAAGATACTAAGAATATTATATTTTAAACCATAAACAAATAGTACTTTAGAAATTATAACTAAGTTAGAGTTATCAATTTGGCTGAGGCCAAAAAATATTTCTCGTGGAATTGTCCCAAAATGTGACATGCCCCCATCCAATTTTATCAATTTCTTGAAGCATGAGTAGTATCCTGTCATGTGCCTTGAACATCCACTTTCCAAGTACCATAAACTTTTACAGGAGCTCTTTAAGAATTTTTCCTACAAAAATATTAGGAAAAAATAGAATTTTGTACCCATGCTTGTTTGGTTCCAGTTATATTAGTAATAAGTTCTTTAGGAACCCATACATGCCTCATAGGTTTACTATAATCATTATGTATAGTATTTGAAAAATAATCAATATTTGGTCCATAAAATCATGAAACAAAAGAACATGTATCACAAATTGAATTAGTTTACTTGTGTCTAGAACTGGGAGTAAAACTATATGTCCTAGATCTTGAAACAGAATTTGATAGACTAATATTTTTTTTACCAGGTTAATAACCAATACCAATTTTTTATTTAGGGGCAATCTGTTTTCCTAGCATTTGAGTGAGGGTATTATTCCCATTAGTAAACTTTTCTAAGTCACTCTTCAATTTCACATTAGAAATTTTTAATTCATTGTTTTCTTTGATCAGTTGATCATTTTTCTCTTTTTCACTTTTGAGTTCAGATTTAACATTCACAGTGAGATCATTCTGTTTCTTCAATGATTTATATTTTTCTTTTAGTTCATTGCATGTCTCTTAAAGCATGATATAGTATTAAAACATTTATTTATTAGTCATTTTTTCAGAGTCACTTTCATCTTCAGAATAGTATCAATTATGTACAGAAGTGTCCAGTGTTACCTCAGATGTGTTTGTCAAAAAACACATGTTGGATTTGTGAGCCTGTTAATTATGTGATGTGTCTGGGTCACTTGAACTGTCCTCTGAAGCACTCCAGGTAGCTTTCATTTCCTTTTATACTACATGTCCTTGTACTCATATTTATTTTTTTATATGATCTTTGGACAGTCCGCCTTGATATGTCCTTTTCATTTACAATCATAACAGACAATTTCATCAGTTTTTCACTTATTTTCGAGTCCTTCTTCCAGTTTCCTTTTTGGACATATTTTCCCTTGATGTTAGGCTTTGTGAAAAATTTCTTCTTTTTATAAAATCATTTGAATCTTTTAGCTAGTTGAGCCAACTCCTCATCACTGTCATGTGATGATTTTTCACTAGACGAGATTTCTATAGAAGCTTCCAGTTTCCCTTTGTCTTTGTGTTTAGAGGTGGTGGTCTTGAATTAAACAGATTTCCTCTTTGGTTCATCCTATTCTTCCTTGTTGAATTTCATCTCTTCATATTACAAATTTAGTTTCCCAATGAGTTCTTTTAAAGGTAGCTTGCTGATGTTGCATGATTATTTAATAGGGACAGAGGTTCCCCACCATATGTGAAGGAGACATCTGAGAATTCTCATGATCTGTTCCTTAGCAGTGACTTCTATACCAAGTGAGATTATTGTGTTAACAATGTCATTGAACCTAAGATACAGGTTAGAGATTGGTTCATCAGGTTTCATCTAAAAATTATCATATTTAATTTTATAAGTATTAAGTCTCATTTTTTTTACACTAGATGTTCCTTCATGTGAGACATACATGGTATCCCAAATTTCATAGGCTGTTTTACAAGCAGAAATTCCATTGAATTCATCATCTCTTAAGGAGTAGTATAAAGAATTAATAGCTTTGTAATTATCATTTTAAGAGTTTTTGGTAGGTTCATCCCATGTGATTCTATCAGTAGAAGGAATTTTTTATTCCTGTATAATGGATGACCAAATCTCAAAACTCATACTCTCAAAATGAATTTCCATTTTAATTTTCCATTGATCACAGTTGGTTTCCTTAAAGAATGGTGGTCTGTTAGTTGCAGCAACTTCCAATATATTATCCATAATAACATAATAGGATTAAATAGATAGAAATATAGAATTAACAGAAAGTTACAGATCTTTAAGGTTTAACTACAAGTGCAATTGAGTAAGATTAATCAAGGTTATACTATTATAAGAGTTAGAATATTTATGTAGCTTCTTAGAAGATTGATTAATTCTTAGTATTCTTAAATTGTTTTATTAATATTACTTTTGAAGTTATTATACTAAGAGAATCTAGTTATAATTTCTTCCCAAGAATAACTATCAAAGTGAAATTAGTGATTTCTGAATTATATTGTAAATCAATAAAACATAGAAAACAAAATTAAGCAGCACATCGGATATGAATCAAGTGGTCCAGTATCAAGCCGAGACCTAAACCACTCCACTTGGTGATCACCTTACACTAAGTAGTTTATATAAATAAACATTGATCCATACCATAGATCATGGTTAAAAATAGTACACTAGACTGTACAGGCCGCACAGGGACCTCTTCCATAGTTCTTTATGGGTACAAATAGCCAGGCCACACAAGGACCTCTTCCACAAATATCTGTGGGTATAAAAAATATAAATGAATGTTGGAGTAAGGATATCTTGTCTCCTTCAGTTTCGTGCAGGAGACAGAGTGTGTTATTCTACAAGTACACACTCTGCTAGAAAAACAGATACACAACAGAGTAGAAATATGGACATGGGTTTAGAAGTAATCTAAGTGTTAGTATTATTTACTCTGAAATTCTTGAGATGAAGCAGATGCAGATCTTCAGTCCTCGTTAGTAAAACAGAGTGTCACGATTCAGCTTTTGTTTTTCGTTAGGTTCGACAATGAAAAGATGTTTTCTGGATTCCAGTGAACTTTGTATGTTCTTCAACAGAGTTGGGTTGTATGCATGTTAGAATCTTTCCTTTAGGAATTATCTCAGTGTTCTTCATTGTCATGCTCATAGACTTGTTTTTAATTCAATATTGTGTGCATCTTGATTCCTGACCACACTTCGATTTTATCTTGGAAATGCATGTGTTGGAACGGAAAAGTTGAATGGATGTCGCACATTTTACCTCATACTGTCAGATGATATATCTACAAAGAAATATTAATTATGTCAGTGCATTAAAATATTTATATATGACCATTAGAAATTAAATTGAAAAATGACAAAATAGTTTAATTAATTGTGTCACAGTAAGTCATGGAAAGGGTGTATCCTTCACATGGTGTCTAGGTTAATCATGGTGTCTTGTTTTCATTGTGTCTCATGGTCATGTGTTTCGTGGTCACGGTGTCTTGTTCACGGTGTCTTGTTCACGGTGTCATGTTCACGGTGTCTGCATCGCGGTGTTTGATTGTTCACAGTGTCTTGTTCTTCCCAGTGTCTTGTTCTTCACGGTGTCTCGCTTCATGGTGTCTGATTGTTCACAGTGTCTTTTTCTTCATGGTGTCTTGTTCTTCATGGTGTCTCTCTTCACGGTGTCGGACTATTCACAGTGTCATGTTCTTCACAGTTTCTTGTACTTCAAGGTGTCTTGTTCTTCACGGTGTCTTGTTTTTAACAGTGTATCTCTTCCTAGTGTCTTGTTTAATTTTCTAGAAATACATAATAAGTGGAAGACTTACGATGTATCAGGCTTTTCAAACTAACTGTATTCAAACATAATAAATGATGATCATAGAATGAATTATAATTAATAATTTTTCAAAGAAGGTATGATAAAAGTAAATCAATTATGGTATTAAGTAATTAAACTAAATGTATTGGAATTAATGGTTCTTCATAAAGCAAGAGAATACTTAAACAATAATACACATGAATACACATGATTGTGATATAATTTACAAGAGTTAACTATGTAGAATAGGATTTGTTATCATTAAAACATGATTAGTTCATGAGGAGTCCAACAACAGTATTAGCCAATTATTAATGTACCTCATACCAAAAAATATGTGTGATACCATTACTGATATCGATTCTTATACTAATATTGATCTATTTTAAACAAATTAATAACATTATACATCACTATATCCCTTAATCATTGAGATATAAGAGATTAGTATGGTAATTACATGTGTTAAAATATTCATATTCTCATTCTATTAGTTATAGTCATGGTCAGATTCTAAAATTATGTGTTATTTGTATCCTTATCCCTTTGTAGTGGCTGTATGAGTGTAGAAGATTTTATATCTCCATATAAATCCACATCAACCTTATATATGAGTTTTAAGTGTGGTAACATATTCCCAACATCATAAACATCCACATACCCCTTTACTTATTAAAAAATAATCTGTGTAAAAATAAACTAGAAATTTTCTTATAGAATTCATTATAATTTTCCCATCATTACTAGTGATGTTATGTTTCCACTAAGACATTAGTTATAATTTCTTCACTTTTTTCAATATAATCATCATGGTATATTACTTTTTAAAAATAATTTTCCACAACCACTCTAGATGAAATAAAATTTTCCAATAATGCTGTTATCATATTATGGGATTTCATCCCCATTAATTGGAAAATACTAGTTCTATTTAACATTGATATTACATAATTGACTTGAAGTATAATTGTATTATAAAAATACATAAATTATTCATGTGTATGGAAATATCATAGCATTCCATGAAATCCCATTCCAAAACATTAAAAATCACTAATGTAGTTTCAAATTTAATTTTTTTACAGAGATAAATTTCTTTCAAAATTATAAACCATTATTTACATATTTTTATATAAATTAAGAATTAATATAATAGAAAATATATTTAGCATATATTCTATGGGGATGGTAGTGTCTATTAGAGTGAAATATAATTTTACATTCCTAAAATACCCATTTCATTTATCCCAGCATGCCATAAAGGAAACTTATCAAACCAGAGGGTTCCACATTGCCCTTATCACATAACATATTTACATCCACCACCCCCTAGGGTCCTCTATCAGACATTTTCCATAAAATTAATTGATTAAATGCTTTTGTATTCAAATAAAACTGCATGTGTGTACACTCACTTAGTACTATGGCATTATAAATAATAGAAAAAATGATTCTATCAATGTGGTGTCACACTCTTTATGTGCCTATGAAAATGAATAGATATTATATATTCCTTTATTTAGAAAATGGAATTTATTCTTTGTTCTACCAATGAATATGATTATGTAGTATTACATGGACCCCACATCTATCATTCAACTCTTATATTCGATGAATCAGCACATCCCTATGTAGTATAAGTGACCAGTGAACAATAAGGGATATAAGTATATGTCATTTTCCATTGATCAACAATTTTAATGTTATCACAATGCTCATAGATTTTTTCCTCACCTTTATTACTTCTCTACTTTTGTTCATCATTCATGGTATTTGATCGGCAGTTTACTATCGATGATGGGAACCAATTTTATATTGTAGTATATTCTCCACCCAATGTTATCAAATGTGTTTTAATTTTATCCTAAAAAATTAACCATTTCGAATTAAGAAAAATTATTAGAGAAAGTACAATTGTTTAAAATAGTCAACTCTATTTCATCCTGAATAAAAAATTAATTTATGTGATTAAAATTTAGTTATCTCTATCTCTCTACCATATATTTGTATTTATATGTGTTTCATATATTGATTCATCCAAATGAAAATGTTATCTCAATATTAAATAATTATTTATCAATATTTATTTTTATGGTACCTCAAATTACATGCATCATATTGTGAAAATTATAAGGGCATTAAAATTATTTCAATTGTTTGGAAATTACTCTATAAATTTTTTTCTACATTTATTTATTTTTAATTTTAAAATAGGGATAAAATTTTGATAAATAAATCCTCCATAAAAAATTTCTCAAAATAGTGAGTTATATATTAATTATTCTCATTTCATTCTATTTTGTTCAAAATGAATAATCAATATCTTTTGGTTTGTATAATTTCAATAGTTCGCTTATTCAATTACTAGAATGGAGTATATTCAATCATAGATTATCTCTATAATTTTTTAAAAAATAAATTAAACTCAAAATTATTTAGAAACCTTATTTTATTATCAATATGAATATGAGGATATATAATATGGTGTATGAATCAAATATCCTAAGAACATTCCATCCCTAAAGAATAATCAAATATATTTTACATAACAAGGAGGTATGAGGATAAGAATCAAAGAACCATTCAATGATCTTGGGGATCCATTATTTTCTCGATTATAGATCATCCATTAACTATCCTTTTCACTAGAAAATGTTGTATAAAGGGTTTATTCCATTTAAATATGTTATTATGTGATTTATATATAACCTTTTAAAAAATTGTTTTATAAAATAATAAAAATAATGATACTCTACATCAAATAAAAATTCCCAAATATTTTCTATATTACATGAAAAATATTCCCTGGAAAATATAAACCCCGCATTGTGGATTCACATATGGAATAAATTTAACATTCTACCATACAAACAGTTAGAAATATTTCCAATTATTATTTTTCATATATTAATTTTTAATTATGAATATTCATATAAAAAATTATATAATAGATTGATCTAAATTTCATTATTAAGGATAATCCCAATATATTATAGTATTAAGGATGAACATTATTATCATGAATAAACAAGTAATATTTTATAATCATTACTATAAAATGGTGCATGCTGATATATCCCTTTCATCAGGGTTAGTATATGTATTTAATAATGTAAATAATAATGGATTATTTTTATATAATTTGAGTATAAACAATATACACATCCCTGATAGATATCAGGTAATGGGGTATAAACATAACTAAATGGGCATGACATCAATCCACCTTTCCCAAATAGGATTACTAACTTAAAACAATGATATCATATATTGTGAGAAACATAATTCTAATATTTCTAAATATTTATCATTCAAGAATAAAAATTATAATGATAGTTTATCCACCATATTGAATCTATCCTCACATATTGAAACATAAAATCTAACACATAAACAAGTATTAATTTTGTTTTCATTTAATATCTCTTCATTCATAGATAAACTACCTCACTTCACATCTAACACACTTAGAAGCTCTATATTCAGTGGTACAAATTAAAATTCATCCCTAATAATTTCAAGAAACTGAAAATTATTCCCCATACCCATTACACATTTGAAGAAAAATTAAACTGATATATGTAATCCCCAAAAAATAGTAATGTAATAAAAATGGTATTACACTACATTAGAAATACTATCACTAAACCCATAGAAAAATGAGATAATAATAACAAGGAAAAGAAGACACATAAAATCCAAAACGGAAAAGGCCCATATATAATAGGGAAAAATATCTCAAGAAAAAATCCTCAAACTCAATCAATTGAACTCCCATGTATAGAAAACAAGAATAATATATAAAAAAAAGAAATATAAATACTAAAAAATTATTCTAAAAATCAATGCACATAGAATAATAGAATTATATTCAGACTAAAATAAATAAGAATAGAAATAAGAGGAAAAAAATAAACCTTATCTGAGTGAATCATAGTAAATAAAACCATAATAGAATAAAAATATTCATAACTCACAAAAAATAGAATAAATTAAAAAGAAATTGATGAAAAAAAGACATGATATGTTTTTAGGGGTTTCCAATGATTGATAATGACCGAAAACTAGAAGAAGAAAATAATATAAAGATAAAAGGTTCTTTATGAATTATTATTCCAGAGGGGATAATGATTGTAAATTTAAATAGAAAATATATAATTGATAAGATACACAGAAACTATTTATATAGTTCTAGTATAATTGTGAACTATGTATTTATAGGGTTAGTTTGGTGGATTAAAAAAATCCAATTAATATTTTTGTAGGATTGAAGAAATAGAATTGTTGTACCATAAAATCAAACCATGATTGATTAATTATAAATAATTTACAATCTATATATTATCACATGAAATAAAATTATAAATTATATATTTTCATTTTAAATTGATCATAAGATATGTGTTATTTTTTAAAATAGTAATTCAATAATTATAATTACCATTAATTAATTAAATATATATTTTAAAATTTTAATAATTGATATATACCTATATATATATTTGAATTTAGATTTATATTGTGTATAAATATAAATCATACATTTTATAAATTTTAAATGAAAATAAAAAATTGTGGATTATTTAATGCACATTTCAAAAAATATAATTGTGATGTTTTACAGTAAATATATTTTAAAAAATAGAATACAAATGAGATTGAGTTTTTTTTGGAATTAAATGGTTTAGGGTTATAGTTTATTTTTTATGGAATCACACTCCTTCATCTATATTTACAACAACTGTTGTTGTTCACACATAGGGCCCAACTAATGATTATACATTCCAATGAACGTGTCATGAAAATAATGTGATTAATTCTGGATGTATACTTACCATAATAGTTCAATTACTTATACATTCACAATATATGTTAATTTTCTAGTATTATATGAGTTTTTATAAGGTTACAATAGTTGGCTACTATAATGGGAACCTTCCCAAATTATGAATATAATCATAACCATGCATCCTTTGGAAAAGATATATTTATCTGATGAGACATATATGATTTAATACAATCTAGTTATTGGAGATTATATACATTGAGATTATTTATCATGAAGTTTTCATTTGGTGATATTTAGTATTAGAGATTAT
This sequence comes from Viscum album, assembly GCA_963277665.1. Lineage (NCBI taxonomy): Eukaryota > Viridiplantae > Streptophyta > Magnoliopsida > Santalales > Viscaceae > Viscum > Viscum album. The sequence continues at coordinate 1,092,196,303 of OY728130.1, forward strand.
GACGGCTAACCCAGTAATAATGTCATTAGTGCAATGACAATGACTTATTAATTAATATATTATTTCTCTCTAATGAGTATTGGAAGAATATATTTCCTAAAATTTTATTCAAATATGGGTTTTGGATTATATCCATTTTCATAGTAGACTTTGTATAGTCAGTATAATTAAATAGGAGAAATATATACCATGTTTTGAAGAGTGATTGAAATAATTTTGTGTCTTTTTTATGATATTTTTATTATAAAGGGATTCTATTACATAGTTTTCATAGGGATTAGTTGTAGTTAAATTTACCCCTTATATTTTTCGTGTATATGATGTGTTTCATGATTCTACTCCTAGTTTTTGAGTTATACTAATTACTACGTCGATATGGGGATAGAGGGTCACACCCAAAGTGTATCCAGATGTTCTATAGATTTAGTTGCATTAGAGTTTCAGATGATGTGACCTAGATTTATATAGATGGATGATTATCTCAGTATGAGTAATAATATCTAATTAAATTATATCAATTAATATTTTATTTATTTTATAAAAGGGTGAATTGAATTTATTTCTCAATATATTCACTATTTATTTAATATTCAATAATTTCACAATGTAAAATTTTTTTTCCGATGACTATTTATTATTTAGGCTTCCATAAATATATTCTTGAAGAAATAATATAAGTTAATTGTTTATACTTCATTATGTGGGATGTGATAATATTGACATTGAGATATGATGGGTACATGATATTTTTGAAAATCAAAATTAGTCCTGAGTGAAATTTTTGTCCATATATATTTGCTAATATTTTTATGAAATAAAGTGAAAATAAAATATTTTTCCAATGTAACTAAATATAACAAGAAATTCCAATAATAAGCAAAAAGCTTCTGACCATTAATTATGAAGAAATAAAAAGTGCATAAGAGGGTGATATGGGGGTGTGAACTTGACCACTACAAGAAAAGAATTATTAAAAATAATTATATGATAAGGCATTCTCATTACCATATTCATCAGCCTTTTCCCATTTATATGGAGAGTAACCTCGTTTGAAGAGTTTAAACATATAATCATTAATAATTTATATCACATTAGAAGGGAACCAGATGGATATAGTCCTTGGTATGGTTGACTAGTCTGTCCTCACTCTTCTCTTTGGGGGAGGAGAGATAAATCCCTCTCAGTCAATAATATTATTATTCCCATGTGGATAATTTCATTCAATGGGGATTTTCTAATGCTTGGATAATGAGGGGGTTAGGCATGGCCAGCCTAAGTGGGGCCCATTCCATTACTACCCCAAGCCTACCTTCAATTGGCCCATGGCTGGAAAGTAGCATTGACTAGGCATATACCACAAATGAGAGGAATTTTTCTATGTACTTGTAGACACGAAAACAACTCGAAGAAACAAAAAGGCGGAAATTTAGAAACACTATGTAGACAATGCATGCATACACTGAGATAACAACCAGAGAGTAAGATAGTATGAATGTATAATGTAAACAATGCCATAAATCATTCCTACCAATGATATAGTAAGAAAAATAAGATACACAAGTTCCCGAAACACATTAGCAGGAAACCCTACCTGATGAGTTGGTGTATGATAGTTGTTTGAAGCTTTAGAAGAACATCACGTCTGTCTGACCTATCTAAGAATCACCTGGTCCCGATCCACCTAGGACTCCATCAATGTTTTGGTTTTCATCAGATGACATGACTTGTGTAGGGAAGTCTCATGTAGATGTGATTAAAACAATACTGGGAAGGATGTACTAAAATCAAAAAGGAATACCATAATGTAATATACGAAGTATACCATAAGAAGTGAATAAAGAATAATTGGATCTACACATGTATACATCTAAAACACATATACCCAGTATATCTAGATAAACTAGTATGCAGCCAAAAAGGAATGATGTAAGTCACAAACAATCATTATCCATATGATTATGCTCGAGTCATGTTCGATCCAACTGAACTCACTCTTTGAGCCATGATGTCATCATACAATTTTTCGAAGAGGCCACCTAATTTTGGACCCACCCAACGTGAAAATACTATTCACATATCATCGTATATAGAGACGGGATCCTTCCCAAAGAATACCAACAACCCAGTCTGTATTAAACTGCCACATAATGGATCCTTCTCAGAGAATATGAAAAACACAAATGATGTGGCTCATAAAGTCAAGGATCCTTAGGAGAGTATAGAAACAACCCTATAGATACGGACCACTAGATTAAGAACTATCACCCTGCACTCTAAGGTCATTTCAATTCCCACAATACTCTACCATGAGTGATAGCGTATTTCTCTAGTCCCAAGGAGGGATACTGAAACACTTTCTTTAACTCAAACTTAAGAGGGGACTACTATCCATTGTTTTGGGTGCAATTTCATATTAAATCCTCGGTGAAAGAACCAAAAAAATATCTAGCAATATGGGAACATATAATAACACAATAACACATTCCAAAAAAACTACCTCATAATGAGGTTCGCAATGCCATAGAAGCCTCATCAAACAAGACTTTCGTTTGAAGGTTACAAAAATTTTAGTGAAAAATATTGACCATGGTCCATTCCGGGTCAGACACAGCATGACCCCCTAGGCCTAGTTTTGTAGGGTTCCTCCAACCTGGCCCACTAGCTGTGGGCTAGACCCATTGTCCCACACATGGATAGCCAATACACGTGCGTTCAATTGGCATGGTTCCACATGCAGCCAACATGTATGGCTACAGCATCCTCGAACTCCCTCACGGCCTTCACAACCATGGGCTCCAAATGAACCCTATCTCGTACACCACCCCTCTTCGTCGCATCCCTGCTCACCAGCTATATCCGCTGCTATAGAAGGCTCCATTTTTGTCAAGCCTGGACCACGTCCTCACACTATACCTCTGACCTCCCCATCAGTGGTCTGTTTACCTTGTGCTCCACCTGGCTTCCCACCACCCCTCCCATCGGGCTGTGGACCAACTCCGCCATTGGCCTCCCTTTAGGAAGACACTATCTAAATCATGATATACTTTGACCTAGCTGAGTCCACATTTATGGCCACTACCTTACACCATTTTAAACCACTTCCCCAGGTCTTTTTGGTGTCGAATCCCGGATCTCAAATCATTTCACCTTGGATTAAAGGCACAACAAACCTCTTTTCATATTTTGCGAAGCATGAGGAATGAAAAAAGATTCGGGGAAATATATAAAACCATAGGAATTCCCAAATATAGGATATTGTACTTCATTGCGTTGGACTTGATCTTTTCATGTTATAATGATTAATTAAGTGGAAATAAAATGAATCTCCAAAGAAAATCATCCCTCATAATCAATCTGCCTAAATGATCTATCCTAAAATAATGATGAAACTGTGGATTAACCTATTATTTGGATGGTAAATGTTCATCTATGAATTAAAAAATTGGGAAATGATCAAGATTAAAAAAACACCCAACTTGGAGTTTGGATTAGTCATTAAAGAAGGGAGAATTTTCCTTGTCATCATTCACCGATATATCAATCTTCAATCAGTGTTCCTTTCTATGATATGTCATAACAATCAATAGAACCTCCTTCTATTTGGATCATGGAAACACCAGGTTTATGTTCATAACCCTAGATCCCTTGAAAACCTTAATAAAAAGAAAAAGGTAATATCTGCATCTAAATAAAATATCAATAATAAATATATTATTTCCAATACATCCAAAATCTAACCCTCATTTCCAGCCCACAGTTGTCAATGATTGTCCGAACCTATGGTAAATTCATTTTTCAAAATGCAACAGTGCCCTCAAGTTTCTAATATAAGCACTTATTTTTATTTTTTTGCCATTTTAAAGAAAAATTTCATGCTCGCTTTATTAAAAACATAACATTATTCAATGACTTGTTTCCGGAATACTGTTCCTCCGAATCACACAAAATCTCAATTCATAGTCTCATAATTTTCCCAATTAATTTATAAATATAAAACTACAGAAAATATGAGTAATTACATTCTCCCCACCATAGGGATTTTCATCATCAGAATCCAAAACAAGGTAAACATAAAAAAATTTGTGGGTACTCAGCACAAATTTTATCCTCCCACGCATAAGTTCACTCCTGGAGATTCTTTTACTGACACCTAATTCACAATAGATGATTAGACCACCCATGATGGATCCTTTATTTTTGGACCTTGATCTCCATTGGTTATTCCACAAAAGTCCCCCCATCATCAATATCGTTCTCTCCCCAATTAATGGTGTGTGTTGGATCATGAACGTACCTCTTCAGCTACAACGCATGCAAGATTTTGTGTACTTGGTGCAACTCTGAGGGTATAGATAGCAGTTACTCCACCTCATCAACTCTATATAGAATCTGAAAAGGTTCGATGTATCTTAGAGATTAATTTCTGACCAAGAAAAATCTTCACAACCTCTGTCAGGGTGAGACCTAAAGGAGCAAATGGTATTACTCCTAGAACTCTAGATTCCTTCATCTCCTACCATCATATGACTTCATCTATCTCAATACAGTCCTCATTTACTCCTGGGTTATCTACCTCTTCTTAATGGTATCCCACATCAACAATGGAACCATGAGTGAAAATTATCTAGGTCCAGTCCAATAAAGTTGCGACCTGTGTGGTCACCTGTATAAGGCCTCGAATGGTGCCATACCAATGGTAGAGTGGTAGCTATTTTTGTACATAAACTCCAACAGTGGACGGTGATTCTACTAGCTATGATTGAAGTACACAATACTGACCTGTAACATATTTTCTAGAACCTAAATGGTTCTATTAATCTCGGGATGGAACACCGTGCTCTAGCCTAATTGAGTCCCAAATGCCTCTTGCAAAACATTCCACAGCCGAGATGTGAAACGATCATCACAATCTGAAACGATTGAGAATGGAACTCCGTGAAGAAGAACTATCTCTTAAAATTAGAGATGTCACATGTTTTCAAATGAACTCTTCTCCAATATTGGTGTGAAGTGGGATGACATGGTGATTCGTTCCATGATCATCCAAATGGTATCCTAACCCCTGGATGTGTGTGTTGAACCCATCACAATGTCCATCGATTCCCATCCCACATGCACCTCATCACATCAAGAGTTTAGGTTAATCCCAGTAGAACATGGTGCTCATACTTCATTTCCAATAATGTGAGGCATTGATAAAGAAACTATACTAAATTATTCTTCAACCATTGAAACCAGAACTTATTTCGGAGGTCTTGGTACATCTTCACTAGGCCAATATGTACTACTAGAGGGGACATGTGGATCTTCCGCAGAACCTACTCCTGCAATACTACTGGTAAAATTCATCACCCTCTAAAAATAACTGCATGAACCTAACATATCTTATATCCATTAGGGGAATTCCATGTGGATTACTGATCACATCGGGTCATGTAGTCTGTATACCCAATGTGTGCCACCCTGAATCGTTACAGCAGCGGAGCGGTGAAAACCATCATCTGAAGGTAATTTATTCTAAATCCATTTATTAAAGATAATTGTAACATGGGAAATTTCCTTGATGCTTCAATTAGTAACTACTAGATGGATCTCCCAGCGACAGCTTCCACCACCAAATTCTAGATAACAAGAGTATATATAATCTCAAAGTCATAGTCTTGGAGGAACTGTAGCCATCACCTTTATCCCATGTTGAGATCCTTCTGGGAGAATATATTTTTTAGACTATTGTGCTCAAATTACATGGTAAAACACTCAACCATCTGGTAGTGTCTCCCCATTTTCAATGCATAGACTATTACCAAAAGCTCATGATCAAGGGTCACGTAGTTCTGCTCAGGCGGTCTCAACTTGCACGAACCATAGGAAATCACTAATTTATTATGTCTGAAGACAAAACCATGCCCAATCCTGAATGAATAATATAACACTACATACCTAACACCATCATCTATTAGTCTTATGATGGTAGAGATCGTCAATATTTTCCTCATCTCCTGAAATTGCTACTGTAACTTCTCAATCAATTAGAAAGGATTCCCCTTCCGTGTCAAAGAAATCAAGGTTGTTGTAACTCTCGAAGTTTTAGGTAAAAACCTTAAGTAGTCCCTAGCCAAACCCTGGAAACACCACACCCTAGTAACACTATTGGATGGCTCCGAAGAAAGCACCACCTTTATCATGTAACACCCCAAGCTTTCACGTTACGCTTCTCTTTGAATAACACAGTAGCGTAATTTTTACGCAACTTCGAGTTCTAACACACACCAAAACCAATCAAACTAGCCGTTATGAATAGTAATACCCTTTTTTTTAAATTTTATAAATTTTATATTTTAAAATAGACTTTATTTTTTGATTCAGAATATCGAAATTAGCTTAGGGTGAATTTTTGGTACTTTTCTGATATCTTTCATATTTTGATGAATAGTGATAATTACAAAATTTTAATTAAAAACATCTTTTTTAATCGAAATAATTAATAGTGATAAATTATACATTTTAGTGGTTTTAAAGTATATTTAGAATATATTTTAACCATTTAATACATTATTGGTCATTAGACATAATTTCACATTTAAACCGGATATAAACAAGTGTCAATTTTTTGATAGTTATTATTTCTTAAAAACACGCTTTTAGTTTTGACAGCGGGAATTAATTTTAAATTAATTTCTGCCACTTCTGTGTCTTGAATTTGGAAAAATGGAATTCATATTTGGAATTAGGATTCCCAAATTGTTTAAATATGTTACCCTTATTTTTAGACATTTTGAATAATTACTTCGGTAAATATTTTATTTACCATGGTTAAAGGGTAAATCTGGTAAATATGGGTAAAAATATAATATTATAATAATATTAAATTACCCTAAAACATGTCCTAACCCTACTGGTTTATACATGTCTGACCATTGGTATCTTTTGGTCGATTTTGGGACCCCATGGATCCACTTGCAAGTTATAATGAAACTTTATATTAATAAAGTTAAAGTAAATACAAAAATGACATAAGCGTATATCTTTTAGTAAACAAAATTTTACATAAGGTTATATATGTTATATTTTCGACTATAAATATTCATTGTAAATATAAAACAATTTCCTACATAATGGTATTTTATTTATAATTTTTATACATTTAATAATTAAATTTATTTATGACACAATAATGATGCAGTATTTTCCTTATTAATGAAAGAATGAAATAATTAGTATCATAAATGTTAAAATAAATTTAATTTTAAAGTTTTGATGCCATCCAGGAATTTTATTTGTTAATATTACATTTTAGGATTTAGTAAATAAATTTGGTTTGAATTAATAATGTTGTTACGACTTTAACAAAAATCAATTATTAAATATTGTCAAAATTGACATAAATGAGTTTTTAAAACATATATTATATTATTAATTGATATTATATTCTTAAAAATCTAATTTTCGGCCAAAGGACTTATATAATGATAGTTGTATAATTAATGGACCACTTGGGGGTCACTTGGAAGTATATATTATGTTTATGAACCATATAATATAAAAATACAAAGTGACATGCTAAATGTCAAACTATTTAACTAAGAGTTAAATATTAATGATAAGGATAATATAGTGACCCAAACTTATCTAAAAATCTATTGGATGAATGGATTGCGACCCATACCCAACTTAGACTTTGAATAATCCTCTTTGGAGCCATTGGAAACCGAATATTAATTTATTATTAATTAATACTTTAAGTTTTTTCTAAAGAGCCCCTCCTTCCCCTTATAAAAGTACACCACTTATATCCAATTCTTCATAGCTTCAAAGCAATTTTTTTGTCCAACACCTTCCCAATTATCCTCTAAACTTTCCTCAATTCAACCTAGAGGCCTTCCATTAGTCAGAAATCCAACTTATGGAGCCCTTTTGATCAAATCAAAACGAAGAACCCGAAGAAGAGGTAATGTTTTCACCACCCTATTTCAAGTTCATTTCTTCTTCAACTTATTCTTTATTTGTTATTTCCATTCTAAAATAATAACTCCAGTATCTTCTATATACTGTGATGTTATTATAAATATGGTACAACCATATTCAGTATTCTATCCATACTTTTAATGACATGTCACCATACGTGCGTACATATGACTTACCGTCTCCACGTCGTGGTGTAATTGTTATTCAAAACATTATTATTTGGATGGGTAAGATAATGATGTGTAATTGAAGTAAATAAATAATATAACATTATAATGATTCTGTATATATTATATACCATCCAATTATAAATTATTTTAATATCAAAATAAAGATATTTTCTCTCGTGCGTACGTACGGATTACCGTCTCCACGACACAATGAGATTCATTTCTAAGTTCCCCATTCATCGACAATTATAAAAATATATATTACTAATAAGTATGTAATATTTGACATAATATTGATACTGGATATATATATATATATATATATATAAGTATTTATTTACTTACATATATCTTATTCACTTACATCCGTTCAATAATATATGCAAACTGAAACAACGTTTATTCGTACGTACGGATTCCCGTCTCCATAAACGGTGGTTTCCATTTAATATATATGTCTATTATACATATTTATATTATAAATATATATGATATATAAATATTTTTTTATATTCTAGAAGTATTTAAATCATGATCTAAGTGATACAATCAAGAGTAACAAGTTAAAACACATACAATAATGAAAGCAATTATTACCTGAAATATTAATATAACATGGAAATTATTATTAAATGGGTAGTATAAAGACATAAATGAATAATGTATGATATCATAAATATTAATATGGTTCTTTTATAATTTAATAACATACTATAGTCTTCATACAAGAGGTTAAACGTACCACTGACTAATGGAATGTGCAAGGTAAGGGGTTTTCATCTCACTCCTTATTCCCGTGAGATTCGTCCCATATTTACACTATTACCTTTTGTGTGGTGCACATATTGCCCATAATTGTATTCTTTGTGTAATAAAATTTAATTTATGTGTATTTACATATTCATTTTATGATAACTCTTTCATGGGGTGTATGTTTTGTATGTTACCAAATTCGTAAGGGTTAATTCCTCAATCTCATTATTATCCGAGACTGTGTATGTGTTAGTATTTACTAGGACATTTTTATCATCCATTTCCATTTTCATAAAATTGGTTTAAAATGAATATTTTAAGGATTTGTAAAAATTACACTTTATCATGATCAAAAATATAAATGTTTTAAATATTTATCTTTCTAATCCTTTTTAATTAATGTACATGTTTTCAAAAATGATTTTAAGGATTTATTTATATGTACATTAATGTTTTGAAATGATAATTCTTTTCAGAAGTTTCAAAGTGGTATGGGACACTTTTATTCAAAAATATATTTTAAATTACTTCCTTTATAAATGTGTGACTCTTAAAAGATTTTACAAAAAGGATATTTCTCTCAAAAAGTTTTACTCATCATTTTCAACTGTGTCAACAACCTTTACTGGATATTATTTTTGATTGAGGTTGATTTATTATAATACAAATCTTCCATATTGTATTGAATTTTTTGTGATATGTTTGAATATGGATGTGTTATTTTTATACCATTCATGGTTTAGGGATAAAGTATTGACATTTCGTGTGGTAGTTTTAATACGAATGTTTATGTTATGTTTAAACCTTTTCATATGTGGAATTCATTGGACTTAGTAAGTGATGGGTGGAGCCCGCTATAGCTCCTCGATGCATTGTTAGGTCTCATCAGACAAACTAGTGTCTTGGAACAAGTCCTTGACAAAATCTTATTTGTAGTCTTGGCATAGGGCCTTGACTATGTGGTTAGGATAGTCTGGAATTATGCATTCCATCATTATGAAAGTGGTTATTGATATTGCATGTGATTATTCGGGTAATAGAATATCCATGTGAATAAGTAAATGGAATTAAATCATTTCGTTTCTTCCATATTATGCTGAAGTTGAATTTTAAAAGGCTTTTGTTTTAGTTATACATTGCCTTAAATTTTTATGCTTATGTATGAATGTTTCCGCTGTATTGTTATCCTTACTGAGAATCTGAGATCACCCCTTTCTATGTTTTATTTTTCCCAGGATTATAAGAAGTGTATTGTGATTATTATGCAGGGTTAAGCCAAGGATAATGGCGTTCGTGAAGGATTATTTATGTATTTTTGTATGTTAAGAGGTGTAATGTAACATTCATGTATTTAATCTATTTTCCAAGACTACTAAACTGATCGGTCCTTCGGGACTTGATTCCTTGTAATCATGCTAATGTATTAAAATAATACACCGAATCTGGGTAACTAGGGTCGAGGCGTTACAGTTGGTATCAAAGGAAGTTTAGCAATAACCTTGGAGGCTAGATTTAGATAAACTTTGATTAGAGCACATAGACCTAAGATAGAATTTGGGGATTAGTATAGAAGAAATTCCTAGAATTTTGGTAATGGAGATATTTTGTGAGTTTTCCGAGAAAATACATCCCGGTTTGGATACGAGCAGGTAGAGGCGGATCTGGCACACATGTACCTAGGGGTAAAACCCAAAAACACTGCTTTGAGCTAGACTCGAATGGGAACTGGTGCACAACAATGGGCCTTTCCGCACTCTTGGTTACGACACTACTGAGGGATATGCTTAGGATAATTATCAGTTTCTTTACAAATCATTATGAAGATTTTATGATTATATACTTCTCAATGAAAAACTCTTTATCATTATGGATTATATCCATAAACCTTTCAATTTACGTTAGATATTTTACAAGTTAGTAATTATTCATTGAAATTCATAAACTGAACTAGTTTATGCCATTGTATAGAAATGATGCCCAGTAGAAAGAATGTGAACTCCAGCAATACGTATGATCCAAAGAGTAAGAAGGATCATATCTTTCATGGTATTAAGCCAACATTTAGAAGGGAAATAGTCTCCCATGTATTCTCTACATTTGAAGAAATAGTATCATGTGTTAATAAGATACGTAAAAAAATTATTTGAGTCCTATGGCTTTGAAGGGAAGCAAGAGAAGAAAAGGATGTAAGAGATAAATATTTATAAAGGGAAGAGGGAAAAGAAGAATTTTCCCATATGTGATAATTGTGGGAAGAAACACCCTGGAACTTTCCTGAAGGGAATGAGAGTTTGTTATGAGTGTGGAGAAAAAGGACACCATGTACGTGACTGCAAGGGTAAGAAAAAGGTTTCAAATGTACAATGCTTCATCTACATGGTGTTGGGACACTATGAAAACCAATGTCCAAATCATCAGAGTATACCCCAAATGATGTTATTGGATAATAATCAAGTTATGATACTACCACAGATGGAGAGGAATGATTAGAGTTCTTATGTTGTTATTAGAGAATTATGTCATTTGAGTGTTGTATCAACAATGTACTGGTTATAATAATTATGGATTATATAAGGATTGTACTGCAGTACTATTTCAATAAGGACTTGAGATTGTGTCGAACCAAGAAAAGTGACTCAATAATAGGTTCATTTTTTGGAAAATATATGGTTAAGAGAAAGATAAACCATAATATGGTTCTGAAACCAAGGTAGTGATTTTGGAATAATACATGATTGATTTGAATAAATTATATTGGATATTATTGACTACCTTGAAAATGATTAATGATTTGTATATTCCACCATTGTTGGAGTTTACAACATTTTTTTAAATAAGGAGTATATCTAGTATTCCATAAGGAATAAGGGATCATGAATGTAATCAATACAGTTTTATGGTAATTCAGGATTTTGTAGTGTTTTAAAAGAATACATGATGAAGGTGTTCACATGTTATTAAGCAGAAAAAGGATATTCATTGTGTTGTCTTCCTTATAAATTTTGGACTGTGAGTTTGGACAGAAGTATTTTGGATAATTCTAGTTTGAGATTATTTTTGGATTTCCATAAAAGGACAACCCGGAGGTTGGGCAGCAACCCGTCGCATCCGGTAAGACGGCGAGATTTGAACCCGCAACCGAAGGGAGACAAGGGTGTATCGCCTACAACTGGCCAACGTGATGTCCTGTATTCAATAATGTTGTCTTTTTAAAAAAAAATCTGGTAGATTAATTATAAATTAATTTTTTTAACCCTATACGAATAGGATAAATAGAATATTATTTTTAAGATCTATTATCTTTTACAGTTAAAGATGAGTTTGTGGTAGAAATTAGTTAAAGGATGGAAATCTTCATATAAAGTGTATATTTTTCTTCTTATCTTATTCTATGAAGAAAATAATTCTTAAAATTTAGTGAAGGGATCTTAAAACCAAGAATATGTTATCCTAATACCATATGTTTTGTTGAACCAATGGTTTTTTAAATCATCATAGATTGATGAATTTAAGGCCCCCAATTTTACACTTGTTTGGGATTGATGACCTCAATCACTACCTATAAATATTTTGTTTTTTCCTCTAATTATATTTCTCTAATTTCCACCAATGTTCTCCTAATCGAGATCATAATTTGGTGGTGACCATTTCATTTCACTTTTCCTCTTATTAAGACTAAATTTTATTAACCTAATTTCTGATGAGGGTTATCCCAAAGGTATTTTCTATTTTCAACCATTTATTTTTTAAAATTAATTTTAAATTATGAGGATGAAATTTATTGATGTAGGGGAGAATTTAACACCCCAATCTTCCATGTTACACTTCTCTTTGAATAATACAGTAGCATATGTTGTACGCAACTTCGAGTTCTAACACACCCCACAACCAATCAAACTAGCCGTTATGAATAGTAATACCCACTTTTTTAAATTTTATACATTTTATCTTTAAAAATGGTCTTTATTTTTGGATATTTAACATCAAAATTAGTTTAGGGTGAATTTTTGGTACTTTTCTGATAACTTTTATATTTTGATGAATAATGAAAATTACAAAATTTTAATTAAAAACAACCTTTTTAATATAAATAATTAGTAGTGATAAATTATGAATTTGAGTGGTTTTAAAGTATATTTAGAATATATTTTTACCATTTAATAAAATTTTGGTCATTGGACATAATTTCACATTTAAACCGGACATAAACAAGTGTCAATCTTTTGATTGTTATTGTTTCTTAAAAACACGCTTTTTGTTTTGACAGCAGGGATTAATTTTAAATTAATTTCTGCCACTTCTGTGTTTTGAATTTAGAAAAATGGACTCCATATTTGTAATCAGGATTCCCAAATTGTGTAAATAGGTAACTCTTATTTTTAGACATTTTGAATAATTGATTCGGTAAATATTTTATTTAACATGGTTAAAGGGTAACTCCGGTAAATAAGGGTAAAAAAATAATATTATAATAATATTAAATTACCCTAAAACATACCCTATCCCTATTGGTTGATACATGTCTGACCATTGACATCTTTGGGTCGATTCTAGGACCCCATGGATCCACTTGCACGTGATAATGACACTTTATATTCATAAAGCTAAAGTAAATACAAAAATGACAAACATATATCTTTTAGAAAAAAATATTTTACATAGAGTTATATATGTTATATTTTAGACTATAAATATTCATTAGAAATATAAAAAAGATTTCCTATATAATGGTATTTTAATTATAATTTTTAGACATTGAGTAATTAAATTTATTTATGACACAATAATGATGCAGTATTTTCCTTATTAATTAATGAATCAAATAATTAGTATTATAAATGTTAAAATAAATATCATTTGAATGTTTTGATTCCATCCACGAATTTAATTCGTTAATTGTACATGTTAGTATTGGGAAATGAATTTGGTTCTAATTAATAAAGTTGTTAAGACTTTAAAAAAAGTCAATTATTAAATATTGTCAAAATTGACAAAAATGAGTTTTAAAAAAAATATTATATTATTAATTGATATTCCATTCCTATAAATCTATGGTTAGGCCAAAGAGCTTATATAATTATAGGTGTATCATTAGTGGACCACTTGGGGGTTTCTTGGAAGTATATATTAATTTTATTAACCATATTATATAAAAATACAATGTGACATGGTAAATGACAAACTATTTAACTAAGAGTTAAATATAAATGATAAGGGTAATATATTGACCCAAAACTATCTAAATTTTTTATGATGAAAGTATTTAGACCCATCCCCACCTTATAATTTGAATAATCCACTTTGGATCCATTAGAAACCGAATATGAATTTTTTATTATAACGTAATACTTTAAGTATTTCCTAAAGAGCCCCTCCTCCCCCTTATAAAAGGACACCACTTATATCCAATTATCAATACCTTCAAAGCCTTTTGGTACGGCCAAACCCTACCCAATTATCCTCTAAACATCCCTAAATTTAACCTAGAGGCATTCCTTTAGTCAGAAATCCAACCTATGGAGCCCTTTTGATCAAATCAAAAGGAAGAACTCGAAGAAGAGGTAATGTTTTCACAACACTCTTTCAAGTTCCTTTCTTCTTCAACTTCTTATTTCTTTTTCATTTATATTCTAAAATAATAAATCCAGTATCTTCTATGTACTTTGATGTTATTATAAATATGTTACAACCATATTCAGTATTCTATATATCCTTTGAATGACATGTCAATATACGTGCGTACGTACAGCTTACCGTCTCCACATCGTGGTGTAATTGTTGTTCAAAACATTATTATTTGGATGGGTATGATAATGATGTGTAATTGAAGTAAATAATAAATATAACATTATAATGATTCTATATATATGATATAAAATCCAATTATATATTATTTTAATATCAAAATAATGATATTTTCACTCGTGCATACGTATGGATTACCGTCTCCACGACGCGATGGGATTTATTTCCATGTTCACCATTCATCGATGATTATAAAAATATATATTACAAATAATTATGTAATATATGACATAATAATTCTACTGAATATATATATATATATTTATATATATAAGTATTTATGTACTTACTTATATCTTATTCACTTACTTCTGTTCAATACTATATGAAAACGGAAACATCGTTTATGCGTACGTACAGACTACTGTCTCCATAAACGGTGTTTTCCATTTAATATATATGTCTATTATACATATTAATATTCTAAATATATATGATATATAAATCATGTTTTATATTTGGGAAGTATTTAAATCATTATCTAAGTGATACATTCAAGAGTAACAAGTTAAAACATGTACGATAAAGAAAGCAATTTTTACCTGAAATATTAATATAACATGGAAATTATTATTAAATGGGTAGTATAAAGTCATAGATGAATAATGTATGATATTATAAATATTAATATGGTTCAGGTACAATTTAATAACATACTAAAGTATTCATACAACAGGTTAAACGCACCCTCGACAAAAGGAAAGTCCAAGGTAAGGGGTTTTTATCTCACTCCTTTTTCCCGTGAGATTCGTGCTATATTACAACTATTACAATTTGTGTGGTGTATGTAGTTCCCATAATCTTATTCTTTGTGTAATACACTTTAATTTATAAGTATTTACATATTCATTGTATGATACCTCTTTCATGGGGTGTCTGTTTTGCAAGTAACCAAATTTGTAAGGGTTAATTCCTCAATCTCATTATTATCCGAGATTGTTTATTGTCAGTATTTACTGGGACATTTTTATCATCCATTTCCATTTTCATAAAATTGATTTCAAAATGAATATTTAAGGATTTGTTAAAATAAATCTTTATCAATACCAGAATGTTAAATGTTTTAATGATTTATCTTTCTAAACCTTTTTAATTAATTTCCAAGTTTTCAAATATGATTTTAAGGATTTATTTATATGGACATGAATGTTTTGAAATGATAATTCTTTTCAAAAGTTTCAAAGTGGTATGGGACATTTTTATTCAAAAATATCTTTTAAATTACTTCCTTTATAAATGTATGACTTTTAAATGATTTTACAAAAAGGGTATTTCTCTTAAAAAGTTTTACTCTTCCTTTTCAACTATGTCATCATCCTTTACTGGATATTATTTTTGATTGAGGTTGATTTATTATAATACAAATCTTCCATATTGTATTGAAGTTTTTGTGATATGTTTGAATATGGATGTGTTATTTTTATACCATTCATGGTTTAGGGATAAATTATTGACATTTCATATGCTATTTTAATACGAATATTTATGTTATGTTTAAATATTTTCATATGAGGAATGCATTGGACTTAGTAAGTGACAGGTGGAGCCCGTTATTGCTCATCGATGAATTGGTAGGTCTCATGAGACAAACTAGTTTCTTGGCATAAGGACTTGACAAAATCTTATTTGTATCCCCAGCACAAGTCCTTGACTATGAGGTTATGATAGTCTGGAATTATGCATTCCGTCATTATAAAAGTGGTTATTGATATTGCATGTGATTATTAGACTCGTAGAATATCCATGTGAATAAGTAAATGTAATTAATTCATTTTATTTATGCCATATTATGCTGAAGTTCAATTTTAAAATTATTTTGTTTTAGTTATATATTTCCTTAAATGTTTATGCTTATTTATGAAAGTTTCTGCTGTATTGTTATCCTTATTGAGTATCTGAACTCACCCATTTCTATGTTTTATTTTTCCCAGGATTCCAAGAAGTGTATTGTGATTGATATGAAGTTTTAAGCCAAGGTATAATGGAATTCATGAAGTATTATTTATGTTGTTTTGTATATTAAGAAGTGTAATTTAACATTCATGTATGTAGTCTGTTTTCTAAGACTGCTAAACTGATCAGTCCTTCGGGACTTGATTCCTTGTAATCATGACAATGTATTAAAATAATGCACTGACTTTGGGTAACTGGGGTCGGGGCATTACAGTTGGTATCAGAGGAAGTTTACCAAAATCATTGGAAGCTAGATTTAGCTAAACTCTGATTAGAGCACATAGACATAAGATAGACTTTGAGGATTAGTATAGATGAAATTCCTAGATATTTTGTAATGTAGAGATTTTGTGAGTTTTCCAAGAAAATAAATCCTTGTATGGATATGAGAAGGTAGAGGTGGCTCTGGCACATATGCACCTAGGGGTAAACCCCGAAAAAACCACTTTGAGCTAGACTAGAATGGGAATTGGTGCATGACAACTGGCCTTGCTGCACTCTTGGTGACGACACTCCCAGGGGATATGCTTAGGATAATTATCATTTTCATTACAATTCATTATGAAGGTTTTATGAGTATAAAATTCCTCAATGAAAACATCTTTATGATTATGGATTATATCCATAAATCATTCAATTTACGTTAGGTATTTTCCGAGTTTGGAATTATTCATTTCAATTCATAAAATGACATAGTTTATGCCATTATATAGAAATGAGGCCCATTAGAAGGAATGTGAACTCCAACAATACATATGATCCAAAGAGTAAGAAGGATCATATATTTCATGGTATTAAGCCATCATTTAGAAGGGAAATAGTCACCCATGTATTCTCAACATATGAAGAAATAGTATCATGTGTTAATAAGATAAGTAAAAAAAATTCTCTGAGTCCTATGGCTTTGAAGGGAAGAAAGAGAAGAAAAGGTCGTAAGAAAGAGAGATGTATAAAGGGAAGAGGGAAAAGAAAAATTTTCCCATATGTGATAACTATGGGAAGAAACACCCTAGAACTTGCCTGATGGTAATGAGAGTTTTTTATGAGTATGGAGAAAAAGGACACCATGTACGTGATTTTAAGGGTAAGAAAAGGGTTTCAAATGTATAATGCTTCATCTGGAAGGAGTTGGGACACTACGCAAACCAATGTACAAATCATCAGAGTATTCCCCAAATGATGTTATTGGATAATAATCAAGTTATGATACTACCACAGATGGGGATGAATTATTAGATTTCTTATGTTGTTATTAGAGAATTATGTCATTTTAGTGTTATATCAACAATGTACTGGTTATAATAATTATTGAGTATATAAGGATTGTACTACAGTACTATTTCATTAAGGACGTGTGATTGTGTGGAACAAAGAAAAGTGACTCAATAGCAGTTTAATTTTTTTGAAAATATTTGGGTGAGAGAAAGAAAACCCATAATATGGTTCTGACACCGAGGTAGTGATTTTGGAATAATACATTATTTATTTGGATAAATTATATTGGATATTCTTGACTACCTTGAAACTGATTAATGATTTGTATATTCCATCATTGTTTGAGTTTACAACATTTTTTAAAGAAGGATTATATCCAGTATTCTATAATGAATAAATAATGATGAATTTAATCAATAAGGTTTTATGGAAATTCAGGATATTGCAGAGTTTTAAAAGAATACACGAGGAAGTTGTTCACATGTTATTAAGAGGAAAAAAATATATTCATTGTGTTTACCTTCCTTATAATTTTGGACTGTGAGTTTGGACAGAAATATTTTGGATAATTCTAGTTTGTGATTATTTTTTGATTTCCATAAAAGGACATCCCAGAGGTCGGGTGGCAACCCGTCGCGTCCAGCAGGGCTGCGAGACTTGAACCCGCCACAGAAGGGAGACAAGGGTGTATCACCTACCACTGGCCCACTTGATGTCCTGGATTGAATAATGTAGTCTTTTTTTAAAAAACTTCTGGTAGATGAATTATAAATTCATTTTTTTAACCCTATACGAATAGGATAAATAGAATATTATTTTTAAGTTCTATTATCCTTTAGAGTGAATGATGAGTTTGTGGTAATAATTAGTTAAAGGATGGGACTCTACATGTCAGGTTTATATTTTTCTTCTTCTCTAATTCTATGAATAAATTAATTCTTAAACATTAGTGAAGGGATCTTAAAACCAAAAATATTTTATCCTAATACCATATGTTTTGTTGAACTGATGGTATTTTAAATCATCATAGATTGATAATTTAAGGCCCTCAATTTTACACTTGTTTGTGATTGATAACCTCAATCACTACCTATAAATATTTACGTTTTTCCTCCAACTATATGTCTCTAATTTTCATGAATTTTCTCCTAATCAATATCATAATTTGGTGGTGACCCTTTCATTTCCCTTTTCCTCTTATTAAGACTAAATTTTATTAACCTAATTTCTAATGTGGGTTTTCCCAAAGGTATTTTCTATTTTCAACCTTTTATTTTTGAAAAATAATTTCAAATTTCGAGGATGCGATTTATTAAAGGATGGTAGAATTTAACACCCAAATCTTCCATGTTACGCTTCTCTTTGAATAATACAGTAGCATATATTGTATGCAACTTCGAGTTCTAACACACACCACAACCAATCAAACTAGCCGTTATGAATAGTAATACCCACTTTTTTAAATTTTATACACTTTACCTTTCAAAATGGAATTTATTTTTTTATTCGTAATATCGATATTAGCTTAGGGTTAATTTTCGGTACTTTTCTGATAACTTTCATATTTTGATGAATAGTGAAAATTACTAAATTTTAATTAAAATCAACTTTTTTAATCGAAATAATTAATACTAATAAATTATAAATTTGGGTGGTTTTAAAGTATATTTATAATATATTTTTACCATTTAATAAAAGTTTGGTCATTGGAGATAATTTCACATTTAAACCGAACATAAATAAGTGTCAATCTTTTGATAGTTATTATTTCTTAAAAACACGCTTTATGTTTTGACAGCATGAATTAATTTTAAATTAATTTCTACCACTTATGTGTATAAAATTTGGAAAAATAGATTCCATATTTGGAATCAGGATGCCCAAATTGTGTAAATAAATAACTGTTATTTTTAGACATTTTGTATAATTACTTCGGTAAATATTTTATTTACCATGGTTAAAGGGTAAATTCGGTAAATATGGGTAAAAAATAATATTATATTAATATTAAATTACACTAAAACGTGTCCTAAACCTATTGGTTGATACATTTCCGACCATTATCATCTTTGGGTCGATGTTGGGACCCCATGGATCCACTTGCAAGTGATAATGACACTTTATATTAATAAAGTTAAAGTAAATACAAAAATGACATAAGCATATATCTTTTAGAAACAAAAACATTACATAGGGTTATATATGTTATTTTTTCGACTATAAATATTAATAAGAAAGATAATAATATTTCCTATATAATGTTATTTTATTTATAATTTTTAGACATTGAATAGTTAAATATATTTATGACAAAATAATGATGCAATATTTTCCTTATTAATGAAAGAATCAAATAATTAGTATTATAAATGTTAAAATAAAAATAATTTGAAAATTTTTATGCCATCCACGAATTTTATTGGTTAATATTACATGTTAGGATTTCTTAAATGAATTTTTTTTCGAATTAATAATGTTTTTAATACTTCAACAAAAATCAATTATTAAATATTGTCAAAATTGACATAAATGAGTTTTTAAAACAAATATTATATTATTAATTGATATTCTATTCCTAAAAATCTAATATTCTGCCAAATGACTTATATAATTATATTTTAATCATTAATGTACTACTTGGGGGTCTCTTGGAAGTATATAGTAAGTTTATTAACCATATAATATAAAAATAAAAAGTGACATGGTAAATGTCAAACTATTTAACTAAGAGTTAAATATAAATGATAAGGGTAATATAGTGACCCAAACCTGTCTAAAATATATTGTATGAAAGTATTTCGACCCATCCCCACCTTATACTTTGAATAATCCACTTTATAGAAATTATAAACCGAATATAAATTTATTATTAATTAATACTTAAAGTTTTTCCTAAAGAGCCCATCCTCCCCCTTATAAGAGGACACCACTTATATCCAATTCTTCATAACTTCAAAGCTTTTTGGTTCGGCCAACCCCTGACCAATTATCCTCTCAACTTATATCACTTAAACCTATAGGCCTTACTTTAGTCAGAAAGACAACCTATAGATCCCTTTTGATTAAATCATAAGGAAGAACCCGAAGAATATGTAATGTTTTCACCACCCTCTTTCAAGTTCATTTCTTCTTCAACTTATTCTTTCTTGGTTATTTCCATTCTAAAATAATAAGTCCAGTATATTATATATACTATGATTTTATTATAAATATGTTACAACCATATTCAGTATTCTATCCATCCCTTGAATGACATTTCACCATACGTGTGTACGTACGTCTTACCGTCTCCACGTCGTGGTATAATTGTTATTAAAAACATTATTATTTGGATGGGTATGATAATGATGTGTAATTGAAGTAAATAATAAATATAACATTATAATGATTCTGTATATATGATATACCATCCAATTATATATTATTTTAATATCAAAATAATGATATTTTTCGCTCGTGCGTACGTACGGATTACCGTCTCCACGACGCGAGGAGATTCATTTCCAAGTTCCCCATTCATCGATGATTATAAAAATATATATTACTAATAAGTATGTAATATATGAAATAATAATGCTACTGGAGATATATATATTTATATATACAAGTATTTATCGACTTACATATATCTTATTCACTTATTTCCGTTCAATACTATATGAAAACGGAAACAGTGTTTATGCGTACGTACGGACTACAGTCTCCATAAACGGTGTTTTCCATTTCATATATATGTCAATTATAAATATTTATATTATAAATATATATGATATATAAATCATGTTTTATATTACGGAAGTATTTAAATCATTATCTAAGTGATACAATCAAGAGTAACAAGTTAAAACACGTACAATAAAGAAAACGATTATTACCCAAAATATTAATATACCATGGAAATTATTATTAAATGGGTAGTATAATGATATAAATGAATAATGTATGATATCATAAATATTAATATGGTTCTGGTATAATTTAATAACATACTATAGTCTTCATACAAGAGGTTAAACATACCCTCGACTAAAGGAAAGTGCAAGGTAAGGGGTTTTCATGTCACTCTTTATTCCCATGAGATTCATGCCATATTACCACTATTACCTTTTGTGTGGTGTATGTACTGCCCATAATTGTATTATTTGTGTAATACACTTTAATTTATGTTTATTTACAGATTCATTGTATGATACCTCTTTCATGGGGTGTATTTTTCGTATGTTACCAAATTGGTAAGGGTTAATTCTTCAATCTCATTATTATCTGAGATTGTTTATGTGTAAGTATTTACGGGACATTTTTATCATCCATGTAAATTTTCATAAAATTGATTTCAAAATGAATATTTTAAGGATTTGTAAAAATTACTCTTTATCAAGATCATAATTTTAAATGTTTTAATGATTTATCTTTCTTAACCTTTTTAATTAATGTCGATGTTTTCAAAAATGATTTTAAGGATTTATTTATATGGACATGAATGTTTTGAAATGATAATTCTTTTCAAAAGTTTCAAAGTGGTATGGGACTCTTTGATTCAAAAATATATTTTAAATTACTTCCTTTATAAATGTGTGCCTTTTAAATGATTGTACAAAAAGGATATTTCTCTCAAAAAGTTTTACTCATCATTTTCAACTATGTCAGCATCCTTTACTGGATATTATTTTTTATTGAGGTTGATTTATTATAATACAAATATTTTATATTGTATTGCAGGTTATTTGATATGTTTGACTATGGATGTGATATTTTTAAACCATTCATGGTTTAGGGATAAAGTATTGACATTTCGTATGCTAGTTTTAATAGAAATGTTTATGTTATGTTTAAACCTTTTCATATGAGGAATTCATTGGAATTAGTAAGTGACGAGAGGATCCCACTATAGCTCCTTGATGCATCGGTAGGTCTCTTGAGACAAACTAGTGTCTTGGCACAAGGCCTTGACAAAATCTTATTTGTAGTCTTGGCACAAGACCTTGACTATGTGGTTATGATAGTTTAGCATTATGCATTATATCATTATGAAAGTGGTTGTTGATATTGCATGTGATTATTCGACTAGTAGAATATTCATATGAATAAGTAAATGTAATTACTTCATTTTATTTCTTCCATATTATGCTGATGTTCATTTTTAAAAGGATTTTTTGTAGTTATACATTGCCTTAAATGTTTAGGCTTATTTATGAAAGTTTCTATTGTATTGATATCTTTACAGAGCATCTGAGCTCTCCCATTTCTATGTTTTATTTTTTTCAGGATTCCAAGAAGTGTATTGTGATTGATATGCAGGGTTAAGCCAAAGAATAATGGTGTTCGTGAAGGATTATTTTTGTTTTTTTGTATGTTAAGAAGTATAATGTAACATTCATGTATGTACTCTATTTTCCAAGACTGCTAAATTGATCGGTCCTTCGGGACATGATTCCTTGTAATCATGTCAATGTATTAAAATAATGCACCGACTCTGGGTAATTGGGGTCGGTGCGTTATAAATCACCACTATATCCATTGAAAATATAGCCTTGGAAATGAAGTGTCCCCAAAAGATGACCTATTGAATCCAAAAATTAATCATCGAGAGTTTCCCAAAATGTGGGTGCTCTTGAAGTGTGTCCATGACCATCCTCGGATGTATCATGTGCTCCTCCACATATACTGAGTACACTAGATCATCATCAAAGAAGACCACCATGAACCGGTCTACGTAATGCTGTAATATCTTGTTAATTATTTTCATGAATAATTATATGGAGTTATTCATGCCAACAAACATCACTATGTACTTGTAGTGGTTGTACCAACATTTGAGGGCTCTCTTAGATACATCCTCATCCTTTAAATGAAGCTGGTGATATCTAGATATGAGATAAATCTATGAAATCCACATCACTCCCTTCAGCTGATTGAAGAGGTAATAGATCATTGGTAGTGGATACTTGTTCTTCATGGTCACCTAATTCAAGTGCTAAAAGTCTACACAAATCCTCAAGCACCCATATAACTTCTTGTAAAATAAAACTAGGGATTCCAATGGTGAAACACTGAGTCTTACAAAGCCCTTACCCTAAAGGTCCTCCTACTGTACCCTAATGTCATGATGATTTTCAGGATAAACCCTATATAAAGGGGTAGATTTTATTACTTTACCAAGGTATAGATAAATTCATATGTCTACCTACATACTAAGAGGTAATTCAGAGATATCCTTAAGAAAGACTTCCTCATTCTCGGTCACAACTACAAGAATATGAGGACTCCTATCATCCACTACACAGAGGGAGAGGCTAGCTAGGTTGTGAGTAATCGACTTCAAATTATTATGAGTAAGTCCATCTTGCACTCGATGTATTTATTTTATCCAAAAAAGGAAAAACTAACCCATCACCAAGTACACACCACAATCTGAACCTAAAATAGTCAATATGAGCATGGACTATAGATAACCAGTCTATATTGGGAGAGAATTTGTAATTCCTCGACGTCGCTACCATAATATCCCATCCAAAACAATCTCTTATAAGAGTAACCTCGCACTATCCACACCAATGTGAGATCATCTAATCCTATCAATTATGAGTCTCTAACTATAATTTTCTAGTCACCGGTTCTACCAGAATCTTTGAGCCCTAAATGAGGTATGTAATTAGAAAAGAATGACAACCAATTGTTTCTATCAAAAATTCATCTTTGGTGGAAAATATATATACTATACCTATAAAAATAAATATAGAACTTGGTTCATTGGCCTCTATCTCTTGTATTTTTCCTCATCCCTATCCATCAACTCTCTATGCCTGGTGTGGACCACCTAGGGGTGGTGGTGGTAACATGTCGAACCTCCTCACACCTCCTTCTACTCAACATGGTCATCTTCCACATATACCACCATATGGACCACCCTACTAGTGTCTCAGTCTATGCTGTTTTAGTCCTTGGATTGTCCCCTAATAATGCATACAATGATTCAGGAAATCTTGATTGAGATTCCCTTGATAGTTTCAAGAATAATACTACAGTCTCTAGGATAACTCATGCCACCTTAGAAGCCTTGAACCACTAACCCAATATCCTGGGGTCATATCCTGAAGTCCCTAACCCACTTGGATCCTTAGTACAACTGTCTTCTACCTACTTCTGAAGACACAACAACTTGGTGCATGCTGGAAGCTCCCAAATTAGGTGTCTGCAATTCCAGAAATCTATCCACTAGTAGTGATTTCTCTAGTTCCCGAACATTTTTTTAAAATTAAAAGGGGTATTATGGATTCCTTGATATCCCAGTATAGTCTATACTCAATGTTTTAAGCCCTGAATAATGGTTCTCACACCTTATCTGTGGAGTAGCGAGAAATATTAGTAAGCCACACTGAGTATTTTGCCACATTATGACTACCCTTATGCAAGTACATGAACTCCTAGATACGTACATATCCCATTTTATCCATAAAGAACCCCTCCCTGAAGAGATTTTCAATATATTCTAATGAGGGTGTCACCTCATCATGTGTCTGGGTAACAAAGCTCTACCATCACACGAATGAGCCTAGAAGAAGGATTGTGGATTAGACTGCCATGTGTTTATAATGCATCCTTACAAGGTAGTAGACACATTTAACAGCCTTCATCCAATACTTAGATACCTAGGGGTTGGTCTCGCCCATAAATCTATGAGTCTACTGCATTTAGAACTCTTGGAAAATACTCATCATGCAGGAATCTTAAACCTGTAGCATTTGTAGTAACTTCTTCTTGACAAGGGGGGTACTACAGTAGGAAAACCACCTAGAAGTACCACCTCTTATACATTCCCATATACCTATGATAATTCTCTAGGAATATCATCCTCATGATCACCCAACAAAATCATAGATGAATGTGTGTATGGATGCATCTTTAAATAAAAAAAGATGGACCATAGTTAATCGATTTTATCAAGATAGCTACCTCAGGAATGACATGGAAAAAACAGCCCTTTACTATATGATGCATCTACCATTAATTCCATAAAATAGTATTTTTATCTAACAAGTCCAAATGAAGGGGTCCAAAGTCTTGGTGTATGAATATGTCAGCTAGAACACCCAAACCACAGTCCCTGGCTTGAAATCAAATCTTGAAACGCTTTACACAGTTTCCCCAAACCAACCTCATAGACTTCCAGTGAATAAGTAGAAACAAACCCACTCTAAAAATACTCTTTCACAACCTATCCTAGAGAGGACCATGTATTGACTACCCGAAGACTGCATCCAACTGGACAAGGGCTGGAAGCTAGCACCAAGTAGGAATATCCCAAAAATGTGATGAATTTTCCTAAGTAAATTCACACACACACAAATCCAATCCAAAAAAGACTGAAAAATAATAACAATATGTATATAATGCATTCATAAAGTAAGATACCGACCCCAGAGTATTTATGTAAGAAACAAGAATGTAAATAGGGAAAGAATACATGCCCAATAAATAATGTGTCTGAAAAACTAAATATACAAGATCCTAATACTCATCCATAGAAAACCCTACATGGAGGGTAGGTGTAGAAAAACTATCTGAAGCTACAGAAGCACACCAGGTCTGTATGACCTCTCTATGAACCACATGGTACTTTTCCACTTAGGAATCCGTCAGAGCATCCATTTTCTAAAGAATAAATGACACATGTGGTAAAATCCTGTGAAGGGGTGAGTAAAAAAATACATAGTACGACTCCCTGAAACCACAATGAAATTCCATAAAGCAACATATAAAGTATACCACAAGAAATATATGAAGTATAGTCTATTCTACAAAGGTACACATCTGTAACATATATACTAAGGATATCAAGATATACTCATAACCATTCACAATGTAAATTAGAAAGTCGCAACCAATCATCATCCATAGGATTCTTCTCGAGACACATTCATTCTGGGAGAACTCACATCTTGAGCCATGATGTCATCTTAGTCTCTTGCAATGTGGTCCTAATATTTTTCCCTAGTAAAAGAGAATAAACTTGTCCAAGATCATGGTATATAGAGATTACATATTTCCAAAATTATACCAACAACACAGTATATAGCTACCTACATCATAGGGGGTCATTCTCAGTGAATAACAATAACCTTACTAATGTAGCTCGTAATGTAAGGGGTCCTTCTCATATAATACTGAAAACCCTATAGATACTTACCAATGGATGGATGACTAATTCCCTATCCTCATAGGTCATGTCAATTCCCACAAAACACCACCAGGGGTGATAAAGGATCACCCTATTAACATAGAGGAATAATAAAACTCAATCCTCGACTAAGACTCAAGAGGAGATTATTATCCAGTGTTGTGGATGTAATGTCATACTAAACCCTTCAGGTATGAACCAAAAGAAACTCTCTACCTATAATGGTCCGTAAAAACCCCACCATGACATTTGAAATGGTCTATCATATCACGAGGGTCCCAACGCCGTAGAAAGAATGTCAAAAATATAGTCCCTTGGAATGATATGACCATTTTAGTGAAAAAGTATGACTCGGTCCCCTAGGCAGCAGTTCGCTGGACTGTTGGACCCAGCATGCTGGACCATTGGAGGGGAGCAGTCTGTCTAGATCATCCCACTATGTGTAGGCCATACCCTTTCTCCGACAAGAGGATAACCCAACCATGTGTTCCCTATTAATGTAGTGTCACCATGGTCAACAAGAATGGCCACCACATCATTGACATCCCTCATAGCATCCACAAACATGGGATTCACACAGTCCCAACCACATACATAGCCCCTGACCATCGTGTCCCCAGTCTCCACCTGTAGCTTTCACCATTGCAGGAACCGAGGCAGTCCCGCTTGGACAAGATCCTTGGCCTCTGTCGTCAGTCACCCTGTCAGCGGCCTGTCTGCCTCGCGCTCTTCCTAGACCGACCCCCCATACCGGGGCCCAGACCATCTCCACCACCAGCCTCCCTATTAGTTACTATTGTAAAACTCACTCTCTACCTAAACCAATCCATAACCACTGCTCTAGGTTCTTCCGTTAACCACTGTAAATCAAAATCTCAGGTGATTCCTACTACGCCATCACAATCTCACCTCTGTGATGTCTTTGTAGTCTCAAATCCTTAGAAACATATTGTTGCACCACATACGGAAGGCAGAAAGATATTATGTTCATATTTCATTAATAAATAGGAATAAAAAAATATTAGGGGAATTAGATAAATGCACAAGAATTCCCAGGGAATAGATTTTGTCCTTGTTCGTGTCGGCCACGATCCAATCATGTTTGAATGAAGAATGGATAGTAAATAAGACAAATATATAAACAAAATCATCACTGATAAACAAACCAAATAAATTATCCATCCCACGAGAATGATTGAACTATATATCAATATATTCATGGTTTGGACCGGGTTTGTATTTGAATTTAATAAAATGGGGAAAACATCACAAGAACAAAATTCCCAACCTGGAGTTTCGATCGGTCGTTGATGAAGGGATAGATAATTTGTTGTGGTTCCATGATCCGTTGATCATCGGACAATGTTCTAATATTAAATCCATCGTCACTGTCAAAATAACATCCTTATCCTTATCATTAGAAAACTCTATGGTTAATTTTTAAACCCTGGATCCCTGAAAACCCCAATGAAAAATAAAAAGGGAGTTGGTACCTATAAATAAAATAATTTTATTTAATATTTAATTACCAATACATCCAAAATATAAATTTCACGTCCGGCCCATGATGGTCGATGTTAGGCCCTGCCTAACACGAATTAGTTGTTATGAATGCAATAATGCCCTCATTTTTTGATCTAGGAACCCAATTAGAAATTATTCCCATTTTAATGTAAAACCTCCCACACTCTTTATTAAAAACACAATTTTATAAAAATAATTGATATGGGAACACCAAGCTTAGAATCACACACCATCTCAGTTCCTAATCTCAAAAATTTCCCAGTTAATTTTAATGAATAAAAATCGAGAAAAAAATTAGTCATTATAGGGTTGTCGTTAGTAACCATGTCATCATCGGTAAAATTATCCCACCTTTCAGAAACATGATAAGATATATGTTTTTTTGAATCTCCTCATGGATATTAATGTTTTGTATGTCAGTTCCATGATCCCCATCTATTGGGTCGTGCACTAGAATATCCTATCCTATGGGACGCACAAATCCACATTCCATAAATTGGGTTTTTATAATAGTTTCTTCAAAAACCAAACCATGAGAACATTCACAAATGTCTAGAACATCATTGGCAACCTCATTTACTACGGATTTTCTGGTTGGTTCTAATTGGGCATACCCCTTCTTATGCCCTACATTAGAATATTGAACCAGACCAATTGCCTCCCTTCCAGTGTCTCTCGGCTGAGTAAACCCATGCCGAGGAGTGTCATCATTAATAGGTTAACCCTTAAATAATTTTATATTCACATTAACATCTTTAGGTTGGCTAAAATATCCGCTCTTCATATGCATATTAGCATCTACCATTTCACTTGCATGTACATACCCTACTACCTCATTACTACATGGAGGATCATAATTTGTTTGAGGATCATCTTATCCTCTTTGAGACTAAAAAATATCCATCACATTCCCCTTATTTTGAAATTATCTTGAATAGGTCACCACATTGTGTACCATTTCTTCGAATCAAAAATTCCATTGACTATGGGATCTGGAGTTAATACTTGTGTTTATTTCAGCATCAATACATCACCTAAACTCAAAGGACCAACATCCATTCTAGAAATTTTAAAAGATCCATCCCGGACCATAGTTGAAACATTATATACCACAAATATATTCTTTCCATGATCAACATATGTACCTCCTGGGGATTTATTATCTTGATCACCCAAACCAGATCTCTATAACATCAACCTCTTACAACTACATGCCACAATATTATGCGACAATTTCTTACACAATGAATATAAATCACACCATGATTCAATAATTACCAATTTTTTATATCAAGACTCCTCACCCACATCAATTCAAAAGGATTTGATGGATGCCTTAGAATCATCAAAATCAGCACAAATCTGCGAAAAAATCGACTAACTGACCACCCTAGTCATACTACACAAGAAGAGACAACTCAATACAAGGTTTCCATGAAAAAAAGTTATTAAAGGAGTTTGAAAGTGGATTATAATTTCCTGAAAACATAATTAAATAATTAATTGTTGTGAATCACTCTTCATATAAAAATCGTAAGTCAGCTTGACCAGAATAAAAAGAGACCTATCCCACAAACAAGGCACACTCATCTAGAAAATGATTATATAGTATTTAGATGCAAGGTGAAACATTATATGGCTGTAGTTAATAATTTTTATCATATCTCTCTCATTTATCCAACTTGATCCCAAAATCAGGAAATTGAAGGATTCCACTGGTAGCTGGTGATGTTTGAATTAGGAAATGGGGGTATGATGTTGTAGAGCGGAAGACTTAGTCAATTTAAAATTTGAGAGTGATAATTTAGGTGATCCATCAAACCAATTTGTGACACTCAGACTGAGGTAAATCTGAGGGAATGATGGGTTGAAATCTAGGATTCATAAAGGGGAAATGGTGGTGGACATTCCCCAAATAGAGGTGGAAGAGGACCCTCCCCCAATAAGGGGGGATGGGCTGGTGCCGTAACCATAACTGCCTAAGTCATGGTAGTTGGATGCATTGACTGAGCGGTGAGTTTCCCAAATTAATTAAACATACTATTGACCCATAGTAGTGTTTGGAGTCTTCATATAATACATTTTTTCCACCATCATCCATATCATGTCTTATATTGATAAATAAGGGATTGATATGATCAATCTTTCCTTATATGATTAATTATATATAGTTTATGGTTGTCCTATGGGAGTGAAATAAATATCATTAACATATTTTATATAATTAAGGTCTTAGATTATAGAATCATGGGGATTTAGAGTATCCATGAATGATGTAGATGGATATTATCATGAACCATTTATGTTATAAAATCCCGTTATAGAGGATAGAATGAATATATCACGAAGAATGTATAGGGTAATGACTTATTTACTTATTCATGTTTTCATGATTGTTACATTTGAGAAATTGGGTGAAGTCATATAAAATCAAGTTGTATAACACAAATCTTTTCAAAATATTTTTAAAATAGTAACAATGTATGATTATTCTATAATTCAATGTCTTATGTTGTATCCAGGTAATTTGGATACAATTTAATAAAAGAATTTAAAATTTATAAAATATAATTAATGTATATGGGATCAATATAATTATAAATGTCAATTTGAATAATTAATTTGAGTATAAATGTCTACGATATTTATTTTATATATATGAGAAAAAACCATGTTGGGAGATGATATATAAAACATAGGATAGAAGAAACTGTAGAAGGGGTTGGGGGAGGCTTATTCCATGTAAATGTAGGTAAAAAAGAATTTATAAAATTAATGGATTAATTTTTTGTTAAGTGTTCCCATTACACTATTAATTAATATAAACAAGATTATGGTCACTAGTGTACCCATGTATGAAACGTGCACCTACACCAGTGGTTTAAAAACCCAATTGATAGAAACTAGTGAACTGAAATTATATTTTCTATGTCATGATGCACTCAAATCTCATACCATAATGATAATAATCAAAACACCATGAACCATCATTTTGATGACTTTATATTACCTAGAAATGAGTTACAATATAACCAACGATGCCAATTATGAAAAGGTCATAGGTTAGAGCCCAAAACAAAGGGTATTATATCACATATAATTTAAAGGTATTTCCCATTTCTTTATAAAAACACTAGACTAAAAAATGAATATAAATATTGACATATTTTCTATATATGAATAATGTTATATAATGCATGTCATATCATGAAATAAAATCCAAAATTTTATAAATAACTAAAAATATATCATCTCAAAAGTGAAAAATTATGGTTAATTCATTAAGAGGGGGTGGGGCTAAATCAATGATTTTTTTCATTATTTATTCTTAATTCGACCTCTATGACTATATATGTTTTAAATACAATAAATATGTGTTTATAATAACTATTAAAGTATTTTAGAATGTTTATGGATGATTATATAATATTTTTTACATTATTTTTCAATAATAGAATACTTATTTCAATGAGAGGATAGCTACCTAATCAAAGATTCATCACTATATGCACTATTAGTTACACAAGGGACATTATCATCCCCATAAACATAGAGTTAACATATGATCATTATTTATTCCCATATGAACATATACCCAATGATTTTTCACTATGAAATGTTTCATACCAAAAACATAGAAAATACATATTTCTCCATGTTTCTTCTTTGCCACTTGAAATAGTTCTTTCATAATAGTCCTTTAAGGTGAACCAAACTACTTACAATCTATCACTATTATATGGATACCATAAATTATTATAGTAAAAATACATGCATATTGAAAATGTGCTCTTATTAAAATAAGAATGATCAAAATAATATTCTTCAAGTTGTCTTCTTCATCATATTTATTCTATCATAGCTTCATATTAGCTTCGGGTCTTGGAATTATGAATTCTTCAAAATTCAATTCAAATATTCTAGATAATAATTTCATCAAATATATCAGTGTTATTATGATTCTCTATAGAGACCCGAAGCTTAAAGTACATGAACATTACATTACTTTTGCGGAATACTTAGTACATAACAAAAAACACACACACAAGGATCGTAATAGTTTAGTGTCTTTGGAAACTCGGAACGTAATCGTCTAATCGTGGTGAAAGATCTTCAATATCTCCCATAAAGATCTTTTTTTTCCTAAAACCATTCTTTATATCCTGGGGAAAAGAAAACATAAAAGGGTGAGCTCAAATGCTCAGTAAGGGTAAATAAAAGAAATATCAATCACATCATATACATAAGAATATAGATCTTGGAAATCTTAACCTGCCAAAGAGCTCATAATATCATAACATGGGATAAATCATAGAAGTGAAATGTAATCCCAATAATCACAACATAAAACATGAAACGTTGTGGCATACACACATAATCATAGAGAATCATTTCTTGTTAGTCAAGACTCATTGCCAAGACTATCTTAGTGGACAAAGTCCATTTCTGAACCGAGTCACCCTCGTTTCAGTCCTGTTTCACTGAACCGGTATAACCTACCATTCCAGCCATGTCTATCTCATGAGATATAAAATCTTTACCCAATGCATTGGAGGGAGATATAGGTCCCACCCATCTTCTAATGAATCCTTTCTTATGTGTGCCACATAATCATAAATCATACATCATCGCATAACACATGTAACAAAAATGGGATTCTTGAAACATCATGACATCATAAAACAAATCATATAAGGTAAATGA
Source organism: Viscum album (assembly GCA_963277665.1). Taxonomy (NCBI): domain Eukaryota; kingdom Viridiplantae; phylum Streptophyta; class Magnoliopsida; order Santalales; family Viscaceae; genus Viscum; species Viscum album. The sequence goes on from OY728130.1 coordinate 1,092,229,570, forward strand.
CTTCATAAAAATAATTTCCTAAAATCATAATCAAATAAATGTAATAATAGGGATAAAAACATAACCCTATATTATCTTAGATGAAGAATAATTTTGATAAAACATTTGAACTCCATTCTTGAGGAAAATATCCTTTCTACATCAAAAACACTTTTCCTTTCTTAATATGTCATACAATTATAAACTAAAATAAGTTGATTAAAAATAATCTTGAAAAATTTTAAAGGAAGATTCTTGGAAATAATTTTTTAAAAATCCATTCATGCCGTATAAGTTAAAAAAAACATTCTTCGTACTTTTTTCGGAAAAGTCAAAAAGTACGTCGTACGAAAAATGACAAAAGATTCCTTTCATATATTTTACAAAAAACATACCGAAGGGTAAAATTGGATATAAACTATTGTAGAAGGAAGGAAATAATATTACATATTGAGGGAACATGGATGTGGATGATAAAATACACCCTAGTAATTAACAAAGAATAAACAATCTCAGATAAAAGTGAGATTGTGATATTTCCCTTACCTTAGGTCCGATTTTCTTTGTACGTGTCCGAAACTCCTGTATAATGGTTTAAATAATGTTATTGACTTATTCTAGAATCATACATATTGATATGACATCATATATGGTTATATTCTTAGCTTCTTGTTAGTAATATTTCATTGTTACTTGTTACTTGGGTCCTTATTGCCTTTTGTTCTTATGCGTGTTTTGCCGAATAAATTCTTATTATTATTTTAAGGTTATAGATACCTTATATCCAGAATGGTATTAGTGTAACATATTTCATATTTATTCATTCAATTCATTTATATAATTACTATGTAATGATGATCATGTATAACGAGTCGCATCACATTGTGGAGACGGTATTCCATACGTACGCACGAGTGATGATATCGTTCCTATGATCGTGGAATTGTATTTGAGTATATATATATTATTTCAGTATCAATATTACATCATAAATAGTTACTCATTACACCATTATACCCATCCTTGTAAGGTGATGGTGGAAAATAGATTACACCACGGCGTGGAGATGGTATTCCGTACGTACGCACGCGCGGTGATTTCATTTTTCCGTAGGATGGATAGAAGGTGAATTAGGGTTGTTTCATATTTATAATAACATATCAGTATGTAAGTAATACTGATGTTATTACTTTATCATGAAACAACTAAAGAAGAAGAAGTTGAAGAAGAAAGAAATTGAAAAGATCGGTAATGGATATTACCTCTTCTTTGGAACGCCTCTTTGAATCCTCCACTTAGGGAACTAAGATTGGTCTTTGAAGAAGACCAGGACCTCTTGGATTATTCTAGGGAAGTGGAGAGGAGAAAATGTCAGGGGTTGGCCGAGCTTGAGTGCTCAAATTGGTGTGAGGAGGAGGGGGAGGAGGTGCCCTTTTATAAGGGAGGAGAGGGGCACCTTAGGAATATCTCAAAATATTATTTTATATTAAAGTCAAAATCGGTTTATAATGGTTACAAAGGGTCTTATTTTGAAGCTAAAGTGGGTATGGGTCTAAATCCTATCATACAATAGGATTAAAAATGTTTAGGGTATTATTTTAACCTTATCAATTAGATTTAACTCTAAGTTAAATAATTTAACTTTTACCGTGTCTTTTTGTTTTCTTTCACTATATGATTAATACACTTATTATAACATGACAAAAGAACCCCAAATTGTATATTATTAATACATATATCCTTATCTAAGTCATTTGGCCGAACCTTAGATTTTTAAGAATAAAATAACAATTAATAATATAATATTTGATTTAAAAACTATTTTGTGTCAATTTTGACACTATTTTATATATGATTTTTGTGAAAGTCATAACAGAATTATATGTTCGAACCAAGTTGATTAAATCAACACTGATATATCATAGTAATCTAAAAAATTAGTGTAATTCATAAAAAGTCTTAAATTTAATTTATTTTGGTATTTATAATATCAATTATGTCAATATTTCATTAATAAGATAATTACTGCATCATCTTTGTGTCAAAAATAAATTAAAATATTTGATGTATAAAAATTACAAATAAAATACAATCATGTAGGAAATATTTTTAGCTTTCTAATGAATATTTACAATCGAATTTATCGTATGTAAAACACTATATTAAAAATGTTTTAGTAAATATACTTTGATTTTAACTCTTTTAACTCTTCTTTGAATTAAATAATAATAAATGTCCTAATCTAATCCAAGTGGACCTAAATGGTCATATTTTATTCCTAAGTTTGTTTTTGGTCGAATTAAACTTGTCCAATAGAATTAGGACATGTGTTAGGGTAATAATAATAATATCATTTTTACCCTTAATTACCCTATTTACTTTTAACCGTGGTAAAAAAAGTAAAAATTTACTATTCACCAAAAAATTATTTTCATTTCATTGAACCACATTTTAGTCCTTGATATTAACCGTGTCTCTCGGATTTTCGAAATTCCATTCATAGAAGCGGTAAAATTAAGTTTGATGCACAATTCAGTTTTTAACCTACCACTTAGTGGTTTCACTATTATCAAAAATTGAATGTTTTCAGAAAAATACCAAAATTTCACCCTAGGCTAATTTCGGTATTCCGAATCCAAAAATGAAGTCCATTTTGAAAAATAAAATTTATAAAATTTCAAAAAGTGGTTATTACTATTCATAACAGCTAGTTTTATTTTAATAGCATATCGTTGTTTAGTGAAACTCGGTATTGCGTATGACGCAAGGTATCGAGGATGGTCACGATTTCGTGTAAAGCAAGCCAAGAAAGTGTTGTGTAGAAAAAGATTCCTTTGATGATTTATATAACATAAAAGTCTCGGGTGTTACATTCAACCCCCCTTAAAATGAATTTCGCCCTCGAAATTGGTCACTTTGTAACAAACAGATGAGGATACTTCTCCCTCATCATATCCTCAAGCTCCCATGTAGCTTCTTCAAGTTGGTTGTTCCTCCATAAAACTTTCACCAATAGAGTGGTCTTGTTTCATAGGACTTTTTCGCTACGATCCAGAATCTCTATCGGTTGTTCTTCATAAGAAAGATCTTGCTCCAGCGGTACAACTTCTGAGCTGAGTACATGTGAAGGATCAGGTATGTACTTTCTCAGGAGAGATACATGGAACTCATCGTGAACTTGAGAGATATTCGGTGGAAGCGCCAATCGGTAAGCTACCTTTCCAACACGATCCAGTATTTCGAAAGGACCGATATATCTAGGGCTCAACTTTCCCTTCTTTCCAAATCTCATAACCCTCTTCCAGGGAGATATTCGTAAGAACACTTTATCACCCACTTCAAACTCTAGGTCTTTTCTTCGGTTGTCGGCATAACTTTTCTGTCGACTCTGAGCTGCTCTTATGCGTTGTTGAATAGATCTGACCTTTTCTGCCATTTCATCAACGAGATCAGGTCCTAATAGCTTTCTTTCCACAACTTCATCCCAGTAAGTTGGAGTCCTGCATTTCTTTCCATATAGAGCTTCATAAGGAGCCATCTGAATACTGGAGTGAAAGCTATTACTATAAGAAAATTACACCAAAGGTAGGTGTTGATCCCAACCTCCTTTGAAATCCATGGAGCAGGCTGTCAACATATCTTCTAGGGTTTGAATTGTTCTCTCAGACTGACCGTCTGTCTGAGGATGATAAGCAGTGCTGAAACTCAACTCTGTATCCAGTGTATGCTGATGACTTCGCCAGAACTTTGAGGTAAATATAGGATCCCGATCAGATATAATAGAAAGTGGTACTCCATGCAATCTTACCACTTCCTTTACATATATCCTGGCAAGCTGATCTAGAGAGAAATCCTCTCTAATAGCAATGAAGTGTGCATACTTTGTAAGACGATTAACTATGACCCAGATAGCATTATTGCCTTTGGATGTTTTAGGAAGTCCTGTGACAAAGTCCATAGTGATGTTTTCCCATTTCCATTCAGGTATGGGTAATGGTTGTAACATCCCCTTATACTTCTTTCTCTCAGCTTTAACTTGTTGACAAACCAAGCATCGAGAGACATATTCAACAACATTTCTTTTCATGCCATCCCACTAGAAGTACTCTTTCAGGTCCCTATACATCTTCGTGCTTCCAGGATGAATAGAGAATGAAGAACTATGAGCCTCATCCAGCAGGTCCTTCTTTAATTCAGGGATGGTAGGAGCACAAACCCGATTCTTGAACTTTATTATCCCATCACAATCAAGGTTGAATTCAGGAACATTTCTCACCTTCTTTTGTAACTTGACATCTTCTTTCTGTGCCTCTTTAATCTTCACATGTATAGATGGTTGAACATTCATTTGAGAAAGATAAGATTTTCCCCTTCCATTATAATTCCAAGATACATCCTTTGTAAATCCATAAATATTGGATCTTTTGTGATCCTCATCGTGGATAAACTAACATGGTCTTGTCGACTTAATACAGCTGCCACCTTGTTTGCTTTCCCAGGGTTGTAATGGATTGAGCAGTCATAATCCTTAATCAGCTCCAAACATCTTCTTTGATGCATATTCACCTCCTTTTGTGTGAAAATATACTTTAAACTTTTATGATAAGTATAAATATCACATCTTTCACCATAAAGGTAATGCCTCCAAATCTTTAATTCAAAGATTACCACAGCTAACTCCAAATCATGTGTTGGGTAATTTTGCTCATGGATTTTCAACTGTCGTGAGGCATAAGCTATCACGATATCATTTTGCATAAAAACACACCCCAATCCCTTCTTGGATGCATCACTGTAGATCACAAACCTTTCTCCACTACAAGGCAGTGTGAGCACAGGTGCACTGGATAACCTTCTTTTCAACTCCTTGAAATTCTCTTCACATTCCTCTATCCAAACAAACTTAACTCCTTTCCGAGTCAACTTGGTGAGTGTATTAGATAATCGTGAAAAATCTTTTACAAAACGTCGATAATATCCAGCCAAACCAAGAAAACTTCGGATCTCAGTTACTGTTGTTGGTATCGACCATCTTTCGATAACCTCTGTTTTTTCTTGATCCACAGATATCCCCTCTTTTCAGATTATGTGACCCAAAAATGAACCTTTTTGAAGCCAAAATTCACACTTGGTAAATTTGGCATAAAGCTTCTCCTTTCTCAGGGTCTTCAATATAATTCTCAAGTGATCTTCATGCTGTTCCTTACTCTTTGAATAGACAAGAATATCGTCTATAATGACTACCAAAAATTGATCAAGATATTCTTTAAAGACTATATTCATTAGATCCATGAAGATAGTAGGGGCATTAGTAAGACCAAAAGGAATCACTATAAATTCATAGTGTCCATACCTTGTACAGAAATCCGTCTTTGGTATATCCTCCCTTTTGACCCTTAATTGATGATACCCTGAACGAAGATCAATCTTGGAAAAGTATTGAGCTCCGCGTAGTTGGTCAAATAAGTCATCAATGCGCGGGAGAGGATATTTGTTTTGATAGTGATCTTGTTAAGTTCTCGATAATCAATGCAGAGTCTCATTGATCCATTTTATTCTTAACAAATAGAATAGGTGCTCCCCAAGGTGACTCACTAGGGCATATGAATCCCTTATCAAGATTCTCTTGGAGTTGCTTCTACAATTCCTGCAACTCAATTGGGGCCATTCTATAAGGTGTCTTTGAAATAGGCAAAGCACCCGGTACGAGTTCTATTGAAAACTCAACTTCACGATTTGGTGGAAGACCCGGTAATTCCTCCGGAAAGACATCATCAAACTCCCGTACGATGGGTATATTCTTAATCGTGAGTTTCTCACCAACCATTTGAGATAAATAACCTTCATTTAGTGGAATCCATACCCATAAAATGGAAGAAATTTCCACTGGAAGGTTATGTTCATCCTTGCATTGATAGACGATCATAGATTGATCTGGAATATGAAATGTGACTTCCCTTCTTTGGCAATTGATATGAACTCCGTATAAAGAAAGCCAATCCATGCCAAGAATCGCATCAAATTCTACTATAGGAAGGATCACAAGATTTGTTGGAAGCACTTTCCCACAAACTTCGATCGGAGAATAATTATAAACTTTTGATGCGATTGATGTGCCATTAGGTGTTGTCACAGCTAACTCAACATCTAATTGTTTAGGTAATACGGTGATACCCTTAGAAAATTCTTTAGAAATAAAAGAGTGGGTGGATCCAGAATCAAATAAAACATTTGATACTTTAGAGTGGATGGTAAGTGTACCTTTCACCACATCGTTATCGTACTCCACATCGCTGATAGAAATTTCATGTGACTTTCCTTTGTCTTTAGCCTTAAGAGTTTGTTGATGTCGATCATCATCATCAACCCTTGGATTTGGGCATTGATTGGCATAATGCCCCATCTTTTTGCACTTGAAACATTGAAGTGTAGTAGGTTCATTCTGTGTATCCCTTCCTTTGTTTGCATCATTAGACATCTTCTTCCCATTATCGCGGCATTCAAATGCCCGATGACCTTCCTTTCCACATTTGAAACATTTACTTGTACCTTTAAGACAACTCCCTCTATGTTTCTTTCCACACTTTGAGCATAAGGGAAAGCTCATGTTCTTTTCAGTGTGCTCTTTAGATTTTCCTTTGAATTCCATTTTCCTCTTCTTATCAAACCCATATGACTGATGGGTTACTCCAATCTCCATCTCGACTTTGAGAGCACATTGAACGATTTCCTCGTAGCTATTGATGTCCCTTATGGCTAACGCCCTTCGAAGACTTGGTTTTAAGCCACTAAAGAATCGATCGATCTTACTCTCAGGTTGGATAATAATACCAGAAGCGTACCGTGAAAGTCTTGTAAAATTTGCTTCATAGGTACCAACAGATTCATCATCCCTTTGCTTCAGTTCAATAAACTCTTTCTCCATCTTTTGTTCAGAGAATACGAGGGAATTTCTTATTGAAAAATAAGTTCTTGAACTCGTCCCATTCCATGGATTCAATTTCATCCCTTTGCCTCGTATTCTTAATAAGATTCCACCGTTGATCAGCATATCCTTCCAAACGATACACTACTTGGATGACTTTATCATGTTCAGAACATTGAAGAACTGAAAATATCTTTTCAGTAGAACTAATCCATTGTTCAGAAACTAATGGATCAGAAGACCCGCTGAAAGAAGGTGGACGCTGCCTCATGAAGGATTCAACAGAATGTTGCTCCTTCCTTTGCTTGTTTGGAAGTCTTGCATGATTCCTAGCTTGAGAAAGTTGTGTGATCATGGCTACAAGATTTTGCATTCCAGCTACCATATCGTTTGGATGCTCAGGGGGACAATCATTGCATTGCCCATCGCATTCCGCATTAACACGGTGCCTTCGGGTTCCATCCATTGACTAAAACCAAGAAGAATAATGTGAGCAACACTAATTATAATAGGAAACCACATAATTCAAGAATAAAATTTTCACGCTTAAGGTCTTATCCTAGATTATTCATGGCCATTTCTAAAACACTAAGAATTTGTTCTATGGTTAGACTTATCCGTAGGGTTCTTACTAAGGCTTTCACATCCTAGTTTCCAAAGGTTGACTATACCTTTCCTCTGATACCAACTGTAGAGACCCGAAGCTTAACGTACATGAACATTACATTAATTTTGAGGAATACTTAGTACATAACAAAAAACACACTCACAAGGATCGTAATAGTTTAGTGTCTTTGGAAACTCGGAATGTAATTTTCTAATCGTGGTGAAAGATCTTCAATATCTCCCATAAAGATCTTTTTTTTCCTAAAACCTTTCTTTATATCCTGGGGAAAAGAAAACATAAAAGGGTGAGCTCAAATTCTCAGTAAGGGTAAATAAAATAAATATCAATCACATCATATACATAAGAATATAGCTTTTGGAAATCTTAACCTGCAAAGGAGCTCATAATATCATAACATGATATAAATCATAGAAGTGAAATGTAATCCCAATAATCACAACTGAAAACATGAAACTTTGTGGCATACACACATAATCATATAGAATCATTTCTTGTTAGTCAAGACTCATTTCCAAGACTATCTTAGTGGACAAAGTCCATTTCTGAACCGAGTCACCCTCGTTTCAGTCCTGTTTCACTGAACCGGTATAACCTACCATTCCATCCATGTCTATCTCATTAGATATAAAATCTTTACCCAATTCATTGGAGGGAGATATAGGTCCCACCCATCTTATAATGAATCCTTTCTTATGTGTGCCACATAATCATAAATCATACATCATCGCATAACACATGTAACAAAAATGGGATTCTTGAAACATCATGACATCATAAAACAAATCATATAAGGTAAATGACTTCATAAAAATAATTTCCTCAAATCATAATCAAATCAATGTAATAATAGGGATAAAAACATAACCCTAGATTATCGTAGATGGAAAATAATTTTGATAAAACATTTGAACTCCATTCTTGAGGAAAATATCCTGTCTACATCAAAAACACTTTTCCTTTCTTAATATGTCATACAATTATAAACTAAAAGAAGTTGATTAAAAATAATCTTGAAAACTTTTAAAGGAAGATTCTTGGAAATAATGTTTTAAAAATCCATTCATGCCGTATAAGTTAAAAAAAACATTCTTTGTACTTTTGTCGGAAAAGTCAAAAAGTACGTCGTACGAAAAACGACAAAAGATTCCTTTCATATCTTTTACAAAAAACATACCGAAGGGTAAAATTGGATATAAACTATTTTATAAGGAAGGAAATAATATTACATATTGAGGGAACATGGATGTGGAGGATAAAATACACCCCAGTAATTACCAAAGAATAAACAATCTCGGATAAAAGTGAGATTGTGATATTTCCCTTACCTTAGGTCCGATTTTCTTTGTACGTGTCCGAAGCTCCTGTATAATGGTTTAAATAATGTTATTTAATTATTCCAGAATCATACATATTGATATGATATCATATATGGTTATATTCTTAGCTTCTTGTTAGTAATATTTCATTGTTACTTGTTACTTGGGTCCTCATTTCCTTTTGTTCTTATGCGTGTTTTGCAGAATGAATTCTTATTCTTCTTTTAAGGTTATAGATACCTTATATCCAGAATGGTATTAGTGTAACATATATCATATTTATTCATTCAATTAATTTATATAATTACTATGTAATGATGATCATGTAGAACGAGTCGCATCACATCGTGGAGACGGTATTCCGTATGTACACACGAGTGATGATATCGTTCCTATGATCGTGGAATTGTATTTGAGTATATATATATATTATTTCAGTATCAATATTACATCATAAATAGTTACTCATTACACCATTATACCCATCCTTGTAAGGTGATGGTGGAAAATAGATTACACCACGGCGTGGAGACGGTATTCCGTACGTACGCACGCGCGGTGATTTCATTTTTCCGTAGGATGGATAGAAGGTGAATTAGGGTTGTTTCATTTTTATAATAACATATAAGTATGTAAGTAATACTGATGTTATTACTTTATCATGAAACAACTAAAGAAGAAGAAGTTGAAGAAGAAATAAATTGAAAAGATTGGTAATGGATATTACCTCTTCTTTGGAACGCCTCTTTGAATCCTCCAATTAGGGAACTAAGATTGGTCTTTGAAGAAGACCAGGACCTCTAGGATTATTCTAGGGAAGTGGAGAGGATAAAATGGCAGGGGTTGGCCGAGCTTGAGTGCTCAAATTGGTGTGAGGAGGAGGGGGAGGAGGTGCCCTTTTATAAGGGAGGAGAGGGGCACCTTAGGAATATCTCATAATATTATTTTATATTAAAGTCAAAAACGGTTTATAATGGTTCCAACGGGTCTTTTTTCTAAGCTAAAGTGGGTATGGGTCTAAATCCTATCATCCAATAGTATTTAGGCAAGTTTAGGGTATTATTTTAACCTTATCAATTAGATTTAACTCTAAGTTAAATAATTTAACTTTTACCGTGTCTTTTTGTTTTCTTTCACTATATGATTAATACACTTACTATAACATGCCAAAAGAACCCCAAATTGTATATTATTAATACATATATCCTTATATAAGTCAGTTTGCGGAACCTTAGATTTTTAGGAATAAAATAACAATTAATAATATAACATTTGATTTAAAAACTATTTTGTGTCAATTTTGAAACTATTTGATATATGATTTTTGTGAAAGTCATAACAGAATTATATGTTCGAACCAAGTTAATTAAATCAACACTAATATATCATAGTAACCTATAAAATTAGTGTAATTCATAAAAAGTCTTAAATTACATTTGTTTTGGTATTTATAATATCAATTATGTCAATATTTCATTAATAAGATAATTACTGCATCATCTTTGTGTCATAAATAAATTAAATTATTTGATGTCTAAAAATTACAAATAAAATACCATCATGTAGGAAATCGTATTAGCTTTCTAATGAATATTTCCAATCGAATTTATCTTATGTACAACCCTATATTAAAAATGTTTTAGTAAATATACTTTGATTTTAACTCTTTTAACTCTTCTTTGAATTAAATAATAATAAATGTCATAATCTAATCCATGTGGACCTAAATGGTCATATTTTATTCCTAAGTTTGATTTTGGTCGAATTACACTTGTTCAATAGAATTAGGACATGTGTTAGGGTAATAATAATAATATCATTTTTACCCTTAATTACCCTATTTACATTTAACCGTGGTAAAAAAAGTAAAAAGTTACTATTCACCAAAAAATTATTTTCATTTCATTGAACCACATTTTAGTCCTTGATATTAACCGTGTCTCTTGGATTTTCGAAATTCCATTCACAGAAGCGGTAAAATTAAGTTTTATGCAAAATTCAGTTTTTAACCTACCACTTAGTGGTTTCACTATTCATCAAAAATTGAAAGTTTTCAGAAAAATACCAAAATTTCACCGTAGGCTAATTTCGGTATTCCGAATCCAAAAATGAAGTCCATTTTGAAAAATAAAATTTATAAAATTTCAAAAAGTGGTTATTACTATTCATAACGGCTAGTTTTATTTTAATAGCATATCGTTGTTTAGTGAAACTCGGTATTTCGTACGACGCAAGCTATCGAGGAAGGTCACGATTTCGTGTAAAGCAAGCCAAGCAAGTGTTGTGTAGAAAAAGATTCCTTTGATGATTTATATAACATAGAAGTCTCGAGTGTTACATTCGCTATTACTATACTCATTTTTTTGTGAACATTCATATCATTTTGTTGTGTTTTCAACCAAATATCTCCCCACAAAATTCATGAATTCAACACAAAATACATGATATTATGGATGTATCTTCATCTTTACATGAAAATAAAAGAGAAAGAAAATTCATGAGCTAATATTTTAGGGCCTCCAAAAATTTTTCAGGATAAAAATTTATTCCCAAGAAAATTATGTATCATTCTTGGTATAATTACATAATGCTTATTTATTATCATATTTAAGGTGAACTATTACCAATAAGAATCAGATATTAGATTCATTGTGCTTCAAATAACTCATTCATAAAAAATGAAATGTAATTTTTATTATTTATTATTCTTCAAAATTCATCATATAGAGTAATGAGTTGGAATACATAATATTACATCTTATAGGTATAAGAAACCTAAATAACATATCCACTTCTCACTTCCTTCTCACTTTCTTCTCACTTCATCTCTATCATGCCTCATGCCTGTGGAATTTCATTCACATAAGAATGAATCAGTATATTTGTTTCTCTATTCATCATAAGGGGAACATTCATTGAATGAATTTTTATTTATTATCCACATAACAGTTAGTCAGTGTAATTTAATTTTTGAACATTATTATACATTTTTTATAGTACAAAATTTTACAACATTAATTAATAACACAATAAATTATAAAAAAATTAAATGTTTTTATTATTTTAACTATAAAAAGATAAGTGAACATCATGTATGGCGTTCTACATAACTAAAAATCATCAAAAAATATCTCACATTCTCTGTAAACTCTCTATATTTTATTAATATCTCTAAAATAACCTATAAATGACATAAATACATGTATTTATAGATTATTTCAATACCATTGTTTATGTAGAAATCACGTGGATTCATTTATTATAGTCCCATACTTCTCCCAACTATTGATTGATTTGTGATATTAAAATTATCATTATCAATTAATTAAAAAAGAAAATAATTTCACATTACTAAAATGTGATCCTATATATAATGAATATGATGAAGAATCTTAGAAAATTATATGGAAAAATTGTGGATGAATTAAATATTTATGGTTTATAATTCAAAGATTATGTTGTAGGAATCATGAAATATATATGTATTTTTATTATAATTTTTCATTATAGATTTTAAATGATATGTTGAATGGTGCAGGTATGGTAGAAAATCGATTTCATGGAAAGGTGATATTTTGATCAAAGGTGATGTTTGAATAATGATGTGATGAATATGAATAATTAAATTAGATTGTTCTTATTACCTCAAACTAGATAAATTATTTTATGAAAAAGTCATTTATTATATTAGTAAGGAAGTTTATAGAATTTTTGGATTTATCAAATTTATCCAATAACCATTTTAATAAGGAAGAATGCAAGTGTAAAATAAGGATTTATGGTAATTCAGGTTATTATGGTGTTTAAGGAGATTACATGTTGAAGAAATTAACATTTTTAGTATGTGACAAATAAGATTTATTTCATGATATCTGTGTGATAAATGTAACAATAATTTTTAGAGATTTAGTAGAATTGTTTTTAATGTTTTAGACATGTATCTATTGAAAGGGTTACAAAGTTAACCATATATGAGATGGTTTATGATAAAAATTGAATAAAATTTTAGAGATTAATCCATTATATTACCATGTGAGGATTTATAAATCGTGGATAAATTTTGATAACTATTTTATTGTAATAAAGATATATGGAATTTTATATCATTCTATTTATGAATCTAGTGATATGTTAATGATTTATTAATGATAGATTCGACATTATTTACTGGAATAAGTGATTATGAGGATGTTGATCAAGGCACAAAATTATTTAGTTGTCCTGAAGTCATTTATGTGTATCTTTTCATGAAAAATCACTAGCATTAGGAAAAAGTATATTGAAATAAAAAAAATTCAAGTCATCATAAATTTTGATGAGCTCAATGACATTTTTCAAGAATATTTTGGTTATAGAATTGTGTTTGTTAACATTCCCCTTACGATGTTCTCTATCACTCTCCATCTAATCTCAATACATATATTTCTCTTCCATGTCCATATATTAACATTCCACCTATGTTCTCTCGAGTAGAAACCTATTTATTTTTTTCTTTTGGTAAGAATAATTCTTTCCTCATTTCCTTTTTAATGGATGTTTTTTTTTCATTTTTATGATTCAGGTTCCTATAAAAGAAACATTCAAGTATTATACCTTTAATAACCCAAATGTATTTAGATGGTGAATTTAATTTTAAGGGGTGTATAATTTTTCATCGTGAGATTTTTTGAATGTGTTTTCAAATCAATTTTATCTTTTTCATATTTGTAATTTCATGCAACAAAAAATAAATCTTATATTGTATGAATGTACTATGTATCAATTTAGTTTTATGAAACACTATGTTAATCATGGAGTACAAGATAAAATTAGATTATCATGTGGTATAAGAAACACAATTTTTTCCTTGTGTTACATGAAATGATGATTTCCATCAACTGCACTAGTTAAACAAAAAATATAAATTTACAAAAATAAAACATAATATTTTTGTTATTGTCAAAATGTTATTATTGTTTTTTCATGGATATTATAATATAATTTATGAATAAATAATATGTGAACATTTTAACAAAATTAACCATTTTATATAGAAATAAATTTAATAACTATTTGAAAATAATGAAATTACTTTTATAAGAATACTATTTTTCTTTTTACAACAAGAATTTTATCTTAATAGACTATACAAACCACTTTATATTAATATTTTTAATGAAATTTATATATTATATATTCAATAAATATTTTTTATACTTATGTAATAGAATTGCTAGGTATAAGATTAGAATAAATCCCATTTTTTGAATACAAAGTTGTATTATTCTAAAAGGATAAGTTACCACATAATAATGGGGATCTAATTTTAAATATGAATTTTAAAATTTTAAAATTTTTATTTGAAAAAACAAAAATTCATTTTTGAAATCATAACATAAAATTTAGATTATGGAAAATTTCTGGTATTTTCTTATGATGTTTCATTTTTTTAATGAATAGTGAATAATATAATTTTTTATGCAAAAAACATAATTTTTATTATAATTTATTTTTAATGTTAAATTATTTTATTAGGTTAAATGTTAAATGAGATCAATTATACTGAAATTAAAACAATATGGGTAATTTGGATAAATGTCACATAGAAATTGGATATAAATATTAATCAAACTTGTGAATATTATTACATTAAAAACATTCTTCTTCGTCTCGTCTGCATGATTAAATTTGAATTAATTTCTAAAAAATTTATGAATCGAATTTCAAAAAATTTATTCCATATTTGGACTCAGTATTATATATAATTTCAAATAATTTCAACCTAATTTTCTACAAAAAATTTCTAATGCAATAGAAATTAATTAAAATTTTTAAAAGAAAATTTATCTTAACAAGGAAATAATTATATTCTTAAGATGAAAAATAGACTACAAAAATTTCTAAAAGATATTGTAAATCCATATTTAGACACAATAATATATCTTATTATATTTTGATATCTTTTTTATCCACTTTTCATATGAAAGATGTGGGTGGAATTCACTTTTAAGAAATTTATGATAATGCCACTCCTCCTCCACTATAAAAGGCACTAACCCATCCTACTCATTCACACATATCAATCCATTTTTACCACCAAAACCAAGACCATATAATATCCCAAAATCCCTCCCCTAATAATATAATCTTCTAATTTTGAATATTTCATACTGAGGAATCTTTTGGGTGTAAACCATGAAGGTACACCCAAAGAATAGGTTACATCCTTTCTCAAGATCATTTGTTTTATTCTCATTCTCCAACCCCTAAAATACTATTATTAAATTATTATATAATAATATATTTATAAATAATATATTTATATTATTTATAAGGGTTTAACCTACACATATTCAAACTACCAACTAATAGGTTACAAACATGTAGTTTTTATGTATGACGAACTACCGCCTAAAAAATGATGATGATCATTTTTTCCATTACCTCCTATCGTGGATGGGAATTACAATTGAAATTATATTATTATATGATATAAATTATATTTATGATGTATTTGATCTTATGGAATTATTATATAATAAATTCAACCATGATTTCTATTTTTATTAAATACGATAACTTCATTAGTGTATGTGTGGACTACCACCTCCTTAATGTGAAGCGATTCATTCACAATATACATGGATTATATTAAGGATTCATTTATTGAACTTATATGATATATATAACATAATAATTAACAAGGATTAAATTATATATATATATATATATACATACATATATTTCATTTACATTCTTTCAATCAAGACAATGATAAAGCATAAACAACATTCGTGTGTAAATAAGACATACCATCACCATGAAAGGTGTCTTCCATTTAATTTTTCTAATTTTTATAGATTATTATATATAAATATATAATAAATTAGTAATATATTTATATCAATCATTAAATTATCGAAATAAGTAAATCATGTTCTAATTTAGAGTATCAAGACCAATAATCAAAATAATATATGAAAAACAATGCAGATAATACATGAATCAAAAAATTAACAATTAGTAGATAAATAATGGGAAATATAAAGTCATGTAAAATTATATATGTTTTTTGTGAAATAATATGGTTATTTGTTTTATAACAAACATAAATTGTATAATACTAGATGATTGGACGTGTATGAAGAAAGCCAAAACATAAGGTAAGAGAATTTCATCTCAATTTGTTTTCATGAAATACATAACATATTAACCACTTGATTATTTTGTGTAGGGTATAAACATACAAATGAAATGATACATAATTAATTTAATTATATGAATTTATTAAATTGATTTTATTATATCATTGATATTATGATTATACTATTACCCAAATAACAAGGGTTTTCTCATCTAACTTTAATTTTCTATAATACACAATACATGTTTATCTCATATGTCATATAGGTGAAATGTATAATTCACATATTTTTATTCTATTATTATTGTATGTAAATTTATTTTTTTTACATAACAAATATATGATATTTATTTCTTGGGTTTTTGTTTCCAATGATACGAAATCATTAAAATAAATTTGTCTCAATTTCCCTTCGTTGACAGAAATACCATTTAACACCCCATGATTTAAAAAATATATTTTTTATTGAAATGAATAAAATACATGAAAAACTTTTTATGTAGATATTTATAACTTAAATTTAAACATAATTATGCTGCTTTTATGTTTTGAATATCGAAAAACAGTCGTCTACAATTTTTTTAGTAAGTTATTTAGAGTTTGATAGAACCGACTTGTTTTTTTGTGATTAGTAACATAACATTATGAATAGTATTTTGAATAGTAATATGACCCTAATGAATTATAAATTTTATTATTATTTTATTAATTCTTTACAATAATGAAATTTTGGTTCATTTTTCAATGTGTTATAAAAGCAATTATAAAATTAAAATCATTAACTTTTTAATTAATTTTGATTTTCTTTGAAAATTGAATTCTTAATATTTGAAAAATTATTTTTGAAAAATTGAATTCATTTTTTGGATTATACAATTTGAAAAACGGTTAGGGTGAATTTTTAGTATTTTTCAGAAGTACCTAAATTTTTGTTGAATAGTGAAATACAGGAAAATACCGTATATACAAATTATCAGTTAAATACACTATTTATGACATCATAAGAGATATATACCCACATGTTTTGAACCCAAAAGAATTTATTAATATTCATGTTCATGTAATCATAAATATTTCTGGTCATTAGGGAAATTAATAAACTAATGATTACCAAATTTTGAAAACCCTCCTCTCCTCCACTATAACACCCCCCTCACACCCTCTTATCTTCACCACTATATGTCTTAAAGCTCCTAAAAGATCAACCCAAATACCCTTTCATGGTTACTACCCACATGCAAGAAGATATTGTTCCTTCCAAAAGACCAAAATCCCTTCCCTTAATGAGATTCTAAAAGAGGATATTTCAAGAGGTAAGCACCCTTCTTTTTCTTTTAGTTCCATTTCAATTTATCTTCTTTTCTAATCCTGTCTCCACATCCACTATCCAAATGAACATGATAATTACTGTATCATCAATATACCATAATTTCATCATGTTAAATGATGAACCATCATCAATATTCTCAATCTCTCCCTTGTTTTTTATAAATGAAATCAACATCCATGAGGTTCCAATTTATAACATTCAAGGATGACAATATTTCATTATTTATTTTCGCCTTCATTACTAACCCTGAAAAAAATTTATAGATGAAACACACTATAAAATATGTATTATAACTAATTTATTATTCAGTAACTAGAATTAATTCATATTATTAAATCAGATGATCAAAGTTGTTCTTAAAAATCAAAATACTTCTAAAATAATCTAAGTGAATGTCGTTAATAGTCCATCAAATGATTTATCATCATTCCATGCAACCAAATTATAAAATTTAACATTAAAACTTCTATATTTTTTTTAAAGAAATTTAATATCAATTCTATATATTTACATCCATTCCACATGAACTCAATTATTTAAAAGCTAGTGAAACGATTATGAAAATCCAGAAAATGAACACTCGGGAACGATATAATTCAATATTATAATTTATCAATAATGACATAAATTAACTAAAAAATAAGGATAAACTAAATATATATCTAATAGGTTCTCAAATAAGTTATTATTAAGTCTAATTTCATATTCCAGGACCATATATTCAAGAGAAGAGTGCTTTCGGACTTAAGGAAAATGGTTTCTTTATCTCACTTCCATTTAAGTGAGATTTTTTGTATTCACTACTAATACTTGTGTATGATGTATGTATGGTTCCCATTATTGTAACATATCTTTAATATATTTATTTTCATGTTATTCAATGTTTCATTTGATTATTATTACTTTTGGTGCTTATGACCGATTGGTTACAATGTGGTAAGTGTTTTTCTACACGAACATCCATTTTCATTCGGGCTACATTTATTGACTAATTATCTCAATGAAACTCTTGTGTATTATTATGTAATCCTCAAAAATTCTGGTTGAGTGTTCTATATATGTTCACTAACTGGAATACTTCCTTATTTTATGGATAGTTACATTTTTTAAAGGAACATTCAAAATTGTTTCGGAAATACAAATCTGATTCAAGAGATATTTTCAATTTCATGCCCGTTTTCAAGTGTACAAAAGAATCTATTTAAAAAAAATATTTGTTTTATAAAAACAGTAAATTTATCATGAAAAATTATCTCAGATAATTTCTAGGTTTTAGAGAAAAAATGTTCCTTTCAACTGTAAATATATATTTAATACATTTCTTAAAAAGATCTAAAATGATTAATTAATGAAGAATGTTCCAATGTTGATTTTTTTGTTAAAGAGAAATCACTTTTAAGGGGAAAGTGGGAAGCCTCACAACTAGATAGTTTCAGAGCCAAATGAAACAACAGATCAATTAAAGAAAAGAGTGAGCTATTTTTAAGCGTTTCCCTGAACAAAACCCAAGGAGTATCGTGTACCTTCGTGTCAGGGAAGTCCTTTAAGGTTCCCTCGAAGAGAAGAGCCATGTTGTCCCAATATTACTTGAGCTCCTCTTTGCTAATATTCCCCATGTTTTAGCCTCTATGAAGAATGTGTTCATGCTTTCCAGCCCACTTTTCTTTATCCTTTGTAGTAGCCACCTGGATCGGTCTATTCTTCTTCAAAGCATTGATATTCAAAGTTTCTTCCAACAATTCCTCGTATGAATGCATAATTATATCCCTATGTTCTAACACAGAGACCATTTGGCATTGTGGGTAAGCTTTAGAAACCTCTTAACACTTCTTCCCCTAGCCCCTCAGCTCCACATCACCTGAAGAAGACTCAGGACAAGAAACATCACAACTTACCTGAGCCGAGTCCTTGGAGATGGAAGCCACATCATGTTGGGAAAGGTCTTTGGATTGTTCCGGGTCGAGATGCCTGCCATTGTAGAGGCCTTCGGGGACAACTTTCCCTTTCCAGTAGATCTGGTAATAGGAGGGCTGGGAAGGTTGGAGTAGTCCTTCCTTCTGTGCTCCCTCCGGTTGTTCGAGATAAATCCATCAGAATCCATGACATTGTTTTTGCCTTTGCACATTGAGGATCTAAAATAGTCCTCCTATATAACAAGATCCTTGGGCTCGTCAATGTCTGAGGCCTCGACCATTTCCTCTTGGGATGTTTCTGCATCAGCTTCATGGTCTTGACCATCCTCCACCCCTGTAACCTCCTCACAATTGAGCCACAGATCTTCACCAAGCACTGCATACCGGTTCTGGGAGGTCCCGATTGGCACCCCTGCTAAGAGTTTCTCCACATAAGAGGGGGTCTATGAAGCCTCCTTAGTCTTGGTCGAGACTCCTATCTTCTCAAGACCATGACCCATATATTGGAAAATTTTGGGATTATCTTCCAAATCCAGGCATTTAGAGGCCTCCTTAGAACCATGAACCTTGCTATAAACCTTCAGTATGAAATCATTAGATGTTTTATGAGCAACCTCCTGGAAGGCCTGTGTAGATTCCCAGGGGGTTTCCCTCACTGTCTGCTCCGCCCTTTGACTGACCTAATCCACATCCGTAGGAAGGGGCATCTTATCATACACTACCCCGCACCCTTGCGTGTCGTCGCCCAAGCTGCTTACACCTAGGTCACGACGCAGCCGATCAAAAACATCTGAAACAAGTGGCCCCGAAACCTCTGGACCACCTTTCTTGGATGCACCTAAAGAATACCACTAGCCTTTTCCCAAAGGAACTTTCTTGGAGAGGTCCTCGCCCAAAGGGATATGATCCCCCTTATCCTGGACAGTCAGGTGACCCTCCTTAAGAGAATCCTCTGAAGCATTCACCTGGGAACCAGGCCTATCAGACTGAACAGAGGGGTCAGCCTCATCAGAACCTTTAGCCTTCATCCTCCATTCGGGAAGACTATGCCTCTGTTGATTTCAGTAGCAGCAAAACATAGTCCAAGATTCGTAGAAAATCGATTGGAAATACCTATAGTCCACCTCAATCATGATCCACACGACTTCAGGAGGAGGCCGAGAGAGATCCATTTCAGCACATAGATGAGCCACAATTAGGTTTTTCAAGGAATAAGTCTGCTGATCATCACAATGGGAGAATCCTATGGAATTACCTATTGACGGGAGTAACGCTAGATTTTGGAAAGGCAGCGGAAGGATAGGGAGATGAATCCAAATTGCTGTGGTAGAAGGATCCCACTGCATATGGAGGTCGAACGACTAGAAGATCAGATGAAAATGAAAGCCTCTAATAGATCTTCTAGGTCAAGACCATGCCCACACAAGGTCTTCCTCGCTTGAGAAGCTAATAAGAATATGTCGTGGCCCAAGCAACCCGAAAACCGCTCGATGAGATAATCCCCATTCTTCATTCACAATCATATCAAACAACTCAACTGGGGGG
Source organism: Viscum album (assembly GCA_963277665.1). NCBI lineage: Eukaryota > Viridiplantae > Streptophyta > Magnoliopsida > Santalales > Viscaceae > Viscum > Viscum album. The sequence continues at coordinate 1,092,250,329 of OY728130.1, forward strand.
GCGACACTGAACGAACCGAGCCACCAGAGACGAATAGAAAAGCGTGGATGCGTCATTGAACTCTTACAGAGAAATTGGGACCACGAGTTATCCATTAAGGACCCCTGGAACCTTTGGGGAGACAGAAATGCAAGGAAAGAAAGATTGATCCTCAGATGAAGGTAACGAGATAGAAAACCTTCCTCTATCCTAATACCCCTGCTGAGAAGCACCGTGAGGATGAGACCCCTCCCCCGGCGGGGGATGGTCCACCGTAGTCGTCATTGATTCTAGGGTTTCATTGAGGAATAGTGGAGGAGAGGCTGCCACGTGATCCAATAAGAAGAATAATGAAGAATGTTAAGAACACTTTTTACAATATTTCACTTTAGCGGGATGTCATTTATACCTAAAAAATAATTTCAATTTCCTATTATTTTATTCTATAGTATATTCATGTTTATTATATGATTTCATGGAAATTATAAATTATTTTCCAAAAGGACTCTTCTTTCAAAAGTAAAAATTATTTTTCTCAACTCTCATTAACTTTTATAAGATATATGCATCATTAACCCCTCATCTCTTTCTTGTGGTGAATGTACTACCTTCTTGTATATCATATCAATAGTATTATTATTCTCATGATATTATAAGGGATTATGATTTGACTGTTTCAAGGTGGTATGGGATACATTAGAATTATTAAGGAATATTTCCTCAAGAATTTGTCAATGGTATCACTTAAAAAATATATTCTTATATGTCAACATTCGTTGTTGAATCATGAACATAATTGATGTTTATCTATTATGATATCATCTAAAATATGTTTTTTAAGGGTTTCTAATTATTCTGACTATGGATTTCCTATTTTTATACCATTCACCATATTTTACTGAATGGTTAGTGTTAATGTTCAATGATTGGGGAATGTTATCTACATTTCATATGTTATTTTAAATATGAATTTATATATTGATTATGTTCACACTTTTAAAATTAGGAATGCATTGGACATAGTATATTATGGGTGGGTCCCACTATATCATCTCGATGCATCGATATGTCTCACGATACAAACAGACGTGGAATTGGCCGAAGCCTTTCTCCATTTGATAAATTGTTTTGGTCAAGGCCTTAATCATTTTTATAATTCTTGAATGAGGACTTTAAAATATGTTTTAGAATGTTTGTAATATGAAATTCCCACATTATGAAGCTATAAATTAATATCTCATGTGGTTATTTGACTAGTAGAACTGTGTTTTTTATGTTTTGTTAAGTAAATATTTACTCAGCTCATATTCCTTCTATAATGTGTTTAAGTTATTATTTTTAAATGCATGTGTTTCCAATTATTAAACATGCCTAATGTTTATGTTTATGTTATCTTATCTTGTATTTCATAACCCTTACATAGCATTTGATGTCACCCCTTTAATTTTTTTCCTTCACCATGTTCAGAATAAGAGATCATTTATTGAGTTTTCAAGGATGTAGTTTATTATCTTTTGTTATGTAACATATTTTGTTTCATTTAAAAGTGTAAAATGTGTTCCATGCATGTAGTTATTTTCATCAAGACTACTAAACTTATTGGTCCTTTTGGATTTTAATCCTTGTAATCATGCCAATGTAATAAAATAATTCACCGACTTAGTGTTTCTAGGGTCGGGGTGTTACAGTTGGTACCAAAGGAAGTTTAGTAAAAACCTTGGGAACTATATTTAGAAAACATAGGTAACAGAACAATGCCATATGATGGTCATTTTAGACAAAAAACATTAACATTATATAATTTTGTTAAGGAATATATTGTGTGTTTATTTCTAGAAAATACATCCCTACCTGGATAAAAAAAAGTAGATGTGTCTCTAGCATTGATGTACCTAGGAGTGAAAACTATGATAAGGAGTTTCAGGCTTGGCCCTAGGTATCCTAGTAAATGATAATGGGACTTGTAGATCTCTTGGTTTGACACTCTCGAGGATATTAAATGGATAATTAAAATTTTATTTACCCACCATTTTTAAGTACTTATACCCCCAAAGTAACCAAAGTATTTGGTTCCATGATTTACAATGCATAAATTTATGTTATGTGATATACCATGATTATGGTTATAGATAATTCAGAATTTTATGAGATAATATATAATAAGGAATGGATTAGAAATGGAATCTAGTGTAATGAATCAGAAAATCACTAATGCATGAGACGTGAAGAGTAAGAAGGACAATATCTCAAATATTTTCAAGAAATATTTTCAAAATAAGATTGTGTACCATTTATACTCATCATATGATGAAATAATATCATGTGTTTACAAGGTATGTGAAGACTTATCTGAGTCCTATGGCTTTGAAGGGAATCAAAATAATTATAGGGTGACATAGAGATATGGGGATCAAGGGAAGAAGGGAAATATGTGATTCCCACATGTGATAATTGTGGAAAGAATGACCCTGGTAAATGTTTGAAGGGAATGGGTGTTTTATACAAGTTTGAAGAAAAAGGACATCATGTTCGTGATTGCAAGGGTATGAAAATAGATTCCAATGTACAATCCATAAACTACAAAGAGATGGGACACTATGTGAATCAACGACCCAATCGTCAAAGGAATATACCCCAAATTATGATTTTGGATAATGATCAAGATATGATGCTACTGTAGATGATGTAGAATTATTAATATGCCTAGTCTCAAACCACTAAATTTTAATATTTTGTCAGTAATGTACTGGTTGAATGAATTATGTGATATATAAGGATTGTACTATAGTACACTTTCATTAAGTATTTGAGGTTATACGATGAATGGTACAAATGAAAAGTGACTTATTATAAAGTTAAACTTTTTAGATAAAAACATGATTGATAGAAAGAAAATCCTTAATATATATCTGATGTTAAGATAACTATGAAGAAATTATTCATTCTGATAAGTGCAGACTACCATGTAATTGATTATTGACTTATCGAGAAGTGTTCTATGATAACATAGATGATGTTTACATAACTTTTGGTTTTAATTAATATATCCAATACCATGTATCTTACATAAGGAATACTAAATAATTCATGTTTTTAATATGGTTTTTATGTTAATTCAAATTATTAACATATTTCAAGAGGAGACATGATAAAGTTATTCATGGGTTTGGAATGTGAAATTTAGAGATACATCATGTGGATTAAGGGTTAATGATACGTTCATCATAGAAATTTATATACCATCCTTATAATGTGTTTAATCACTATATTTTTCAATTTTTAACCATTTACAAAATGGTTTAAGTTGATCAGTGTATGTTGTTTTTAGAGTTTAATGTAACTACATGATGGTTTCATTAATAGGATATTTTAACCGTATTCTTGATATGGGTTTCCCACATGGAAATTTTCAACTATCAACCATTAACATTCGATGTAAAATTTCAAATTTTGAGGAAGAATTTTTTGTAAGTAGGGAATAATGTAACACCCAAGAATTTAATAATATATTTAATATTGAAATTAATGAAATAAATGAATCTTTTTAAGTAGATATTTATAACTATCATTTATACATAATTTTTCTACTTATATGTTCTGAATTTTGAAAAATGGTCATCTACAATTGTGTTCAGTAAGATATTTAGAGTCCAATGGAAGCAACATATTTTTTTTGTGAATAGTAACATAAAATAATGAATAATAATATGACCCTAATTAATAGTAATTTTTTTTTATTTTTTTAATGCATTAAGATAATGAAATCTTGGAAAAAATTTCAATGTGATATATAAGAAGTTACTGAATTAAAATTGAAAATTTCACAATTAACTGTGATTTTATTTAAATATTAAATTAATAATATTCAGAAATTTATTTTAGAAAAATTTAATTATGTTTTGGATTCTATAAATCAAAAAAATATTAGTGGGAATTTTTGTAATTTTTCTAAAATACCATAATTTTTTATTAATAGTAAAATATAGTAGAATATCGTATATACAATATATATTTTAAATACAAATTTTATGAAATAATAAGTGATATAAGCTCACATGGTAAAAAATAAAATTCATTTATTACTATTATTGTTCATGAAATCATCACTATTTCTGTTCATTATAGAAATTAATAAAATAATGATTAAAAACTTATGAAAACCCTCCTTTCCTCAACTATAAAAACCCCCTTACTTCTTCTTCTCTTCACTCCTCTATTCCTTGATAATCCTCCGAGTTCTGGAAAAATAACCTTCCTTAGTCCCTCCCCACATCAAATAAGCTCTTGTACTTTACATTAGAACAAAATCCATTCCTTAAAAAGGTTCTCAAAGAGGTTATTTCAATATGTAACCACCATTATTTTTCATTTAGTTCCATTTCAATTTTTCTTCTTTTGATATCATTTCCCCACATTCACTTTGAAAATGAACATGATAATTATAGTATCATCTATATACTGAAATTATATAATGTGAATGGAAGATCCATAAGTAGTATTCATACTCTCTCCCTTGTTTTTTAAAAACGAAATCAATGTTCTTGATGTTCCAATTTATAACCTTCGTGGATGATGAAGTTTCATTATTCAATTTCTCCTTCATTACATGTCATGAAACCATTTTTGTGGTTGAAAAAAACTAAAATATATGTACTATAACCAAATTAATATTTAGGGACAAGTATGTATATATATTATTAAATCATATGATCAAACTTGTTCCTAATAATCAAAATACCGCTAAAATAATAAAAGTGAATTTCATTAATATTTCATCTAATGATTCATACTTATTACATGTATCCAAAGTATAAAATTCACCATTAATACTTCTGGATGTTTATAAATAAAATTTAATTTCTATTCTGATGATTTACATCAATTCTACACGAACTCGATAACATAAAAACAATTGAACCTATTATGAAAATCATGAAAATGACCACTCTGGAATGACTGAATTCAATATTATAACTTTTCATTAAGGACATAAATGAGATAAACAGAATTATGATAAAAAAATTAGTTCTAATAGATTCTGAAATAATTTATTAATAAGTCTAATTTAATATTCTAGGTCTTTATGTTCAAGATCGGAAGACTTTTGGACATAAGCTAAGGGGGTTCTTTATCTCAATTCCATTTTTGTGAGATTTTCTATATTCACAAATATTATTTGTGTATGGTGTATGTATACTTACCATTTATGGAAAATATCATGAATATATTTATTTTAATGGTATTCAATGCATCATTTGAATATTATTCATTTTTGGCCATACAAATTGATTGATTACTAAGTGGTGAGGGATTTTCCACCAGAACCTCCATTTTCATTCGGGTTAATTTTATTTTTTAATTACCTCAAATAAAATATTGTGTATTATTATTTAATCCTTATACACTCTGTGTGATTTTTCTATATATTTTCACAAAATATAATCCTTTCTTATTTTATGAACAATTACTTTTTTTAAAAGTAACTTTCAATATTGTTTTCGAAATACAAACCTGATTAAAGTGATATTTTGAAATTATTACCCACTTTAAAGTTTACATCATAATATATTTTAATCCATAATTATTTTTATAAAAAAACTCATTTCACCATGAAAAATTATCTTGGATAATTTCTTGATTTAAGATAACTAATGTTCCTTTCCACATTAAAATAATCTTTAATACATTCCTTAAAAATATATAAAATGTTTTATTTATAATGAATATTATGAACTCTTTTTAAATGTTTTAAATTCAGTGGGACATAATTTATAACTAAAATATAATTTCAATGTATTTGTATTTTGTTTTATGAGATATTCATGTTTAAAATATTATTTCATGTTAAATATAAAATATTTTCCAAAAGGGATCTTCTTTCAAAACTAAAAATTATTTTTCTCATCTCTCATTAAATTTAATGAGATTTATGCCTTATCTACCACATATTTAATTCTTGAGGTGTAGTTAATGACCTTTGTTATGTCATATCAATATTCTCTTTATTCTCTTGACATTCTAAGAGATTATTATTTGAATGTTTTAAGGTGGTATGGGACACTTCAGAATGTTTAAGGATTTTTTCCTCAATAATTTTTCAATGGTCTCATTTAAAAATATATTCATCTATGTCAACATACTTTATTGAATATTGTACTTAATTATGGATTATCTAGTAAAATATCATCTAAAATATGTTGTTTAAGTGTTTATGTTTATTCTAACTATGGATTTGATCTTCTGATATCATTCGCCATATTATTCCGAATGGTTAGTGTTTATGTTCAATAATTGAGGAATGTTATTTACATTTTTTATGATAGTTTAAATATGAATGTATATGTAGAATAAATTCACTGATTTCATAAAAGAATGTATTGTTCTTAGTATATGTTGGGTGGGGCCTGTTGTAGCCCCTCGGGGAATCGGTAGAGATCATGAGACAAATAGACGTGGAGTTGTCCATGGCCTTTTCAAAATTAGATATATGGTTTTGGCCAAGGCCTTAATAATTTTTAAAAGTCTTGGATGAGGCCTTGAAAACATGATTCTGAATGTCTATCATATGGACTTTCATCATTAAGAAGATAGAAATTCATAGTTAATGTGGTTATTAGACAATTATAATACCTAGGATAATGTTTTATTATGGAAATATTTACTCATATCATATTCCTTCCAAAATGTGTTCAAGTTTATTATTTATAAATTCATCGGTTCTAAATTATTTAACATGCCTAATTTTTAGTTTTAAGTTATATTTTACTCTTTTTCTTAATCCTTACTGAGATTTTTAGCTCACCCTTTCATTTGATTTTTATTAGCCATGTTAAAATGAATTGATCATTTATTGAGTTTTCAAGGATGTAATTTATTAGATTTTGTTATGTATCATATATTCCTTCATTTTAAAATGTAAAATGGGTTCTATGTATGTATTTATTTTTTTCGAGACTACTAAATAGATTGTTCCTTCATGATTTTATTACTTTTAATAATGCTAATGTATTAAAATAATGCACCGGCTCTAAGCTTATGGGGTCAGGATATTAAATGCCATGTTGTGAACTGATATTTTTCTATAAGGTATATATAATTCCATTGACAAGGTATATCAAAAATATATTTATTTTAATGATAATTTATAATTAATGTAATGTTTATATATCCATTTTATTACGATTAAAAGTTACCATTGTGGTAATAGTATATTTCTACAATATGGTTATTTATCAAGATTTTTTTATTATGCATCCATTGATTAAATATTATGATCCATAAAGAAGAAAAAATAATTTATTTTATTTACCTAGATAAATTCATGTTATATATATTTAATGATACCATTTTCCCACAGCTTCTTACTTTTGAAAATTACAAAAATTATTTTTCAAAAATATGATGTTACTTCTCATTCGTTTAAAAATCTATGTTGTTCAAAACTGTGTTTCCTAATTTTTGTTAATATTATCATATTATGTTTAAAAGAAATTTTTACCCATTTTTTAACTTATGTAAAATAGAATTTAAAAATAATCATCTTTTATTTTTTCGAACAAGGAACTCTTCTAAAAATTTTATGGAACTGAAGGGATGATTTGCATATAGAGACTCACCCGCCCTCATGGCCATCATTTTCTTGTTTCTTACTCTGTATGTTTATAATGTTATTTTATTTAATGAATATTTTTTCTAATATTATGGAAATTGGTTTTTTATAAAATGTCTTTCAAAGAAAAATGGTTTAAAAAAAATAGGGTTTAATAATTGTTTTAATTGAATATCAAAGCATCCATTATATGTTTTCAAAATGTTGTTTTCAAATAAAATTAATTCAATGAATTAAATTATTCTTTTATAAGATTTCAAATTATTTTTATGGAAAATAATTTTCAAAATGTCTTCATTGTTTTGTATATTTTTGTGAAAAATGGTGTTCATATTTTTTCAAATTTATTTATACACTTTGAATATTAATTTCAATGAAAATGGGCTTCAAAAAGATTTATGTTTTAAAAATATTTTTTATATTTACAAAATATTTTCCTTTAAAAAATTAAACAAATTTTCAACATTCAATTATATAACATTTCAATGTGGTTTCTAGGAAAAGGATTAAGAAAATGATATATGTTTATAAATGTTATTTAGATTGAATAGTTATCTTCAAAGTGATACTTACATATAATTCTCCATATAAGGTGACAAAATTTGTTATACTCAAATATTGACTATGAATAATATCCAATTAATCAATTAATTTTCTTTCTATAAATGGTTTATTTTTTTATAGTATGATTCTTATGAATCATTTTTCACATTCATGGGTTATATGCTTACAAAACCGACATCTTTTCTGGGGTTATGAATTGAAGAATTTTTTTTGAAAACTATCTTTTTTCCATAAGTTAAGATATGATTAATATTTATGAAAACCATTCAACTCCATGGGTTATGATATGATTTTCCATGGTTTTTTTGGAACATATATGCATTATTTCATTATAAGGTGGATGAGGCTTATTTCTCCCTCTAATGAATTAGGTCATGATTTATATCCCATGTGATAATGATGGTAATTGAGTTGATATGCTTGATCCACTATGGGAAGATGGGGAAACCTATCCCAATATGGGAATATGGGGAAACCAAATTCACTATAGAAATAAAAGGAAACCCCATACATTATTGGAACATGGGGGAAACAGATCCCTTGTATGTGAAGAACTACAATTGGGTATGGTACTATATCACACCTAGTAGGTGTAATCCCAATAAAGTCCTCTGTTATGTTTTTGAAATGTTCGTTGACTAATAGAGAATGATATTACATGTATCAATGTCTTCCATAATTCAGTTTAAAATTGCTATGTTATTATTTCATGTCTTATTATCATGATTACCATATGATTCATGTATTATTAACTGAAAATCCTTATTCCATGATTATTTTTTATGATCTTTGATATTCAAGGTGTGATCATCAAATGCAAGGATCGAATTCTCATACCCTTATGTTCATGCATATGCTTAAATATCTCCCTTGATTGACTATGGTGATCTTTTTATCTCATCCCTTTTTATATTTTCATTCCCCATGTTATGATGATATGTATTATGAATGTTTTTTCAACGAAGAAAGATAATAAAAACCCCAATGAGTTATAATGTATCTAACTTATATACTAATGTATATGTTTCCATGCTTCCAAAGTTTTAAAAATAATCCAGTTATTATGTGTATTTTTGTGTACTGTATTATGTATTCCTTAGAAATGTTTTTCTGTATTTTTATGTTAAGCATGGGTCATTATAGTGATCCACAAAATATGATTCTTTCATTATTGAAAATATTAGAATGTAAGGATCGTAGGATATAATAAATTAAACCATGGTTAGAATTAAATTTTTACTCCTTCTTGTTATTAGTAAATAATGAAATAACACATTCTTCGATATATATATATAACTATTACTAGCGATGAACTTCCTAGTTCTATAAATATATTCTCACATAATTATCCTTACTGAGTACCCTAGAAAACTAAAACATGTCATTTTACCTATAAAAATTTTAAATCCAAAGAAAAAAAGATCACCTTTTTCAATTGTTTGCCTTTTCTACACAAGAAATATAACTTCCATTATCACCATTCTAGGTAAATATAACTACACATTATAAAAAACAATAGTTTTGAATACCAATGTGTATGTAACTCCAACTTCATACATGTCATCCATTTATTCCTAAAATAATAAGAAAAATCAATAATTGGTTATTAATGTTGAATTCCTCCTCAAATGTATTCAATATTTTTTTTGTCACTAATTTTTCCTAGTAGTTTTTTCTATTGTGAAGTAATATCAAATATTATCTTCAAATATATCATGTACTGTATTTTCACTATTGTTTGTAACTTGTAGAAAAGTCATATCATCAGGTGAATTTGAATGGATTTTTCAGGTATTATCAACTCAAAAACCTCAAATAACATTTATTCTAAAGGATAAATTTTTTGAGCTCATGGTACATTAGTCATCTTTACAAAGTTATACTATCATAACTGACTTCATGAATGAATATTTCATGGTATTTATGTATGTGGAAAAAAAGTTTTATATACACCTGAAAATGATGTATCTTGTATGCTAATATTAGAAAACATTTTTTCACTACCAAATTTCACGTAAATGATAACTATTAAATGTCAAATCATAATTTCACTATTCTTCAACCATCTCAAGAATTCATAAATGAAATTTAATTTTTATTATTTATTAATCTAAATAATTTTTTAGTTATAGATTTATGTTATCTTAATGACTCTTAATTTGAGCATTCATAACCATACTGTATCACTCATTAACATATCACTTTCTTCGAGATTCATATTCACAAATCCTCAATCTCATTGAATTTATTTCATGGAATCATGAAACAGTACATGATATTATCACTTATTCATAAAAATAAAACTTATAATGTGGATTATTCATTATTATCATTGTAATATATAGAACATATTTTATCTTATAGTGACTCCAAGCTACCCAGGTTAACATTGAATGAATTATGCAATGTGAAGAAACAAATCATGGAATTGTCAAAATTCCAATGTATATTTTTCTTGGCACAACCATAATTCAAAATGTGTTATCGTTGAGAAACCATCATGATCAAAGAGGTTAATATCCATTAAAATACTCTCCATTTCCTAAAATATCTTACTAATACCCTATATATTTCTCATGGATAAGAATTAATATATGTGTTCACCACCTCTATACCTCATAAAATTTTTTCCAGCTACACATTTATATGACATAATTTTTATGCCTCGAGAATTTTTTATTTTTCCTAAAAATATCACTTCCAATCCATTAAAAATAAAAAAAATCATATTACTTGTATACAATCCTATCTTTAACATTTCACTTCACTCTATTCATTCAATCAAATATTTTATTGAAAAACCCCAGTATATCTAACCTATATATATCATACACGATGATACACCCAACAAGTGACATACTATCATGAAGAGAAACATGAATTCCAATAGAAAGTCTAATAAAATATATGAATGTTATCCCACATGGTATAAATTATGGAGACACATTTCAATATTTCTCATGTGTTCAAGCTCAATCCTGTGGCGAAACATAAAAAAGTCATCCATGAGCCCTTTTCATCTGTGAGGTTGAAGATGATGTAGTGACATATAGTTCAGGTTAATGCATGTGTCAAGATTTTTATGTAGATGAGAATTTTTTATAGAAATTGATCCCTTATTGGATCTTGAATTTGAATGTAATATTGTTTATATGCTAGATTAGTTTAGTAGTAGAACAACATAACCATTTTGAACGGTTCACTATGTGGTCCTCACATTCCACCCCATATAGTTATCTCCAAGACCTCTATGTACTTCCCCACACATCATTGGTAAGCTCTCTCTCTTTTAAATAACTCTTCCTCTATGGTACTCACTCATTACCACCATGGATTGATGATTTTATGCATGGACAATATACATGTAATATGATTCTTGGGTGGATAATAATGGTTCAAATATATTTATAAATAACGCCATAAAATTATGTAATCATATAATGAAAAATCACTATAACCTACCAAAAAACATCATGTAATTCTTCTTATAATTTTTTTTTCAATTCACCTTACACCCATCAGAAATGAATGTATTATGACCACCATAAATAACCATAGAGGATTATAAATGTATTAAGAAAATATCTATAAACCTCATAAAATTATTTAAAATGTGGTTTCAACATAATATAATGTTATTTGAATATTATAAATATTTTGACGTCATTTTTTAATTACAATTTAACTAATTCAATATTAGAAGTTTCCAAATATCACCAATGTAATGTTTCACATTCGAGATCATCAAAGAATGATATTTTTATGTATCAATTATAAATTAATATATTAATTTTAAACTCTTCAATCACTACAATATTAATCTTATCCAAACGTTACATTCTTGATGTTGTAGATAGATTATGGATAATGATCATTAATAGATTTGTTAAATAATCATAAAAGCTCTATAATCATATGATGCATGTAGATAATGACTTTGCATCATAAATCCTCATTGAAAAACTTATAAAACAAAATTTACTAAAACACATTGTATCTTCCATGGCCTCTATAAAATATGTATTGTTTAGTTAAATATACATTTTATATCATTAATTTTGTGGTTGATGCTAAGGTTACATGGAATTTCAACCAAATCTATCCATGTAATCGATTTATTTTATAAGTGAGTATGATCATATAAATATATCTACATATATCCAACCTAGAACTACCATGTGTTCGGGTGAGTAATGTAAACTAATACATACATGTATTAAAAAAATTAAAAAGAAGAAATTCATTCAAATAAATATAAAAAATGAACTGTTGAATAAGATTAATTCCGTACTATTTATCTATACCAATTTAAAATCACATCAGTATACCCATCACATGTAATTTTTTAGGAACCACTATAAAAATATCATCACCCATGCTCATTCAAGAATAAAAAATCTATCCACCCGTAATTACCTCACTAATAAAACATCACGGCTATGATGTTTTCTAATCATAGGTATCTTCTTTAAAATAAATAAATCGATCAACATCATAAAGTATTTATCCCCCAATAAGAATCACATTTAGTATGTATTTATTAATATATAACTACCCTCCCACAGGGAACTTTATATGTGTATCTCAGTTAACATGTTTTTATTCACCATAAATGAATGTGCTATAATGACCGTAACTATTGGTTTGGTTGTTTTCCACCACTAAATAACCACTCTAGTTATTATAGTCTCCATAAATTTTTTGTCATGTAATGTCAACATACATTACAACTAGGCAGACCAATATATTGACAATATGTTGGATTAGATTCTTTTTACCCAATGGGGCTCTCACAATTCTATTATTGTCCTCCCTTATGGAGTCCCCCTTAAATAATTTATAGATTTTGGGTAGTTTTCAACCCTTTTGTACTCTCAATGCATTACCTGGGTTCCACTATCCCAGACTCTCTCCACATCATCTGATAAAAATATCAAATCATAATAAATCCACTTAGACTATCCATTTTAACTAAAATGACATCTTTATAAACATCTATACAACTAACAAATCACTTATCACAATGTTTACAATTATGTCAAATAATATAGATATATTTTAACCTTATCATCAATATATTTTATCACCTCTGTATCCCCAAATACAGTGCTCTAGGTAAAATAATCAGACCATATAGATTTTCCCTAATAACACCATGTTCAATAATAATCAGATCCCATGGAGTATAAATTCAACACATTACAATATTATTGATATGATGGGAAATAACAATTACAAAAACCTCCTTACTCAAATGACATATATCCCATTAAACCACATCATTCAGAAAAAAATTTCATATTCTATCCTTTATATTTTCACTCTTGAGATGTTGTCTAGGGGTTCATTTTATACTAATGTTCTATTACCACTATCAACTGAAATCAATATCATCCAATAAAAAATATTATTTTTAGGGCCTATTTTGAGTTAGATATACCCCACACATAGTTTTTATAACCTCTAGAGAATTAACATGTAAATAACCAGTCATCCTAATTTGATTGAGAGTACAATGAGTCCTTACTTGGCCTTAAGTGACACCCCCAAGACACAAAAGGATGGAAGTAAATGTCGAAGGGTTTCTAATACAAGTGAGGGGTGATTTACCCTTTAGGAAATAAACCAAAAAACCAAAAAACCATTCACTAAATAATTCATGAACAATATTAAGATAACTCAACAACTTCGTGTTTCTCAAACACACATCAATATGTGTTATAGCAGAAGACCAACCAAGTATCAAAGTAAAAAGAGAATAAAAAACTCAAGACTCTAAAAAGACTAAAAGACTCTATGATACACAAGATCTAAGCTCAACAATATCCAAACTTGTAACAACCCAGGCTTTCACGATACGCTTCTCTTTCAATAATGCAATAGCTTGCATTGTACGCAAGATCGAGGTCTAACACACCGCGACTAATCAAAGTAGCCGTTATAAAAAGTAATACCCTTTTTTGAAAATTATAGAAATTTTATATTTCAAAATGGACTTCATTTTTGTATTCATAATATCGAAATTAAACTAGGTTGAATTTTTTGTAATTTTCTTAGAACTTCCAATTTTTTATAAATAGTGAAAAATACTTAAAACAACTTTTTTAATAAAAATAATTTATAGTGATAAATTATACTATTTAGTGGTTTTAAATTATAATTAGAATATATTTTTTCCATTTTTTCCAATGGTGGTCATTATAATTAATTTCACTTTGAAATTGGACATAAACAATTGTCAATCTTTTGATATATATTGTTTCTTAAAAACACGCTATTTGTTGTGACAGTGGAAATTAGTTATAATTTTTTTTAATGAAACTTATATGTTTGGAATTTTGTAAAATAGAAATCATTTTTGAATTCGGAATATCAATTATAGCTTAGGGTGAAATTTTGGCATTGTTCTGAAAAACATCAATTTTTGATGAATAATGAAACCACTAAGTGGTAGTTAAAAAACGGATTTTTCGTATAAATGAAACATTACCACTTCTGTGATTTGATTTTAAAAAATCCTACATACATGGTTGTAATTAGGAAGTAAAATTTAGTTCAATGGGATGAAAATAATTTTTGTGAATAGTAACATTTAAGTTTAATTAATCGCGATTAAAGGTAATTAGTGAAATTTAAGGTAAAAATGATATTATATGTAACGCCCCGACCCCAGCTACCCAGAGTCGGTGCATTACTTCGTAACATTGTCATGATCACAAAAGATCAAGTCTCGAAAGACCGATTAGTTTAGTAGCCTTGGAAACACTAGATACATTTGTAAACGTTACATTACATCATAAAGTAAACCAAAACAACAACAACATATTGTCTTCATATCCCCTCACACTATCCCTGCAGGTCATTCATAATATACTTCTTCAAATCCTGGAAAACATTAAAACATTGAAAGGGGTGAGCTCAGATGCTCAGTAAGGATAACAATATTGCGGAAGCTTTCATAAATAAACATTAACATTTAAGGCAATGTATAACTAAAACAAAAGCCTTTTAAACTTGAACTTCAACATAATATGGAAAAAGTAAAATGAGATAATGCCATTCACTTCTTCACATGGATATTCTACTGGCCGAATAATCACATGCAATATCAATAACCACTTTCATAATGAGGGAATGTATAATGCCGGACATTCTGAAACATTTTGTCAAGGCCTCGGCCAAGACGTCTAAAATGATTAAGGCCTCGGCCAAAACCATAAATCAAATTGGGAAAGGGCCTCGGCCAATTCCACGTCTAGTTGTCTCATGAGACCTACCGATGCATCGAGGAGCTATAGCGGGCTCCACCCGTCACTTATTAAGTCCAATACATTCCTCATATGAATAGGTTTAAACATATCATAAACCATAACATAATCGTATCACATAAAACATGCATAAAGGAAACATAACATTTCCACATTTCAATCACAAGATATCAATACAACACATTGATATAATAAAAACGCATTCAAAACCATTTTCAATACCAAAATAAAAGAAAGTTAAAACTTTGTATTTATTTTTCATTAAAAAAAGATGGCTTGTATAGGAAGCCGAAACTCAAATAATGGTCACGGCGGCGGAGAAGTCGTTGTCGCCGCATAAGTACGGAAAGAAAAACATTCCCTTTTGTCGTTTAGAAAAACGCTTCGTATAAAAAATATTCCTTTTGAATAAATGTAAAAGTCAAAGGGCTTTATACACCGTATAAAATAAAGTTGTGTATAAAACCAAATATGCCTCAATGAAAGGGGATTGAGACGAAGTCCTTAAATGATCATTTTTAAAATAAAATAGATCTATTATGTGTATTCACTATAGGTACACATAAATAAAGTAAAAATACAAAATAATACATAATAATATCATGACATAATTTGAAAGTAGGAGATTAACCCAAAGAATGGAAGTTTGGTTAAGAAGTTCCCTTACAAAGATCACTTTTAAAATAAAATAGATCTATTATGTGTATTTACTACAAGTACACATAAAGAAAGTACAAATACAAGATATTACATAATAATATCATGACATAATTTGAAATTAGGAGATTAACCCAAAGAATGGAAGTTGGGTTATGAAATTCCCTTACCTTGTGTCCGACTTGACTCAACCGTTCTTTAACCTCCTGAATAATAAACTAGAGTTAATATATACATTATTAAGAACCATTTTCAATTTCATTATCCTTTTTATATCACTTATTATAATGATATGAACATTATGTAATTATTTATGTTAATAACGGTGGTTTTGTCGATCTTTGGTACTTGAGTCAACAATAACCTTCTTATAATTAAAAGTTGTTCATGTGGTGAAATATCCATTATATCCAGAATTATATTCATGATTTAGATGTCATATATATCTTATATATCCAGTATATACATTCATTTATAATATTACGTAACATTTAGAGGTAAGAAATGAAATGCACCGTTCATGGAGACGGTAAGCCGTACGTACGCATGAACGCTACTTTCATTTCAATTTCATATTTAATGGAACTAAATCATAATTATATAAATGTATAATATAATTCCAGTATAATATAGTGTATAATACCATTTACTCCATCCTTTATACATCCCACATATGGCATTAACGATACAAATCACTTTGAGGGGGCGGTAGTACGCACTTCCTAAAATGAAATTATCGCGTTTTACCCATAATGGAAATCATAAAGTATGACATAAATGAGAAATACAGAGGCATAAGTAAAACATAAACAAATTATAAATCATATATAAAAATAGTGACATCTTAATGGCCACCTTTGAAGGTGTTATATGAGTGTTGAACAATCATCGTTTCGTGAGGCAGAAATTCGCAATCCACAGAAACCGTATGTTCTTTAACCATTAGACGAAGGTGTGTGTAAGTGTAAACCAAATCCTTATCATAACGACATCCTAGTATATTGTAGGTACTGGTGTTGTTACAAAAGAATGGAATGAAAAGAGTTTAGGGGGTTGGAGAAGAAAAATAAAACAAAACAACATTAGAAAAGACATTACCTCAAAATCGGGTAACTCTTTTTGATTTGAGCCAAAGGCTTCCTTGGGAAGAGTTCTGCCCAAAGTGAGGCTTCTAGGAGTAAGGGAGGAATGTTGGGAGAGTATTTGGGTAGAGGTTGGCCGAGCCAAATGTCTTGAAAGTGTAAATGAGGTGGGAGAGGTGGGGGCCTTTTATAAGTGGAGAGGAGGGGCACTTTTGGAAAGATTGAAATGTTACATTATTTCACAATGCTTTTCGGATTCTAAAGGTCCCACACTTATATAATTCTAGGATAAGGTGATAAGGTTTCGAAATATCTTCATCCAATAGGCTTTGGACAAGTGTAAGCCTTGGATTTTTCATTATCTTCTCATTTTATTTAAATCGTTAAATAATGAGGTCATCGCCACATCATAATTATGTCATAAATAATATAATTTATTTAATGTCTAAAATTTATAAAACAAATACTATGATGTAGGAAATCGTTTTATCTTTCTAATGAATATTTATAATCAAAATTTGGACTTGTGTAACCCCACGTAAAAATTTTTTTAGTAAAACATTTTATGTTTGTGTCATTTTTTACTTTAACATTAAATAAAAGGTATTTATGTCATTTTCTAAATAAAGTGGCTCCATGGGGTCCCCAAGTTGACCCATGGGTTGTCTTGGTCGGCCATGACTCATCCAATAGGAGTAGGACAAGTGTCATGCTCATCTCATATTATAAAAACATTATTTGTACCTTAAACTACACTAATTACCTCTAATCGCGATTAAGAACTTAAAAGTTACTATTCACCAAAAAATTATTTTAATCTCATTGAACCACATTTTACTTCTTAATGACAACCATGTATGTCGGATTTTTGAAAATCAAATCACAGAAGTGGTAATATTTCATTTAAACGAAAAATCAGTTATTTAACTACAACTTAGTGGTTTCACTATTCATCAAAAATTGAAGTTTTTCAGAATAAGGCCAAAATTTCACCCTAAGATATAATTGATATTCCGAATTCAAAAATGATGTCTATTTTACAAAATTCCAAACATATAAGTTGTATTAATTAATTTTATAATTAATTCCCGCTGTTACAACAAATAGCGTGTTTTTAAGAAACAATTTATATCAAAAGATTGGCAATTGTTTATGTCCAATTTCAATGTCAAATTAATTCTAATGACCACCATTGGATAAAATGATAAAAATATATTCCAATTATACTTTAAAACCACTAAATAGTATAATTTATCACTATTAATTATTTTTATTAAAAAAGTTGTTTTAAGTATTTTTCACTATTCATAATAATTTGGAAGTTCTCGGAAAATTACAAAAAATTCAACATAGGCTAATTTCAATATTAGGAATACAAAAATGAAGTCCATTTTGAAATATAAAATTTCTATAAATTTAAAAGGTGGTTATTACTATTCATAACGGCTACTTTGATTAGTTGCGGTGTGTTAGAACTCGAACTTGCGTACAATGCAAGCTATTGTATTATTGAATGAGAAGCGTATCGTGGAAGCTCGGGGTGTTACATTCTCCCCTCCTTCAATAAATTGCGTCCTCGCAATTTGAAATTTTTCTTTGATAATAAAAGGTTGAAAAGAGAAAATACCTTTGTGGAAAACCCACATCGGAAATAAGGTTAATAAAATTTAGCCTTAATAAGAGGGAAATGGAAATAAGAAAGTCACCACCAAATTATGATCTCGATAAGGAGAACATTGGTGGCAATTAAAGACATATAATTGGAGGAAAAACGTAAATATTTGTAGGGAGTGATTGAGGTCATCAATCACAATCAACTATCAAATTGAGGGCCTCAAAGCCTTCAATCTATGTTGATTTAAAATATCATCAGTTCAACAAGACATAAGGTATTAGGATAACACATTTTTTGTTTTAATATCCCTTTACTAAAGTTTAAGAATTAATTTATTCATTGAATAAGAGATAGGTATATATATATTTATGCTTGACAATTAGTGTTTCAACCTTCAACTCATCTTTCACTCAAAAAGATAATAGAACTCAAAAATATTATTATTATCCTAATTGAATAAGGTTCCAAATGTTAACACATACCATTTAGATTAGTAAAATTATATTGTAATAACCAGGGAATTCCTGTAGGCTAGTGGTAGGAAATAAAGGCCTGTCGCACTATGATTGTGGGTTCGATTCCTCCAGCTTTGTCCGACGCGACGGGTTATGCCCCACCCTGCAGGTTGTCCTTTTCCTAAAACTATAGTATCATAATATTCCAAAAATAATCATCATAAATTTTTTAACCTTAAACAATACTATCCAAAGTTCAACTTAATCCATTCCAACCTTAATAGTTATCCAAAATACCTCCGTCCAGACTTTCTCTAAAAGGTCTCTAAATTCCAAAATCAATTTATCAGATTCCCAAAACAAAGAAAAGTTTCTCTTATTGTCACATACTAAAAATATGATTACCTTAATCATATTAAAACCTTACTGAAATCAAAAAGTACTGCAGTAAAATCCATATATATATATTACATTATTCTTATAACCAGAATATAATCCTTGAGTCCAAAAGCACCAATACATTAGTTATTCTGCTTCAACTGTAGTAACAGCATAAGATTGTCCTTGATCCCTTGGCCTTTTCTGAGGTAAGTTTCCCTGACGCTTAGGACATTCATTTGCATAATGACCCATTTCTCTACAATTGTAGCATTCAACTTTGACAGCCTCTTTCTTTCCCTTGCAATCACGAGCCTGGTGACCATTTTCCCCACATTTATAACAAACTCCCATTCCTTTTAGGCAAGTACCAGGGTGATTCTTCCCACAATTATCACATAATGGAAAATCCTTCTTTCCCTTTTTCCCTTTATCTGTCTCTTGTTCCACCGTTCTCTTCTTCTCTTTCTTTACTTTGTTGTCATAAGACTTAGATAATTCCTTTTCTGTCTTGATAGCACACGAGACAATATCTTCGTATGATGAAAAGGATTGTGATACCAAAGCTCGATGGAGAAATGGTTTTAACCCATCAAAGAAACGATCAATATTACTCCTTGGGTTACGTATATAATCGGCATCATGCCTCGCTAACCTTGTAAAGTTAGCCTCATACTTTGCGACATTCTCATCCTCCTTCTTCCCCAGACTCAGAAATTGCCTTTCCATATCTGCTCGACGGTCACGAGGAACGTATTTTTCTAAGAAAAGATCTTTGAACTCCCTCCATTCCATATTCGATACGTCATCATCTTCCTTTGTGTTTTGAATCAGCGACCACCACTGATCGGCATCTCCAGTGAGGCGGTAAACTGCCATGACAACATTCTCCCTTTCACTACTCCCCAAGGCATGGAATATTTTCTCTAAGGAATTTATCCATTGCTCAGCTACTATAGGATTTGTACTCCCATTAAAGGTTGGTGGTTGTTGCCTCATGAAACGATCTAGCATTGATCCTCCACGTTGCGGATCAGGATGCTCCATACGAGTAAGGTTATTATTCATAACCTGAGTGAGTTGTCCCAGTATGGTAATAAGTTGATCAGCACCAGTTGTATCACTAGCTCCACCATAATTATCCTGAGCAGGAGGGCAATCCCTACACGGAGTGCGTGCATTGATACGGTTTCCATTCCTTCCACTAGGCGCCATTTCTAAATAATGGCATAAACTAGATTAGTTCATGAATCAAAATACATAATTCCATACTTGTAAAACACTTAACATAAATTGACCTAATTATGGATATAATCCATAATTATAAAAATGTTTTCTTTGAGGAAGTATACACTCATAACCCTTCATAGTGGTTTGTAAAGAAAATGGGAATTATCCAAAGCATATCCCCCGGGAGTGTCGTAACCAAGAGTGCAGCAAGGCCCATTGTCGTGCACCAGTTCCCGTTCGAGTCTAGCTCAAAGCGGTGTTTTCGGGTTTTACCCCTAGGTACATCTGTGCCAGAGCCGCCTCTACCTGCTCGTATACAGACAGGGATGTATTTCTTGGAAAACTCACAACATTTCTACAATACCAAAATTCTAGGAAGTTCTTCTATACTAATCCTCAAAGTCTATCTTCGGGATATGTGGTCTAATCAGAGTTTATCTAAATCTAGCTTCCAAGGTTAGTACTAAACTGCCTCTGATACCAACTGTAACGCCCCGAACCCAGCTACCCAGAGTCGGTGCATTACTTCGTAACATTGGCATGATCACAAAAGATCAAGTCTCGAAAGACCGATTAGTTTAGTAGCCTTGGAAACACTAGATACATTTGTAAACGTTACATTACATCATAAAGTAAACCAAAACAACAACAACATATTGTCTTCATATCCCCTCACACTATCCCTGCAGGTCATTCATAATATACTTCTTCAAATCCTGGAAAACATTAAAACATTGAAAGGGGTGAGCTCAGATGCTCAGTAAGGATAACAATATTGCGGAAGCTTTCATAAATAAACATTAACATTTAAGGCAATGTATAACTAAAACAAAAGCCTTTTAAACTTGAACTTCAACATAATATGGCAAAAGTAAAATGAGATAATGCCATTCACTTCTTCACATGGATATTCTACTGGCCGAATAATCACATGCAATATCAATAACCACTTTCATAATGAGGGAATGTATAATGCCGGACATTCTGAAACATTTTGTCAAGGCCTCGGCCAAGACGTCTAAAATGATTAAGGCCTCGGCCAAAACCATAAATCAAATTGGGAAAGGGCCTCGGCCAATTCCACGTCTAGTTGTCTCATGAGACCTACCGATGCATCGAGGAGCTATAGCGGGCTCCACCCGTCACTTATTAAGTCCAATACATTCCTCATATGAATAGGTTTAAACATATCATAAACCATAACATAATCGTATCACATAAAACATGCATAAAGGAAACATAACATTTCCACATTTCAATCACAAGATATCAATACAACACATTGATATTATAAAAACGCATTCAAAACCATTTTCAATACCAAAATAAAAGAAAGTTAAAACTTTGTATTTATTTTTCATTAAAAAAAAGATGGCTTGTATAGGAAGCCGAAACTCAAATAATGGTCACGGCGGCGGAGAAGTCGTTGTTGCCGCATAAGTACGGAAAGAAAAACATTCCCTTTTGTCGTTTAGAAAAACGCTTCGTATAAAAAATATTCCTTTTGAATAAATGTAAAAGTCAAAGGGCTTTATACACCGTATAAAATAAAGTTGTGTATAAAACCAAATATCCCTCAATGAAAGGGGATTGAGACGAAGTCCTTAAATGATCATTTTTAAAATAAAATAGATCTATTATGTGTATTCACTATAGGTACACATAAATAAAGTAAAAATACAAAATAATACATAATAATATCATGACATAATTTGAAAGTAGGAGATTAACCCAAAGAATGGAAGTTGGGTTAAGAAGTTCCCTTACAAAGATCACTTTTAAAATAAAATAGATCTATTATGTGTATTAACTACAAGTACACATAAAGAAAGTACAAATACAAGATATTACATAATAATATCATGACATAATTTGAAATTAGGAGATTAACCCAAAGAATGGAAGTTGGGTTATGAAATTCCCTTACCTTGTGTCCGACTTGACTCAACCGTTCTTTAACCTCCTGAATAATAAACTAGAGTTAATATATACATTATTAAGAACCATTTTCAATTTCATTATCCTTTTTATATCACTTATTATAATGATATGAACATTATGTAATTATTTAAGTTAATAACGGTGGTTTTGTCGATCTTTGGTACTTGAGTCAACAATAACCTTCTTATAATTACAAGTTGTTCATGTGGTGAAATATCCATTATATCCAGAATTATATTCATGATTTAGATGTCATATATATCTTATATATCCAGTATATACATTCATTTATAATATTACGTAACATTTAGAGGTATGAAATGAAATGCACCGTTCATGGAGACGGTAAGCCGTACGTACGCATGAACGCTACTTTCATTTCAATTTCATATTTAATGGAACTAAATCATAATGATATAAATGTATAATATAATTCCAGTATAATATAGTGTATAATACCATTTACTCCATCCTTTATACATCCCACATATGGCATTAACGATTCAAATCACTTTGAGGGGGCGGTAGTCCGCACTTCCTAAAATGAAATTATCGCGTTTTAACCATAATGGAAATCATAAAGTATGACATAAATGAGAAATACAGAAGCATAAGTAAAACATAAACAAATTATAAATCATATATAAAAATAGTGACATCTTAATGGACACCTTTGAAGGTGTTATATGAGTGTTGAACAATCATCGTTTCGTGAGGCAGAAATTCGCCATCCACAGAAACTGTATGTTCTTTAACCATTAGACGAAGGTGTGTGTAAGTGTAAACCAAATACTTATCATAACAACATCCTAGTATATTTTAGGTAATGGTGTTGTTACAAAATAATGGAATGAAAATAGTTTAGGGGGTTGGAGAAGAAAAATAAAACAAAACAACATTAGAAAAGACATTACCTCAAAATCGGGTAACTCTTTTTGATTTGAGCCAAAGGCTTCCTTGGGAAGAGTTCTGCCCAAAGTGAGGCTTCTAGGAGTAAGGGAGGAATGTTGGGAGAGTATTTGGGCAGAGGTTGGCCGAGCCAAATGGCTTGAAAGTGTAAATGAGGTGGGAGAGGTGGGGGCCTTTTATAAGTGGAGAGGAGGGGCACTTTTGGAAAGATTGAAATGTTACATTATTTCACAATGCTTTTCGGATTCTAAAGGTCCCACACTTATATAATTCTAGGCTAAGGTGATAAGGTTTCGAAATATCTTCATCCAATAGGCTTTGGACAAGTGTAAGCCTTGGATTTTTCATTATCTTCTCATTTTATTTAAATCGTTAAATAATGAGGTCATCGCCACATCATAATTATGTCATAAATAATATAATTTATTTAATGTCTAAAAATTATAAAACAAATACTATGATGTAGGAAATCTTTTTATCTTTCTAATGAATATTTATAATCAAAATTTGGACTTGTGTAACCCCACGTAAAAATTGTTTTAGTAAAACATTTTATGTTTGTGTCATTTTTTACTTTAACATTAAATAAAAGGTATTTATGTCATTTTCTAACTAAAGTGGCTCCATGGGGTCCCCAAGTTGACCCATGGGTTGTCTTGGTCGGCCATGACTCATCCAATAGGAGTAGGACAAGTGTCATGCTCATCTCATATTATAAAAACATTATTTGTACCTTAAACTACACTAATTACCTCTAATCGCAATTAAGAACTTAAAAGTTACTATTCACCAAAAAATTATTTTAATCTCATTGAACCACATTTTACTTCTTAATGATAACCATGTATGTCGGATTTTTGAAAATCAAATCACAGAAGTGGTAATATTTCATTTAAACGAAAAATCAGTTATTTAACTACAACTTAGTGGTTTCACTATTCATCAAAAATTGAAGTTTTTCAGAATAAGGCCAAAATTTCACCCTAAGATATAATTGATATTCCGAATTCAAAAATGATGTCTATTTTAAAAAATTCCAAACATATAAGTTGTATTAATTAATTTTATAATTAATTCCCGCTGTTACAACAAATAGCGTGTTTTTAAGAAACAATTTATATCAAAAGATTGGCAATTGTTTATGTCCAATTTCAATGTCAAATTAATTCTAATGACCACCATTGGATAAAATGATAAAAATATATTCCAATTATACTTTAAAACCACTAAATAGTATAATTTATCACTATTAATTATTTTTATTAAAAAAGTTGTTTTAAGTATTTTTCACTATTCATAATAATTTGGAAGTTCTCGGAAAATTACAAAAAATTCAACATAGGCTAATTTCAATATTAGGAATACAAAAATGAAGTCCATTTTGAAATATAAAATTTCTATAAATTTAAAAGGTGGTTATTACTATTCATAACGGCTACTTTGATTAGTTGCGGTGTGTTAGAACTCGAACTTGCGTACAATGCAAGCTATTGTATTATTGAATGAGAAGCGTATCGTGGAAGCTTGGGGTGTTACATTATAAAAATATGAAAATACCTTTACACTTGCCCTACCTCTATTGGATGAGTCATGGCAGACCAAGACAATCCATGGGTCAGCTTGGGGACCCCATGGAGCCACTTTGGTAGGAAAATGACATTAAAAACTTTTTACTTAATGTTAAAATAAAAATGTCACAAACATGAGTTGTTTTACTAAAACAATTTTTAAATGGGGTTATAGAAGTCATATGTTTGACTACAAATATTCATTATAAATATAAAAATATTTCCTACATCATGATACTTTTTTTATAATTTTTAGACATGAAATAAAGTAGAAGTTTCATGACACAATGACGATGCAGCGATTACCTCATTAATTAATGATTTAAATAAAATGAAAAGATAATGTAAAATATAAGTCTTATACTTGTAAAAACCTATTAGATGAGTATATTTAGAATACTTATCACCTTATCCTCGAAATATATCATTTTGGGGCCATTAGAATCCGAAAATCATTTCATAATAAAGTAACATTTCAATCTTTCCAAGAGTTCCCCTCCTCTCCTCTTATAAAAGGCCCCCACCACTACCACATTATTCACACCATCAAGCCATTTGGCTCGGCCAAAATCTGCCGAAATACTCTCCCAACTTCCCTCTCTTACTCCTATAAGACTCAATTTGGGCAGAACCCTTCCCAAGGAAGCCTTTGACTCAAATCAAAAAATGTTACCCGATTTTAAGGTAATGTCTTCTCTTATGTTATTTTGTGTTATTTTGCTTCTCTAACCCTGTAAACTCTTTTTATTAATTTATTTTTTAACAAAACCAGTATCCTCAATATACTAGGAAGTTTTTATAAGATGAATTCGAGCTACACTTACACACACCAACATCTAATGGTTAAAGAACATACTGTTTCTGTGGATGGTGAATTTCTGCCTCACGAAACAATGATTGTTCAACACTCATATAACACCTCTCGTGGTGGCCATTATGATGAACCTATTTTTATATATGATATATATTATGTTTTTTTACTTGTGATTTTTTATTTTTAATTTATGTCATACCTTTATGATTTCCATTATGGGTAAACGCGATATTTTCATTTTAGGAAGTGCGGACTACCGCCCCTTAAAGTGATTTGAATCGTTAATGCCATATGTGGGATGTATAAAGGATGGAGTAAATGGTATTATACATTACATTATACTGTAATTATATTATACCTTTACATAATTATAATTTCATACCATTAAATACGAAATAAAAATGAAATTAGCGTTCATGCGTACGTACAACTTACCGTCTCCATGAACTGTGCATTTCATTTATTACCTCTAAATGTTATGTAATATTATAAATGCATGTATATACTGGATATATATGATATATATGATATCTAAATCATGAATATAATTCTGGATATAGTGGATATTTCACCACATTAACAAATTGTAATTATAAGAAGTTTATTTTTGACTCAAGTACCAAAGATCGAAAAAATGACCGTTATTAACTTAAATAATTACATAATGTTATAGCATGGTAATAAGTGATATAAAAGGAATAATGAACATGAAAAAGTTTCTTAAGAAAATATAAATTAACTCTAGCTTATTATTCAGGAGATTAAAGAAAGGTCAAGTCAAGTCGGACACGAGGTAAGGGAACTTCTTAACCCAATTTCCATTCTTTCGGTTAATCTCCTACATTCATATTATGATATGATATTATTTTGTCATATCTTGTATTTGTACTTTATTTATGTGTACTTATATTTAATACACATAATAGATCTATTTTATTTAAAAAAACGATCTTGGTAAGGACTTCGTCTCAATATCCTTTCATTGAGCCATATTTTATTTTATACACAACTTTCTTTTATACGGTGTATAAACCCCTTTGACTTTTACTTTTATTCAAAAGTAAGCATTTTTATAAAGTGTTTTACTAAACGACAAAATGAATGTTTTTGTCTTACGTATACGGCGACAATGACTTCTCCACCTCCGTGACCATTATTTGTGTTTCGGCTTCCTCTATAAGCAGTAACTTTTTTTAAAGAAAAACAAATACCATGTTTTACTTATCATTTATTTTGGTATTGAAAATGGTTTTGATAAAAGTTTTAATTATATCAATGTCTTGTATTGATATGTTGTGATTGAAGTGTGGAAATATAATGTTTCCTTTATTCATGTCTTATGTGATACAATTATGTTATGGTTTATGATATGTTTAAACCTGTTCATATGAGGAATGAATTAGACTTAATAAGTGACGGGTGGAGCCCGCTGTAGCTACTTGATGCATCGGTAGGTCTCTTGAGAAAAACTAGTGTCTTGGCACAAGGCCTTGACAAAATCTTATTTGTGGTCTTGGCACGAGGCCTTGGCTACGTGGTTATGATAGTCTGGCATTATGCATTCCAACATTATGAAAGTGGTTATTGATATTATATGTGATTATTCGACCAGTAGAATATCCATGTGAATAAGTAAATGACATTATCTCATTTTACTTTTTCCATATTATGTTGAAGTTCATGTTTAAAAGGCTTTTGTTTTAGTTATACATTGACTTAAATGTTTATGTTTATTTATAAAAGATTCCTCTATATTGTTATCCTTACTGAGAATCTGAGCTCACCCCTTCCAATGTTTTAATTTTTCCAGGATGTAAAGAAGTATATTATGAATGACCTGTAGGGATAGTATGAGGGGATATTAAGACAAGATGTTGTTGTAGTTTTTTTACTTTATGATGTAATGTCCTATTTATGAATGTATCTAGTGTTTCCAAGGCTTCTAAACTAATCGGTCGTTCGAGACTTGATCATTTGTGATCATACCAATGTTACGCAATAATGCACAGGCTTTGGGTAGCTGGGGTCGGGGTGTTATAGTTGGTATCAGAGGATGTTTATTACTAACCTTGGAAGCTAGATTTAGATAAACTCTGATTAGAGCACATTGCCCAAAGATAGACTTTGAGGATTAGTATAGAAGAACTTCCTAGAATTTGGTTGTTGTAGTGATTTTGTGGGTTGTTCGAGCAATACATCCCTGTCTGGATATGAGTAGGTAGAGGTGGATCTGGCACAGATGTACCTAGGGGTAAAACCCAAAAACACCGCTTTGAGCTAGACTCGAACGGGAACTGGTGCACGACAACGGGCCTTGCTGCACTCTTGGTTATGACACTCCCGGGGGATATGCTTAGGATAATTCTCATTTTCTTTACAAACCATTATGAAGGGTTTATGAGTATATACTTCCACAAAGAAAACATTTCTTTTTATGATTATGGATTATATCCATAAATAGTTCAATTTATGTTAAGTGTTTTACAAGTATGGAATTATGTATTTTAATTCATAAACTAATCTAGTTTGTGCCATTGTTTAGAAATGGAGCCTAGTGGGAGGAATGGTAACCGTATCAATGCACGCACTCCGTGTAGGGATTGAACTCGTGCTCAAGATAATTATTGTGGATATGGAGATACAACTGGTGCTGATAAACTTATTACCATACTGGGACAACTCACTCAAGTTATGAATAATAACCTTACTCGTATGGAGAACCCTGATCCACAACATGGAGGATCAATGTTAGACCGCTTCATGAGGAAAAAACCACCAACATTTAATGGGGTTACAAATCCATTAGTAACTGAGCAATGGATAAACTCTTTAGAGAAAATATTCCATGCCTTGGGGAGTAGCGAAAGGGAGAAGGTTGTCATGGAAGTTTACCGCCTCACTGGAGATGTCGATCAGTGGGGGTCGCTGATTCAAAATACCAAGGAAGATGAAGAAGTATCAAGTATGGAATGGAGGGATTTAAAAGTGATTTTCTTAGAAAAATATTTTTCTCGTGACCATCGAGCAGATATGGAAAGGAAATTTGTGAGTCTGAGACAAAAGGATGATGAGAATGTCACAAAGTATGAGGCCAACTTTACAAGGTTAGCAAGGTATGCTGCAGATTATATACGTAACCCATGAAGTAAGATTGATCGTTTCTTTGATGGGTTAAAACCATTTATCCGTTGAGATTTAGTATCACAATCCTTCTCATCGTTCAAAGATATTGTCTCGTGTTCTATCAAGACAGAAAAGGAATTCTATAAGTCTTATGACAACAAAGTAATGCAAGAGAAGAAGAGAATGGTGGAACAAGAGACGGATAAAGGGAAAAAGGGAAAGAAGGATTTTCCATTATGTGATAATTGTGGGAAGAATCACCCCAGTGCTTGACTAAAAGGAATGGGAGTTTGTTATAAATGTGGAGAAAAAGGTCACCAGGCTCGTGATTGTAAGGGAAAGAAAGAGGCTATCAATGTTGAATGCTACAATTGTAGGGAAATGGGGCATTATGCAAATGAATGTCCTAAGCATTAGGGAAACATACCTCAGAAAAGGCCAAGGGATCAAGGACAGTCTTATGCTGTTACTACAGTTGATGTGGAATAATTAATGTATTGGTGATTTGGACTCAAGGATTATATTCTGGTTATAATAATAATGTGATAGATATAAGGATTTTACTGCAGTACTTGTTGTTTTCATTAAGGTTTTAATATGATGAAGGTAATCATATTTTTAGTATGTGACAATAAGAGAAACATTACTTTGTTTGGGGAATCTGATGTTACAATTGATTTTGGAATTTAGAGACCTTTTAGAGAAAGTCTGGACAGATGTATTTTGGATAACTATATAGGTTGGAATGGATTAAGTTGAACCTTGGATAGTATTGTTTATGGTTAAAACATTTCTAAAGATTATTTTTGGAATATTATAATACTATTGTTTTAGGAAAAGGACAACCTGCAGGTTGAGGGATAACCCGTCGCGTCGGACAAAGTTTCATGAATCGAACCCACAACCATAGTGCGACAGGCCTTTATTACCTACCACTAGCCTACAGGAAGTCCCGGGTTATTACAAAATATTTTTCCTAATCTAAATGGTATGTGGTAATATTTGGAACCTTATACAATTAGGATAAATAGAATATTTTTGAGTTCTGCTACTATTTGGAGTGAAAGATGGGTTCGTGGTAAAAATTTATCAAAGAATGAAAGCCTGTCACGACCCGTCCTCGGGGCCCGTGCCGTGACTACCCCATGCCCGCCTTCCATAGGCCAGGGGCTGGCGACTAGAACCGAGGCGTAAATCCCAAAAAAAGGGAACGCATTGCCTTTGAAAAGTAAACAAGCACCACAGAGTAAGAAACTGGAAAAGTAAGCACTAAGTAGAAACTGTACAAGCTGTGCTGAAAGTAAAAGGGGCCGAAAATACAAGCCCAACTGTATTGTACAACTGAAAGGGAAAAACAGAAACTGAAAAGAAAAGCCGCAGCGTTGAGCCGTCCTTTGGAAGTCCCACCTGAAGGGTGGGTACAGATAGCCTCCACAGCTCCTCAGTCCAGCCGTCCGCACCGAGTACGTCCCGCCCAGTGGTCCACCTCCAGGTACCGTCCTGCTCCGCACGCCTCCACCTCGATCAGCGCTGCCCGTCGTCTGCAACCAACACCACAAAGTACGGGCAAAGCCCGTGCAGGGGTGAGTATAAGCTACTCAGTAGGGACCCCGAGACCCCCGAAGGTCTCCCGAAATCCACAAAGGATAATCCACGAAGTAAAGATACAATCACGAAGTAACAACCGACACTGCTTAGGTATATTCCCATACATATACCTAAGTCATCAATTCCCGTTCGGCTCCAATGTCCGAGCTCAAGCACAACCCCGTCCACACAGGAAAGCAAAACGTATACCCACACAGGATAGCACAACATAATCCACAAAGGAATGTAAACAGTAAATCCACACAGGATAGCTCAACACAATCCACAAAGGAGAGTAAATAGTAAATCCACACAGGATACCTCAACACAATCCACAATGAAGAGTAATAGAAGATTCATCTCACACAAGTATACTTCTTCGGATGACGATAAAGATGATCACTGATCCATCTAAGTCGTCAAACCCATGAAGGATCGATAGGTAACTTACCCCCACAAAGACCCAAACAGGATCGGGCCCACATAGAACCTGTAGGCGCTGGCCCACACAGAACCGCTGAACGCAGACCCACACAGGATCGGACCCACACAGGATCAGGCCCACACAGGACCTGTAGCACTGATCCATGTTGGATCGCTGAGTGCTGTAGTCGTCACAGTCCACTGAGGATCTCTGCAAGGTCGTCGTCGCAGTCTACTGAGGATCTCTGCACGGTCGTCGTCGCAGTCCACTGAGGATCTCTGCACGGTCGTCGCTGTCGAAGTAGCAGTCGCAGCCAGCACTAGGGTTCCCGCACACAGCAAGCTCATTCGGGAGGGTCCGCTCCATGAGCCGAGAGGTTGATACATCAACTGACACAAAGTCTGAAGTTGATGAGTCCAAAAGTTCTGTATCGGCAACAGGAACTCAATGTCGTAGACGGCGTGTCGATCGGACACCCGGTCTGAGAGTTATTGGCCTTTTCGCCCCAGGGCCCGGTTGGTTTTTAAGGCAAAACCAACCCGATCATACTCCACCTGCACCCAAACCTTGGGAGGAGTATGCCAAAAAAGATCCGTCTCACTTAGAGGAATTAAACGAAGCTAACGGCACGTCAATCGGACGTCTGTAGCTCAAGATATGAGCGTTTCCGCTCCGAAGGCCCGGTTGGTTTCGTGTACGAACCAACCCGGCGGAACTCAAAGTATTCCGAAACATTGAGTGCGATATACCGAAACGACCGCCTCGATCCACGGATCACGTTTCCGCTGACGGCGAGTCGTTTGGAGGCCCGTAGCTCAAGTTATGTGCATTTGAACGAAGACCGTCCGAAGACGGGGGGTCCGGGCTCGGCCAGCCCGGCCCGGCTCGGCCGAGCGGCCGAGCCGCCGACGCGGGGGGAGCCGCTGCCCCGCGTGACACCCCCGCGGCACCCTCGGGGTGTCGGCCAGACAGCCGGACGCGGCTGAAGCCGCGTCTCGAGTGACGCGGGGGGGGGGGGGGGGGGGGGTTGGAGCCGCCACCCCCCGCGTGACACCCCCGCGACACCCGCTGTGTGTCTCCCTGGTGGCCGGACCAGGCTTCAGCCACGTCCCGCGAGCGCCGCCGCCACGGCCGGTGCCACGGCGGTCTCGTCCGGCGGCGCGCCGGGCACCGCCGCCGGCTTCCGCGGGCCGCCGGAGTCGCTCCGGTGGCCCGATTTTCTTCTTGTCTGCGCCGTTGCTCCTCCCGGGACTCGTTCTTCACTGCGGAATCATCAAACCTCCATTACGGCATGTTCCGTCGTCGCCCATCAAATCCGCATAACAACGAAGAACGACGTAGGGTCGTCGGGCCATGTTTGTTTGGCCCGCACCCTCCGCGTTAGATATAAACAATGGGAGAATTTTATTTCACACATGAAACAACAATTTTAATAAATTAAAATTGTTCACAAATCCGGTTCTTTATCTTTTTAAATAAACATTTATGGGAATAAATAAAAGGGGTAATTCCAAAAATAAAATCCCTACCTCGTAGTCGTCGCGCGTGAGCGTTCTTCGCAGAATTGCTCGTCGCGGAAGGTGGAGATCGTCGCGTCGTCGCGGAAGGGCGTCGCGTCGTCGCAGAATCCGACGTAGCGTCGACGAACTCGACGGACCAAGAAACAACAGATTTTAATTACAAATAATTAAATTTGTGTTTCGTTTTAAATCACAATGAACTTTTAGAAGAAACCCGAAATCACTCACCTCAAACGGTTGGTGATCGGAGATCGGGGCGGGGAAGAACGCCTCAGATTGGAGCGTCATCGATTTCTGCGGATGACGGCGTTCTTCACGTTCTTCGCGTTCTTCGTGAAGGAGAAAGGAGGTACAATGATTCTGTCAAATCCTCTCAACGCGCAAACTTTCAAAAGACTGGTTGGTCTTATTTTATTATTATGCTAACACACGAAAAAGGGGTAAGTAATGACCCATCAATTCGTTGAATTAATTCAACGAAAGAAACAGCTCATTTAATTTACGAAATAAACCGCCCAATTAAATGGTCTGTTAAGAAATTAAGAAACGCGTTAGTTGACTTTCATAATGACGGGTTTTCGCGGGTGCGTTACTTAGCGGAAAGAAACGGCGGGGCTCATGCGGGCCCACCTCACAAATATCCTACCAAGAGGGTAGGATATTTCTGGATAGCATCCTATCCAGATCAACTCAGTTTAAGCCGCTTTTAAGTGGCTTCAAGTGGCTTCTAAGTGGCTTAAGTGAAATAAAATAATGTTGTCGCAAAATTATTTTATTTCTTAACATTAATCCCGAAAATTAAAAACCACACCCGAGAAAATGCAACTCCGGAAGAGGCGTTTCTAAGAGAATACCGGCGCTGCGATTTCATCGGTGCCCTCAGAAATCGATTCCGGGCACCGGTTCAGAAGTTAGAAAAACCTGCTCGTCCGTTCACTGAACGTACCCGAGCCAAACTTCGGAAAATGATTCCGGGCACACCGGGCCTCAGAATCAAGTGCTGTCAGAAACTGCGCTCTTGTAAAATTCCAAAGAAAATCAAGAAAAACAATTTCCTTGAAATTTACGGGTCTTTACATTACTCCCACCTCAGGGCTTTACATCCCCGTAAAGATACATCAAAAACTAGGGAAACAAATGTGGGTACTGAGCACGCATCTGAGCCTCCCGCTGCCAAGTGCTCTCCTGGAGGTTCCCATGCTGCCATATGATGTACACAAGAGGAATCGATCACCCACATAGGACCCGCTCCTGTTGATCCCTTATCTCCACCGGGACATCCGCAAAAGTCGCCCCATCATCCACATCTGGCTCCCCATAGTCAATGATGTGAGTCGGGTCGTGCACGTATCTCCTCAGCTGAGATACGTGGAAGACGTCGTGCACCCGGTGCAACTGAGGTGGCAGAGCCAGGCGATAAGACACCTCGCCAATCCTGCTGAGGACCTGAAAAGGCCCAATGAAGTGTGGAGACAACTTTCCGCCTCGGCCAAATCTCCACAAACCACATCGAGGTGAGACACGCAAGAAGACGTTGTCGCCATCCTCGAACTCTAGTGGCCTCCACCTCCTGTTAGCATATGTCTTCTGCCGGCTCTGAGCTGTCCTCATCCGCTCCTAGTGACCTGGACCTTCTCTGTCGTGGCCTGGACCATCTCTGGTCCTGCAAGTGCTGACTCTCCAGGGTCTGTCCAGCACAAAGGAGATCTACCAAGCCTGCCGTACAACACCTTGTATGGTGCCATCCCGATGGTGGAGTGGTATCTGTTGTTGTACGTGAACTCCACGAAGGGTAGGTGGTCCTCCCAGCTACGAACAAAGTCGAGGACACATGTGCGGAGCATTTCCTCGAGTGTCTGAATGGTCCTCTCTGTCATACCATCCGTCTGAGGGTGAAAGGCGGTGCTCAGACGTAACCGCGTCCCGAAAGCCTCCTGCAACCCCTTACAAAGCCGGGAAGTAAAGCGAGAGTCCCGATTGGAGACGATAGTCGATGGCACACCGTGAAGCCGTACAATCTTTCGAACTTAGAGACGCCCCAAGCTCTCCACTGAGCCCTGCTCTCGGATGGGTAAGAAGTGTGCCGACTTGGTGAGTCGGTCAACAATCACCCAAATGGAGTCATGACCTCTGGAAGTGCATGGAAGTCCATTCACAAAGTCTATAGATATCCCGTCCCACTTCCACTCCGGGACCTCCAAGGGCTGTACCAAGCCTACTGGTACCTGATGCTGTACCTTCACCTACTGGCAGGTGAGGCACCATGAAACGAACTCTGCCACAACCTTCTTCATGCCCGGCCACCAGTGCTGTAGTCTGAGATCCCGGTACATCTTCGCCACTCCAGGATGTACCGCCAAAGGAGAATTGTGAAACTCTCTCATCACCTCCTCTAGTAGAGCGGCCGGTACCAAGGTACGTCCTCTGAAAAGGACGCTGTGCTCTGCTCCAAAGTAGAAGCCATCGGGTGCCTGTCCCAAAGATATCTGTGCACGCCGTGTCTCACAGTCAGCGTCCTCACGCTGTGCCTCTCTGAACCGCTGAAAAAGTGGAGGAGAGATGGTGAGAGACTGAAGGAAGTCTGCTCCGTCTCTATCCATGAAGGATATCTGCAAGGCAGCTAGCTGCTCTGTCGCCTCCTCAAGTAGCAGGATGCCCATCCTCCTGCTGAGGGCATCGGCTACCACGTTCCCCTTTCCAAGAGTATAGACTGTCTCAAAGTCATAGTCCTAGAGGAACTCGAGCCATCGTCGCTGTCTCAGGATCTGGTCCTTCTGAGAGAAGATGTATCTGAGACTCTGGTGGTCAGAAAAAACTGTAAAGCGCTCGCCCATCAGATAGTGACGCCATGTCTTCAGGGCGAAGACCACTACTGCTAACTCCAGGTCATGGGTAGCGTAGTTCTTATCATGAGGCCTCAGCTGACATGATCCATAGGCAATCACGGCCCGCTCCTGTATTAGGACACACCCAAGTCTGGTCCCTGATGCATCGCAGTAGACTACGTATCCAACTCCCTCCTCAGGCAATATCAAGATAGGTGCGCTAGTCAATCTTTGCCTCAGCTCCTGAAAGCTCTGCTGACATCTTTCTGACCACACAAAGGGTTTCCCCTTCTTCGTCAACGCTGAGAGTGGTGCCTCAACTCTGGAGAAGCCCGTCACAAATCTTTGATAGTATCCGGCTAGACCCAAGAAACTCCGCACCTCTGTCACGCACCTGGGTGGCTCCCAAGCTAGCACTACCTCGATCTTCGCGGGATCCACTGCAAATCCCGCCTCAAAAATGACGTGCCCCAAGAAGTGGACCTCACGTAACCAGAACTGGCACTTCAAGAGATTGCCATAAATCTGCTGCTCTCAGAGTGTGTCTAGTACCACACGCAAGTGGTAGGTGTGCTCCTCCTCGGTGGTCGAGTACACCAAGATGTCGTCGATGAAGACCACGACAAAACGATCGAGGTATGGCTGGAAGATCCTGTTCATGATGCTCATGAACACTGCTGGAGCATTGGATATGCCGAAGGGCATAACCAAGAACTCAGAGTGGCCATACAGACACCTGAAGGCTGTCTTCTGCACATCCTCGTCTCGAAATCTGAGCTGATGATAGGCTGACCTGAGGTCTATCTTCGAGAACCACCATGCTCCCTTGAGCTGGTCGAAGAGATCATCAATCCTGGGTAGCAGATACTTGTTCCTCACTGTCGCCTGGTTCAGGCGACGATAATCAACACACAGTCGCAAGCTCCCATCCGCCTTCTTGGCGAACAAGATCGGGGAAGCCCAGGGTGAAACTCTGGGTCAGATGAAACCCTTGCCCTGCAAGTCCTCTAACTGTACCCGTAGCTCTCGAAGCTCGGCGGGGGCCATCTGATATGCTGGAGTGGATATCGGGGCTGTCCCGAGGTACAGATCAATATAAAAGTCTACCTCTCTACGAGGAGGTAGTCCTGGAACGTCGTCGGGGAAGACGTCCTCATACTGATCCACCACTGCAGGAAAACTAGGACCCCACACGTCAACTGTTCCAAGGATTAGGCTAGCCAACTGAGGAGTGATGGGCAGTCCTCTCCTCTGCGGAAGTCCATCCTGTGCTGCAAAGGCTCCCTTCTCGCCGGTGAAGGTGAACCTGCTCCCGTCGGTGCACACACATCGCACCTTGCGCCTAATGCAGTCAATCTGAGCATGGACCGTAGATAACCAATCCATGCCCAAGATGACGTCGTAAGGCCTCGACGCCGCTACAAGAAGATCCCAGACGAAGCTCTCGCCTCCTAGAGTAAGCTCACACTGCCGGCACTAGTGCGTAATCGTCAAGTCTGCTCCTGTAGGAGTCTCTAGCCGTAAGGATCGAGCCAACGGCTCTCTAGGAATCTCCGAGCTCCGAACAAGGGAAGTGGCTATGAAAGAGTGACTCTCTCCTGTGTCTATAAGAACTGCAGAAAGGGTGGAATAGACACAGATCATACCTCGAATCATCTCTGGAACACCGTGGTCGTAGGCCTCCGCTGCCTGGAGCTGTGCCTGTCTCTGACCGCCAGCTCCCTGTGGTCGGGGCGGACCTCCTGGTGGTGGTGGTGGCAGAGCCTCAAAGCATCGCCACCACCTGCTGCTCGGCTAGCTCCTCTGCCTCGTCCGCCTCCTCCCTGCGGACCGCCACGATCGACCCTCTGCCTCTGCCTAGGTGGCCTCTCCACCGTCTGCTGCTCCTCGGTATGATGGGTCGGGCAGTCACGAGCCATGTGGCCCTGCCCGCCGCACGAGTAGCACCGCTAGCCTCTTGGAAGGTTGGCTCCGCGCTGTGTGCCCCGCACTGCTGAGCCAGTGTCTCGAGGTCATCTGCTGGAAGGCCTGGTCTTCCTGGAACCCTGAGTCATCCGTCGGCTACCAGCTTCCGAAGACTCCGCTACCTGCCGCCTTGTGGTAGGTCTCGCTGTAGACTCAGCCAGAAAGCTCTCGATCAGAAGGGCTCGCTCTAGCACTCCTGCCTGGGTCGGGATGCTGAGGGAGATCAGCGATGCCCTGATCTCGTGTCTCAAACCCTGCTCAAAGTTCCTGGCTCGGAAGAAGGGGTCCCGTACCATGTTTGTCGAGTAGCGAGAAAGATCGGTGAACCTCGCCGCGTACTGAGCGACCGTCAAGCTACCCTGCCGCAGCTGAAGAAGCTCCTGAATGCGCACCGCACGGAGGGTGGCCGGGACGAACTCTGAGCGGAAGAGGCTCTCGAAGTCCGTCCAGATTAGGGAGGCCTCATCGTGCACCTGGAGCATCAGGCTCCACCATCGTCATGCTGCTGCGTGCAGTAGGCTCGCCGCGAGGATCACCATGAGGTCTTCTGGTGTCCTCACTAGCCTGAAAACTCGGACGACTGCCTCCAGCCAGTCCTCGGCTGCCTGGGGGTCCGTCTCCCCACAGAACCTGGGTGGTCGATGGCGCTGGAACTCATGAAGAGCTCCGTGGTGTCGTGCATCATCAGCTGCCAGTGCTTGAAGCATCGGGGGCTCAGAGGTTAAAGGTACCGCTAGTGCCTCTGCTGTCAACGGGCCCTGTACCGAGGCCTCGTCACATGGCAGGCTATCGTCGCGCTCTACTCTCGGAACCCTAGCTGGCTGCTGTCGTCGAGCCATCCTGAAAAGTAAACAAGTGCGCCACGGTCAGAACAGTATACCTGGTGAGCTGACACTATTAATCACAAAGAAAACATGAAACACACATGCAATCAATGTTTTCGTGCATTATGTCGGGAATCAGAAGTCAGGGTCCTGGTGTATGGATACGTCGGCCGCCGCACCAACACTGGACTCCCTGGACTGATAACCATACTCAATACGCTAAACACTATTGCTCCACATAGAAGGAAGATCAGAGTCTGCAGTAGAACTGACCGTCTCTAATACCAATTTGTCACGACCCGTCCTCGGGGCCCGTGCCGTGACTACCCTAAGCCCGCCATCCATAGGCCAGGGGCTGGAGACTAGCACCAAGGCGTAAATCCAAACAAAAAGGGAAGGCATTTCCTTTGAAAATTAAAAAAGAACCACAGAGTAAGCAAGCGGAAATGTAAGCACTATGTAGAAACTGTACAAGCTGTGCTGAAAGTAAAAGGGGCCGGAAATACAAGCCCAACTGTAAAGTACAACTGAAAGGGAAAAACAGAAACTGAAAAGAAAAGCCGTAGTGTTGATCCGTCCTCTGGAAGTCCCACCTAAAGGGTGGGTACAAATAGCCTCCACAGCTCCTCGGTCCAGCCGTCCGCTCCGAGTACGTCCCTCCCAGTGGTCCACGTCTAGGTACCGTCCTTCTCCGCACGCCTCCACCTCGATCAGCACTGCCCGTCGTCTGCAACCAACACCACGAAGTGCGGGCAAAGCCCGTGCAGGGGTGAGTATAAGCTACTCAGTAGGGACCCCGAGACCCCCGAAGGTCTCCCGAAATCCACAAAGGATAATCCACGAAGTAAAGATACAATCACGAACTAACAACTGACACTGATTAGGTATATTCCCATACATATACCTAAGTCATCAATTCTCGTTCGGCTCCAACGTCCGAGCTCAAGCACAACCCAGTCCACACAGGAAAGAAAAACGTATACCCACACAGGATAGCACAACACAATCCACAAAGGAGAGTAAACAGTAAATCCACAAAGGATAGCTCAACACAATCCACAAAGGAGAGTAAACAGTAAATCCACACAGGATAACTCAACACAACCCACAAAGGAGAGTAACAGAAGATTCAGCTCACACATGTATACTTTTTCGGATGATGATAAAGATGATCACTGATCCATCTAAGTCATCGGACCCATGAAGGATCGATAGGTAACTAACCCCCGCAAAGACCCACACCGGATCGGGCCCACACAGGACCTGTAGGCGCTGGCTCACACAGAACCGCTGAGCGCTGACCCACACAGGATCGGACCCACACAGGATAGGGCCCACACATGACATGTAGCACTGATCCACGTAGGATCGCTGAGTGTTGTAGTCGTCACAGTCCACTGAGGATCTCCGCAGAGTCGTCGCCGCAGTCCACTGAGGATCTCTGCATAGTCGTCGCCGCAGTCCACTGAGGATCTCTGCACGGTCGTCGCTGTTGAAGTAGCAGTCACACCCAGCAATAGGGTTCCCGCACACAGCAAGCTCGTTCGGGAGTGTTCGCTCCACGAGCCGAGAGGTTGATACATCAACTGACACAAAGTCCGAAGTTGATGTATCCAAATGTTCCGTATCGGCAACAGGAACTCAACGTCGCAGACGGCGCGTCGATCGGACGCCCGGTCTGAGAGTTATTGGCTTTTTCGTCCGAGGGGCCCAATTTGTTTTTAAGGAAAAACCAACCCGACCGTACTCCACCTGTGTCCAAACCTCAGGCGGAGTATGCCAAAAGATCCATCTCACTTATAAAAATTCAACGAAGCTGACGGCACGTCAATCGGACGTTCGTAGCTCAAGATATGAGCGTTTCCGCTCCGAAGGCCCGGTTGGTTTCGTGTACGAACCAACCCGGCCGAACTCAAAGTATACCGAAACATTGAGTGCAATATACCGAAACGACCGACTCGATCCAAGGATCGCGTTTCCGCTGACGGAGAGTCGTTTGGAGGCCCGTAGCTCATGTTACAAGCGTTTGAACGAAGATCATCTGAAGACGGGGGGTCCGGGCCGGGGCCGACCCGGCCCGACCCCCCTGGGTCGGCCACACCCGGTCTGACCCGGTCCGACCCAGTCGGACTGGTCTTGCTCGGCTAGCCCGTCCTGGCTCGGCTGAGCGACCGACGCGGGGGGAGCCGACGCCCCGCGTGACACCCCCGCGGCACCCGCGGGGTGTCGGCCAGACAGCCGTACGCAGCTGAAGCCGCGTCCCGAGTGACGGGGGGGGGGGGGGGGGGGGGGGCGCCACCGCCCCCCGCGTGACACCCCCGCGACACCCGCGGGGTGTCTCCCTGGTGGCCGGACGCGGCTTCAGCCACGTCCCGCAAGCGCCGCCGCCACGGCCGGTGCCGCAGCGGTCTCGTCCGGCGGCGCGCCGGGCGCCGCCGCCTCCGGGCGCCGGTGCCGTCGTGCCGGCGACCCTTGCCGCCGCCGGCTTCCGCGGGCTGCCGGAGTCGCTCCGGTGGCCCGATTTTCTTCCCGTCTGCGCCGTTGCTCCTTCCGGGACTCGTTCTTCACTGCGGAATCATCAAAAATTTGTTGCGGCACGTTCCGTCGTCGCCCGTCAAATCCGCATAACAACGAAGAACGGCGGAGGGTCGTCGAGCCGTGTTCGTTTGGCCCGCACCCGCCGCGTTAGATATAAACAAAGAGAGAATTTTATTTCACACTGGAAACAACAATTTTAATAAATTAAAATTTTTCACAAATCCGGTTTCATAACTTTTTAATGAAACCTTTACGGGAATAAATAAAAGGGGTAATTCCAAAAATAAAATCCCTACCTCGTAGTCATCGTGCGTGAGCGTTCTTCGCGGAATTGCTCATCGCGGAAGGTGGAGATCGTCACGTCGTCGCGGAAGGGCGTCGCGTCGTCGCAGAATCCGGAATAGCATCGATGAACTCGATGGACCAAGAAACAAAATATTTTAATTATAAATAATTAAATCCGTGTTTCGTTTTAAATCACAAAGAACTTTTAGAGGAAACCCGAAAACACTCACCTCAAATGGTTGGTGATCGGAGATCGGGGCAGGGAAGAAGGTCTCAGATTGGAGCGAAGTCGATTTCTGTGGATGACGGCGTTCTTCACGTTCTTTGCATTCTTCACGAAGGAGAAAGGAGGTACAAGGATTCTGTAAAATCCTCTCAACGCGAAAACTTTCAAAAGACTGGTTGGTCTTATTTTATTATTATGCCAACACACGAAAAAGGGGTAAGTAACGACCCATCAATTCATTGAATTAATTCAACGAAAGAAACAGCTCATTTAATTTACAAAATAAACCGCCCAATAAAATGGTCTATTAAGAAATTAAGAAACACGTCATTTGACTTTCATAATGACGGGTTTTCGCGGGTGAGTTACTTAGCGGAAAGAAACGTCGGGGCTCGTGCGGGCCCCACCTCACCAATATCCTACCAAGAGGGTAGGATATTTCTGGATAGCATCCTATCCAGATCAACTCAGTTTAAGCCGCTTTTAAGTGGCTTCAAGTGGATTTCAAGTGGCTTAAGTGAAATAAAATAAAGTTGTCGCAAAATTATTTTATTTCTTAACTTTAAGACCGAAAATTAAAAACCACACCCGAGCAAACGCAACTCTGGAAGAGGCGTTTCTAAGCGAATACCGGCGCTGCGATTTCATCGGTGCCCTCAAAATTCGATTCCAGGTACCGGTTCAAAAGATAGAAAAACCCGCTCGTCCGTTCACTGAACGTACCCGAGCCAATCTTCGGAAAATGATTCCGGGCACACCGAGCCTCGGAATCAGGTGCCGTCACAAACTGCGCTCTTGTAAAATTTCAAAGAAAATTAAGAAAAAAAATTTCCTTGAAATTTATGGGTCATTACAAAGCCTACATGACAAGTAAGTATATTTCCTTACATTCTTAGAAAATATCTTAAATAAATTCCTCAACTTTATAAAAGGTAACTTAAAACAAAAACGTTGTCCGTTATCTTTTCCAATAGGGGATTTAATGACCGTTTAACCAATCACAAGATTGTGATTTTCTTGTGTTTAACATTCTCTTAATCATGTTTTCTACAACTCTCCATCAGACCTTGATGGTTTGTTTCTCCTCCAAATCAATATTTTCATAGAATCCTAGTATGGGATATCTCGGGTGACCTTTGTACTTCTCTTTCTTTCTTTTAATGTTATATTCTTATTAACCCTATTTCCGATGTGGGTTTTCCACAAAGGTATTTTCTATTTTCAACCTTTCGATGAACATTTCAAATTGCGAGGACGTAATTTATTGAAGGAGGGGGGAATGTAACACCCCAAGCTTTCACAATACGCTTCTCTTTCAATAATGCAATAACTTGCATTGTACGCACGTTCGAGTTCAAACACACATCGACTAATCAAAGTAGCCGTTATGAATAGTAATACCCACCTTTTAAAATTATAGAAATTTTATATTTCAAAATATTCTTCAATTTTGTATTCGTAATATCAAAATTATCCAAAGTTGAATTTTTTGTAATTTTCTGAGAACTTCCAATTTTTTATGAATAATGAAAAATACTTAAAACAACTTTTTTAATCAAAATAATTTATAGTGATAAATTATACTATTTAGTGGTTTTAAATTATAATTAGAATATATTTTTACCATTTTATCCAATGGTGGTCATTATAATTAATTTCACTTTGAAATTGGACATAAACAATTGTCAATCTTTTTATATATATTGTTTCTTAAAAACATGCTATTTGTTGTGACAGCGGGAATTAGTTATAAAATTAATTAATGCAACTTATATGTTTGGAATTTTTT
This sequence comes from Viscum album, assembly GCA_963277665.1. NCBI lineage: Eukaryota > Viridiplantae > Streptophyta > Magnoliopsida > Santalales > Viscaceae > Viscum > Viscum album. The sequence goes on from OY728130.1 coordinate 1,092,293,504, forward strand.
AAAATAGAAATCTTTTTTGAATTCGGAATATCAATTATATATTAGGGTAAAATTTTGGCATTGTTCTGAATAAATTCAATTTTTGATGAATAGTGAAACCACTATGTGGTAGTTAAAAAACTGATTTTTCGTTTAAATGAATCATTACCACTTATGTGATTTGATTTTCAAAAATCCGATATACATGGTTGTCATTAGGATGTAAAATGTGGTTCAATGGGATTAAAATAATTTTTGGTGAATAGTAACCTTTAAGTTTAATTAATCGCGATTAAAGGTAATTAGTGAAATTTAAGGTAAAAATGATATTATAAAAATATGAAAATACCTTTACACTTGTCATACCTCTATTGGATGAGTAATGGCCGACCAAGAAAATCCATGGGTCAGCTTGGGGACCCCATGGAGCCACATTGGTAGGAAAATGACATTAAAAACTTTTTATTTAATCTTAAAATAAAAATGTCACAAACATGTGTTATTTTACTAAAACAATTTTTAAATGGGGTCTATAAAAGTCATATTTTTGACTAAAAATATTATTTAGAAATATAAAAACATTTCATACATCATGATACTTTTTTTATAATTTTTAGACATTAAATAAATTAAAATTTTTATGACACAATGATGATGCAGTTATTACCTCATTAATTAATGATTTAAATAAAATGTAAAGATAATGTAAAATATAAGGCTTAAACTTGTCAAAAACCTATTGAATTAGTATATTTCCAACCCTTATCACCTTAGCCTCTTTATATATCATTGTGGGACCTTTAGAATCCGAAAAGCATTTCATAATAAAGTAACATTTCAATCTTTCCAAGAGTGCCCCTCCTCTCTTCTTATAAAAGGCCCCCACCACTACCACCTTATTCACACCATCAATCCATTTGGCTCGGTCAACCTCTTTCCAAATACTCTCCCAACTTCCCTCTTTTACTCCTAGAAGGCTCACTTTGGGAATAACTCTTCCCAAGGAAGCCTTTGTCTCAAATCAAAAAGAGTTACCCAATTTTAAGGTAATGTCTTCTCTTATGTTATTTTGTTTTATTTTGCTTCTCCAACCCCCTAATCTCTTTTTATTATTTTTTTTGTAACAACACCAGTATCCTCATTATACTAGGGTGTTTTTATAATAAGTATTCGAGCTACACTTACACACACCTACATCTAATTGTTAAATAACATACTATTTCTGTGGATGGCGAATTTCTGCCTCACGAAACGATGATTGTTCAACACTCATATAACACCTCTCATGGTGGCCATTATGATGACACTATTTTATATATGATATATATTATGTTTTTGTTTTCCTTATGATTTTTTATTTTTAATTTATGGCATACCTTTATGATTTCCATTAAGGGTAAACATGATATTTTCATTTTAGGAAGTGCGGACTACCGCCCCCTCAAAATGATTTGAATCGTTAATGCCATATATGGGATGTATAAAGGATGGAGTAAATGGTATTATAAATTATATTACACTGGAAATATATTATAACTTTACATAATTATAATTTCATTCCATTAAATATGAAATTGAAATGAAAGTAGCGTTCATGCGTACGTACGGCTTACCGTCTCCATGAACGGGGCATTTCATTTATTACCTCTAAATGTTATGTAATATTATAAATGCATGTATATACTGGATATATATGATATATATGATATCTACATCATGAATATAATTCTGGATATAATGGATATTTCACCACATGAACAACAGGTAATTATAAGAAATTTATTTTTGACTCAAGTACCAAAGATCGACAAAATGACCGTTATTAACTTAAATAATTACATAATGTTCATAACATGGTAATAAGTGATATAAAAGGAATAATGAACATGAAAAAGGTTCTTAATAAAATAGAAATTAACTCTAGTTTATTATTCCGGAGATTAAAGAACGGTCGAGTCAAGTCGGACACGAGGTAAGGGAACTTCTTAACCCAATTTCCATTCTTTGGGTTAATATCTTACTTTAAAATTATGTTATGATATTATTATGTCCTATCTTGTATTTGTATTTTCTTTATGTGTACTTATATTTAATACACATAATAGATCTATTTTATTTAAAAAATAATCTTGGTAAGGACTTCGTCTCAATCTCATTTCATTGAGACATATTTTATTTTATACACAACTTTCTTTTATACGGTGTATAAACCCCTTTTACTTTTACTTTTATTCAAAAGGAATCTTTTTTTCAAAGCTTTTTACTAAACGAAAAAGGAATGTTTTTGTATTACGTATGCGGCAACAACAAATTCTCTGCCGCCATGACCATTATTTGTGTTTCGGCTTCCACTATAATCCATAACTTTTTTTAAAGAAAAATAAATACCATGTTTTACTTTTCTTTTATTTTGGTATTGAAAATGGTTTTGATAAAAGTTTTTATTATATCAATGTGTTGTATTGATATCTTGTGATTAATGTGTGGAAATATTATGTTTACTTTATGTATGTTTTTTGTGATACAATTATATTATGGTTTATGATATGTTTAAACCTGTCCACATGAGGAATGCATTGGACTTAATAAGTTACGAGTGGAGCCCGCTATAGTTCCTCGATGCATCGGTAGGTCTCATAAGACAATCTAGTGTCTTGGAACGAGGCCTTGACAAAATCTTATTTGTGGTCTTGGCACAAGGCCTTGGCTACGTGGTTATGATAGTCTAGCATTATGCATTCCAACATTATGAAAGTGGTTATTGATATTGCATGTGATTATTTGACCAGTAGAATATCCATGTGAATAAGTAAATTGAATTATCTCATTTTACTTTTTCCATATTATGTTGAAGTTCATGTTTAAAAGGATTTTGTTTTAGTTATACATTGAATTAAATGTTTATGTTTATTTTATAAAATATTCTACTATATTGTTATCCTTACTGAGAATCTGAGCTCACCCCTTCCAATGTTTTAATTTTTCCAGGATGTGATGAAGTATATTATGAATGAACTGCAGGGATAGTATGAAGGGATATGAAGACAAGATGTCGTTGTAGTTTTTTTACTTTATGATGTAATGTATGACTTACGAATGTATCTAGTGTTTCCAAGGCTACTAAACTAATCAGTCTTTTGAGACTTGATCATTTGTGATCATGCCAATGTTACGCAATAATGCACCGACTCTGGATATCTGGGGTCGGGGCATTACAGAACATCCCAAACATCGTAATGTTGTGCTAGAAATGTGGGAATGTTTCCTTTTCCTCTGTCCCAGAAGATGGAATCTGCAAAAGCATCCAAGTTCCAAAGTAGGATTTAGTATAAAAATAAATAGGATTTCCCCAATTACTTCCCTAGTCACACCACTGGGATAGAAAGGTTAGCCACATTTTTATAAAATATTTCATATAAAACCATTTACCAAAACAATTTATAACCAAATATAAACAATTTACAAAAACTGTTTTCAACCAAGTGAAAACAAAACTAAATAAATCCCGTTTTCTAGAAAATTATGTTTCCAAAAAAACAAATAATCAATTCTTAAAACCATTGATTATTATCATTTGGAATAAAAATTTCATAGTTCACCATACACCAACAGATGCATGTTTCATTAGAAAGTTCCATACTCATGAGTTGTCTCTCATCCAATTACCTTGTGCCCTGATGAAAAATTCCCCATATTCTGGGTCAAATCCCTTATACCCCAATGGTACTCGTTCATTACTAAGGGAACATTAAGCATGAACTCACAAAAATACCATTTATTCCAAATACTTCCATTTCAAAAATAAACCATTTCAACAAAACTGGACTTTTAGTGATAACCAAAGAACATCCAATTTCATAGAAACATTTAATTTCAATAATAAATACCCTTTTATTGAAAAAATATAATGGAAATAATGTGCCGACAATCCAGGAAAAACACATTTTGGAAATCCACATTTTAAAATAAAGAACCGAATCACTCATTCAAAATCCACAGTTTTACAGATTTCACAACCATCACTCACGAAGGTTTCCAACAAGTATTCATCAACAAAATAAAAATAAACTCAACACCACATATATAATTTGAATGTAATACAATTATTACTACTATACGGAGTTGAGAAATAATCCTCCTAACTCTACGGTTTAAAAAAAACCCAACGAACGAAGAAAGCACACTAAAACCAGGTAGATTTTCCAAGAACCCACCATAGGTCTCTTCTCCATGGATGATTAAGACCAAACATCATCAGATTTTTCATCCACACACCTAAATCTACCCATAATGGGTTTATATATATGAAACCAAGATAATAGGAAAAGTAAATCTAATTAGATCTATGAAACCGATATAGAATGAGGAATAATGATCACATACCTCAAGAATATGGCTCTGATTCACCAAGGAAGGCCTTCAAATTGACTCTGAAATGATCGGTAGAGATTCTACTACCTTCGTGGAAGAGAAATATAGGGTAATGGACATTAGGAACAAAAAATTCACTTAGAGGAAAAAATGCATGAGATCTACTTTTTTAGGATCCCACTTAAACCATTTGCACAGTTAGTTTGAATGGTTAGTCAAACAGTGTGCTAACCGTGAGTTAGCTACTTCCTAAGTATACCCTCGCATGACTTCATCATAAGTATTCATTTCATGGTCTCCTTAACCAATATCCATACAATCTAGAGATTCTACCTCAAAAAGACCACTGTGTATGGTTTGGCCACATGGTTAGGCAAATAGTGCGTCTCCCGTGCAACTTCCATTTTTCCCCAAAAACAAATCCAAAGTTCTACCAACTCTCCCATCCATCATCCTTAAACATTATAACCATAAAATAATCTAGTAAGGGTTACATAACAGAAACTCTAGGTTCTATATTCTCCCCATAATTGATCTTTCCATCCTGAGAAAGTAGTAAAACCTCACCCAACTAAAAGAGTTTTGGCCATTGTTATTTCATCTCCTTTTCACATTCCCAAGACTCTACCTGAATCTGAAAATGCTACCATAAAACCCTCACTAAACTGATTATTTTTTGACATTATACATTCTCCTTCATACCCAAAATCCTCAATTTTATATGTACCAACAAATCCTCTGGCTCCACCGTATGAGTTTCACAAAAAGGGATGAAATGGGCTGACATTGTATGAAAATACACTATCACCCATATGGAATCCTATTTCTGAACCATTCTTGGAAGACCTATTAAAAAATATATTTCAATCATATCCCTTTTCCACACTGGGATTCGTAAAGACTGCAATATTCTCACATGTATCTGATTCTCTACTTTCACTTAGTTACAAGTTATGCACTTTGAGATGAACTCATCAACCGTCTTTTTCATGTTTCTCCAAGAAAACCACACCTTTAACACCTTATTCATCTTCTATGTACATTGAAGTACATCCAATATCTATTGGTTGTATGCATGAAGGATATGGTTTATGGAAATCCATTGGTTCAATCATTCGATCATTAAAGAAAAAATATGAACCCTCATCATGTTTCTAGACTTCAATGGTCTCCCCACCATTGAGTATTGAACTCATAACCAAACATTCTTCATAAGTTTTTTATGCCACTATTACAATATTAACCAAATCAGGAATAAGTGTATTTTAAAATAAAACAACAACATCACTTCGATCTTCATATTTCACATGCATGTCAGCTACGACCGATATTAACTTCCATTTATCTAGTGATTATTTTCCAAACTGATCATATGAATTTATACTCCATGCAATCGCCACTACATTCCATTTTACTGTTGTATACATCATGTTAATGTCATACATCTATAAATACTCTATTCATATCCATTGACTCAGATTCAAATCTCAATATGAGAAAATTTGTTTCATGATTTTATGATATGTGATCACATTGAATTTCTCACCAAAGAGATAATGTCTCCATGTTTTCAAATCATGAACAACTATAGCTAAATCCAAATCATGTGGTGTGTAATTATTCTTATTTACCATAAAATTCCTTGAAAAATAGGCTACCACATTGTCTCCATGCCTAATAACATAGCCCAAACCTGATCCCAATGCATCAAAGTACACCCCATACTATAGTACTTATTCTGGAAAAATCAAGATAGGTACTGGTGTAAGATGAAATTATAGTTCTTGGAAATTCATCTAACATTCCTATTTCCATTGAAATGGGGAATTATTCTTTTTCATAGTTTTCATTGGCGATGCTAGTTGTGAGGAATCATACACAAAGAATCTATAGTAACCAGATTGTCCAAGATAACATCTTATCTTGAAGAATGTATTTGGTGGTTTCCAAAAGATAACATCTTCTATCTTTTCAGGATCAACATAAACAACCTTTTGAGAAATGAAATGCCTAAGAAAAAATACTTATTCTATCCAAATATCACACTTGGATAATTTTTCATACAATCAGTTTTCTCTCAAGATTTGTAATACTATTTATAGGTTCACCACATGGTGAACCCTTATATTTAAATACACCAAGATGTCATTCAGAAACACTAGAATAAAATAATTCAGATATCATTGAATTATCTAATTCATAAAAAACATGGAGAATACTGGTGAATTCATTAGACTGAATGGTGGGACTACATATTATAAGTGTCCATATATACTTCAAAAATTATTCTTTCTAATATCATCCTTTTAAACACACAATTGGTGATATATTGATTTCAATCCAATTTTATAGAACCATTTATCTCCCTTTAATTGATCGAATAGATCATCATTTCATGTAATTGAATATCTATTCTTTATCGTAACTTTTTTAAGCTTATTATAATCAACACACAACCATAGATTAACATCTACATTCATCAATAAAAAACTAGTGACTCCCATATGGATAGACTTAGTTAAATAAAACCCTTGAATTCCAGTACTTCTAACTACACTTTCAATTCCCATATATCTGTTAGTGACATCTTATAAGATGGAATGGAAATAGGAGTGGTCCCCAGAAAGAGATCAATTGTAAACTCTACTTCCCTTATAGATTGTTTCCCTAAGATGTTTTTAGGAAATTGATCTGGAAATTGATCCACAAATGTTGGAAAACTATTTTCCTCGATCTATTTCATTGATGTCAATGTAAATACTTCCAACTAATAATATATTGTTGCCACCTTCAATGCCAACAATCTCCTTTCCCCTTTCTTTACCATCATCTTTCCTCTCAAAAGATGTTTGATGCCATCCTCAGTCAGGAAACTAAGTGTTCTCTTATAGAAGTCGATATGAGCCTTTTATGTTTTCAACAAATACATACCTAGGATTACATCATAATCATCTATGTCCAATATTGAGAAGTCCTATTTAATCTCAACTTCATCAAAAGTTGTTGCACATGCTCGACACACAAAGGATTGAAATTATCATTCATCGAGAGGAGTTTGGAGTTTTAAAAACAGAAGGTCTAATTTTTAACATTAAAAATTTCAATTCAAAGTCATGAAAAGAAATTAAAGAATTTGATGCACCAGTATCAAAGAGAACATTCACAGGGGTAGAATTTAAAATGATCAAAACTCTAAGCATAGATGGTTTTTCTTGATCATCGAAAATAATCTTCTTGGATCCATACAATTACTTCTCCATTGCACTGTTCTTATTGTTTCCATGATGAGATTATCCTGGATGAAGAGTCACGGTATTTCAAGAGTCACCATGGCTAGCTTTACTCTGCTAAAGATACTGATTCTGCTATCCTTGCCCTGCTGATGCATAGGATGCTTGCGACACCTGAGAACTGTCTCGAGCACCTGACCTTGGATCAGTACAATAATAGAACTTAATATGTCCCATACTATTTCAATTATGACATTCTCTAGGTTGTACCATACACTCTAAATTTATGTGTTCAAGAGTACTACATTGAAAACAACCTGCTTCGATCTAGGGTCTTGGAGGAAGGGTTACTGGTCCAACAATCTGATTCTGATTTACACTTCCAACATGGAAATATATGTCCATTTTCCTCTTGCACCAAATGGTTGAGTTCCCACAATTTCTTGTAGGTATAACCATACCTCCTACCATATATCCTGATATATCATGTTCAGCCATAGTTTCTTTGTTCACATCTCTATATAATTTGAGGTACAGAGCACTGAAATCTTCGATCAAATCTCCTATCATATCCGTGATTCAAAAATGAGTTCCTTTAAAAAAGAACATGCCACAAATTCTAGTGACAAATAAACTAAATTCGTGAATTTTTCACAAAATTTGTGATAGAGAGACTCTCTTATTTCTGGATAAAGAAGTCATTCATTTTCTGGATCTTGAACGTGTGAATATAGAATTATTTTTTGAACAATTCCTCAAAATCCTCCCATGTAATACATTCATCCAATTTACCATGCACCACTAAATCCCACCACTGGGGTGAAAAATAATTGAGAATATACATCCCCAGTATGACCTTTAGCTCTACCTTTGTGTCGATGAAATTGAAGATACAAATCATCCCACTCAGCCACACCTTCACCATCTCGGGTTTAGCATCTTCCTGGTTGTTAGGTGGATTCTTCTTTATCAACTGGATGGTATGATCCACATGTCCTAGGTCATTCCTACAATTCCCATTATCCACAGCTTTAATGTCCTAGTCAATACATTGAACTTTCTCTTGGATCACCATTATTTCAGTTGCAACAACATACTCTATAGCTTCTTAGGGTTGGATTGGCCGATGCCTACAAGGTGCCATTTTTTATACCAACAATAAACTCCGTAAATATCACACTCTAGAAAGTGATGGATTAGAATTTCAAATTCTATCACATCAACTCTCACAGAATTATCTTCCAAACCAACTTTTTTATTTTATCAATTTTTTAAAACATTAAACATGATTTTGGAAAATTAAACCATATTCAAAATACCATTATCATTCTCTTTTTCGAAATCATTAATTTGAAAAACAGTTTCACACTTTTAAAAAAATCAACACTTTCTCACAACATGAATCCTTCTTTGAAATGATGTATGCACTCCGAGTGGTAATTCATTGCTCTAAAATGAATTTCATTCATATCTCATTGGATAAAACCATGAAAATTATATTCTTACATCCTAGAAGAGTCTCCAAACACTTATTTACCCAACTCCCTAGTAACAGAATGTTATATATAAAAGGGTTAGCTATGTTCTTTTATTCAATACATTTCCAGTTCCGAAAATCCTACCCTTGCCTAATATTTAAACCCTAGAAATAGAAAAGAATTTATTTTAACTCCAATACCAATAACATTGATAACTACTTGTTACCGATGGACCAAACATGATAATGACATTTACAACACAAAGGAAGGTCCATACTGTTAACATTTCTAATGACCCGCTCATCCTCATTATCTTAAGAGTACAAAGAGTAATTACTTGTCTTGAAGAGACATCCCCAAGACACAATATTCTAGAAATAAATGCAAAAGCGTTTCAAATACAAGTGGGGGATAATTTACAATTTTTGGAAATAAACCAATAAACCATTAAACCATTAACTAAATAATACATAAACAAAAGAATAGAAACTCAAAAACTTCATATATCTCAAACCCACATCAATGTGTGCAAAAGTAGTAGAAAAACTAAGTATCAAAGTACAGAATGGATATATAAATCAAGACACTCAAAAGACTACAAGAATCCATATTCCACAAGTTCCAAGATCCACAATCTTCAAACTTACCCAACATCAGGAGGTAGTGCTAAAAACATGGGAAATGTTACCTTTTCCCCTACCACAGATGATAACATATGCTAAAGAACCAATGTTCCCAAGCATATGCGAGTATAAAAAATAGTAGTTTTTCCCTAATGACTTCCCTAATCACACAAATATGATACCAATGTTTTCGAAATTTATATAAAATAGTTTATATAAAATAATTTACCAATACAGTTTATAACCAAAGATAAACAATTTCCAAAAACCCTTTTCTACCAAGTGAAAACAGAATTAAATAAAACCAATTTCCAACAATTTATTTATATCAATATATAACTAATCAAATCATAAAACCAATGATTCTAATTATTTGGCATAAACAGTCTATAGTTCACCACACAACCACACATGCATTTTTTATTTAACAGGTCCACGCTCATGAGGGGTCTCTCGTCCAATTACATTATATTCCAATGAAACATTCCCCCAATCCATTGTAATGTACCTTGTACCCCAATGGTACTCCTCCCTTACTAAGGACTCATTAAGCATGAACTCACACTAACACCATTTATTCCAAATACTTCCATTTCCATAAAAACCCATTTTAATAAAACAGAACGTGTATTGAAAACCAAAGCACAACCAATTTCAATGAAATATTTAATTTCAATAAAACATTCACTTTTATTGAAAAACATATAATCCCAATCATTTTCTAAAATTCCAGTAAAATCCCCTCCTAGAAATCCATATTTTAAAACCATGAACTGGAACCCTCATTCAAAATATCCACTTTTCTACATTTCACAACCATCACTCAATAAAACTTCCAAAAAGTTTTCACCAACCAAATCACTATAAATTCAACACAATAAATTAAATTTTAATGTAACTCAATCAACTATACTAAGTAGAGTTCATAAAGAATCCTCATACTTTGATTTTTTTACAAATATTTCAACATATGAAGAACACATAAGAATACTGAGTCGATTCTCAAAGAATCTACCTTACATATCTTATCTGAGAAATAAAAGACCAAATTTCATAATATTTGGCATACACACAAAAAGATATACCCATAACGGGCATAGATCTATTTAACTAAGAGAAGTGAATAAGTATATCTATGTAGATCTATGAAATCGATCAAGAACGAAGAAGAACAGTCACATACCTCAAGAATCCTACTTCGATTCACCAAGGAAATCCTTTGGATTGACTCCGTAACACTTGGGAGAGGTCATCATACATTCAAGGAAAAAAACTCCCTAGTTATGACCACTTTATAGAAAAAATGAACCACTTAGTGACAAAAACATGGGAGATCTAAATTTTTAGGATCACACTTAAACCATCTGCATGGTTAGTTCGCATAGTTAGACAAACTGTGCACTAACCAGGTGTTAGCTACTGCCTAGGCAGACCCTCACATGGCTTCCTCACATGGTCTTCTTATTGTGCTCTAACTATGTTTGAGATTCTGCATCAAAAGGACCATTGTGCACTGTTTGGCTGCACAGTTAGTCAAACTGTGCATCGGCCATGCAAATTCCATTTTTCCCCAAATCCACATCCAATGTTCTACCAAGTCTACCATCCATCATCTGTAAACTATATAACCATAAAAACCATCATTTAAGGGTTACATAATAGAAACTGGGGATACATCATAACATCACCACATGTAACCAAATTTTTATGCTTTCCATTCAAAAATGTAGAATGGAACCATGCTATGCTAGCAGGAATTAAGGTAACTCACTAACACATCATCCCACATCCATGTACATTAATAAATAACTTTTTTAATGGTACAACCCTAGATATAAATTGATACGAGACATAAAAAAATTCATAAAAATAGTCACATAACCTCCAATATATTTTATACATGGGTTTACTATACATAGGAAAAGATTTTAGTTATGGAATTTAAAAAATTTCACATAAATAATCCATGAAATAGATTTAAAAAAATTACATGATAGATAATCATTGATAAATTAAAATATAAATTATTAAAATTATTAATGTCATACCCTCAATTTCTGATTCCTTTATATATTCCACTAATTCAAATATTTCCTCAAATTTCACTCATGAAATAATTCCACTATTATTCTCCCAAAAATCTATTCAATTCATATTATGTCACCGTTTGATTTCACGTCTCATTTATCACAGATTATTAATTCATATTATTACATAATTAATTAAATACTTGTTCTTTCAGTTTTTTATTTTTATATTATTTATCATGCAAAATATTCACATAAATCTGAATTTCATCAATGATTCAAGACATTCCAATTTTTTTATTTTTATATTAAATCCACAAATTCATAAACTATCACAAATATTATATTAGAATATTTATTTTATTATATTGAAATATATTATTTACCCACTTCCAAAATTTATTTTTTCATATTAATTTTTTCAATTATTTATATCAACCTATTTTAATTAACCTACCACAAAAATTATTCCATATATTTCCTTTTTTTCAACAACCTTCAATAGATCATGCCAAATAAAATCGATCATTTTATTATAATATTCACAAAATTATTTTAAATTTATATATAACTCATCGTCTGAGATAAATGTATGTCATTTATTTACCATGGTTAACATTATAATGGTTAATTTATAAGGATTATTAACAAACATTATAATTTTGAGTCACATGCGTCCACTCCCTAATGATTGTTATTCTTAAAACACCCACTAATGACCATATGTATTCCACCAACAATCATTTTAATAATTCATCTATTTGATAAATTTTCAAAATTATATTATAATTTTGATTGTTTTATCTATCAAGTTGGTTCCGAGAGTTTATAACTTTTATAATCAAATACTGACAATGAAAAATTCATTACCAATATTATTTTTCATTAAAATACCTATAAATATAATTTTAATATCATTTCATAACAACATATTAAAACTTATTTTACATTCAATTTTACTCTAAATAAGAAAATGACATTTTAATCATCAAACTAGCCATGCTAATGATATAATAAAATATCTATCTCTATGTCACCATCTGACAACTCCATATAGCCATCCCAAAATTTTATCATGTCTAAAATATTTATATTTTTAAGAGATATAAATTTTTAAATAACTGAACACTTATACTAATAATAATAACAATATTCTATTAACACCAAACATCTCTAATAAAAAACCCCCTTGTTAATTCATTAAATAAATTTTTTATGTAAAACATCACATCCAAAATCAAAATTCAGGCTCACAATTTCAGTATATGTAATAAAAATTCATTATTTTACCCTTCCTAGTGGAAAATCCCCAAAATTCTTCAATATCCAAAAAATTAAATTTATGGGCCTTCATATTACATAAACCATTAAATCAATTCAACATTTAAATTCATTATTCGTAATTATAAAAATTTTAGGAAGTCTAAAAATTTATTATTTAAATAGTCATTACTATGATAAAATTCAACAATTTTTAAAAAAAAACAATGAAATAGTATAACTTAGGATATTGAGATTATATATTTGATTCCATTTATTAAGTTCGTTCTAGAAAAAAAACATCCCTGAGAGAATCTATTCTAATGGTATAACACATCATCAAATGAATTTATCGGTTAGATTCAAAATTTATATTTCATATTCAATAAAAATCATATAATTCATGATATAAACAATGATAAAATGATATTCATTCTAAGGGTCATAATAATACATTAAACATAGCGTTCTTAAAATATGTTTTGTAAATTTTTCGAATGTTCTAGTAGAATAAATTGATAACATACCTCTCTAACCGATTAAAAAATATCAAATAGATAGATAAATATTAGTGACAACTTACTTTTATTTATAAAACATTAAAACCGATACTAAATAGAAACTCATACGAACACATAATCACTATCCCAAAACAATAGAGGCCTCCTCCTATAATCAGAGTAATATTTTTTTATATTATTTAAAATCGTTATTTCTCCTCAAATACAATTCAAAATATTTTTCCTGTTTTTAAATATTTATCTACAAACTATAAAATCCTTTTTAACCATAACCAAAAAAATATTGAATAATATTTTTTGAAATAAAAATCCTTTAAAGGATCCATACCACATGGTAAAATAAATGTGTCATGGAAAACAATCTCCACTAATTATAAATGATAACTCTATAATACATAAAATCAAATATACATGCCTAAAAAAATCCTCCAATGGTTAAATAAATCACATATAATAGGATGTTTTTTTATTAACTACTAGCCCATAATACATTTTGAAAAAAGATAATATTTTCATTATTTATTTAAATTCTCTAACACTATATATTCCGAAGCATTATATATCTATAAAAAATTAAATGCAACACCAAATATGATCTATAACAAATTGTATAAAATATTATCTGATACCTTAGCAGTTAATGAAAACTCCAAGAAACAACACATGTCACTCTTCATCATTAAAATAAAAATAAAAAGAATCATTATTCATGATTTGATATCTATACATCCACCATAATGTCTCCTTGAAAAGACTCATATCCCCCCCACATTAGTGAATATATCCCCTTTATCTAGTAAAGGTAACCTCTATAATTTATGAAATCATAAAAAAGATATGAATTCTTATATAACATCCTATATAACCAATTTTCTTTAAGTTAATCTCAAATCTTCCAGCAATTCTCTCTTATACAATATTAAAATTGGGATTATATAGATAATAATAAAAACAAGTAGTTATCAAGGAAAGGGATTAGGAAACCAAAAAATCATCACATAAAATTCAAGAAACCAATTAATATATCTTATTAATATAAATTATGTATTCAAGAAATGAAATTTCATTACCACTACTTATAATTCCCATAACAAAATCAATTAGCCTTATTCTAATTTTTTTTCCTAATTCAACATATAATGAAATCCATATTGTAATTTTTTATTTCTAAAATAATACATTCCTTTCAACTAATTAAATAAATATTATATTATAGGATGAGTATTGTGATTATTAACATTTAAATGATCCGACTGATAATAATTTACAAACTTTCTCATGTACACACTCACATTCTACACAAATAATAAAAGAGTATCACATGGTGAAATATAGTTCTAAATAAAAAAATAATTGTGATAATTCATAAATATAAATATTTAATTTTTGATATATTAATGGTTTAATTCAATACATTACAATAGAAATAGGAGAATCCCAATGATATCGGTCAATTGTGAACTCAATCACTAGATAATAAAGGAAGCTCATAAGGTACATTGTGGAAACATAACAAAATTCTCAAGAATGTGGATACTTAAACCTATATACATCACATTTATAAATAAAAACATTTGAAATCATATATTTCATATTTTTTTACTCAATCTGTGTCTTCCCAAAATAAAAATTCCCCTAAAACAAACAACACACAATCAAAATCCAAACACGTTTAAAGAATCATCCATTAATTAAAAATGACATGTGATTATTCTATAACGACCAATATCCCAATAAAGGGTCTTATATGTAATATTGGTGGTGAGATATCAAAAAAAATCATAACTAAGATGAATCATTGGTAGTCACATGAAAAAAATACATATGTAGACTAGTAAGAAAAATAGACAATAATCATGAGAAGCATGGAAAAGTGGTACAATAGAAAACATGTCAGACAACATATTTTGGTTACATTGTAACATAATACTTCTAGCTGACTATAAATTCACTATAAATGTATTACCATTGTATCACCCATTCCCTCCTCGTTAGCTTGCGAAGGAGGAAGGACATTACTTGGAATTAAACAACATACCTCAGGAGATAATGGCTGGAAATAAATTCTATGTGATTCCATGGAGTTTGGGCCATTATTTCCCCTTATTAAAATAAAAAACAACCAAACCCACAATAAAAAATCACTAATAAATTATTCATGATAAAAATGTAAGACAAATCATAAACTACCATTTATATCAAATCCATACCATAACATGTACGACAGTAGAAGACCAATCCAGCAAAATCATATAATCCAAAATATCACTCCACGTACCAAAATATGTTCTATCCTCGAAGTCCACCGAAATAGACCACGAATCATGATGTAGAACTAAATTAATCTGATACCTTTCCTTTACTCATATTCAAATAGACAATATCAGCAAAATGCTCAATGTTCCAAAGTACGGGTGAGTACTGAAACATAATAGGCTTTCCCAAAATTACATCCCGACTCAAATCAATAGGATTGAATATATTATCACATTTATATAAAATAATTTAAAATAGTTTATATAAAATTCAAGATGTTTAATTCCAAAATAGTCTTCCATAACAAAATAGTTTCAAAGGAAAATAAATCAAACAACATTTTAAACCATTTTGCATTATTTTTTGTTATACTCATCCCATGATTCACCATAGATTCACTCATGAATGCTTCAATGATAGTTTCATGCTATTTATTTGTTTATCAAACATTCACTAGCTCTTCATATACTGTCCAATATCATTGTACCCTAATAAAACACACCCCTTATCTAGGCTCATGTCCCTTTGTACCATAATGGTACAATCCCCTTAATTAGGGTCACATTGAAATAATTAAGTCACACAACCCATATATTCCAAACCATTTCAAAACTAAACAATTAAAATCATTTCAAAGAACCATTATTTCATTCAAAACCTTCAAAAGAAACCATTTTAATACATTTTAATTAAACATACATTAATTTAAAACATCTAAATTAAACAATTTACCCAAAATTCCTCAAATACCTAATTTTATATTAAAATTTTAAAAGTAAGACATATAAGCACAATGAAAAACCAATTTCAACAAATCAAAATGTCTTAAAAAAATCCATAATAAATTAAACCATCACTGAAGAGTTTTTTTACCATGATTTGTGAAAACATTTCACTCTAAATATCAATAATTTATTCAATTTGTAACTAAGACAACATTTAAAATGAAGAGGATATAATAGTGAATTCCCATACCTAAGAAAATATAGAGAAATTGAAGAACAACTTGAAAAAACATGAAAAATTGGTTAAATATCCAAAACCCGCATTAAATATCATCCTGTATCATCATAAAATACAAACATAACCATATTTTAAATCTATAATTGTAGATCTATCTATAGAGGAATACATCTAAAAAATTGATAGTGTAAGAATGTTATATCTAAAAAACCTTTAAAACAATCATAATTGATAACTTCTAAGGGAATAAGGCTTCAACACACCAAAAAACACCTCTTAATCACATCTTATTTTATAGGCAAAGCATCCACAAATGTTTG
Source organism: Viscum album (assembly GCA_963277665.1). Classification (NCBI taxonomy): domain Eukaryota; kingdom Viridiplantae; phylum Streptophyta; class Magnoliopsida; order Santalales; family Viscaceae; genus Viscum; species Viscum album. The sequence continues at coordinate 1,092,310,532 of OY728130.1, forward strand.
GAGGATAAAATATTGAGTAATGGTCAATTTGGAGAAAAAATAAGTGTTAATTCATAATCCCAACCCAAATCCACATCTTAGGATCTTTTTTAATCCCTGATTTTTTGGTGGGAAGGTAAGGAAAAATGATTCACTAAACATGCTTCATCTGCGACCTTATATAGGACCTAGATGGTTGTTATGATTAGTTAGATAAACAATACACCATCCATAAAAAATAACATTATCCCAATTTTCATGTATTATCCTAGATGGTCATAGGTTTTGAATAACTAGGTTCCAAACAATGCACCTTCCCCTTATCATGTGTCTCACTATATATGGTTTTCTGTAAGAGGTTCAATGTTTTCACAAATCGTGCCCAAACCGGTCAACTTTATAAAAGGCCATAAAATATTTCAAAAGGTTTCCAAAACCTCACTAATTTCACACAAACACTATATATAATAAATATAAATATATTAAGGGTTACTTACATGAAACTGGGTGTGCTACATTTTACACAACAATACAATTTTCGTCCCAAAAAATTAGGAAACCTCCAGTGTCTTAAAAGAGTTCAGGAAATTTCTTGACCATTTCCTTCTCTCATTCCCATCTCTCATACTAAATCGGAATATGTTTCCCCAATACCCACACTAGACCTATAATTTTCCTACCTGAGGATTTCTCTTCCCAATCCAAAGTCAACACTATCATGTGCACCAATGATACATCAAGCTCATGGTCATCATGATCCCTTAAAATCAAATTTTAAGAATTAATATGATACATTTTCAACTGACATACATGAAAAAAATTATGTATGGAACTAAATCGTAGTTTTAATTTCCACTAATAGGCCACCTCACTAACCCATTGATGTATCTCAAAAGGGACTCTATATCAGGGATATAACAATCCATACATTACAAAATAAAAATGCCTAGGGATTTGAGAGATTATAAAAAATGATCAATTACCTCAATAAGAAATGGGATTTGAGGATTATATACATATGATTTTTGATGACTATGAGCTACTTCTATCAGTATCCTGATAAAATGAATCTTTTCCATTATTACACAGAAAAGGCTCAATCCAAATAAAGTTGTCCCACTAGTTTGCACCCAACAAAGTGGATAAAAACAAGTATTCCCCTATAATGAATCCAAAGGATCTATATGTGTCGAGCCTTTGTAAATTTTGTTATATGAGAATTCCTTGAATGGTATATTCTCTTCCAATGTGCCACAAAAATTCATTACATAGTCCCATAACATGTCTCCCAACATTTTTATCTTCCTATTAGATTTCCCATCCATACGTGGATGATATGACATACTCATAGTCAATTGAGTCCCAAGGTATTTTTGTATATATTTCAAGAAACAAGATGTAATCCATAGATCACTATATCGTACTATCGAAACGGTTATTCCATTCTTCTTTACCACTTCTCGGATATATATTTTTGGAATGTACAATACCACATATTATTCATGAATAGAGATGAAATGAGATGTCTTTTTGAGATGATACACTATCACCCATATGGAATCGTGCGTCATAACCCTTATTAGGAGGTCATTTACAAATTAATTTTTTTTCTACTCGCATTTCTAAAGAGGAAAAGGTAAAGACTATAACATAACTAATGGTCATTGAGGCACTTCTTCAACCATCTGATAAGTTAAGCATTCCAAAACAACTCATCGACCTTTTTTTTACACCAAACCTCTAAAAAATTTGTTGACTTACACATGTTTTCTCTCAAGGATGAATAGTCCATATTGAATGGGTGTAATCATGAAAATGTTGTTACAGACAAGACATAGGTGCGACCATCTGATCTTGATAAAACATAATAGAACTCGTATTTAGTTTTCATCCCACAATGGTATCCACATCACTGAGTTTTTACCCAAAGAAACACATTATAAATCAGATTCTTATGCCACATTAACAATCTCCACAAAATTATGATCAATAAAAACTAGAATGAAAACCATAACATCACCCCAGTTATCTCATTCCAGGTACTTTTCGGCTATGAATGACATCAACTTCATCTATTTATAAGCCTCTTTCTCATACCAATCATACAAATTTCTTCTTAATTTATATTCCTCCAAATTTCTCTTAATTATTTTATTCATCAATTCAATTTTGATCATTTAGAAGTTCTCTATCCTTATTCTATATCTTATGTACATATCCCATTGTGAGAAAATAAGTTTCAATATCTTATGATATATAAAGAATATAAAATTCCCACAAAAGAAGTAATGACACAATTCTACAAATCATGGAACATAGATGCTAACTCAAAATCATGTTTTGGGTAATCATCCTCATGAAATTATAATTATCTTGATCTGTAAGAAAAAACCTGATCTCGATACATGAAAACACATCCCAACCCAAATCCTGATGAATAAAAATACACCACATACCAATTTTTTAATTCCAAAAATATTAATTTTGGTGTGTATGTATGGTGAACATAAGGAATTTAAAAAGATTTATAAAATTTATCTTTCCAAAATAAAAATACATTTTTCCTTATCAAATATTTCATTGGTGAAACTAGTAATTTTAAATCATAGACATAATGTTAGTAATAACCAGCTAGACCAAGGAAAATACCTATCTAAAAGTTGTTTTTCGAATTTATAATATATAATAACCTATATTTTTGGGATCCATAGAACACTTTTTAAATATATTTTATATAAAAGGAAACATATATTTTGTATCCAAAATTTATACTTTGATAACTTTTCATACAAATTATGATCAACAAATATTTTAAAAAATGTCTCCAAGTGTTCCTAAAGCTAAACCTTTTTCTATAAAAACACCGACATGTCGTGAAAAGAAACCACCAAAAAAGAAAAATACCTTTGAAATATCTCATTCATCAATGACATAAATATTTGTGGTTCATTCGAAATACCAAATGTAATTACCATATATCAATATGGAAATATCATGTCCTAAAAGATGTATTTGGAATATCCTCTTGTGAACATGAATTTTCTGATATCCTGACCACAACTCCATTTTAGAGTACTATTGAGCTTCCCTTAATTGATAAAATATTACATTAATTCATGGAAATGGATACATAGTATTTACCTTAACATTATTATGCTTATAGTTATCCAAAAATATTCAATTGTTTCCATTTTTATATTTGAAAAAAAACTACCTCTGCCCACAAAGATGTAACCAACCAAATGAACTGATTTCTCTCTACATCATCCATATTTACTTTCAGATCCCTTAAATCTATTGGTTCAATTCAGTAAGTCATAATAGAAATATTAATTTTCCCTATGAGGAAATCAATTGTAAACTCCACGTCTCATATTAGTTATAATCCAAATAAATTCTCTAAAAACCAAAAAATGATCAATAAAATTTGGAAAACTATTGTCCTTGATCTATTCCTTCGATGGAAAATTCAAAATTACCAACTGATATGATATCATTTGAATAGTTGGTTCCAACAAGCCCATTGCACATACCTTTACATTTTTATCCCCTCTAAACCAATGATCTATGCCATCATTAGTTGTTGAACTGACCCTTAGGTTATATCATTTGATGTGATTCTTGAAAACCTTTAACCAATCCATACTCATGATTATATCATAGACATCTATTTCCAACAAAGTGAAATACAATGTCATATCATAACTATCAATAGATATAGAAAATTATCTACACATAAAGGGTAGAAATTATCCTTGACCAAGAGATGTTTTCAGTTTCAACAACAAAGACATCATCTCAACTATTACACAGAGAAAGTTAATATCATGAGAAGAAATACTAGAATGAGATTCACTTGTATCATAAAAACATGAGTAAGGTTAGATGTCAAAAGAATATTACCTCTCACCATCGATGGTCAACATTTTTCATTTAAATAACCTTCTTTATCTATATAATTTCTTTCTCATGAATCTTTTTTCGTTAGTTCCTAGTTGATATTTTTCTTTTTGAGGAGTCATGGTATTCAGATAATTACCATTAAAGGATTTATTTGGCTGTTGATTTTTTTTACCACCCTCATACCATTAAAACATATGACATTTATGACACATGAGAATATTCCAAACACATGATATTAGAGAACTGCGACAATAGAAGTGAATATGTCCGATCTTGTGGAAAGTGTTTAATGCTCAAGGTGGTGTCATACAATTTCTCATCATGTGGTCGAATAAATCACATTGGAAACACCCAACACTTCTTTTGGGCCTTGGAGGAAGATTGATTTATCCAACCATTTGATTCCCCATCAATCAACTACCATGGAAATAAGTGTCCCTCTCATTCTTGTAACTGGAATTATAGTTCCCTCTATTTATTTTAGCTATCAATATTCTCCCTCCACCAGTGGCTCCTTATATTTCCCTTTATTCCATTGTATCACAATTAACTAACTATGTATAATCCATAATACTGAGTGTAATAATCTTTGAATGAATATCTTCACTAATCCCAAATTCAATATTTCATGTCTTCAAGGAGGCACTAGAGAAACATTTTGGATGAATGTGGGCTGGATTTATAAATTTATCCCCCTTTGCTATCACTATGTGGATATTATTCTTAATGATAATGGATTTTGTAATTCTATTGAACTTAAACATACCAGGATAAAAAAACTCCGTTAAACAATTCTTCAAAATCCCCCTATACTAGGCCTTAGTCTAATTTATCCTAAAACACAAAATACCACCATTTGCATTTAATAATGTCTTGAATATTCATTTATAGGTTAAATTTTAACACTATTTGTGTTCCATGGAAATTGAAGATCCAATTCATCCAGTTCTTCTAGAGCTCTTCATTCTATAGATCTAAATCACATCAATAGTTGGGTGGATTATGCTTCTAGAAAAAGGCAGAGTGATCTACTCTCCATGGATCATCCTATCAATTCTTCCTATCCATATCTTAAAATTCATGGGAAATACTCTGAACCATCTATTAGATCTCCTGTGGCTCCAACGAAACCATGTTCTCAACAACATACTCTTATTGTCTTCTACGATGCCTCTAGGTATCTATTTTTTATCAACAAAAAAATCACAATTAGTCTCACTCTCTTAAAAATAAAGGTTTAATAAATTTTAATTCTATCACATCATACTATCACAACATTTCATTAAAAAATTCTAGTTTTTTATCACTCTGTCATTTTTTAAAATTTCTCCCTGATTTTGAAAATCATATTATTTTAAAAATAGTCATATGATTCATTTTTCAAAATCTCATATTTGAAAACCACATTAACTATTTTCAAATAAATTTTTTCCCCAAAACATATCCCATTACTCAAAATGAAATATGCACTCCTAGTTAGAATTCATATACAAAATACATGCCTTTATCACTTCGTTGGGTTAACCATGATAATGAGATTATAGATCCTATATGTGTATCTATAACATATATGTTCCCAATTCCTAGGTAACATGATGTTCGGTATGAAATATTTAGCTATGCCATTTTATGCTCTAAATTGCATTCCCTAAAAAACATACTCCTTTCTCATGTCAAAACTAAATGATTAAAGGAGAATGAATTTCCACTCCATGACTAAAAAAATTAATATCCGCATGTTAGTTAAGGATTGAGAAGGATGTTACAACTTGTATCATCCCCCAGCTCCTCATTATCATGTTAAGGTTGAAGGATATTACTTTTCATTTAGTGAAATATACATGTACAAAGGGCTAGAAATAAATTCAAATGGCTTCAATTATGTTTGGGGGATTATTATCACTTTTTAAAATAAAAACCCAACCAAACGCATATTAAAAAACTAACTACTAAATGATGGCTGAGTATAATATAATAAGACTCAATAAATACAGTTGATTCCAAATCCATACTTTAACAGGTACCATAGTGGAAGATAAAACAATCAAACTGAAAGACTTCAATATAATAATCTATAACATCTGACATGACCAATGCTACAAATCCACCAAAACATCACAAATATCATAACACAACACTACTTAAATTTTATACCATTCCATTACATCCAGTGAGAGAATATCTGAAAAACCACAAAAAATTTAAAAGAGGGGTGAGTAATGAAACTCAGAATTCATTCCCCAAATGACTTCCCTTCTCACACCACTATGATAGAACATGTGAGAAAATTTATATAAAAAAATTAAATAAAACAATTGAATACATTTTATATCAAACCAAATCACAATAATACCTAAATTTTTTCCCATACCAGAATAATTTCCCAGGGATAGTAACAAATAAATACATCAAACCATTTGAAATTATTTTTTGTCATACCCATTCAATGATTCACTGCACACCCAAAAATTCTTACTTCTATTGAAAATCAATACGCATGAGAGGTTTCTCATCAATTTTTTATATCATCATAGAGTGTCAAATACCCTTGTGTCTTAATTACACACACCCCTTTTCTAGGGTCATGTCTATTTTCACTCTAATGGTACACACACCTTATTCATGTCCACGTCTGAATAATGATATACTAGAACCCATGTATTTTAAAACTATTTCAAGCCAAAAAAATTCAAATAATTTCAATAAAACCATTCTTTATTGAAAACCAATAAAAAAACCATTTAAATGCATGTCAATAATGAAATCATTATATTGAAAACATCTCAAATAAATTATTTATCAAATATCGACTAAATCCATATTTAAAAAACAACATTTTAAAATCAGGAAAATAATCTCTATGAAAAATCACATTCCACAATTCCTAAATTTTTCCATAAATCCATAAAATACAAAAACCATCACAAAAGTGGGTTTCTACCATGATTTGTAAAAAAATTGATAATGGGTTTCAATAAATTAATCCAATTTGAAACTAATCCTTCGTGTTCTAATAAAGGGAGTAAATAGTGAATCCACACAACATAATAATTGAGGTAAAAACGAATTAAGTCATAAAAACAAATAGATATGTTGGGTAAATATCCAAGAATCTTCATTAGATCTACTCCCCTATCATCAAAATAGAAAATCAATCAATGATTATAATAAAAAAATAAATATATACCCATAGTGAACTAGATCTAACAAACTGTGAGAGGAAGTTATATCTATGTAAAAAAATAAAAAACTAATATAAATGAGAAATTATAATGGGGATTGGGATTAAACACACCCAAAAAGACCTTCAGATAAATTTCAATTCGATTAGGGAAATCATAAACCACCATTGGGATGAAAAAAGTATGAGTTAGGGTCAATTTGTGGAAAAACGATGGGTTAAAACTTAATCAAGACCTAGACACTATAGTGTTTTATATATTTTCAGACCATGGATAGTTAGTCCCACAGTTAGGAAGATCCATGCACTAATCGTGCTCTAGTGACTGCCTTAAGTAGGATGTCACATTGTTTTCCCACATTGTTCAAAAAACCAGGCGCCAACCAGGAAAAATCCCATTGTCACACATTCTACAGTTTCTCTTAGGTGGAAGCATAGTTTTTAAAACTATGTGCCTACCCATGAACCTTAGCATTAGCCTCTATATAAATATTCATATTTTTTAATACCAATTGTATGGTCTCAAAATACCATGCTAAAATAGTGGACCTATTGAAAATACACAATAAATTTATATTTTTTTTAACTCTCTCAAACCTCACCCAAATACATTATATACTTAAAATACACAAATTATGGATTTCATACTTTAAACCTGGGGGTGTAATAACCATATAATTAAAAAATTACCCAATAAATATGGGGATTTATTTTTCTATTCACTTCCATAATGTCATAACAATGGAATCTTATGTGTCCCACATGGAGATAGAAATTAGGGATCAAATATAAACATCAAATAAACCCATTTAAATAAAATGGGTTACATATTACAGTCATATAATATAACCAATTCATGAATCACATACCTATGCAAAATATGTTGGGAAATTTAATGTTGTAAATTAATTATCAGAATGAATATTGTCTGAATTATTATTGATCATTCATATAAGGATAAATATAGATGAAATAATATAGAAAAATTGAGTATTAAAGGAATGAAATATTAAGAATTATATATAAAACACAATAGATATTTTGTTCATGAAAGAATAAAATAAGAAATAATTTGAGATACATTTTCCCAAAATTAAGATTCTAAAATAATTGGAAAAAAATGAACAATATATCCTATATTAGGAATATGTCAGCGGAAAACTATAAGGAAATCAAAACATGAACAAGATTGAAGAATTAAAAATAAATCATTACCCTGATACTAATATGTTTTAAATATATACTATAACCTCATAAGTTATAAATTTAGGGTTCTAAATAAATTTACAATGGAATTAAATAGTGTTTAGGTTAATATTTCTGAATAATTTTATTCATACCCTATTCAATTATTAGTTTTTATTATTTTTGTTAGTAATTGATAATTTATTTCATCACACCATGTTTGTAACTGTATGATTATATTTTTATTACTTCTCATACATTTTTTCAATGATATAATGGTGAGAAAAAATAAATATGATGTTGTCCTTTCAATATAATATATCAATAATTATAGATTTACTCAAAAATATATTAAAATGAAAACATATAACTACATAAACAAAACTATTAAGAAAATAAACTGAAATTTGATGTTTAACCTTAAATATATTATATATAATGATTATTTAATTTTTATAAAATATAAAAAAAGAATTATTTTATTTTTAATACTATCATCTTTCTGGAAAATTTTTTAGACTAGAAGATTAAGGAAGTAGGGAGAAATGGTAAATCTCTTATTATTGGAATGAAATTCCCATGGTGTGAGAGATGGTTTTATGTGTTCAATAAAGGGGATGCAATAATTAAGGCTTTACAAATACATTATAATTATCATTATATTATATCTTTGAAATCGTCATATTAATTTTTTGATAAAGGTGGATTGTATGTGCTACATTTTAATGAATATTAACAAATGTGTGATGGTAAAATTTACCTTTAATGGGAAAACTTCAATGGATTAGACATTAAGTATTCTAAGAGTGAAATTTTAATTATATCAACACATAGAAAATATAGCGAGGTGGTTTTAAGCAGTTATTTTTATAGGATACATTTTTGGATGTGAAGGGGAATGGGTGGATGGGAGGAATATTTAAACGGGCTGGAAAGGTGTGTTTGTTCAGAAAAAAGAACAACTATTTTTTTCTAAGACATTAATATTAATGATTGATTTAAATTATAATATTTTATGATAAAATAATATGTTTCATAATTATATAGTGAATTTTAAATTTGAATTAAATAATTGTATTATTTATTTATATTACAAAAAATAGTTTTTATAAGAAAATATAGTGTGTGCTTTTAAATTTAAATATTGGTTTTTGGATTGAAAAAATTACATTAATTTTTTTTTATTCTCAAAATTTTTATTATGTGGTGAAATATTTTTTTTATAAAATATTCAGTTGTTTTTATCCTATTATGATGTAACATGTCTTATGATATATATATAACAATATTTTACTATTCATACGAAGTCAATTTTTAAAAATAAAATAAAAAATAAACCATAATATATTTCATTTACGATAATTAAAAAATCATGATTATTTAATTAAGAAAAAATTATAAAATATTTAACAATGTAATATAATTTTTTATATGGAAATTAATAATTTTTAAAATATATAAAAATGGTTGATTTACAATTAATACTTTTTTATAATCTCAGTCATGAAATATAAAAAATAATTTATGTCATTAGAATATTTATATTTACACATTTTATACATGATTACTTTTTATAAAACATTTATTCATTCCAAAAAATTCATTTAATATTCCCAATTGTTAATTTTCAAAGTAAAGGTAATTAATATCCACCAATGTTATAAATAACTATTTTTCATTCACTTTTCTATAAAATTCATCTAAATATTATATATTCTTCAATTATAAAATTTCAATTATATTTAGAAGGTATATTTTATTTATAAATTATTGTTCATTGGTGTCATATTTAAAGGAGAACGAAATACAAAAAAAAACTAAATTACTATTTTATTATTTATATGAGTTTATTTCACTATTCTATAATTTTAAACATTATGTATTTTATTTATCATTTATCATTTAATTTTATATATTGGAAAAATAAAACACTTTATTTGTGTTATGGGGTGAAGGTATAAATATTTAAGAGGTACATATCAAAATTAAATTGAAGGGATGATACATTTATTCCCCCTTTATAAATCTCTCCATCGAAATATAATTTCACACCATAATATGAATACATGTGATGTTAAATATGCTTTATTGAATCCATAAGTTCTCTTGTTTCCACTTCATACTGATGGTATCTCTGACATTTTTGGACAATGTGATTGTCTTTATTGCATGTAACATTTCATCTATGATTCAGATCTACTCTAAAAACTCATTGTAAGAGAGATCAAGATTCAATTTTACCAATAATGATTCTTATAAAACATATTTCTCTATTATATATATTTTTTTGAAGGACACATGAAAGACTTATCATACATGCAAATTATTTGAGGATGTTCTAGTTGATATGATGTAGAATTTGTACTACCATAGATATCAATGGGGAAAATATATCTAGGACTTATGGTTCCAAAATTTCCAATAATCATAAATCTAGACTGAATATATCTTGTACTTATGTTTCCACAATGATCAGATGTGTTGTTAAAGGGATGGAATCACCCCAACCTTTTCATCAAACAGTTTGAGTCAGGATTTATTTCTATCCTTAACTTCATCCTAACATATTGTATTTACAAACATATTACATAATAGGGATTCATAAGAATATATATAAATAAATCCTTGGAAAAAATTATTTATCCATAACTCAACTAGAAGATAATGTTGAACCTACACCACATTGATGTCTATAGAGAAAGATCATCTTATATCATCATGTTTCCGGAGTGTTATTTTTGTTATTTCATTAGAATATGGGTGATATGTCAATATAATATTCAAATCTATGTTCATGTAATGTTTTAATAACCATCCAATACATTATGGTGAATACCTCATGTACCCTAAAGGAATAATATTGGTGTGTTGGTAAATATGAAACAACTACCTTCAAGATCATGGTCTCCAAGGGGTCAACATATGGGGAACATTGATATTACTTCTTCTAAAACCTACTAACTCACACTCATATACATATATAAAGGAACAAAATATAGCTGACCACAAATTGAATATATCATCAATGATTTTTAACATTTTCCATCAAAAGACACTGCTATAATATTATGTGATAGTAAATTTATTTTACATTATCAACCATTTATTTAATTATTTTTAGTCATAATATATTAATATCTCAAATATCATACCAATATGTTAGTGTATTGTATTTATTTAAATAGGGTTGCACACAAAGATCCATATTACTTCTTGAGCATGATGTATTGTTATACAGGAATCAAACCTGATGATGATATTAAAAACATCTTTTTAAAGTTTCATATATAAATATATCATTTTATCCTCAAGTTGTTGGAAATTCCTTTTATATGAAAAAATATAATGGGTTAATAGGATAAACTTTTGTTCAACACTTAGTTAATGGAATAGTAAATAATCTTCCATATCATTGATATAATCAAAATATTTTGATTAGATATATTTGACAGGAAAATTACAGGAACTGTAACTACTAATGTAATATATGTAATTGAATATTAATTTAGTGATTTTCATTAAAATTGAGATGATGTGAGATTAAATTGTAAAAAGATCCCACAAACCCAGTATGTAAATTTTTCATATAGATTTCTTTATAAATCATAAGATGAAACTTCTAACAATTTTATACTATTTCTATATGGGTATGGGTAATAGATCTAGTATCCACTTATAATTTTGTGTTTTTAGCCTATCTTGTTGGCATTAAAAGAAAATTTAGGTATAATAAACAATATATTTTTTATTTTTACCCACTAAAATCTATCTTAATGATATATATACATCATTGTGTTTCTTAAATCGATAGAGAATTTTGAGCAGTGAGAATATTTTGATACATCCTTTACATCGAGATTAGAGGGCATTCCAAATCATGTCAGAAATATTATAACCACATAATTATGAGTTTATAACTCTAAATCATTTAATTTTATTATTACTTCAACCATATTTTTTATATCGACTTCATCCCTTTAAAATTTATGAATCATATCTAGGATAAATGGTTGAGAAATAATTTGATTATTGAATGATTTCTCCCTATATAACTACAGTGTCCAAAATTTTCCTACATATGATTATTGTATCCATTTAAATCCTAAATCATAGATCGTTTTATTGAATTTTTTCCACTTATATCTTCTATTTTATTATCAATCTTCATGGGATAATAATGGATGAAATATTTATTATTTATGATAATCTCTACCTATCATTTTTTTGAATATGATGAGCTATTTCTATGTGAATATATAATTTATATAGTATTATCAGTATATATGTTAAAATAATCTAAACATAGATAATCCCAAAATGCTTAATCATATGATTTTTAAATACAATTACAGATCATGTATTTAAAAAATTTTCAGAGACACGAATATTTTTCTTATTGTATAATATATCACTTATTAAGTTTATATGAGCTAAAAACCAATACATTAATTAATGTAACATTTTTTGTTAGAAATAATGAACCACCTGAGGGTAGACTGAGTATGTTAACATTAAATAGAGTTTTATTTATCTCTCTAAAGCTATACTCATAGTCATCAACCTCTAAAACCATTATACCTTTGCAAATTTTTCTCCATAAGTTGGTTTAATTATAATGAGATTTTACCCAAAAACCATGAATAATATAGAGATAATCAATGAAATCATTAAATCACAATTATATATATATATATATATATATATATTCAAGGATGTTAAACTATTTACTCAATAATTAAATGATAAAAAAATCCCTTGCATTGTGATAAATTCCCCAACAAATGTGACTTGATCTATCAAAAAGTATCCTCTGCAAATATTTTCATAACAATTCTCTGAATAATGTCTTTAGTATAGTATTATTAAACATCCCATTTTATTCCATTCTCATGGAAAATATAATAATATAAAAGAATTCCCAATATGTTAGAGAATACATAACTATGTGATATATAACATGATGTTCGCTTTCTTATATTTCATTTTGTTTTCATTTTAGAGTCAATGAGATTTAGAAAACTCCATACATATCAAATAGGAAGCATCAAATAAATTTAAATTTTTTCCTTAAAATTTTATTCTGATATTCTTTGTCATGTTATATATAAAGTTATGTTATTTATATTTAGAGTTCATAATAGTTCATAATCAACCTTAAGATCTATGAAATCAATTTTATTTTTTAATCTGGAAAAAATATATATATGATATATAAAAATATGGGAATCCAGTTAATCCATTTTAAATGTATTAAAACGATTAAGGAAATTTTCATTTCAATATAATAAAATTATTAGAACAAAATAATCATTTAATTAAGAATTAAATATTAATTAAACCCAATTTTTTCATAAAGAATCTATAAGAAAGAAAAAATTAAAAATAATAATTCATCAACGCATCCTCATTATAATAATAATATGATCTTTATATTTCCTTAAACATTTAATTAAATCAAAAAAATATTTTTTTACCATTTTAAATTAAATTAATTATATAAATACACAATTTATATCATATACAAAATGTGTAGAAAATATGGGAATTGAAACTTTTATCATTGATTAATCTAACAAGACAATTCTACAATTAGTTTAGGTGTAGCTCATATGAGTTAATTCTATAACTTCATGGGCGAAATTAACACCATAAAAATTATCATATGAGTATATTACATTAGTTACCTTTACCACTATACTTAATTTATTTGAGGGATTTTATGAACCCACCAACTATATAATGTACACATTACTATAATATTTTCTATTCATTTCATGTTAATATATTCCTAAATAAGGATAATGTTTTCTGTTTTAAAATAAATACATTTTTTAACATTCAATTTTTATCATAAGTATAAAAACTAGGAATTTACCACAATTGACGTAACTATTTTAATTTTTTTCATAAAGATAAATAGTATATCCTTCCCTTTTGAGAATATTTTAAAATAAAAATTATTAGAAAAACTAAAGATGTATTTTATTTTCAATACCATGGATTAATGTAATGTAATGATGATGATTATTAAAGTAAATTATGGAAGGAAACACAATTTAAATTTATAAGGAAAAAATATATAAATTTAAAGAGTATGCGAGGTGGCTTACCGCTTAGCTCTTTCACTTCAGTTGCACCGGGTGCATGACGTCATCAACGTATCTCAGCTAAGGAGATGCGTGCATGACCCTTCCCAAATCATCAACCATGGGGAGATGGACATTGATGACGAAGAGACTTTCATAGAGGTTCTAGTGGATATTAAGGATTGATAGGACCAGGTCCTATATGTACGGAAAATACCTTTGGTGCGCATTCGCTGGCAGCATGGGAACCTCCAGGTGAGCACATGGGAGCGGGGGGCTTAGATGCATCTTCAGTACCCCCACTTGTTTCCTTAGTTCAAGTTGTAGCTTACAGGGATGTAAAGTCCTAAGGTGGGGAGAATGTAAATACCCAGAAATTTTCTGGAAATTTGTTTCTTAAATTCATGGAAATTTTACGAGTCCGCAGTTTCTGACGTCGCATGATTCTGAGGCCCGGTGTGCTCGGAATCAATTTCTGAAGTTTAGTTCAGGTACGTTCAGTAAACGTATGAGTGGGATTTTATATCTTTTGAACCGATGCTTGGAACTGAAATCTGAGGGCACCATTGAACTCACAGCGTTGGGGATTGCTTAGTGAGACCTTCGCTCTAGTTGTATTCTAACGAGAATGGAAGTTAGATTTTGGGGGATTTTATTTAAATTGAATAAAAATAAAGTGTGAACTTTATTTTTATTTTGGTGGATTAAACCTCCAAGGGGAGGTTAAAGGTGGGGTCCACCACACCCGAACCTCCCATGGGAGGTTATGGTGGTGGGGTCCACCCATGAAAATCCTCCCTTTGGCGGATATAGTTATGGTGGGACCCACACGAGCTTTAAACTCCCTTAACCCCCTTGGAACCCCCAATTAAGTGGGGATCCTCTTCACCTTCCCCCTCTATTTAATGAGACAACCCCACCCATTTAATTAAGTGCAGTAACTTAAATAATTTGAATCCTTTGAATTCTTTCCAACCATTTAAAAATAATAGATAGTCTATTATTTTTGGGGTTGGCAACATTCTTTTCGTGTAACTTTTATAGAGGTTCATTGGAAGAACTTGGAGAATTTTATTCTCCCAACGAAGAATTCCCCTCTCCAACAAAGAACTACAGACATCTCTTACTCCCTATTCAGCCGGGGAAAGAAGAGGAAACACCGTCGTCCTTGAAGAACACTGACGACGTCAACTTCTTTTTCTTCTTCTGACGTCAACAGAACGACGTCCGCCTTACCGCGATTTCTTCAACGAATATAGATTTACAAGGTAGGGGTATTTGTGTGTGGAATATTTACCTTTTTTTCATCATTTTTCGATATTAAGTATTTTTAATGACCTTCTTATATCACCATGATGAGGAGGGCTTGGACCGCATGAACACGGGCCAACCCTCCCCCATTGTTTTCTTCCTTGTTTGTTGATGATGGAGGAGGAGCAACGGCTGCCGACAACGGGCTGACCGCGAAGAAAACTAGCGGTTCAAGGCCGCTGGGTCGCCAAGAGGGTGCGGCACCACCATGCCGCGCTGAAGGAGAGCCGCAGCCATGACGGTCCACGGCGGAGGCGCGCAGTGGAGGCGCGCGGCGTCGCCGCGCCGTGCGAAGGCCAGTAGAGGGTCGCGGCCATGGTGGGACGCGATGGAGGGGAGCAGCGCCATCGGGCCTCGCCAGAGAAGAATCGCGACGATAGGCTGCAGCATATAGAGGAGGGCGGCCGGCAGAGCCGGCCGCCGGTGGTCACTACAAGCGGGGCCCCTTGAGTCCTGCGGGTCACTGAACCGGTGCCTAGCGCCGGTTCCTTCGAAATCTAGGGGCACCGCACCCCCCCATGCGCGGCCAACCGGGATGCCAAACCAACCGGCCACGGGTTGGCCCACCAAGGGATGAGTCGCCTCAGGCCGGGTCGGACCCGTGGATCGGGTCGGGTCGGTCCGATTGGGTCGGATCAGACTCGGACCTGTTTGACCCTAATACACCTTTTTGCCTGTATCTTGTGCTACGTGTGTCCGATCGACGAACTGTTTGAAGAGACAAAAATCTCAGAGTGAGATGGTTTTACTGGAATATCCCACATGAGGTTTAGACATAGTTGGAGTACGTTCAGGTTGGTTTGAACCTAAAAACCAACTGGGCCCATAGAACAGAAATGCCTATAACCCACAAACCGGGCGTCCGATTGACGCACCGTCTTTCACGTTGGAACCCTTATGACATGGAGGTCCTTTGGGTTACTCCTTAGTTGAGTTTAGTGGTGGTCTAGGTATGACCGATATCTCAAGGAAAATTTTTTTGGAACTCGAGATCACCGAGTGCGAGGAATCCAGTGGCGAAGAGTCAGGCGGAGGTTGGAGATAGATCATACGGAGGTCAGCACTCAGAGATCCTCTGTGGGTTAGTGCATATCGATCTTGTGTGGGTCAGATCTGTTTTGGGTTAGTGCTCAGTGATCATGTGTGGGTCACTGCATACCAATCCTATCTGCGTCAGATCCTCTGTGGGTTATTTGTGGGTTAGTACCACCGTCTGTCGCGTTGGAACCCTTAAGACATGGCGGTCCTTTGGGTTACTCCTTAGTTGATTTTAGTGGTGGTCTAGGTATGAACGATATCTCGAGGGTAGATTTTTTGGAACTCGAGCGTACCGAGTGCGAGGAATCCAGTGGCTGATAGTGAGGCGGAGGTTGGAGACAGATCATACGGAGGTCAGCACTCAGCGATCCTCTGTGGGTCAGTGCATATCGATCTTGTGTGGGTCAGATCATGTGTGGGTTAGTGCTCAGTGATCATGTGTGGGTCAGTGCATACCGATCCTATCTGGGTCAGATCCTATGTGGGTTATTGCGGGGGTTAGTACCTATCGATCATGTGTGGGTCAGACTCAGTATGGTCAGAAGAAGTGTCTCTTGATAGAATAAGATGATCTAGCTTCGCGACTAATCATCTGTACTTCTATAATTCTCTAAAATCCTGGTTTGAGTTGATTCTATGACTTTTGTGCTTTCCTCATGATTGAGATGGGTTACTAAATAACTTAGGTATATGTATGGGCATATACCTAAGTAAGGGTTATCCATTGATTCTGTACTTCATGGATATCCTTGTTGGATTTTTTGAGACCACAAGGGTCTTAGGGTCCCTATTGAGTATTGTTATACTCACCCCTACACAGGCTATGCCCACACCTCATTGTGTTGGTTGTAGACGATAGACAACGTTGATCAGGGCAGAGAGTGGCAAAACTGGACAGTATCCAGAGGTGGACCACTCAGCGAGATGTACTAGGAGCAGACAGACAAACTTGGGGTGCTGAGGAGGCCATATGTACTCACCCTTCAGGTGGGAATGCCGAAGGACTACCCAATAGATTTTTTAAATTTTTTTTCTGTTGATTTGTACTTTACTATTGGGATTGTATTTTCGACCCCTTTACTTCCAGCACACTCTTTTGTATTCTGTTTTACTTAGTGCTTTACTTCCATTTGCATACACTATTGTGTTATTTTACTATTATAAAGGCAATGCCTTCCAAGTTTAGGAATTTACGCCTCTGGTGCTAGTCGTCAGCCCCTGCCATATGGAAGGTGGGTTGGGGTAGTCACAATATGGGCCCCGGGGGACAGGTTGTGACAAAAGCCTCATATAATAATTTTTTAAATGATTTTGTTTTAATTTTCTAAAAATTGGATGAAATAAAATAAAATGAATTTTAACATTCTTTAATGTAAAATTAAAAAAAATTATGATAAAAATATCAATACTATAGATGTGCAAGATAAAGAGTTTAAAACATTCAAAAAATAATTTTAAAGGAAAATAACTTACCACATTGGAAGCTTTTAAATAAAAATATCACTAAAAGAGAGGACATGGAAATGATTTATAAAAAAGTTTAATTTATATAGATAAATGATAAAATTAAAAAATATGGTAGTTTATTCACTATATAAATGAAATTATATGGTTAAAATGATATGTGTATTGATGAAATGAAATTGAGATGTGAAATCAGTTTCCTTATGTCTGGATCCCCTAGTTTATTCTATAATACCTCATCATTTGAAATAGCACTATACCTTTTACATTAACCCTTATTAAGATGGAATTAAGGGATTAAAATAAGATATAAAATGTTTATAATAAATCGTAGAAGGTTTTTGTGTTGTTACTGACCAACATAAATGGTTCATCGGGTGTGAGGATTATAGGAGGGGAGTTTACCTTTTTTAGGTATGGTGGGAGGAAATCATATAAATACATGAAATATTAATATATAATATGTTTCTAAACCATTTTAAATAGATTTAATTTTCTATTTAATCATTTATAATGAGGTTATGTTTGATATATAGTCAATGAAGTTCAGTTTTCTCTTAATGTGGAATTCTAAACCATATCATTTGGTTTTAACCCCTTTATTAACCTCATTTAACATTTACCATTATAACATGTTCCCTCTATTAATAGTCCTAAAAATAATTTTTAAAAAAATTATGTGGAACATAAATTATTATATAATAATAGGATTAAAAATTTCTCATCCAATTATTTCATGAGAGGAATATTTTTATTTTTATTTTTATTTTTTTGAAAATAATTTTTTAACATTAAATATAATTTTTTATCATTCTCTATTGTATTCTCACATCATGAACTTAATGTAATAAATATAAAAATATAATGAGAATATATAATATTTAACTATTTATAATACATTATAACTCTAGATTAAATTCATGGGTAACCATAATTCGTCCAATTCATTTTTCACTCAATGTATTTAAATCATATATGTAATTTTTTAACAACTTGCACATGTGGTATGTCAGTGTTCCATAAGCATTTCATGGAAATAAACTATTTATAAAATTAAAAAAATGTTACAAATTTTTTATATTAATCCCCATACAAATTATTATAAAAATTTATATATTATATTTATAAATTAAAAATCATATTAGATATATCATGACAAAGAGAGTGATGTGTAGTAATTTTCATTAACTATGAAATTAAATTCCATAATCAATGTAATTTTTTATAAAAATCACATATTTTAAAAATTAGAATGGTTAGGGTCTAATTAACCAAATACAATGAAATAAAGTAATGTATTTCATTAATTTGGAACCCTTATCCCACAATTTTAACCATAATTAAAACATTTTACTCATTTTCATGGTGATAATATTATATAATGGTTATTGTGAGTAGAAATTAAATTTACCAATTTACTAAATATAAGGATAATTTTTCTCTATATGAAACACATTCATTTTAATTTAATTTTTATAATTGTAAGAAATGAATTTTATTATCTTTGTGAAAAACACAATAGAAAACTACTTTTTAGAAATATGGATCATTAAACAAAAAAATGGTTTTATACAAAATCAAATATAATATTGATTCCAATGGAATTAGTAATATTATTTTTTATTGAACGGATATTATATATCATTAATTAAAAATACAATATATAATCATACTTTTAAATAAATATATTTAATGAAATAAAATGATAGTATTTTGAAAATATATATTTATCAAAATTCACTCAAAAAAAAATATTTTCTAAATAAACCCAAAAATTAATTACATTCATTTAATGAACTAGTGTTATGAAAAATGATAAACATTTTACACATAAAATTAATTTATAAAATTTTAATAAATAAAATAAAATATATTAGGATGAAATGAAATTAAACCCATTTTTGTAAAATATGTATTTGTGATGTATAAAATGACATTATTCGCATTAATTTTATAATGACACTAATAAAAATAAGGTTAATTAATTAAATGTAATATATAATCAAAATATTCAATTATAATCATTTATATATAGTTATTAATCTCTTCAACTAAGAATGAAATTCATTTCACACAAAAAAGATGTTTTGTCCAAAATAACTCTCTTACCTTCGAATGATTTTGTCTTCATTTTCATAAATATAATAATTTATGTATGATTGATGATTAATTTTTATGGAATATATATATATTTCAAAATATAGTTATTTTATTTCACACATTCTAGAAATATTACTATGTTATAAGGATAATATTTATCTAATATTATTTCTATAGTTTATCATGGTTTTTTAAGCTCGGTGTAGTGTATACAACATATTGTAAAATATATTTTTTATATAAAATAAATTCTTATATAAAGGATTGTTATATGTCATATATAAACAACATTAATAATTTTTTATGGTAATGTTTATAATCCTATTTAGAAACAATATAATTATTTCTATAATATTACTATGTTTAATGGGAACTACCACTTCTGGAATAGGGATGTATCCCAATGGATATATACCTAAAATTTAGATAAACCATAAATATAGAGTAACTTTTCTAATCCAATACCAAGGTTTAAAAAAAATTGTTATATGTTTGTCAATACAAACAGTTTTTTGAAAATATTTGTATTTCCATAAAAATATTGGAAGCTCACACGGGCTCCACCTCCCATACTCTTTATTAGAACCATACCTTATCACATGCGTCTATGAACCCCCTCCCCTTAGATAACATCGGTCAACCACTTCCCTCCCCTCCAGTGATTTCTGCCACCCTACTTCCCTCTTTAGGAGACTTCGACCACCATATTGTTCTCCACAAGCAATTTTAGCTGCCCCACTACCATCATAACATGAATTTGGAATACCCAACCATCTATACTATTTTTTCATTGGAAATGTTTGGTTATGATATTTGAGTGGTAAAATTTTCTTCCCTCGTCTTATTTATTCTCAAAAAAAATTCAATATTTTTCCATTATTTTATTTAATGTGACATTTTTTGATGTTTTATGTTTTTGTCTCTATTTAATCTAATTTTAATAAATAATTACAATGTTATTAGTGTTTACTAAATTCATACTTGGCCTAAATATTCATGGTATGTACTATATATAGGGTTATTTTAGAATTTCAATCATTTATATTGATTTTATTCTCATGTATAAAATGGGTGTAATTCCTGGATTGAAATGTTTTATTTATCGAAAATGGTTTTATTATAAACTCCCTATGTTTAATAAAATTCATTGGTTATTTTTCATATTGAAGTAGACATGTTTTTTTTGTACTATAAGAAAATGAGGCTTCCAAAGTGGGTGAATTTTCTCTCTAAAAATATTTATTTCATGTGTTTATCATATTTTTTGATTCAAGAAATGAATTTATGTATCCCATTAATTTTGTGTTTATAATTTTTGATGAATATATTCCCTTTTGTAATTGAGTTGGCTAGGCATGATATTATTTAAAATTGATTCCATTTATGTATGTTTTATGTATAAAAGTGAAGTCCCAGCTGGAACCTTATTATGAGTTGATGTGTGATGGTTTCCTTTTTGGTCCCCATTACTTTTGATGATATATTTATTATCCACGCGATGAATGATTTGTTACAAGATGAATGAAGTTATTGTGTGTTGGGATTATCATTTATGGTAGAGCAGGAGGTGGGAAGGATATGATAATTTCAATAGCCCTAATAGTTTATTAATGTCTTGAAATTGGGTTACTGTAAATAGACTTCCTAAATCATTATTCCATGAGGAGACCGAGGATGCTATATGAGTATTAGTGGATCATTGGTAGGATAGAAAATGTTGTGAATTGGGTACACCCACAATAGTTGTACGTAAAAACTAGATTTTTGGGTCTTCAGTAAGGAGGATACATATAGTTATTCAGTGGATAGATGTATGATTTTACCCTACAAACAACAAGGTTGATGTTTTCTTGTCTTGTGTGGTCATGTCAGTCATTAAGATTTCTCCTAATGAAATGTATTTATGTTATGGATCATTCATTTATACATATAAATATGTGATGTTTATTTCCTAGAAGGTCTTTTCTAGGTGTTTACCCTTTTGTAGATTAAACTTTTTATGCATATATCATAATTGTATTTACATTTTTCCCTTTTATTATTTACCCTTACATCCTTTTTTACCTTGAAGATGGTGATTGTGTTTTATATTAATGAGAAAAGGAAATATTTTTTTTCATAGAGATACTAGTATTAGTATGATTTTAAATTTTTATATACCATGTGTGGTATTGATTTTGAAATAGTTGTATTTAATGATTTTTACCGTTGGACATTAAATTGATTTAAATATCACCAATTTCAAGAAATGATTTTAAAAAATGTATATCATTGATGAATTACATATCGTAAGATTTTTTCCCATTCATTTAAAATGAAAATGGAAACCTATTCTTCAACATATTGTATTAAAATTCATTTTTATTATATAATGAATGAATGAGACTCATTATGGTATCCTATTAGTTTCATTTCACATTGAACGTACTCATAAGGGTAGGAATGTATTCTTAATGTATTCTGAAGTTATTTTCATCGATTTGGTTGTTGGTTTTATATAGTGTAATTATTCCTTATAAGTGGATGATTATTGGTATTGTGTTGGTGTCTTTATTTTCATTTGGGGATGGTGATCAGACTGTCAATTTGTACAACCCATTGGATAAAGTTTGTTTTCCCTTTTTTCATACATTTTTTTGCCTAATTTAGCGTTCAATGTAGTTATGAATTCTTTTGCTAATGTGTATTGTAATTATACATCCATTTCTATTTCTTATGCCTTCTAATTTAAGTTATTCCTTATTTATTCATATTTAATAGGTTTTTTTATGGTGAATCCATCCAGAATGGTTATGTGTTACACCCATGATACTTATTATTAAATCAAGGGGATCGATTATACTCCTCATGTGCGTGGAACATTATCTTGTATATCAATTGTATCTATATATTCATAGATTATTTTTGGGAATATATTTTCTTGATGTTTATGCTTTTTATGTGAGTTAACATAGTGGTTACTAACAATGTTCTTAGTTATTATTTCTATGTGGTTCACATCTCTATATTTTTAATAGGGATTTATAAATGGTTTTGGAATAAGTAATGATAAAATTTAATGATATAGTTCTTTCAAACTATCTGGTAAATGAATTTGACTGTGTGTGTTCTTTAAAGGATAAAATGTTGTCTCCAATTTTTTTTTGGAATAACATTAATAGGAAGGCATGTTTTTTTTGTTATTGAAACTATGAGCGAGTTATGTTTTTAAAGACAACATTTTAGGAAAATATTCCATGTTTTGAAACAATTTTGTTATGTTCTCATTTAATTTCATAAAACCTTATGAAAGATGATAATTTTTCCATTCTAGTTTACTATGTTTCACATTTTGATCATCCTAATGAGATGTTAAGATTGTTTCCATGGAAGTGAATTGTTAAATTTCTAGGATACGTACCTTATATTGTTATTTGTAGTCATCGCTTATAGAATATGTTATTTCACATATTTTTTGTTTTCGTAGAATCTAGTATATATTAATGACTTTAATATTAATGATGATTTTAATGAAGTTTTTAATTATGGTATATTTTTTGGAATTGATGTTATCTTTTTTTTTTCATTTTAATATAATTAATCGTGGTTGGATGTATCATATACAACTGATTTCAACCGAGTTTGAATTGAATTTTATTTTTTTTGTATTTTTCATTTAACAATTCTTTATATGGATGTTATATACATTTGCAATGCTAAAATTTTGTCGATATACTATAGTTATGTTTGGAAGAAGTTTTCTACAATATAATAAACGCTATGTCTCAAAAAAACCCTATTCTGTTTTCTATAACTATAGATAAATGGGAAAATCATCAAATATTTATGAATGAAAACAAATAAGTGGTATATTGAAGTTGCTATTTTATTGGTTTCAATTTATGCATCATTATATTAAAGATAGCATGTTAGTGAAATTATATAATGATTTTAATACACAGGAGGAAAATACTAATGATGATGATGTTGAGTGAGTGAGTGAAAATTTAATTGAATGGTACCTAACCTCAATTATATCAAGAATGTAATGAAATGACCACGTTCATATTTTTTATGTGGTTATATCAAGGAAAAAACATGTAGGTAATTTCAAATATTTCCATTGATTATATTCTTACCTTTTTGAATGAGTTGCAATATGATGGTGTATATATTCCCTCAAACCATTACAAGGCAAGGAGGTTAATTAAGAAGTTTAGATTTTCTACTAATAATGTTAATTCATGTACAAAAGAATGTAGTTATTCTTAAGAGAAGTAGAATACTGTAATGACTGTAAATAATGTGTTACATCTCTATGGAAGGAAAATGCATATGGAACACCATCTCATGTTCCACATAATGTCATACAACACAATCCATTGATTCCCAAACATGAAAATATATTCATGTTTTCATAAATATCATCCCATATGTGATGGAATGATGCTGATAGTGTTGAGTTAATAATTTTTACGTATGGATTTTCCATTTCTCTATGTATTTAAAATCACAAACACTTTACCTTAAGGAATATTATATTTTTCGTAAGGATTATTTTTATAAAGAAAATTTCCCTTCCCTATAGAAATTTTTTTCCCTACCTATGTTTTCATTGTTCCTTTTATAGTATCTTTAAATCTTACTAATTTTATTACTATGAAAAAATTGGTTTCATATCTAAAACCTCAGAATCTTATAATTCCTTGGATATAGAGTATTTTGTTTTCATACTCTGAATTCTTTGAAATTTAGATTCTGAATTCTTTGAAATTCGGACTCTGAATTCATTGAAATTCAGATTGTGAATTCTCTGAAATTTAGACTCTGAATTCTTTTAAATTCAAATTCCAAATTATCTGAAATTCAGACTATGAATTCTATGAAATTCAGACTCTGAATTCTCAGAAATTCACACATTCAAATCATTGAAATTGAGACTTCAAATTCCTCAGAATTAATAAATTATGTTACAAAAAATTTTGACTCCGAATTCCTCAGAATTCTGTTTCTGAATTCTTCAGAAATCAGACTCGGAATTTCTCCAAATACATTATCTGAATTCCTCAGAATTCAGATTCTGAATTCATTGGAATTATTACTTCGAAATATATATTATTCAGATTCCTAATTCTTTTTAAAATGGGATCTGAATATCCATGTCTTATAAACATTTATTTCTTTTTCTGTTAGATGATGAATTCTATTTTTTTCCTTAGACTCTAAAAAAAATATTTTGTTTGGTATCTCCATTATCATTACAGTTGTTATGAAATTATGTCGTAAAATCTGTTTCTAACTAACTATTGTTTGAGGGAAACATGTACATGACCCTCCGAGATTCAAGGAAAATATGACTATTGGTGGAGGGATACGACCATAGGATATGTTACTATAAATAGGTTCTCATTGGAATAATCTCACTATATGATGATCAATCTAGAGATTTCATGCTAATGAAGTGATTTCTGTCGAGAGAGACACTCATTATTTGTGTATACTGAACATCTTGTTCAGATTTCTTAGTGTGAATCTGATTGTTACTGAGTACAATCGATGGAATTCGATAATATGAATATAAAGGTGCTTAATACCAAAATGTTTTCGAGATTATGAGGATAGAAAGATAGAGGTTCCAATAACATAAATTATTGATGGATTTCTATGATAGCAAGACAGATTCTGATATTTCTGTTGAGGGATTTCCTCAGTGAGGTTAAGAAATAATTTCTAGAATGTATAAATCAAGGGACATTTATCCAATGTTGTTGGATACTATAATCTTCGGGTTAAAAGATTTCATAAGATTTGAATATCATGGATTCTTATTTCCTTTGGGAGAACCAGTTTTCATATTGAAACAATTATTTATGTCCATTGTAAATATATTACAATCTATGGGAGACAAAAGTTTAGATGATGAAGCTCTTGTAGAAAAGATTATTGATATTATTCATAATGAGTGGGAATCCAAAATAATAGCTATTGATGAGAAATGAAATGTTTCATAAATTACTATTGATTAGATTTTGTGAACTATTCATCAATATGAGACAATAATGAATTGATATGATGATATGAATAAGAAGATGAATGGAAATGGAAGTTTATCATTTACTACCACTAAATTCAAGACTCCAGAAAAGATTACAAGAACCGAGTCTAAGAATGTCACCATTTTATTGGAATCTATTGAATATGAAAATTCAGATAATAAGCTAGCAATTCTTTCATGATTGAAGAACAAGATATTTGGAAAGAAAAAAATTCAGTATATATATGAGAAGAATGAATGAAAATAAAAAAAGACTCTAAAGTCATTTGTAGTGAATGAAAAAGAGAAGGGCATATAAGGCCAGATTTTCCTATGCATAAGAAAAAATATTGAAAGGAAAAGAATTCTGAGAAGAATAGAAAGAAGTATTACAAGGATAAAGCTATGAATGTTTTGAAGGCTAAGGACACCACGATTTCCAGCAGAGGTGACTCTTCAGACAAATCATATGATTAAAAATATTCTGATCAGATGGATCTTGGTCTACTAGCCAAACTACCCATTGGAAATTATTGTATAATACACTAGGTACACAATTCCTAATCTATTACTAATGTATCTTTGAATTTAAATTATACTAATGATAAATACTATGAATCTTCATATGATGAGTCCTCCTCATCAGAAGATAATACATTACCTTCTGATGAAGAAGTGTCTAGGTTTTCTAAACTTTATGGGAATGAAAATCCTAACTCAACAAAAAGTGTAATAATTAAAATTTTAGATTATCCATTTTAACCAAATAAGTATCTGATCATTCTATAGATCTTGATCAGAAAATATTTTACTTTGAAAATACTTCTAAAAATCTTTAGGAAGTCAATTTATAGAAGGATAAACTTTTTAAAGATCTAGAAAATTTAATTTCCAATTTTTTAGAGGCTAGCTATAGTGAAAAAACTAATGTTTTTCGGATAAAAATTTAGTTATTAAACTATAGTTGTAAATATTTTCGTTAAATAAATTCCCTCAAAACTTTTTATCTGGTAAGGTAATTTTTTAAAAGTAGTATTCCAAAATTCATCCTTTGATAAATAGTTCTGTATTTTGTTATACTCATTCTAAACTAGTTTTTAATGATAACTATTTTGTTCCCCAAAGTGCTCCACATTGCACTAAATGTCAGTCTGGTGGATATTGGATGAAACAAAATTCATTAAATAAAACTCAATATTTTTGTATTGATAGGGCTTATTTATCATATAAAATGTGGATTCCTAAAATCTTACTTTCTAAAATGTTCGGAACCAAGAATGTTTTAATTATTAAAGTTAAATTATTTCATTTTTAGGAAAATAAAGATAGTACCATCGACAATAAATGGTACATGGATAGTGGATGTTCTCATCATATGACTAGTAATAAAAATTTCTTTGAAAAGATTATAAAGACGAATGGAGGAAAAGTGACTATCAGAGATAATTCATTGGGAAACATTGTTGGTATAAGAAACATTGTTTTTTTCTCAAAAAACATTAATTTAAATTGTTTTATTTGTTAAGGGTCTTAAGAAAAACCTCATTATCATATGTTAATAACATGATGAAGGTTACCTTGTATGTTTTATGAATGATATTTTATTAGTAAAAAAATTCCATGGATGAGTTTATACTTTCTTCCTATAGACAAGAGAATATATACAAACTAAACAAAGAAGACCTTAAGATCCAAGATCTACCTTTCTTTAGTGTAATGGAAAATATATCTTTGTTATGGAATAGAAGTTTAAGACATTGTAACCTTAGGATCCTATGCAAAATCTCAAAGAAAATACTTTTTCAGGATCTACCTGATCTCCGATTTGATTCTTCAAAAGTTTGTGATCCTTGTTAATATTGGAAGCCACATATATCTAGTTTTAATTCCATCAGTGAATTCTCAACATTTGATGCATTACAGTTAGTTTATATGGATCTATTCATTCCAAAAATCATGGAAGTATTAGAGGAAAATATTAGGTATTTGTCTTAGCCGATGATTGCAATATATTTACGTGGGTCTATTTTATAACAAAGAAGTACGATTATTTTTCTTATTTCAAAATTTTTAGTGCCCAAGTGAAAAATGAGAAAAAAACCTTCCATTTTTAACAATTCATAGTGACCATGGAGGAGAATTTCAAAATTATGATTTTAAAAAATTTTGTAGAAAAAATGAGATTACTCATAACATTTCAGCTCCAAAAACTTATCAATATAATGGTGTTGTTGAAAGAAGAAATTGGATTCTTCATGAGACAACTAGAACAATATTGACTGAATATTCTATTACTAAACACTTTTGGGCTCAAGCTATAAGTACTACCTGTTATACTATAAAACGAGTTTTGATTAGAACTTTTCATAAAAAAAACCCCTCACGAATTGTGTAATGGAAGAAAACCCATACTTTCATAAATCAAGGTATCTGGTAGCAAATATTCATTCTAAATAGTAATGATAATTTACATAAATTTTCACCCAAATGTAATGAATGAATTTTCCATGGAAACTTCACAGATTCTAAGGCAGGTAATTTTTTTTAAAAAAAATACTTGTACTATTGAATAAACGGAGTATGTTATATTTGATTAAACTAATCCTTTTATTTTTAGACAACCCCAACCTACATCCTCGGAAGTGTTACCAAAATAATGATTATCCACCATTTATAGAAGACCTTTGTTATAAAGAAAATGTTCATGAAAATTTTTCTGAAGAATTTACCCCAGAAGACTTCCTACCATATGTTTATGAATAAGTTTTATAAAAACCAAATCAGTTGTTTCTTAAGAATCATCCTAGTCATAGTATCATTGGTAATTTAAATCAGCCTGTAAGGACTATATATTCCTTAAGAAATGAAGTAGAACATCTAAAAATCCAATCCCAATAATAACGAAAATGAATTGATAAATCATTAGGTGATGATGATTGGATAAAATCAATTCAAGATAAGATAAATGGATTCGAATGTAATAATGTCTGGACCATGGTTGAAAGACCTAAGTAAACTTCTATTATTGGAGTAAAATGGGTCTTCCAAAATAAGTGTGATGAAAATAGAATCATTGAAAGAAGTAATTATATATTAGATGCTGAAGGATATAATCAACAAGAAAGAATATATGAGGAAGAAACCTATACTCTAGAAGCTAGACTTGAATCTATTCATATTATACTTTCCTTTGAAGTATTCTTGAATTTCATACATTTTCAAATGAATGTAAAATGTTATTTCAATAATGTATATGTTCAAGAGGATGTTTTTGTTGAACAACCTCATAGTTTTGAAAACACTAAACATCATAAAAATGTTTTCAAACATAAGAAATATTTATATGGACTTAAACAAGACCATAGATCATGGTAAGATAGACTTATAGGATTATATATAACTATATAAATTGTTTCAAGGGAACTACTGACCCAACAAGCTTTATAAAAATATATAAAAAATTTATTTATTGTTAAAATTTATGTTAATGACATTATATTCAGTTCAACTCAAAAATCTTTAATGGATTCGTTTGATAATATAATGAAATGTGAGTTCGAAATGAGAATGATGGGTGAGTCAACATTTTTACTAGGTTTTAAAATTTCTCAAAAACCTAAAAGAACAATATATCACAACATAAGTATATTAATGATATTCATAAAAAGTATTTTTATGACAACACTAAATATATAAGTACTCCAAACAGTACCTCAAATTATTTTGAACATGATGAAGATGAAAAATAAGTAGATCAAACATCATTTATATTTATGATAGGAAGATCACTATACATGATAGCTAGTCATATATGTTTAATGTTTATAGTATACTTATGTATAGAATATCAATACAATCCTATGGAATATCATTTAAAATAAGTGAAAATAATTTTTTTCTCTTTAAAGAGAACAATGGATTTTGAACCCTTTTATACATCAGAAAATGATTTCCTATAAAAAAAATAAGATGTTGATTTTGGTGGATGTAAAATGTATTAGAAAAGTAAATTAATAACTTTTAATTTCTTATGAGATTCACTAGTTTATTGGTCAGGAAAAAAGTAACACTATGTAGAATATTCCACTGATGATGATGAATATGTAGCAGTAAGAAGTTGTGGTGATCATGTATTTTGGATACAACTCACACTCATAGACTATGGCATGAATTTTACCAAATCTCAAATAATGTTTGATAACACTAGTTCTATTTCCATAAGAAAAAACCGTGCACATCACTCTACTGAAAAACCCATTGATATTAGGCATCACTTTCATAGGGCTCACATGCTAAAAAGATATATTATTCTTCAATTTATCGGAACACAAGATCAACATGAAGATATTTTCACAAAATCATTATAATCTGATATATTTGAATACATTAAACAAAAGTTAGGAATGATATATTTAAGGTAATCTTCCATATTATCCTTTTGTTGAAACCTATCTCTTTACATTATGAAAATCCATTTCAAAGGGGGAGTATATTTTCATGGTAGTTAAAACTTTTTGTAGGTAAAATTTTTTTTAGTCAAAATTTTTTGTAGTTAAAAATTTTTGTCGTCAAAATTTTTCTGTACATAAATTTTTGTTTAATAAATTTTTTTTATCTATAATTTCTCAATTTTACAAATTTCAATTATTTAACAAAATTTTTGTTAATCTAAAGATCATTAAGAATAATTTTCTTCATTATTGATAATTTTCCTAGAAATATAGAAGCTATGTTTCCTTACATAAATTTTCATAATCAACTTTTAGTTGTAGTCATTTTCCTCTTATTTTATGAAATTTTTTTGGATTCACTTTCTTTATATCTGATGTTTTCTCTTAAAAACCTTAATAGATTGAATCATCCCAAATCCTTCTTCAACTTTCATTTCAGCCTTCAGATCGTATCAAGCTAGTTTCAACAGTCGAATCAACCATAGAATATGAATTTTCACCTCGATGTCTATATAATGACTCCCCTAATGGTTGTCCATATTGGTTTTCAATCCCTATAGTGACGAATCTCTACCTCACTACTTAAGTGTCTTTCTGTATTTCAGTTATGCTCAATATCAAATGCCTTTGGATGCATCACCGAAGAAATAAAATGTTGTCAGATAAAAAAATTGAATGTTAAATCTACAAAGAATGGTTAGTTGATCAGATGATCTTTATAAATTATGATTCTCTCAATGAAAATAATATCAAGTTGAATAGATGTTAAAGCATGTGCATAAAAACGGAAAGGACCGAATCCAATTTCTCCAAAGTTTCTTATTCAGTTGTATGAATCTATAAGTTTTTTTAGTGAAGTTATGAGATATAAGTTCTAGTTAAAATGTTATGTAAAAACTTATTTTCATTACTATAGAAATCAGCTAGTATCATTGGAATATCCTACCAAGGAGAATCAATTTTTTCACTCACAAACTACATGATCAGGAATGAAGTTTTGATAATAAAAAATATATAGAGTTCCTAGGAGTCTATAGACTGAAAAATCCAAAGATTAACCATACATTGAGGAGTATCATGGTCAGTTTCAATAGAAAATATAGATAATTTTATGACTTTTATGAAATTGGGATTGAATTCTTATCCAAAATTTTGGAAGTAGATGAGACTTCCACTAAGGTTACCATGAAGATAAATTTGATAGAACCTGACGTGAATGAAAAAACTTCTATAGTTTAGAAAACCCAATCAACACCGCCAAAATCTATTAAAAAAAGACTGATCCTGAAAAATTTATTGCTAAGTGGAGAGAAGATACAAAGAATAAGAAGAAGATCTTAGCTTTGTCATGGACTCTGCTGACGAAAAATCATTAAAGATTAAGGCTACTGAGGAATTTAAGAAGCACGAAAAAGTAAAGATGTAAAAAAAAAGAAAATGTATGAATATGAGATTGTTCAATATCTTCTCAAGGCTACTGAGAAAACTTATTAGCATATTCAGTTACTGGAGACTTTTCTCAATGAATCAATACTAGTAGATACTCTAGGAAAGAATATGGTCATTCTAGAACCTAATGAAGAGGAAATGATTGTGCTAGAAGATGAACTGGAAAGAGAAAAAGAGGAAGGATGTGGCGACACTGATGATATGATAAGATATGTTGAATAAGATCATGAGAAGGAGATTCCTTCTGATAAAATATCAATCCATAATTCCCAAGCCGAATATTATAAACCTTCCACCCTAGGAAAAGGTGATGAAGGTTAGAAATAAGTAAACATAAAATCAAAGGAAGATTGTAGCAACCATGATTTTGTTCAACCAGAGGACCTGGTGGAATGTGATAAAAAGGAAAAGGGTGAGGAAGGTAAGATAGTCCAACTATCATATAGTGAACATGAATCACCAAAGGTTACTGAGATCATTCTGGGACAAGATAAAGGAAAACATGTGTTAGCTCATACACCTAAAAAGGATATGGTGTCTAAGAAAGGTGTTGGTGGATCTTAAAAAATAAAATCTATTTAGATAGATAGATAATCCTCACTAACAATAGAGTCTGATTCAGAATCATCCTCAATGGGTCATGATTTATTAGATCAATCCCTAAATAAATTGTTAGATACAATTCCTTTTTTTCCAACTATTGACTTGATATATCAGATTCTTCAGTATTCATTTAATTGGAATTTAGATTCTATTTCCAAGATAATGGACAAAATTTTCAAACATGAGGCTGATTTTAAATCCTTGTATATCATGTATGAGGCACATTGGAAGTCCAACAAGGAAATTACTAATTGGTATATGAAGACAATTGATGTTATTAGAGAGATGGTTTATGAAAAACAATCTTATTTAGAAACTGAGGTGCATAATGTAATAACATGTTCATTACGTAGTCAGTTTAACTTCCCCAATGGAAAAGCTACTCAAGATGAAAAGCTGATGGATTTTGGGGATTCATGGTTATCAAACAATTATTATTTTTATGTTGGTTATAAGAGAGGGGTTGTAATCTTTTTTAAAGGGTGTACCCACAATCCCTGACTATATGAAAAATCAATATCAAAACATTATTTAATATTGGAAAGTCTGATGAGTTTATGGTATTCCCAATCATTTATGGTTAGAATATAAAATTTAATTGTTATTATTTATATTTAAATTTTTCAGGGAGCATCACCGAAAAACAAAAATAAGAAATATTCATTGACAAATTACCAAACATTGAGGACCACAACAATTATTGATCATGAGAAGCACCATGTACATTAATCTGGATTAATATATAGTGGTTATTTATACTATTACATAGAATGAATTTCATGAAATATTTAATGTTTTATTTTAATTCATCCTTTTATTATAAGTCCTAAAATACTTCTATAAAATGTTCATTGGTCTTATAGGCTTAATGGGAAATTGGTATATATGCCTAATGGATGATTAGCCAATTTGGTCATATGGCCAATTGTCTAATTGGGCCTAATGGTGAATTTTTTTATTGTTATAATGGTGAATTCTCAAATAAATTTAATGGATAAATTTCCAATTAGACATGATGTATAATTGTTCTATAGTCCTATAGTCCAATTTTCAATTAGGCATATAGGCAAATTTTCCATTAGGCATACAATCCGATTATTCATTTGGATTATAGTCCAATTGGATATAATGCTATTAAGCCTACTCGCCAAATGGATTATAGGAATAATAGATTCTTTTCCAATTAGGCCCAATGGCCCATTGACCTATAAGTATAAAAGAACATTGGCATATAGGCCTAATTGTCAGTGGGCCTATAAGCCTAATGGTAAATTCAATATTTTCCTCTTGTCCATTAGGCATACATTCCAATAGGTTAGTATGACTACAAATAAATAATACATTATTCATCTAGTCCAATTGGACAGAATTCCATTAGTACTAATGGCTAATTGTCCTATAAGAATAATGATCAATTTTCTATTAGGCTTAATGTCAAATTAGCCAATTGGGCATAATGGCCAATTGGAATATATGCTTAATAGAAAATTGGACTATAAGTCTAATTGTAAATTTCCCAATTAAAACAAATGGATATTTTTCATATAGGACTAATGGATAATTTTCCAATTAGGAACCATATAAACACTCATGGAAAGGATCGGGTGATGGATCCTCCTCATGCGCTAGCTCCCTCTCACGCATTCATCGCTTCCTCTGTTGTCATTGGATTCCCTCCATTGATTTCTAGAATGTTTTTTCCACTGGTTTTTGGTTCTCCACCTTTAATGGTGCCCATCTGGGTCCCTAGTGGTGAGGTAATGGAAAAATCCTTCACATAATCTCTTGAAGATAGAAAGATGGCTTCTGAATGGGGAACAATGACTTCATCAAATGCAGCATTAAACTTGTGTATCCCCCTATTCATGTTTGAACTCTGCATTGTGGGAAATGTGGATGGTATCCCAGCCATTGTGATTTTAAATAAGGAACATCAGGATGATACAACATTCCATGACTTCACTCTGGTGTCTTGTTTTTGTCTTAACAAGTCACCTCTCGGCTTCATCACGGAGTTTGAAAATTCTTGGGGTCTAAACCTTCCTGTGACTGTCTATGAGCTTTCGAATGTTGAAATTATCATCAATATTTTATAAAATTGAAATTTCTTGAAATACAGGGAAATGCAGGATTAGTGGTGTTGGTCGTGGTGATTCTCCTTGTTCTATTTTCCTTGGTACTATCATTTTGGCAAGGAGTATCCCTCAGTGGGTGTTTGGACCATCCTTCTCGTTCTTCCATTATGCTTCCATAATCTGACGATCCTGAAATTAGTGGGTGGATCCCGTGGATCATTTCCTTTTTCTAATGATTTTAGAAAGCATCTTCAGGAAGCAGAGAACCCACATATATGTATGGAAAAATACATTTTAGTGGGTTTACTATTGTGAATTTTTTTTTGGTTTGGTGAAGGAATTAAGTGGTAGTAAAGGCTATCCTATGAAGCCTCCCACCAGTTTTCCATGGCTTGTGGTAAGTTTGGAAATTTTATGGTGGCATGTCATAGGAGGCGGTCGGAGCTTTGGCCACCAATTTTTGGGTTCCAGAGAGACCAACATGATAACCCACTATCCTCAATCATGGAGATAGCTTAAGTGGTTACCATTAGAGAAGATATTTTATGTTCAAATTCATTGTGTGGTCCCCACACACCTTCTACCAATGACATTTAATCTCCTTATGTTGTGGGGGATATGCTTATGTTTTTTTCATTGTACACTGTAGATATGATCATGTTGTCACCTACTTATAGTGCTGTTGATAGGGTGACTTCTGTCGTCGGCCCTTCCAAGGTGGTTTTAGTGGTGTCTTGGGAGCTATGTGATCTTCTTGAATTTCCTAACCCACTTCACAGAGGGACCTATATCCTTCTTCACCGCCTATGTGAATAACTTCCATGATCTCCATGTGAATCCTCCATCACTCTCTTCTAATCATTTTTATGACTTCCACCAAGGGGTTTCCTCTAATTGAGTTAGACCCAGAGGCTGTAATGAAAGAGATTTAATTAGGATGGGTTCACTATAGTGTCTGTTACTGGTTTCCCTCTTGTAGGAGGATTTAGCTACAAGATCCCTTTGGTCACCCCTATCCACTTGGCTTTCCATCTATGAGGATTAAAAGGTTATTTTTAAAAATAAGAACATCTCACCAATGTAGGTTTTTCATGATAGGGTCTTCGGCCTGATCACTCAATAAAATTCTAAATATACTTGTTTGATCTTCCCCCCATCATTCATTTTCGTAAGAGACTAATTATTTAAAACCTGTGTTTAATTCTCTCCATAATTATTTGGAATGCTCGAGGTCTAGAGGCTCAAGTTAATTGTATCTTCATTGCC
Organism: Viscum album; assembly: GCA_963277665.1. NCBI lineage: Eukaryota > Viridiplantae > Streptophyta > Magnoliopsida > Santalales > Viscaceae > Viscum > Viscum album. The sequence goes on from OY728130.1 coordinate 1,092,346,636, forward strand.
ACTAAATAAATAAAACATCAATTTTCTCTTGTTTCAATTATTGAACCCAAACAAAAACTAAGTAAACTTCCCTCTATTCATAGAAAATAGGATGATCGATGTATGGGCATGGTTCCCTAGAGAATTCTCACATCTGTATTGGTTGGAAGAAAATTGATCATGTGGAAGTGATCTGTCTGATTGCACAATACATCAACATGATGAACTCCTATGGTGAATGTGAGGTTATATCATTCTTTTTAAATTCCAGTATAGAGTCATAAGGGAGGTTAGATATATGGAGTTTTTTTTACTTTCAACCGAGTAGCCAATCTTGTTTTGTGAGGAGGGGGTGATTTTAATGCAATTGTGGATTCTTTATAGAAGAGGGGTGGAACTTCCATTTAAAATAGTGGCTTGCAGAATTTCCTATTATTCACATCTCTTCTTAGTCTTTTGTATTTGATATTTATAGGTAATAAGTATACATGGTGAAATAACTGAAGAGAACCTGCTCTTATTTAGATCCTATTTAATAGATACATTTTGAACCTCCATGGATTATATTCCTTCTATCAGGCCCAATTACTCATCTATCTCACTTCCATTCATATAACACTCCTCTTCTCATGGATCTCATTAATGATGCTTTTGGGAACCATGACTTCCACTAATCCTGTAGATGGTATTAGGTTGAGTATTTCATGCAGATTCTAAAAAACATGTGGATTGGAGTGGAGATTGGGAGTTCTTGGGGTGCCCTTCCAAATCGTCTTCTGTGATTAAAGTAGGATATTCAAGGATGGTTTGATGATAGGCCACATGAATGTTTTGGGGTGCATAGAGCCCAAAAATATATGCACATGTTTGAGGAGGATTTAAAAACCAGATGGGATGAGAATATCTTCATTTTACATTGTGATAAGTGAATTTTTAATGGTGAGAAACTGCTAGAGATAGAGAGGTCCTTTATGTAGAGGTCTATGGATTGATGGCTCAAAGAGGGAGATCTTAATTTTTCTTTCTTCCATGCATCTTTGAAGGTGAATAAGATAATGAGACTCAACATCAACCTTACAGATACAGTCTACACATATGATGTGGAGGTTTCTAGTAAGATGGAACATGTACATTTTGAATGTATACTAGGTGGGTTGAGACCTTCCTAGAATGATAATATTCATTCTAATGAGGGGGATATAGCCTTTGTGGGGTGAATTCCACAACTCGTGGAGTGTCTGTCAATGATAACCAAATTTCAATTCCTTCAGTGGAGGAGATCAAAGTCACGGTCCTTCTGATGGCTTCAGACAGTGCCCCTAGTCCGGATGGATTCTAGGGGGTCTTTATGTGTCTTCAAGGTATGTTGTTGATCCTCAGGTGGTAGAGACTATAGAATAATTATTTCGTTGTGGTTCTATCAACTTGAGTGTTTGGGATTCCATTGTGGTTATTATACCTAAACCAAGGAACCCACTAGTCTAAATCATTATAAGACAATTTTATTTCTTAATGTGTCCTATAAATCTCTATAAAGTATCATTTCAAGATGGATGAGTGGGTTGATTCTATGGTTGGTTTCATGGGAACATCATGGGTTTGTTAATGGTTTAATAAACCAAGGGGTGAATGTTATTTCTAATGAGATTGTGAATGATATTAATAAAAGAGAAATGGGATCAAATGTCAACATTCATGTTCATATGGATAGATCTTATCAAAAAATATAATGGGTATTAATTATTTTTGTGGTAAGGAGGTTGGTTTAGGAGGAGTGGTTTTGAGACCTATACTTCATGTTATTCTCTTCCATGTGGCTTTAAATTAATCATAAAGGAAATGGTTTTTTATTATTTAAAAATCGGTGTTGAGTTAGATTGGGTGAACCTTTTTCAAAATTCCTTTTCATATCATCCCAAGATTACCTCTCCCACAACTCTCATAGTGTCATGTAGGATGGAAGGTTTATCATTGTGTCATGGTCAGAATGTCAGGGAAGGAATTTCACACCTTATGTTTGTTGACAATGTTTTTAAACTAATTAATGGTATGTTGAGATCCAAACATTCCCTAATGGATCTTATGTCCATCTATGGGAATATGAGTAGATAATCTATTAATTGTTAGAAAATTCATGTCTATATTTATAAAAAATGATTATAACGATGTTGTAGGGTTATTCAACATATATTAGGATGTCAACGGAAGATATTCAAGATTATGTATCTTTGTATTCCAATCTCCTATGTCATAATCATGACCCAATTATTTTGTGACCTCATAAACAGAGTGTTAAGGAGGACTCTGGATTGGACGAATAATTGTATCTCATTTGTAGGGAGAGTTACCTAGATCAATAGTGCACTTACATCTATACCAATTCATGTTTTATTGACTGTCAAACCTCCTAAGGGGACCATTGTGATGATGTGGAAAATTATGACAGCATTTCTTTGGGATGACAATCAAATGGGATGTTTCTATTTGACATCTTAGAGCTATTTGGTGAGGATAGTTGAGGAGGGTTTTCTGAAGTTATGTGATATTTATGATACCATTTAGGGCATTCAAGAAAGACTTTATTGGGATATTATTATAGGGGGATACGTTTTGGGATGATTTCTTCAGATCGTGTTATGGGGACCACTAGGAGTCTAGCAACAATCATGGACCAGGTAACTCCTACATAGAAAAGTGAATGTTTAGGCATCTGGTGGACCATCAGGGCTCTTCTCAATGGATCATAGGGAAAGTATATATTAACATTTGGAAGGTGAATTGGGCTGGCCAAAGGTTGTTATTCCCAGGATGTCTCATCATAGACATTTCCTTCAAAAAGGTGAGTGGCCACCATATTGGATTCAATTTCATCTAAATCAGAACAATATAAGAGATTTTGGAATCAGTATCAGGAATAATGATGCATAGAGATGCTGCTTCATGGGTTCAAGCACTGGTATGTTTTCCATCTGGTATTTCCGGAGGTCCTAGAATGTAGATAATTCTTTTGATATGTGTTCCTCAAGGGAATGGGTCAATGAGATACCCACAAAAATGAATTTATTCATGTGGATAATTATAAAAAATCAATTATTGAAAGATGAGAATATTCAGAAGAATGTAATTCCATTAATTTTTGTTGTTTCTATTATGAGAGTCTTTGGGGTGAATCAACATATAATCTGTTTTTCAGAGTGATTGAGTTGATATAATTTGTGCATTAATCTCCCTTATTCCCTATTTCCATAATGGCCAGTTTTCCTTGAATGACATCATTGCATCCTAGTTTCATGATTCGGAGAACAATGTTATGGAATGAAGATCTATGATGTTATCATTTCGTCTATTTATTGGACCCTTTGGGAGGCAGATAATATTGGAATATTGGGTTCATTATGCTAATTACCATATATCTGGATGAGGATTAGGGTGTTATTATTTTATTTGGGATTAGTGTTCAACGGTGGACAATGATCCCTCACATTTTTCAACTTTTTCTACAAGACTTATGTGCCTGGCATGCCTAGTAGTCCATGTGGTCGTTGGATTAGATGGAGTCCACCCACCACCGGTTTGTAGATTAATGAGGAAAGTTCCTTTTTTAATTTTGTAATGAGAGGTAGGGGATTCTCTTTGACTTGAGCAGATTGGTCTTTGTGGGGTTCAGTGTGTTTTATGGATCGGGGAACTCCTTGGGTATGGAGGTCTGAACACTCCTTACTATTCTCATGGGTTTTGGGAGGATTTTTTTAATGTGCGTGAGGTTGAATCAGACACCGGTTTTATGCTTCAGATGGATCATGGGAAATATTATGAGCCTTGGTATTTGAATTACCTGATCAGAAGATGCCCTCTGGAGACCATACATGGACATATTTCTCACCACATTTATAAATAGGCTGACTTCTCTATGGATACACATGCCCTCAATAGGAGGTCAGATGTGCCGCTCACTTTTTATGATAGTTTGGGTTCACTTCCCTTGGAGAGTAAGGTTTTTATTCAATGGTATGCCCTTGTACTCCAACACTTTCATCCCCCTTGAGGACCCACTTTTTAATTTGTTGGGATCTTTTGTACCCCTTTGATTTTAATAAAAATAATAAATATCAATCAATTGGCCAATTAGGAATAATGGACATTTTTCCAATTGTCATAATGTCCATTTTCCTTATAGTTCAAGTGGACATTACAATACTAGGTCCCATTTAAAAGTTTCCTATTGGACTAATGGCCAATTGGCCGATTTTCCTAATGGAAAATTCTCCAATTAATCTTAATAGACAATTGGCCTATAAGAAAAATGTCCAATTGTATTATAGGCCATTAGGCCTAATTGCTAATTGGATAATAGGCCTAATAGAAAACTATCATCTAAGACTAATGGACAATTGGACTAATGGTCAAATGTCCAATTGTCCATATATGTATACATATATGTATACACCCTTTATCAAATTAATTAAGAATTTTTCTTTTTTTAAAACTTATAATATTTTATTATTATTAATGATTATAAAGTGTTCACATTTGTAATATATCTATACTGATAGGTTTCATTGGATGAATAATATTATGCCATGAATTCCGTCTTCCTCAAGTTAAATTATTTTCATTATGTAGTATTAAAAAAAGGGAAGTAAAATAAAAACAAAAACACAAGAAAATATTTTATGATTCATTATTTATAGTTAAAAAATTTATATGAAATTCCTAATTAAATTTCTTGTTGGTAATTTGAATGGACTACCCTTAAAGCCCCAGATAATATTGAATATGAAAAATTCTGTCCAAATGACTATTTGAGTCATCTTTTAGGTGAAGAGTACAAGGGAAACTTCTGATGTTGACTAGGTAAATAAATTGTCCCCTTGAGGTATTGGTCCTCATTAGGCTCCCCAAAAATATCTAAGAACCTTGATCAAGAATGTGATCATTCATAAATGTAGCTGAATAAAAAAATAGAGGAACATGAAATATGTAAAACACAGTGTGAATGGTTTAAGATGACCGTAAAATATATCTGAAAATAGATGTTAGTTATCAGTAAAACACTTACATCCATAGATACTAAAAATATTAATTCATATTTGGAATCGATAAAATCATTAAATAATGATTCGAGTGATTCCAATGACAATCCTAGTGGTGATAAATCTGAATCTGGAGATAGTGATGTTGTTGAAGATGTTGCTACTCCAAATGATGTTGTTGTGGGGGATGTTCTAGATGATGATGATTATGTTTTCTCTAATGCTGTTGAGGGTAAGGATCTCACCGATGTGGGTGATATTGAACCCCTTAATTTTTTTAGTTAGTAGGAAAGAGACTTGTACCATTCTATAAATGCATCAACTGAATTTTTTTATGGATTTATTTGTGTATTTTAGTATGTTATGTGGTATGAAATTTGTTACAACCTATTAGTTGGATTATAAATTTAGAAAATATGCACTGCAAAAAATGTATATCGTTTGGTTTATTTAAAATACAGGTTCACACTTTATTGGAAGGAAATTGGTGGGCCTACTGCAAAATGCAAGCAGTATCCAATGCCCATGGTTTATGAATCTATAGTAATAGGGGTTTTTGATGGACTAGATATGTCCGCAGTTTTGAAACCATGGTTATATCTCCATACAAACTCTTTATTTAAACCATGGGTATAATAAAATCCAAGTGACCTTTACCCACATTATTTATACAAATCATGGGTATTGGTCAAGACTCATGCCTTAACTAATTATGGTTCTCAAAATTTTGGGTATAGACTATAATCATTATTTAATAAAATGGGTATATGTACATTTTCTAGTAGTTAACTATGAACTATGAGTTTTATAGAGAACTCAAACCTTGATGAAATATGATACCAATCTATACACTATAGAATACATCACCATATTTCCCAAAAATTAGTATGTGATAAAGGATAACACGTTTCATTTTTAAGCAATTTAACTAGTTAATCTATCTCATAATTGACCAATATCCACGAATAAAACTAAATTTATTAAAGAGATTCATCCTTCCCCATGAAATTTTATAAAATTTGATAATTATTTAGGAGATAAAAATGAAGTTCCTTATCCAAAATTTTAATACTATCTATATATAATTAAATTACATCCATGACCAGTATTATAAAAAATTATTGTAAATTTAGAATAAAATCATTTTCATGATGGTAATTACCACACATTATAAATTTAGAAGTATAATAAACAAGAGAATAAATGAATTAACAACAATGTATTTTCATAGATAACAAAATACCAATTTCTAGAGATTTTTTTTTAAATTTTCATATGATATCGTAATATAAAAATGAATATATAGAATAGAAAGATAATGTGATATTATATAATCATAAATAATTAACAAGAATATGTGATTTTCATCATCTTCCCCACTCTTGACTATTTTCCCTCTTCAATAATGATTTGTAAGGGGGAGAAATGTGTGATTATACTTTTTCATTACCCCTATGAAACATTTTACCCTTATGCAACATTAATTTTTGGACACCTATATTATATTCTATTGATACAAGGGATCTCTAAAAATGACCATATTTCCTTAATTTTATTTTTATGTTCTCCCTTCTAGTAAGCATTCTCTATAGGGAGGTCACAATAGAGGAGCTGTTTTGGGTCAAGATATATTAGATCTCATATTTTTAATATGCAGTACCTTATCTATTTTGATTCCATTCATTCTCAATACTTTTAACTTATATTTTTATTCTATTTTATATCCCTCCAAGTCTAGAGTGTGGGTTTGTGTATTTGGTTTTTGGTTTATTGTATCTGTGCAATTAGTGTTCCATGCGGAGATGCATATGGTTTGACCCTTTTGGTGTTGGTTTTGTCTTTTGATTTAGTTTTTATTATACTTATTCAATGTACATGTTATGGAAGAGGAATTCTGGTTCATATTGTAATGTTTTGAATATATTTTTTATTGATATCAGGAAAAGATGGGGTTCTCTGATAAGGTCATAACTCACCTTGAAATATACTTTTTCTTCTTGCTCAATTTTTTCAACAATGTTTGGTTTGGATCAGTGGTTGTTACAATGGTTTTGGGATATTTTTTTTCAAGAAATCAAAAGGGTATCAGGTGGTTAAGTCTTTGTAAAACTAATTTGTATTTATTATGGTGTATCATTCATAATTTCCTTGTTGGTTAAACATTTGAGGGATTGTGTTCTTCATCCTCAATGTTGATATTGGTTCTAATATCGATGTTTATTGCAGCTTTGATTATTTTTTATTTTATGTAATGAATTAAATGATGGTATAATGTTTTTAATTTTTCTTTTTTTATCCTTTATGATATTGGTTCCAAGTTTGTTGATTAATTTCCAACTCATGTTGTTTCATCTATTTTTTATGATGTAGGATTTTGGTCGATCTAAAGGATCTCTTCAGCAATGTTTTATTATCTAGTGTCACAGAGATTGAAGAAATTTGGTAATATTGAATTGGATGACTCTTATAGATATAAAAGTGTCTATAGATGTGTTAGAGATGACGAATATGATGGTGTATAGCTTCAGTTAACCATGATAGCATGAACTTATTTTGGCATGGTTATGTGACCTTGGTTTCCATGTGGTGTATAAAATCTTGTTCAAAATTTATGGTGTTAGATTTATGTGGCTCTTCAAATATCTGATTTTCAATATTGCTATGAAAATTTAAATATATTAAATATATTTTCATATTTTTATTTTTTTTATTCTCCTATAACCATAAATTTTGTATTAAAAAATATAAAAATATGCGTTTAGAGGGTATCATATACCCATTCATTCTTCTTAGCATATAGATGTTTATGTGATCATTTTTACTTAACAACCCTTTGTATAATAATTTTATTTCGTTCTTCCCATGTTATATGTATTTTAAAAATAGGATAATAGTTATAATTGTAACGCCCCATAATTTTAAAAATAAATCAGTGTTCGATAGTGCATTCAAAATGCACTACTAATCCCAAAAGAACCAGGAAATAATACTATTTGAATATGAATGTAATAAAAAATGCATAAATTTTATGAGAATGAATATGATTAAAAACATTATGATATATATATATATATCATTATTTGTATAAATGTGTTGATAATTTCATTACACACTCATTTTTAAATAAAGTCATTTTATTCCCTAAAAATATACATTTTCTTTGAAAATAAAATAATATTTTTATGGGAAAATATTAGTAATGATTTTTCAGACATTACTATTTTTTTAAATGTATTTTATTTTTTATATTATAATATTAAAAACATATGGGGAAATTTATGGAATTTTTTGTAATGATTTATTTTTCAAGGAGTAGTGACTATTTCTTATTTTATAAATATTATAATTTATTTTTCTTAAATAAAGTAATTAAAATGTATCATTATATTTTGTATTTGGTATTAAAGATAAATATTAACCAATTTATTTATAATAATATAATTAATTTCATTTTAATTCGAAATTGTCATGATTTTGGTAATTATTTATTATTATGCTCAAATTTTTTTTTCTTCTAAATACTTTTTTTAAATTAATAAATTTCATCCATATACGTTATTTTAAATAACATAAAATATGGAAAATATTAATTTTAATTTTAATATTATATATATTTTATGAATAAAAAATCATTTGATAATGATATTAAGTGATTGAGATAATATAGGATCATCTATTGCTTCAAAAATGCATTTTTCTGAAAAATAAGTTTTCCTTTACTATTTGTGGGATAATTATAATACAAATTTCTACCAGTTATGGAGTTTTAATTTAGAAAAACTGACTATTTATTTGGAACCCGCCCAAATAATTCTATTTAGTAATTTTATCTTGATTTTTTATAATGAATAAGAGAAATAGTAAAAAATCACCACTGTAAAAAGGTTAAATGGGTTAATGAAGGGTAACAATAATTTGATAAAGACTATGTATTGTCCATAGAATATTAATTATCCTTATTTTATTATTATATTTCACCCATAATCATCTTAAAATAGAATATTTCACCTATTTTTGTCATATTGACACGTTTATTACCTTTATATTACATTGCATAATGAATAGAAAAGATACAACTTTATTACTAATAATAATTATAACATTGTGCAACAGTTATAAAAATAATTGAATTTTAGTTCTAAATAATAATTTTAATGATATAATTTTTTTTTCATGGAAGTCTATAGTTAATTTTCATTAATGAAATAATATCTTAAATTCTTAATAAATTCCAACATAATAATTATTTAATTAAATGTAAAATTAAATAAATGATTTTAAAAATAAAAAATGTTATTTAATTTGAATAAAATATTTATTCCAACAAAATTTTTTATATAATTATTTCATTTTATTTAATAATGGAATGAATTTATTCTAATTATTTGTGGTATATATTTTTTTAATGTAAAATTAAATGAAAAGTGTTAAAATTAAAAATAACGGTTTTTTTAATTCTGAATTTGTTTATTAAATTATTTAAAATTACAAAAAATATTTTATTTTCAAAAATTGATAAGTATTGTTTTATAAAATAATCCATGGTCCATTTTCGAGACTTTCCCCCAATTATATTAGAATTATGTTCCACTAATGTGTAAAAAATCATTATACTGTAGGAATTTTCATAATAGTATAAAAGGGACTAAAATTTAACGATAAGGGTGAAAGAATCCACTAGAAATTTTGATTTTTTTGAATAAAATAATTTATACACAAACATATCATTCCATATATACTTTTCAAATTGGTGGCATTTGAATATGATAATTAATTTTTTATTAATTAAATGATTTTTTAAATTCCAAGTGTGCTGCTAGTCGCTGTTATAAAAGGGATACCCATCTCTTCATTTTCATCATCTATAATAATAATTTTGGAATAAAAAACACCTAAAACAATACCATAATTAAATCTATAAAAAAATCATTTAAGGCTTTTTAATAATAAAAATATGAAGGAAAACATTTTGGTATAAATATTTAGAGGTTTTCTAATAAAGTGATATATTTTTTAATCATGTGTATTCATTTTATTTCTTCTAATACCTCATTAAAACCTTATTAAAATATGATTTCATAATAAAAATATAATCATAAATATATCAAAATGATTTTATATTGATTGAATATTTGATGTTCATATCCCCTTCCCTCAAATATGAAACAAAACCATTATTCTTGTGTATAGTGGATCATTGCCTCATAAACATGTGTAATTCAATTTCCATTAGAACCTCTTAATAGTGGTTATCATGACAGATTATATATACATGTTTGTGTGGGGGTGTGTATTTGTATTGACACATTTATCATTATGAAATGATAATATATAATTATATTTCTATCATTTCTTCTCAATGAAAAATGATAATGTCCTTCATATATACATGTGGACTAATGCCTCCATGAAGTGATGTGATTCATTTTTCATCAACCCAACACATGGTAAAAGTATAAATATATAAATAATATAGTATTTTTGAGATTACGATAATTATGTGACAATAAAATAATAATTACCTTCTTTCCATAATTGTATTTGTAAACTGGAAATGTTACTCATGTGTACGTATGACATATCGGCCTTATGATTGTAAGATAGTATATTTTTTTATAAATATAATTATTTAATTGTTAAAATATTATATGTTATGTATAAAAATGGAAATTATTTAGTTTTCATTATTATATATATTACATGATAATTATCTCTTTGATCATACTAAACATACCTTGTCATTTGAGGTATATGAGGAAAACATCATCAAAACATGTGACAGAAACATGAATAATTATGTAAATGAGAATCCAATTATAATGATAAAAAATGAAAAAAATAATTCTAGAATATATCAGGAGACATTAAATAGTTAACAATTTATTAGTATTGATTAAGACGAGGACATGTGTATTGAGTTTGATTAATGTTATGAGACATGCTTTTTTTAAAATCAGCTTTTTATTTTATCATTCTGACTCGTTGTCTGTTAGTTCAATGTACTTATAAATTATTAATTAAGTTTTTTGTCTTCAATGGATACTAATGTTAATTTTTGAAGACAATTTACTTTTTATAGTTTTTTTTAAGAAATGAATATTTTAAATTATTTAGGCCAGGGACATTCTTTAGAAATTCTATTATAAAGGTTCCCTTAAAAACATTTTTCATCCAAGTACATATTTTTAAATGTAACATCATAACAAATTTTAATAAACATAAATAATTATGGTGGAAATTTTATGTATGCTTTTAATTTCGTTCATTGGATTTCAAAATTTATCTTTATAATGGAATTGTTTTACATTCCTTACAAACTATAAAACATTATTTTGTATTATCATTAAATAAAACCCCTCCTCAAACATTTATCTTTCAAATATGGGTTAAAAAATATTTGGTAATTCAATATCTAACAATTTTTGGCGTAATGGGATGAATCAATTTTTTAATGGTTTTATAGAGAAAAGATATAAGAATAAAACATTTAATTTATGATATGTTACTAGAAAATTATATATATGAAAACTTGATCATGAAATATATAATATCATTTATTTAATCCCATTATATAGCATGATGAATTTATTATCCATATACATCTTATATGATTGGTGTGCTTAGATAGAACTCCAATGCATCGGGTAATGTCCATTTGCATAACATGAAAGAATGAAGGGGTTACCGAAGAGGTTTTACATATGGGATTAAATGGTTACCATTTATTTTTCAAAATTTTTATGAATTTAATTCTATAGATTTTCTAAATTTTTATTTTATATTCCACTTAAGGGTTTTGATGAATTGTTTTTAGTAAATTTTGTCTATTTTTTATGTAGAATTGATTTATTTCATTATATCTATGAAAATTGATATAAATGTTAAATTTTCATGGGAAATTATATTTCTCAATAATCTAATATATTTATTTATTTCCTTTAATAATATTATTTTTCATCGCACACTTTAAATTTTTTTACTAGGGTTTAACGATCGGTAATAAGAAAAACATTCCAAGGTAATGGTCATAAATATTTTTAATTAAATGAAAAGAAGTTTATTTTTTAAAATTTTATATCGTGGTAAAAATGGATACATATTAGATGTGTCCACACAATAAATTATAAGTATTATGTATGGTTTATATCTTAATTCTCTAAAATTATAAACCTGAACATATCCAAAAATATACGATAATGAAATCTTGACTCATAACTCATGATAATACATTGTATATGAATTAGTTTTTTATATATTTATTCAAAAACGAGCCTTCTTATGTTATATTTATTATCATCTTCATGCCCCCCACTATGATGTACCGATAAGAATATATTTTAAAAAATTATATAATTTCTATATTCCTTTAAGGAATATTCAAATATTCTTCGACATAAAAATAGTAAATACTGTCAATAGGATGTTTCCCATCTAATAAGTCTATAAGTTGTACAAGCAGTGTGAAAACATATTCCACTATTGTTTTATACTACCCTATGAGATCATTTAAATCTACTTAATTCAAATTTCCATTTAATGGTAAAATAATTCTATTTCCTCATTACTACCAATATATTTAAACAAAATATCCTAAAAATACATTGCATTAATATAGTTAATAAATGGTAATAATATACTTCATGTCAAATGAGAAATCTATAGGAATAAATTTCAAGCCTTGTATTATTTTCATAATAAGACCAATTGATTTTTTTCTCCCTTTTATAATACCCAAGATACTCTATGTTTATTTTTGTAAACTGTGTGTGAAGAAAATATTTATTGAGAAATTACTAATTGAATTATTTGAATTCAATGGTTACAATGTTATCACTTCAATTAATAGTATTAATCAAAGTGAACCATTGACCATATTCTACCTCATGGAAATATAAAACAATTATAACATTCTATTTTTCAAAATAGTAGTGTATAAAAAATATATTATAAATTGATATAATCCCTTACTATATAGTTATGTGATCAAAAGTTCCACCCATTGAAGAATGTGTTTCTCAAATAAATGCCACAACCACACCTTTTTCCATCATTCTAGAAGTATTTTTTCTACTTAAATATTATTTTAATTTATAATAGGAGTATGTTGTGAAAGTACTCCACAAGTTCCTCCACTATATCTCTTGTAATATATGGAATCTTGTTTGAGAAATAAATATATTTTATATCATATATGTTCACATTGTTTATCCAATATCTATGAATTTATTAACATAAATAAATTTTATGGATTAAAATACTCAAATAAGTATATAAATCGATTAGAATATGATATGATACATCATAATTATATAAAACATAATCAATATATCAATAAATATGCTCTTAAAATTCTGAGGGGAAATTTTATTTTGTATATTCTTGGTCAGATTCAACATAGTGTAGTGGTATATATATTAGAAAAATCTATATAAAAATAGAAGAAATAATATGACATTATTTACTATATAAATAAATTAATTATATTATTCATATATATCATAAAAAGGGGTTTTAGTTAAGATAAATTTATATTAATATCATAAATAAATTAAAATTTCCACAATATATATGTTAAATGAAAGGGATAAATATAGTGATAATGTATATCAAAATATAAGATATGAAGTCAAAATGAAAATAAAACATGAATAAGAATGTTTAATTGAAAATAATACCTTTCGTCGTGTCTGATGTGATTTTAATACATTCTCTATCATTCTCAATAATACTTTTTTGTTTATAAATTATCTAATTCATTAAAAATTATTACATTAGTGAAGTATTGTTAACCCTTATTTATCAAAAATTATTTTCTTATTAGATATAAAGATTTTTTATTAATCTATATTAATATCATTTCAGGATCACATATTTTAATTAATAGGATGATATCAATCACTAGTTTATGTTTCATAGATCTATGAGTTTTATGAGTTCCAAGGTAAAATTCCATTCTTTCCCAATAGTTTAATTTGTCAGTTTTTATTTTGTAAACATTTTTTGACTAAAATATTAATATTTTTCTTGATGAAATTATTTTTAATATATAAAACATTATATAATGTTTTATGTATAATATTATTAATATCAAGATTATTCTATAATTTCATAAATTTATATTCATAATGTTGTCATTGTTCTAAAATCCTTATTTTTAAAACCATAAGTTAGTGAAAATGTTTAGATGCATCATTGATAACTTGTTCCATATAAAACTACCAGGAAATGAATAGTATATTAATATTATAATAAATAGAAATGAAAAGGTTGATTTAATAATTTAATATCATTAATTTAGAATGTATATTTAAAATCATTTTTGTAGTGTTTTATTATAGGGTTTAGGAGGATTATTATGTGTATGAAAATTTAAAATATATGTGATGATAAAATGTTCCTTTGTTGGGGACATTTTTGTCGACTACTGTTAAAGGAATCATTGAGTTTCCTTCTAATTGAAAAATAATATTAAAAAAATTTGGTGTTTTTGGAGGGATGGTTATAGTTTTTTACCATTGAATATTGTATGTAGGTTTAGAATAATGGCCAGAGGAGTCGTGTTTTTATAGGTGAAGGACTTCATATTTTTTCAAAAACATATTGAGTACTTTTTTTAGATTCATTAATAATGATGATTTTTGTGACTAATAATAGTGTTTGGTTAATTTTTTTATCATTTATATATTTTCCAAATTATATTTTATCATTGGAATATTTAATTTAATGTATAGAAACAAAAATAATGTTTTACTATAATACAAAATAATTTATGCTTGGAAAATTCAATTATAGATTTATATTTTCAAAAGTTATTTTATAAATAAATAATAATAAAAAAATAAATAAATTTTATTTCATTAAATATATTTTACAAATCATGATATCAATTTATCATCATTATTATTTCATAAAGAATTTTGTAAGTCAAAAAAATAATTATTTGTATTAACTTAATATGAAATTATTATAAAAATAATTATAAAAACTTGCCCTGATATAATTCCAATTAATGATTTTATAGATAATTTCTATTTTATCAGAATAAATTTTAAAAATTAGTGATCATAGTATTTTAAATTTAATATAATAACATATTTTTTTACTCAATAAATAGAAATATTGTAACAATTTTAAACTATACATATTTTGAGACATATAACATGACAAATCATCATATGTTATTAAAATAATTATATTCAATTCTTTATAATTTTCAATATTTTTAATTGATATTTTACTATTCCAAATGTTCATTTACTATTATAAACATGAAATAAGTAAATTATAATACGATAGGATACATCATAATTATATAAAACATAATCAATATATCAATAAACATGTTCCTAAAATTATGAGGGGAAATTTTATTTTCTATATTCTTGGTCATATTCAACATAGTGTAGTGGTATATAGATTAGAAAAATCTATATAAAAATATAAGAAATAATATGACATTATTTACTATATGAATAAATTAATTATATTATTCATATATATCATAAAAAGTGTTTTTAGTTAAGATAAATTTATATTAATATCATAAATAAATTAAAATTTCCATAATATATATGTTAAATGAAAGGGATAAATACATAGATAATGTATATCAAAATATAAGATATGAAGTCAAAATGAAAATAAAACATGAATAAGAATGGTTAATTGAAAATAATACCTTTCGTCGTGTATGATGTGATTTTAATACATTCTCTATCATTCTCAATAATAATTTTATGTTTATAAATTATCTTATTCATAAACAATTATTACATTAGTGAAGTATTGTTAACCCTTATTTATCAAAATTTATTTTCTTATTAGATATAAAGATTTTTTATTAATCTATATTAATATCATTTCATGATCACATATTTTAATTAATAGGATGATATCAATCACTAGTTTTTGTCCCATTGATCTATGAGTTTTATGAATTCCAAGGTAAAATTCCATTCTTTCCCAATAGATTAATTTGTCAGTTTTTTTGTATACATTTTTTGACTAAAATATTAATATTTTTCTTGATGAAATTATTTTTAATATATAAAACATTATATACTGTTTTATGTATAATATTATTAATATCATGATTATTCTATAATTTCATAATTTTATATTCATAATATTATCATTGTTCTAAATTCCTTAATTTTAAAACCATAAGTTAGTGAAAATGATTAGATGCATCATTGATAACTTATTCCATATAAAACTACCATGAAATTAATAGTATATTAATATTATAATGAATAGAAATGAAAAGGTTAATTTAATAATTTAATATCATTAATTTAGAATGTATATTTAAAATCATTTTTATAGTGTTTTATTATAGGGTTCAGGCAGATAGTAGGTGTATGTAAATTTAAAATATGTGTGATGATAAAATTTTCCTTTATTGGGGACACTTTTGTCGACTACTGTTAATGGAATCATTGAGTTTCCTTTTGATTGAAAAATAATATATAAAAAAATTGGGTGTTTTTGGAGGGATGGTTATAGTTTTTTACCATTGAAGATTGCATGTAGGTTTAGAATAATGGGCAGAGGAGTCGTGTTTTTATAGGCGAATGACTTCATATTTTTTCAAAAACATATTGAGTACATTTTTTAGATTAATTAATAATGATGATTTTTGTGACTAATAATAGTGTTTGGTTAATTTTTTTATCATCTATATATTTTCCAAATTAAATTTTATCATTGGAATATTTAATTTAATGTATAGAAAAAAAAATATTTTTTTACTATAATACAAAATAATTTGTTCTTGGAAAATTCAATTATAGATGTATATGTTCAAAAGTTATTTTATAAATGAATAATTATAAAAAATAAATAAATTGTATTTCATTAAATTATATTTTACAAATCATGATATCAATTTATCATCATTATTATTTCATAAAGAATTTGGTACGTCAAAAAAATAAGTTTTTGTATTAACGTAATATGAAATTATAATAACAACAATTATAAAAACTTGTCCTGATATAATTCTAATTAATTATTTTATAAATAATTTCTATTTTATTAGAATAAATTTTAAAAATTAGTGATCATGGTATTTTAAATTTAATATAATAACATAATTTTTTACTCAATAAATAAAAATATTGTAACAATTTTAAACTATACCGATTTTGATACATATAATATGACAAATCATCATATGTTATTAAAATAATTATATTTAATTCTTTATTATTTTCAATATTCTTAATTAATATTTTACTATTCCAAATGTTCCTTTTCTATTATAAATATTTATTACTCTTTTAAATGGAATATAATACTCATACTTCCAATAAAGTACTCTTATATTATTCATTCATCAATTAATAATATTCTTCTCAATGTGTTATATTCATTAATTATAAAATTTAGATTATTTTCATAATTTTGTATTTATTCTTATAGTGTTGTTGAATGTTGTGTTAATTCAATGAAACTATCACAAAAAAATATTAAACTATTAATTAATTATTTAAATGTATTTATATTACAATTGTATTTTTTTTGTTTTATGGAGTGTATTTATCTATCGCAATAAATTTTATACATTTAATAATTAATGTAATTTAAATTTATTCTATGGGTTAGATTCGTATATATATTTTTAAGGAAAATTTCATGTAAAAAATTTCGGGCCATTACATTATCCCCCCTTCATATATTTCATTCAAAAATTTCAATAGATACTTTTTGTTAAAAATAAATGAGTTTACTTATATTTAATTGCATGAATAGGTTCCTATGTTTCCTTTTTTGACTTATGGTATCACCAATGTACTTTAAATAGGTGAGTTTCCTTATTTTATATTACTTTATCTCTTTAATTAATGATTCTGACTATATTATCCACATAATAGAGATCATACTAAAACAACACCACCATTAGTTTTAGTACATGAGAGGTATTTTTAATTCACATAATTGGGACACAAGAAAAATTATGTTTTCCGGAGGTTAGTTTGGAGGGATTTCAATTTTATAGGTAACTTCTCCAAGATGATCAAATATGTAAATAGTTAAAATTTATATATGAATTATATTTACCCTTATCCCAAAAAACCTTCCAATATAGATATAATAAGTAACCCTTTATCTCCAACTCCCAACTCTAATGTCATCAATTATTTCTAGAATAGATCTCTAGTTTATTTTTACCTGCTATGATATTTTTTTAAATGATTTTACTATCAATATAATTAATTAAATATATATTTATTATAATTTAATATTCTTTATAAATATATCCCATGATATTGGAGTTATAAAATTATTCCAATATATGTAATCAAACTGATCCATTTGAATGATTGAGTTGAAAATTTGGTTGCTTGAGAAGTCTACAAAAGAAAGAAGTTGATCCAAAAAACTATTGATGTTTATAAATAAATCATTCACCATATAATAATTTTTATAGATATTCCATCCGAATTGGTCATCAATATAGGGTGATATTTCATAATAATGATTCATTCAATGTTCCTGTCAATTTGAAATATCTTCTATAACATTCAGGTGATTACAATATGTACATGAGAATGATTTTATAAGATTGATAACCGATAGGTAACAAACACTATGATATTAAAAAAACAAGGGACAAATGAATATAGAAATTAGCTTCCCCATAATCATACCCTCTTCATTCACATTAAGAGGATATATGAATGACCACAATATCACCAACCTAAATCTCATGGCCTCAATGATGATTTTCTAAAAAAAATTCTATATACAATGGGTTGGTATAATGTTTTTTGACTATATTTTTCATTATAATACATTTTTTAGACATCATTATATCTAGTAAAATTATTACCCACTACTTTATCCAAATATGGTTGTACTAACCTTATTCCTTTAGTAGACTTCTTAAGAAGGAATCTGAAATCATTATTTGGAATGAAAATTATTTGTGAACTCGATTATGTGTATATATTGAAAACAAAATCATTTAAATTACATTTAGTATAATATGAAATTATCCGGATATATATATAAGGTCCATTCAAAAAAACCCTCACCATGGTGATGATGGGGTAAATTAATTTTCATCAATATGTTTAGGAAATTATGCGGACTATTATAGGACAATGTGGTAAACCTTATATCTTAATCAGTTACATGAGATAATTTTATTCCATGATTCCCACCCATGTATCTAATTAATTTATTACAATACCGAGTGAATGGGTAATTATCTAGAGTGGTGATTAATTGAGTAGCCTTTTTCTAATTTTCTGCTCCAAGCAATGTGGAATTATATGAAATTTATGTTTTTTTATGTCCCATGGAAAAATAAATGGTGATGCCTTCCCAATTTCTTATCGGTATTGGTGAATGGTGTTTAGTTCTTATGAACCATCATAGTTATTCCTTATCCTTATTAAATACCATGAAATTTTATGTATGTTCAATAATCTCCTTCACTATATATTTCCATATGAAGTTATCTAATTGATTTATATAATTCATTTTAATTCCTAAATGGATAGAGAATAATGACCGATGAGAATTTTTTTGTAACTCATTATTCATTTCAATTTCTAATGGAACATATAAATATTCCACAAATTATAAAATTCTATCATAATCAATGTGATACTAAAAATATTTCATCTTCCTTAATATTTTAGCCTTCTTTTTTTAGTGCACACTCTCTCATAAAAAAATATATTCATGAGTGGGTTTCTATGCCACATGAACCCTAAAAATATATAAATTTTTTATGTAATTTATTTAATTTTTTTTGTAAATATTTCTTATCATCGGTTATTTATAGAAATTAAATTTTATCCCATGTTTCTGTAGATATTAATATTTTTTAATACAAAAATAAATATTAAAACCATGAAGACATTATTCATTTCATAAAAAATTGATAAATCATCAATAAATATGGTTTATAAATTCATTTATATTAAAATGTAATGTTAATACCCCTTCCCTAGTGCGTTTTCACATCTATTTTTAACTAATTGATGTTAAAAGTAAAATATCATATCATTTAACATAATGTATCAATCATTACAAATCTCACCATTTTCATCTTTAATATCATTATTAAAATTTTCTACCTGATGTGATAACTACATCAAGTACTGTAAAATCCCCTCGTTATTATACATATATTACAAATCTGATTAGATGAATACTCTTTAAAAAACATAAAGATTCATGTTGGAATCATATAGTTCAAGTATCTATAAAAAAATTGATACACAAGAAACTGGTTCAAGAGATTCTATTGTTAAGTTCTTAATATCTTGAACCATTATTAGAAAAATAATTCCAAGAACCTTTCTACATAACCAGGGGAATGGAAACATAAAAAAGGATGTGCTGAAATACTAATTAAGGGTAACCAATGGATATATCAATGATCACATAGTCATAACATTTTAATATGGGTATGAGAACATGATCTTAACATTTAAAAACTACACCCTACATATAAAATATTATATACATATTTAATTTCCAAAATATTATTAGTTCATCAGATTTGAATCATAATGCAATTAAAGAACATGGTCTATGAGAGAATAACATATGCATATAAAATTGATTTGTGGAATAGAAATAATCATACAAAAACATTTTCATAGAATCCAAAGGTCATTTCCAAGACAATATTAGTGGAAAAATTTACTCAAAAAATTGTTATAGTTTTCAAGGTTCACTTATAAGACTATAAATGTTGAAAAATTACCATAATGAATTGGGTTCACTGGCTTTTATATTCTTATTTAACTCATTTTATTTCAATATATGTCCAATGAAATAGTGGGAGATATAATTCCTAGTCATCACATAATGAGAATTATATATATTGTTTCAGAAAAGATCATAAAATATTGTTCAAATCATAACTCATTATAAGGAATGTGTTTGATAAATAATTAATTAATGCATAAACCATGGTAAAGAAATGGGTTTCATTAACATTTCATCTTTTTAGCATATAAAACACATAGAAAATGAACAATTTCCATGAAAATAAAGTCAATATAATCATAAACAATATATTTAAATAATAAGGACAATGTCCCTAGATCATATCCTTAATAATTCACAATTTATATAAATTATTGATGTCTAATATTAATAAGAATACCAATACAATATTATTAAAACATTAAAGTATAAAATTTCTGTTCCAATATGAAAACCATATTTCAATGTATATATATATATATATTTGACAAATAAGTTTCCTTGAAAATATCATTAGAAAAAGGATGTTTGAAATTGTTTAGTGGCCATGATGTTGGAAAATTATATCTATTCATGATATGTTAAAAGAAGACATTCTACTAAGAGTTTGGTCAAAAGTCCAAAAGTACCCCATTTAGAAAAGATAAGAAGATTTATTTTGACACCTTTTTTTAAATAATGTAAAATCCAGTTAAACATTTATTCTGAAAAAAACTTATTGTATTATAATAAATAATATATATTTTAAAAAAAATTAATAATGAATATTATTTTTAAGAAATATAAAAATAATGTAATTTTTAATTAGAAATACATTTAGTGTATTTTTTATATAGGGTGAGGGAGATGAATGTATAACATTTATTTTCAATAAATAACAATAATTTAATAAAAATCCTGAGTTTATAGAGAAATATATCATAGAATTTCATCATCAAAAACATAATTATATTCATTCCTAATAAACAACGAGGCTATGACTTAAAACCCTAGACACTTTGGTATGACATAAAATGTAAGCCTCATTAATGAATGGAAATTATATGTAAATTTATATGTCCAAAAGTGTTTAATAATAACCACAAAATCATTAATATAGAATATATAAACTTATAAATGAAATGAGTAGAGAATAGGGAATGTGTCTCAATGAATTATAATTAAGATAAAAAACCGCTACCTTTTGTCTGACATCCATCATATGTGTTGCAACCTTCATTACAATAAATAATTATTATTTAAAAATATATGGACAATCCATAACCATTTGAATCATGCATACATGATTTATGTACTATAAAGTCCCAACAATAAATCATTACATAATCATAATTTAATTCTATAATTCTATATTATCTCACATTTCATATCTTCTAAAGATTATATTTTTAGAGAATTAGTCCATAACTCATACATAACACAACCATAAAATACAATGTGGACACTTCGGATCAATATCTGATTTTTTCACCTTATAAAACATTAAATTAATATAACATTATCTCTTTTATAAAAATACTTTAATAATACCAAAATGAATTCTTCTAATCCCTTACTCATCCTTAATCCCCATATAAACATGAAATATTTTGGTATGAGTATAAAAATACTAGTAAGGAATATTAAAAAAGGAAACAATTGGTTTATTTACAAGAATTAGTAACTTATGAAATCATTATCAAGAATTAATAATATTAACCACGAAAAAAATTAACTACATTATTTTGATAATAAGACCACTTAATACTTTTTTAATCAAAATATTATAATATAGCACATAACATGAATAGAAAATAAATAAATAAAACATATAATATCATTAATCTTATCTCTATTATAAATGTAATATCAACATTTTCCCCTTCCATACATGTCACTCTAATAAATGAAATATCTACAAGGTGGGCATCCATACCCAATTCATTGGAGTATTATCATGGACCAACCCATTCTTGGATCATCATTGAACCAAAAATCATTTTTTATTATAGTGCCAGACATAAAAGTTCCACATACAATTCATATAATCATAACGCATAAAAGATTCCAATTTTTAACATTTCCCTAAAAACATCATATGAAATCACAAGAAAACATTTCATGATATTAGAATCATCAATCCATTTAAAAAACCCATTTCAAATAAAAAAACACAAAAATATATTTTTTTAATTTAAGAAAACATTATATCTTTCAATAGAATCCAAAAATAAAATAATTCACATTTCGGCGAAAATAAATCATTATTCGAGTGTGTGTAAAAAATAGGACATTCCTTTTTTCATTTGTCAAAATGTAATGTAAAAAAAACATAAAAAGATTCATTTTATAATTTTTCGGAATTAAATTTAAAATTTGTAGAAAATTACCTTCGAAAACATTTTATATCCATATATATAAATATGTAAATTTATTTCATGAATATTTTATTTGGAAAAAAATTGTAATAAAAAGTATTTAAACATTCATTGTGTATCATACCACGTTGAAAATTTAAACCATTAACCCCCTTAATGATTAATGATTAAAAAAATTAAATAACATGGGAATAGATAAAATATGTATATAGGAAATCAATGGGGATTTATTTTCACCGTATAAAATAATAAATGTGCATATAATAAAAAAATGCCTCAATGAAAGGAGACTCAGATAAAATCCCTTATCTTGTTTATGAATAGTCTTGTGTGTCTTTAACATCACGAATAATAATATTATATTACTGATATAGTTACTAGTGAAAATTATTCATGTTTATTAATACATTTATTTCACTTATTATAATGTTTTATACAACTACATAATAAATTATATTTATTTTGGGTATTTTGACCATATTTGGTTTATGTGTCAAAAAGACTTTTGTGTGTCAATTGTGGATAAAGGTGTTATTATATGAACATATCCATTGTAATAATGATAAAATAATGATCATATATATACATAAATTAATATTTTAAATCCAATCATCAGATATGGTTATGATAAATGATCCAATGTTACAATCCTGATGATAGTAGGTTGTACGTACACATGAGTAACAATATCATTTTTCAATGATCATTTTGGATAGAAGGTATGAAATATTTTTTTATAGAATGATAATTAAAATATATTTACCATAATATTTAATCATATATACATATATATTTACATATATATATAGAATTTTGGTGATGTAAAATGAATCACATCACATCAAGGAGGCTATAGTCCACACGACGATGAATGAAATTATAACTTTTTCAGTGTGTTGAAAAGTAATACAGAAAATGATGTTTTATATTTACATAAAATTAATATTTTAATAAAATTCATATTTATGTTTTATATTTAACAAATATTTAATTAAAATAATCCTTAATATCTTCCATGAAGTGTGGGAATGAATCACATCACATTGGGGAGGTAGAAGTCCACACATCAACTGATTATGTTATGATATTTACACAAAATGGAATTTATAAAGGTATGTTATATAAAATAATTAAATAATAATAAATATTATAAATTTCATATGTAAACTTGACATCAATAAATTTTCAAAACCATGAAATGTGTTAAATGAATAAAATGAACAACATCGTTTTCTTAGGCGGTAGATCATTGTATACAAGGACATAACGTTCATTTCCCATTAGATGGATGTGTGGGTAAGTGTTGGTCAAAATATTAACATAACATAATTAAATTATATATTGTATACGTATATTGTTTTTAATCTAAGTAATAATATTTTTTTTGGGAGTTGAAAAGAATATAAGATAATAGTGCTTGAGGAAGGGTGTTACCTCTTATTTGGGTAACTCCATTTGGTTTTCCCCGAAGGGCTTCTATGGATGGTTAAATTACCATGGTGAGGATTATGGGATTAGAAGGGATATTGATATTATATATTTGGCAAAACAATGTATGAGATAATGTTTTTTATATGTGTGGGGATGTGGGAGGGGTGAGTGCATTTTTATAGCGGATGATGAGTGGCACACTTTTATTTATTTTTTGGATGGGGATTCCACCCACATTTATCCCATGTTAAGTGGTTCAAATAATGTATAAAAACAAATAAGATGAAGGATAGTTTATAAATAAGTCCATAAAATTTATTTTATGAAAATTTATAAATAACATATGATCATATTGTTATGGTTTAGTTCCACATTAAGTTAATTTATCTCTTAATTATTGTAATTAATTTTAATCAATTTCAAAACTATATTTTATCATGAAAAATTTTGACCTTATTATATAATAAGAATTATGTTTATTCAAAATATTTAATTTGTTTTTCCAAATTATACTCTCTAAATTGGATGAAATTAATTTAAATTTATTCCAGCAAATGGGATGTGACAATAGGTTTATATAAAGTAAAAAAATCAATAGTTTTCATTGTTTTTATATCCTATTTCAATATGAAATTAATTACAATGACCTAAATTGGTTTAAAATATACAAATATAATCTAATTATACTTTTAAGAAATTATTTTACTATGTCAGTAAATTGGATTAAAATTTAGTTTTGAACTAATATTCGGTATTATTCAATATTCAAAAAATTCTGAAAGTTTTTAAAGTTATAATAAAAATGAAAAAATAAACTGAAGATAATTTTTATATTTCAATAAAAGTTTATTACATAATATAAAAATTAAAAAGTTTTAAAGATTATATTTAAAATAGGTTCTCTATTAAAATGTTGTAAAATAACCATTTAATATTATACAACTTTTTATGCTTATAATTTGATCAATTATTATTTTAATCCTATAAAATTTATTGTATGAATATAAAAACATTTTATATACTTTTTGAAACAAAATATAATTATCTCTACTCATACACGCCGATACAATGACTAGGTGATAACATCTAATTAATATAAAAATATTAATAGTATATTATTTTTGGGTATGACTATGTGTTGTGTAAAATGTAGTATTCAAAAGAAAACAACGGTTGTGTCATGTATGGTATTGTTGATATTGTCCCCTTCAATATAAATAATCTATATAATTTATAATAACTAATACATATGAAAATACATTTTCTTTCAATTCCTAGGATGTTACATCCATCCACGCTTTTGGAAATTGCATCGTCACAATTTTATACACTTATTAAATAACTGGTGATATTTTTCCCTGAAAGTATTTTTATATTAACTTATTTCCTCTTTGACTAGATGATTTTTCCAAAAAAAACATAACCAGGTGAATTTCATTATTCCACCACACTTTTTTCGTTAAGGATTTAAACTGGTCGTTCCAAATAAATATGACTCTATTCCAACTGAACTACTAGATTGATCTTCTTACCATTTTTGGAATATCATTTTCTATTTTAGGATGCTTCCACGTAGGTAACTAGCCAGGATTCAAGAGTGGGACCATGAGGATGGTCTATCAAGGGATGAGAAATCTAAACAGGAAATGTTGCTAAAGATAGCACCTCATGATGGAATACTTGAGATACCACCACCCAGAGATCAACACTTCCTACTAGTATTACTAGTAGTGGATTCCCGCATGATCAGTGCATTTTATAGGTTTCGGAGACAAAAAACTCCCATGTTTCGAGGTGAGACAGATCCTCAGGTAGCTGTAGATTGTTTGGTGAAAGTTACAAGTGTTTTCCAACTAGTGAGGAAGCCTCTTTACAATATGGTTTTCCTAGCCGTCAGTCTTTTTCAGGACCTATTTGGGAGATGGAGGAGCTTGACAATCCAGATGCATGATGAGTTGAACCTATCCAATATATACTTTTAGAGCCTTTTCAAAGAGGATTTCATTCTCATGAAATTACACTCAATGTGTAACATCCCAAGTAAATAAATAATATGTAATTTTCATATTTATTAATATTTTAGAATTATTTATTAATTTTAATATAAATGGGATGCAATGTTCGATGGTGTACTAGACACGCAACAATGTGTTTCTCTGAAATCACATGTATCACACAAGGCTGAGTCATACTGAAAAATAATAATATAATATTATTTTCAAATGGTAGTTAACGCATAGTTGTTGTATTGGAGAAAATGAACTGAACTAACTACAATATGATTATACATGTTGGTTAAATGTTTTAACATTTAACTAATAAAAGTCAGAAGCTTAAAATGTGAATGAATCCAATTTTAAGCATATACAATCTAATATACTTTAAAAGGCCGATTTTCCACATTTTGATGGCGAAACATTTTTTAAATTGAGTTTTTATCACTTTTATATTTCTTATTTGACAAAATAAAATTATTCTTAATAATTGAGATATCAAAATTTATATTGGGTAAAATTTTGGTATTTTTCTAATAAAGATCATTTTTAATGAATAGTGACAAAAATGCATTTTAATTCAAAACATCCATTTCATCTAATTTTTTTATATAGTTAGATTGTTCATTTAATTATTTTTAATGTGTAATTGTATTATATTTTTATAATTAAATATAATGTTGATCATTGGATGTAATTTCATACTTAAACAGGACATAAACAACGGTAAATCTTTTGATAGTTATTATTTCTAAAAACACACTATTTGTTGTGACAACGAGAATTAATTTTAAATTAATTTCTTCCACCTATGTCTTTTCAAAATGTAGAAATTTATTCCATATTTGGAATCATGTGTTCCAAATTGTGTAAATATCTAACATTTATTTTTAGATATTATGACTAATAACTTCAGTAAATATTTTATTTATTATGGTAAAAAGGTAAATTTGGTAAATATGGGTAAAAAATTAAATTATTATAATATTCAATTACCCTAAAATGGGTCCTAATTATATTTGTTGATACATGTTCGATCGTGGTCATCCTTGGTTCGATTTTTTGACCCCATGGAGCCACTTGGGAGTGATAATGGCACTTTATATTAATTAATTTTATGCAATGTCAAAAGTAACATAAACATTTATATTTTAGTAAGAAAATTTATATATAGGGTTATATAAGTGATATCTTAAACTATAAATATTCATTTAAAATTTAAAATGATTTCCTACATCATTGTATTTTATTTATAATTTTTAGACACAAAATAAATAAACTTAATTATGACACAATGGTGAAGAGGTAATTGCCTCATTAATAAAGGATTAAAATAAATGATATTATAAATTTTAAAATAATTTTTTTTGAACATTTTTATTCCATACACGAATTTTATATATTATAATGACTTCTTATATTTTAATAAATAATGTTTTTTTGAAATAATCAAGTTGTTTTGGATTATTCAAAAGGACATGATATGAATAGTATTAAAACTGACATAAAAGAGTTTATAAACCAATCAACATATAATTAAATGATAAATTAGTCCTAAAAATATAGGATTTATCCAAATGACATATATGATGTTAAAAATGCCATTACTCATCCATTTTGGGTCTCTTGTAATTTTATAGTAAATATGTTAACCATATAGTATGAAAATATAAGAGGACATGGAAAAAGATAAATATGTTATCAAAGGGTTAAATAAAAATATAAGGATTACAAAATATACAAAAACCTGTCCAATTTTTATTGGATGATTTTATTTAGACTAATATGTACATAATGATTGAAATAAATATGTTTTTTACCCTTTGAAACTGATAATCATTTTATAATAAATTAATACTTTAAAACCATCCAGAACAGCCCCTCCTCCCTCTTATAAAGGACACCACCTATAACCCATTACTCACACCTATCAAGCCCCTTGAATTGTCCCAAATATTCTATAAAAAGCTCCCAAAATCCATATATTCTATCAATTATCGTTTCCATAGACATAAGCCAATTCAAGAATTCATTTTGGTTTAAACCAAAGGGAGTTAACTAATTTGAAGTTAAAGTATTCTCTCATGTTATTTTCTTTTATTTTCATTCTCTAACCCCTTAAACTCACTTTATTCCATTATTTAATAACTAGGAAAATATCCTCAATAAACTAGTATGTTGTAATGAGGAGGATAATAACTACACTTCCACACACCTCCATCTAATGGATATGAACATACTGTTTCTATGGTCGGTGAACTGCTGTCTCTGGAAATTATGATTGTTCAATTATATCCTACAACCTCTTATGGTGGAGGTTAAGATGGAACTGTATTTATATGTTATAAATATTATATTTATTTTTTCTCAATGATTATATATTTTTTCATTTATATAATTCCATTATGGTTTCCATATTGAGTAAATACGATAATTTCATTTGAGGAAGTACATACCATCCCCCCCCCCCTCAAAGTTATATGACGCGTTCATGCCATACATGGAATGTATAATGGATGGAGTTAATAAAATTATAAATGATATTATAATAGAATTATAATATTCAAATTTATCATTATGTTTTCATTCCATTAAATCTGAAATAGAAATGAAAGTAATATTCATGTGTACGTACGACTTACCATCTCCATGAACAGTGTATTTCATTTATTATCTCCAAATGTTATGTAATATTATAAATACATATATATACTAGATATATAAGATATATTTGATATCTAATTCATGATTATAATTCTAGAGATAATTTACTATTGACCACATGGACAACATGTAATTAAAAGAAGTTCACTTTTAAACTAAGTACCAAATATCGACAAAATGATAGTTGTTAACTCAAATGATTATGTAATGTTTATGACATGGTAATAAGTGATATAAAAGGAATAATAAACTTGAAAAAGGTTCTAAATCAAGTTGAAATTATCATTAGTTGATTATTCAGGGGATTAAAGAATGAATGGGTCATGTCGGACATGAGGTAAGGGACTTTATTTTAATTTTCTTTCATTGGGAATATTTTGATTTATACATGGTGTTATTTAATATGGTGTATTAAGCCCTTTGACATTTCATTTCATTCAAAATGAATCTTTTTCAATATAGTGTTTTACTAAATGAAAAAATATATTTTTTTACATATTCAGTGATAACTACCTTTCCACCTCAATGAGTATTATTTGATATTCAGTTGCATCTACAATCCGAAGTGTTTTTAAAAGGAAAATAAATACCATATACACTTTTAAAGTATTTTTCTATTGAAAATTGTTTTGGGAATGGATTTATTATGTAATTACATAGAAATTTTATTTTCAATGTCGAATTTTTATCTTTCCTTTATACTTATTCTTGTGTTAGGATTATGATATGGTTCTTGGGAATTATTTCAGTACATGGGTGGTTCGATGACAAACCCTGGGCGGGTGAGCCCTAGATAGCTCTCCAATGCTTTCAGTAATGTAATTGAGCTAAATGTTAATGTTTCTCCTAATGGATTTAGGGAATATACTATGATGGGTATTCCAAATGTAAATCCCTAAGTAGCTGTGAATGATATAATGTAAGTATGTTATTGATTCCAAAAGTTACCTTTATGATTTATGCTTTCAATGAGTTATTTATATATCATATGATTTCATGAGGAATGTTAAAGAGCTTATATTTTGTATGTATTGATGTACTAATGTCTTCTTTCTTTATTTTATAACCCTTAATGAGATTTTTATACTCATCCCAATTCATTGAAATGTTCTTCTTAGGTTATAAGGAAGTGTAAAAGAAATGAAGAATTCAAGAAGATTTATATCACAAAATGATTTCCTATTTTATTTTAAGAGTTTTTATTTTTTGAAAAAATGGGAAATGATTATAATTGTTTACATTGTTATATCTGAGATTTAAAGTAATATTTATTGCCTAATTCTTTAAAACTATAAACCTAAAAATATCCTTAATATGAACTATTAACATAATTCAATAATATGTAATGTTTATGGTCAGGTCCTAACAGTTGGTATCAATGGTCGGTTTATAAAAATTCAGAAGTTAGGGCATTGTTAAATTAAAATCCATAAATTGATTTATGGCAAGAATGATATGATATAACATTTATAGATTACAATGTTACTACGCCTAAGATATATCTATGTTCAGAATTATTTTCCGCTTATGAAACAAGGAATCTATGATGTGATGCCATCAAGAGGAGAAAAATATACCAAATCAGCAATTTGGGATGGTCGGAATCGGAACTAACTATTTTGTTGTAGTGATGGCATAGTTGACTCAAGAAATAAATGTTGGTGGTATCCATGCAAGAAATTATCTAGATCATCCACATATGAACATGTTAGTAGTATATAATTTCATTAGGCAAAATCCCTAATCATTTAGAGGATCATCTAACCTTGTGCTAGATGCAGGGTGGATAAATACATTGGAGAATATTTTTGATGGCACGTGGTGTTCAGATCATCAAAAAGTTAGTCTTTTTGTTTATCATTTTTAAGGTGAATTATATCATTGGTGGTCGATGGTGAATAATATATGGGATAGTGAGGAGATTGATGCTCTTGATGGGGATGAATTCAAAGAAAAGTTTCTTGAGAAATATTTTTCTATGGGGGTTCACCTTAGGATGGAAAAACAATTCCATGAATTGAGGTAGGAAGATGATTGATTGGCTGTATATGAAGAAAATTTTGCTCGACCGAAAAGGAATGCTCCAAATTTTATATGATATCTTGATAGTAAAATCATTCATTTTTACTCAGGATTAAATCCAATATATCGATGGGATTTATCTTCTCATGATTTTAAAAGGATTGGAAAACTACTTCGATGTGCAGAGAAGGTGAAAATGGAGTTTATTAATTATCATGTTTCTTTCAAAAATAATAGATTCAGAGGTCGAGGTGGAAGACGAAAGGGAAAAACTCTTCAAAAAAGTCTAATGGTATGAAACATAAGTTTATTTTTGTTAAAATTGTGGTAAAAAACATGTTGGGGAATTAATTTTGAATTCTGGTAAGTGCTACTGATGTGGTAAAATGGGGCATAAGGCTCTTAATTGAATAGAAAAAGGCCATGGTAATTGTATTTCAAATTCGTATTTATAGTGAGTAAAATGATTTAAGTGAAATTAAATGGGTCATTTTGAAAATGAGTGTCCAATGATGAACTCAATTGAAGGAAAGCTGTCAGAATACAAGAAAAAATGGTTAGTGAATTCCTTTTCAACTACTTCAACAGATGTTGGGTCATCGAATGAAGTAGTATAAGGAATTGAAAAGAATATTGGTTAATGCTCTAGTTGTGTCACTGCCTTCCAGAAATAATTATTTTTTTATCTAAATTTATTATTCTTTGAAAGGACTTTGTTGTGTCCTAATGAAGAATGATCAGGTAATTACTTATGTTTCACATCAGTTGAAACCTCAAGAGTTAAATTACCCTACACATGATTTGAAATTAGCTACAGTTTTTTTTCATTAAATATTTGGAGGAATCATTTGAATGGAGTAAACTGTAAAATATATACTGATCAAAAAGAATTTAAGTATATATTTACTCAGAAATAATTGAACATGATATAGAGGAAATGGATGGAATTAATCAAGTATTATAATTGGATGATGCTCTGAGTCGAAAGAGTAATTCTACCTTAATAATTTTATGTTTGGAACAAGATCCTTTCATTAATGACTTGATAAACTTTGGCATATAATTTTTAGGTGCATGAAATTTCACTGTTTTGTTTCAGGTGTTAGTAAAATCATCCTTAGAAGATAGAATAAAGAAAGCATAAAAAGAAGACAACGAGTTGTAGAAAAAGGTAGTGTTGGTTTATAAGGGTATGTTAATTGAATTTAACATTGATAATGATTGTGTTTTGGGGGTTTAGAAGATATTATGGGTGCATTGTGATTCGAAGTTAAAGAAAGAGTTATTATATGATTCTCATAGTTCGCTGTTTTCATTTCATCCCAGTAATACTATGTTGTAATGATATCTTTGAGATTATTACTGGTGGGATAGAATTAAAAGATATATTGATGACTTTATTGTGAAGTGCATGACATGTCAATAGGTTAAAGAAGAGTGGCAGTTGCTAAAAGGGATTCTTCAGACATTACTAGTGCCATAGTGAAAATGCAAAAATATATCCATGGACTTCATGTTGGGATTACCATATACATCTAGAGGTAATATTGCAATCTACGTTATTGTTGATTGATTGACTAAATATTCTCATTTCCTTCCAATTCAATATAATTTGTCTCTAGATCAACTTTATTGTTTGTATGATAATGAGATAGTCCGGTTTCATGGAGTTCCTCACTCCATTTTATTTGATCATGATCTTGGGTATTCTTATAACTTTTGGAAAGGCCTCCAGAAGTCATTGGGTACTGAATTAAATTTTAGTATATCGTTTCATCCTCAATCAGATGTAAAGTGAGACTGAACAATTCATATATTGGAAGATATGCTCATAGATTACTCAATAGATTACAAGGGAAGTTGGGACCAACATGGTTCATTGTCTGAATGTTCATATAATAACATTTTTCATTCCAGTATACAAATGGAAACATTTGAGGCATTATATGGAAAGTAGTGTTGAAATCCATATTTTTGGGATGAAGGAGGTGAAAGGAAACTAATTGGACTAGAATTGGTAGAATATATATAAGAAAAAAGTTCAATTAATTCCAATGAACATTTTAATATATCAGAAAAGGAAGATAACTTATACGGATAACTGTAGGAACGATCTTTCATTTGTTGTAGGTGATCATGTCTTTTCTCAATGTTACTCCATGGAAAAGTGTTATCTGTTTTGGCCAGAAGGGAAATCTGAGTCTAAGGATCATTGGACCCTATTAAATCATGGAGAAAGATGGATTATTTTCATATAGAGTTGATTTACCTCCCTATTTATCCCAAGTACATAATGTTTTTCTTGTTTCTATATTGAGAAAGTATATTCTGGAGTCATCTCATGTTTTGAGTCCAGTGGTAGTTCTGTTGGAAGAGAACCTCTCTTATGAGGAACAACCAATATATATTATTGATAGTAGAGATCAAGTGTTGCAGAGTAAGGTAACTCATCCGGTATTGGTTTTATAGAAAAACCATACGGTTGGAGAGGAACCATTGGAACCTAAGAATGGTATAAGGGATAAATACTGCGACTTATTTGATAACTGAATAGAATTGTGGGGATGCAATTACCAAAATGGGGGAAGGATGTAATATCCCAGGTAATTGAAGAATGTGTAATTTTCATATTTATTAATATTTGGGAATTAATTATTAATTTAACTTTAAAGGGGATCTTATGTTCGATGGCTTATTGGAAACCCAAAAATGGGTTTCTCTGAAATCTCATGTTGTAGACAAGGATGTTTCTTAATGTAAAATAATAATATAATACTATTTTCAATGGTAGTAAATGCATAGATGTTTTATTGGAGGTAATGAACTGAACTAACTATAATATGATTATACATGATTGTTAAATGTTTTTATATTTATCCAATAAAATTTAGATGATTAAAAGGTGAATGAATCCAATTTTAACATAAACACCCTAATATTCTTTAAAGGGGAGATTTACCTCCTTTTCATAGAGAACCCTTTTTTAAATATAGTATTTTTCACTTTTATATTTTCTATTTGACATAATAAAATTCATCTTTGTAATTGGGAAATCAAAATTTATTTTGGTAAAATGTTGGTATTTTTTTTGATGAAGTACGTTTTTTAATGATTAGTGAAAATAATGTATTTTAATTCAAAATTGAATTTTCATCTCATTTATTTATATATATAGATTGTTATTTTTATTGTTTTCAAATTGTAATTGGGTTATATTTTTACAATTAAATTTGATGTTGGTCGTTGGAAGTAATTTGACTCTTAAATTGGACATTAGTAAAGGTAAATCTTTTGATAGTTTTTATTTCTTAAAAACATACTTTTTGTTATGACAACTGATATTAAGTTTAAATTAATTTCTTCCACTTATTTGTTTTGAATATGGAAAAAGGATTCTATATTTTAAATCAAGAGGACCAAATTTTTTAAATATGAAACATTTATTTTTAGATATTATGATTACTATCTTCAGTAAATATTTTATTTGTCATGGTTAAAGGGTAAATATGGTAAATAAGGGTAATGAATAATATTATAATAATAATTAATTACACTAAAATGCATCATAATCATATTTGATGATACATGTATGACCATGGGAATCCTTATGACGATTTTGGGACCTCATGGAGCCACTTGGAAGTGATAATGATACTTTTTATTAATTAATTTAACGTAATGAAAAAAGTAACATAAATATATATATTTTGGTATTTCAATTATTATATGGTGTTATATAAGTAATATCTTGATTATAAATATTCATATTAAATCTAAAATGATTTCATAAGTCATGGTATTTTATTTATAGTTTTTAGAATTTAAATAAATAATCATAATTATGACACAATGGTGATGTAGTAATTTTTTCATTAATAAAGGATTGAAAAAAATGATATTATAACTATTAAAATTTAATTAATTTGAACCATTTTATGCCATAGAAGTATTATATATATTAGGATGAATTTTACTTTTTATTTAATGAATGTTTTTCAAAATAATAATGTTGGTTTGGATTTTTTAATGTCATGATATGAATAGTATTAAAATTGAAATAAAAGAGTTTTTAAATAAATCACTATTTTATTAAATGATAAAAATAGTACTAAAAATATAAGATTCATCCAAATGACATAGATTATGTTAAAATTAACATTAATTATTTGTTTTTGGTTAATTTTATAGTAAATATATTAACCATATAGTATTAATATATTAGAGGACAAGGTAAAAGTTAACTAAGTTAAAAAATGGTTAATTAAAAAAGAAAAGGATTAAAATATATACAAAACCAGACCAATTATTGTTGGATGATTTTATTTAGACTTATATGTACCTTATATTTAAATTAAAAATGTTATAGACCCTTTGAAACCCAGAAAAATTTTATAATAAAATTAGATTTTCAAACTGTCCTAAAGAGCCCCTCTTCCCTCTTATAAAAGGACACCACCTATAACCCATTACTCACACATCTCAAGCCCCTTGGATCATCCAAACTCCAAACATACCTTTATTCCTCCTAGAAGCCTTCCCCTAGGAAGAAGGCAATTCGAGAAACCTTTTTGTTCAAACCAAAGGGAGTTACCTGATTTAAAGGTAATGTATTTTGTCAAGTTCTTTTCATTTATTTTCATTATCAACCACATAAACTCTCTGTATTCAATTCATTCATATCAAAAATAGTATCCTCAATATACTAGGATTTTTTTATGATGAGGATTCAAATTACACTTCCACACACCTCCATCTAATGGATGTGAAAACTCTGTTTATGTGGACGGTGAACTACTACCTCATGAAATGATGATTCTACAATTAACTCCTACCGCCACTTATGGTAGCCATTAATATAGAACTGTATTTACTTTTGATATATAGTATATTTATTTTGTATCTAGGATTCTATATTTTTTCATTCATACCATACCATTATGGTTTACATAATGAGTAAATACGATAATTTCATTTGAGGAAGTGCGGACTACTGCGCCCTCAATGTGATATGACTCGTTCATACCATAAATAGAACATATAAAGGATTGAATTAATGAAATTATATATTATATTATATTGGAATTATAATATACCTATATATCATTAAATTTTCATTCCATTAAATATGAAATTGAAATGGAAGTATCATCCATGCGTACGTACGGATTACCATCTCCATAAAGGGTGGATTTCATTTCATATCTCCAAAATTTATTTACTATTATAAATACATATATTTACCAGATGTATATGATATATAAATCATGAATATCATACTATATACAATGTAATTTTGACCACATGGACAACTTGTAATTATGATAAGTGCATTTTTGACTCAAGTACCAAATATTGACAAAACGACTCTTATCTCGAATGATTATGTAATGTTTATAACATTGTAATAAGTGATAGAAAATGAATAATAAACTTGAAAAAGGTTCTGAGGAAAGTATAAGTTAACATTAATTTATTATTCAGGAGATTAAAGAATGAATGTTTCAATTCGGACACTAGGTAAGGGACTTCATCTCAATATCCTTTCATTGAGTCATTTTTTGAATTTTTATACGACATTATTTAATACATTTTATAATCCCCTTTTAATTTTCATTTTATTCAAATGGAATTTTTTTCAATGTAGCGTTTTACTAAATATTAAAATGGAATGTTTTTTTACATATGTGGTGACAACAACCTTTCCACCGCCACGAGTATTATTTGATATTTGGATTCCTCTACAATTCGTAGTGTTTTGATAAGGAAAAAAAATACCATATACTCTTTTTATGTATTTTTTTATTGAAAAATTTTGGGTAATGTATTTATTATGTCAATATATTGAATTTTTATTACAATATAGAAATGTTATCTTTCCTTTATTATTATTCATGTGTTATGATTATGATGCAATTCATGGGAATTATTTATTTATAGGGATGGTTCCATGATAAACATAGGGAAGGTGAGCCCAAGATAGCTCTCAAATGCATTGGGTAACATGACCGAGTTAAAGGTTACTGTTTCTCCTAACATATTTATAGAATATATTGTGATGGGTATTCCAAATGTAACTCCCTATGTATCTTTGAAAGCTAAAATGTAAATATGTTATGGATACCACAAGTTACCTTTATGATATATGATTTCTATGTGTTATTCATAAATCTGGTGATTTTATAAGGTATGTTAAAGATCTTTTGTTTTGTATATATTGATGGGATAATGTTTTCTTTCATTATTTTATAACCCTTACTAAGCTTTTTATGATCATCCCAAGTCTTTGAAATGTTTTTCACAAGGTATAAGGAAGGGTATAAAAAATGGAAAAATAAAAGATGATTTATATCAAGAATGGAATTCTTATTTTCTTTTAAGATTTGTATTTTATGAATAAAATGGATACTCAATAGAATGGTCTACTTTGTAATATTTTTTGATGTAATGTAACAATTATGGCCTAATTATCTAAATCTGTAAACCTGAAAAGATCCTCTGTGTGAATTATTATCTTAATTCAAGATTATGTAATGATTAAGGCTTGGTTCTTATACTATGTGTATATAAGAGTGACTAAAACTACGTAAGGGTAGTTCAGCAGTAGTAGAGTACTCATTGAGATTAACATATTTTGGTCTCTACTGAATAGAAATGGTGCAAGATCTTTTCTTTAGGTCTCAGATCTTCTAGTATGAACTATGCTAAGAGATCAGGGAATTGATGATATCTCTTAATATTCTGACACATATTAGGGTGCTTAAGAGAGATATGATTGTAGATAGCTTTTTGATAGAGCAAGCAGTAGTGGTGGGATCTTCCACCAGGAATCATGTAGCTGATTCATTGAAAAAAAGTAGACAACTACTAATGCAGGCAACTAAGAGGAGTACACAGTCCATGGGATGAACCCATGATTTAGGATCTACAGTGTGGGTATTCTCGGGTAGGACATGTTAGCTGGAGGAGAGTATGTGCTACTCTTGTAGTGGTCAGGGACATGTGGCTAGAGATTGTACGAATGATGAAATTACTGATTAACAGAGAGTCTAGGGACCTTTGAGGTAGAAAATGAGGTAAGAACATGGAAGTTTTCCTGGTGGCTAACATTAAATAAGAGGAAGATGGGAAGCAAGATGTGGGTGGAGGTTCGAGGTCTAATAACCACCACACCTAGGAGGTCCACCCCGAGCCTAGGATGCTGGTGGATAGGGGTGAGGCGTGCCTCAAAATATGGAGTCTTATAACCCTAAGACTCAATGGATGATCAGATGTACGATCAATGTTTTTTATAATATTTCTATTGTTTTGATAAACATAGATTCCAATCACTCTTTCTGCACCACTTCCCTTGTTCAAGACAAGGATATTATAGTGGGATTGTTTACTCAATCCCTAAGCTTAGAGACACCGTTGGGAGAGGATTTTTTGATCACACATTGATGATGATAGTGTTCCCTTTCTTTGGGGGAAGAGAGTTTTATATTGGATCATGTGGGGTCACTGTTGAGGCCATACGATTTCATACAAAACATGGAACAATTATCCACAGTTCATGCTCAAATCAACTATTTTAGGAATAGAGTGTGGTGTGTCCATAGATTTGTGGAAAGGTTTCCCTTTATTGATGAAATGGAAATCAGAGTAGCATAGGATGGACTCTCAAATATGAGGGTTCAGTCGATCGCACATTTATTGGCTATCTTTACCCTTGTTGTAGTGGATCAGTGGAGTCCTTAGTTTCCAATACTGGTGGACTAGTTTGTGTATTTCTTTCCTAAATATGTTCTAGGATTACCCCCTCATATGGAAATATATTTCTTCATTGATATATACTCTAGGACTAAAAAATATCTAAATTTAAAATTGGGTGGATCGCACGGTGCTTTGAGAGTTGAGGGAATAGTTAGAGGACTTGAAGAGGAATGGATTCGTGAGACCAAATGGTTCACCATGGGATGACCCAATATTTTTTTTCCAAGAAGGAATATAGAAACATGAGGTTATTTGTGTACTTATGGAGCTTCAACTATGTGACTGTGAAACAAACGTATCAAGTACAGACTATTTATGACCACTTCATCCTACTAAAGTGAGAGAGATGGTCCTCAAATATTGACCTTAGGTCAGGATATCACCAGATTCTTATAAGGGATTATTAAATCTAGAAGACATCATTTATATGTTATTACAGACACTATGAGTACCTAGTGAGTCCATTTAGTGTTACGAATGCCCCATCAATGTTCATGGGACTCAATAATAGGATATTCCAGACGTACTTAGACTGGTTCATGTTGGTCTTCATTGATGACATCTTGGTGTACTTGGTGTTTGAGGAGGAGCACAAGATACACATAAGGATGGTAATAGTCTTACTTTGAGAGCACCATTTTATGGGAATCTCTTGATGTGTTAGTTCTAGATACCACAAGTCTTATTTATGGGACACATACTTTCAGATCCTGGAGTTGCAGTGGATCTAGAGAAGATAGAGGTGGTGCTTGCTTGGGAGGCACACTTGAGAATAATATAGGTACAATGTTTCCTTGGGTTGGATGGTTTCTTTCAGAGTTTCATACCTGATCATTATAGATAAGAAGAACCCATGATGTGTATGAAACTAAAGGAAAAACATTTCATCTAGACGGAGAAATTTCAGGAGAGTTTCTAGAAGATTATGCAAAGTATGAATAGCACTCTTATCCTGAGATTTCTAGATGAGGGTGTCGAGTAAATAGTGTACTCTGATGAATTAGGAACCCAGATGGGGTTTTTCTTGATTTATTAACAGTTATTAATATCCTATGGTTCACGATAGATGAGGACACATGATCAAAAATTCATGACCCATGATCTCAATTTGGTAGTGGTAGTCTTCACATTGAAGTTGTGGGGACACTACCTTATGGGAAAGCGGTTTATCATCCACAAACACTACAAGAGTCTCTATTAGATACTCTATTATAAATATTTGAACTTGAGAGAAAGGAATTGGATGGAGTTCTTATAGGACTATGAATTCAGGATTGTGTTTACTCTTACGAAGGAGAACGTGGTAGCAGATGCTCTTTGTTGGAGATCGAGTTTGCATCTACAAAAAAAAGCCCTAGACAGTTTGCTACATTATAGATATCTTTTTTAGATTAATATAGATTATCTCATTTCAAATTTATTGTAGTTACCCCCCCACCACCACAACAATTATAGTGATTTGGGGAGTCACATCTCGGATATACCGACTATATGGTAACATGTGATCAGATTTACACCAGTCATTCCCCGGATGGTTTGAATGGAATGGAGCACATCGTTCTCTTTAGAGGACAAATTGGTGTACTATAGGTGTTACTAGATGAGGTTCTAAGGGATTTCAATACATCCCATTTGATAGTACATCATGTTATGGAGAATATGTAAAAGGACCACTAACATTAGTTCTGGTGGTTGGGGATGAAGAAGGTAGTGGAAGAGTTTGTTTCCAGATGGGCACTAGTTAATAAGTAAATGTCGATACCTAGGTTCCAGTGGGTTTGACTAAATCCCTCGAACTTCAATAGTGGAATTGGTATGGGATATCAATGGACATAATTATGGGTTTACCACATATTTATAGGTTTCATTATACAATATGGATGATCGTTGACTGACTGACCATGTCTTCTCACTTACTAGTGATTCAGGAGCATGGTTTAGTATAGACATTGAGATGCCTTTATATGGAGGAGATAGTTTGACTCTATAGAGTCACATCCATGATAGTCTCATATCATTATGAAAACATTATATCCTAGTTTTGGAATGGATTGAAGGAGGCCATTGGGACTCAACTAGGCTTGAGCACAACTTTACACTCGCAAATAGATTACCTAATGAAGTGAACCATTCGATTTCTAGAAGAAATGCTACATTCTTGAATCGTTGATTTTGGAAATATTTGAGAAAAACATTCACCTTTGGTGGAGTTTTAGTGCAAAAATAGTTACCACTACAGCATTGGTATCACAATGTTCGAGGCATTGTATGGGCGACCTTGCAGGTTATCAATTTTCTAGACTAACCGCAGAGAGTCAGCACTAATCAGCCCAGAGTTGGTTCAAGCTACTACTGAGAAGGTGAAGATCATCGAGGATTGGATGAAGTCTAAGCATAGCCATTATTAGTCCTATGATGATAAATGATAGAGACCTTTGTAGTTCTAGGTGGGAGACCATGTGTTCCTTCAGGTTCTCCTCATTGAGGGATATGATGATTTTGCCAGGGTGGAACGTTATCTCCAAAGTTCATTAGACCCTTTTAGATACCGTGTAGAGTCAATGAGGGTGGATACCTCTTGGTTCTACATTTTTATTTATAGAGTTTGAATGATTTATTCCATGTATCATAGCAGAGTAGATACATTCCCAACCCATCACACGTCAATGATAAGGAAAATCTAAATATTGATTACGGGAAAACATTCGTTGAGTACCTGGTGAAGAATGAGGATTGAAAGGAGAGGATCCTTCATTGATGGTTGATTCCTCTGGTGTGAAGTAGGTGGAAGAATGGAAATATCTAGGAGAGCACATGGGAGGGGGAGGCTCGAATTCAGGCTCAATATCCCCATTTTCTTGTTTAGACCTTGTTTTTTATTTATGGGTCATAAATATCAAAGGCGGGGAGAATGTAATGTTAATGAATTTCCATGTAAATTTTATGAGGTTTATATATTATTTTATCGATTCTAGGTGCTAAAAAAGAATGTGATTCTGAGGCCTGGGGTTCCATGAATAAATGTTTGACATATTTTTATGTTTATTAAAAATATCATTCGTGTGAGGTTTTAGTAACATCAAAATGTGTTACCAGATAAAAAATCCAAGATCACCATTGAGTTTAGAATATTAATTTTACCTTAGGCGGGGCCTATCTTTGACTAACGTGGGTAGACTATGGAAATATTTTTGGACAATTTTAAATAATAATAATAAATAAACATAAAAATTTAATTTTGTGTTCATTTAATTTATTGTATTGATTTAGAGATATTGAAACGCATTAATAAGGTGTCCCATTTCATTTATTAATGGATCATCATAGAGAACCTACAACACAAAAATGGGGTGATTTGTTTTACATCATCTTAAATTAAACATGAACTAAGGGTTAACGATTAACCTTGGAATTCCACGTAACCTCTGTAGAAAAGACGTTGGCAGAACACTTATATTTGAATATGATGAATGATGAATAATGATTGATAAC
The DNA here is from genome assembly GCA_963277665.1 of Viscum album. Lineage (NCBI taxonomy): Eukaryota > Viridiplantae > Streptophyta > Magnoliopsida > Santalales > Viscaceae > Viscum > Viscum album. The sequence goes on from OY728130.1 coordinate 1,092,389,092, forward strand.
CAATGAAAACAGGACCTCCTCTTTAATTTATATCGACATTGACAATGAAATAATAATCATTATTCATCAGTAATTTATCCAAACCCAGGTAGGGATTTTCTTTTGATTTATTTTCTCGATCAGGTTTTCAAGGAAAAACATGGACCAACCCACGAATATATTGATTCATGGTTCGATCATTCTTGAAAGATGGTCAGACTGTGGGATTTAAAGGGATTAAACATTAGTTATTATCCTTGTTGTTTCGTCCCACTTTTTTAACGGGGGTGAATAAAGGCTGGAACAAACAAGACCGACATTCATTCTTCAGGAGTTATTTGTGATTTCTCCTTCCCCGATCATGATTTCATTACCGATGGACCGATGTTGTCACATCAGGATTTGTAGGGAGGTTTCTAACCTGTTTAGACCCCTGAAATGGTGACAAGACAATTTGGAGCCAATATTAGTGAAGACGGTGATGCGGGATCGAAAGGGCATCCCAATTTCCAAATGATTGGGCATTAGAGTAGATGAGGCAGTCCCCAGAGTAGAGCCCACTGGCAGTCGGTGTTGGTGGCAACGCTTGATAGTGTGCGATGGGGCGTCTCACCAGTATGACTATGGCGATGGATGTGGTCTAGTGGGAGCGTGCCTTCATATGGAGTCGTTGGCAGATTGTTTTGGACTGGTATGACAAAATGGGTCATGCCGAGAGGGTTGGGCCTACCCGGCGAGTTGGGTTAGACCTGGCAGGTTGGGTCGGTCCAACAGAGTCATATAAGACCAAGACCAAACATGCCCCTTTTTACTAAAAGGAACGTAACATTCGAACCATATTTATGTTTAATGAAACATTTGCAGCATTGGGACCCCCCCCCCCCCCCCAACGATGGTTGCCTCTTGTGATACTCTACAAGAGTTTTAGTAGTGGTGGTCATAAAAAATACTTTTCTCAAGGAGTTGGTTTTCCCAGAATGAGAATGATAAGAGAGGAATCCAATGGATTTCTGTGACCTACACAGAGTGTGTATCATACGGTATTATTATCCTATAGAGTGTGTCTCCTGCGGAAACATGAATTCTGTCTCCAATGGACTTTGTATCTTATTCTTACATGGAGTGTATCTCTTATGGTGTGTGTCTCTTACACCTATATGGAGTGTGTATCATACAGAGTGTGTCTCCTATGCCTACGAATTTTGTGTCTTCTATGATCACCCAGACTATCCCTCCATGGATTTGAATATGCCTATAAATTAATCAAATATGTATCAAATATACATATATTAGTGGGGGCGGACTCTAGTGATTATCTTGACTATACATCTTAGAGGCTACAATTCATTTACCTTTTTGGTAGTCTACTTTATGTATTCCATTGTGTCATAAAATTGTGGTCTGGTGTCCCTTATGTGAATGGTTTTACTCAACCATGTACAAGCTTCTCCCTCACATGTCGTCTCTTGTGTAGATGACCAACAACTTTAATGGGAACCTTAGTGGTTCAGACAAAAGTGTTATATTGAGGAATGCCCGACAGACGCGGATCACTTTAGCAACATTAGACAAATTCTATACCTACGCATCTGGTAGGGTTTTCGGTAGATGGATATTATGGGCTTGTAATTTTATTTTTGTTGGGATTTTATAATAACCACCTTTACTTTTAGTTCATACTATTTTCCCTTTGTGGGTTTTCATTTTAGTATACATGCATGCATGCTCTGTATTTTTGGTTTTAGTACTTTTCCTTCAAGATGAGTGTGTTTGTATGAGTGATTGGAAAAATACCTCAAACATGTGAGATATTCATACTCGACACTATTCACCACCCCTGGCATGTGGGAGGTGGGCTTTGAGTAGTCACAAGATGGTCTCCAGGGGATGGTTCAAGATAGGGTGGTATTAGAGAACGATTTTTCTATCTTAAGGACCAAGAGTATGTGATTTTTATATGAGGAACTAATGTTAAGTGTTTGGAGTTTGGATATAATTCTAGGGGTAGTATTTTTGGTTTCATGGATGACATATCTATACACTAGGACTCCAAATTATGAATTGTGACTGTGTTCAAGAAAATACTAGTTGCATGAAACATATAGGAATTACATGTGTTCTTATATCCTTCTTGAGTCAGAGTCTTCTCACCAGGTATACTCTGTTGACCAAGTTACATCTTGTTCTATTTCAGGATGCTTCCACTCATTCATACAACTAGGATTCTTAAACAAGACAACGAGAATGGTACAATGAGAGATGAGGCATCGACACAGGTATAGTTTCCTACGATAGATCCTCCAGGTGGTGTAACAGCGATACCACCTCCTAGAGAGATGCAGTTCCAATTGGATATACTGGTAGAGGATGCCTGAATGATCATTATGTTTGCTGATTTTCAAGGATAGAAACTTCATAGTATTAGAGATGAGATATATCCTTAGGTATATGAGTAATTGATGGAGGTAGTTACGCGAGTTTTCCACCTATTGAGGACACCTCTCTACCAGATAGGGTCCCTAGCCATGAGCATTCATTAGGGCTCAGTGGGGAGATGTTAGAAAATAAATTTCTAGATGCATGAGGAGGAAAACATCACCTCGACATACATTGGGCGGCAATTTACAGATGTGTTCTTTTTTGGAACATTTCACTCTTTGTGCATACAAGATCTACATCACATATTGCAGGTTAGTCAAACAGTAGAGAAGTACTAATAGAGATTCATAGTTCATTCTCACTACCCCACAGACATGGTGTGAGACCTGTCCTTAAGGTCCCAGACCATCTAGCATGGGAAAAACTAATAGATCATGGTTTTGATGTTATCCCTTTGTATTTTGTTACATGTTGGGGTTCTAGAATGAGCTATGCTTATAGAGTGATTTCTGACAGAGAAGACACTGGCAGCAGGAGCTAGCACTAAGCATCAGGTAGCTTAGTCATCGGTAGCATATATTCAATAGCTAACTCAGGGGTCCAAGAGAACTAGAAAGTCTAGGGGATGACCCTGGGATTCAGTATTAGCATTAAATGTCTTCCATGACATAACAAGCCATTTGATAGAGAGGTTTTGCTACTCGTGCAGCAGATGGGGATATATGTCTTGAGATTATACGATCAGTCATACGATCGATCAACAGATTGTGGAGGGACTAACAAGGAAGTGAAGGAGGAAGGATTAGGGTGATATTCCAGGTGGCAAACGAGAAATAAGAGGAATAAAATCTAAAGGATTTGGGCGGAGGTTTGAGAAACTAACTGCACCACCCCTAGGTGGTCCACCCTGAGCTCAGGATGATGGGGAACATGAGTGAGGTATTCTCCAGGTGATGGATTCATATGATCATGAGACTCCAGAGATGATTAGTGGTACGATATTTAACTTTTCATCCATATCTACAGTTTTTAAATACATAGGTTCGAGTCACTCTTTCCTCACAATAACCAATTTTGAGACCCAAAGATTCGAGTGGAAACGTTCACTAAATTCGTACTCTTAGAGACTGCAACGAGAGATATAATGGCCCACCCATTCTTACATTACAGTTATATAATTTTGGAGATCAAAAAACATAATATTATTACACCACAAGGATATATAGGTTTAGTGTCATGGGAAAACTTGGACAACACATAATATTTATAACATCAAACATAAACATTTATTTAATTAATTATTCTATAGCTTCTTATTGTCCCTTGAAATATCATTAGTACACATAATTAGCTTAGGATACACATAAAAAAAGGGTTAACTAAAATCCCTGTAAAAGGATATATATAAAAATAATATAATAATTAGTGAGCACAATCATAACATGGGCAAAGGATCATGGACATGAGAGAAAGCATCAATAAAAGACTTGAAATGTGGCAATGTATAAAAAATGAAATGTCATGTCTTAGTGGTTAACAACAACACATAGTTATGAAAATTGCTAGAATAATGTTAACACATCATTTTACTTCTCATGAGATTCATCACTTCACCAAACTCATTGGAGTTCTTTATATTTCTAGGTGTACCCATCACATCATAATATTCATTTTGTGTTATATAATACTTGGAGCATCTGTCACATCATAACATTCACATTATCATGCATTACACAAAGATAATATATAAAAAATAAACATAAATAACCCATTTAAAGGAATGGTTTTCATCTTATAATAACACATTCATAAACATGGTGTTCCTAAAAGAATAAGGGAATAACATACTTGTTTCAAGAAACATCAACATTCTGTGAGGAGAAAAAGGTGTGTTTTGGAATAATTACTTCTTTTGGAAAACATTCGATTGAAATTATATCTAGTGGAAAACATGTAAATCCTATAAAAGGCATGATAATGATGAAGAAATTATTTTTAAGGAGTTTCCATATCAAAAATGGAGTGAAAGTGGAAGAAATCGAAGAAGCAATGTCGGGTTCGAGAATTTCTCCAAACCTTGTATCTAAATGCTTTCTTAACATTAATTTCCAATATAACCACATTATATTCCATAATTAACAATTAAAGATATTCCATTTACATGAATATGGTCCATTATGGTTTCATTAATTTATTTTATGTACTTTTGGATGATTTATGGAGTCCAAATACATTTTTTGGGAATGTTTGTTTTTATGGTTTTGTTGAGTTGTTCACTCGTATTCATAAATTGATGTCAGTTTAGAACATGGATAAACATAAAGAACTGATAATTTATGTTATAAATAATATTATATGATTTTAAATGATCTTACAAGTAATTATATTATATACCTTGCATATGAATAATTATATAATAATTCAATGATGATCGTTTGTGTTAATTTGGGTAGTTTTTCGACCACAAGAACTTATTTTGTTTGATCACTTATTAATATGTAAATAAATACATTACAGAACATTAAATAGGATATATAAATATAAAATAATCTGGTTCAACTATAAAAATGGTTTCATGACCATATCTATAGGGAAAAATGAAAAAAAAACATGTCGTTCTTGATGGTGATACATTAACACCTCATGAATAACGTTTTATTTTCTAAAATGAATAGAGGGGTGAAGGTTTTTGGATGATATATTATCCCAATAGTATCATAAAATCCATTATATGTGGCGCACTAGAGTTACCATACCATTTGGATGAGGATAGGTGAGGATGGATTAAGAAAAAAACTTGAAATTGAAAGGAAATTAAAGGAAAAGAGAGATAGAGGAATTACCTCTTGAATCCTTCATAAGGAACCTTGGATTGGACAATTTATGAAAGTAGAATATCATTTACATGGGTGAGGGTCTAGGGAAGATGTTTGGATACTGTTTAGACAAATTTTGATGTGTAAGAGCTGTTTTTTGATAGGTGAGGGAGAGGCGTTATTTATTCTTGAGGAGGGGTGTTTATATAAAAAAATATTAAATAAAATTTTATATCTAAATATCATACTTGTAATAATAGTTTATTGAAAAAATAAATAATATATTAATATAATATAATTAATTTTAGACATTAAATCATCTTTATAATTCTAATTCATGGATTTATTAAAATGAAAGTGGAGAGAAAGAAAGAAAATGATATTTTAAGGGAAAACTTTATGACATTAGGTTTTGGAATGTTATTTTTTATGATAGCATATTGAGTATATTTTATTTTAAAGAAACATTTATGAAATAAAATTTAACATTGATGAATATAATTTTATAGAATGTTATGTCATCATTACATCATGAATGATGCAATTTAAGATACACTTGTTATGTGAAAAACTATTTTTTTACTGTTCATCCAAAAATTCAAGTATTTCAAAAAAACACCCAAAATTTTAACCTAACAATTTTTTGAAATGTATTATAAATAAATTCGATTTTTCCAAAATAATTTTCTAAAAATTGTTAATTTAATATTCAATTAAAATAATAATTTACTTGAAAAATACAGTTTTTAAAATTAACACTATTTTATAATGCTTTCGAAAATTACATAAGGTCTTATAAAATTATCTTAAAACCCGAAGACATTGAATTTTTAATTTATGAAGTTTTTTTTGTAGATTATGTTTTCTATTAATTAACTAATTATAAATAATTATTTATGACTTAAAAAAATACCAATACTTTTAATATGGTCAAATTATCAGCTAAAAGATGCTGAAATATTATTTAATCATTCATGGGTGAGGTATATTACTATTCATAAGGGTATGATACTCTTCATAATGGTAGGTTACTATTCAAAAAAATTATGGTTTTTCTTTTAGACTCCAAAAATTACCCTGAACGCAGCCGTATATGTCATATTTTCAAAATTCAAAATATAGAAGGGGAAAAATTATATTTGATGACACCATTGTATTTATTATAATGATACGTTATTTTTCTTCCTAATGTCATTATACTATAATGAATAATTATAAGAAAGAAATTCCATTGATAATAATTTGGTATTTTACCATCTTCCCCCTTATGAAATGTCTCCCTCAAAATTTCATTTTACTTAAACAGGTGAGGGTGTTTATCCTTCATCACCTATTGGGTACTAATAAGAGAAGATCCCATCAAAATCAATAATTTATTAATTATATCATTAATTTAAAATATATCTGTAATGGAATAGGGATGAAAAAAATCTTGAATATCCCTAGAATTCTATATGGTTGGTGTGTGAAATTAGTTTTTAATAAAATATATATTTTAATAGAAATACAATATTCAAAAATTATGTTTTCCAGACTAGATTGTAGAATATCTAAAAGGATTAGCTTAAGATAAATAAAATACTAAAGGATGATTAAAAATGTTACTAAAATATAGATATTTCAAATTTGTTAAAGGATCTCTCACTCAAATAATAATATAGAACTTGATAATGGACCTATGATTATAGTTATATATGAACAATTTACTGAATTGGGGATGCTAGTTCTCTTTACCCACAATTTATATAAACCATTGGAAAAGGTGCCAAGATAATGAAGGGTTCAAATAAATGTGGAATTTGGTTGGAAAAATATCAATATAACCACAAAAATACATTAGAAAGTAATTGTAATTACCTATTTCCATGGTTCTCTAAAAAAAATAAAATTCTCATGATGAAAATAACTTATCTTCATAGTTTTAAAAACGTGGACTTATCTATCATGGATTTTATATATTTTCTTTGTTTTATTAATCCCAGTCAATATTCCACATGAAAATCCACTAGTGTTGTGATTTTATAAATAAATGGGAATAACCCTTATGAAAATTATCTATTTCCATATTTTAAATAAACCATCTTAATAGGGCTCTGTAAATTGATTATTTCCATGGTTTTAATAAAAAATGGGAATATTAGACATCTGAATATAAGTTTTTTATATTTAAAAGACTAAAATTTATTATTTTATTATATTATATATACATATATATATTCACATAGAGAATTTTGGCAAAGTAGGGATGTCCCAAAAGTATTGTGGGATAGGTCGCATGATCAAACCATAAAAACATCATTTATTATGGATACTTGAACAGTTTAGAAAAATGATGAAATATGTGTATGTTATATAGCCTATATCCATAATCCTTGTGTATCATGGCCTTAGTCCACTTATGTACATGATTTACTAAACCATTCTAAAAGGTATTATTGATGTAGCTTATTACCATATTCCATGAGGACTATGGAAATAGCCACATAAGGTCTTGGTTTGAAACCATGGCTATAGGATGGATACTATTGTAATTAAAATAGGGTATATAAATTAGGTAAACTATGTCCTTACCCTGTATACAAGGTTTTCTTTTTGAACATTATAAATGTGCTTATTTTTTACTTGTCAATAAATTTGATGTCATATAATAACAACATGGATATTTATGAAAGGGATATATAATATTATTCATAGGGTTGTGTATGAATAGGTTCCACTAATAACTATGTTTGCAATGTTAAGGAAATAAATTAGTAGATTTAAATGAACAAATGAAGGGCCTCCCACAAAGGAAAAACAATCGCGGAGATAGGGTATATTGATTATATGGTAATGGAATTGTATCTACTTATGTTTTATTTCATTTAGAAATATTATTAATTAACCGTTACAATTTTTAAATAATGGAATTGGATAAAATTTAGCAATGTAAATATTTAATCATTATGTGCTACTTGTGAGAGATATATTGATCGTTACCTAGTCTCTATGATCTAAAAGGAATGTATGAGGTCAAAGTGATTTAATAAGGGATATTTTAAGAATGAATCCCAAATCTGAACATTTTAATTGGGGGATATGAACTATATATTAGTTATAATTATTCAATGAGGTATTTTCCAGGACGAATTACTAAATAACATTTCACATAACAATAAGTGGTATTTAATATTTTTTTGTATTATTTTGGATGTTCATTCATTAATTATTTTACATTTATATTTTTTTATTATAACAAAAATATATTTTTCTATTTAATTATCTAGCATAATGATTATGACAGATGGATAGTTTTATAAATAGACAAAATTAAAATGATCATTGAAATATTAGAAAAAATAATTATATTAATAATAATATCTAAGATAAATAAAAATATATTGATATGAATATATTATTAAAAATAAAATAATTGAATATAAATAGTAATTTATAATTTATTATAAAATTAATGTTTTTGAAGAACTATTTTTAGTGATTTGTATTTTATCCAAATAAATTAAATTTAACACATTTAAAATTTTATATGTAATAATTTTTTTATTATATTTTTAATTTTAAATTGATATTAAATAATATAATGAACACATACTATTTTAAAATATCAATTTCCAATATAAACATTGGTTCGTTACATTTTTCATTTTTAGTAAAAATATTATTTTATTACTATTATAATTTTATTTAAACAATATAAACATAATTTTTACATTTATAATTTCAATATTAGAATAGTGTGAATTTTCTTTTGGATACATTTAATTTTTTTTGTAGAAAAAAATATATTTTTTACAAAACATTCAGAATTAATGAAATTATCAAAATATATTTTTATATTAAAAAATTATAAAAAAAAATATTAGGATAAAATATGAATTTATGAAGAACAAATATATATTTCTCAGTACCATTATGAATTCAGAAAAATATATGTTTAAATAATTATGTAATATTATTCAATAAAAAGAGTTTTCAGAATTTCTGTTAATCAAATAATTATTTGGTAAAAATTAGTTTTTTTATTATAAAAGACCTTATCTCAAATTTTATTTATAATAAAGAAATATATGCCATGATAATCTAATACATGTATCATTTTAACAGACACAAAAATATTAATCTTTAAAATAGATTACTTTTTCATAAAATGGGTTTTCACATGTTACGTATGCTAATGATAAAATTAATATTAATGCATAATGAAAATTAATATAAGATAATAAAATGATTATTTTTTATGATTTGGTCCTACTTATGTATTGAGATCAGTTATATTTTTATGAATAAAAATTTAATTACATTGTTAAAAATTTGTAACTTCAGTAAAACCTAAAATAGTAAATTTAATAAATCTATGGGTAAAGAGATAGAAACATGTTATAAAATTTCTAAAAATTGATTGTTTTTTAGATATATATATTTTCTCCTACACCTCTCAATTATTTTCTATTTTACAGCCACATGAAAATTTTGACATGTTCTCTCTTCATATAAATTTTAAATATATTAAAAAATGAAATTCTCACCACTAATAAAATGGGACTATCAGCACCCATTTAATTATTCGAAAAAAATTATTTTCCATAAAAAAAAATTGAACATTTAAATTCACCTAGAATATTTATTATCCATATTATTATTATTTTAGATGTAATTTCTCAATGTCTTTTTTTCCTACATTGTACTTCTAGATAAAGTCGAAAATCTCGAAGTATGTACTTCTGAGTCCTTAATATTTTCATTCCCTATCATTTTTCATTATAAAAATACTACCTATTACTACATGTTGAAATAATTATTACCTGTATACTTATATGTAATTATACTTGTTGGATTTGTATTATTTACAATTTCCCCTCTTCCGATATAAATTGTGAAAAAATCAATAATTCTTTTTTATGGACTACCACCTCTATGGTTTAATGTATTTTTTGACTTCATATATTTATAAGGATGTCACTAAAATGGAATTTAATATATAATTTATGATATTTATGAAATGTTTTATGATCTTACATTATAAACCATATTACCCCTTTCTATCAATTTAAGGAAAATGAAATTAAAATCCATACATATTTAAAAAATATCGCCTATATTGGATGGAGTATCTTATATTTTATTAATTCCACCCAAGTATGGTTATATTATTGGTATTATGGAATAAATAATGGTTTTATGAAAATATTATGATTTTGGTGATTCTATCTAGAAAACCATGGAAAAATATTAACAATAAAAAATGGTTGTAATTTCATGTGAACCAATGAGTGTACTGATAGAAAACATTATTTCTTAATACAATGAAATTACTTAATTTTTGTTTCATTAATATAATTATTATTTCCAATTATTATATATCATAATAATAATCACTATATTTGTTCATTATTATTAATTTATGATTTTATAACAACAATATCACCTCATAATCATCTATTTATTGAGGTATATTCTTGTTGGGGTTGGTTTAACTGTATACTAGAATATTTATATTAATTTTATTAATGGATGAATATTAGTATTTAATTCCACATAATATACATCATAAATATGTAAATTATGTTTTTTATTTTGTTTTTAAGTATAATAATATATCATAACACATTATCTTTAAATGAAAAATTTGTTTTCTATGAATCATTGAAATATTATCTCCATAGAATTCAATAATAACCTTCATAAAACAAACCATAAAATAAAATTTAAATTTAGAATTGATTTTAAAAAATAATTTCACCAACTTTGTATGATATAAGAATTATGAACATTTGGGGGTGAATAAATAGCCACCTAACTAGTTCAAAATGATCAATATTACCCACACTAGTTATTAAAAATAGATAATAAGAAGAAATATATAGATATAAAATGATTACAAATGTAACTTATAATGGATTTTAGATATATAAAATTGTAATTAATTTTTTTATTAGATTTATGTTTTCAATACCAAATGATAGAGTGTATTTAACATTTTTAAAACACTAGGATAGGGGTTATTTAACTCAAAATTATATTTTTAGACATATTTCGTATTATGTATCATGATATATTTGATATGGTTCGATTTATACCTAATTTATTTATTTTAAAATATTCATGTAGTTAATAGAGTTTTCATATCGATATTAATTATTTTCAATAAATTTATTTTAATTCATTAGATACTATTTTTTAATAGAACACTTAGGATTTTGTTCTAATACTTGGTTCCCATTCATTTTTTTGTATTGGTTTTTCTATAGATATATATGTTTGATGGTTTTTTATTTTTTGTGAAATATTCTATTTAGTTTTCATCATTCAATTTTCTCTTGGTTTCCCCAATTTTTTTTGTTTAAAAATGAGTATTTTTTCCCTAACATTTGGTGGTGTAGGATTTACGCCTTGATAGTTGAATCGATGCGCTTATCCCCAGAAACCGTGCAGATAAGTTGTGTTTTTTGGATAATAGTAAATATTAATGACTCAATATGTATTTTAAATATAGGTGGGTAACAATGTGACTTAGTCCTCCTGTACAGTATGGAGTGCACTATTGCCACACAATTTGGTAAACTGTTTATGAAAAATTGTGTAACATGTCATAGTCCTTAAAAATTAAAAAAATTATATTTTTTTTCTCCCATGATTTATCCTTAGTTACACATCCATAAATTGCATTCTAGATTTATAGCCATGTGAGTCTTCCACATGCTTCCCTATAACTATTGGGAATCATTACATGGGTGATTTTGGTGTGGAATCATTAGGGGATCATCAAGTAAGTCACTTTCCTCTTGATTCAATCGACTTTCTAGGGGTATCATTCCATGTTTCTTGATCTCATATTCTATAGTAAGTAGAGTGGCCTAATTATGGTCTGATCTGGTCTTCTTGAGTGAGATCATGACATTTGTTCTTAAACATGACTTGTTATGGTCTTGTGGTAGTGTAGTTGGTGTTTCACATCATTTTCTACATTGTTCCAGGAAAATTGTTGGTTGTTTCATAGTCAAAAAACATTAGATAATTTTGACATACTTGTAAGGATCGTTAAATATGTTATATTATTTTATTGTGTGGCATGAAATTTGATTTGGAATGTTTTTGACATGTATGTTTTATGAAAATGGGGGTTTCAAAAGAAATGTTTATTTAGTGTATGGGAATAATTAAGGTGAGTCTTGGTGGGGTTTTTATTATTTTTTGAATGTATAGAAAATTATTTAAAATGAAAATTAGGAAAAAAGTGTATCGATAGTGGGGTTTTAGTGGAAAAGTAACTGCTTGAAATGTTGGGTTTTGTTATACACTTATAAATGTGATTTTTGAGTTATGTATACAATGTGTAGCACATTGTAAAATGAAATTAGTTTAATTGTGGATTTATAAAATGGATTGAAAGATTGAAATGGTTGGGATACATTTTTTTATTCTTGAGATTTATTACAAATGGGTTTCTTGAATTGTTCATGTGGTGAAAATTTATTTTAAAATTATTTTTGTTTCTGTAAAATGGAAGGTACTTTTCTAATGAATAAGCCTCATTTTCATGTAATGATTTGTGAAAGTAGGGTTTCCCTTTTTTCATTGATAATTATTTTTAAATGAGTTTATTTTTGTAAAATTTGAAATGGTACTAATCACAATGGGAATCATATATATCTAGGTGAGTGGACCAGATCCAATGAGTTATTGATATATAAGTGTCATTTCTTGGTATCAAATTTATGTATTGATGATTGAAGAATTAAATAACTATGATTATTATTGGATACCACTAGGCCTTTATGGTGTCCCCTCTTACTGGATTGTGTATGAGGAAGCTGATCATCATGGTAACTATACCATTTTTTGTTAAGGTGTGAGGTTCTAGTGTCTCCCTCATGTTAGATTACCCCATCAGATATACCCATGGGGAACTCGTTACACTTATGTGATGTGGTTCCAGTCATCCTAATTTGGTTGGATTTGGATGCATTTTAATTTAAAGACTATTTATCTTAGTAAAAGTCTAATTGTAAAAAATTTATTTTAAATGGGTTCTGCTAAAAATGGTTTCTCTTTAAAATTATTTCTTTGAAATTTTATAGAGGATTTTATGTAAATAAGTATGTTAAATTTAAATCTAATCTTGTATCATGGGATATTTTTCTTTCGGTGGAATTTTACTTTGTAATGGTTCAAAATCTACATACACCTTGGGGTGTATGTAGACTTTTCTTTGTGTGACCTAGGTAAATGCAAGAGGTTTCGTTATAATGATGGTGGATAAGGTTACTAGTGATCCATAATATAGGTTATAATGGTTGGGGATTGAGAATTATGTACCTTATGTTTTATGATGGTTTTTGGGAATTTTAGTTTTTTCTATTCCTCGTAGTATTTGTAGTATTTTTTTTAATGTTGTGGATCCTAGATTCTAAAAATTTTCATGTTTTGATTTGTTTTGGGTATTCATTTTTTAAATTTATTTTTTTGTTTAAGCATGTTCATTTAACTGGGTAAAATAATTCCCACAATATATTAACAATACCCAGACACTATTTTACAACCCGTAGATATCAGGAATTCCCTTCAAGCCGTGCAATGGACAAGGATGGGTGTTGGGTTTGATGGAACCTTGTTTTGGTTTGTGATAAAATGGTATCAAAGGAGGTTACAAACTTTTGGGTCACATTATATGGGGAAGAGTCTATATAGACCAGATCTAGGACTATTGGGACTTGATGTTCTAGTTGAAAATTGGGTGTCTAGAAAGCACACCTCGTGAAAAGAATCAAGTTACAATGGGATGTTAGGTTTATTATTGTTTTATTTGGTTCTTGAGGGTTATTTTTTGTTTTTAAATGTAAAGAGAATTGAGAGAAAGTTCTCAATGAGATCATAAGTCTTGGAAATCTATTTGGGGTAAGGGACATGGACCATGAAGACTCTATGTGAAGGTGACCAACATACACTAGTTTCCTCCATGATAAGTTTTAGGGTCCTTCTTGATTTTCAATTTTTTTTAAAACCACTATTTTGGAATTGAGAAAATTTTATTTAATGTGGTGGTGACTAAATTTTTGGAAAGGGTAAAATGGATTTTCAATATTTATTTTGAGAACACAATTATAAAAATGGATTTTTATTAAATTAACATTGGTTTAAAATTGGAATGTCTTACCGAGGATATATTTTTATAATCATTATCATAATCTTAATGAAATCATTTTTTTGAAAGAAGAAATATTTTAGAAAGAGGGATTGGAATTTGTTTTTAACCAAAGGATTTTTTCTTTTAATGGGATTAGTATTTTCAAATAAAATGAAATGTAATGCTTTGTGGTAGTTGGTAATGGTTTCTTATTAGGTGGTCGGTGATATTTCAATGATTTTTATGTGTTTTTTAAATGGGAATTAAATTGAAAAATTTGTCAGTTGAATCTGTTTTTGGAAAGGGGAAATTTTTTTCTTAATATTTGGTATTCCCACTAGTGACCACACGAATATGATATGTGTGGAAATGGTATGAGTTCTTAATTCTCATGAGAATATGAACACATGATACATTATGGAATACCTTTGGTGAGTGATCAACCTTCCATGTTTGTTTTCATTTCCAATGATCTTTTAAATGAAGATGTTATGTTTTTGTAACCAGATGTTTTGGGGCGTGTGTATTTATGATTTGAAATATTTTTTTTCAAAGTGTTTTGAATTTTAGAAATCCATTTTGTTGGAATGATGTTTCAATTTATCACTTTTTTCAATTATTTTATAATGAGATGATAGTTAGTGGGTTCATTAAATAATGTTTTAGGGAGCCTTTAATTAGTTCCCTTTGTGTGTGTGATGTGTGTTTGTGGTATTTTTTAATAATGGGTTTGTTTGGTTTGGTTATAAATATCATTATTGGCTAGTGTATACCCCCAAAAGTTTGAATTCATGTTCATAGTGAATCCACTATTCGTTCACCATTGGGATACCTTCCAGTTGATCAACCCATTGAATTTCTTTCTGAGTTTTAGAAGTAAAATCTCATATAACTTTTGTTCATGAAGAACCACTCAAGTTTGATGAGTGGATATAGAAAATTTAGGGAATCTAAAATCCCCATGAGTTATTTATTCTTTAAATGATGATTTTTTCTAACATAATGCTTGAACGTATGATCTATAAATTTCGAAGAGAAATTCTAGTAATGGAATGCTGCCCAATGATTTTGGTGTTGGTTGCGGTCTTAAAAGGCCTTTGGATCATTCAATGGCTTACCTTAATCATGAGATCAAGTTATTCCATTAGTGTGGAAATTCATTTCATATGATATATTTTGATCCATTTCTTGAAATTGGTTTCTATTTAGGTATCTATTTAAAGTCCCTTTCTTTGTAATGCTTCTTTTTAGGTAATGATCATGTTCGGTGGTGTTTTTTTGGGTCATGATTACATTCAAATGAAAAAGTAAATGTTATGGAATATATTGAGAACATGTATTTGAACATATTCACGTATTTCATTTAGGAATTATGTATTTCTCCATTTTAGATGGAGTTTTCCTCTGTGTATTCTTTTTTGTTGCATTTTTTCTCATTCAAGGTGAAAAAGGTCAATGCATGTTCATATTCTTAGTAATTTTCTTTGTGACGTGCCATACTAAGGATAATTAATTCCCTTATTATGTGGTGTTCATTTAGCTCTTCATGTAAATCTACATGATCTCTCACATGACAATATAAGATGTTCTGGTTGGGTATTTACAACTATTGGTTGCAATGAAGGACATTATTTAATAATCAGGGCTCCAACCATGGGCCACACAGTGATGTTAAAATGCAGTGAAGATACCCTCGGGTGTGAGGGACCACTGTAAATATTTTTTTCTTCTGTGTGGTAGATAGAGATAGTTTATGATTTATAGGAAGCTATTTTTTCCTGAATAGTCCCATTTTGTAGAAATAAATTTGTGGGCCTCATGTTCTTTTCGTGGGTTATGGGTTTTGAAAGCTCTTATATGGTTATGAGGATGCATGGAGTTCATGTGTCACTAAAATTATAAGGGTTCATATTTATCGATGTGAATCCATGTTTGGTTTCTCTAGTGCATTGTACCATTTTGAAATAGTTTTGGTTTAGTTTTGTTCCCACAATTATATGGTCATGTACTATGGCGATGGAAATTTGTATAGTCCTCTATTCTCAGTTTTGATTTTCTATTATTGGATCCCATGTGGATGGGTATGTATGATCATTATTACTATTCTGTGTGGGATGTCCCTTAGTTGGACAAATTCGGGATTCCTTGTTATTCATTATTATTTGGTTGATTTGGTTGGTTCCCATGGTGGGGAGACTGACCACATGTATCATAGAAATTAAATATGGAGTAAATCAATGATAACATGTTTTAAATTGGGGGGGTGTCCGTTCGGGCATCACTGTTTTGATAACCTAGTTTAGTTTTTGATTATTTATCGATAGTGTGTAGTGTTATTTTGGGCTATATATGTTTGTGTTCCATTGATGAGTAAAAAATTTTGATAGGTTGAACCCATCATTTTTCTTGAAGCAATGTTGTGGAGATATTATTGGGGAAGTAGTTTGGGTTCATTTTTCCATTTACGATAAGGGGTGTTAGTTTCATTAGGTAATTTATAAAATTTCTTTGTCTTTAAAGGTTGGATTATGTGGTTCATCGATCAACAAAAGGTGTTTTCAAATTCTATGGGTAGAAGGAATATGGTGGGGGAATCCATTCTGTCCTCCCAATTTAAAACATATAAAATTTTGTTTCGGTTCATGGTGCTCTTCCCCTGTTCTCATTTGATGTTTGATATGAATCCCCTAGAGCTATAATGGAGTATCAGTTATTTTTTGTGCATAAATAAATGTTATGTTTTTTTGGGGCATAATGTAATATGGTGGGGAGAGTTGTCACTACCAGGTTTCTGTACCCATTCATGGTTTCGATTAAATTTGGGTTGTTAGTTTTATTCTCAAGCTATGGGTGTGGGAATTTTTAATTTTTGCTGTATCATTCTATTAAGTTTTGATCATTATTTCTTCACGTGGTTTCCTTCTATTTATTTAAGAAAATTGATAAATTTTTATTTGTATGTAGCTGGTGAATTTTTTCCCATGTTAAATGAAAACTATGCACCTAGCACAGGAAACCGTGAAGTAAGGTGGTGTTTTTGGAGAGTGGTAAATCACATGGTTTCTTCATAGTCTTTTGAACCGTGACTGTAACCTCGTGACTTACTCCTCTTGGATTATAAGTATTTAATGGTTTACACACAGCTTGGTAAATCATATGGGAAAACTGTGTATCCTGTACAAATCATACAAAATTAAAATATTAACTTTGTATCCAATCTAGATTTAACCATATTTCCTTCTCAGTCGATCCCATTCGGTATTTTCAGCCATTTGATCCTACCCAAAGCTTCCATAGACTAATTTATAACAATTACCTAGGAGATTTATTATGGGAACATCGTGGGATCATCATTTAATACACTTTCCTCTTGATTTCATCATCTTTCTACGGTTTTCCCCCTTTTGAGGATCTCATATTTTCTAGTGGGTAGAGTGACATAATGATGTTTTGATCTTGTATTGATGAGTGAGATCATGAAATTTATTGAATAATTATTCTTATTTAAGGATGATTGAGGGTGAGATTGTTGTTTCAATTTATTTTCTAGAAAAACCCTAATGAAAGGTAACATGTTCTATACTGTAACAATTTTAGATGATTTTGATATGATGGTTTTACTCATTAAAAATATTCTATTATTTTCTTGTCTATTGATAAATGTTATTTGTAAATAGTTTGAGATTAATGTGTCATAAAAATGATGTTTTCAAGATAAATTTGATATTTTTATGTGCTTAATTATTGTGTCTCTTGGTGGTATTTTTATGTTTATGTAAAAGGTGAAAAAAAATTATTTCGAAGGAACATGAGATACAAGTGTATAGAAAGTGTGTTTATTAGGAAAATCAAATACTTAGAAAGTTGGTTATTCAAAAATTTATATAAATGTGATTTTAGAATTATGTAACTGATGTGTAGAACATTGTAAAAGGAAGTTGGTTTATGTGTGGACATAAAAAGGGTCCTGGCCCATTAAAATGGTTGGTTTAATTGTCTATTCATCGTGGGTTGTTTTCAAATGGGATTCATGAGTATTTCATGTTGTTAAAATTTATATTTAAAGAGTTTTTATTTGTGTAATATGGAAGGTACTTTACTTATTAAATGTTGGGATTCCATGTAATAATTTTTTTAAAGTGGGTTTTTTATTGTGTCCTTGGAAATGATTTGTGATTGTGGTGATTTTTTAATATGTGAAATTGTATTGTGAACTTATATAATCCTATATATATAATTGGGATGACTATATCTAGTATGCTAGAGATATATAAGTGAAATTTCTGTGTTTTACTTTGTTGGATTGATGATTACAACACAAACTAATCAAAGATGATGATTGGAGACCACTAATCGCATGTGGTGTCCCCTCCTAGTAGATAAACCATGAGAATGATGATGGTCATGGTTACTATACAAATTTTTACTAAGGTAAGAGGTTATAGTGTCTCACTCAAGCTTTATTACCAAATTTTATTTACTAATGGTTATATCTTGAGACTTTTGTGATGTGGTTCCATCCTATAACATATAGTGGACCTTGTGTGTAATTAATTTCAATGCATGATTATCATAGTAAAAGTTTCCTTTGGAAATTATACCTATAGAATTTATGTGCTAAAAATGGTTTTCAATTAAGGTGTTTTTTGTAAAATTTTCAAAGGCTTTTACTTAAATATGCATGTTAGACATTCTTTTAATGTTTTAACATGGAATATTTTTCATTTTGTGGCATCCTACTGGGATTTGGATCATAGCCTATATACACATTTGGGTGTATCTATTCTTTTCATTGTGTGACCCAGTTAAAGGAATGATGTGTCAAGATGGTAATAGTGGATCAAGTTTCTAGTGCTCGTTATTATATGTGTTGGAAGTAGTGTCTGGATGGTGATGTCCATCATGATTCACTGAGGTTTTTGTGTTGTTTTGTGTTTTCCTTTCTACATAGTATTTTTTTGGTTAATGTTGTCAAACCATGATTATATAAATTATTATGTATTGTTTGGTTTTTGTTATGAAAGAACTTATTATAACCCTAAAGATATCAGGAATTCCCTTCAGTCTATTCCATGGACTGGGCCAGGTGTCTTATTGGATGGCTTCCTTGTTTGGTTATTGATAGTTATGGAGGTTTATGATTAAAATTTTAAAAACTAGTATGGTTTTTTATTTAAAACATTATATTCAAATAATGATTTTATCTGAATGTCAAATATTTTTTTAAATTATAATTAGTTATAAAAAAATAAATTTATTTTTTATATTAATGAGGTTTTACATGCCCCCTCTTAAATTCAGCTCCCCATAACACATATTTTATCCAATGTATTTCTTGTTAGTGAAATAGAACCCATCTCTTCTTCTCAACTCGGATCCACAATTTTTTATAAATATATTCATTAGATTAATTTTTGAGTGTCTATACCTAGGATTTGAAAAATTATTATTGTTATTTTATATGAAAATATAATTTTTTTAATATTTTAATATAAATTTTTAAATTTTTAATATAAATTTTTAACAGTTACATCATTACAAAATTTCTAAAAATGTGAAAATCGCCACTATTTAACATTTATGTGGTAAAATTTCTCTGTTCTGTTGTTATGATTTTCTATGAATAATTATATATATATTTAATTTATTTCAAAAATAAATTATGTTTCTTCTAGTTTTATAAAAAATTTCAATAATTTTATTAATTGATCATGAATATCACTTATTTATAATGTTTTTTTCTAAAACATCTAAAAAAAATTTCATATATATTATTGTAAAATGATAAAATATATGCTTGATCAACTATATTATTCAAATAATTTGGTACAATTTATTTCACAATATTTTTTATGAAATGTTATTTTACCTGAAGAAAATTTCAACACCCTAGGATTTTGAAAAAGTAATATCATTTTCAATTGTGTGAACGACAGAAAAAAGAAATCATAAAAGAAACACAACACCCTATGACATTAGAATATATTTAATCTTTTTAAATATAATCTTTATATATAATGAAATAAATCAAACACAAGGTTTGAAAAAAATTAGATAATCTATTAAAATATTCTCATTTAAATATGAGCATTATAACATAGTTGTTATGTTGGTAAGTCTGAATAGTGTACGGACTAGTCCTTAAATAATTTACATTTTTTTTATATTAAAAATATAAATCTATTTATATTCCCTAATATCATTTAGGTTTAAATTTTAATATAATTTGGAGAAATATTACCAATTCGTCACATAAAATATAATAGTAATATTACACTTAGTATCGATTTTTTCTAATGAAGGAAACCATTTTAAAATAAAACATGTTTTCTCTTCATGTAAAATCATCACAGTCTTCCCATACTCACATATTTGTATCTATTCACTCTTAAATACTATGAAATATTTTAATAACATTAGTTGATAACAACATATAATTAAAGGATATATGTTATGTGAGAATGTTATTCCAGTAAAAATCCAATAAAAACATTTTCATAAAACATATCTTTCTATTTGAAAAAATGAATAATCTTGTCAAAATTATAAATATCATACCATTTTAAAATAAACTAATTATAATGAATATAATATACAAGTAGTTAACTTGGAAAATAATTTAATAAATCACTCTTACAATTGATGTAACATATATGGCCAACTTCCAACTCTATAGTACCCAATGCATTATAGGTTTTCATGTAACCACTCTTCCATGGTTGGTCATGAAACAACACATCATTGGTTTATCACATAACAACATATATTTTTTTATCCCAAAACATCCTTAAATTTAAAAAATTCCCATGATCTAAAACATAATCATAAATCATTAATGATTTATTCAAAAAAATCATCGATGAAAATGAACTTTTCATTTTGAAATCACTTATTTTGAAAAAGAATGTATGTACAGTGGAAACTATTTAACATAAAATTATCTATATAAACATGTTAATTATTCATTGAAATATTAAATATACATGATATAATAAAATTACATTAATTTCATATATTTAATAAAAACATTCTTATGGAAAAAAGGAACATTAAATGACTATTATTAAAATAATCTCCCACAACAATATCATACATTTAACATGATCATAAATAAATGGTATAGATTATGAATTTTAATTTTAAATAAAATAAAACTAGAAATAAATCATAATGAATTTAAAATTTCATTTAATATATAATGATAGAAATACATTATTATAGAAGTTGATGTTTAACATAAAGAATGGAAATTTGGTTATGAATTCCCTTGCCTCTCATTCAAATTCCACCAAACATGATAAAAACTCCTGAATAATATTTTACTGAATGTTATTTACCCATTAAATAACATTATTAATATTTATTATTTATTAGGTGATGATTTTATAAAATATTATGACCTATTCATTGCTATTATTTCTTTATTTTCATGGTTTTATGTGTTTTGGATTCATGTTTTCATGATTGATTCATTTGTGTATTATTATGGATATTAATGTAAAATGAAATTATAGATACATAAGTGTAAATAAATAATATTACCAGATATCTATAGATATTAATTTTTCCACATATCATTTTTAATTCTTAAATGACAATGATTCATTAGATAAAATATTAATGAAAAATGTTTACTTTATTTTGTATGTTTTTTGAACAAAAAGATGCAGTTTCATCATATCCAATATTAGGTGTGTATGTTAGTCATAGAACAAGAAATATATTAATATATACCTATTTAAATAATATTTAACTATAAATAATCTTTTAGTAGCCTTCATGAAGGTGGTAATGGAAATTGAAAAATCATTATTTACTAAGAGGGTAAAATAACATTATTTGGACAATAGTTTTGTTTCTTTTTGAATAAGAAAAGATTATAAATCAATTGAATATGAGATATTATATTATAAAAATAAAAATAAAATATATATATTATTTTTTAGTTATAATTCATTTATGGATGGATGATGTGATGATAATTTAGTAAAAGAAATGAAATTAAGTGATGTGTTTTGAGAAAAATACATATTGAATCCCTACTCCTTTAAGGACCGCATATAGACATTTAAAATACTATTTAGGTGATAAAATAAGATCAATATACTGATGATATTTATACGGTTTTATTTGGGAAGATATTTTTGGTGTTAAATGGCTTTTGATTCAAAATGGGGTTATATGTGTACTTGAATAGAGGTGGGTTTATGTGATAAAAATAAAGATTGTTTTGTATTTAAGGAAAAGACATTGAGGTTGAATTAATTTCAATGAAACTAGATGATATACAATATTGTATATGATTTCCATGATCTGTATGCATGTTAATGAACTATTAACTGTTGTAATTTTTAGTTTTGTTAATCTTGTACCTTTTTACATTAACCTGTGTCATTATTTTACTATTGTTGAGGTAAATAAATTATTTACAATGGTAATTTTTATAAATTTTTTTTTTAAATTTACCTTAATATATAATTCACACGATATTATTCGAAAAATTCAATATTTTTTACCTAATTAAATTCTTATAAAAAATTAATATTTATTCATTATAAAAAACGAAATAGAATGATTTTAAAGTGAAAAGATCAAATGTTTGAACTATTTTTTATAAAATGAGAATGTGAAATTGTTTCTAGTGAAATAAATTTGATTGATTTATATATATTTTAAATAATAATATATTATATAAAAATTATAATATAATTTTACTATATAAATAAATCACATGAAAAATAGTTTTCAATTAAAATTCAATATTTTACACAATTCATAAAAAATAAAAATCGTCAGAACGACATAAAAAAATCATCCCTAAGATAATATTTATATTACTCATTGAAATTTGTCAAATAAAGTTACAAAAGTGTAAAAATATATTTAAAAAAATAAATCCCTCAAAATATATGAAAACTACATTAAAATAATATATATTTTATGCTTAATGTATGATTTATTCTTCCCTCAATCCCATAAAAATTTTCGAATGAATTTAGAAACATAATTTTCAATATATCAAATATATATATTTTTTAAGATCAATCAGTAATAGTGATTAATATAATTAAATATTTCTAATAAATTTGATAATAAAAAATTCTATTGGAATATGTGTTGTCACATTCTCCCCCATATCTAGAAGTTTCGTCATAAAAATTTTATTCACATACTAAAATTGAAGTGATATTTTTCAAAAATATAATTTTCAAATTCCCATGTTTCTTCTTCATCCAATTTATTTTTCCATAAATTCATGAATTGATGAAAAAAGGTATTATGAAACACTTTTTTTATACATCATTGTACCTAAACTGGTTTTTCGTCACAATAAAGATTCTCTTCCAACTGAACCACTTCATGGCACAAAACATGGGATAAATTCGGAAAACAATTTCATAACATTGATAAATTATATAAATTGTATAAATGGGATTAAATAACAGGGAATTCCACTTGGTATGATATTTATCTGACCTTATCAAGGATTTCATATGGCCTAATAAAATTTGAGACAACTTCCCAATCTTACCAAAATATATTACACCTTTACATTGAAAATCATTGAGAAATCATGATCACCTATCGCAAAAAAATGATCCTTCCTCCAGTAATCAACAATTTTTTTTCTTTTTCTAGGATGACTTCATGTATTTATAAATTATAATAACTTTTTCAACTATATCCTCAAAAAATTATTTTCCCAACATTTTCATTTCTTGTACATCATCCCAAAAAGGTGGTTCTCAACACCACATTCCATATAATTACTCAAATGGTTCCATATGTATAGTGGTAAAATATATTTTTATAAGAAAACATATGTAAAGATATATATTTATCCGAACATTCCTGGAAGTCGATGGAATATGATTCGATGCATATATTCTATTTCCTGAATTATTCACATGAACTATACATTAGACTGTGGATGAAAAAGTATTGCTGAAACTTAATTCAGTTCTCAAAGACATTTGTAGTTCCTTCAATAAATTAAGAGTAATATTTTCTTCATGGTCAGATATAATGGAAAAGTATCTCCATGTAACAAAAATATATTCTTAATTTAATTTTGTGAAATATTATATAAGTACCTTGTATACGGAATAGGAATGAAATGTCCAAATTTAGTCCTTCAATCACCAATATCAGAAATATCAAAGTTTCCTTGAGAATTATTTGGAAATCATTCTATGATATCAATGGATATATTATCCCATTTCTACTCTACTATTGTAAATGGTTTAAGAAAACCCTTAAACAATTGTTGTTATACATTAACCAACTTACAAGTCAAACACTTCATAGTAAATTCATAAAAATAGTTTTCAATTAAATTACACCACTAATTCTCTTAAGGGTCTTTGAATAGCATAATGATGACAGGATAAACTATAAATGGATAACTATGAGCTTAAATTAACAAATATTTCTCTAACTATGAATCCCATGGTACACATAATCACATCCAGTATCTTATAACATAATCTTTATCAATTTAAATTAAAACAACTTACAATTTTAACCACGTCTACCTTTTTATAACTCATTTTTCTTCTTTTGATCTTTCATTATTCTATTCGAATGAGTCGACTGTACTAAATCCTAAAACAAAATAGTTTAAATACCTACACTTAAAACATCTAATAAAAAATTCATCATTTAAGTAATCACATGTTTACTTTATTAATGTATTATGGTTAAGGATGTATGTTATTTTTCATTCAGGCATCATCCACGTTGATTTCATTTATAGGATGTTAAATGATTGTGCAATAATGATCCGTAATCAATTATATCTATCTTATATACCTTATGTTCAAATAATTATGTGTAAATATATACATTACACTTCTATGATCTTTTTATATTTCAGATTTGGATCCATATAATTGGAATCTATAAAATTTTAAAGATAAAATCATATCTCCCAATTAGAAATCTTATGTTGGATTATTTTTCTCAAAATGTATTGTGTTGATAAATTTATAAGAAAATACATAATAATTATTTAATATAATGTGACTGAGTACCTTCAATGAAAAATCACTATAGATAACAAAATCAAAATTCCACATGGGTAGGTCCGAAACTCGAGCATTTACCAATCTTATTTTTTTATTCATTTAAAAAATAATCAAAATCGTTTTCCTAAATAAATTTAACACATTTTTAAGTTATCTTTTCTAGTGGGATTTATAACCATGAAAATTGTTAAATAAATAGTCAACAAATGCCTATTAATACAAGAAAACATTGAATTTTAATAACTTTTTTTTGTTTTTTCTATTTATTTACTACATTTGTTTTTTTGAGATAAACCATAATTCCATATTTACTTATAATATTCCAATGAAAATGAATATTTTTATCCAAAAATCACATTTTCAAAATATTCATTATCACACAATGTTTTACTAATTAAATATTTTCTTTTTTCTCAGTTTATATTTTTTCATTTAATTATATAATAAGTTTAAGCTCTTTGATATTTAAATTAATTGTTTTAGGATATTTTTTTATTTCAAGTTTTAGGTATATGGTAATGAGGGAAATATGATGTAATATGATATTGGGATTCTTTTAAATTTGTTTGGACCTTTAACAATTAGGGTTCCATAAGATGGCACACAGTTTGGTCCAAATAGTGCAGACCCCGGTAGAAACCACGTGGGTCCTATGTTGTCTCTGTTCAAGGGTGCCTGGCCTGAGTAAGGATAACCATACAATGAGAACACCAATCACAAGGTGATGTAATTTTAATAGAACCTTGTCACTTTTATGGTGCATGTTTTAAAAACCATGTGACCAAACTATATAGGTACCCACTATGTCCAGTAAGGGGGTTCAATATAAGAGCATGGTTTGGGAAACCATGAGACCTAACAGTAAACAGTTTCCATGTGTCTTAACATGATAATTTTATATTCAACAATATCTTATTTTTTAAACCAAAAATCATGTTTTCCTACTATATTGTCTCATGAAATCTATGTGAGAACCTAATTTCCTTTACAATCCTCCTCCTCCTTCACAAACATAGATCTAAGTGATTTCATCATGTTTTGGGTGTGAATCATCATTGTAATATCCTTCACTCTCTTACATCCTATTAATTCTTCCATTTTCTCTTAATGTAATATTCTTCCTAAGTGTTGTGAATCTATAGTTCATGTTTCATTGAGTCTAATATTTGGGTTTTTTTAATTGTTCTCTTGGATGTTTCTTCTTATTGGGACCATTATAGAGTTTTTTTGGTTGGTGTTATTGAAGTGCTTGTGGTTTACGGTAGGTTTTCCTTTGTATATGTACTGTACATTTAAGAATAGTTCATTTATAAATTTTTCGAATATGATTGGATATTAACTAGTTATTTATAATTTTTAGAAGAAAAAATTAATATAAAATTTTGTGATCTCCATCTTTTTTTTAATTTTAACTAGCTTTTTGCCTAGGTTTTTCGTTCCATGTGTTTGATAACATGATCCTTTTAATTTTCAACATTATTATTGGATTTTAAATTTTTTTTAGAATTATAAATGTATTTGTATTAAAAAATGGTGGTTTTGAGTTTCATAAATGGTTTTGGAATTACATTATATTTAAAATGATGTGTTTGACTCATTTGGGAAATGGGTGGTATCTTGAATAGTGTTTTTGGCACATTTGGAACTTTTATAAATTTTTTTCTCTTAATAAATATCCATGGATGATCATATTTCCTTGGTAATGTTTATGGGATGTGAGGTTCTTGATTTAGGACTCCCTTTTGATAAAATCATTTAATGAAGGTGGACTGGTCCTTAGAGTTTTTTGGGGCGATAATTTTATGTTTCTTATGTGTGTGATACATGTATAGATGGATGGTTTTATTGTTTTTTTTGTTTGGATAACCCTAGAATATTCATGAAAAGGAACATTGTATATCTATAAGATTTTGAGTGAAAAATTGATACACTCTCTTAGGATTATTCTATTGATTGATTCCCAAAGTATAGAACATTCTCTACTTTGGGATTGTTACTCTCAGTTAGTCCGTGCAGTGCAAGACCAAGAGTGCTTGAGAAATTGATCTCATAAGATGACGGTTTTCTATTAAATGAGTTAGGTTTTTGTTTGTTTATGATTATACACTAAACACATAGTTCATCCCATGTTCATTGGAAGTTATTTATCAATGGAAAGTGATTTTGATTCCCTGTTTTGTTAGTTACAAAAAAATTCTATATTCTATTTCCCTTTTTATGTGATCATTACTTCTTCTCATTTATGGGGTTTTCCTCCTTGATAAATGTGATTTGATTGTTTATGGATCTTTATAAAAAATGTATAATTTTTTTTACATTTCCTTTCAGCCATTTTGTGTATATACAGTATTCTTTCCCATTAAAAATATAACATCTCCTTTTTTGGAATGGAATATATTTTTTCTTGTTTGTTTTTGTTTGGATCACCCAGAATATATTTCTTAATGAAAAAGATAAATTGGTCGTGATTTCATTTGGGTTTTGATGTTAGGCTATACTTATTTTCAATCTATGTAATGATGTTGTTCATTTTATATAATTATTATGTTGGACTACATTGTTTATTGCTACTCTTCAGTTAAATTTTTTTATAAATCATTCCTTTTTGTTCTCTTAGATTACCTTGGTGATTTTCACTAGTTCGAGTAAATTAAGAACACCTCTCAGGCCTTGTCAAGGGAAGTTATCTATGACCTATTTGGGGTCAAATCTGGTTGGTTTGGGAAATTCAATATAACATCTTTTATTTAAGGGTTTTCCCAAAAAATAGAAATATTTTTTTTTCATGATCCTTAAAAAAAATTGAATAACCAATATAACACAACATATATAACCATAACCACAAAAAGTTCCAAATAATGAAGAATAATACTATTCATAAGTACCATTAATTTTGTAGGGTCATTTATCATCATAAATAGCATAACAAAAAATGTATTATTCCCATATCTAGTCTGTAATGCTATTTTTGGAATTTCATACTAATTCACCTTTAGTTGATGGTACCCTGACCTGAGATCAATATTTGAAATGTTATTCTCTCCCTAGCGATGATAAAAATATCATCGATATGTGGAAATGTGTAATTTTTCAAAACATTGATGTCATTCAAATATCTATAATCAATAAAATCCTCATCGACCAATCTTTCATTAAAAAAATAGGATCATCCCATGATAATATTCAAGGTTGAATGAAACCATTATCTATAAATCCATGAAAATTTATTTTTAGTTATAAAGGGTTTACTTGTCTCATTCTATAAAGGGGTTTTCAATTTGTATTATCATTAGGGACTATGAAAATAGTAAACTCAACTAATCAATATGTAATAATAAAATGAAAATCATCTAGAAAAATTTTCATGTATTTATTCAAAATTGGGACATCACTAATCTAAAAAGCTATATTTTATTTCAAAAAAATGTTCTTATTATCTTTGACTCCCATTTAATATCAATTTCACAATTTTTTTAGTTTATTAAAGGTATGATATCAATGAAAAAAATAGTCTAAACTCCATAATCTACATTATAATGGTGAACTAAAATCCAATCCATACCAAAATTAATATCAATATCAACTATTGTTAGAAAAACAAGATATTAAATCAATACAATTTCACTTACAATAATAGAATGATTCTTATAAATCTTTGTTTCCTTGATAGATCCTCCCAGTGCCTTTACCAATTGATCTAGCATATATTGATGATGTTATATTCCTAATATTATTTTAATTTTCTCTGAAATGAAACAATGTGTAGATCTAATGTCAATCAAGGTATTCACAAATTTTGAAAATTAAAGTAACATACATGTCACTAATTCACTTGACAACCCCACTCAACTATCACAGTATAAAAAGACTTTTATACACCGTTTTATTTTATATATTGTTGATTATACCATGATTAACTAAATTTGGACACAACATCACATAATATCTGAACATAATGTAATTAAATCATCTTACCATCATATTTTCCTTACTTATCTTCTCATTTTTCTTAATTTCATGAGCCATGTTACTAATAATTTCACATCGAGATAATTTACCATATTTTTAGAGATATTCCCCAGGGTTCTTATTACCACACCGTTCACAAGTTGGGAGATTAATTTTCTTATCACCAAATTCCATTAATTAATATATCCCAAATTCCATCAAACCTGACTGTTATTTTTTCTAGAAATCACATGGAATATAATTTCTAGCAAAATCAATATCAACATTTTCATCATAATGAAAAATATTTTCATAAATTTTAAACTGTCATGAATATAGATATCTTTATAAAATTAGTTTCAATCTAGACAAAAATATATTATCTTTACTAACGATGGGCCAAAAAAATTTGGATTGTACAAGGCTAGTCTTCAAAAGATGGCTTCTAATAAAGCCATAAAATCATCATCTTTCAATCTTAGTTCCATGATTTTTTTTCCATTCTAGGTTGAATAGTCATAGAAAAATACATTTTTAGAAAATTATTCATAATAAAATCACATTCTATAACATCTTTATCATATTTATATCTATTATTCATGGCTATAGAATAACAATAATTGAATTCGCCTTTAAAATGATAAACAGATAGGTTTAACTTTTAGAGTTATGGATATCCAAGGAATTCTAATATCTTTTCAGGAGAGTTGATACATCCATCAACTACCCCTATATCTTGAGATCCAAAAAATGGAGAATGATTCTATATAAAATTCTCCACTAAAGACATTTTTCTCTATATTTGATCCAGCAGATCACTTTCATGGATTCCACTACCATTTATCCCTTGTTTTAATTGATCAATCATTATGACAGTCTATTTTGTTCTAATTCAAACCATATATAGATGTTGATTTGGAATCATATATTTCATATTATGCCTTCCCTCCACAGCTAAATTATTTCCTCAATGAAATTCCATTATGAAAAAAATATTACCTGAAATAATATGGTAATCCTCAACTGATTTAACATTTAAAAAAATTGTAAATTTAAAATAATTAATGGGTATTCTATTAGAATTAACATAACCACTAATGTTATCTAAATCACATTCTAATACCAACATAAGTACTAGTCCTTATGACATACATATTTTTTTTATTTTTAAACAAAAAATAGAAATTTTTCACAAAGATTTATTATATATATGGTTTTAGAGAACATGGAAAACTCTTACAAAGTAAACCAATTTATTAAAACTAGAATATTGTACGTGGAATCTATTTATTCCACCAAACCCTTATAAAAGAAAACATTTTTTATCTTCATGTAAATATATATATTGTTTTTCCCTTTTTCTCACCCTTATAGTTATTATTCATTATATCCCATGATTTTTATTAAAACATTGGAAGAGCATAATAGCTAATAAATGTATATAAATGAATGTAAAATATATTCTAGTGAAAATCTATAAGAACATTTTCTTAAAAACATATATTTTTATTCATAAAAAAGAAATAATAAGTTCAAAAATATCTATATATTAAATTATGAAAATAAAATCACAAGAATGAATATAATATGACTGAATTTAAGTTGGGACATCATTTTAAAAATCGTATTTATAGGCGGAGTAACCAATATGGCCATCCTCCAACTCTGGAGTACCTAAAGAATTTTACGTAGTCATGTAAACACCCATACCTAGATTACCATGAAAGAACACCTCATTGGTCTATTGTATAACCGTATTTCATTGTTTTATCAGGTAACATCCCATTATTATTAACAATTCCCATGAAAAACAACTTATATGTAGATCATGAAAATTTCCTCTAAAAAATAATTGTTGATGAAAGTGAACTTTTAATTTCGAAAATCACTGATTTTGGAAAACTACACTTTCACAAGATATCATATTTTATTGGAATGTGATAATATAATCATATAAGGTAATAATATAAATATTTTGTATCCATTAAATTATAAAATTCCATTATTTTAGAATATGAATTAAAAACATTGTTTTGGAAATTTGAACTTTAAAAAAGTATTTTAAAATAATGTCCCTTAAAAAAGCAAACATTTTACGTGAGAGTAAAAAAATGAATAGATTAGGTATATTTTTTATAGATTCACATAAAACAAGAGGATATACTATATAACAAAAATAATTCATTTTGTACATACTTTTATAAATACATTGTCAAATAAGTCGATGTTTAACCAAAATTGTAGAAATTGGGTTAAGAATTCCATTTCCTCTCATTTGAAACCATCTAAAATGTCAAAAAATCTTATACAATAGTTTAAATAATTTTATTAACTCATTAATGAAGTATATTGATATTAATAATACCTTATGTGATGATTTTATAACATCTTAGGATAATTTCATTTATATAATTTCATTATTTTCATGGATTCAGGGGTGTTTGCTTCATGTTTTCTTGATCGAATAATTTGTGTATAAATATGGATATTATCGAGAAATAGAATTAAAAATCCATAAGTGTAATGGAATATTATTAATTAAAATCCATATATATGAATTTTCCCATATTTATTTTTTTAATTCTAATATGAAGATAATTAATTAGATAAAACAGTAATGATAAATGTTTAAATTTATATTTCTGGTTTTTCTCAAAAAAAACCCAAAAAAATTATTTTATTTAATATTATGTATGTATATTAGTTACATATTGTGAAATATATTATAATTTACCTATTTAAATATAATTTAAAAATAATTAATCTTGTAAGACCACCCCTGAATGTCGAAATGGGAAATGAAAAATCATTATTCGTGGAGACTTGATACTGAACAATCATGGACAATAGTTTTATTCCATTGAGTAAGAGAAGATGAAAATTGGAATGAATATTATATATTACATTAGAATCAAAATTATATATTAAATAAATTATTATAGAGTTATTATTCTATTATGGATAAATGAGGCGAGTAGAAAGAAGAAGAATAAATGAAATTATGAAAGGTGTTTTAAGAAAATTTACAATTGAATTTCATCTCCATTAAGCACCCCTTTAATACCATAGAAACGATCATTGGGTGTAAAAACATCAGTTATACATGTTGAGAGTAATGTGGAGAGTTTTGGAATGATATTTGAGGATCTAAGAGTATTTTTAGTAAAAATGGGGTGGTGATTGATGGAATTTATACATGAGGAGACGTGGGTTTAAGTGATTAAAATAATTATTATATTATATTTAAGGGAAACCACATAATGGTTTAATTTCTTTTCATGACCATGGATGATAATTAATATTTTATAGGATTTATAGGGTCTAGAAACACCCAAAAAACCATTAAATGTTGCAATGTTTAGTTATATTCTACTTTTACCTTATAACTCTAACACTTATCATTATTTTACCTATATGGTAGCAAATAATATTTTTACCGTGGTAAATTTTTTATACATAAAAATGAAATTGACATAAGAACCTAAATGGGAGAATTTAATTCAATATTTTGAATCCATTTTATCAATATTAATTGACATAATTAGAAGAATTATATTCAAAATTAATCCCACTGACAAAATGAAAATGTGGGTTTTTAATGGGAAAATCTCAAAATTTTGAGATGCTTTTATTACAAATAAAATTTAAAATTATTTCCAATTCCATAAATTAAATATATCTATATATAATATAACTATTTATAAATTTGAAAAAATCAATAATATAATATAATTTTAATAATAAAGTATATGAACAAAGTAGTTTTCAAATAAAATGTTGTGTATTTTACTATTAACCAAAAATTGAAACATATCAAAAAAAATTAACTCTAATAAAATTTCAAATCCCTATTTAAAAAATGATGTTTATTTTGGAAAATAAAATTTTTTAGTTTCAAAATATAGTTTTAAATCAAGAGTTCCATCAAATAATGGAAAAATACTTTTAGGAAAATATATATTCTTATGCATAAATTGGATTTAGTATTACTTTAATCTTATAAAACATATTAGATAAAATTAGGGAAATATGTTTTAATATATTGCACATATATTTCATTA
This sequence comes from Viscum album, assembly GCA_963277665.1. Classification (NCBI taxonomy): domain Eukaryota; kingdom Viridiplantae; phylum Streptophyta; class Magnoliopsida; order Santalales; family Viscaceae; genus Viscum; species Viscum album. The sequence continues at coordinate 1,092,422,426 of OY728130.1, forward strand.
AGATAATTTATTAATAGTGATTAATTTAATTTAAGAATACAAATAAATTTTAGAACAAAAAATTATCTTAGTATCTATGTTGTCACAAATATTTCTAACTCGGTTATAAAAATTATACTTTTTCTATGCATATAAAATATAAAATAATTGGTTATAAATTTATTATAAATTAAATAAAAACAATTTTATATAAATATAAATGTTTTCGTTAAATTTTATTTTTCTAAAAGTTGGTCCAGTTTCACTTTTCCAAAAATTTTATAAAACTAAATTTTTCAAAATTTAGAAAAATTATTAGAAAATATAAACTTCATTTATGAAATATACATGTTAGAGTTATCTTTGAGTTGATTGTTTATAATTAATGGGAAATATTAATTTTTTAATGAATATTGAATATACTGATTTTTAATTAAAAAATGAATTTTTGTTTCAATTATTTATAAAGATAAATTATATTTTAAATTAGTTTTATTGTAAAATTAGATTAATTTTATGTATAACTATCCAGTTATGTCCATTTGAATCATATTCATATTAAATTTTTATAAAAAACATTTTAAGAATTTTAATATTTTTTCTTTGAAAACATTTTTTATCATCACATTTCTGACATTAATTTAAAATTATATTTATATAATTATGTGACTATAAATAGGAAAAATGAATCAAATATTTGTAATATATGTAATTTATATTATATAATACGTTTAACAATGTTATTGACCCAAATTTATAGAAAAAATAGTAAAAATTAATTACCACGTTTAAGGTTAAAATGGGTTTCCCTAGGGGTAAACTAAAAAGATAAGGGTATGTTTAACATAAACATATATCTAAAATATATTGTAATGAACTATTTACACCTTATAATGTCTAATTATCTATAATAATATATTTTAGACCCATGAGAAATGTGAAAAACGTGTGTACACATTTTCTCATTTATATAATTACGCATGCTCCACACACCTAACATATAAAAGGCGAAAAATCCCTTATTTTTTCACACATTGAATTTTTTTTGGGTTTAGCCAAGACCAACCTGAATAAATATCCAAATACCTTCCCATAATCTTAGATTTATAGGTTTTCTTTGAAATATAATAATTGTATTCTTTAGATATAATCACAAAGAGGTGATCCGAGAATAGGTATAATTCCTAACAAATAATTTTGTATTTCTTCTTCCATACATTGAAATCATGGTCATTTATGATTTCAAAATTACAGAAATATATACCATATACTGAGATGATATTATATTTGTTTCTCGACCTATATCAATCTTATATTCTATCCAATTGGAAACAATAATGCCGCTAAAGTTTATGGTGGACTACCACCTCCCAAACCAATGAGAAATGGTTTCCATAAAAACCTCTCAGAGTTGGTTATGATCATGTATATGAAGTATAATTATGATATTTATAATATAATTATACCTAGGGATTAATTATATCATACAAACCTTTTTTATTTTTAATTCCATTATTCATATGATAACAACGCTCGTTTGTATAACAAACTACCTCCTTACGAAACGAATAGTATTATTTTGTACATATTAAATTACATAGAAGGTATTAAGGGTATTTTTAATTAATAGATGTGATATAAATGTTATTATTATGATACTCACAACATATTTATCATTTTAAAAATTAAATATTTCATTTTTTTGTTATAATAAAAAATGATAACTCTGTTTTCATACATGTGGAGTTCTACCTTCACGGAGGGATGTGACTTTCTATTTCTCATCACACCACATGAATGATATATATATATATATATATATATATATATATATCTCTGTGTGTGTTTTTTTGTGTATGAGTGTGTATTTATATAATTAATATGGTTTGTATGTTATTATGTTCCTTCTATAAATATAAAATAATACTCACCTTCTTTATATAATAATAATTGAAAGTGGAAACAATAATCATTCATACCTACGACCTAACATTTCAATGATTGTAGCATAGTTTAGTTTTTAAAATCAAACATCTTGTTTGGTTTAAAAATTATAATTTTACTAATACTATGATAATTATTTATATAATATAATTCTGTATATGTTTAAATAGTGACACAATAGACAACAGATATCCTAAAAAGTCATTTTTCACATGAAAGGAAAATACCATCGCAACATCTGTCTTAAATAAATTTTACTGTCTCATTAGATACAACATGGTAATAAGTAAAATAAGAGGACTATTAATTTTTAAATTGGATCTAAAAAATTATTTATGTATAATAATTTTCTTCTCCAGGATGGTAAAAAATGTATGTCATGAGTCGGACTAGAGGTAGTGGACTTTATCTCAATTTATCTTCATTAAATAATATTGTAATTTTACACTCTAAATTTATATTATACGAAGTATATTCTTACCATTTGACATGTAAATTTATGATTCCATATTAATTCATGTATTTTAAATATTCAATATGAATAATTTCATCCAAGGTGACTGGACATAAATGATACTAAGTGTTAATGAATTCCATAAGTAATTTCATTTCATTGGGTTATAATAAATCTTTATCATCTCTGACATTCAAATATAATGTGTGAAATTACTATTGATTATGCTGTTATTTATTTCCCGATTATTAATTTGGATTTGAATTTGATATAGATAACTCATTCATTGATTAATTCTAACTTCAAAGTTATGATCATTTCAAGGGATATCAAGCTCATTACCATTTCATTGAGTCATAATTGATAATATGAACCTATTCACATTCATGTGGTTGATAAACTATACATTTTATATAATTAACATGAATCCCATTTTATTCATGATTTTATTTTTAAAAGATATATTCCATAGAATTTTATGGTCACTTCTAATTTGTTATTTAATTTTTTGTGATTATGATCCTTCTATTGATAAAATCACTTTCTTGTGATCATATAACATTTGGAATTAAATTTATCTTAAATATCCACATTCTTTTTTCATGGATATGATAATTTCCAAAACCATATAACATTTTTACAAATAGTTTTTACATTGGATATTTTTTGAATATATACTGAAATATAGATATGTCAATATTGTTTATTACATAAGGAATCATGATCAATCATAACAATATTCATGAATCAAATAGATTATAATATCTCTGAGGAATTATTTAGACATGTAGTGATGGGTGGGATCTAGAAATATACAGATTCTTTATGCATTGACAGTTCTCATGATGAATATTAGTAAGCTATAATTAAATGTGTTTTTAAATATAGTTTTAAATCATCTAATTAATGGTCAATATGGTAGTTATATCACATGCTAAAGAAGAAAATATCTAATTATTAATAACACTTTTCATTATCAATGTCTTTATTATTATCCATGATATTTTTGTAATGATATTATCTATGGATGAATTTCAATCTTATTTTATTTATTCATGGTATGTGTTATTATTTATTTAACATTCCATATTTATTATGCCTTTACATACATAATAGTGAACATAATTAAATGGAATTTGTGTTTTGGTATTTACTTTTCTATTTCAGTTAAGCATATTGAATCCTGATATATTCCTATATATATAAACCCTAATGATCATTTAAAATTGCGCATATTTTTTCATTTATAAGGATTTCATGATGTTTATTATGATTTATATTTAATAGATTTCTATAAGGAATAATTATATTCTCAGGAAAAAAATATGTTGCAATTTCTATATTCAAATGTAATATGGCACTACGGTATGTATCTAGTTTACTAAGACAACTTAACTATTTTTTTATTTGGGATGTGGCCTATTGTATCTAGTGAAGATGGAATAATGTACACACTAACTCTGGGTTAATAGGGTTTTGGTTGAATAGGTGGTAAGAGATCAAGTTATGTAGAAACATTGGGAACAAGTTTTAGGGAAAAATAGAAAAGGTAATAAAACCCCGTGATAGAATTTGAGGATAAAAATAAATTAACATACTAATGTTTTGTTAATTATGATATTATGTGGGTTTTCTAGGAAAAAAATCTATTTTTGGATACTACAATTTGACGTGGTTCTAGTAATAATGTTTCCAGGTGTAATAACTATGAAAAGGGCTCATTGGGCTAGAATTTATCATCAAATAGTGCATCAAAATGAGACTTACTATATACATTTAATGATATTATTAGGTATGTGATATGGATAAATCAAATTTTCAATACAAACCATTACGAAGGATTCGAAAAAAATATATTCCCTATGAAATCTTGTTTATTATTATGAGAATAACTTTGCCTAAAAATTTCATCTTATGTAATGTATGTCATAAGTTTTTGAGTAATATATTATTTTCGATAATTTTATGAAATAATCTAGTGTATTCCATCATTTAGAAATGGTTTATATTATGAGGAATGTTAACTTCATCAATGCACGTAATCTAATGTATAATAATGATCATTTAATGCCTGGTATTAAGACAATATTTCAAACATAAAATATCTCTAAATATTCTAATCATTTGTGGAAATAGTATCATGTGAAAACAAGAAAGGGAAATAATTCTCTATGTATTATAGCATCGATGGGAAAAAATAGAATAATATGATGACAAATAAAAAATTAGATGAATAGAAATGGAAAAGAATTATTTTCTTACATGTAATACTTATAGAATGAAACACCATTGTACATTTCTATATAAAAAATGAGGTTCCCTGGATAGATTATAAAAATTTCATTATTATCATTAATTCCTAGAATAGGGATACTCCCTCATTGTACATCTATTAATCAGTAATGATATTGGGAACTATTCCAACCAATCTAACAAGCATTAAAGGAATAAACAACAGAATAATGAACCATATTAAGGTTATGAATATCCTAATGATACATAAAATATGGAATCACTAATGTGAATGTGTATTTAGTTCAAAAAAACTGGTTTCAAATGTAATTATGTTTTGATATTATAATTATAAGAATCATTAAACATAAACGGACGTTACTGCAGTAGTATTACTTTAAGTATTTTAATGCATGTGTTGAATGGTAATAAGAAAAGTGATTTAGTAGCATGTTGACCTTTTTAAAGAATAGATTATTAATGGAATATAATGGTTATAATTTTCTATTATTTAGATAATAATAAAAATTACATTCTTATGGGATATTATTGGTCAAAATAAAGTGGTTTAATAGTTTTATTGTTTATGTTATATTATCAATATTTTACTGCATATTTTGATTTATGGAGCATGTTCCACAATAAGATATTTTATTTCTAAAATCATTAATATTTTCATTATGATGTTATTGTTTTCTAATGATTTACATATTGAGAATGTGAGATTAAGATACACTTTATATTTTTTATGTAATATAATTTTGATTGTGTGAAATTCTATAAAAAATTTAGGACCTAAAACTTGGAGTTACATTTTATGGATAGATATTAAGGTTATCACTTTCATTAATGGATTATGTTGATGTTTTATTATTATTGAATAATATTTTCTATTCAATTTGTTTTTAAAAATTTCAATAGATAGGAATAATTAATAATCATTTTAGTTATATTTTAAATGTGATTCAGGAAAAAAAATACATCCTTGATATTAATTTATGGGATTACTAAATGAATTTGAATTTTAATAAAGAACCAGAAATGGTTGGAACTATTTTTTAACAATAAAAATATACCAAATAAGTATATTTTATTATATTTATGGAGAGTAATGGAATTCCTATACTAAAGTAGAAGGATCTTCAAAAAAATAATATGAGAATATTTTCTCCTGAAATCAATTACTTATTTTACACATATCTGGTTAATGGTGTTGTGGTTGTTAAATTTCTCGTGATAATTAAATTTATTATGATTCTTAATCTCGATCACTCCAAAATATTATTTGTGAATTATATTTTTATTCCAGGTCCAAATCATTACTTCCACCCTATGTTCTCTTAAATAGAATCCTAGTTATTTCATTATTCAATTTGACCATCATAGTTCCCATTATCTCCTACAAAGAGAGTGATTTAATTTCCATTTTCATTATGTGGTAATTCAATGTGGAAAGATTTAAATTTCAAACCCTTTATTATTGATATCATGATTAAATTGTGAGGGAAAAATTTATGTAATGGGGTTTAATGTAACACCCAAAGATTTTAAAATAAGAAAAAAATGTTTGATAGTTTTTATGATATAAACAACCACGATTATAATAATAATAATTACTCTAGGAAAAATGATATATTTAATTTTAAGTAATCATTATCTATTCGATTTCTTGTGATGCACACAAAGTCAGTTTTAAAGGAAATATGATAATATATTAACATATTTTTGTTTTTTTAAAATGACCATTATAACCTTATCATTAAGTTAGATGATTTAAATAATACTATATAATAACAAAAATTATATTTTTATACATATATAATATAAATTCGATGGTGCCGCACTCTCCTAGTCATCTTCTCTGGGTGATTTAGGGTTTTCTTTTCTGCCTTCTCTCTCCCATCGTTACTGGGTTCTGACACCCCCTTTACTTTGGTTCGGCCTTAGATTGTATTCCTCTTTCTCTCACAAGCATTCATTTTTGGAATCGTGCTTAGATTTCCCTTCCCCGACGGCTCGATTCTTGGGTGAATCTTGTTCCTCCTATACTCTTCTTTCCGGCCTCGATCACTGCTTCGTGCATCCCCCATCTTCGGTCTCATCTAGTTATTGACATGATATAAATTTCAAGCAAAAAATTAGTGGTTCTCAGCTTCTGTCTGTCCAGATCTTACCTCGGAGGTTCCCTATAGTTTTGGTTTCGATACTCCCATCCCAAATCGGCATTGTACTGTCTTCCTTGAATAGATGGATACATGGTTCTTGTCATATTGTTGTTGTCACTTGCAGAGGCATGGAAGGTGTGTTTCTGCCGAGTTTTTCTTCATCGTCGGTTGTCTCAAGTTCCGCTTTTATTTTTATGGTGAAAATATAAGCAATGTTGGCTCATGTTTGCTTCATTGATGCAGCTGAATTCTTATGATGGTTTTGGGTGTTTTTTGTTAATGTTCTTGCTAATTTTGGGTGATTACCTATCCTGGGTTTTTGCTTCTATGGTGGATCTTCTCTACAAATGAAGGTGTGTTGGTTTGATGTTGAGTGAATGTTCCGGCAACAATGGAGTCGGCGATGGCATACAACAGTTGATGGATTGGTAGTGCATGGCTTGACTGTAGTGATTAGTGTACAAAGCTTTCTTTATGTGTTATGACTGCGGTGAGATTCATACATGGAGAAATCAGGGTTTCACCAGCATGGAAGATGGTGCCCATCGATCTTCTTGAGAAGAGATTTGTTTTTTTTGAAATTTGAGATTTGCGATTGGAATTTCAGATTTGAAATCATAGATTGAAATTTGGTTTTTCCGTTCCTGGTGTTCATTTTGGTGAGGTGATTAAAATCTGAAATGGGCGGGATATGAGGTATCTTTTAGAATTTGGTATCATTTTGAATTTTGAGTGAAGGCAACCATCACACTATAAGGATCAGATCCAGATGAGGATATAGAGCATGAAGAATTCACCAGGGCATTTCCATTTAGATTTGGAAGAATGAGAGGGTATGGCTTTTCCATTGGTACCAGGCTCTTGAAACCTGTACGAGACATCTAGCTGAGTGGTCATGCGAAGGTGGAGGCTTGACATTACGATTTAGTTGCTGGGGTGGGGAAGTTCCTATTAGTTTTGATCTGGGTGAACTTCTTTTATAATTTTTATTGGATGATCGTATGAAACTTGTGGTTTCCCACTTTTTCCTTGAAACTGTTTTGATAATAAAATAGTTATGTTTCAGTCAGTAATATAAATTCAATATTTATACACTAATTATAAATAAAATAATAACCATTTTAAATGAGAAATTAATTTTTTTGAATGACTGTATATTTTCTAAAATGTGTTTTAGTCGTACTTTTCTCACATAAATTGAAATTAATTTATTAAATTTTGTGATTTTTTTTATATAAAATAAAATTAATTTTTTCAAATACACATTTAAATGATATATATTGATTTATATTTCATAATTTTATAAAAAAAATTAATTTGATGATAATTAGTGAAAATTACAACATTTTAATCCCAAACCACAATTTAGTTTACATTATTTATAAAGTTTTTTAAAAAATTAATTGGATTTAGAGTTATATATTTTCAGTTATATACATATATATATTAATTAACTTAGGTGATTGGAATTATTTCATATTTATTTTGGATATGATAACATTGTATCATTTTGAACATTTACAGTTTGAGAACCTGCTTCTCACTCTGTTTGTGAGATTCATTTGAATTAAAATTTAACAAGTTACACGAATAAATTTTGGGAAGACTGATTACATATTTCTAATAAGAATAATTAATATTATCTAATAATGTCAAATTAATTTTTTTACTAAAATTAAGAAAGAAAATTGTATGAATAATAAACATTGTTAAGGTAAAAATGTGTTTACAGGGGGTTTAAAGTAAATATAAAAAATATTAAATGACTTTAAACATGTATAAATATATATTTGATGGCTATATTTCATGCATATTATATCTATGTCTCTAGGTTAATCTATCATTAACCATTTTGGAATGTGAAATATGTGGTAAAACCTTTATCTTTTCAAAAATTACAATTATCCCACTCACCTCAACAATAAAAGGCCACCCATTTCCTCCCTTATTGACACATTAAAACCTATTTGGTTGTGATAAATGTAACGTCCCAGTTTCGGGTGCCACATAATGGGTTCCCCAAACCCGGTTCGCCATGTGACCTCAAGCGCATTTCCCCAAAGACCAGAGGCTGCCGACTAGCAGCGAGGTCCCATGTCTGATAGTGGGGAAACTATGCCCTCATTTTTCAAAGTATAGCGCAGCGGAATACAAAATAAAAAATACAACGAACAACGGAAGCAGTAAAACATACACGATTGAAATAAACAAAAGCAGTGGATATACCCAACAGTATATAAATAATGATGTTACATGTCTCAAGTTCTATGAAAATAGCCAGAACATGTTATACATCAGTACAGTACAAACGCAAGAAGAGTATAGCGAAACAAAGAAAAACAACTGGTAGCGGCATCGCGAGCCTAGGCTTGGTCCCATGCCCTCCTACTCCTCAGAAATAGTCAAGTACCTGTGTGGGGACTCTTGACCATATCCATACCTGTAGAAACGCAATTTGGTTGGGCTGAAAAGCATGAACCAAACATGGTGTGGGAAATATATCTCAATAGGCACCCACCAAAGGCTCGTGCTCAACTGTGTGTAAAACATGCAACAAGTGTGCAATATGAAAATGCAATAAAGTAAGCAGTACTCAGAATAACTAAGTTAACATACAAATTTCCATTTTATGATTCATTTAATCCATTTAATTTAGTAACATTATGTGCTCAACATCACCAAGCCCACAGGCCAACCTGTATCTCGCCCTCAGGCTAATATAGTGAACCACGCCCTCAGGCTATACCGAATCCAACCCGTAGGTATTGCCCTCAGGCGTAACAAAAATTGCCTTCAGGCGTAGGAAGTGTTGCCCTCAGGCACAGAAGTCAATCCCTCAGGCACGAAAGGTTTCCCTCAGGCTAAATGCAACGTTTCCCTCATGCCAATATAGCCACACCCTCAGGAATAAGTAACCGGGCGATGCCCAACATATAAACATGCAATTTGAATAAAATTTCTCTCAAGGAAAAAGTAATGCATAATTTAAACAAGGCATACCCTCAGGCATCCGGGCCAAAGGGCTAAACAGAGGAACGCACCCCTCGGGATGGTCCTGGATCCAAGCAACGATCCCAACCAGCATTTTAATATCACAATTAATCACCTATTCAATTCTATGTGGTTATTATAGCAATTTCCTCATCCACACGACACCCCAAAATGGGTTCGTTGCACAAAAACGCACAAAACACATAACAGTTGAAAAAATTAACACCAATCCACCTACCTTATACGCTAACGAGCGCTATACACGAACGTCGGTTCTAGAAACTCCCAAGAATGACATAGATCTGACGAAGAATAAAACCCTCTTAAACATAAATAACATTCATTAGGGAAATAATTGGTATGAACCGCACCAGGAGAAGAGAGGGCATACCCGTGCGGTTCCAACGAGATCGTCCGAGGCGGAAACAGATTCCAGACGAACACCCGGCGGATCTTCAAAGGTTCGGTCATCCCCTCCCGCTCCTTCCTCCGGTTCTAATCCTTCCCTGTGAATAGGGTAGGCTACTTCCCATTTTATGCGAAAAAAACAAAGTACACGACGTGTACTTACGAGTACACCACGTGTACTTCCGAGTACACGGCGCGTACTTCCATCATTTAACTATTTCCCTAGCGGCACTACCACACTGTTCATCCGTCGACATGAGTACAAGGCATGTACTCCCGACTACACGGCGTGTACTGTCGCCCAGCTGGCGGCTGCTCCACTGCCTTACTGTTTTGGACTGCCGAATGACTACACGGCGTGTAAGGGACCACTACACAGCGTGTAGTCGGTTCCTACACCCTTCATCTCCGGCATGCCCACACGCCCCGTGTACCCATCCCACACGGCCAAAAGTACACGGCGTGTGGACAAAGTATACGATGTGTACTTTCAAAAATTTATAATTTTCCCCATTTTCTATATTTAAAAAAAAAACACTTAAGGAAAAGAGAAAGAAGAAGCCCGTACCTCAGAATAAGAACCGGGTTCTTACAAACTTCCCCCCTTATAGAAATTCTTCCTTGAATTTCCCTTCCAAGGGTGGTGAAGATATAGCCGTGAACAACTCCGGCCACTGAGCACGTACATCGGTCTTCCGCTCCCAGGTTTCGTCCTGCACTCGGTCATTCTGCCATAGCACCCGTACGAGAGGAACTGACTGGCCTCGGAGAACCTTCATGCTTCTGTCAATAATACGAATCAGATGCTCCTCAAAGGACGCATCCATCTGAAGCTCAACCTCCTCTGGCTGAAAGGTGTGAGATGGGTCTGAATGATAGCGGCGCAACTAAGATACATGGAAGACGTCGTGCATGGCTCGGTACCTCTGAGGTAACTTCAACCGATAAGAAACCAGCTCGACTCTCTCCAGAATCTCCAATGGCCCCACATACCTCGGGCAAAGTTTATCCTGTCTCTTGATCCGCTTCTGTCCCAGCCTCGTCGAAACACGAAAGAAAACCTGATCCCCAACAACGAACTCCAAAGTTCGTCTGCGGCGATCGACATATGATTTCTGACGAGATTGTGTGGTAGGCATCCGCTTCTGAATCAATTGGACCTTCTCAGAAGTCTCTTGCATGAGACGTGGTCGCAGAAAAGCTGCCTCACCTACCTCTAACCAGCACAAAGGTGATCGGCATGGCCTACCGTATAAAGCCTCATATGGTACCATCTCAATAGTCTCCTGAAAACTATTGTTATAGGCAAACTCGACTAAGGGTATATGTTTCTCCCAAGATCCCCCAAAGTCTAGGACGCATGGATGCAGTATGTCCTATAGCACCTGTATCGTACGCTCTGACTGGCCATCTGTCTGAGGGTGGTAAGCTGTTCTCAGAAGCACCTGTGTACCCAGTGCCCTCTGGAAACTCTTCCAGAAACGAGACGTAAAACGGATTTCCCTATCTGAAACGATAGAACGAGGGACCCCATGAAGACGCACGATCTCTCGGATATACAATTTCCCGAGCTCTTTAACACCAAAGGACTCCATGATCGGCAAAAAGTGAGCTACCTTCGTGAGTCTGTCCACAAAAACCCACACGACATCATTGCCTCTAGGGGACCTAGGCAACCCAGTCAAGAAGTCCATCGCAACATCATCCCATTTCCACTCCGGGATGGTTAACTGCTGTAACAGTCTAACTGGTCTCTGATGCTCTGCCTTCACCTGTTGACAGGTGGAACATCTCTTAACATAACCAGGTACATCTCTCTTCATACCCGGCCACCAGTACAGACATCTCAAGTCCCGATAAATCTTGGTAACCCTGGGATGAACTGCCCAAGCTAAAGCATGAAACTCCCGCATCAGCTCCTCGCGTATATACCCTGGAACCCATACGCGTCCATGGAAATTCAATACCACATCGTTTCCTATCATCCAACCAGGAGGAGGGTCCTCACTTGCCACCGACTCCCGAAGAACTAGGCCTTCTGAATTTGATAGTTGTCTCATCCCCACTCTATCCAGGAGGGTAGAGGTTACAGCTAAAGAGGAAAGATAAGTCTACCTCTGACTATCATGCACCTTCAGATGCATCTCAAAGAACAAAGCCATGAGCTGCCACTCTCCATTGGCTTCTTGCACTGCCTGTATCTGAGTCTTCCTGCTCAGTTTATTAGCTATTGCGTTACCTTTACCAGGTGTATAGGCAAGCTCAAAATCGAAGGACTATAGGTATTCAACCCACCTTCGCTACCTTAGATTCAAGTCACGCTGAGTAAAGATATACTTGAGACTTTTGTGGTCAGTGAAAACCACAAAATGTTCTCCCAACAGATAATGTCTCCAACTGCGCAACACATTCACAACTACAGCCAACTCGAGATCATGTGTTGGGTAATTCCTCTCATGTGGCCTCAACTGTCAAGACTCGTACGCAACTACTCGATCACCATGCATCAACCCTACTACCAGCCCAATACCTGATGCATCACAGTAAACTATACAGCTCTGCCCCTGCTCCGGGAGTATCAGGATCGGTGCTGATGTCAACCTTCATTTCCGGTCCTAAAAGGCTGTCTCGCAAGCTTCTGACCAAACGAACTTCACACCCTTCTTAGTCAGACCCGTCAATGGTGATTCTAAGCGGGAGAAGTCCTGGATGAAACGTCTATAGTAACCATCCAGCCCTAAGAAACTCCATATCTCAAACACGTTCTTAGGCTGCTCCAAGGAAACTACTTCTCTCACCTTCTCTGGGTCTACTGAAACTCCGGACTCTAAGATGAAATGACCCAGGAAGTGAATCTGGTCCATCCAAAAGTGGCACTTTGAGATCTTAGAATATAGACGATGCTCTCTCTCAGTGTACTTAATATGATCTCAAGATTGTTGGCATGGTCATGTCGAGTGTGAGAGTACACCAAGATATCATCCACGAATACTACCACAAAAGAATCCAGATAAGGATGGAACACATGATTCATCAGATCCATGAAAACTGCTGGCACGTTCATGAGTCCGAACGGCATAACCGTATACTTGTATAGACCATACCTTCTCTTTAAAGCTGTGAGAGGTATATAAGATGGTCTAACATGTAGCTGATGATATCTTGATCTCAATTCAATCTTCGAAAACACTTGTGCTTCATGAAGTTGATAAAAAAGATCATCAATCCTTGGTAAGGGATATTAGTTCTTAACCATCAACTGGTTCAGCTTCTGATAATCCACACAATGTCTGAGGGTACCGTCCACCTTCTTCGCAAAATGGATCAGTGATCCCCATGGAGAAGTACCGGGTCAGATAAACCCCTTTGCCTGTAACTCCTCTAACTGCCTCTTCAGCTCCTGCAACTATGGCATAGCAATCTTATAAGGAGGAATGGACACCGGTGCGGCTCCTGACACTAGATCAATAGTGAAATCCACCTCTTTCTCCGGAGGAAGACCTGAAAAGTCGTCTGGGAAGACATCCTTGAAATGATCAACCACTGGATGGAAATCCGTCTGACAAGTCCCCTGATCATCCAGATATAAGCTCGCAATCTGGGTTGTGACTCCACCTCGCCCACGATGCTCTGGTCCAGCTTGACTTTCCTGAACATCCCACTCACCCTAGTATAGAAACTCTCCGCCCTCTGGTGACGGGAAACACACCCTGCGACGATAGAAATCTTCAAAGGCTCGTTAGGGAACCAACTAGTCCATCCAGAGAATGACGTCATAAGTTGTCATCTCTAAGATATAGAGGTCCCAAAGAAAGTGACTCACACCAACCTCAAGGGGGAACTCCTTGCACTGACGCACACCAGCCGTTATAGTCCCTAACAAAGTGTCTAGTGTCATGATATCAGAAGAAGTAGAAACACTGAGCCCAATGCTCTCCACAACGAGTACAGATATGAAACTATGTGTAGCACCCATATCAAAAAGTACTGAAGATAAGACAGAATCTACTAGAATAGTACATCTGACTGTAGAAGGTTCAGGATCCTACTCATGCTGGGTCTGTTGCAACGCATATGTCTACCCATTGCCGCAGCCTTGCGACACAGCCAGGATACCCTGAGTTTTCCCGCCCTATTGCCTTTGAGATCCTGGTGTCTGGCTTCCACGACCACCCTCTCTGTCTACACGCCCTGATGTATTCCAGTTCCTTGACTAGTAAGAAGCTACTAGTCCTGCTACCACTTACGGAGTCTGTACAGAACCCCTCTCACTAGCCATCGGTGGAAACGCCCTGTAAAAGCGCTGTAGATGACCCATCTTGCCGCAAGCTCGGCACTCCACTGGGTTTCGTGGACACTGCGGTCTCTTGTGTCCCTCTCTACCACACTGGTAGCACCAGATCGAGCCACCTGAAGAAACTGCCTGGCTGGTACTTCCACCCTGAGATAAATCCATCTCTCTCTTCCTCTTGCCATTAGAAACAGTACCAGTAACTGGTGATGAACCACCCTGGCCCACACTGCTAGCTTCCTACCGGTTCCTCTCTATAATCAGCACCTGATTTACAATAGTATGCATAGTAGGCAACCTGAAAACATTTACCTGCGCTCAGATGTCATAACGAAGACCATCCTCAAAACGTCTGGCCCTCAACGTCTCATCACCCACCTGCATGGGTGCAAAACACTGAAGCTTGATGAAACGAGTCGAATAGTCCATCACTAACATGGCACCCTGCTGCAGATTCATGAACTCTCGAGCTATATCTGCTCTCAGCATCTCTGGAAAGAAGAAGTCATAGAAGACTTCCTGGAAATCCTCCCACACCATGTCCCTATGATTCTCTGACTGGGTGGTAACATCCCACCACCTCTTGGCGGAACCATGCAGCATTTATGTCGCGTGCTTGACCCTCCGCCCGGGAGGCGTCTCAAGATTCTCAAAAATAGTCTGCATCGACCCCAACCAGGACTCCGCAGCTTGTGGTCATCCATCCCCTGAAAACATCGGTGGATGCTACTTCTAGAATATACGCGTCATCTCAGCCATAGATGTGGTAGTCGGCGGTGCTCCCCGAAAGGTGTGCATAAACTGCAATAAGCCTTCACAGAATTGCGCCTCCGTGCCTGTGTCCAGTATAGCAGCTGGTGCGGCATCTGGCTCTGCTGGAGGATAAACTGGTCGCCCATGACCCACCATCTCTGTAGTATTCTCATTGCCGCTCTCTTGGAGAACAACGCGTGGTCGTCTAGGCGGCTTGACACTACAAGGTCAAAAACATTCCTTAGATTAAAGATTATCAAAGGCCGAAAAAGAAGGAACCACAAGGGAAAAAGAGGAAGATGGCATTTCAAGATTTTCAAAATAAGACTACACAGTGTGTATTCTGACTACACGGTGTGTACTTGGCTTCCCTTCCCCTGCCCGGGTCCTTCTGCATGGCTAAGCCACACGGCTCCCGTTTGAAAAAAAACTACACGGCGTGTACTTCATATACACGACATGTATGGTGTTATTTCTAATTGCCTGTGTCGTTTTTGACATGGCCAACTACTCAGATTGAAACTACATGGCGTGTTACACCCACACATGGCATGTACACTACACCGTTTCCCAGTCACACGGCTAACGCCATAGGGTCTGTCCTCGTACAGGACTACACATCGTGTCCAAAAGGTACACAACGTGTTCAAGGAGAGGTGACACTGATCGGTGTTGTTAGTTACACGGCTGATTCCCCAGGTCACACTATACGGCGTGTTTATCATCGACACGACATGTTATGTAAAGGAGTTCACTGACCCATGTTGTTAGTTACATGGCTGGACTCCAGGTCAACACTAGACGGCGTGTACATTTGGTACACGGCGTGTTTTACCCAAGCCTTACCTTATCCCATGTCGCCCCCTACATGGTTTGTGACACGGGAAGAGACTACACAGTGTGTATTCTGTGTACACTGTGTGTACTCAAAAAGTACATTTTTCTTCCCGAACAGAAGGCCATACACAACGTGTTTAAAATACTACACGGCGTGTATACTTGGTTTTCAGAAAGTATGCCTCAGAAACATACCCGAAACCTGGAAAATATGGAAAACAACACCTAAGTGTCAAATTCCGACCCGTGAGAGCCCATAATCCCCACGAATCAATGTTTGACATCTTATCTGTGTTATAACAAAATAAACAGTCAAAGATCCACCATATTCCAGTAAATGGGGGCCCATACTCCCCAAAAACCACTGTTTGGCATCCATTCTATAAACAGGCTCACACAAAATACCCTATCAAATAGTAGGTATTTATCAAGCAGCTATCACAGCAGCATGATTTTCTAGCACAACTACTATCACAACAGCATGAAATTTCTAATGCACCTACATGGCATGGAACTATGCATGGAATGTGATATCTAGAATGTACCTATTTGATGCATGAGATGGAATACCCTCATCTCATCGGGTTGCAACTAAATAGAACCCACTGATAAATTATAACAGCAAAATGTCAAGTTCATCACCCATCAGTGCAAACATATCAACTGTAAAATTTGAAAAATCATGAAAATTGCAAAATATGAGGTAGAATGGCTTTTCCCTATACACGGGTTAGCTACGCCTGAGAACAGCTTATTACCAACTACCGTTTCTGTCCTATCCCTGACTATGACTCCAAATAGTATGTCAAAGAAAAGAAAGCCCTTTAATACCACTTTGTAACATCCCAGTTCGGGTTCCACACAACGGGTGCCCCAAACTCGGTTATCCATGTGACCTAAAGCACATTTCCCTAAACGCCAGAGGCTTCCGACTAGCAGTGAGGGCCCAGGTCTGATAGTGGGGATACTATACCCTCCTTTGTCAAAGTGTAGTGCAGTGGAATACAAAATAAAACATACAACGAACAACGGAATCAGTAAAACATACATGATTGAAATAAACAACAGTAGTGGATATAACCAACAGTATATAAATAATGATGTTACATGTCTCAAGTTCTAAGAAAATAGCCAGAACATGTTATACATCAATACATTACAACCGAAAGAAGAGTACAGTGAAACAAAGCAAAATATCTGGCAGCGGCATCGCGAGCCTATGCTCGGTCCCATTCCCTCATACTCCTCAGCAAAAGTCAAGTACCTGTGTAGGGACTCTTTCCCCTATCAATACCTGCAGAAACGTAATCTGTTTCGGCCGAAAAGTATGACCCAAATAGGGTGTGAGAAATATATCTCAGTAGGCACCCACCAAAGGCCCGTGCTCAACTGTGTGTAAAACATGCAACCAGTGTGCAGTAAGAAAATGCAATAATGTAATCAATACTCAGAAGTAACTAACTTAACAGAAAAATTGTCATTTTATGATTCATTTAATCCATTTAATTTAGTAACAATCTATGCTCAATAGAACCAAGCTCGCAGGCCAACCAGTATCTCACCCTCAGGATAATATAGTGAACCACGCCCTTAGGCTATACCTAATCCAATCCATAGGTATTGCCTTCAGGCATAACAGAAATTGCCCATAGGCATAGGAAGTGTCACCCTTATGCACAGAAGTCAAGCCCTCAGGAATGAAAGGTTTCCCTCAAGTGAAATGGAATGTTTCCCTTAGGCTAATACAGCCACGCCCTCAGGCTATAGCAAAACATCGTCCTCAGGCATAAGTAAACGGGCCATTCCCAACATATAAACATGCAATTTGAATACAATTCCTCTCAAGTCAAAAGTAATGCATAATTTAAACAAGGCATACCCTCGGATATCCTAGCCAAACGGCTAAACAGAGGAATGCACCCCTTGGGATGGTCCTGGATCCAAGCAATGATCCCAACCAGAATTTTAATATCACAATTAATCACCTATTCAATTCTAGGTGGTTATTATAGCAACGACCTTAGCCACACGACACCCCAACATGGGTTCGTGGCACAAAAATGCACAAAACACATGACAGTTGGAAAAATTAACATCAAGCCACTTACCTTATACGCCAACGAGCGCTATACACAAACGTCGGTTCCAGAAACGCCCAAGAACGACATATATCTGATGAAGAATAAAACCCTCTTAAATGTAAATAACTTCCGTTAGGGAAATAATTGGTATGAACCACACCAGGAGAAGAGAGGGATTACCCATGCAGTTCCAACAAGATCGTCCGAGGCGGAAACAGATTCCAGACGAACACCTGATGCATCTTCAAAGGTTCGGTCATCCCCTCCCGCTCCTTCCTCCGGTTCTAAGCCTTCGCTGTGAACATGGGAGGCTACTTCCCATTTTAAGTGAAAAACAAAGTACACAGTGTGTAATTCTTTCATTTAACTGTTCCTCTAGCAGCACTGCCACAATTTCCATCCGTCGACATGAGTACACGACATGTACTCCCGACTACACGGCGTGTACTGTCGCCCAGCTGGCGGCTGCTCCACCGCCTTACTGTTTTGGCCTGCCGACTAACTACACGGCATGTAAGGGACCACTACACGACATGTAGTCTGTTCCTACACCCTTCATCTCTGGCATGGCCACACGCCCCGTGTACCCATCCCACACGGCCAAAAGTACTTGGCGTGTGGACAAAGTACACGGTGTGTACTTTCCAAAATTTAGGATTTTCCCCATTTTCCATATTTAAAAAAAATACTTAAGGAAAAGAGAAAGAAGAAGCCCGTACCTCAAAATAAGAACCGGGTTCTTACAATAACCCCTTAAAATTACTTCCAAAATTCCATTCATCATTGAATAACTTTTTTTCATAAATCCACTCAAGGAATACATTAGGCATAATACTAAATAGGTGTTCTAAGAAGATGGAAGATTCATAACTATGTTTTTTATATTATTTCTCCTAGTAACTACTGAAAATTATATTAATTTTTGGATTATATAATAAAAATATTTTATCCCATATACTGATATGTTATTATTATATCATCATTATCTATATTAATATTGTCTTTCCTCAAATGGGATATCATAGAGTCACTCATTTTTACGGCACACCACCTCCTTGTGAATTGATGTGACATGTTTTCCATCAAGAACTCTCATGGTAGAGTTTGATGATGAATTTAATGTAAATATATGATATTTATAATATAATTATAAATCTGGATTCATTATATCATATATACCATTTTTACATTATATTCTACATGGAATTTGATAACGTCACTTGTGTTTTTGGAGAATTATTATCTCGCGAAACGATGTGATTCGTTTACCAATAAAAATGTCCATGTAAGGTATTATTGATAAATTTAAAGAATATATGTGATATAAATAATAGCATTAAATTTTGATTACATATTATGATCTCTAGGAATATAATAAACCATTTTATTTGGTTTAATGAAAAGTGATAAGGTTGTTCCTGTATGTGTGGACTACCACCTACACGAAGAAATGTGACTCTCTTTTCTTCACCACACCCCATGGATGATATTTATAATTATATTTACAAAAATAATATAGTATATGTGATATTATAATCTCTCTATAATGATAATAAATTTCTTACCTTTTTTCCACAATGATTTTTGTAAAATGGAAAGGTTAGTCATTCTTACGTTTGGTCGACCTTCTCCATAGTTTAATCATAGTTCATTTTTCATAACCATATTTGATTATTGGTTTTATAAGTACAATTTATGTATCAATAAGATCATAATTTCATGATTACTATTCTTTAAATTATTATATATTGAACACTTTTATCATGGTCTACCTACTAAAAAAATTTTAAACAGATAATCCAAATATCAACCAAACATCAGTCATATACATAATAGTTTTAGAAATCATATATAAAATTATAATAATATAAATAAAATGAATAATATTATTGAAAAATATTCTTTTTAATTTAAATAATTGACAGAGTTTTATTATTTAGGATGATAAAAATCATATGTGATGATTCATACTCATTGTAAGGACTTAATATCAATTTCCTTTTATTAAGGAATATTGTATTTTTATGCATCCAATTTCATTTATATGGTGTATATAATTCCCATTTGACATGTAATATCATGATTAATTAAAATTAAATATATTTTAGGATTTTATTTTAATTATTTCATCAAATGTAATTTGAATTAATGTTAATTAATAGGTAAATAACTTCATTATACAATTTCATTTAACTGGGAGGTACTATTTCACTACTGGAAAGGTTACTTTTACCAACACTTGTATACCAACGGTTCATTGAACCATTGGTATATGTTGTCTTTAATAATGGTTTTCAAAAACCGTTAGGAAAAGTGGGGAAAAATCACTTTTCCCAACGGTTTGAGGAAACCGTTGGGAAAGATAGGGAAAAAGTTAGTTTTCCCAACGGTTTCATAAAACCATTGGGAAAGATTGAGTTTTACCAACGGTTTTTAAATACTATTGGGAATAAAATCCCCAAATTCTCCAAATTTAGGCAGTTTCCTCCCCACGATTCCAGAACCCTTCCGCTGGTCTCCAGAAGTGATTCCTTGGAAGAATCAATTCTGAATCCCCACCTCTTCCATCGGATCAGCAGCTACCAGGTTATACTCCTTCCATATTTTATCAAGGATATAGTTCCACCTCTTATATAGAATATCCTTCTATTCTCAACGATTTCATTATTCCCAATTTTTAGGGTTTTTGTAAAATTTTATGATTGTTCCACGAATTGTGTACTCAAATCCCTATATCGGTGTATGTACAATTAATGTTTTCATTACACATTTACATTTATAAGGGCATGGTGTCTCTTTATTGTGTTCTAATTTTGAAGATTCATAGTTTTTTTAATCTGCTTCAAATATTATAGCTTTATGTATATGAACTAATAAGAAATTGTTTGTAATATTTATTGATATAATTTCATGAAAATCACTCCTTTCATTAAGATCATGCCAAACATGAGGATCTTGTTCATCTTAATTTTTTTACACTATGTTTATTACATAACAAGTATGTATCATGTTTCTATCAAAATCTATATATATATAAAATGACACAGTGTTCACTTATCCTTTGCACAATAGAACATCTGGAGTATCTTCTTGAACTTTGCTAAATAGTATGTGGTCCCTAATTAGTACTTCTTCCTTCTTCATGAAAATAAATCACAGAATCTCAAATTCACAATATTAGGGAATATTAGTTTTTCTAATATAACCATTAATCATTATGCCTTTGACATCATACATGTGTTATTCAATCACCTTTTTAAAACACAATAACCATTTTCACTGATTTGGGGTTCCTCAAAATGCTTGGGAAAATCAGAAAAATGCATGTATTGAATCATGTTTCTCATATGGTTTCATGGATACATGTTCATCTCAAAAATCATGACTATGTGGTTCAAATATCATGAGGACCATGAGATTATTATTCTTCACACAAATGAAGTTTTTTTCTACAACTATGTGTTTTTGTTTTCACTTTTTATTTGGACGAAAGGGGAGCTTTGTGATCATTAATCACAGTTGTGGGTGGTCATTTAGGATGTAAGATAGTATGACTTCATTTTACTTGATATATCCAATATTATTATTGATTTATATTCAATTTTTTTATCTTTAACAAGTGATGTTATTTAATAAGTTGTTATTAATGGTTGTAATAATGACGATATGGTATAGGGGTTCATATGGTGTGTATAAGGGTTCACATGGTGTGTATAACGGTTGACATTGTATCAGTGAACTCAAGTCGTTAATTTAAGACTTAATTCTCACTAGCATGTAAGAAATTGAATGATGTAAACCCATCCTCGCATGATTTCTTACCATAGATAGTGTCCAACATATGTAATACGGGCTTTTGAATTCATCAGTTAACCAGGATCATATATTCCATTTCCCCCAAGATGACTGTACTAATATAACTTTAGGGTCAACTAAATATGGTTCTCATTGTACGTCGTATATTATGTGTCCTTCTTGGCCAATACTCACTTTTATAAGGGTGGGGTGCTTTTCACTACCCTTTCTGGCATGTGTAGACAGCCATAAAAATGTTAGATAAGTCATTAGTTTAATTCAGTAATGTTGTTATCATTGACATACTTTATTAAGAATTTCAAATTTAAAAATAAATTTTTTTGTCTATACATAATGAAATTAAATCTTTTTACAGTCCATGAACAACCTATTAGTGTAGAAGCCTAAAATATATCCACCAATGGGGTGCGCTTGACTTGGGGAAGTAATTGGGTAATTAAAGGTATGACCAGGTGTCAATAATGAGTTATTGAACATGAGTGAATGATTTGGGATGCCTATGACACATGATGGGACCGGAGGCATGTGCCTCTTATAGAACTAATGAAAATGAATATAAATAAATTTTAATTTAATTTATGAGTACTTTTTCTTTACGTTATTTTAATAGTTCACTACATTTACTAGAAACTTCTTCCTTTATCATTTACTAAAATGTATTTTCTATTAAAGTTCAATCATATTGAATTGTTTATGACAAAATGACTTATATAAATTCTTTTTACAGAATGGACAGAAGTAGGATGTATGAAACTGATCGAATCTCAAGCGATTTTCAAAACAATTTGGAGAGAATTATAGATTTTTCATTTCACAATGCTTCAAATAGTGGTCGCATACACTACCCATGTTCCAATTATGTTGGTAGACCTTGGTTGAGCCATGAAGAAGTCAGCTACCACATAAACAAAAATGGTTTTCAAGAAAACTACTTTGTGTGGTATCACAATGGGGAGAAAATGAAATCTCAAATTGGTGATGATCGAAATGAAAAGACTGGAATGGAGAATTTGTTAGATGATCAGTTTTTGTTTATTCATCACCATGAAAAAGAAAGGATTTAGACTCAAGAAGACTTTGATATGGGCACAGCTGATGCATCTAGTGAAAATGATGATATTGATAGGGTGAAAAAATTGAATGATGCTGCCACAACTCCAGTATATCGACAATGCGATAAAATGAAAAAGATGGAATTTTTAATCCGATTGTTTCTTGGGAAAACTATGTATGGGATTTCTAATACAGAAATCGATTACATTCTTACCCTCTTGAAGGATTTACTTCCAAATGATGCAGATATTCCCTCAAACCACTATATGGCATGGAAGTTAGATGAGGAACTTGGATTTTAAAGAAATAAAATTCATGCTTTCCCGAAAGATTGTAGTTTATTCTGGGAGGAAACCGTTGAATGAAATGATTGTATAAAATGTGTCACATCCCGCTGGAAGTCAAAATCTAACGGAACACCATCCCACGTTCCATAGAAAGTAATGTGGCACTTTCTATTGATCCCCAGACTCTAGAATATTTTTATATCTGATGTCATATCAATAAAAATGAGATCGAATGATACTGAGAGAAAGAAGACTAATGATGAGTTGGTTCATCCTGCAGATGGATTTTCATGGCAGAGATTTGATGCTCGACATCCTAATTTTGCATCTGACGTGCGTAACTTGAGGCTGGGTCTTTCATGCGATGGTTTTAATCCGTTTGGCCAGATGCTTACTTCCCACAACACATGGCCAGTTTTTATACACATTTGTAGTATTCCCCCATGGTTGTGTATCAAAAAACCTTTCACTTTCATGAGTATACTCATATCTGGTCCTTTTGATCCCGGCATTCATATTGATGTCTACATGCAACCTTTAATAAAAGAGTTGAATCTTCTTTGGGATGTGGGCGTGCGCACATACTATTCATGTTCGAAAGACATATTTCAGATGTGTGTTGCGCTTCTGTGGACGATCAATGATTTTCCAGCTTATGCAATGATGTCTGGATGGAGCACGAAGGGAAAATTTTCATGTCCAGTTTGTGTGAAAAATAAACGATCCAGAAGACTGAAACATCATTGTAGTTTCAATTTTACGGGAGATCGATGATTCATGCCAAAGGATCATCCATATAGAATGAATCATCGAAGATTTGATAATACCATAGAAACCGATGATCCACCTCAGTGTATGTCTGGAATTGACATACATAATGAATTGACAGATTTCAATTTTTCGTTCGGGAAGGGTCAAATGAAATCTGGAAAGAGAAAGAATGTTTCCACTGAAACCTGTTACAATTGGAGGAAGAGGAGGGTCTTTTTTGATTTTCCTTATTGGTCAACCAATTTGTTACGTCATTTCTTAGATGTAATGCATATTGAAAAGAATATATGAGAAATGTTGCTTTCGGTTCTTCTAAATGAAAAGGGGAAGAAAAAAGATGATTTATGATCTCCGCATGACTTGGTGGATTGGGGCATCAGATTAGAATTACATCTTGTGAATATCAGTGAAAATTAATGGCAACTTCCATGTGCTTCTTATGTGATGACACCTACGGAAAAAAACAATTTCTTGAAGTATTAGAGACTATTAGAGTTCTTGATGGCTATTAAAGCAACATATCTAAATGGGTCAACAGAAGAGAGTTGAAGCTAAAATCTTTGAAGACTAATGATTATCATGTTCTACTGCATGAGTTTCTTCCAATAGAAATCCATCATCTTTTGTCCAATAATATAAGGGTGGCTGTTATTTGGTTGTGCCATTTGTTTAGAGAACATTGTACTAAGAAGTTGTCCAAGTATTTCTGGCAAAAAATGTTGACAGATTCCCCATTAATTTTGTGTGAGTTGGAGAAAATATTTCCTCCATCATTTTTCACATGCATGTTGCATCTGACTATCCATATTCCAACTAAAATAATTCTCGGATGACTTGTTTATTTTCGTTGGATGTATCCAACTGAAAGAAATATGTTCACATTAAAGTCTTATGTCTGAAACAGAAATCATCCCGAAGGTTCTATCGTGAATGGTTACTTAGCTCAAGAATGTATGGATTTCTGCTTGATGTATTTGTCTGGTCTTACTACAAGATTGAACAGACCAATGAGAAATGAAGAAGAAAAGTATGAGATAATTGAACCTAGTTTTCCACCACTTCCTCAAACAGGAGGAATTCCTGGCTCATATACATTGAAGACATTAACCAATGAAGAGCGGGAGATGGCACATCGCACAGTTTTGTTCAACTGTGATTTGTTCGATGATTATATCACGTAACTAAATTGATTATGTATATATTACATATATATCTGTAAAACTATTCATATTTTTTATCTACGGGGAACATAAAACAATGATAAATAGGAAGCATCGTTCTTTATCTTTGAGAAGGAGAGAGACTTTTCATAGCAAAGAGTATTCTGCTTTGTTAAAATTGAAGGTATAAAAAAATAATGTTTAAAATAATTATATCAATATTTAATTAAGTTTAATAGTCATTTATATTGCAGGTATTGAGTTTGTATGCTGACTCTATCTTTCATGGAATAAGAGCTTTGGCTTTTGGTCCTAATATCATGGTTCGTGATTGTAAATCAATTGTTATCAATGGGTACAAATTTATTGTCACTGAACGAGAAAAGAACATGAGAACACAACATGATGGTGTTATGGTTACTGCCACAACCGATTTTTATGCCAGTGCATAAGATAGTAGACCGCGATTTGAAAATGTGGGTTATTATAGAGTTGTTGAGAAAATAATAACATTGGATTATTACTCTCACGGACGAGTCACAATGATGAAATGCCATTGGTTTGATTCGATGAGGAGACATGGCACATTTATTGATGATTGTGGATTTCGATTAATTAATATGACTCGCACTCTTGCTACCGAAGAACCATATGTGTTGGCATCAATGGCTAAACAAGTTTTTTATGTAAAAGACCAACTTCGACCTGAATTTGGTGTCATAGATGAATTAATTCCAAGACATATTTTTATGATGGTGATGATGGAATTAACACTGTTCCTAGTGCCATTGGAACCAATCCATTTATTTCTTTTGATGACTCAAATAGCTCAATTGTCATAGTTAATTGTGAACCTGAAGTTGTGGTTGAAAATATATAGAATCATTCATCCATGTTCTCAATTCTTTTGGTTTACCTCGAGTTGGGTTGTTAAGGTTGGTAATATTCAAATTGATTTAGTATTGATCACAAATATGTTTTAGCTGACTTGACAGTTATGTTAATTTTTAATGTATATTGGTTTCAGTTTTATTTGAATTGCATTTTCTAATTTGGAATTGAACTGTATTCAAACATATTCAAACAATATTTATAACTTGGTGAACATTACAACTTGTATGATTTATTAAATCTATTCAAGATCTTCTAAAACAATTGATAGCTGACTTGACTGTTATGTGAATTTTCAATGTTTATTGGTTGCAGCTTTATTTGAATTGCAGTTTCTAATTTGAAATTTAACTGTATTCAAACATAGTCAAACAATATTTATAACTTGGTGAACATTACAAATTGTATGATTTTTTAAATCCATTCAATCTCTTCTAAAACAATTGATATCTGACTTGACCATTATGTGAATTTTCAATGTTTATTGGTTGCTGTTTTATTTTAATTGCATATTCTAATTTGGAATTGAACTGTATTCAAACATAGTCAAACAATATTTCTAACTTGGTGAACATTACAACTTGTATGATTTATTAAATCCATTCAATCTCTTCTAAAACAATTGATAGCTAAATTACCAATGAATCACCCTATTCCTCATATATTTTGTTTTTTGGGTTACACATTAGTTTTATTTCTCTAATTAATTACATATTTGTTTTTAAAAGCAGGAAATGAATCCAATTGAAGAGAGAAGAAGGAAAAAAATGATGGAGAACAATCGTCGAATGACGAAGTTGGGAATTCCATCATTAGTGCCTATAGTGAGTACTTTATTTCAAATTGTTATATTTAAAGAATATATAATGTCATGTGATTAATATTTTTGTAATCATTTTGATGGATCCACCTATACGTTGACAGTTATTCGACGAGGAGCCTAGTACTGGTCCTAGTACTCAGGCTGGTGGTACGAGGAGGGTTCGTACCAGAGGTGGACGAGCAGCTGCGCGTACCCGACTATACCATGCCCCTCCCACTGACATGTCATCCTTCCCAAATTCTGATACCGGTGTGTCATTAGGGACACATGAGATATTTAGGCCTCCCATGTTTTCCGCTACATTCTGCATCTTCTGGCCCATCATTTCACATCCGATGATGATTCCCACTCCCCAGTCAGCATCCAGTCAGACAGCTGTCCCATTTTATTTTCCTTCTACTTCTGTCTCTCCGAGCTTCTATATTCCATAGTTTTTCAACTCCAGTTCCACCACAGGGTGTTTCATCAGTTTCTGTGGATCTAGCGTGCGCTCAGTGATCAGACCGACACAGGTATATTTATAGAACCCTGACAAATTTTTATAGCAACATTTATTTTCATTATAACATGTTTTGATAAAATATTTGTTTTTCTTTCATGACAGATACATCTACTGACAGGAGCATGGGAGGGGCGTACACACATGTGTTCATTGTGGAACCACCGCACACAGGTTATGGTGGATTATAATGAAGACAACCAAATGGTTGAGAAAACAGGGCAGCAATGTCGGAGTTTTTTGGCGACACTTTCCAAATACTCAGACATCATTCCCGTCAGCCCGCTATCATGGAGAAATTTTCCACATGAGGTTAATGATAGAGCTTGGGCAGATATGGTGGTAAAAAATATGTTCTATTTAATTCCATGATTTTTTTTATTTATATGAATTAATATTTTTATTTAAGATTCGATTTAATTTTCCCAATGGTGAGGGTGCACGACCGGAACATCTAAAGGATTTAGGCGAGCTTTGGAGAGCCTACAAGAATGAGTTGTATATGGATGGGTTTCTATATTTGGCACTAAGTTCGAGGCGGTACCAATGGTGGATGATTGTCCTATAGAGTAGTATCTTCAGGTGATTACTCATTGGACGAGTACCCAGTTTAAGGTATTAATATTATTTGAGGTATTTAAATAATAACTTTTATGTTTTTCATTAATACTATCTGTTGAATTTCTAATTTTTTTTAGGAATCATCTAGAAATAATAAAAAGATCATTGATGCAAAAAAATTACCTCCACACACTTGATGCACTGTGATGTCTGATCATGAGAGGAAGTGGGTATGACAATTGTTTATAAGTTTTCTTTATGACTTACACATTATTTTGTTTCCTAAATTATTTAATAGTTTGCTAAAATTTTCATATAACTTTAGTTTTCAATGTCATTGTAGAGGCAAATAAAAAATATTGAAGGACGTGTGCCTCGAGCAAAACAATTTTTCTCGAGTAGATGGAAAAAGGATGGAAGTGTCGTCAACGAAGCGACACAGCAGCAGATTGTAAGTATTAATATATTGAATTTATATTTTAATATCTATTTTGTAACTTAATGATATATTTATATTTCTAATAGGCTGCTTTAGAGCCCTCGATGACCAAGAACAAGACAATTTTGGGCCAACAGATCACTTACATCAGTTGTTGGGAGAGGAGCATTCTGGAAGAGTATGCTACCGACCTAGGATAGCCCGATGAGGTATTGGCCCTCCTCATGTATGAGCTGTAGTGCCACCGAGTAGCAGCAAGTTATGGGACATGTAGAACAGGCTGAGAAAAGGGCCACTGAGACAGCAGAACAGTCTGCCGGGGCAAACAGTGCATTTATGAAATTTTTTGAAGTTCTACGTCCAACTCTTCTAGCAGAGTCCAACCCATATTTTAATGAGTATATGTCATCGATACATTCTATATATGGTGCACCAGGTGGCAGTTCTAGTTGTGGTCAGGACGATGTCCAGCTTAACGATGATGATGGCGAGGAGTCTGATGCGGAAGAGGAGGGAGGGGAGGAGGGTGAGGCGGGTGGCGAGGGCGTGGAGGAGGGCAAGGGCGAGGAGGAGGGCGAGGGCGAGGAGGGCGAGGATGATGATGGGGGACGAGGAAGAGGGTGATGATGATGGTTATGATGGTGATGCTGATGTGGGACAAGTTGATCCATTACATTTTTGACTGATATTACTAAGATTTGATATTTAATCTATTCTAGTTGTTTGTTTTATCTAGACTCATAGTATAGTATTGGAGTTGAGTTATTTTTATATATTATCTATATTTATGGATGTTTTTGTATTTTATTGGTTGTGTTGTTGGGGTACCCCCCCTCCTTCCTGGACCCTGGACAACCCCCACCCTCTTCCCTGGACCCCCGGACAACCCCGCCGAATAGCCCCCCAGACAGCCCCGCCAAATACCCCAGCACCCCTCTTTCTTGGATCCGGACAGCCCCCCGAATAGCCCCCGGACAGCCCCCACCCTCCTCCCTGGACCCTAGACAGCCCCCCGGACAGCCCCCAGACAGCCCCCCAGACACCCCCCACCCTCTTCTTTGGACCCCGGACAACCCCCCGAACACCC
Source organism: Viscum album (assembly GCA_963277665.1). Lineage (NCBI taxonomy): Eukaryota > Viridiplantae > Streptophyta > Magnoliopsida > Santalales > Viscaceae > Viscum > Viscum album. The sequence continues at coordinate 1,092,451,948 of OY728130.1, forward strand.
CCGGGACAGCCCCCAAACAGACCCCCGAACAGGCCCTGGACAGCCCCCCCCCACCCTCCTCCCTGGACCCCAGACAACCTCCCGGACAGCCCCCCAGACAGCCCCCCGGACATCCCCCACCCTCTTCCTTGGACCCCGAACACCCCCAGACAGCCCCCCGAAAAGCCCCCAGAACAGCCCCCGGACAACCCCCCCACCCTTCTCCCTGGACCCCAGACAGCCCCCCGGACAGCCCCCCAGACAGCCCCCCACCCTCCTCCTTGGACCCCGGGACAACCCCCCGAACACCCCCCAGACATCCCCCCTGCACTATCCCCCCACCCTCCACCTTGGTCCCCGGACAGCCCCCCGGACACCACCGGACAGCCCCCCCGGACAGCCCCCCACCCTCCTTGATTTCATTTAATACTAGAAAATCTATAATATATATTTTATTTATTTTCATCATGATAATCATGTAAATCACATTTACACATCTTATCAATATCATAGATTCTTGGTATGTTATAAAAGAGATGTATTCATTGGGCATGACATTTTTAGCTCTGAAATGTTTCATAGTATGATAAACTAAAATCTAATCCATACTAAGAATTATATAAAAATATTTTATATAAATGTCCACAAGATTTTAAGTAAATACCATTCCACTAATAGACACACGAGGATTCTCATAAAATTGACAACATTTTAAGCACATACGGAAAACCGACCAAACGCATTTGGTTTCCATTGAAACATTAGGAGAACGATCCATGGGTCATATGTTAAATGTACGAATCAACCCCGCCTAAATCCGAGGTGTGGTGTGGCCGCCACCACTCAAGGTGTCTGCCTTTTGTTTCAAAAGGGCGCCATTTTAATTGAAAAACATCAACTGGCATACGGAGAACTGACCAAACGCATTTGTATTGTGTCGATACTTTAGCACAACGGATCCATGGGTCGTATGTGACGTGTACAAGTCAACACCGCCTCAATCCGAGGCGTGGTGTGGCCGCCACCACTAAAAGTGTCTGCCTTTAGTTTCAAAAGGACGTCATTTTAAGTGAAAAACATCAACTGGCATACGGAAAACTGACCAAACACATTCGGATTGTGTCGATACTTTATAACAATGATCCATGGGTTATATGTGAAGTGTAAGAGTCAACCCCCGCCTTAATCGGCGTCACGGTGTGGCCAGAATCACTCTAAGTGGCTCTCTTTTGTTTAAAATGGACAACATTTTAATTACATACGGAAAACCATCCAAACGCATTCAGTTTCTGTTGAAACTTTAGGATAATGATTAATGGATCATATGTGATGTATACGAGTCAACCCCGCCTCAATCTGAGATGCGGTGTGGCCATCACCACTCAAAGTGTCTGCATTTTGTTTCAAAAGGACTTTATTTAAATGAAAAACATCAACTGGCATAAGGAAAACCAACCAAACGCATTCGGACTGTGTCAATACGTTAGCACAACAATTCATGGGTCATATGTGATGTGTAAGAGTCAACCCCGCCTCAATCCGAGGAACATTGTGGAATCCACCACTCAAAGTGTCTATCTTTTGATTCAAAAGGACGTCATTTTAAGTGAAAAACATCAACTAATATACGGAAAACCGACCAAACGCATTCGGATTGTGTCGATACATTAGAAAAACAATCCATGGGTCATATGTGACTTGTACGAGTAAACCCCACCTTAATCGAAATCTCGGTGTGACCAAAATCACTCTAAGTGGCTCTCTTTTGTTTAAAATGGACAACATTTTAAGTACATACGGAAAACCGACCAAACGAATTCGGGTTCTGTTGAAACATTAGGATAACGATCCATGGGTCATATGTGACGTGTAAGAATCAACCCCGCCTCAATCTGAGATGTGGTGTGGACGGCACCACTCAAAGTGTCTGTCATTTGTTTCAAAAGGATGTCATTTTAATTGAAAAACATCAACTGGCATATGGAAAACTGACCAAACGCATTCGGATTGTGTCAATACTTTATCACAACGATCCATGGGCCATATGTGATCTGTACGAGTCAACCTTGCCTCAATATGAGGCACGGTGTGGCCACCACCACTCAAAGTGTCTGCCTTTTGTTTTAAAAGGGCGTTATTTTAATTGAAAAGCATCAACTGGAATACGGAAAATGGACCAAACGCATTTGGATTGTGTTGATACTTTTTCACAAAGATCCATGGGTCATATGTGACGTTTACGAGTCAACCCACCCTCAATCCGAGGTGTGGTGTGGTCGTCACCACTCAAAGTGTCTGTCTTTTGTTTTAAAAGGACGTAATTTTAAGTGAAAAATATCAACTGGCATATGGAAAAGCGACCAAACGAATTCGGATTGTGTCGAAACTTTAGCACAAAGATCCATGGGTCATATGTGATGTGTAAGAGTCAACCCCACCTTAATCTGAGGCACGGTGTGGCTGGAATCACTCGAAGTGGCTCTCTTTTGTTTAAAATGGACAACATTTTAAGTACATGTGGAACACCGACCAAACGCATTCGGTTTCTGTTGAAAATTTAGGAGAACGATTCACGGGTCATATGTGACGTTTATGAATCAACCCCGCCTCAATCGGAGATGCGGTGTGGCTGACACCACTCAACGTGTCTACCTTTTGTTTCAAAAGGACATCATTTTAATTCAAATACATCAACTGGCATATGGAAAACTGACCAAACGCATTCGGAGTGTGTCGATACTTTAGAAAAATGATCCATGGGTCATATGTGATGTGTGAGAGTCAACCCCACCTCAATCCGAGGCGCTGTGTTGCTGCCACCACTCAAAGTGTCTGTCTTTTGTTTCAAAAGGATGTTATTTTAAGTGAAAAACATCAACTGGCATACGGAAAACCAACCAAACACATTCAGATTGTGTCGATAATTTAGCACAACGATCCATGGGTCATATGTGATGTGTACGAGTCAACCCCACATTAATCAGAGGCACAATGTGGCCAGAATCACTCTAAGTGTCTCTATTTTGTTTAAAATGGGCAACATTTTAATTACATACAGAAAACTGACCAAACACATTCGGATTGTTTTGATACTTTATCAAAAAAATTCATGGGTCATATGTGATGTGTAAATGTCAACCCCGCCTCAATCTGAGGCGCGGTGTGGCCTTCACCACTCAATGTGTCTGTCTTTTGTTTCAAAAGGACGTCAATTTAAGTGAAAAACATCAATTAACATATGGAAAACTGACCAAACGCATTCGGATTGTGTTGATAATTTAGCACAACGATCCATGGGTCATATGTGACGTGTAAGAGTCAACCTTTCATTAATTGGAGGCACGGTGTGATCGGAATAAATCTAAGTGGCTTTCTTTTGTTTAAAATGGACAACATTTTAAGTACATACAGAAAACCGACCAAACGCATACGGTTTCCATTGAAGCTTTAGGAGAACGATCCATGGGTCATATGTGACATGAAAGAATCAACTCTTCCTCAATCTGAGATGCGGTGTGGCCAGCACCACTCAAAGTGTCTACCTTTTGTTTCAAAATGACGTCATTTTAATTGAAAAACATCATCGGGCATACGGAAAACTAACCAAACGCATTCAGACTGTGTCGATACTTTAGCCCAATGATCCATGGGTCATATGTGATGTGTACGAGTCAACCCGCCTCAATCCAAGGCGTAGTGTGGCCGATAGTACTCCAAGTGTATGTATTTTTTTTAAAATAGACATCATTTCAGCTAAAAATATATGGTATACAAAAAACTGATCTAATTATGAATTGACTTCCGGATTCCACATATAATTGTCATCTAAATTTTAAATTGAATTATAAATGAATTGTGTATGTTTATAATTACATTATTAATTCTAATTTAAGTATGGATGTGTATAGTTCCAGCATTATTTGTTAAATGTGAATGAATTTGTTCTCTATATGTATGTGTTAGTTGGTTATTGCAGGTACAATAATTGTATATGTATGTGTTAGTTTATTGCAGGTACAATAATTGGATTGAGAATGAGAGGGAACCCACAAAATGAGACCTGGTGGGAAAATTGCAGAGCTACTGGGCAAATTGCAGAGCTTCTGTTCAATTTTCCCAGCATAGGCTATTCCAACGGTTTGAAACCGTTGGCATAGCATCACTAGGTTTTGTTTTACCAATGCTTCCATGAACCGTTGGTAAAACACTTTTCCCAACGGTTTAAAAACCGTTGGGAAAGAGGAGACCTTGCGTTTTTTCCAACGGTTTGGCCAAAGTGTTGGGAAAAACATTCCCAACACAAACCATTGGGAAAAACATTCCCAACGGTTTGCCAGAACCGTTGGGATAGGGTAATTTTTCTCCACCCTATCCCAACGGTTCACTGTAAACCGTTGGGAAAAGCTTTCCCAACGGCTTACTTCGCTACGGTTTGCAGAACCGTTGGTATAACATATACCAATGGTTCTGCAGCCTTTCCCAACGGTTCTAAACCGTTGGGAAATACTTTATTTCCAATAGTGTTTCTTCATCATCTTTGACATTATATGATTATGTGTGTAGTGAATTTTGATTATATTATTTTTTATTTCAATTTTTTTTGGGATTTCATTTGAAACATATAATAAATTCATTGACAAAATATCACTTGAATGTTATGATTATTGCAATGGATTTTGTCTCAATTTCCATATCATCAAGACTAAGTTTTTAACATGAACCTATTTGCATTAATGTTATATATATACTAATAATTTTTTTGCATTTAAAATTAATACTTATTTATTCATTATTTTATTTTAAAACCATATATTCTTTATGAATTTATGGTCACACATAATTTCTTTGTTAAGTTTTTATTTTTTTCATTATCATTAAAAAATCACATTCTTATGATCTTATTTCATTTGAAATTTGATTTATCTTAAATATAAATATTATTTTTCATATGGATATAAATATTTCTTATACCATATTCCATTTTCATTTGTTTTTTAGTTTTAATTATATTTTATTATCTTTTAAAATATTAAGAAATTTGTTTTCATTACTCTATATATGTACATTATTATAAGGATCATTATTCATGAATTAAATCGATTATTTAATATATGATGAATGACTTGGAAGAGAAGTTATTAACGGGGACTAGAATTATATATCCCTTCTTGACTGGATAAATCTCACAAAGAAAATTAGTATGTTATCATTAAATGTGTTTCTTCTTTTAGTTTTAAACATTATTGTGAAAGTTATTGATCGAAAACGTATCATGTGAATATGAACCTAATGTCAAACGAGTAATAATTTCCTTCATTAAGAATTAAATTATTATTATGTATGAGATTATGAAATTGATATTATCTATGGATTCTCTTAATTATTAGTTTATTAGTTAAATGAAATTTTTTTCATTCATTTACTGTTACATATTGATTAGCAGTTATCTTTTGATGATAGTCAGGTTATTTTAATTGAATGTGTGTTTAGTTATTTAACATAACAAGTTTACTATCCTTAATAATTATGGGTAGCATCCACTATACTTAGACATTAGTGAATATTTCAGCTAATACATATTTTTATTTCATTCCTAATAATCCTTGAATTGTACAATGAATGATATGCAAGTGTATTGTAGGTTGAATAATTATATTCTTATAAAAAATATTTTTGTTATTTTTATCTTAAAATGTAATATGAAAATATTATATATATCTATTTTTACAAGTCTACAAAACTATTCTGTTCTTTGGGTCTAGATCACTTATATCTAGTGCCCATATAATAAAGCAGACACCATATCTCTGTTACTATGGTGTAGTTAGCTATAGAAATGAACCATTTCTACGCTGGTATTTCTTCATCATTAATAAATTATAAATAAATTTTTTTCTTCCAATTCCTTCTCTATGTTTACAACTTATTTTTGATTCCTCTGATTTATATTAGTTTATCTAAATACCATACAATATTTATATGCTGAAATGGTTGACTTAACTGTATACTATTTATCTATATGGTGTAAGGACAATATTCAATTACTTTATTGAATGGAATTTACCAAGAAATATACATGATAATAACAGACACCACATTATTTCATATGGGTTTATATTGTTATATTTATTGATGGATTTATTAATGGTTCCTTATGTGTTTAATTTTCGAATAAGATATGAAACCCATTTTCATTTGATGGTTACATTGTGATATGATGAATGAATTGAGTTTAATAGGAACTATAATACATAGATAATGAGAGTTTGAGTCCTATACTAACCTCGTATATATTGGATGATGTTTTATTTTGTCATGGTATATTTTAGGATGAGCCTTTTAGAAATTATATGAAACTAAATCAAGAACCTTCATTTATATGAAAAAAAAATAATGTGTGATACTTCCTCGATATACTCACAAACTAAAGCGATAGACTTCTCATATATTCTTATAATCAAAATGGTGAACATTATTATATCTTCTCACTATAACGACCCAGACTTTACATACATTGTTAATACTTCAAAATTGAAGCATACTTATTACAACATATAACAAAACCACGAAAGGACCGTATAGGTATAGTGTCTTTAGAAACTGGGAAACATAAACAACTGGTTCATAAAGCATCAAATTTGTCTCCCACTTATTTCATCATATCTAGAGTCCCTTTTTGGAATATCCTACTTAATAACCTTCTTCCTGACCTGGTGAAAGAAAACATACAAAAGGGTGAGCTCAAATGCTCAGTAAGGGTAAACAAAAGAAATATCAATCACATCGTATACACAAGCACATAACTTTTGGAAATATTAACCTGCAAAAAAGATCATAATTTCATAAAATGGGATAAATCAGGGCAGTGAAATGTAATCACAATAATCATAACATAAAACATGAAACTTTGTGGAATACACACATAATCATAGAGAATCATTTCTTGTTAGTCAAGACTCATTTCCAAGACTATCTTAGTGGACACAGTCCCTTTCTGAACCGAGTCACCCTCGTTTCAGTCCTGTTTCACTAAACCGGTATAACCTACCGTTCCAGCCATGTCTATCTCATGAGATATAAAATCTTTACCCAATGCATTGGAGGGAGATATAGGTCTCACCCATCTCATAATGATACCATTCTTATGTGTGCCACAAAATCATAAATCATACATCATTGCATAACCCATGTAATAAAAATGGGATTCTTAAACAACATGACATCATAAAACAATTCATATAAGATAAAGGAATTCATAAAAATAATTCCATCACAACATAATCAAATCAATGTTATAATAGGGATAGAAACATAACCCTATATTATCTTAGATGGAAAATAATTTTGATAAAACACTTGAACTCCATTCTTGAGGAAAATATCCTTTCTACTTCAAAAACATATTCTTTTCTTAACATGTCATACAATTTTAAACTAAAAGAAGTTGATTAAAAATAAACTTGAAAACTTGTAAGGGAAGCATCATTGAAATAATGTTTTAAAAATCCATTCATGCCGTATAAGTTAAAAGAAAACATTCTTCTCGTACTTTTGTCGAAAAAGTTAAAAAGTACCTCGTACGAAAAACAACAAAGGATTCCTTTCATATCATTTACTAAAAACTCACAGTAGGGTAAAATTTGATATAAACTATTGTAGAAGGATATAAATATTACATATTAAGGAAACATGGATGTGGATGATAAAATACACCCAAGTAAATACCAAAGTATAAATAATCTCGGATAAAATGAGATTGTGATATTTTCCCTTACCTTAGGTCCGAATTTCTTTGTAAGTGTCTGAACCTCTTGTATAATGATTTAAATAATGTTATTTACTTATTACAGAATCATAATTATTTTTATGATATCATATATGGTCATATTCTTATCTTCATAGTAGTAATATTTCATTGCTACTTGTTATTCGGGTGTTTATAACTTTTTGTTCTTATGCATGTTTTGTCGAATAAATTATTATTCTTCTCTTTAGGTTATAGATACCTCATTTCCAGAATGGTATTAGTGTAATATATATCATATTAATTCATTCAATTCATTTATATAATCATTATGAAATTAAGATCATGTAGAACGAGTCGCATCACATCGTGGAGACGGTATTCCGTACGTACGCACGAGTGATGATATCATTCCTATGATCGTGGAATTGTATTGGAGTATATGTATACTATTTAAGAATCAATATAAATTTATAATAGTCATATATAGTCATTATTTACACCATTATACCCATCCAAGTAAGGTGGTGGTGGAAAATAGATTACACCACGGCGTGGAGATGGTATTCCGTACGTACACACACACGGTGATTTCTTTTGCTGTAGGATGGATAGATGGTGAAATAGGGTTGTTTCATACTTATAATAACATATCAATATATGAGTGATACTGATGTTATTACTTCATAATGAAACAACTAAAGAATAAGAAGTGTAAGAGGAAATAAAGATGAAAGAATCGTTAACAGACATTACCTCTTCTTTGAAGTGCTTCTTTGAGACCTTCTTTTAGGGTACTAAAATAGGTCTTTGAAGAAGACCAGGAACTCTAGGATGTCTTTAAAAAAGAGGAGAAGAGAAAGTGGCAGGGTTTGGCCGAGATTTAAGGCTCAAAGTGGTGTGAGGAAGAGAGGGAGGAGGTGCCCTTTTATGAGGGAGGAGAGGGGCACCTTTGGAATAACTAAAAACATTATTTTATTATAAAGTCAAGTTCGGTTTTAAATTGCAATAAATTGATTTATTTCGATTCTAAGGTGGGGATGGGTAGAAATCCTCTCATCCAATAAAATTTATACAAGTTTAGGTTCCTATTTTAACCTTTTCATTTAGATTTAACATTAAGTTAAATAATTTTACTTTTACCATGTCTTCTTGTGTTCTTATACTATAAGGTTGATAAACTTACTATAAGAAGCCAAACGAACATCAAGTTGTTTATTATTAATATATATAACCTTATATATGTAATATGGCCGAACCATAGATTTTTAGGAATAAAATAACAATTACCAATATAATATTTGTTTTAAAAACTATTTTATGTCAATTTTGACACTATTTAGTAATTGATTTTTTTGAAAATCATAACAGAATTATTAGTTCGAAAAAGGTTAATTAAATCAATAATAACATGTCATATTAACCTCTAAAATTAGTTATATTCATAAAAAGTCTCAAATTACATTTATTTTGGTGTTTATAACATCAATTATGTCAATAATTCATTAATAAGATAATTACTGCATCATCATTGTGTCATAAATACATTAAATTATTTAAGGTCTAAAAATTACAAATAAAATACCATTTTGTAGGAAATCTTTTTAGCTTTCTAATGAATATTTATAGTGGAATTTATCTTCTTTATAACCCCATATTAAAAATTATTTACTTATTAAACTTTGATTTTAACTATTTTTACCCTTCTTTAAATAAATTAATAATAAATGTCCTAATCTAATCCATGTGGGCCTAAATGGTCATATTTTATTCCTAAGTTTGTTTTTGGTCGAAGTAAAATTATCCAATAGAATTAGGACATGTTTTAGGGTAATAATAATATCATCTTTACCCTTAATTACCCTATTTACTTTTAAACGTGGTAAAAAAAAGTAAAAAGTTACTATTCACCAAAAAAATTATTTTCATCTTATTGAACCACATTTTACATACTGACATCAACCGTGTCTCTCGGATTTTTGAAATTCCACTCACAGAAGTGGTAAAATTAAGTTTTATGAAAAATTATGTTTTTTAACTACCACTTTGTGGTTTCACTATTCATAAAAATTTGAACGTTTTCAGAAAAATACCAAAATTTCACCCTAGGCTAATTTCGATATTCCGAATCAAAAAATGAAGTCCATTTTGAAAAATAAAATTTATAAAATTTCAAAAAGTGGTTATTACTATTCATAACGGCTAGTTTAAATAACATTTTAATAGCATATCGTTGTTTAGTGAAACTCGGTATTACGTACGATGCAAGCTATCGAGGAAGGTCGTGATTTCCTGTAAAGCAAGCCAAGAAAGTGTTGTGTAAAAAAAGATTCCTTTGATGATTTATATAACATAAAAGTCTCGGGTGTTACATTCTACCCCTATTAAAATGAATTTCGCCCTCAAAATTTGTCACTTTGTAACAAACAGATGAGGATACCTCTCCCTCATCATATCCTCAAGCTCCCATGTAGCTTCTTCTAATTGGTGGTTCCTCCATAAAACTTTCACCAATTGAGTGGTCTTGATTCGTAGGAATTTTTCCCTACGATCCAGAATCTCTATCGGTTGTTCTTCATAAGAAAGATCTTGCTCCAGTGATACAACTTCTGAGCTGAGTACATGTGAAGGATCAGGTATATACTTTCTCTGGAGAGATACATGGAACACATCGTGAACAAGTGAGAGATTCGGTGGAAGAGCCAATCAGTAAGCTACCTTCCCAACACGATCCAGTATTTCGAAAGAACCGATATATCTAGGGCTCAACTTCCCCTTCTTTCCAAATCTCATAACCCTCTTCCAGGGAGATATTCGTAAGAACACTTTATCACCCACTTCAAACTCTATGTCTTTTCTTCAGTTGTCGGCATAACTTTTCTGTCGACTCTGAGCTGCTCTTATGTGTTGTTGAATAGATCTGACCTTTTCTACCATTTCATCAACGAGATCTGGTCTTAATAGCTTTCTTTCCCCAACTTCATCCCAGCAAGTTGGAGTCCTACATTTATTTCCATAGAGAGCTTCATAAGGAGCCATCTGAATACTAGAGTGAAAGCTATTATTATAAGAAAATTCCACCAAGGGTAGGTGTTGATCCCAACCTCCTTTGAAATCCATAGAGCAAGATCTCAACATATCTTCTAGGGTTTGAATTGTTCTCTCAGACTGACCGTCTGTATGAGGATGATAAGCAGTGCTGAAACTCAACTCTGTATCCAGAGTATGCTGAAGACTTCGCCAGAACTTCGAGGTAAATCTCGGATCCCGATCAGATATAATAGAAAGTGGTACTCCATGCATTCTTACCACTTCCTTTACATATATCCTGGCAAGCTGATCCAGAGAGAAATCCTCTCTAATAGCAATGAAGTGTGCAGATTTTGTAAGACGATCAACTATGACCCAGATAGCATTATTGCCTTTGGATGTTTTAGGAAGTCCTGTGACAAAGTCCATAGTGATGTTTTCCCATTGCCATTCGTGTATGGGTAATGGTTGTAACATCCCCTTAGACTTCTGTCTCTCAGCTTTAACTTGTTGAGAAACCAAGCATCGAGAGACATATTCAGCAACATCTATTTTCATGCCATCCCACCAGAAGTACTCTTTCAGGTCCCTATACATCTTCGAGCTTCCAGGATGAATAGAGAATGAAGAACTAAGAGCCTCATCCAGCAGCTCCTTCTTTAATTCGGGGATGGGAGGAACACAAAACCGATTCCTGAGCTTTATTATCCCATCACAATCAAGGTTGAACTCGGGAACATTTCTCACCTTCCTTTCTAACTCGACATCTTCTTTCTGTGCCTCTTTAATCTTCACATGTACAGATGGTTGAAAATTCATTTGAGAATGATATGATTTTTCCCCTTTCATTATAATTCCAAGATCCATCCTTTGTAAATCCATAAATATTGGATCTTTTGTGATCCTCATCAAGGATAAACTGGCATGGTCTTGTCGACTTAATGCATATGCCACCTTGTTTGCTTTCCCAGGGTGGTAATGGGCTGAGCAGTCATAATCCTTAATCGGCTCCAACCATCTTCTTTGACGCATATTCAGCTCCATTTGTGTGAAAATATACTTTACACTTTTATGATCAGTATAAATATCACACCTTTCACCATAAAGGTAATGCCTCCAAATCTTTAATGCAAAGATTACCGCAGCTAACTCCAAATCATGTGTTGGGTAATTTTGCTCATGGATTTTTAACTGTCGTGAGGCATAAGCTATCACCATATCATTTTTCATAAGAACACACCCCAATCCCTTCTTGGATGCATTAATGAAGATCACAAACCTTTCTCCACTACAAGGAAGTGTGAGCACAAGTGCAGTGGATAAACTTCTTTTCAACTCCTTGAAATTCTCTTCACATTCCTCCATCCAGACAAACTTATCTCCTTTCCGAGTCAACTTGGTGAATGGATTAGATAATCGTGGAAAATCTTTCACCAAACGTCGATAATATCCAGCCAAACCAAGAAAAATTCGGATCTCAGTTACTGTTGTTGGTCTCGACCATCTTTCGATAACCTCTATTTTTGCTGGATCCACAGATATCCCCTCTTATGAGATTATGTGACCCAAAAATGCAACTTTTTGACGCCAAAATTCACACTTGGTAAATTTGGCATAAAGCTTCTCCTTTCTCAGGGTCTTCAATATAATTCTCAAGTGATCTTCATGTTATTCCTTGCTCTTTGAATAGACAAGAATAGCGTCTATAAAGACTACCACAAATTGATCAAGATAGTCTCTAAAGATTCTATTCATCAGATCCATGAAGATAGCGGGGGCATTAGTAAGACCAAATGGCATCACTATAAATTCATAGTGTCCATACCTTGTACGGAAAGCCGTCATTGGTATATCCTCCCTTTTGACCCTTAATTGATGATACCCTGAACGAAGATCAATCTTGGAAAAGTATTGAGCTCTGTGTAGTTGGTCAAATAAGTCATCAATGCGTGGGAGAGGATATTTTTTATTGATAGTGATCTTGTTATGTTCTCGATAATCAATGCAGAGTCTCATTGATCCATCTTTCTTCTTAACAAATAGAACAGGTGCTCCCCAAGGTGACGCACTTGGGCGTATGAATCCTTTATCAAGATTCTCTTGGAGTTGCTTCTTCAATTCCTGCAACTCAATTGGGTCCATTCTATAAGGTGTCTTTGAAATAGGCAAAGCACCCGGTACGAGTTCTATTGAAAACTCAACATCACGATTTGGTGGAAGACCTGGTAATTCCTCTAGAAAGACATCATAAAACTCCCGTACAATGGTCATATTCTTAATCCTGAGTTTCTCACCAACCATTTCAGATAAATAACCTTCATGTAGTGGAATCCATACCCATAAAATGGAAGAAATTTCCACTGGAAGGTTATGTTCATCCTTGCATTGATAGACGATCATAGATTGATCTGGAATATGAAATGTGACTTCTCTTCTTTGGCAATTGATATGAGCTCCATGTAAAGAAAGCCAATCAATGCCAAGAATCACATCAAATTCCACTATAGGAAGTATCACAAGATTTGCAGGAATCACTTTCCCACAAACTTTGATCGGAGAAGAATTATAAACTTTTGATGCAACTGTTGTTCCATTAGGTGTTGTCACAGCTAACTCAACATCTAATTGTTGAGGTAATACGGTGATACCCTTAGAAAATTATTCAGAAATAAAAGAGTGGGTGGATCCAGAATCAAATAAAACATTTTCTACTTTAGAGTGGATACTATGTGTACCTTTCACCACATCGTTATCGTACTCCACATCGCTGATAGAAATTGCATGTGACTTTCCTTTGTCTTTAGCCTTAAGAGTTTGTTGACGTCGACCATCATCATCAACCCTTGGATTAGGGAATTTATTGGCATAATGCCCCATCTCCTTGCACTTGAAACATTGAAGTGTAGTAGGTTCATTCTGTGTATCCCTTCCTTTTTTGCATCATTAGACACCTTCTTCCCATCATCGCGGCATTCAAATGCCCGATGACCTTCCTTTCCACATTTGAAACATTTACTTGTACCATTAAGACAACTCCCTCCATGTTTATTTCCACACTTTGAGCATAAGGGAAAGCTCATCTTCTTTTCAGTGTTCTCTTTAGATTTTCCTTTGAATTCCATTTTCCTCTTCTTATCAAACCCATATGACTGATGGTTTACTCCAATCTCCATCTCGACTTTGAGATCACATTGGACGATTTCCTCGTAGCTATTAAAGTCCCTTATGGATAATGCCCTTCGAAGACTTGGTTTTAAGACACTAAATAATCGATCGATCTTACTCTCAGGTTGGATAATAATACCAGAAGCGTACCTTGAAAGTCTTGTAAAGTTTGCTTCATAGGTACCAACAGATTCATACTCCTTTTGCTTCAGTTCAAGAAACTCTTTCTCCATCTTTGTTCAGAGAATACGAGGGAAGTACTTATTGAAAAATAAGTTCTTGAACTCGTCCCATTCCATGGACTCAATTTCATCCCTTTGCCTCGTATTCTTAATAAGATTCCACCGTTGATCAGCATCTCCTTCCAAACGATACACTGCTAGGATGACTTTATCATGTTCAGAACATTGAAGAACTGAAAATATCTTTTCAGTAGTACTAATCCATTGTTCAGAAACTAATGGATCAGTAGACCCGCTGAAAGAAGGTGGACGCTGCCTCATGAAGGATTCAACAGAATTTTGCTCCTTCCTTTGCTCGTTTGGAAGTCTTGCATTATTCATAGCTTGAGAAAGTTGTGTGAGCTTGGCTACAAGATTTTTCATTCCAGCTCCCATAACGTTTTTTTTCTCAGGGGGACAATCATTGCATTGCCCGTCGCATTCCGCATTAACACTATTCCTTCGGGTTCCAGCCATTGATTAAAACCAAGAAGAATAGTGTGAGCAACACTAATTAGATTAGGAAAACCACATAATCAAGAATAAAATTTCACACTTAAGGTCTTATACTAGGTTATTCATGGACATTTCTAAAACACTAATATTGTGTTCTATGCTTAGACTTATCCTTAGGGTTCTTACTAAGGCTTTCACATCTTAGTTTCCAAAGGTTGACTATACCTTTCCTCTGATACCAACTATAACGACTCATACTTTACATACATTGTTAATACTTCAAAATTCATGCATACTTATTACAACATATAACAATACCACGAAAGGACCGTATAGGTATAGTGTCTTTAGAAACTGGGAAACATAAACAACTAGTTCATAAAGCGTCAACTTTGCCTCCCACTTATTTCATCATATATAGAGTCCCTTTTTGGAATATCCTACTTAATAACCTTCTTCTTGACCTGGGGAAAGAAAACATACAAAAGGGTGAGCTCAAATGCTCAGTAAAGGTAAACAAAAGAAATATCAATCACATCGTATACACAAGCACATAACTTTTCGAAATCTTAACCTGCAAAAGATATCATAATTTCATAACATGGGATAAATAATGGCAGTGAAATGTAATCACAATAATCATAACATAAAACATGAAACTTTGTTTCATAGACACATAATCATATAGAATCATTTCTTGTTAGACAAGACTCATTTCCAAGATTATCTTAGTGGACAAAGTCCCTTTCTGAAACGAGTCACCCTCGTTTCAGTCCTGTTTCACTGAACCGGTATAACCTACCATTCCAGCCATGTCTATCTCATGAGATATAAAATCTATACCCAATGAATTGGAGGGAGATATAGCTCCCACCCATCTCATAATGATACCATTCTTATGTGTGCCACAAAATCATAAATTATACATCATTGAATAACCCATGTAATAAAAATGGGATTTTTAAACAACATGACATCATAAAACAATTCATATAAGATAAAGGAATTCATAAAAATAATTCCATCACAACATAATAAAATCAATGTAATAATAGGGATAGAAACAGAACCCTATATTATCTTAGATGGAAAATAATTTTGATAAAACACTTGAACTCCATTCTTGAGGAAAAAACTTATCTACTTTAAAAACATTTTCCTTTCTTAACATGTTATACAATTTTAAACTAAAAGAAGTTGATTAAAAATAAAATTGAAAACTTGTAAGGGAAGCTTCATTGAAATAATGTTTTAAAAATCCATTCATGCCGTATAAGTTAAAAGAAAGCATTCTTCTCGTACTTTTGTCGAAAAAGTTAAAAAGTACCTCGTATGAAAAATGACAAAAGATTCCTTTCATATCTTTTACTAAAAACTCACCGTAGGGTAAAATTTGATATAAACTATTTTATAAGGATATAAATATTACATATTTAGGAAACATGGATGTGGATGATAAAATACACCCCAATAAATACGAAAATATAAACAATCTCGGATAAAATGAGATTGTGATATTTTTCCCTTACCTTAGGTCCGACATGCTTTGTAAGTGTCCGAAACTCCTGTATAATAATATAAATAATGTTATTGACTTATTCCTGAATCATACTTATTTTTATGATATCATATATGGGCATATTCTTAGCTTCTTAGTAGTAATATTTCATTGCTACTTGTTATTCGGGTGTTTATAACTTTTTGTTCTTATGCGTGTTTTGTCGAAGAAATTATTATTCTTATCTTTAGGTTATAGATACCTCATTTACAGAATGGTATTAGTGTAATATATATCATATTAATTCATTAAATTCATTTATATAATCATTATTAAATGAGGATCATGTAGAACGAGTCGCATCACATCGTGGAGACGGTATTCCGTACGTACACACGAGTGATGATATCGTTCCTATGATCGTGAAATCGTATTGGAGTATATGTATACTATTTCAGAATCAATATCACTTTATAATAGTAATATATAGTTATTATTTACACCATTATACCCATCCAAGTAAGGTGGTGGTGGAAAATAGATTACACCATATCGTGGAGACGGTATTCCATATATACACACGCGTAGTGATTTCTTTTTCCGTAGGATGGATAGATGGTGAAATAGGGTTGTTTCATACTTATAATTACATATCAGTATATGAGTGATACTGATGTAATTACTTCATAATGAAACAACTAAAGAAGAAGAAGTGGAAGAAGAAATAAAGATGAAAGAATCGGTAACGGACATTACCACTTCTTTGAAGTGCTTCTTTGAGACCCTGTTTTAGGATACTAAAATTGGTCTTTGAAGATTACCAGGACCTCAAGTATGTCTCTAGGGAAGTGGAGAGGAGAAAGTGGCAGGGGTTGGCCGATCTTGAAGGCTCAATGTTGTGTGAGGAAGAGAGGGAGGAGGTGCCCTTTTATAAGGGAGGAGAGGGGAACCTTTGGAATAACTAAAAATATTATTTTATTATAAAGACTAGTTCGGTTTTAAATGGCTCCAAATTGATTAATTTCGATGCTAAGGTGGGTATGGGTCGCAATAATCTCATCCAATAGAATTTAGACATGTTTAGGTTCCTATTTTAACCATATCATTTAGATTTAACATTAAGTTAAATAATTTTACTTTTACCATGTCTTCTTGTGTTCTTATTCTATAAGGTTAATAAACTTACTATAAGCAGCCAAAAGAACCCCAAGTTGTTTATTATTACAATATTTAACCTTATCTAAGTCATTTGGATGAACCTTAGATTTTTAGGAATAACATAACAATTACCAATATAATATTTGTTTTAAAAACTATTTTATGTCAATTTTGACACTATTTAGTAATTGATTTTTGTGAAAATCATAACAGAATTATTAGTTTGAAAAACGTTAATTACATCAATAATAACATGTCATATTAACCTAGAAAATTAGTGGGATTCATAAAAAGTATCACATTACATTTATTTTGGTGTTTATAACATCAATTATGTCAATATTTCATTAATAAGATAATTACTACATCATCATTGTGTCATAAATAAATTAAATTATGTAATGTGTAAAAATTACAAATAAAATACCATTATTTAGGAAATCTTGTTATCTTTATAACGAGTATTTATAGTCGAATTTATCTTATTTATAACCCCATGTTAAAAATTATTTACTTATTAAACATTGATTTTAACTATTTTAACCCTTCTTTAAATAAATTAATAATAAATCTCCTAATCTAATCCAAGTAGGCCTAAATGGTCATATTTTATTCCTAAGATTATTTTAGGTTGAATTAAACTTATCCAATAGAATTAGGACATGTGTTAGGATAATAATAATATCATCTTTACCCCTAATTACCCTATTTACTTTTAACCGTGGTAAAAAAGTAAAAAGTTACAATTCACCAAAAAACTTATATTCATCTCATTGAACCACATTTTACTTACTGACATCAACCATGTATCTCGGATTTTTGAAATTCCACTCACAGAAGCGGTAAAATTATGTTTTATGAAAAATTCAGTTTTTAACTACCACTTAGTGGTTTCACAATTCATCAAAAATTGAAAGTTTTCAGAAAAATACCAAATTTTCACCCTAGGCTAATTTCGATATTCCGAATCCAAAAATGAAGTCCATTTTGAAAAATAAGAAGTATAAAATTTCAAAAAGTGGTTATTACTATTCATAACGGCTTGTTTTAATAATATTTTAATAGCATATCGTTGTTAAGTGAAACTCGGTATTGCGTACGACGCAAGCTATCGAGGAAGGTTGTGATTTCGTGTAAAGAAAGCCAAGAAAGTGTTCTGTAAAAAAAGATTTCTTTGATGATTTATATAAAATAAAAGTCTCGGGTGTTACACTCACAATCTAATTAGAGATATTTATTTCATATTTTCATGTAGTATGATTGGGAATATTGGATATGGCCACAATATGATAAAATCAAATGACTGTGTTTATGATATAGTCCTAGGATTATTATAATGAATATGTTATGATTTAATAGATATGTTTATTAACACATGATTTCAGTCACTTTTCATTCATGTCTTATGTTATGAAAATCCATGCCCGATGATTTATGATATGAGTTTTTTGTGTTTGATTTATAGTAGTATCTTGACTATAAACATATACATTTTTTATTCTTTGATTTAATGATTGATTTTTATCTCTTATTTTTTATGTTAATGAGTTTATAATCTAATAAATTCATATATATCCATTTCACAAAATTATAAAGAAATGGAATACATACAATATTAGTATATAAGTATCTTATGGGGATAATTTTTAGAAGATATTAATGATTTTTAATGTATTTAGTAGTGGGAAAATATATATTTGATACAAAAAACAAAAATTATATTAGATAAATATTTTTCCTAAATCTAAAAAATAGTAAATCTAAAAATATATCTGTAATGAAAATACTACATTACCATTGAAATATCATTTAAATAAAATATGATATAATTTATATTGTTTAATGTTTTTGTTTTTATTAATTGATCTAGGAATATCGGTATAAAGTGGATTAGTTGGAACTAGAGGAGGGATTAGAAAAACAATTAGGTTAATATATAATCACTTAAATATTAATTTAGAGTTATAATATTCATTATGTATAGATAGGTTAGTATTTATCATAGTATTAATGTTATAGATAAATAATTATCTTAGTCAAACAAAATATTTTATATTGATTGGTAATTTTTATGAGGGAGCATTAGTGAAAAACCTAAAATATGTATATGTATAGGATATTATTTTGTTGATTAATTATGTATATATTTTATGGTTTTCCTAGTAATATCATCCATGATTTCATAATATAAGTGTATATAGTCCTAATAATTTATGATCATATAGGTAATTACATTGGATAGGCAATGTTGGGCATTTACCCCATCATCTCATACTGTATGAAAAAGCAGTCTTACTACACACCTAATCTAACACACATGAGATATATGATGTGGAAATTTTGTTCATGAAATCACACTCAGGGGGTTGATAGTGTGTGAGAATTTTTATTAAATTCTTTTCCACTTATTTTACCCCGTTTTAATTGAATCATCTATCACATGTTTGGATGATTGGATCCCGTATGAAATTTTAAAAATAAATATTGATCACTAGGATATATTTACCTGTTATGGTCAAAAAAAAATAATCCTTATGAATACTAGTTAATCTTTCTAGCTATATAATCTTACCTATATAATGGTAGTTACATCTAGGGAAAGCCACGTTCCTACCAACATAGAGTTTCACCATGTTCTCTCTCTAGAGTCCCAATTTTGATCACAAGTACCTACCAACATAATCATTCAACATAGAGTCCCAAAATTATTTCACCTACTACATAGTCTGACTAGAGATATCTAATTATCTTAAACTAGTGATTCATTTAGAAAAATTAATTATATCTATTTCTAATAGCTTCAGTACTTCCTTGACATACAATCACCCCTGATAAATAAACAAAATAACCTAATTTTTTTTTACAAAATCATTGGCATTAATAACTGAATATAAACTGCCCAATCTCCCTCACTTTACACTTATATTAAAATTATCATGACTTTAATGATCACCATAATTACTAATGTATGAATAGCATTTGAAAATATACATGAAAATAGTCCAAAAATTATAAAATGTCAAAAAAATTCCTCTCCAGTTATGAACCCCAACATCAATTTTCTTTTATTCCATAGTTTTAAAAAAAATTCATGTACCTCAATATTCTTTATATAAGTGTGACACACATTTTCCAATAACATTTTGTATAATGAATGGTTAACAAACAATTCATACACCTTATATATTTCTTCAATGTAACTCATACTGAACCGTCTCATACAATATTTTCATATTCATCAATAATCTCTCATTAAAATTATATCAAATTTACTACACATACTATATATTAAATTTATATATAATTTTATTTTTCACATAACATAGTTATGAATTTAAATCAATATGTTATTATCAACTAAATATAGATCTAGTATCATACAAAACACACTCTTTTAGATTAGAATATTTCCATATATAGATTCAATATTTCATTCACATAATAATTTATTATTGAATTAAAATTTAAATATTTATCAATAAAAAAACATTTCTGAAACCCTATACTACTCAGAATACAACCCAAATACCATCTTGTTTCTCATGAATATACTTTTCCTTCATGTAAAGAATACTGTACAGAATGTTTTTTTCAGAAATCTATAAAACTCGTGTAACAAGTTTACAATAAAATAAATATATAGATGAATATAATTTCTATATGTAATAGTAAAATAATCTAACCAAGACTCATTTAGTGACAACATATTTAGATATTAAATCATGAACTTTTCATCCAATCCTTTCCTCGTATGAAAGAATATTTTGGTCTATATTTTTTACTCTTAGATCTCCCTATTAAATCTTCTATTCATAATTCTCCCTATTGATAAAAATGACAAGGTTTTGGATAGTAAGATATTTTTTTTAAATTTTCTATAACTTAAGCATCCATCTCACAGCTCCATTCAAATCCATCATTCACTACATCACTATTATGTAGAATATATTATCCTGTGCATCACATCTAAAAAACCACAATCTTCACAAAAAAATTCTTCATAAAAAATCATATCCTTTGGCCTCTATTTTCATTAAATAAATATTCTATATCTTCCCTAAAAACACATGTCCTTAAAAATATTCATCCATTAAATTAATTAAAAAACCATGGATACTTGGTTTGAAGGGACACAATTTATATAAAAACCCATCATTGATAATTATCAAATATTGTCAAAAAAATATTATATTATTTAATAAAAAATATCACAATTTTGTGATTGGTTATATCATAATGTATCTATGATGTACACTATGACATTGCAACCCATTAAGTGATTCTCAAAGTTTATGATAACCATCAATGTCAATATAACAAGTATAGTGAAATAAATTAGATATAATATTTTTTTTAATTATAAATAATCTAAAGTGTCGTAATTAATATGAATCCCACATAGGACATCCATTCCACTAGGAGATGCTAAATAATACAATCTGTTCCAGTAATTTTTGTGATTCCACAAAAACAAACCTGCACACACACGTATGGGTATAGTGTACCTTCTTGTATCAGTGTTACATGGTCACACATCCTATTGGTACTATAAATCCATCATCTCAACCTATTTTGAAACATTTCAATGCTATTTTCCACCCCATGTGAGTTTCATATCTTCTATAGTAGAGGTCGCCTCACAAATACATAAGATTATGGGGATTCCTTAGCATGGATATATTTACAACATCTTAATAAAGGAATAATATTTTTACAAAATAAAATTCCATGACACAATATTCTAAATATAAATTTTTTTTATTCTAAAATGTAATTCAACAATTTAAAACAAACAACATCATTAATAAAGTAATTTACTAATATAATTTGCAAAATAATATGCCTTTAAATCATATCAAACATAAGTACAGTGATGTTCGATAAATATCATAACCATGCTATATCTATTAAACTCAAAAAAAACTGGACATTAAATTAATACAATTGTCACATTTTTTTCTGAATTATGAACACATTTTCATTTATCATGGTTAAAACCCATTTATTTTTTATTTTCATAACTATGTGATAAAAAAATAAGGTTCAACACAACCTCAATGACATGTTATGTTCTTTAATCATCCCATTGATTTTTTTAACAATTATTTCAAATAAAATGATAATTTAATACTCTAACCCTTATTTATAATAAATAAAAATTCCAAAGTTTGGTTGGTTATTCTTATTTCTAGTAATGAGGTTTTTTGAAAAAATTCTTCTCCTTTTCTAAAAAATATAGTCTTATTAACTCCATGAAATGGTGGAATCACATCTAATTTATAAAGGAACTAAAATTAACTAAACCAAAGACAAAAAGTATCATAGTAAATGTAGAAAACATGATTGAAATTATTTACTATTAATTCTATCAATTACTCTTAAAAATAATTCCCACAACTAAATCATTCATTTAGGGGTAATTGAAAATATTTTTTATCTAAAATATTGCAATCATCTAAAAAATTTCAAGTGTACAAATTTATTTACACATTTTTTATTTTATTTTACATTTTACATCATGTATGTACCCTTTCAATTTTAGAGTTGATATATCAGAATGAAAATAACAGAATAAAAGGAAAACACTTCAATAATTACAGGCTTCATTCTACATTTTTTTAACATCAATAATTATCTAATATATCCCATAGTAGTATTTAATATATTAATTATATGTTAAATATGATATGGATATTTTGTGTTTTTCTTCAAGTTCCCATATATATATTCACAATACACTTATTTATCATGATTATATTTATTC
Source organism: Viscum album (assembly GCA_963277665.1). Classification (NCBI taxonomy): domain Eukaryota; kingdom Viridiplantae; phylum Streptophyta; class Magnoliopsida; order Santalales; family Viscaceae; genus Viscum; species Viscum album. Next base: position 1,092,474,963 of record OY728130.1, read on the forward strand.
ATGAATAAAATACATACATCATCTAGTTTTTATTTAAATCCTAAATATTGGAAACATGACAGAAAGAGTACACCATGAGGGATAACATTATTACCATAAGGCATTCCCAAATTTTATAAAATCGAGGTCCACAATAGAATACCTACATCAACATAAATTCGATAATAAAAATAAACACAATATTTACGTTGGACAATTATTATCTTATGTACATATCAATCCCCAAAACAACGCACAAGGTTTCTTCTCAAATAAGATATATTCATAGATTGAATAATATTTTTCACACTTTTTAGAAAAGAAAATTCAGGTTCATTTTCTTGATCATCCATTATAACATCTTATAAAAATTCATTCCATATAAATAAGCATTGTTTTGGAACATGAAAGGCTTTGATTTTTTGTACAGACTCTATTTTCAAAACAATATTTCCTCTTAATGAAGTCACATGTTACTTAAATTTTACATGGAAGAACTATTATTGTATCAGAATCCATGTCATGCATTTCTCAGCCAAATTCCATGAAAAACAGACCATTCCCACACATATTTATATTTCATACAATTAAAATTTATGTAACTTTTTAGATTCTTCAACGTATATGTATTTCACAAATCCAATTTATTTTCTTCCTTCCTGAATTTTATTTTAATCTTGATTCATGATTTACACCTTTATTGATATTATTCCAGTAAAATTCTTAATTGTCATTGATATGTAATTTACTACTACAATAAATTAATATTTTATTTTTCATGACACCCTTTAAATAATTATTTACTAAATTCACGGGATTTATTTTTTTAATTAGTATTATTTGTTTATTGAAATAATAAGGATGGTCTAACATCTAATTTTTATATCACCTTCACTTTTTGTGTGGTCTTCTCATAATTTCAAAAGGTACTTTTTCCATGATTGATGCATACCAACCTTAATCATAACAGTGACCACTGATATTATAGTACTCATAGAAATATTAATAGAATTAAAATCCATTTTTATAGGAAGATTTATTTTATTTCTATTCGTATTATTTAGTGTATGTAGTCAGTTTATTTTCATTTATCTTGATGAACATATGAATTGACTAATTTTAATAAAAATGACATATACTTCAAAATATTTACCAATTTTTTAGACTCTAGTTTTTCCAATAGTAACCAACAAATCTGGATGTGATTTTCTACAACATATTACATCTCTCATTAGAATGATTCATTTCATGGACAACAAAAAAAATATTTTATGCATTATTTATAAAAACAATTCATATACATATTCATATTCAATATTTATGATGCAGTGGATTCCTGATAATTTTTTTCCTCCACATTTTTCTAATTTTTTTATTAATTGAATAAATCATGAAAACTGCATTATAAAGCAGAAAATTATCTAGAGAAAGGGTTACATTTTCAAGATTCATATAATAGAATTTTTCTAAAAAAATATCAACAAAAAATTTCTAATAGGATTATTCTTTAAAAAAAATTAATATTTAATAGCAGTATTCTTGGTATTTTTTCTTTGATTAGTATTATTAAGTAACATCAATTGCCTTTTCAATATTTATCATCATAAATTCTAATTTTTTCCATTTTATTTCGTGATAAGTATTCTCATATTAATTTAATTTCATTATTTCTTAAAAATTAATATTTATCTTCTTAATCAGATCATATAGTACCTGATTGTTTATTAGCAACAAATTTTCAATTTTCGAAATTATTTTTACATCAACCTCTTGTTTTAAACATTAAAATTCAGTAATGTATTATATTGACTGAAAATTATTTTTTTTATTTGCTTATCAAATCACTTTTTAAGGAAAGTGAGAAACCATAATGTTCCGGAAAACAACCAAAAATAGAAAATTCCCAAGCAAAAAAGAGTCTACCTCTGCACAGCATTTTCACCATGAATGGGTCCGCCACCAAGACATGAGAACTCAGACAGTCCCTTGCAAAGATGCGCAGGCACAATCCCGATGGCCATTCCATACCCTCTCAGAGTCCAAGTGCCATGCCGAAGTGGTGAACTCGTGCTCTAACCCGCATCCAAAGTAGAACCAGAAAATGCTAGGAATATAACCCCAAAATCACATTTAACCCACTTCCTGAAGATAGGTCCTCATAATCAAATACTCAATCAAAATGAAAGACCGAACTTTAGTCAGACAAAGAAAGAATAGAGTCATTGAAATAAAATTTCAACCTGCTAGAGTTCATATCCCTAAAGAGCTTCCATGAGATATATGTTACCTGAATATGTGGCACTACCGTTAACAGGACTTCTAAAGACGAAGATAGTTTATCCCATACCTGTATGTATTCCTCAAGCTTTAACAACCCCTGGTTGAATCCCCACACTAGAATCGAGTCTTGTTTGTCAACCCAAGAGTATTGCTCCTCCTTAAGATTGATTTCAATATTCCTTCCCATCATCTTGGATGCATCCTCTTCAGATGCATTGAGATACAACACCTCCTCTTTAACCTCATCAGCCAAACTCAGAATTAAACCCCATGATCCGGGTTGATCAGGGTGCTCCGGCTTACCTATAGCCTCCCATGCCACCCTCTCATCCACTCTCCTTTTTGCAGACCGAGTCCTCGCGGGAGGTGGAAAGGAGGAGTAGTTCTTCTTGCACTTCCTCTTTCTGTTTCTCCTGCCCCTCGGGCTTGTTTCACTAGCATAGGTACACTTACTGCCTCCCATGGAAGGCTCCATTCGGTCCCCATTTGCACAATATGATTCCTCATGATTTCGGTTAAGCCCTTCCATATTGAGGCCATGAAATTGATTTCCCACCGGTATGGAGTACTGGACCCCCTGACCACCTCTTCATAGGAGGAAACACCATCATGCTCGGACCCTGAAGAAATCACATTGCTTGAAGGTACCACCTCCTTATTCAGCCTCTACCTTCCCATCCTCTGGTCTTCATTATCTCCCAGCAGAGAATTTTCCCTGCTCAAACCAACCTCCCCATCCGTCGTTGTCATACCAAGATTCTCGACCTGGTTGGGTTGAATGAACCACGTCCCATGAACTGTGGTTGCGTGAAGAAGTCCTCAAGAACCACTCTCTACATAGCCCCATTAGTCTGTATTCCAGTACACGCCACATTTATACTAGGAGTGGAGTCACATGGGACTTGATATTGGAAATTCTTGTCCACTGCATTGCCTTTGCGCCCTGTGACAGATCTTCTCCCGCCACTGAGGTCACTTATCAGTCTGCTAAACACCTCTATAACATTCGGATTAGAAGGAATAACTTGTGGTTTCTCCTTCCTCACTTTATTGTCACTAGAAAGAAGCCCCGTCCCAATATCCTCTGTGCCAGACCCTGTATCACATTTGCCCAAATCTTCCAGCTGAGTCGCCGTAGCATCACTCAGTGGACCACTTCCCGCACCATGCCTACTGCCTCCATCCCCATCAATTCCTTCGGCTAAAACATCCTCCATCACACCATTCACATGAGTTCCATGATTTCCATTGCGCACGTTCTCTGGAATTTTAGAAACCTTGTCTTCCCGCGTGCAACTTTCCGGAGAATGACCCAACTACTTGCAAACCTTACAGAATTGAAACCACAACTCATATACCACCGGTTTCTTACATTGGAATTCTTCCCCGACGGTAATACAAATAATGTCTAAAGGAGAATTGGATGCATCCACCTCCACACACACACGATGATTAATCGGGTGAGAGACCGCATTGGTCCGACTATCAGAACACAAGTATCTACCCAGAAGATTTCCCAGGGCTTTAACAATTGAAGGATTCTGAAAAGGAGGCAGTAGATATGAGAAACTTACCCAGACTGCCACTGAGGGAGAGTCGGGCTTCATATGAAAGTCATACGACCATCGGGATAGGAAGAATAGTGAGTCATTGTAGATGCGGGGAGCCCTGGACCATGCCTTTATTAGGTCTTCCTCCGAAGTGAAACGAATCAAAATGGTTCGGTTGTCCAGAAATCCTACTGTTTCCCTTTATTCTAAATCCCAGGAACCGAACACAAACCTATCAAATAAATCAACAGGAGGTCTTCTCTTCGAGAATAGAGCGATTACTGAGAAGCTATGGAGGCCCGAAGCCTCGTTAAACTCAGCGATCGAAATCGGATGGTTGGGGTGCCCATCGTGAACCTCTTGCACCTTAGGGCTTAAAGAACATGGGGGAAACTACGGAAGGAAATCCAGGTTTGAAAATGGAGTGAAATACTGCGGAGGTTCCTCCCCCGAAGGGGGAGGAACCTGCTCGGAGGCCACCGCTGTCACTAGACGGGTGCCGAACCCTCGCTGAACCCTCTCCGAATAACTCAGTAATGTATTATATTGATTTTCATCTTAATGTATAACTTCTATCAAAACCATTTAATTAATATCCTTGTAACACAATCTATACAGAAAATCTACTTAACTGAAAGAATTAATTATGTTGAAATGTTACATAGGGTTTAATTTTTCATTATCATCAATCAACAACAACTAATATCTTTATTTATTCAATGAATACAAAGAGTACAATAAATGGCCTGAACAGACAGACAAAAAGATATAAAAGACTCAAGGGGGTCTAAAGTATTGGAGAAAAAGAGCATATCCCCTAATTATGTTAACCCCTTCTAGCTTCAAACTATGAAAATCATGATTTTCTTCCATACCTATAATATCAATCGACGTAAGATAGTCTGCAGCCTGGTTTCCCTCCCTCCAGATGTTTGATGCTCTGATTCCATTCTCCAAAAAGATTTTGCACTTTATCACTATATAAAAAATATACCAACGAACAGAACCATAATCCTATAAATAATTATATTAGAGTAATGAGTCTGTTTCAGCAATTGAAATATACAACATCATTTTCCTAAAAATTGGTAGACCCGATAATATAGTCATAACTTCAGCATATAAAGAATTACCCTACTCAAGCATAATAGAAAAAGCCAAAATAGTAGATCCACAACTGTATCGAACAATACCTCCACCCCTACATCGGCCTGAAATAGAAGAACCATCACTATTAATCTCAGGAACTTTTGAAGGAGGAATCCAACATACCCAATTTCCCCCATGAAGTGGAGCAAGTATCGCCATTCGAGAACATGCATTTTTCTACAAAGAAGGGGCCTCCCTCCATATCCCTAAATCCCTAATGAAAACATAAATCATAATTTTAATTCTGCAGATAATAATCCAGCTATTGGTACCAATATTTTCATAAAGATACATGTTCATAGCCTGCCATAAACGCCAACATCCTTCCAGAAGAATAACAGCGCGAGTAATTCTTTCAATACTCCCTGAATCAGAACCATGAAACCTATTATCAAGAAAAGAAATATTGGCCATGGCTGATGATTAAAAGGATTTGAAATCACCAAAAAACCCCAAACATCAAATGCACAATCAATATCAAAGAAAATATGATTAGAACATTATTAAATATGAATCATACATAAACACATCTTGAAACAATAGAAATCCCACATCCTTTAACATTTTCAGCTGTAGAAACAACACCATTCCTAATCCTCCAAAAAGGGAAATTATATTTCCTGGGAATAGCCTTAAGACAAAGGATATTATTCTAAGGATTCACAAGGTTCTGAACATTAAGGATACTACGATAATCTCTCATTGTGAAAGATCCAGATAAAGAAGGAGTGAAATCACACTTATCCGATTCAGATTATAATGTAATAAGATTGAAAAGGAACTATTTTTTGGAGTCCAAAACAGAACTAATAAAGCTAGAAATTGAAAGGCTTATTTAAACTATATGTTTGAAACATGACAGCTCAGATATCCAATTAAATCACCACTCCAGTTGTGGTGAAAAAATATAATTTCACCATTCCCAACCATAAATCTAGAATGAGACTTAATGGAATTAATTCAAGACCCAATCACCTTCTAGAAACTAGACTCGTGTCCATCTAGAAAAATTCTATCTCCAACAGAATTTCCATGATTAGTTTTACCCCATAGAGGTAGACATTTCAGGACTTCCCATGAAAGATTCCCATGCATACACCTAATTGTATCATAAAGGCATCAAATATTAATCCCACCGTCATTCACAGGACAATCCATTCTATCCCATGACCCCCAATTTCTCTTACCTTTAGCTTTAGGATGCCATAAAAGTTCACAAGAATTATATAAATATTCTTTAACACACCCTAAGGATCTTTAATAGAAGATACTTCATGAATAGGAGAAGCAAGAAGAACACTATTAATCCATGTAATCCTAACCCCAAAATGATAGGAAAAAGTTTTCCCACTTAACAATCCGGGTCATAAATCTGCTGATCAAAAAGTCAAAATCAGAAATACGAAGCCTCTTATAAGATAGAGGTACCCCCAAATATTCTACAGGAAATTCACCCTTCTGCATATTCGGAATATAACCTAAAGTAGACACATGTATCACAGTATAGGATTTAGAGATATAAAAATAGATCTATCTCTTGTAAATGATTTGACCACTCCCAAGACAATCTTCCTCCAAGATCTTATGTAAAAATTTCAATGAAATACTTGAAGCATTCATAAAAATAATAGTATCATCAGCAAACATGGGATGGGACAATGAATGGTTATTCACACCACGCCAATAAGGAAGGATAACACCATGATTCATGCCTCTATGAATCCAACCACTGATAACATTCTGAACAAAAACAAAAATACTTGGAGAAATGGGATCCTCCTGCTGAAGACCTCGAGTGGATTTAATGAAACCATATTATTTTCCTATAAAAGAAACATCCAACCAAGCAGAGAAATAACAGTGAAAAAAAGATCAACATTCAATGAAGAAAAACCCATACCTTCCAAAACATTAGTGATAATGCAACATTCCACATGATCAGAATCATTATTCATGTCAAGTTTAATGGCCACATTAGAACCCCGGGTTTTAATTTTAATGTCCCTAACCATTTCATGTGAAAAAGAAATGGATCCCTAGATGGTACAACCTTTAAAAAAACCATACTGCTCAAGAGATATCCACTTGGGTAAATGAAAAAAACCCTTTATTTAACAAGACTTGCAAGAATCCTATAAGACACATTAAAAATTCTTATATGGAGATAATGGAGGATAAAAGTAGGATTTCTATTTTTATGAATAACAACCACTATGGTGGCCCAAGTAGCTTGAACAAACATCCCACCCATGAAAATATCATGAATTGCAGCAATAAGGTTAACCTTAATAATCTCCCATGAGGATCTATAAAAAGAAACCGGAATGAAATCTGGACCAGCAACACTGTCCATATTGAGATTCATCATAGCATCAAAAACCAATATTTCTCGAGGAAGGGATCTCATCTCATAATTAAAACTATATGAAGCACATTGAGGTATAAAATAAAAATGGTTAGTAGAAAATATATGATAACCATTAGGCATGCTAACATTGGGTCCAACGAGATAATCATTAAGATGGGAAAAAATACGATTTCCAATCAAGTCTATATCATCAAAAAAGTCCCGTTTTTAGGTAACATATTAGGCGTAGAAATTTTTTTACTTTCTTTAATACAAGCATGAAAATATACTGTATTTTTATCTCCTTCATGTAGCCATTTTATCCCAGATTTTCTCTGGATGAATGTGATTCTTTTACCATGACATTAATTTTTCCTTGAGACGCCTAAGTTTATTCTGATCCCGTTTCCATGAATGGACCTGAACAGGTTCTTCCCAAGAGAGTTTCACCAAGTCATGAAAAGATGGAACATCATTCCATTGATGGAAATATCAAAATTTCTAAAAAAACACAATTTCCTGAAGAAAGATAAATCATCAATGGAGAATGATATGAAATACCTCGTATCAAATGCTCAACTTTAGTATTAGCATACGTTGACATATCATGAATGTTCCCCAAGCATCTGTCCAAATGGCTCCATGATCACTTTTCCCCCTTTTGATTATTACACCACGTAAATTTATCTACATGATAACCAAGATCCATCAATCCTTTTCGAGTCATAAAAATATTTAAATCATTGCAAGCTCATCTAGGAAAAAGACCTCTACCCTTCTTCTCATCTGTATCATCTATAATGTTAAAATCCCCAGCAACAAACCATGGAACATTACCAGGATCAAAAGTGAAAAGATTATTCCATAGTAAAAGCCTAAGTTGATAATCACAACTCCCATAAATGAAAGAGATAATAAAATACTGATCATCTTGAGATTCTCTAATAGTAATGAATTTATCATCTACAAGAATATGATAATCCTTAAGACTTTTGTGCCAAAAAATCAAAATATGATGATTAACATGATCTCTATGCATGAATCCATTCATATTGATCCATCTAGAAAAAACAACAATTCTCTCTGGGGGATGTTTATGTGAAAGAATACCAATAAATGCATTATTATTCTTAGATAATTCAGAAGAAATAAAATTTGACATAATCTAGTAACCAATACCCACAGAATTCCATATAAAAACATAAATCATTGAAAAGAAAGAGATATGGGAATGGCCCTAGAACAAATTGCTTTCCCAAAATGGGAAATGAATCTATCCTTTTGTACATTAATACTTGAACAATAGACATCTATACTATAATAGAGAGAAACAACATCTAAAGGGAACTGATGATCAAGAGAACTCCACTTTCTATCCAAGGTGAAAGATTCCACTTCACCTGGATTATGAGATAACAAGTGACCAAACATATCCTTCAAACAAGGAATATATGAACCAATCTGAGATCCATAATCTACATTATCTTTCCTCTCAACATAGATTTGTATCCCCGAATAGCATTATTCTTCTCCTCCGAACCAATCCATGTCCCAGGATCTGCAATAACCTTCATCTCAGAACCAAACTGTGACCTAGAATCTGCCAAATCATCATTATCCACCTTCTATACACTATTATGTGACCTAGACTTTAAAATTAATAGAGACATTGATAAACTAGGAATCATATATTGATTCATTCCACAACTTACTGAAGAAAAAGAACGATTGAAGAGGAAAGAAAGACAATCCTTAACCTGAAATTGAAACACATGTCGTGTGAAATAAGGTACTGACTCATTTGAAGAAGAAACCCCAGACATTATCATCTTCTCATTCAAATATATAGATATATGATCTATTTCATTAAAAATATGAAACTCTTCCTGTAACAAATCTTAAGAGACATCAATATCAGTTGAAAGAATATCTGAATCATTTCTAGCAATTTTATCATGCGTTCGATTCGATCCAGACATAACATCCTGACAATGCATTTGAAACTTGCCCGGATGAAATTTACGACATATTTGAATAATGTGACCTTGGAGATTAGAATTAGAGAAAAAAGAGAAAAAATAGGATACACTATATCTTGATTCCAAGAAAAGTAATCTTGCACACGATGAACAAGTTTTCTGGTATCGGATGAGAAAAATTCTATTCCACACAAATTTTAGCCACCGAAATATCCACACAAGATTTAGTTCTGATACCCGAGAATAAGAATCCACCAAGAGAATCACCAATCAACTTTAGTAATCCTTCATTTTGAAATGGAAGGGGAAGACCAAGTAGATTGATCCAAACAGTAGCCGATGAGCTCTCCTTTCCGCGATGAGCATCTAAAGACTATCGGGATAAGCTAATGTTCTATCGGCCAAAATGATGAGGATAAACACACAATGCCTGAATAAAATCCTCCCAAGAACCCAATACAAGATAGAAGGATAACCTATGAATTGAAGAAATTTGTACCGGAAATAGAAGACCCCCAGACTTGAAAACCAGCAAAAACCGAAAATGATGGCTGTGGACCTCCATAACGTGCAACCAACGTCTAGCGTAGGCATTACGAAGCTTCCTCAAAAGGTGACATAGTACAAACATATCTGGGATCCTTCAAAAACCACATTAGATAGTGCCACATAAATTTATGAAAAAAATGAATGATAACTGGGAAACTCTTCAAGAAGAGTATCTCTAAAAGACTTTGTAATATCTACACCAATTGATGTTCCCTGAGCACCTGGAGAACATCGATTATTAGTAGAACCAAGATCGAAAACCACCTGGGATGATGAATGCATAGGAGAACCATCCCCTCAAGAAACATCCATCGAACCCCTATCAGGGAAGCAATTCAAAAAGAAAAATTGTCTCTCCTATCATCATCAATCATGATTCGTTATTTATATAACATTAGATTCTATCTATTGAATCGATAATATTTTATGAAATAATTTCACTTCTAAAAATTCATAGATAACACTTCTTCCATTTTATCAAGATCCTTATTTAGGTCGTTCTCTAAATAACTAAACTATACAAGTATCTACTTCATTGGGAAAATTCATCAAATGCTCATTTATTTTATAGATGAAAACATATTCATCAAAACATTAATTAGATTCATCATAATTATAATCAACTTATTTCACTAAATAATTAAATCTCACATTTCCTTCATACAGTATTGGTTCTTATTTTATAGTTGATTTAATAATTAGATTTATTTAGAATATTTTTTCCCTATATATCTTAGAGTTCACAAAAGCATCAACATTTATAACATCAAGATAAGAATTCTTTAAATTAAAATATATTTCATATCTAAATCAATCTCAAATATGATAATCATGTATTTCTAATAAAAATAATAGTTATAATATTGTAAATCCAACTACATGTGGAACCTTTTCTCTGAAACCAAATTATTTTCCCAATGGATTATAGAGGCACTCTAAGGGAGGGGAGGGGGGGTTATGTGTTACTAGTTTTAAAAACATGATTTTCCTTTACTTGTACACCCTTTAAAATATATCATATGTAACTTATATGGATTGAAATATCTTGTATGAAATGTTGTAGGTAGATGATGTTCAACACATCGTATTTAAATGTTTTTGTAAAATGACCCACCCCTTACAACAACCGATTAACCCCCCTGTTATAGATTCCTAACTATATGAATTTTTTTACAATAAAGGAATTTACCATTCCTATAAAAACTATCTCCCTCTTGAGATCACTTGTACCCACCTACATATGAAATCAACATAGAGTCCTAAAATATATTCACCTACTTTATAGTCCTACTAGATACATCCACTTCTCTAAAAAGTGTGATCCATAAATAAAATGATTTTTTAGCTTCTGATATATTCCATATTGCATCAAGATAATATCATCCTCCATGAACAAAGTTGATCACCAGACCTTCTCATTTATAAATTACATATTTTGAAAAACTGACTAACCACTATATGGCCTTAGTCACTATCCAATTAACAAAATTGCATCTAGGAATCTGTTATCATACTGATCAATTTAGTACAAATGGATGAAGAAATAATTTCAACCATCATTCATAAAATATTGGTTACGAAATCATCTTCTATCAATATAGAATCTAGAAATTGTTTAATTTGAAGAAAAATCACATTTATGTAAATTATTTTTTCATGTATTTTAGTACACTTTATGTGTGAATAACTAAAAATTAATCAAGAAAATGTTTTATCATTCATGGTTTTCAATGAATGAACACACCCCACATACTTCATTAGTATAACTCATAGAAAATAGTCTCACAAAATATTTTCTTATTCTTCATACTTCCCTAATTAAAATGACATCACATGGGTTGACACAATAATTATTCATGTAATATCGTAATTGATTTTTTTAAAAGAAATGAGTTATACATTTTTCATTATAAGTTCATATTAACTAAAATATTCTATATAACATGTATAATACCATTTCATAGCATTGAAAAAATGACTATACAACTTCGATCATTCATTCAAACATGACGATGTTTTTGAATTATTATTTACACATTTATCGTGAAAAAAAAAATCATTTGAGAACCCCTATAATGATATATATACAATTATTTCATCCAATATGTTCATCCAGAAAACACATAAACTTCAAATAAATAATATTATGCATCCCTGGTTTGTCACAAATCATTTAAGGCCATGGAAAAATTTAAATTAATGTAATGATTTATATTTAATTTTGTTCATATAAACTCTAGATCATGTATCATTCCCAAAAGTATGAAACCATGCTATTTTTTGGCATAATGTAAACATTTCATGGAATATTTATGATAAATAAGAACACCCTTGATTCATTTCCTTCTCTTAATTCGGTCATATATTTCTGAATAATCCAATTTAGTTAAAACCTATTGACGGTGAGGGGGGAGGGTTTTATAGTCATGTGACACTAATCTATCCCACAAACGTGACACCTTATGTGCACCTTTCTTCGTCCATAACACTCACAATCTACCTCACTATGATGTACACAATATCATTATGTACTTCAAAACTTTAAAAAAATAAAATTATTGTCAAAACAAAGATTTCATTCCAAACACTAATCCATTTTGGTTTTAATTTTTATTTAAGGCATATTCTTTTACTCCCATTGAAAATATGTGTGGCCGGAATAATATAAAAATATTATTTATATGTGAAGCTCACTATTATAATCATTTTAGTTTCATCATTCATGGATGAACACATTATAAAACATCGTGAAAAATTCATAGAGACTGATGATATCATTTGATCATTCACAACACAATCATAATATCAGTTTTGTCTTAGTGTCTCAATGTTTTTTCTTAGTGTATGTTTTTTCCTAGAGGAAGGATCAGGGTAATATATGATCCCCATAATCAATCCAATGCATCATATATAGTAGATTAGATGAACATTATTCTTCGAATAATATTTAATTTGTATCTACATTACAATAATCAAACCTCATCCACAATGAAACTCTTATTCAGTATAGAACCACTTAATAATAAAACCTATTCCAAAGAACAATCGATCCAACACTAGTGTAATCAACCAGAAACAACATCACACTACTGTATGGGGTGAGTAGATTATATTGCCACTGAACTCCGTCTATATGAATCTTGTGGGATCTACGCTTCCACCTTACTTGCATGGGCATATTATTACTAATTTATTGAACATACTCTAAGAATAATCATTTATAATGATCTCATATGTGGAATATGTCTCCTAAAATATTTTAAATATTGAGATAAATCAATTATTTGAATTTTTGTATGATTCAATATTGAATTTATAACAATCGTTTTGAAAAAATATCAATTTTTTGCCTTGAAATTCTCAAAAAATTTACTATTTTGAAAACATTCAACTAAATCATGTCAAATCCATCATTTTTTTCATCATTGATTTAATAAATATAAATTCATAATCTATTCATCATAAAAACATATCCACCTCAATTATAATGTTGATGGATAAATATCATCACTAAGAGATATTCATCAAATATTGTAAAAAAAATCAGTCTCCTAATGAAATTAACACTTGTCTTCATTTTTGGAATAGGTCATCAATCATAAAATTTAAAAAACATATAATTTTTATAAACACATTATATTGAAAATATTCAACATCATATAGAACTTAATAAAATACTTATGTTCTTTTTGATATTGTTTTGTTAATGATAATATTATTGCAATCCTTTATAAATTATTGAATTTTTAATGGAATTAGGTTATTCAATATGATTGAATAAAACATAAAAAACTTTGATAAACAAAGATTTATTTTTGTTGAATGGAAAAAAATGTGATTTTTTCAAATAGTAAGGAAATTGGAGGTTGATTTTTTAAAATTTGATAATATACGATAGTTTTCTTATGATGTTAACTAATCATCACATACATTTACCAGATTTTTTAGTAATTCATGAAACCCAAAATAAATAATTTAATGTTGTGTTCCATTGTAATATATGAGATATTACCACTGAGAAAACAAATGGGATATATGATAAAGTTAGAAATATAACGATTATTACAAAATCAGAATCCAGAATTATTATAAACAATGTAAACATAGTTGAGTTTCCCAATAGACAAAATATTATAAGGATACAGTTTTATGAAATTTTTGGTGACTATGATGATGAAATAGTTAAAATTAAATATAATATATGTTAAAAATAATTGAGTAAGAACCAAAGTAAATGATTTTGAGGAACAAGGTGATGTTTTACATGCTAAATAAGAGGGAGAAAAGAAAATAAATTCTTTCGAAAATTGAATATATCTAGGGATATATCGAATAGAGTCGGAGTACATGTATAAGGAGCACTAATAGTAAAATATCTCAATTGTGGAAAATTATACATTATATAATTTAGTTCCCTAATGATATAGCAAATTGGGAGTATGGTGACTTACAATATTCAAGACAATGGAATTCTTATGTAACCAAAATTTTCAAATTGAGTTAGGAAGATTATGTGGAGGGAGGTACATTGATCTTATACTGAAGAACTCTGAATGTTGTATTTAATTCTAATTCATCCCACCATATTATAACATTGATGATCTATAAGAACATTAAACCACCTCTTTGATATTAATATGTTGTATTATAAATAAAATCGCTTAGGAGTCTGAATACTAATTATCAAGTTCATACATATTATTTGAAAAATGTTTTGGAAAAACTTATAAAATCATTGTTTCATTAAATTAATGATATTTTAGGTGATATTAATATTTCATTGGTGTTATTGAAATATATTTCAAGGAATTGAAAATATAAGAATGAAATATCGGAAAACAATCAACCAATAATCATCTATTAAAACAATATTGACAATATATATCCCCTAACAAATTTCATCCAGTATATTTTGGTATTTGACCAAAATGGTCAATGAAATAATCATCATTAGTTATGATTTTGATTATTATAGGAAGGGAATATTCACTAGTTATGAAAAGGATAGATAGGATGAAACATAATTAGAAATTAAATCTAGGGTCATGTCCATGATATAGACAGAGCTAGAAATTTCATTACTGATCGATAATTAGAATTGTGATAATGAATTTTATTTTGGGAGGAGGTTGGTTCATGTTTTGACACTTTATTTGACTATATATTTATTTTAATGATATAATTTTATCAATATCTAGTTTTATAAATAACACCAATCCAAAATTATAAATGATATATTAGATAAACATAAATATAATATTAATAACCCCAATTATATATATTGTTGTTATTATCAATGGATAAGTGAAATTATATTTATACATTAAAATGATGTTTGACTATATAATAAAAATGTATATTTTTAATTCAAATGATTATATTTGGTATATTTTTTGAAAATAAATTAGATTAAAAACATTTATTATTTTATATTAATCATTTTATCGAAATTGATTAAATTATAAATCTATATTTCAAATTATTAAGAACACATAATTTTTTAATATAATTTTTCATTAAATACATTTTCTACATTAAAATATATAATTTTATTTAACAGTTAAAATTATAAATTATATACATTAAATTAAATTAAATGACCTTAATTTTTTAAATTATTTCAATATTATCATTGAGTATTATTTTGGATCAATTTTCAATACATTTAATTTTTATAAGAATTGATAAAAATTTAGTTTTTACTAAGACATTAGAATATATCACTATTCCTAGAAGTAAGGTTAATGTAAAAAATATATAAATATATTAATGGTAATTTTTTTATTTATGGTGTAAAATTATTAATATTTAAATTCTATTATGAAATTATAATAACCTATTTTTAAAAACATATGTAAAAGTTTTCAATGTTTTTGGTATATTATTGTAATTAAATATTTTTTTGTAAAATTTGGTTTTAGATTTCTCTAAAAAATATATAAATATTTTAAATAATTCCTTTCATATCATGAAAATAAAATACAAGGCTAAATATACCCTACACATTAATTTCAATCGTAAAAACATATTTTTCCTACAATTGGTTTTTTCCACCTTAAATGCACTCATATTAAAATTATATTATCAAAAATTTGGAAAATTTAACTAGTGAAATTAAATTCTTATTTGGAATCATTAGGTTGAAATTATTAAATATGTTTTTTTATTATTTTTATGTATTAAAATTTAATTACATATGTATGAACTAGTTACTGTTATAAAATAAAAAATTTAAATGTAATAATTCTACAGGTTACAGGCTTGAAACATGTTAAATTTTATTTATAATTGATATATTGAGATATTAAATATCATATATCATATGAAAACGAACTAATATACATTATTAGAGTCACACGACATTTCTAACAAGTTCTCTATTTATAGAACTTGTTTATAATGACAACATTTTGATTCTCACCCCTTATAAAGGGGACATTCACCACACATTTAATAAAAAATATGGTTCCCCTAAAATATATGTTATTATTCCATAACCTATAATCATATTTTATTATATTATGTTTCTGGTCACATTATATTACATTATGTAATTCATTTATAAGAATTACTACAAGAATATAATAAAAATATAAAAGTACTTCTAAGTCTCAAATATTTAAATTTCAATATATTTTAAATTGAAAAATACAGAACACGTCATGATATTAAATGTATTTATTAGCTATATATTAAAATGGTATTTTATTTATTTTATAGAAACAATATATTCCATTTCCATCTTCCCTTAGGAAATGTGAAAACACCATTTGTTAGTATGTATGGACTACCGCCTCTATAATGCAATGTGATTTATTTTCTATTAATTCCACAAATTTATATTCTTAAAATGTAATTTAACAAATAAAAATGATATTTATTAGTTTTTTTATTATTAAATAATAAACCATGTTACACATTTCTCCATTTCTTTGGAAAATGATATTATCATCCATGAGTATGTGTGGACAACAGTCCCATCGAACAACGTATCACGCATTATCTTTCCTCCAACCATGGATGGTTCCATGATTTGGTTTTTTGGATACGTATGGTTATAATTAAGTTATAATTCAAATATTAATCTAATTGAGAACCTTTTAAAAATAGAAAATATGAAGAACCATTGTAAATTAAATAGTCTAAAAGGATGAACTTATAGAACAAGATACTTCTTCATACCATGTAATAGCTTCATATAAGACATATTGTTCTTCACAATCATTATTATTCACATATTTTATACTAATTAATTTTGAATATTTCAATTATTTTTATGATATAATTAAATTACAAAAATCTCACTTCACAATCATCAACAATATGTGGTATATTATATTTTTGGTTTGTTTAAATATTTACATGAACAATGAAATGAATTTTATTATGCTTGACAATTAGAATTTATTTTTTAGTTATATATCATATAATTAAGAAAATATAGTGTTTATTTTTTATTTTATTATATTAATATAAATATCCAGTTAATTATTTTATAAAATGTTTTTTTTCTAAGAATCATTTAAACTAGATCATCATTGAAATAACTATAATTTCTCATAAAAACACACCCAAAATGTAATAATAACATCATAAATATTTATAATGTATAAATTATAGTAACTAGTATGCTTTTGTAATGATTAAATTTTGTTGAAGAACAACGGACGACATCACTTTTACAAAACTAGTTTAAAACCATCAAGATTACTCCTACATTATATAGAGAATATATAATAACAAACTAACATAAATTTTGATAATGATTTAAAATTATTACTATATCAGGGGTTGGCTGTGTATAAATTTATTAAATAGGTTATCACTATAGTAATCTATTTCATATATGGGGAAAGAGTTCGTTGAATTAAGCCTGACATAATGTAATGGTTTTACAATCCCAAATTTAATTTATTATTACATATTTAATATTGTGTTCATTTATATATTGTGAATTTTTAGAAATTAATTTCTTTTATCACCTTTTTATAATTCATAGGGTATGAATGTTAATATGGTTTACATTTTTTTAAATGTCCTTTGATGTTTAAGATTCTAATGTTGATAGGTGTTTCGATTAAAATGTTAATCAAATATCAATGGTTGAGAATTCCAACCATATTTTAAGACCATAATCCTCTCAAAAATATAAATTAATTGGGGAATTTTTATTCATTAAAATAACCCACATCATTTTCCATTTAAATTCATGGTTTTTGTATATCTCATAAATTTTATTTCACCCTTGTCTCATATTTTACCTGAAACCATTTTAGTATATGAAACAAACCCTATATCCTCTTGAAAATACAAAATCTCTCATTCCCATGTCCAAATTACATATATTATTTTTAACGTTTTCATATATATATTTCACTAATTTATAATGTTTATTTTTAACTAATATAACATCGTTTTATTATTTCAATAAATTTGGTAAATATTTACATGTGGGTTTTCTTCACCAATGTGTTAAAAGATTATATTTTAATTTTTACATGTGAACACATAATTTCACAACATGTTTTATTATATATGAAGATTTACATATATTTTTTATGGTTACCAAAATAAATATTTTTTATCATAGTTTTATAAATATTTAATTTAAACATCCTTTAAAAAACCATTAACATTTATCAAATGTAATGTTTTTTTTAAAAAATATATAAAAAGTTTTTTTAACTCTTTTATTACTATTGATAAGATATATTATTGATTAATGATATCATCTAATTTATATAACCAATATTCCTTATCCATATGTCTCATGAAATGACCTTTTATATCATGGAAATGATCTATTACTACATTTCTTCATCCTAGTCATTGAATTCTTATATATATAATTATTTTTCCAAATCAACCCCTTTGGGAATAAACAATTTATGATTCATTCAATTTTTGGGTGTTAACCTAGACTAAATTCAATGATCAGTTGATGAAATCAATAATATAAACAAATTACATATAACTATCAAATGTGAACATCATACGATTTTGGTAATAGAATTCAATTTTCGTCTCCATTTGGAAATGTCATTGGATACCCATTTATTTTCTATGGGATTAAATTGTTATTATTATAGAAGGATTTACAAATGATAACTTATATTAATAAATTTTCAGAATAACCATAAAATCCACTTTCATTCCATGGGTCCATTGAGATTTGATAACTGAATTGATTTTAATTAGTACTCAAAATTATAGATGATGATCGGTGGGTTCATATATAACAGTCCAATTCATTGGATAATGGTTTTTATATCATGATAAATTATATAATTAACTAAATTACATATTACTAAAAACTGAAGGATTATAATTCATAAATATTACCCTAAATTAAATGGGAAGCCTTCTTGGGTATGGTCAAAAACTAAAGGGTGAGCATTAATAGAAACATTCAATCTATCGAGTCCGTAAATTATTAAATATTCTATCAATATTATGATACCCAAAGATTTTTTTCCCAATATTGTTCTACATTTCCTAATGATATTGAAATACATTATAGGTCATGTCTAATTAATCATGTTTCCACACACTATCGATTGATGTTTTAGGTTATTCCAAACCTTACCCTATGCATTTTTGTCTATGTATTATAGGGTATGATTTTCTGATGTGTATTTACGATACCAATATAATAATATTATTTTAACTTATGTCCATTGAATGTTATAACTTCTTTTTATCATTAATGACCATTAGATATCAACCATTATTATGTATTTATTTGACTAGTTTATAATGAAATGTAATACATATGATGTTTTTATAAGAGTATCTTTTGTAGTGATTTTTTGGGCGATGATGAATACTTATGAAGGATTTTGTAGTGGAAAAAAATACCCACATGATATAATGAAAATGGGTAATATTATATAAATATTATTCCTAACAGTCTAAAAATATCATCAACAAAATTACAATGAATTTAAATGTGACATTATTTGTGAATGGTCATATAATTAAAGATGTGTATAAAATATAACGTGTGAAGTATGATTTATGGAATGTATCCTATATAGAAGGTTTGGGGTATCTCCTTTGGTATATGATGAGGGTTTAGATAACATTAACGATATGTAACATCAACCATATTGTATTATTGATTTTCTTTATTTTTCAATTGATATATGGTTGTTTCACTCTTTTCATGGAAATACAAATAACATCCAAGTTGATTCATTATTATTTGTGTTTTTATAGGGTTTTGGAAAACAGTGTAGATTATTTTTTAGGATTGGAGGTGGATATAGTGTTTATAATGGTTTGGAATTGATCATGTCCCAAAATTTAAGGTTCATGGAATAACATGTGAGGGCCACAAGAAATCCAATGGACAGATGAGAGAAGTTGGTATCTTTACATATACCATTATCCAACTGATGGGACTTATAGAATTATTGAAATTTTTTAATTAACCACCAGCAATATGGTGAAGGCTTATGGCTATCAATTGACCCTCATATCCCTATGGAAGGTAATTTCTATGTTGAAATTGGTTTTCATTTAATTCCTGATTTAATTCTAATATACTACTTTATGAACCTAATTTAACATTTATCATTATGAAGACTCTTTTGATATGATTTTGGCCCTACCAACCTCGTTTCATAATAGATTCATGTTATTTTCAATATATTTGATCTCTCTTGGTATTTGTATCCTAGATCTATAGATAAATTCCCATATCCACCATGTTCCTTCATCATCGAGGGAATTTATAACATGAGTTATTATTGGATTTGGATGTTGATATTGAAAATGTGATTCTATACTCCCTTATTAATAATTTGAGTCTTTGAATCTCCATTGGCGGATCATGGATTGGGTGAATGTTGATCATTTTTTTTGAGTTATGTAGTTTCATAACAAAATTACTATCAATTAGAATCCTTAAACCATATTTATTCTGAAGTGAATTTCAAAATGACATATAATTCAGTAATTTTGATTATTTAATATGATTTATATATGTAATGTTGTGTGTGTCTTGAACACATTCGGTATGTATTTTCAAACAATGTAATGTTTTATTGATTTTTTTTTTAAATAAAATAATTTTTTGATGAAATAATTTAAAAAATGATAGCATGAAATGATTTATTAAATTAAATTAAAATGAATTTTTTGAATGAAAAGATTTTTGATGAGAAAACATTGAATGTTCGTTTTGGAAACAAGATCCTCAAGATAATGAAATAATTTTTTTTGAAATCATTTGATATTTTATTAATGGAATGATAGTCATTTATATTTTATTTTTTCACTAAATAAAATTAGGACCTTGGTAGATTGGTGGGAAGAAATAATTATTTTCTTGTATTATCCATATAATGAAATTATTTATTTTTGAAAATTATAGAAACAAATAATGATGAAATATAGTCTTTTCATTTGAATTATTGTATATTATACATAGTATTAGATTATAGTAATATGTGAACAGTGAGATCCATACATCACAAAAATGCATGAGAATCCTTCATCAACCCTATCTATGGCTCTCTTTAACATAGTTATATGATTGAAAATGGGTAATAATGATGAATTGAACATACAAACATTGTGAAATTCATTACACATTACTATTTTCATAGAAATCATTATTCATTCTTATTTAGATGACAATGTACTATTATACCTCTTTTCTTATGGGCATCGAATGTTTTGAAAATAACTATTTTTATTAACATTTAAAAGGATTCCACTCCATGAATTATTTGAAATTTATATGAAATAGTTTATTTGATATGGATTTGTTATGGAATAATTTAGATCATCCTACTAGGCTTTTTTTCTCCCACCTTGTTGTTCTTTATGGGTGTTTCAATAAATTCAAATGCTATGTCTATGGAAAAAAATTATTGCATGGAAGATGTTAATGTTAATTATTATATAAAACTTGGGAGATAGTTTTGACTAACAGAGAATGTGATCTACCTGTTTCATTAGAATTCCAAGATGTTTTTTGTGGTCATTTGTGATATATTTGGTTGATGTTATGTGTTTAGGACTTCTATCTATCAATGTGTGGTAAATATTCTTGAGGAGATTCTATTGTACTAAAAATTTATTATATCATATCCAGTTCATTATATTTGAAGAGTTACTCTTAGGGTAAAATCATGCCATATTTATTCATGCTATGGCGATGAAAAATTATCTAACCAGTTGGGATTAGGAATACCCCATGGGTTGTGTCATAGTTTATATTCTAACCATTTTAGTTGGGTTATGCACACATGTTAACTAGAAATTATTATCAAAGGGAGGTTCAGAAAAAATTCATTCTAGACTAGTGTTTTATTGTTATCTACACTCGTAGATATGATTCTAATGAAACAACATGTTGATGATGAATTATGATGAATTGATGATTGTTTATATTGAGAGGAAAACATTGAGGAGTGGTTTTTCTCATATTTGTGTAAAATTTGCATCCATAAATATATATTTATTCTCATACCTAAAAAGAATTATGGGTGGTTATCATGATCTCCGCTAAGTGTTACACCCAGAATAAATGAATATGTTTTATTATACATGGATATTATTCCAGTGTCCCAGTATGATACGATATATTATAGACTTTTATTCTTATAGTTATTATTGTTAGAATATTATGTGTAATCATATGAATCCTTCTGGATAAATTCAACCACTTTCATTTATGAAATGGAATTGGGATGATATATCAATATAAAATATGGATGTGTTTCCACATAAATCCCAAGAATGAGACTGATATGGGTGGTGATTAACTGATTGACTAAATCAGATCAATTCATTAACATTCATGATTCCTCCTATTTTAAGCACATGGGAAATATTATTTAAATAGTATATTCATAATCTTGTTAGTTCCACCATAACTATTTTGGTTATAGATCCACATATAACATCTGAATTTATGAGAGTCCTCATATAGGTGATGGGATCTCCGATAGTCATGGTCATGATGTAACGCCATTATATAGATAGATAAAAACAATGAGAAATAAATATTATTAATGACGTGATATATTCCTGTTTATTTGAAATTATGAAAAGTTGGATTTTTTTTCACGATGGTCATGTTTCCTATAATAAAAAAAATTACATTAATAAGATAGAGGTCTTTAATAATGTTTATTGAGAGCAATGTAAATCACCACTCTAATGAATAGAGATTGGTGAAGCACTCACTGTTGGACCTAGTTCAATCCAAAATATGGTTACAAATAATTAGTTAATTCATCAGAGAATATCAATGGAAATTACTCTGTTTATATCTTATGTTGGTAATTTCTGAACACCTTTTTAGCTCTTCAATGGTGAACTTTCTTTTTTACGAGTTTCATATTAGATGGTCCATCGATGACATGGAATAAAGAAAATATTATCACCATGATTTCAGATACAATGTGAGGTTATTAAAATTACTTAAATGGTGTCTTATAGTTTGTATTTTCCACCACCGATGTCATCGACCCAAAATGAATTTTATGCTTCCTGGAGCACAACGTATCTTCTTAACCATTCTCATGTCTTGAGCTTGGAAAAACATGATGTAGACTTATATTTTTCTATAACCTAGGATCCCATTAAAATTTTTTATTCATAAATAAATTTTCTCCATGGAAAATTTTCCTCTATGGTTTGGGTGTCTGGATAACATATATTTATTTATCATTAGATTTGGGATCTTGATGCACTAATGAGAGAGAATTTGCCTCAATAATTTGTATATTGTTCTAATTAAAAAATCTAATGGAATAAAGAATTTATTATAATGATATTGTAGTATCTCATTACTATCTGTTAAGTAGGAAACATATTTTACTCTTTGATCTCTTTAGTTTTTCTGTAACTTTGGCTGATTCCATATTTTCGTGGTTATATATTTTCCTTCAATGTTATTTTCATATTGTTTGAGATATTAGTATAATGATATAGAATTTATTGATTATGTTTTTAGAGGATGTGAGGTGATCATGGAATTTAGAATCGATGTGGACATGCATCTATTTACAAAATAGATACAATAGGGCCAACTGAAAGTTGTTGAGGGCCCCCAGATAACCAGTGAGGGATATATGATAGCCGAGTCAAGGATTGGTGAAGTGGGTTAATATTGTAATCCCACTAACTAGCTGATAGGAGAAGAGGAGTTGGATTCTTGGATTCTACTAGTTAGGCATTGGTACTTTTTGATGTTTTGAAATTCTTCCATGTTCTGCCAGCTCACATGTGGATTCCCACTGATTTTCAATAATAGCAATATCCCTGAGGAGGGAAAGGGAATCATTGTAATTAGGTTTATTTTTAATACACATTTTATTTTAAAATTATATTCTTGAAACATAATTCTACCAATAACATTTTATAATACATATTATTGTGATTTTGGAACATCAAACCACATTAATTCGTAGATTCAATTGTAGTTCGTTGCTTCGAGCCTATCTTAGTACGTGTATCCAACCTCTAATGATAAATTCAATTTTCCCTCATGATACTTCTTCACATAGGGTTTTGATATCGTAATTAGGTGTTGGATTTGTATTTGTATTTTTGATTATGTATTACTAGATTACCTCTATACCATTATAATATTTGAATCTCATTGTTGATGCTAAATTGAGTGATTTTTTATATTATTATTTAGGCAAGGTATTTCATACAGAAATTCCTATCAAATACAACCCTTAGTTACTATTTATTATTAACTGAAATTATTATTAATTATGAATTCAATAATTGTGAATATTCATAATGATTTATAAATGGATTTTTTTTTCTATAGAAACATTTAGATATATATATAAAATGAATATATTCTTAGAAAATGTATTAGATGTAAATTAATATTATATTGAAAGGCTTTATGAAACAATTTAATGACCTGATTAATGAAGTTTTATTGAAATGAGTGGTTTTGAATGAAACAATTTGTTGATAAAATAACATCATAGGTTGGGTTTTATAATGTGATGGTATGTTTTTGAAACATGAATTTTATGCTAAAGAAATTATTTATTGTTTTTTGTGAATTTAAAATAGTTAAAATGAATGATAATCTATGTTAATTTTTTTTCTATGACTCTCATTGGATCCTGGGTATATAGGCTAGAAGAGAAAATTATATGAGGGTATTAGCTATACATATAAATTATTTATTGACCTAAATATACTAAAACTACATTAGGGTGGAAAGTATATTCATTGGTATTTTCCACATTCCCTTTGGGGTTGTGAATTTTGAATATAGGAACATTAGGAGTCATAAATAATAAAGATATTTGACAATAAATATAAAAACCTATCCCTTGGTATCATAAATATTTTACAATTATTTTCAATAGATAATTTTTGTGTTTTATGAATACCAACATTATGAAAAGTTTTACTAATGTATATTTTGATTTAAATTTGGATCCAAGGCAATTTTCAGGACACCGTCCTATTATTAATGTTTTAGTCTTATTAGAGAATGTCTTGAAAATAATGTTTTGTAATTAAATTATGATATATATCCATTCCATTATTTATTTTGAACTCCAAAATTATGGTTTATTAGAGGGAATTTGTACACTTTCTTATTCCAGGTCTAGGGAGTGGAAAGGCACCACTTGGAAGTGGTGAATATTATTTATTACAGGGAACTTGAGAGATGGGGGTGATCAGTGGGGAATGAGATTCTTTTGTTATATGTAAATTATATTATGATGTATTATATGGTTATCAATGAAATCATTGGTCGATGATTCATTTACGTGACATTTGTTTGTCTACTAAAGGAGGATTTCTATTAAGGGGTCTTTGGAATACATATTTTTTATTTTTTTATATTTTTTATTGTTTAATTTAGTTATTATTTTAGAAAAATAATTCCCTCTTGTTTTTTTGATGTCCAAGTATTATTCACCATCCCATTGGGATTATGGAATCCATTTAGGGATATAGTATAACTGATTTAAATTCAATTTAGTTTGATCATCTAGGTCAAGTAATGACATTTTTAGATGATAGAATATGAAGAACACTCATGATTTATAATGGTAATTGATGATTGATAAGTTAATCATGATCGTGGTTTCATTGATATAGATAAACCATTATGTTTTTTATAATACATATTACCTGTTTATTAGGAATTTAGATATTTTAACTTTAGAGAAAACACAACGAATATGTATATTCTTAGGATAAAATCCTGATACCTTGTTATTGTAAAGATAACTTGGTTCTCTTATTAATAAAATCCATACATGGATACTATAAGAGGATACTTGATTTTGAAAGGAAATACCTAGGGGATTTGTTCCAAATAATGATGTGTTGGGTATCAATACATTTTTTAACTAATTCATTGAAACATACCCCATATAAATAAATGGTTTTAATCTACTAGGGGGTATACTTGGGATAATAACATTCCATTTACAAAACATTAAGAAGGATTTACTATGTTGATGAATTATGTTATTGATTATGAGGGATCCCACTATAATTATTTCTACGGTGAATCTGGAGTTATTTAGGGAAAACAAAAAGAAAATTTTATAATTTTAATGAATAAGAAAATTTGACAATATTCTTTCATATGATAATTTGTAATTATTTTCTAAAAAAATTAATATATTATAACTCAAACTAAAGAATTTGGTATTAGTAATGGATATATCCTTGTGTAACCTAGTTAATGATGGGTTCCATGTATTAAGTGTAGGTTATGACAATGTGATACCAAATGGGACATGTTTTTGAGTAAGAAATTTTTTAATTATGGAAACGCAAATTTCAAGGATTATGATTACAATATTTAAACATAGATGAGTTTCAAAACAAACCAATGTGGTTATTGATTGAAACTCATGAACTATTTATGATGAAGTTGATGAAGGAAATAATTTTCAATTTCCTTCATGTAAACAATTTTGAATAAACCGCCATTGAAAATATATAAAACGAACTAAGAGTTGTTCAATGTGTAAAAAATGAGGGGTGGGATAAAATAATTACTAAATATAATTTATGAGATGAATGAAAATATTTAATATACATTTATTTCATCTAATGGTACTAATAATTCGTTACTATCTTATTTATGGGTAACTTGGTCATTATCAAAAAAAATTCATAATCCAAAGGGAAAACAATGATGATTAGCTCCAAAAACATTGAAGACTATTAAATTCCTATTAATATGGCACTATGTAAGTGATTTTTAAATATGATTGGTAGTGAGGATCACTGATCATGTACCGAGTAACAGAGAATTTTGTATTTTACACGTGTTCAATCAATTCCTTTGTTCCTTGAATGATTTCTATGAACATCGAGTCACCACACCAATAACTAGATATCATATTATTAAAAATACATATACACTATTATTATTTTTTACCCAGTATATACCACATATCCTATAAATGTTTATGTTTTACTTATAAAATCCAAACATCATTCCCGTTTTTTTTGATGTGATATTAATAATGGATTTGAGATCTTGAAATAGAGGACATGATAATTGTCAAAATTAGAAAACTAAAATCATAAAATATAAACTCATGATCGCTAATTAAGAATATGAGGACTATAATATCCTGATGGTGAATTAATCTAATTATATTAGGGAATTTAGAAATGAAGATTAATGAAAAACTCAACATCAGTTACATTATGATTATAGTATAAAAGATGAATTTACTAATAATAAAAAGGATAGTGTTGGTGAGACAAAATTTTATGTTAAATCAATGTTCATGTACATAATATAGACACACTAAATAATTTTATAAGTTTTAAATAACTAAAATTTAAAAAACAAAATTTATATAAAGATGAGAGAATTTGAAGACACACGATTTAAAAATATATCTATTTTAAATAAACATTATAATAAACAATTTTTATATTCACAACAAAAAATTTTAATGAGATTATTTTAATTTTATAGTTATAAATACTAAAATAATAAATCATGTAGGAAATAGTAATTTATAAATATCAATGGATTATGAAAATTAATTTTAATATTACTAATTCTATGTAATTATTTAATATAAAACTTATATTTTTCAACAGATTTTTATTAGCAATGTATATTTTTTCCAGTTAAATTTAATTAACAATATTTATACTTTTTAATAAATTAATATTTTAAAATGATTTTAATTTTGAATTGATATGAAATAATATTAAGAAAAAATAATTTTTGAAAATATATTTTATAAGAAAAGGTCCTTTTACCATTTTTTATTTAAATTTAAAAGGAAACATCATAAATTATTTAATTTAAATTAGATAATTTAATGGATATTTTTTAATTTAAAATATCCATCCATGGTTTATGTGATATTTTTTATTTTTCTAAAAAATATATTTTTAACTGAATTGTAAAAAAAACATTTTTTTGTAAAATCATTATATTCATCCATATATAAATATGTAAATAAAAAATAAAAACATATAAAACAATTATAATGGTGAAATATTTATTTATCATCAAAAACTGTTTTTAAAAAAATTATAGATTTGAAAAATCCAATGTTTAATAATAGATATTATATATTTATAAAAACTTTTTTATATTTTAAATTAATTCAATATAAATTTTATAAATTTTTTAATATTGAATTTATAGCCACATTAATTTTATTTTTTTGACAATATATCAATTTTTTCATGAAAATAACAAAGAAAAGATAAAAAATTTCCAATCAGGGTGGGTGTCATCAACGTACAGAGCTTGGAAGACACTCTCTTCTGCATGCAAGCCAAGCTGGCGTGGGATGTTCTTGAGAAGCACACCCTTTGGGGGAAAACCATGCACAACTCTGCAAGTAGGTTTCAAAATGGAACAGAGGGGAACAACTCTCTCTTCCGGACCATCATCATCCCCCTCTAGTCTGATCTTCATCAGTATGCACGCTGGATCATCGGTAGGGGAGATCTTTCCTTTTGGCACCACAATTGGGCGGGTGAGGTCATTGGCTATCCTGGTTGCCCCGCTCCCAATATCTCATTCCATGAAGCCAGCCTCTACCTAGAGTTTATCACGGCAGTGCTGGACTCTAATCAACAAGAAATGTTCAACCTCATCGAGCTGTCCATAGATCCTAACATTTGCGTTTTTACTCCTTCCTCCTCGGGCGCCCTCACGTCTAAAGACTTCCGGCGCACCCGGGACCTACAAGAGGGTGCTGATGTCTGGAATGTCACCTTATGGAACAAATTCATACCTACAAAATACAATTTCCTCTCTCAGAGGATTATAAACAAAGAAGTCCCAACATATGAAAGCATCCAGTGGTGCAGGATTCAGATGGTGTCACACTATTCATGCTGTAGAAACAAAAAAAAGTAGAGTGCATACCATCTCTTTTTTTGGAGCGACTGGGCGTCTGCAGTCTGGGGTGCCTTCGAGGAGTTTACGTCCTTTCAAGATCATAACGCAGAGAACCTCAACTTCATGGATCAGTGGTTCTTGGGCACTGGAAATAGGGGTTCAGTAAAGCTGGCATGTACCATGATTCTGCATGCAGGATGTTGGAGCATTTGGAAGGCCAATAATATGGTGAATCATGATGGAATCATCTCTTCTAGAAGAGTCATTGTCATCAGAACTAAAAGTCTCCTTCTCGACATGGGAAGGCTCTCTAACAACTGATGAGAATCCCTCACTCTCGGGTGCCTTCAAGGGAGTTCCTTCCCACATCAATCTTTGACTATCAAGACTCAAGGCCAATGGGTAAGATGGAATCCCCCCTCAAGGGGCCTCAAACTCAAGATGGAAGGGTCGTTTAGTGTGGTGGTTATTCACGGAGGTGAGGTTGTCCATGACTCCAATGTCTCAATTTATTTGTAATTCTCCGTTTGACTAGGACATGGATCCTCTCTTCAGGATGAGACAAAGGCAATGTTCCAGGGCATATGTTTGAGCATTCAGAAGAACATTCCCATCGAAGAGGTGAAAACTGATTATAAGATCCTCCATGAAGCTTTTCAAGGCCCTTGCCAAATACCCTGGTCCATCACCTACATTATAAAGAAGTGTATAAGAATTATGAACAACATCAAAATGATACACTCATGGCATGAGGGGAACTATGTGGCAGCCTACCTAGCATCCATTGACGTCACTAGTCCGGATCCAATTTTCATTCATGATGTATACTCTCTGAAACCCGAGGAGGTGAACTTGGTTAAAGGGGATTCCCTTGGCCTCCACTTCTTCTGGCCTCCTTAGGCTCTTCTTTCTTTTGTCTCCCCTTTGAATAATTTAATAAACAAGTATGATGATGATGGGTAAAAAAAGTAACTTTAATAACATTAATACATATATCTAATTGAGTGTTTAGAGATTATAGACAACATCTCTTGAAATATTAATTTATATTCTAATATTTTTCCCAATTTACATTTTTAGCATATTATATCTTATTATAATGTGTTTATATTTACAAAAAAGTACATTCATTCCACTTATAAAAGGGTTCGCACACTAACACAACAATACCACTCAAAAAATTAAGAATAATTTTAACTTTTACCCATATTAATTCTTCTAGAATGCTAATTAACCCTATCAATATTCTAGTGAGATGTTATTAGCTATTGTTTTACATTTCAATGATGTACTTTTAGACAATTTTCAAAATCATAGTGTCATTACATATCACTATATAATGTTTTCCCATAACTATATTATTACATTTAATATTGTTATATTTTGGGGATACAAATTGTCTCCCCATTTCAATCATACATTATGGAATTCTAAAACCTAAATTGTATGTATGTATAAGATGATTCCACAATAATTCAAAGTGATTGGTTTTCCATCAACATCATATAATGATTTTACTAATTGAAAAATTGATATATATATATATATATATATGTATTAATTTTATTTACATAATTATTTATATATTTAAATATTGAAACTTCTTAATGTTTTTTCTCCTTTGATGCAAAATAAAATAATCATCCATGAAAATGTTTGAAATACCCCCCCCCCCATGTAATATCATATCCTATATTTTATTATCACCACTCTTACGTTGTTATAATATTTTTTTAAGAGTTATATATATTGTTCAAAGAATTATTAATGATCTAGTGAGTCTAATTGGAAATCCTTTTAACAATATGATCAATAAAGAACCATGGTAATATCGACCATGAAATAGAGTGTACTAAGCGAAAAAATATTTCTCAGTACCTTATAATAAATTTATATAGGTTATATAATTCTTATAATTATTTAGATTTATGATATATCATAATAATAAACTCTATGAAATGTACTTATATTTTTATTATATTAATATTACCAAAAAATAAATTCATTATCATCCATTAATTAGGATATGTTTCTGTTTGGATTAGTTTAACCATATACATGAACCATTATATAAATATGTATCATAAATGTAGATGCGAATTAAATTTATTAATTTATACAATGTAAATTTTAAAATATTGGGTTTTCTTTTGTTCTATAATGGTAATATAATAATTTCAATCATTATTTAACAGAGAACACTACATTGTCTAAGAACCATCGAGATAATATCATCACTAAATTAATAAGTTATCACCATAAAAAAAATTAAAATTGAATGAAATGATATCATTATAAATAATTACAAATCATCAATAATAGATCAAATAATGATTATGTAATTATGAACATTGAGATAAGAAAAATAACACACATCTCTTTTTAGAATCTAGTTTAAGATTTACATGATAACACAAACCCAATGATGGAAATACATAATAAATAACTATTATTCATGTTGATTATTAATATTATTGAAGAATACTGTGGGGATTGGTTATGAAAAATGTTCTATAATTATAGATTTAGTTAATTCTTTTTTTATTCGTGATTTTATAAAACATCGATTAACCAGGGAGAAAAGGTATGGTACACCATTTATCAAAATTTATTTCATGATATATATTTCATATTATCTACCATTATTTATTTGAGATTATTTTATTTCCTCATAATGTATTTTTTGATTCATATTAATGTAATTTATGGTTTTTTAGGATACATAAATTGTAATATATTTAAATTTCCATCAATTCAATGGAGACCATAGTGGATATGGTATTTTATTAAAATGATGATAAAACCATATGTTTATTTTTGCCAAAATATATTTTCAAAAAAATATTTTCTTAGAAATATGATACATATAGGGAAATATTTCTATTTATAAAAAAACTCATTATTTTAGTTGGATATTTTTCAGTAGTTTATATGTGCCCTTTAAATTTCATTTCCTATTGACTAATATTTTACATATAGTGTTTCTTATAACGGTAACTAGAGCCAACCCTTATACTTCACTCAGAACCTATATTACTCATTCATGTAGTAATTTTTTTTATTTATACCAAATATATATAATTAAATAATTATTTAATTTCAATTTATAGTATATGACATTCGATTAAATGTGTTAATTTTTTTTTATTTTTTCCATATGTGTTGTTCTAAAAAACACAAAAATCAACTTTTTTTTATCATTGACATGTAAAAATGTCACTCAACCACCAATATTATCTTATAAGAATGATTCTATATATGTATTCCTGTTTTCAAAACTAAATTATTTTTATAGTGGTTTTATAAAATAGTTTTTTTTTCAAAATTATTCAAATTATCAACTAAATTATTTATCTCATTCCTAAAATATATAAATTGTGTTTTAATATATATAATTTTCATTGGATACTTTTTATGCATCATAAAGTATATTATCTAAACAATACTATCCAACTTGATTCTTATGATGGATTAAAGAACTATCTCTTCGATCATGGAAATGATCTATTACATCTTTTTTCATTACTTGTAAATTACGATTAATATTTCAAATTTGTGTTCCCTATACCAATACACTATTATTTATTACTTTATTGAATTGTGATCACTAAGATTAAAAAATTTCATGGTTAGGAAAATTGTAAAACAAATTGATAGACTTTATCAATATGGTTTAAATATCCGTTGGTTTATATTTATTGAATAATATTTTTTATAATGTAAATTTATTTCATTTGATAAAAATTTATTTTCTGTAAGTTTACTATTTTATGATTATGAAAAAAGTTATGAATAAACCCATATTATAATTCATTTTGAAAAATGTGTAACACTCATTTTCTATATATGGGATCATTTTCATATTTCTTGTTAATTAATTTTAAGTGGAATTTATTTTTATAGGTAATGATGGGGGGGTCAAATATTCCCCTTTAATGTATTGGTTGTTTTATGTTATATCATGAAATAATATCTCATTAACCTTATTATATGTGGCGAAGAGTTAATCAGTGAGACTTCTTGTATATTCTCACAAACAAAATAGGGATCCACATTGGATATCCTCACAGAAGATTGAGTGACCCTTCTAGGATATACTCAAAAAAAATAATGCGTGACCCTTATTTGGAATGGTCAAAAAATAAAGGGTCATCCTTCTAGAATATTTTCATAATTAAAATAATTGGGATTCATAGATATACTCAATATACGGTGATAACTTATAATTATGTTTTTTTGAGATAATGTTTTTATATTATAATTACAATTTTATTATATCATAGATCATGTTTATTAAAACATTAATATAAACTCTTATGATTTTTGTCTAATGTTATAATATATATTAAACAATGATTTATGATCTTAGTTTTAATGGGTGGCATTTTATTATGTATAATGATTATACCAATATATTCATATTATCCTTAATTATAATCAATGATTGTAATCCCTTATGATAACACTTATTAAGAATTTTACAAAAACCCTTTGTATGGATTAATTTTATTAGTATATAATTAATATTAATTTTTAATATTGTTTTAGATGATTACCTTATGTGGATAACTTTTCGATGACTTAATATATACTATTATGTTGAAATCATTTCTAGTGGATATAAATAATATGGGTTTTGTATGTTAATTAATATTCGCAACTCTATATAACTCTAAAACTAAAAAGTTATTTAGATTTTCACTTATAAATATCATTAAATTATCTTGTAATAATTTATGTATTTAAAATATAGTGTTAAATTTATATTTTTTATAACATTGGATCTTGATGTGCAGACCTGGGACAACTATATTTATTAATATTGAAGTAATAGAATTAGGGGAAGGGAATTTCTGGATTAAGAAGATCAATTATTTATATTTCATATTTAATAGAATACATATTGAAAATTATATATTACAAAGTTATCTTAAAATTCTATTAAAGGCCCTAAAATTGGAAGAAGTAGAAAAATTATAATGTGATTGACATGACTAGAAAGAACATATTGATGTTTGGATGGCACTAGTAAAGAACTTCACATTAAGAATCATAGAGGAGAATATGATTGTATATAACAAGGTGAATCTTGAAAAAAAGAATGATAATACTCATAATAATAAAACACTATTCATATGGATGTTATTTTTTAAAAGAGAATATTAGATGGAAGGATATATGCTAACTATTTAAACATGTTTTATGTCCTCTAAATTCAGATGGTGTACGTTGGTAACATGTGCAGTGAAGGTGTGTATGGTATAATTAATTTTTTATTGAATATTGAATTTTAGTATTTCATGGTTACAAATTATAGAAAATATAATTGAATAATGACTTACTATTAGAGGAAATATGATATCAGGTATTTAATGAGGAGAACAAAAAAAGAAACAAATTCAATATTTCTATAATTAAAAATAAATAAGGGTAAAATAGGGGTTGTTCCACTTATAAAGAAATACCCCAGTAAAATTATTGGTAAAGAAAAACAATAGTATATCTAATTTTTGTTTTTTAGAAAATGAACCACGTATTGGAATTGTGAGATATGTGGCGCCAAAGGAAATATTTCATGGAAAATTTGTTTAATTTTAAATAATATATATCTAAAATCCCATATTAAAATGTGAAAGTGGGATAATAATTAAAAATATTATGAAAAATATTTACTAAGTTATAATTATGGATCCCTAAAAAAATCCATTTTTTTAAAATCCATTGAGTGATTAAGTGTGAATAATTTTCTTTCAGAAAGAATTATAAATGTATATTACATGGATGATTATTCTATTTAGATAGTTAGAATAGTTGATGTGAAAATTTGAACATAGAGAATATAATTAAAATATTTAAAGGGGATATAAGAAAAACTAATGTTAGAAAAAATAAATTTCATATTGGAATTTGGAATGATATTTGTTTATATACAATTTATTTATAAGAATATTTTTTAGGCATGATTTCCTTATATTGGTAACTCGAGTAAATTATTGATCATTAAATCACACACTAAGATTGTAAGATATAATACTTGTTGGAACAAAAGCTTCTATAATTTCAATTTTGTTTCATGATTTTCATGAAATCTTATGAGAGAAAGGGATGGATGTTTTAGTGAAAAGTGTAATTTTGAATCTTTATTAGGTGGATTATTAATCATGTGTTGAGTGCATCACATGGAAATAAAAATGATTTTCATTAAATACAAATGTAAGAACATTAACTGAAAATGTGTTATAGATAATATATATTCATATGGAGGAGGTCCAAAACAAGTTACATATCATAAAAGTTCATTTTATTATCATAGAATTAATGAAAATGTGAGATGACATGCATGAGTGTTATTTCTCTTGAAAATTTCTATGTTTTCAATAATTGTATTTGATGTCGATCTATAGTGGAAAGAGTGTCCAATTAAAATTTTCAATTCTTGTGGTATAATAATGTTGGGGATTAAATATACAAATATTTATAGTTTCTTTTATGTATGATAGAAATATTCATAGAAGTATTTTGCATAGTACTATGAAAAATGGAGTGTGGACTGGTTAAACCAACCACTATGTGAGAGATCCAAAATCAAGAAAAATCATTCTAGGTTTCTCAGTGTGTAGAAGTAGTGCACTATTCACCTTAATGTTTTTTGAATTCATACCAAACAACTATGAAAATATCTTATAAAAAATATGTACTATAAGTAAGGTTAATGCATCACATGTAAAAGTCTATAAATATCTTACCTATGTGATGTTGATTCCATAAAAAAGAAAAACATTGATGAAAAGTCCCCCAAATCTTCTGGTATTGGTGTTAAATAATATGTCAATATATCATGGTTATGGGATCATGGAATTTTTAAGTCCATCAGAATCATAAATGTTCCCTAAATAAATAAATACCTTATAATGATCATAAATAATAAGAATAAGAAGATATGAACTAATAATTATCACCCATAGAAAATTTTCAGTGTAGAATTTCATAAGTTCATGTCAATTGGGAAAGCACTATTGTTAATGAACAACATCATAGTCTTAAATATTGTGTTTTGGATGAATGATAGAATATAGGGGATAAAAAATGATTATATATTTTTTAAAATATTAAGGACCATATAATCCATGGCGTGATTTATGAAATAATTAATATTGGAATGTGCATCAGGTTATGTGTTATTGAGGTATAAAATTATTAGGTTTCCTATGAAAATATATATTTCTATCCTAAATTATCATCATTTAATGTAATGTATATAGGATGAATTTCTAATTTATGTTACAAGTCTCAATGATTCCAATTTTAGGATGTTATAGATGAAGTAGTTACAGAAAACCATATATACATCAAGAACAAGGGTTCCTTCAAAACCTTTTCATGGAAAATAGGTGTTGAAGAATAAATGGTTCAATATATTGTTGGGAAAATTAATGTTATGAAATACCATAGGATACTGTTAGTTATGAGTGGGATTCTACCATTGAAATTTATATAATGGGATAAAATTTCCTAAAACAAATTTGCACACAATAAGAAATTTGGTTTTTTGACTAATTCAGAAGAGAGAAATCATCTTTAATTTTTATATGTGAAGATATTATTCCTTAAATAATATTTGGATGAGGATATTAACATATAATAATTAAAATGATTCAATGTATCTAGAATTAACCTTTGGTTTATACTTATGATGATTCATTACGGGTAAAAGTTGGAATTGTGAAAGTGTAACATGAATTATAATGATTTTTTATGAAAAAATAATCATCTAGTATAATTTATATTATTAATATAACAAAAAATGTTTTTGATGATAGAATAATTACAAAAATTCTCATATATATGGATGAAATTCTCCATAAGGTTTTTAATAGAAGTATACTTATGAGTTGATGGATGGGATAAATAAAGGGTCTAAAATAAAGGTTATCAATGGACAAAAATTGTTCATTGGTAATAGGATATAGATTCAATGAAATAATTGGATATAGATGTTCTCTAAATTAGAGTTTGAAGTGCCCAGATTTGTGTGAATCACTGAGTGGGGGAGGGAGTGAATCATTGATCTCTTTAAATATTTTTACTAATTGATTCTTTTCAATTATACCTCTATGGACTGTTAAATATTCGATCCAACCTTCTTGTGTCTATCATACTAACCTCTACTGATTCTCTAAACAAAAAGGCACTAAACATATGGATTTTCATGGTTCAGTTCAAAGTCTCACTCCTTGCTGTGTTGCTTATTCTCCCCAATGAAAATTCTCCAGTATTATTCAACTAGTAATTGCAATGGTCGAATCAGAGTCCCACTATATCTCTCCTAAGTCCCAGAGGAGGTTATTTACAATGCTTCCCATAGTATTACCGGAGACGCATTGGCCTACTTCAGTGCCCCACTGATGTCTTATTCTCCTCCCTAAATCTCATAGGGTTCTTCAAGCTCCTGATTCTCACTTCCAACATCCTTCATTAAGTTCTTCCTTGATTCACAGTAGACTATCTTCTTCTCTCTCCACACAGACTTGCTAAATCACACTTGTTTGTGAATATCTTAAATAATCTTTAACAGCCATTGATAAGGTATGTTGGACTTACTCTATAATTCTGATCACTTAAGTTGATTAGTCCTCACCTGAACAATTCTTAGGAAATACATTCTTCTTCAGTTA
The DNA here is from genome assembly GCA_963277665.1 of Viscum album. Classification (NCBI taxonomy): domain Eukaryota; kingdom Viridiplantae; phylum Streptophyta; class Magnoliopsida; order Santalales; family Viscaceae; genus Viscum; species Viscum album. Next base: position 1,092,512,819 of record OY728130.1, read on the forward strand.
AATACCTGGCCTCACTAGGATGCGTGGTAATGTGGCAGAAAAATTCTTCAAGAATATAATATGCAAGAATGGTCTTGATCCATATTAGCACTATCTTTATTCGTGGAATTTCAATCATATTAAACTCAGATGGTTGATCTACTTTAACTCTGTATGGCATCGATCTCTGTTCTCATCTACTTCATGCATTGATTTCATGGGATCCAATACCTTTTGAATCTAGATATCTCACTTATTTTAACATGTTCATGTGTTCATGAATTTTTTGATGCATATTTCTCACAGTTTTGGAAATGAACTGTCATTTCTTATTTTCCCAATATGCACACACACGTTTGACTCTTTCTTTAATTATATTCATGTGTGCATGTGCATGCATGCATGCATGCACAATCTCTTTCTTCTCCCTTGTGTGAAAACCTATAAGGATAAAACACTTTGAGAATACACAACAATTATTCTCTTTCTCCCTTTTCTTTCTCTTACTCTATTAGGTCATAGAACACACCCGATGTTTTATTTAATTCATATAATTTTATTTGACGTGTATGTGTTTAAATGTGAATCTTTATTAAATCCGAATTGGCGTGACTCTTTGTGCATACGGGTTCCTTTTCTACTTTTCTCACATGTGAGTGAATTTATGCATGTACTTCTTCTTCTTCTATCGTGATCCACAATCATGAAAATCCACAAGCTTCTTAAAACCTTCATAAGAAAACATGAACCCCTATAAACTGTTTATGTATATTATGTAGACATGAGGGTATTTTGGATCTCTTCGTGAATCTGAGGGGTCTCAGAAGTTATTATTTCGTCAAAAAAGGGTATGTTTGAATCCCCTTATAATAACCATGAGTGGTTCTTAGTTTCTATCTTCAAAAGAGCACATCAAGGGTGGCATGCACCAGTTGTTTTTCTGTGGAATATTATTCATGAATGAAACATGTTGAGGGTTCGAAGGAACCTATTGTGTGTTCGGAAAATTTCATGAACCAGGGTGGTGTGTTCTTCTTCTCTTAGTGCAAGGGATGCAAGATACTTCTTCATGAAAGAGTTACACGACTCTCATTATCATAGAAGGGCTGCACTGAAGCCTATACCTTTCGCAAACCAGAGGGTTTTGTGGTTTCTCTATTTATTGGGATAAACATGATATAATTTCTTCAAGAATAGCAACTCGATTTTCACAGTTGGGCTCCTCCATTTATTTGTGAGGAGGGTGTTCAAAACTATGAGGTTCAAATCAATGAATGCATGAAATATATAGTGTTCTTCGATCATCAAGCATATATCAAGATATGGTTGTATGTCTCAGTTTCTTTCTATTCTACGTAGTCTCCATATTACATGGGGAAATCCTCACTTGCATGCATTTTCGAACGCATGAAAATATTCCCTTTGTACATCGAATGACATGGAATCGACAACATCTTTTTCTATTCACCTTTTTGGATTTCTCATTTTAGTCACATGGTTGAATCATTTAATAAATGAATGTGTTTGGTTCATTCAAATGATCTCTGTTGGCTTGACCAGAGTTAAAATGGTTGTTGGAGTGATAGGATCGTCGTTCGACTTCATCTCTGGTCTGCGGGGGGTGGTTGAGTGTCCGGAGGATGAAGACAGCCTCAATGAAGAGATCAGACGAACATAGTTTAAACACAACATGACGCAGATAGATGTGCGGTGGCTATTAGATCCCAAGATGTAGGATGGTTCATGTGACCGCGATCTTATGAGAGATCAAATCAACGACCAAGATCTCCTCCGCGTTTTTTAAAACATGTCCTGCATCGAAATAGAGACACAGATGTGGCTCAATAATAATACAATCCATGGTAGATGAGGCTCATAATTCTCCTCTCTCCCTCCATGGTACCTCCCTTATAGTGTTCACCCTTCTGGTGCACTCTTAGAACCCACTCTGCTCCACAGGCACACACCTAGCACCCATGCTGCATGGGATCATCGCCATGTGGAACCTACAGGCTTATACGTGGCCAGCGCACAACCTACCTCTTGTAGGGATTGCCTTGAGGGCTTCCGTTTGGCACAGTTTACCCCTTCTTTCCCACTTGTGCTTGAGGTGAGGACCTTGGATGGCCTCCATGGTTGGTCTAATTTTTTGATATAAAGAAATAACACAATAACTACTTAGTATAAACTATGTATTCACAAATATAAAATTCCTAACCACAATTACACTTTTATTCTTCTTCTATTATATTTGGAATGAGAATTACAATGATATTCTCAATAACATCATCTTCTTTTTCTTAATAGATCATGAATCCCAAATGATATTAAATATGTTGTTTTGATCCAATCGTGAATAATTCATGGATCATTTTTTAATTCCTCATTCATTAAGGCATAATTCATGGACTTCATTATTGTAATGAGTGATGTGTTCCCTTTAAAACACATGTCATCTTCTTTGAGGATCAGCACAAAAAATCATCATATTTGGTAAACATCATCCATTTAGATTCAATGGATGCATTTTTACTTATCTCCTCATGTAATTGATTATTGCATGGACCTATTCAAGTGTTGTAACAATGTATCACTTTGATACAAGTCTTGGAACATTACGACCAATTCAAAAATCATCATAATTGTATCCACTTGGAGAATTGATCATGTGTTGTATTGAATGTTTGGAATCAATAATAATTCTCCAAGGTTGTAAGAACAAGGATCCTTGTTTTAGGTATGGGTTTTCCTTTTTGGTGTTTTTGAGAAAAAGAGGAGAATCTTAAAATTTAAGGGGTACACGCCGTTTATTCTGGAGTACACACCATTTACTTGGTTTCCACAGGTGACCGTGTACTGGCCGTGTAATGTCCGAGTACATGGCCATGTGGGGTGACTTGGAGACCAACTAAAGTAGAGGCCGGTTAAGGAAAGTACACACCATGTACTTCTAATGAACAAACTATGTACTTTTCTTTTTAATTGTTATATCGGAATGGGGTTGCGTCTAATCGACATAAACCTCTTCTTCTAGGTCTATCACATCAAGGTGCGACTGATACCAACGAATCTTTTCTAGGCCCCTGAATCTATATCTATTCTCCGAATAAAACTCCATTGGTAGATTTGGAATCACATCGGTGATTTCTTCCATCTCCTAGAGCTTCAACTCTTGATTTGTCATCTTTCGCGAGATACCATCAGTTGAAGATTTTTGACCTTTTAGTAGATCTACCGCATTCAAGGTCGATTAATTGGATTATGCCAGAGTATATCAATTGTACAATTCTGAGTTAGGTGGTTTGGTATTTTATTTATTTAGTCTTTGAATATTATGTGAAAACATTCCCAATACCATAGAATGGGGTATTGCACGGTTGGAGTTTTAGCCTCGTTATTTTCTGGTATGCCTTGTGTTATTGAGTAGAGGTCGTTTGATTTTGAATTGAGTTTTTTATCCATGATATGGATGTGTTTCCAATTTTTTTATTTATTTTGACCATTTGGTCAAGCTTAGCCCATTTAGATGCTTTTTTACATGAATGGTGTTGTTAGGATGAAGTGATATTATCTGATGTTGTTATCTTCTTGTATTTGTTTGGCCGTGTAGTTTTTGAAAGATATTATCCATGTAATTCTTAAGGTTTACATTGGTTGTTGAAAATTATTGTGCATGATTGAGTTACACAGGGATATGGGAACCAGTTGTTGATAGGCCATAGGGGGAATGGATGCTAAGAGATTCCCCATATTTTTTATTTTATTTTACGTTGCGAGACCATAAGGGGGGTTCATTTTGTGCTATCTTATAGTGTCTATAGTTCCATGTTGTGAGGCCACAAGGGGAATTGGAAGTTGAGTGCTTCTAATATATGTCCATAGATTACCGATATAAGAATATATGGGGAATTGATGGTGACTAATTTCTCCGAGAGTCTTTTCTAAAGCTGAACCAGAGGGTCTAGACTGTGAGTACTTCCCTGAGGGTTCCTTCTATTTAATAATTTTAACATAAGGGGTTATGCCCTGAGAACATACCTAGAGGGTTACTTGAGATTTTTTGGTTGAACCAGAGGGGATAGGCTACGAGTACTTCCCATAGGGTTACTTTATTTCTATTAACTGCTTACTTGATATATGTTAATGAATGTAATTTGAAATGTTGGATTGTTTACTTTTGAGTACTTCTTTGTTCAGTGCATCATTTTTCTTATTTCATGACATATATATTAACTGACTGTTACACATAGATTTTTAGGTTGTTTCCCACTAGAATTCACCTCACACCCAATTTGGGTCCTACTCTTGGTATAAAAAAGATTATATTGCTGCATTTATAGATAAGGGAAAGCACCCATCTACTTCAGGTACTTAACTGCTGTCGAGGTGGAGAGCCTGGGACCAAGCTGAGTCTTGCGATACTACTAGAGTTTATTTTTTTCCTTGTACATGTGTTTAGTACTGTATTACAACATTGTTACTTGTTTGGATAATTTCCTAGATATATGTATCATGCATCATTTATTTATGTGCTACAATTGTTTATTAATTTCAGTCTTCCACTATTTACTAATTGCAGGTTATTACTGCTTCCACTATTATTATCTGTTTATTTCCACTGCGTTAATCTGATAATGAGTGCATAGTTTTCCATTATCACACTAATGGCCCTCACTACTAGTCGTCAGCCTCGTGCATTTGGGGAAATGAGATTGAGGCCATGTGACCAACCAGGTACATGGCACCTTTGTGTGGCACCAGAAACCAGGACATTAGAAAGTGGTATCACAGGAATTATTTTATTCTTTACTTACTATTGGAGCCTATAGATAGGGATATGATGGAATAATTAGTTAATAATAAGAGGTTCCACGGAGTAGCTAACCTGTTCATAGGGAAAATGTAGTTAACCTCGAATATTGCATTTTTATGGTTTTTCCATTTTTATAGTTGATTTGATTTCACTATTGGGTGATTCTCATGTTTTGTGATGTTAACGTTGATAATATTGAGGTTCTATTTCTATTGCAACACAATGATATGATGGTATTCAATGTAATCCATCATATAGGAACTTTTTATAGATCACATTTCATGCATTTGTTTCATTAAATATTTGGTGCACTACTGATTTCATGTTGTTGTGACAGATGTTGTGCTATATATGCATATTATTGTGATGGATTCCTTGATGAAATGTCAGTTGTTTGATAGGGTATTGCTAATGTTTAAAGATAATTTGAATGAACACCAATCTTTCATCCATGAGGTGTTATGGGCCATCATGGACTGAATGTTGGTGAATCATTGCCATATTATGCTTGTATATGAAATGTATAAGATTCCATGCTTTGATTCTCAGGGAGTATGGGTCCTCACAGATCAGAATTTGTTACTTTAATGTTCATTTTATTATTTTATGGGTTTCATAGTAGTTTATGAGGCACACTGTCTGGAAAAACCCAGAATACACAGTGTGTATTGCTGAATACATGCCATGTATCCTTATGTTCATGAAGGAAGCATTTTTCTTATGTTCAAGTCGTATACTGTATATACACGTACTGTAGTCCCTAACCATGTTACTACCTATGTGGGCAGATATATGAGGTTGGGAAATATTTGGTGGAACATTCCATGTTTTGAATGTACATGTCGTGTGTATAGTCCATGTGTCTAGTCGGGTGACCAACAACACTGGTCGGTTATGAGTAGTTAGTACACGTCGTGTCTTCCAAAAACACACCGTGTAGTGTCAGCCATGTAGTCGGATGTGTGACTAACAACATGGGTTAGTGAAGTTTTTTCTAGTACATGCCGTGTATTCTTGATCTATGAGAACCGGGTGGGTTAGTCGTGTAGATGAAATTTGGAAAGGGAAAACGATTCAAGTACATATCGTGTCTTGGGATAGCACGCCATTTATTTAGGGAGTTACATGACAAGGGTTGGCAGGATTACATGCCCATGTAAATACATAAAGGAAACACACTGTTTAAGGGACATACATGTCGTGTATCTATGTTTTGAAGAACATGGATGATCCCTTTCTCCTATTCCCTTCTTGCACTTATAAGTTTCAGTCCTTTTTAATCTTAAGCTAAGGTGTCTTTTTGACCTTTCAGAGTCATGCCACCAAGACATCCTCTAGTTTTATGCCAGATATAAGGTTGTGATTAGACACTGGACACGGATGATCAGGGACTACCAAAAGATCCTTTTTTTGTCCCTGTCTTGGCACCAGCCGTTATTGCAGACACAGGTGCCTATGCGTAGTTCCAGGAGGGCTATATGAGGTTCATGCAGAACTTCAGGGGATGGAGGACCTCAGGCTATAGAATCATGGTTAAAAGCCATGATTTCAATCTTCATGCATCTAGAAACACCTTCAGAGAGGAGGGTGGATAACGTAACATATATGCTTTGGGACTCTACCAAAAGATGGTGGTATGTGATCTCATAGGAGGTATTCCAGCAGGTTATAGATTGGGATGAGTTCTAGTGTGCCTTCTAAAATTAATTCTTCTTGGAGACTTTGAGGGTCGATTGAGCCCGATAGTTCATGAGTTTAGAGAAAATTACTCACTCAATCATGGAGTATTCTTCTCGCTTAATAGATATGCAATACTTCACACACATCCCAGGTGGTGATGATTCAGTCCTGGAATGTAAGTTTGAGGATGGTCTCAGGAATGACATCTGATCTCTTGTGAACATCTTCAGGTTGTCTTCCATAACATCTATAGTCAACCAAGCACCGATCATTAAGCACTATCTGAGGGATTCTAGAGCTGTGAGTCAGGGTGACTTAGCATCCGAAGTTTTTAACACTCCTACTGAAATCAAGAATCATTGTAGGGAGTCTACCCACAGATATCTAAGGAGACATGATACTTCTTCTGGTAGTTAGGTGGTTTGATACCAGTGCAGAAAGAGAGGTAATACAAGGTCAAATTGCATGAGAGGCCCAGTGGAGCACTGGTCAGGCGGAAAGATAGGTCATCTGTATAAGTTCTGTTAGTTTTTATCGCCAGAAACTGGAAAAAGAGGTTCTTTTTTGACTCCTCATACAGGAGTTTTACCACTAGTTTCTCATCTGTCTGGGAACTAGAGTTCTTCTTGCTACTCAGGACAACGTGGAGGATGATTCCATGGTAGCCAGTTGGTAGGCATTCAGTGAAAATAAAGTGTATCATCTTAGGGTGGTTATAGATGGTCACATGGCCACAATACAAGAAATACATTTTTAGTGGAGCGAACGAGTAGGAGCAGGATACGAAACCCTCTAAAGATTGTGGTATAATTGAAGTTTCCTTGGTTCTAGATTCTGAAATTTTTGATATAGGTTCTTCCCATAGTTTCTTATGTGTTGCGGTTGTGGAGGTCCTTGGGCACTGTATCTTTTTTTCTGCTTATGTCTTGATGTTGTACACTCTTTGGGGACTAGAATGGCTAGTGTACGTCAGTGAACATAGTTCCCTCTTATTTTTGTAGGGTGTCACTTATTATTGGACCTTTATATCATAGATATGATAGGCAGTGATGTCATTCTATGAGTGGACAACTTAGTTCCCTTCCAGGATGTGGTTGATTTCTATTGTTGTACTGTGAGTTTCACTTCATGAGAGGGAAGTTCGTTTCTTCATGAGGGAGAATGGGATGATCAGGTGAGCAGAGCAGGACGCAAACATCATGGGTTGGGAGAAATTATATCCATTATTTCTAGTCTCTATATAGATTACCAGGGGACTTCATAGTTTGACATTCCTCCAATGTTCGATCATTTCAGGGATGTCTTTCTAGAGGAATTTTTAGGTTTTACTCTAGAGTGAGAGGTTGAATTTTGTATTGAACTAGTGCTAAGAGTGGCACCAGTGTCTAATTCTCCTTATAGGAGGCAGAAGAAGTTGGAGGAGTTGAAAATCTAGGGTTTCATCTGATCCATTACTTCTTCTTGGGGTTCACCTCTTCATTTTGCAAAGAAGGTGGACAGTACCCTCGGACTTTTTCAAGATTATCGGAAATTGAACTAGTTGACGATCAAGAGCCGATATCCCTTACTAAGGATTGAAGACCTATTTGATCAACTTCGAGGATCCTGGGTGTTCTTAATGATTGACATGAGATTTGGTTACCATAAGCATTGCATTAGACCATATGATATTCCTCTTATAGCCTTTCCGAGTAGGTATGGTATTTACGAGTATGTAATAATGCCATTCGGTCTCACGAATGCGCCTGTAGTTTTCATGGAACTTATGAACCGTGTTTTCCATCCATAATTGGATTCTTTCATGGTAGTATTCATGGATGATATGTTGGTGTACTCTCATACTCAACACGAACATGCCACATATCTTGATATAATTATGATTACATATAGAGAGAATCAGTTATATGCTACGATCTCAAAATGACACTTTTGGTTTGCTTATATTCACTTCTTGGGTCATGTTATCTCAGAGACAATAGTATCAGTTAACTAGATAAAGTGAGAGAATTAGTTTTCTAGGATTAGAATAAGAATGTCTTTGAGGTATGATGTTTTCTAGGGCTGGCTGGTTACTAAAGATGTTTCATATAGGACTTTTCATGTTTCGCATCGCCATTGACATGCCTGAAAATGAAGGGTGCAAAGTACTTTTGGTAAAATTATTATGAGTCAGCCATTCTGAAGATGAAAGTGATGTTTACTTCAGTGCCAATACTAATTTTTCCAGAGCCAGAAAAAAGTTATACAGTTTATCGTGATGCATCAGATATTGGGATGGGAGTAATGATTATACAGGGAGAAGGAGTCATTGCGTACAAGAATTGGTATTTGAGGCCACATGAGAAGAATTACTGGACGCACAATCTTGGGTTGGTTCCAGTTTTTCATGCCATACTCTATTGGAGACATTACCTATTGGGAGAGAATTTTGTGTTTTTCATCAACCACAAAAGTCTCATGTATATCTTTACCCAGTGCGATATGAATCTGAGACAGTGAAGTTGGGTTGAGTACCTTCAGTATTTTGATTTTGAGAATTCCTATGTGACTGGGAAAGAAAACATAGAGCCTAATGCGTTGAGAAGGAGGACTCCGATATAGGCAGTTCAAGAGACCAATAGTGTAACCCCCTGACCCTAGTTACCCAGAGTCGGTGCATTATTACAAGACAGTGTCATGATCACGAAATTTCATGTCTCGAAAGAGTGAATAGTTTAGTATCCTTGGATGTACTAGATACATTTATAAGGTTTACATTACATCATAAAATGAAAAAAAACAACATCATTTCCATAGAACACACTCATATCCCCTCAGACTATCCTTAAAGGACATTCATAAAACACTTCTTCGCATCCTGGGGAAAATAAAACATAGAAAGGGGTGAGCTCAGATGCTCAGAAAGGAAAACAATATAGTGGAAACTTTCATAAATAAGAATAAATATTTAAGGCAATGTATAAGACTAAAACAAAATCCTTTTAAACTTGAAATTCAGCATAATATGGAAAAGGTAAAATCAAATAATGACATTTACTTACTCACATAGATATTCTACTAGTCTAATAATCACATGAAATATCAATAGCCACTTTCATAATGATGGAATGCATAATTCCATACTTTCATAACCAGATAGTCATGGCCTTGTGTCAAGACTAAAAATAAGATTTTTTTCATGGCCTTGTGCCAAGACACTAGTTTGTCTCATGAGACCTACCGATGCATTGAGGAGCTATAGAGGGATCCACTCGTCACTTACTAAGTCCAATTCATTCCTCATATGAAAAATTTTAAACATAACATAATCATTCGTATTAAAAATAGCATAAAAAATGTAAATAATTTATCCATAAACCATGAATGGTAAAAATAACCCATCTGCAGTCAAACATATCATAAAAACATCAATACAATATGGATGTTTTGTATCATAATAAATCAACTTCAAATAAGCTTAAAATCCATCGAAATATGTTGACATAGATGAAATGAAAACCATTTTAGAGAAATATCTCTTTCTATTTTGAAATAATTTAAAAGTAATGTAATTATAAAAGAAAACATTTATTTTTGGAAGTGTTGTTATAAGATTGTAAGGGATGCTATGATGATGTTATAATGGATGAAAATATCCACACACGCCATATAAGTTAAAAAAACCTTCTTACCTTAAAGTTGTCGAAAAGGTCAAAAAGTACTGTGTTTGGAAAACTACAGAAAGATTACTTTATAAACACCATATAAAAGTCAAAAAATGTTATAAATGACTATAAACCATAGTCTATAAAATATTAAGAATGTTTTGAAATACATTTTTATGAAACATGGATGTGGATGATAAGGAGGTCATAGTAGATAATTACGTATAAACAACCTCAGATAATGAAGAGATTGTAGAATTAACCCTTACCATGTAATTTTACTTGGTCGAGGGTAGGTTAAACTCCTGTGTAATGGTGAATTAATTTTTATTAAATTATAAAAGAATCATATACATTAATATTATATCATATAATATCTTTTATCATTGCTTTGTTAATAATATCTTAGTATTATCGTCATTTTTGGTGTAAACGGATTTTTTTCCTTTATATTCTTTGTTATGTGAGTCATATTTGTTATGGATGGGATGTATCTTATTAATATTCAGAATGATATAAAGTATTTAAATATTATTTTTAAACATCATGTGAAAATTAGTCTTAAATGGATACGATGGGGAATGAATCTCATCGCGTTTGTGGAGACGGTAATCCGTACGTACGCACGAGCGACAATATAATTCTTTTGATATTAAAATAATATATAATTGGATGGTACATCATATATACCAAATCATTATCCTGATATATTTATTATTTAAATCAATTACACATAATTATTATACCTATCCAAATAATAATGTATTGAATAACTATTACACCACGACGTGGGGACAGTAATTCGTACGTACGCACGTATGGTGAAATGTCATTCAAAGGATGGACAAAATAATGAATTTGGTTTTACCATATTTATAATAACATCAATGTATATAGAATATACTTGAGTTATTATTTTATAATGGAAACATCAAAGAAAAAGGAAGTGGAAGAAGAAAGGAACTTGAAAGAGGTGGTGAGATATTTACCTCTTCTTCGGGTTCTTCCTTTTGATTTGATCAAAACTGCTCCTTAAGTTGGGTTTCTGTCTAAATTAAGGCCTCTAGGATGAATGGAGGAAAGTTAAGAGTGTATTTGGAAGGGTTTGGTCGAGACAAAAATCTTTTATGGTGTGAATTATAGATAAGGGTGAGTGCCCTTTTATAAGAGGGGTGAGGGGCACCTTAGGAAAAGATAGAAATATTATTTTATAATAAAAGAATTTTCAGTTTCTAATGGCTCCAAAATGGATTATTTAAAGGCTAAGGTAGGGTGGGTCGAAAAACACTCAACGAATAGGTTTTAGACAGGTTTGTGTCACTATATTAACTTTATCTTTTTGATTTAACTCCTAGTAAAATTGTTTTACATTTATCATGTCTCTTTATATTATTATATTATATGGTTAATAAACATAATATATACTTCCAAGAAAACCCCAGGAGGTTAATTAATGATACACCTATCATTATATAAGTCTTTGTCCAGACCTTATATTTTTAGAAACATAATATCAATTAATAATATAATATTTGATTTAAAAACTCTTTTATGTCAATTTTGACACTATTTGTTTTTTTTCTAAATTCATAACATCATTATTATTTAAAAAAATTATTCTAACCAACCCAAACATATCATATTAACCTATAAAATTAGTGTAATTCATAAAAAGTCTCAAATTACATTTATTTGGATATTTATAATATCAATTATTTTAATATTTCATTAATTAGGTAATTACTGCATCATCATTTTGTCATAAATAAATTAAATTATTTAATATCTAAAAATTATAAATAAAATACAATTATGTCGGAAATATTTTTTATCTTTCTAATGAATATTTACTGTCAAATTTTTCTTATGTGTAACCCTATATTAAAAATGTTTTAGTTATTAAACTTGGATTTTAACTCTTTTTACTCTTCTTTAAATAAAATAATAATAAATGCCCTAATCTAATCCATGTAGTCCAGAGAGGTTCATATTTTATGACTAAGGTTATTTTTGGTCGAATTATTATTATCCAATAGAATTAGGACATGAGTTAGGGTAATAATAATATCATTTTTACCCTTAATTGCCCTATTTACTTTTAACCGTGGTAAATAAAAGTAAAAAAGTTACTATTCACAAAAACTTATTTTCATCTTATTGAACCAAATTTTACTTTCTGATATCAACCGTGTCTCTCAGATTTTCGAAATTCAACTCACAGATGCGGTAAAATTAAGGTTTATGTAAATTTTCAAATTCTTCTAGAAGGTGGGTAAAAGACGGTGAAATGTTCAATAAAATTTTTATATAAATATAATTATTATAAACAAACTCCAATGAATTACATTGAATATATATAAGTATTATGCATCTATTTTAACCTAAAATACATTTAAATAAAATAAATAATTATTTAAATAAAAATTCGGTTTTAAACTCTAACTCAGTGTTTTTCATTGTTCATAAAAAATTGAATGTTTTAAAAAAAATACCATTAATTCACCCTAAGATAATTTCAATATTACGAATCCAAAAAAAAAGTCCATTTGGAATGATAAAATCTATAAAATTTCAAAAATTAGGTGTTACTATTCATATCGTGAAGTGCCCGGATCAGTGTGAATCACTGAGAGGGGGAGGGGGTGAATCAGTGATCCCTTAAAACTTTTTACTAATTGATTCATAATCAATTAAACCTCTATGGATGGTTAAAGCCTCGATCCACTCTTCTTGTATCTCTCAACCTTTCCCGAATGATGCAGTAATGAAAAGGCATAGGACACAAGGATTTACAAGGTTCGGCACCAAAGGCCTACGTCCTTGCCATGTTGGTTATACACCCCAACATGGTTTCTCCATTATAACTTGTTATAATTAAAATGGTAGATACAGAGTCCCACTTTATCTCTCCTGAGTCCCACAGGAGGGTCTTTATACTACGTCCCGCAGTGTTACCAGAGTCCCACTGGCCTGCTCCAGAATCCCACTGAAGACTTCTTCCACCCTGAGTCTCACAGGGGGCTTCTCCTGGCTCCTCGAGTCACACGAGTAGCTCTTCTTAACGTTAAGCTTCTTCAAGTATCTTCAACAGTCTGGGGTTAAGACTGCTGGCCTTGCTCTCTACTTCTGTTCACTTTAGATGAACATGTCTTCTCGTCTTGCTCAGGATTTATCTCCTTCTTCTCAGGATGACCTGGCCTCTCTCTTCAAGAATCTTCAACAGCCTCAGAAAAGGTCTGTTGGTCTTGATCTTCACTTATGATCACTTCTGTTGATCAGGCTCTTCTCATTTACTGAAAACTCAGACAACTGATGTCTCTAACTTCAGTCTGGCTTCAGTCTGACTTCACATCGACTTCATGCACTGAGTGCATGGAAACTCTTCTTCCTCATGCACTGACTGCATGGCCTCTCAAAATCTTCTTCAAGAACTTTCAGTCTTGAACAACTCAAATGCACACAAGCTGATTTGGCTTTGTTCACGTGTGCAGGTGCATTCATGCAGGCATGCACTCCCCTTCTTTCTTCTCTTGGTGCAATAAACCCACAAAGGGTGTAGTCTCTTTAAGAACACACCTTCTCACTTCCATCACACACTTAATTCCTTTTGATTACACACATAAATATGTGTTATACTTTAGTGTGAGAGTCTTCTCCTTCTTCTTCTATGTGTATACACTTTTAGTGCATACACTAAGGTCCAGCCTTGTTGCACTTCTTTACACACACAAGGTATGATCTTCCTCTTCACTTGGCACACACAACTTGGTGTAGTTCTCGGCCTCTCCTTCTTGCACACACTCCAATTATTCGTTTAATCTTTAAATGTTCACCCACAAGGCTCGGCCTTCTACTTCACTATAGCACACACACAAAGGTGTGTTAAACTACCTCACTCAAACTCCCTGCCAAATGAAGGCGCGCAAGGAGTGTGGCCAACCTCTTCTTCACTGCCGCGCAGGGTCACAAGGCACAAGGGCCGCGCAAGGGCCGCTGCCGCGGGGTGTGCAAGTGCAACACCCACGTGCACTTCCTCCTTCCACACAAGTATGCATGCAGAGTGGGAATCAACCACGTGCGCGCAAGAATGCGGCCTCGGGTTCTTCCTGTCATGCAAGGGAGGCGCGCAGGGGACTCCTTCCTTCTTTCGTACAAGTGTGCGCGAAAGGAACCAAACAGAGCTAGGAAAGCTCCGGGATGCTTCCGCGCAAGTGATGTGCGCAGGCTGTTCTTCGCGAGACTTTGAGAGCTCTCACGGGACTTCAAAGTTTCAGAAAAATATTCAGCAAGCTGCACCGAGGTCTCGGCCTCTCTTTATATAGGCAGAGGCGGTGCGGTTCATCCACGTGAGATAACTTTTGAATCCCCGAGATTATCGAGTTTTCAAGATTCTGTGAAATATTGTATTTATCCTCTGTTTCCACGCGGGTTCCCTTATTTTTCGGCTTCTTCACGTGCATGCATTTTAGAACGTTTGCACGGCCTCCTTTAAGTCGATTTATGAAAAAAATAACCCCCACGTGGCCTCACACCTTCAGTTTTCTTCGGACTCGTGCAAATTTCTTCTCTCGTTGCATTCATGTGTATTTTTATGCATGAATGGGTTCAGTTTGGCCAGACAAGCACGAGGGAGCCTTCAGTTTCATCAAAGGTGGCCGAAAGCTTGATTTGGCTTGCTCGGAGGGCCACTGGTTCAGGCGGCGTCGCGGGAGGTGCCTCGGCCAAGCTCGAGGAAGGGGATGATGCGGCAGCCGTCAGATCAGTCGTTTAATAACATTTGGATGGCTGCGATTAGAAGATGTCACGTGGGATCGATCGTGCGGTCGAGATCTGGCGCGCGATCGATCGAGCGGCCAGGATTCGCTCCGAAGAAAAATCCCGCGTCCCACATCGAAACGAAGGCCGGTTTTTCTGTGGCTTATCAAAGATGCGATCCCCCAGCCGGCTCAATTGAACTTCCAACCTCCACGGTGCCTCCCCGCACCGTGTTCTCTTGCGGGAGCGCTCTTGCGCCCACCCCTGCCACTTGGGCGCGCCACTGGCACCCACTATGCACACACAGGCGCGCTCCTTGCACACACGCTGTGCGGGCTTCACCACCGCGAGGCCTTGGGGCTTATACACGGCCTCAGCCTCTCTCGGGCTGGCCCCATGGGATCCCCTTGGGCGTGGTGACCTATTCCCACATGTGTCTTGGGTTGAACCCCTAAGGCTGGCCCTTGGTGGCTTAATTTTTTCTTGAATATCCACTAAGTATACAAAGTACTTAAGTGTAAAATGAGAAATGCCACTTCTTCCTTCTCTATTCTTCTTCTTCATTATAATTCCTCCAACTCTTCCTCAACATGTATTCATTACTTAGGAATGGAATTCCCGAAGGTTCCTCATCAACCGAATCTCCTGAATCAAATAAATCCTTAATGTTCTTCATTGATCCAATCAGAGATCAAGTTGGATCAACTTCTAATTCACATGCACTAAGTGATAGTGCATGGACTTCATTAACACCACTTCATCCACTCAGTGATTGTGGATGGATCATTTACCACTCCTCATGCATTGTCAATACCATTCATGGTCTTTAAACAATGGTGTGACATTGTATCCTCTTGATACAAGTTCTTGGAACTTAAAGATCAGCTCAACAATCGTCTGATATAACATGGAGAATGTTTCAACCATAATCTCCTATGCCACTTAGTGAATCTCCTAAGTGAAATTCATATTAGTTCCATGGCCATTCTCCTTCATCACCATCACCATCACATCCTTTGTCATTCAAATCTTGACATTCCTTGACATCCATTCATTCTTTGACAACAACATACCACATTGAAAACAAATGCAACACAGTGCACTTCATATCGACTAGTTTGATTTGTTGTGGTGTGTTAGAACTCGAAGCTGTGTACAACACACGCTATTGTATTATTCAAAGAGAAGTGTACCATGGAATCTTGGGGTGTTACATTCTCTCCGCCTTCAAATAATTTTTTCCTAAAAATTTATAGAGTATTACTACGAAAAAAGACCCAGGTGGTTTTTCATCATAAGTTCCTCGGGTTCCCACGTTGCCTCTTCTATCTTATGGTTTTCCATAGAAGATTTACCAGATGAGTTATCCGGTTTTTCAATACTTGTTCTCTAGTATCAAAAATCCTTACAGGCTCTTCACAATAAGAATGATCAGGTTCTAGTTTTAATTCCTCATAGGTGAGTACATGCGTTGGGTCAAGCTTGTATTTTCTCAACAGTGATACGTGGAACACATCGTGGACTTTGGAGAGGCATGGCGGCATTGCCAAATGGTAAGCTACAACCCCAATTCATTCTAGAATTTCAAAAGGCCTGATGTACCTGGGACTCAATTTACCTTTATTACCGAAATGTATAACACCCTTCCATGGAGATACCTTCAAGAAAACATGATCTCCTACCTAAAATTACAAATCCTTCCTTCGGTTATCATCATAGATCTTATGCCTACTTTGAGATTCCGTGATGTGGTTTTGGATTGCATTCAACTTTTTTATCATTTCCTCCACATGTTCTATTTCTACGAGTTTTATTTCACCAAAATCATCTCAACAAGGTGGTGTGCGACATCTCTTTCCGTATAACGCTTCATATGGTTCCATCTGAATACTTGAATGGAAGTTATTATTATAAGAAAATTATACCAGAGGTAAATATTGATCCCACACACCTTGAAAGTCAAGTGATCATGATCTCAACATGTCTTCTAAGGTTTGAATAGTCTATTCTGATTTTCCATCTGTTTGAGGGTGGTAGGAAGTGCTCAAATGAAGTTTTGTATCCAAGCCTTTCTGAATAATTATCTAGAATCATGATGTAAAACGTAAAACACAATCAGAAATGACCGATAATGGTACTCCATGATGTCTTACAACTTTATTAATATATAGTCTTGCTAGACGTTCAAGTGGTAAATCTTCTTGTATAACATGAAAATGTGCTGACTTGTTCAGACGATAAAAAATTACCCATATTTCATTGTTACATCTAGGAGTCTTTGGTAGTCACATGATAAAGTACATCGTAATATTATCCCATTTCCACTCCTGTATGGGAAGAGGTTTCATGACCCCTCCAGGTAGTTGCCTTCCAGCTATCACTTATTGACAAACTATACATATTGACAGTAAATCAGCTATCTCCCTCTTCATGTTTTCCCACCAAAAATGTTCCTTCAATTCTCTATACATATTAGTGCTACCGGTTTTATAGAGAAATTGGAACTATAAGCATCATCCAACAATTCCCTTTTTAGATCTGGTATATCGGGAACATGAAGTCTCTTCCCATATTTCAAAATTCCATATTCATACACAAAGTCACTCAATCTCCCATCATTCACAGCATTAATCTTCTTTTGAAACACTTCATCATCGTTCTAAGAACTCTTTATCCTTTCTAGTAAATATGGTTGGAAACCATTTAAAAACGTATTGATGTTTCAACTTCCATGGTTATTCCCATATCTATCTTTACTAGAATCATGTATATAGGATCCTTTTCAACTCTCATCTTGTTCAAAACTCCATGATCCTTTCTACTCAAAGCATCTGCCACCTTATTTGCCTTCCCCGGGTGGTAGTGTATAATATGATCATAATCCATGTGTAGTTCAAGCCATCTCCTTAGACTCATGTTGTGTTCTTTATGTGAGAAAATATACGTCAAATCTTGTGATCGGTACATATCTCACATTTTTCACCATAGAGATAGTGTCTCCAAAACTTCAAAGCAAAGATTATAGCTTCTAACTCAAGATCATGAGTAGGACAATTATTCTCATGAATTTTTAGCTATCGTGATGCATATGCAATAACAATATCATTCTGCATAAGGAGACAACCAAGACCTTTATTTGAAGCATCACTATAAATGACAAACCCATCATTCTATGATGGTAGAGTCAATATAGGATAATAGAATAATCTTTTCTTCAGTTCTTCAAATCATTTTTCTCACTCTTTTGTCCAAACAAATTTAATCCCTTTATGTGTGATCTTGGTTAATGGGTTAGCTGATCGGGAAAAAATATGGGCAAAACGTCGATAATAACATGCTAAACCATTAAAACTACGTACCACAGTTATACTCGTCAGTGCTGGGAATTCTTGGATTGCCATGGTCTTTGAAGGATCAATAGAGATTCCATTCTGATAGATAATATGGCCAAGAAAAAAAATCCCCGAAATCCAGAATTCACACTTTCTAAACTTCCCATAAAATTCATGTCTTCTAAGAGTCTTCAGGATAATGCGCAAGTGATTTTCATGATCTTTGTAGCTTTTGGAGTATACCAAGATATCATTAATAAATACCACTACAATGTCATCATGATATTCCTTGACAACTCTATTCATTAAATCCATGATGATAGAGGGTGCATTAGTCAATCGAAAAGGCATTACTGTAAACTCGTAATGCCCATACTTGGCTCAAAATTCTATTTTTTGGAATGTCTTCCTTCTTCACACACAACTGATGATATCCAAATCAAAGGTCAATATTGGAAAAGTATTTCACTCCATGAAGTTGTTCAAATAAATAATTAATGCGAGGTAGGGATACTTGTTCTTTATTGTTATAGCATTGATCTCTTTGTAGTCAATGCACAACCTCATTGATCCATCATTCTTTTCAACAAAAAGGACAGGGGTTCCACCTGGAGAAACACGAGGGATAATAAATATTTTATTACTAGATATCTCTAGTTGTTTCTTTAGTTCCACTAATTCCACAGTGGCCATTCTATAAGGGGTCTTCGATATGGGCCTTGAAACATGAATTAAATCAAAGGAAAACTCAACTTATAGTTCTACAGGGTGTCCAAGTAAATCATCTAGAAACACATCATCATATTCTTTCACTATAGGTACATCCTCTAGTTGAACATTCCTTTCCTCACCCACAATTATTTCATTCTCTTCCTCCCCAATAATTGAATTTAGTTGAGCTACAGAGGGTGGATCTAGATAAGAATTAAGTGGTGACGATTATGCTCTAAAGATAAAGTGTTCTTTATCATCATCATCAAAAATAGTAACCTCTTTCTTCTTACAATAAATTTTCACATCATGTTCCGAAATCCAATCCATACCGAGGATTATATCAAATTAAATCATGTCTATGACAATGAGATCAGAAAATAAAGAACATTTATATGACCTAATGGGGACTAATTGACAAAAATTTGTTGCAATGATACTCACCTTATGAGTTTTTACTGAAAACTCCCTTGTTAAATAAAATTGGAAATATTTAATTTTATGAGAAAATCGGGAAGATATGAAACAATGTGATGATCTAGAATCAAATAAATCATTTTCTAAAGTTGAGGAAACCATTAAATTACCTACCACGACATCTTTCGGAGCTTGAACCTCAGATGTAGTGCTAAAATAAGCTTGGCCTTTATCCCTTGTCCTTATCTGAGGTAACCTCCCCTGGCTCCTAGGAAATTTATTTACATAATTCCCCCTTTCACTACAATTTTATCATTCAACATCGACATCTTCCTTCTTCCCCTTACAATCACGAGCATGGTGGCCTTTTTCACCACACTTGTAATAGACTCCCATTCCCTTTAGGAAAGTACCAGGGTGTTTCTTCCCACACTTACTATAGGATGGATATTCATCTTTTCCCTTCTTCCCCTTATATCCATTTCCAGAGTGTTCATCAGATCTCTTATTCTCTTGCTTTGATTTAAAGTCGTAAGACTTAGAAAATTCTTTTTTATGTCTTGATAGCACATGAGAAAATATCTTCATATGATGAGAAGGATTGTGAGACTAATGCTCGATGGAGAAATGGTATTAACCCATAAGAGAAATGATAAATATTACTTCTTGGGTTACGTATATAATTTGCAGCATACCTCGCTAACCTTCTAAAGTTAGCTTCATACTTGGAGACATTCGCATCCTCCTTTTTCCTCAGACTCATAAATTTTCTTTCTATATCTGCTCGATGGTCACAAAGAATGTATTTTTATAAGATTTTTTTAAACTCCTTCCATTCCATATTTGATAATTCACCATCTTACTTTTTGTTTTGAATCAATTACCACCATTGATCAGCATCTCCAATGATGCGGTAAAATCCCATGAAAACTTTTTCCCTTTCACTACTCCCCAATGCGTGAAATATTTTTTCTAAGGAATTTATCCATTGCTCAGCTACTAGTGGATTTTTACACCCATTGAATGTTGGCGGTTGTTTCCTCATAATGAGATCTAACATTTATCCTCCACATTGTGGATCATGGTTCTCCATACGGGTAAGGTTATTATTCATAACCTGAGTGAGTTGTCCCAATATGGTGATTAGCTGATCAGAACCAGTTGCATCACCAACTCCACTATAATTATCTTGTTTAGGAGGAAAATATATACATTGAGTGCGTTCATTGATATAGTTTCCATTCTTTTTGACTAGGTTCCATTTCTAAACAATGGCATAAACTAGATTAGTTTATCAATCGCAATACATAAATCCAAACTTGTAAAACACTTAACATAAATATAATAGTTTATGGATATAATCCATAATCATAAAAATGTTTTCTTTAAGGAAGTATACACTAATAAACCGTTCATAATTTTTTGTAAATAAAATGAGAAATATCCTAAGAATATCCCCCTGGAGTGTCGTAACCAAGAGTGCAGCAAGGTCAATTTCCGTGCACCCATTCTCATTCGAGTCAAGCTCAAAGCGGTGCTTTCAGCTTTTACCCATATTTACATATGTTCCAGAGCCTCCTCTACCTACTCGTATCCTGGAAGGGATGTATTTTCTTGGAAAACTCACAAAAATCTCTACAATACCAAAATTCTAGGAAGTTCTTCTATACAAATCCTCAAAGTCTATCGTAGGGTAATTTTTTCTCTTATCAGTGTTTATCAAAATAAATTTTTCATGGTTTGTACTAAAATTCCTCGGATACCAATTGTAACGCCCTGACCCTAGTTACCAAGATTCGGTGCATTATTACATAACATTGGCATGATCACAAAAGATCATGTCTCAAAAGACCGATTAGTTCAGAAGACCGGAAGTACTAGATACATTCATAAGGTTTACATTACATCATAAAATTAAAAAATACAACATCATTGTTTCTATATACCACACTCATATCCCCTAAGACTATCCATGCAGGTCAGTAATACAATACTTCTTCGCATCCTGGGAAAAATAAAACATAGAAAGGTGTGAGATCAGATTCTCAGTAAGGATAACAATATAGCAGAAAATTTCATAAATAAGAAAATTTTTTTAAGGAAATGAATAAGACTAAAACAAAAGACTTTTAAACTAGAACTTCAGCATAATATGGAAGAGATAAAATCAAGAAATTCCATTTAATTACTCACATGGATATTCTACTAGTTTAATAATCACATGTAATATCAGTAGCCACTTTCATAATGATGGAATTCATAATGTCAGACTTTCATAACCACATAGTCAAGGCCTTGTGCTAAGACTACAAATAAGATTTTTGTCAAGGAATTGTGCCAAAAAACTAGTTTGTCTCATGAGACCTACCGATGCATCGAGGAGCTATAGCGGGATCCACCCGTCACTTACTAAGTCCAATTCATTCATCGTATGAAGTGGTTTAAACATAACATAAGCATTAATATTAAAACAAGCATATGAAATGTAAATATTTTATCCATAAACCATCAATGGTAAAAACAAAACATCTATAGTCAAACATATCACAAAAACTTCAATACAATATGTATGTTTTTTATCATAATAAATCAACTTCAAATAAGCTTAAAATCCATCAAAGGATGTTGACATAGATGAAATTAATACCTTTTTAGAGAAATATCTCTTTTTATTTTGAAATATATTAAAAGTCATGTAGTTATAAAAGAACATTTATTTTTGGAAATATTATTATAATCTTGTAAGGGAAGCTTTGATGATGTTATAATGATGGAAAATATCCGCACCCGTTGTGTAAGTTAAAAAAACATTCTTACATTAAAGTTGTTGAAAAGTTCAAAAAGTACCTTGTTTGGAAAACGACGTAAATATTTATCTATAAACATATTATAAAATACAAACAAGGTTATAAGTGAAATTAACCCATAGTTTATAAAATATTAAGAATGTTTTGAAATATATTTTTAAGAAACATGGATGTGGAAGATAAAGAGGTCCTAGTAGATAATTACGTATAAAAACCTCGGATAATGAAGAGATTGTAGAATTAACCCTTACCTTATACTTTTCTTTGGTCGAGGGTAGGTTAACCTCCTATATAATGGTAAAATAATTGTTATTAAATTATAAAAGAATCATATATATTAATAATATATCATATATGATAATTTTACATATCTTTGTTAATAATATCTTAGTATTATCATCGTTTCGGGTGATAACAGATTCATTTTCCTTTATATTCAATGTTATATGGGTCATATTTGTAATGGATGGGTAGTTTATTATTCATATCCAGAATGATATCAAGTCTTTAAATATTATTTTTAATCATCAAATGAAAATTAATCTTGACTGGATACGACGGGGGATGAATCTCATCACATTTGTGGATACGGTAATCTGTACGTACGCACGAGCGACAATATCATTATTTTGATATTAAAATAATATATAATTGTATTTTATATCATATATAAAGAATCATTATCATGTTATATTTATTATTTACATAAATTACAGATCATTATTATAGCCATCCAAATAATAATGTTTTGAATAAAAATTAGACCACGACGTGCTGACCGTAATTTGTACTTACACACGTATGGTGACATGTCATTCAAAGGATTGATATAATAATGAATTTGGCTGTACCATATTTATAATAACATCACAGTATATATAATATATTAGAGTTATTATTTTATAATGTAAACAACAAAGAAATAGGAAGTGGAAGAAGAAAGGAACTTGAAAGAGGTGGTGAGATATTTATCTCTTCTTCAGGTTCATCCTTTTGATTTGATAAAAAGGGATCCTTCGGTTGGTTTTATGACTAAAGGAAGGCCTCTAGGATGAAGGGAGGAAAGTAGAGAGAGTATTTGGGTAGGTTTGGGTTGATCCAAAAGGCTTTTTAGGAGTGAATTAGAGAGAAGGGGGAGTTCCCTTTTATTAAAGGGGTGAGGGGAACCTTAAGAAAAGATAGAAATGTTAATTTATAATAAAATCATTTTCGGTTTATAATTTCTCAAAAATAGAATATTTAATATCTATGGTGGTGATGGTTCTAAAACCACTCAACCAATATGTTTTAGACAGGTTTGGGTCACTATATTAACTTTATCGTTTAGATTTAACTCTTAGTTAAATAGTTTGACATTTACCATGTCTCTTTGTATTTTTATATTATATGGTTAATAAACATACTAAATACTTCCAAGAGAACCCCAAGTTGTTAATTAATGATACACCTATCATTATATAAGTCATTGGCTGAACCATAGATTTTAATGAAGAGAATATCTATTAATAATATAATATTTGTTCTAAAAACACTTTTATGTCAATTTTGACACTATTTGGTATTTTGTTTTTCTAAATTCATTAATGCATTATTACTTAGAAACATATTCCTATTACCATCCCTAACATGTCAAATTAACCTATAATGTTATTGGAATTCATAAAAACTCTCAAATTACATTTATTAGGATATTTATAATATCAATTATTTTAATATTTCATTAATTAGGTAATTACTTCATCATCATTGTGTCAAAAATAAATTAAATAATCTAATGTATAAAAATTATAAATAAAATACCATTATGTATGAAATCATTTTATATTTTTAATGAATATTTATAGTCGAATTTATCTTATGTGTAACCCTATATTAAAAATGTTTTATTTATTAAAATTTGATTTTAACTCTTTTAACTTTTCTTTAAATATAATAATAATAAATGTTCTAATCTAATCCAAGTGGACCAAAGAGGTTAATACTTTATTACTATGGATTTTTATGGTCTAATTATACTTATCCAATTGAATTAGGACATGTATTAGGGTATTAATATTATCATTTTTACCCTTAATTACTCTATTTACTTTTAACCATGGTAAATAAAAGTAAAATAGTTACTATTCAAAAAAAATATTATCATCTTATTGAAAAAAAAATTTACTAACAGATATCAAACATGTCTCTAGGAATTTTGAAATTCAACTCACAGAATGGGTAAAATTATGTTTTATGTAAATTTGAAAATTCTCTTAGAAGGTGGGTAAAAGACGATGAAAAGTTCAATAAAATTTTTATATATCTAAAATTATTACAAAATAACTCCAATGAATTAAATTAATCTTATATAGGTATTATGTAACTATTTTGACATAAAATAAATTTAAATAAAATAAATAATTATTTAAATAAAAAATCAGTTTTAAACTATAACTTAGTGTTTTCACTATTCATCAATAATTGAAAGTTTTCAAAAAAATACCAAATATTTACCTGAAGCTAATTTTCATATTCCGAATTCAAAAAAGATGTCCATTTTGAATGATAAAATTTATAAAATTCTAAGAAGTGGGTATTACTATTCATAACGACGAGTTTGATTGGTGGTGGTGTGTTAGAACTCGATGTTGCGTACAACACACGCTATTTTATAATTCGAAGAGAAGTGTACCATAGAAGCTTGGGGTGGTACAATAAGTGAGTGGAAATGCATGACTCTATTCATTATGATGCATTTAGAGGTGCACGATAGACAGGGGAAGACGTTTCATTCATTTGTGGTTGTTACCTATAATCTACTTGATCGAGTGTGAATGGGGTAGCTATAAGATTCTGAAGGCCTAGTCTTATGGGAGAGTGTGTCAAGAGAGGACCATATTCTTGGATGGACCCTAGGTGAGGATGAGATCATGAATTTTAATGGACATGTATGGGTGTCAGTAGACATACACAAGGAGTTGATGAGGGGATTTCATTCCTCAGTTTGGGCAGTTCATCTTTGGCGTCACCAAGATGCATCGATATTTTCAAAATCAGTATTAGTGGCCAGGACTGAAAAGAGATGTTGTCGGGTTTTCCATGAGGTGTTCCACCTATCTGCAGGTGAAGGCGGAGCATCGACGACTTGAAGGGATCTTGCGGCAGTTACCCATTCTTGAGTGGAAGTGGAATGATGTCGTGATAGACATCATGACAGGTTTACCAAGGTCGCCTCGAGGGAATGATGCAGTTTGGGTTGTCATTGAAATATTCACAAAGGTTTATCACTTCTTGCAGATCGAGGAGACCTTTAGTGTTGATGAGTGGGGAGGGTTTTACATCCAAGAGATTGTGCATTTTCAGGGATTTATGCAATCAATTATTTTATATAGGGATTCCCATTTTACTTCTCGGGTTTGGAAGGGACTACAGAGGAAATTGGGTACATAGGTACTTCTTTGTAAAGCATACCACACCTAGAATGATGGCTAGTTCGAACATACGATTCAAGTGGTGGAGGACATTCTTCGAGCATGAATCTTAAAAATATTTAGATGAAAGCTTCTGATGCTTTGTAAAATAGGCCATGCTGATCACCCTTATCCAGGTTGGAGGTAGGAGAGGCAGCTATGATGGGACGTCTCCTTGTCCAAGAGACCACATAGATGATAGAGTTAATTCAGAAAAGGATGGATACTAAACATTAATGACATAAGTCATATGCTAATCGATGTATTTAACCTATGGAGTTTGAGGTCAGGGATCACCTTTTTCTACGTGTCATACCGAGGCAAGGATACATGATGATTAAGAGCAAAGACACAATTTTTGTTAGATATGTCAAACCATTTGAGGTTTTGGAGAATGTCGGGGCGGTTGATTATCGGTTGTAGTTACCTCTATGGTACAGGGCTATGTATGTTGTCTTCCATGTTTCTCTACTGCGGCGTTACATCTCCAACCTGCCTCTGTCTTTCAACCTAAGGAGGTTGAGCTATAGGATGATTCATCATTCTAAGAGCATCCTATCTGAATTTTTTATCTCAATGAAAGAGTTCTCTGTGGATGGTCTATTCCCCTGGTATGATTTCTATAACTGCATGAGCGAGTACAATATGAGACTTGGGAGAGGGAGGTCGATGTACGATCGTAGTGGCCAGAGCTATTTCAGTATTTTTCTTTTACACCGCCTTTCTTGGGAAATTTAGGGATGAATTGAAATTAATATTAGAATCTTAAAATTTAAGGAGTACACGCCATATATTTTGCAGTATGTTCTGTGTATTCTTTAGTAAACATTGTGTACCAGATTTCCATTGGTGACCGTGTATTGGCCGTGTAACGGCCGAGTATATGGCTGTGTGGGGTGACCTAGAGACCGCCTAAAGTAAAGGTCGATTATGGAAAGTATATGATGTTTACTCCTAAAGAACACGCCATGTACTTTTATTTTTAATTGTTATGTCAGATTGAGGATGTGTCTGTAGATACCTGTACTTGAAGTACAAGGAAATTTCATTACATTAGTGGAATACCTAATACATAACAAAAACAGACACTAAAGGACCATAATAGTTTAGTGTCTTTGGAAACTCGAAATATATTATTCTAATCTTGGTGAAATATCTTCAACGTCTCCCATAAAGATATTCCCCTTTTTTTATTACCTAAAACCTTTATTTATATCCTGGGGAAAATAAAACATATAAAGGGTGATCTCAAATGCTCT
Organism: Viscum album; assembly: GCA_963277665.1. Classification (NCBI taxonomy): domain Eukaryota; kingdom Viridiplantae; phylum Streptophyta; class Magnoliopsida; order Santalales; family Viscaceae; genus Viscum; species Viscum album. The sequence goes on from OY728130.1 coordinate 1,092,539,665, forward strand.
GTAAGGGTAATCATGGAGAAAATAAAACAAACCATATACATTTGAACTTCAAAACATGAACAGAAAGTTTACACATCAAAATATTGAGTTGTGAAATAAATATTTGCAGTACGTAAGGCATAAGTCATAAAGGAACATCAATCTTGATAAAATATCATGGGAAGACAGATTTAATTGCGGAAAACCATTAACCACATGATATGATTTCCATATTAGCCAAGGCATTGCTGCCAAGACCATCATAGTGGACAAAGTCCCTTTCTGAATCGAGTTCACTCCTCATTCTAGTCCTGTATCACTGAACTAGATTAACTTACCGTTCCAGTGATGGATATCTCATGAGATATAAATCGTTACAAAATGCATTGGAGGGAGATATAGGTCCCAACAATCTCATAATTAAATCATTCTTACATGTTCCACAACATAAACATATATCATTCATCATAACCCAAAGAATAAAATGGGTTTCATAAACATCATCCCATCAAAAAATAATCCATATAAAACAAATGGATATCGTTTCATCATAATAAAATTTAAACCATGTAAATCATAGAGACATTATACATGAAACATACACATATGAAATAATGTTATCTTATATGTAAAATAGTTTTCATTAAACACTTGAAATGAATTCTTGAGGAAAATATCCTTTCTTCTTCAAAATCATTTTCTTTTCTCAAAATTCCATGAAATTTTAAAAGAAAATGATTTTTTTGAAAATAGACATTAAAATTTTTAGAGTAAAATTCATTTAAATAAGTCATTATAAAACTGTAAAAATCCATTCTTTCCATATAAGTTATAAAAAACAGTCTTCTCATACTTTTTCCAGAAAAGTCAAAAAGTACCTCGTATGGTAAACAAAAGAAATATTACTTCCATACCATGTAGTAAAATTAAAAAATGGGTAAAAATAAATTTACACATACATGAAACCATTTTTAGAAAACAGGTACATGGATGATAAATATAACCCCAGTAAATACAAATGAATGAACAATCTCGGATAAAAATGAGATTGGAAAAGTAATCCCTTACCTTAGGTCAAATATGCTTTGTACGTATCTGAAACTCCTGAATAATGATTTAAATAATGTCATTGACTTATTAGAGAATCATATTCATTGTTATGATATCATATATGGTTCACTTATGACTTTATATTACCCATTCTTTTGTAAATTCCATGTTAAAGTAATGTTTTGGGTAAATTGTTTTATTTATCGTACGTGTTTGGACTTGTTGTTCTTGATATAATTATTACTTATATCATGATTTAATTACTTCCAGAATTTAAATCATGATTTATATATGATATATATTCAGTATATATATATAATAGATAGATAAATGAAATGAAATACATCGTTCATGAAGATGGTAGGTCGTACGTACGCATGAACGTTGTTTTCCATTCCTTATTGACTTGAATGGAAGTAAGTAGATGACATATATATATATATATATATAGATAAATCCAGTAGATTAATCATGCCATATATTTTATTATTATTCATTATATATACATTATAATCATTCTTTAATGTTTAATATGGAGAATGAATCTCATCGTGTCGTGGAGATGGTAATCCGTGCGTACGCACGGGCGATGATATCGTTCCCACAATTATTGAATTGAATTGGGGTGGATGATATAATATCTCAGAATCAATATTATATTATAATAACTATATATAGTTATTATTTACACCATTATACCCATCCATGCAAGGTGGTGGTGGAAAAACAGATTACACCACGACCTCGAGATGGTATTCCGTACGTACACACGTGGGGTGATTTCATTTTCCTTTGGATGGATAGAAGGTGAAATGGGGTGGTTTAATATTTATAATAAAAGATCAGTATATTAGTGATACTGATATTGTTTATTTATAATGAAACAACTGTGGAAGAAGAAGTTAAAGAAGAAAGAAAACTTGAAATAATCAGTAGAAGAGATTACCTCTTCTTCGACACACCTCTTTTTAGCTTCCTCTTAAGGCACTAGAGTCGGTCTTTTGAGGAGACCAAAACCTATATAATGTATCTACGGAAGTTTAGAAGGTAAATGTTCTAGGTTTGGCCGTGATTTAAAGCTCAAAAATTGTGTAAAGAGAAGAGGGAGGAGGTGACCATTTATAAGGGAGGAGAGGGGTACCTTAGAAAAAACAGAAAATTTTATTTTATAATAAAGTCAGATTTGGTTTATAATATCTCCAAATTTATTTATTTCAAATATAAAGTGGGTATGGGTCGAAATAATCTCAAAAAATTTGTTTTAGACAAGTATAGGTTACTATTTTAACCTTATCATTTAGATTTAACTCTAAGTTAAATAATTTATCTTTTACCGTGTCTTCTTGTTTTCTTACATGATATGGTTAATCAACATACTATAACAAGGGAAAAGAACCCCAAGTGGTTCATTATTAATATATAAAACCTTATCTAAGTCATTTGGCCAAAAGTTGTATTTTCAGGAATAAAATAACAATTAATAATATAATATTTGTTTTAAAAACTATTTTACGTCAATTTCGACACTATTTGGTAATTGATTTTTGAGAAAATCATAACAGCATGATTAGTTCAAAAAAAAATTATTACATTAATAATAACATGTCATATTAACCTATAAAATTATTTTAATTCATAAAAAGTCTCAAATTACATTTATTTGGGTATTTACAACATCAATTATGTTAATATTTCATTAATAAGGTAATTACTGAATAATCATTGTGTCATAATTAAATTAAATTATTTAATGTCTAAAAATTTTATATAAAATATAATTATGTAGGAAATCCTTTTAGTTTTATAATTAATATTTATAGTCGAATTTATATTATGTATAACTTGGTATTAAAATTTTTTTAGTTATTAAACTTTGATTTTAACTCTTTTAACTCTTCTTTAAATAAAATAATAATAAGTGTTCTAATCTAATCCAACTGGACCTAAAGGGTAATATTTTATTCCTAAGGTTATTTTTGGTCTAATAACACTTATCCAAAATAATCATGACATGTGTTAGAGTAATAATAATATCATTTTTACCCCTAATTACCCTATTTACTTTTAACCGTGGTAAATAGAAGTCAAAAGTTACTATTCACCGAAAATTATTTTTATCTTATTGAATCACATTTTAATACTTGATATTAACCGTTTCTCTCTGATTTTCAAAATTAAACTCACAAAATCGGTAATATTAATTTTTATGTACAATTGCAATTGCTCCTAGAAGGTGGGTAAAAGACTGTAAAAAGTTCAATAAAATTTTTATATATCTAAAATTATTATAAAATGACTCCAATGATTTAAATTGAACTTATATAAGTATTATGTATCTATTTTGAACTAAAATAAATTTAAATAAAATAAATAATTATTTAAATAAAAAGTCGGTTTTAACCAATAACTCAGTGTTTTCACTATAGATCAAAAATTGAAAGTTTTTAGAAAAATACCAAAATATCACCCTAGGTTAATTTCGATATTCCGAATCCAAAAATGAAGTCCATTTTAAAAGATAAAATTTATAAAATTTCAAAAAGTGGGTATTACTATTCATAACGACTAGTTTATATAACATATTAATAACATATCGTTGTTTAATGAAACTCGGTATTGCGTACAACACAAGCTATCGTGGAAGGTCATGATTGCATGTAAAGCAAGCCAAGTCAGGGTTGCATGTAGTTCAATATTCCTTTGTTTTTCTGTATAATAGAATCCAACCATATTTCATTTATACATTGAATATATATATATATACACTCAATGTTGCGTTGAATAACTTCTATCAAATGATCTTGAAATTTTGTGTAATACGATCCAAGAATAGTATTGCAGCGTTCGCAGCTTTCTTTGGGCGAGGTGATGTGCTGCAGGCAGAGGGTCTGGCCATGGCCACGGGGCTGAAAATGTGTAGTCAAAGACATCTTGAGGTTCAGATGGTGGAGTCTGACTCTTTGCTGCTTTGTAATGTAATGCTTGGAAAGGGTACTATTCATTGGCATATCTCATACACCATTAGAAAATGTGACGCATTTAGGGGTAGCAATAAGATGGTGTCTCACACATGGCGAGAGGGGAATATGGTGGCATATTATCTAGAATCCATGGCTTCCTCAGATCAGAGGATATTATATTTCCTTTGCTTGGGTGTGTTTCCTAAGGAGGGTATGAAATTTTTGGCCAATGATGCTATGGGTTTGCACTACTTTCGATCATCTTGATGTGTTTTTTGTGTTTCTTTTGTACTATGTCTTTTATTCCAATAAAAATGGTAGTTTTCAGTTAGTATAGTGCAAGATAATCATGGTGTATCATACAATGCAAGACATAAAATAAATTAAAAAGAATACTTCTCATAAAATCTTGGGGTGTTACATTCTATCCCCCTTAAAATGAATTTCTCCCACAAAATTAGTCTACGTTATAAATGGTTTTCTAATTGAAAGTTTCTTTAATAGAAATCCACATCATAAAAAGGACTACCAAAACTTAACTTTGAAAACTAAATTATGTAACATAACAGTTACCCAAATTAACTAATCACTGGGTTTCCACATAGGAGAACATAGGTGAAAATATGGATATGGAAGAGAAATCTAACCATCAAGTTATGATGGAGAGTGGTAGAGAACATGGCTATGAAGAAGCCATTAATCACAAAGCTATAAATTTGTAATGATTTAAGGTACCATCTAATTCACCAGGTATGAGGTTTCTAGGATAACATTTTTAGTTCTCAAGATTATTTCCTTAATGTTGAAGAATTGTCGAATTAAAAGAAATATATACATGATTTTGGTACAATCTCACCATTTTTCATGCCTTGTACAATTTCCACTTCATCTATTAAATAAATGAAGTTGAATTTGTCATTCGGGAAGTGTTAGTAGATCATGTGATAGAATGATTGGTCATTCCATCTATTTCTATCGCAAAACGTTTAGCACAATTTATTAAATATACATTAGTCCATCTATGCTGAGATTAATCGTACATGGTTGCTAAAATGGACTTATGCTTCATCTATCGTAGTACTTAATAAAATAAAACTAGTTTCTACTAACTAGGGACTTCCTGTAGGCCAGTGGTAGGCGATAAAGGCCTGTCGCACTTTGGTTGTGGGTTCGATTCCTGCAACCTTGTCTGACGCGATGGGCTGTTGCCCGTCCTACAGGTTGTCCTTTTTCTAAAACTACACAATTATAACATAACAAAAAGTACTAGAATTAAAAAATACTATCTGATGTCCAACATAATCCATTCCAATCTTTAGTATTATCCAAAATACATCTGTCCAATCTCATAGTATAAAGAAAATGATTACTTGAAAGGTCACATAACAATCACGTGAATACCATCATTTATCCTCCATATATCATAAGATATATCTTGTTGGTTACATTACAAACATGTTAATACCTTAATCATGTATTATTTTGAAATAAGAATTACCATAGAACCTTTGTAAAAACATGAATGCTGTCAAAAGTTAACTCATTCCACATACCAAAATCCCAAAATTTCTATATACGCAAATCATGATATCACTTTTTCCTTATATCAGTCAGGAGCTCATTAATACATCAAACATTTCATTTTATCCTTATCTCTTCATTATGCCCATATCATCCGCTTTACAAAAATATTTCAATCACTCTTCATGGTAACCGGTACCATAAAATTATTGAAAACCAATACATAGATATTCCAAAATTCCACGATGCTATAAATGATATTCCATGATACTATTTTCAAATCCCATTACATAAACATTTTATCATTCTAAAACATCATTGTCATACTCAACATCACAAATAGTTATCGCATGTGACTTCCCTTTGTCCTTTTCCTTAAGAGGTTTCTCACGTCGATCATAATTTACCCTTGGATTAAGGAATTGATTAGTATAATGCCCCATTTCCTTGCACTTGAAGCATTGAAGTGTTAGTGGAGAATTCTCTGTAACCTTTTCTCTATTCACGTCATTAGAAACCTTTTTCCCATTAATTCGACACTCATCTGCTCGATGACCTTATTTTCCACACATAAAATATTTTCTAGTACCTTTCATACAATCTCAACCATGCTTCTTTTCACACTTTGAGCATAAAGAAACATTCACCTTCATTCTCACCATTGTTCTGAGATTTTTCCTTGAACTCCATCTTTCATTTCTTGTCAAAACCATGAGATGGATATGTGACACCAACTTCTAGTTCTACCTTGATATCCCAACGCACAATTTCGTCATAGGTACCGAAGTCTCGTATAGCTAATTCCCTTCGAAGACTTGGTTTTAAGACACTGAAGAATCGATCAACTTTACTTTCAGGTTGAATAATAAATCCAGATGCATACCTTGTAAGCCTTGTAAAATTTTCATCGTATATACCAACAGATTCATCAACCTTTTTCTTAAGCTCAAGGAACACCTTTTCCATCTTTGTTCAAAGAATATGAGGGAATTAATTATTGAAAAATAAGTTCATGTACTCATCCCATTCCATGTATTCAATTTCATCTTGGGGCCTTGCAATCTAAATTAGAGTCCACTACTGGTCTGCTTCACCTTCTAATCGGTAAACAACTAAAATGATTGTTTCGCACGGAATCAGGGGATGACCTCCTGAACAGGAGATTCAAACGTTCTGATCGGTTTCTAACGGGTTTGTTCGTAGAACCGGAAACATCCAATGATTCCCCATCCGTTTGGACCTACTTTCCAAAGGCAGGCGCTCATTAGCTTGTGGGCTAATGAGGCTTGGGAATTTTCATTGGTCGAGAGGATGGGAGGTCGGACACATCACACCTTTTTGAGGGAATTATTGTCTACTCCGGGACTCTCTTTATAGATTTAAGTTATGTTCGTGAATCCTTATTACATTACCAAGTATAAAATGTGCTTTCCTTTAGTTTTAACAATCAATGATTAAATATGCAAGAAATTTAGAGAATCTTTTATAGGTATTCGAGGTTCTTCATCAATAGAGAATCATCTATATCTGTTTAGAGATTCTTGGTCAATGGTATCCTTCAAAACATTTATATAAAAGTCTCTTGGTCATTTATGATGACCAGACTGGTTTTAATGCCACTCAGTGGGGCACTTGAAGTTTATTGTCATTCAGAAGGACATAGATTATTTCAAAGTTGGGATCGAACCCATAAATGGGCTACCTACGTATCCTTAAAAAGGAATCAGAACCCACATAGTTCGAATTATGGAGTATGATGTTTATGATTTATGGCTCAAAGATGAATTTCATAATTACTTTTACACTCTAAGCTCACGTGAGTCATGATCGGTGTGAGAAACAAGAGGTATTGGTAAAATTTAGACAATTGTGCCATAAAAGATGCAATCATAAGAATTTGTTTGGGGCTTATGTATAGATGACTGCCCAGATAGATGAAGGTTTAGGATTTAATTTTAGGGAGAAAATCCATGAACAGGGTCCACAAAGTTATATGTGCTTCTTGGAGATTTGAATACTCTAATCTTGGGGCTTACTCCTAAGGAGGATGCCCAAGTTAGGAGGGGACTTATGATTGGGTTTTATTCCTGAAAAGGAAACCCAAATCAAAGGTAATTTATGACTGGTTAAGAGAAGTTTAAAGGGAATTGGGGCTTATTCCTGAAAAGGAAGCCCAAATCAAAGGTTATGACTGAGTCTTATTCCTGAAAAGGAAACCCAGGTTAAGGATTAAGATTTGGGGCTTACTCCTGAGGAGGATGCCCAGATCAAAGGTTATTTAACTGGGGATTATTCCTGAAAAGGAGACCCAGGTTAAGGATTCTCTCATTTTAAAGGATGGGGTTGAATGAATGAACTCTCAATCTTTGGTGACATAAAGATATTTAAATAACTAGACTTTGAGAGATATTTCACAGAATTCCTTTCAGACAAGGATGTCAAATCAAGAAATCATGCCATAAATGGCTTTGTAGAGTATCTTGAAGACTGAATCTTGAACAGGAAATGTGAAATGGCTTAAGAGGGGTAAAATGGGCAAGATGGGCACCCAAAAAGTTAGGGGCGCGCAAGTCTTTAAAGGCGCGCAAGTTCTGCGGCGGCGCGCAAGTATTGGTCGCGCAAGTATACTTGCGCAACATGAGTGGTACTTGCGCGATTTTCAACCAACATTGAAATGCTTGAGCAACTCTTTAGAAAACCCTTTACAATCCTCTTGAGGTTCTTCCAGAGAAGGGACGCGCAAGTTATATTGAAGGAATTAAGTCGGCGCGCAAGTGTTTGATAAGTTTCAACACTTAGGCCTTCCTTCTTCTCTTTAGATCTTCCGTTCTAGGTAAGAAATTACCTTAGAGGTGTTCCGGAAGCTTTGATAAGGGACTTGGGCGTCGGGAGCTTCAATCCGAGTTTCTGAAAAAAGATCCTCTCGAATGGGGGGCCCACAGGGTCTATTTATAGGCAAAAGAAGACCCAGGGCGGTTACCGGGCGGTTACCAATTGGGCCGCGCAAGTCACCTGCGCGACCAAGGTAGGCGCGCAAGTATACTTGCGCGGCAGTGGTATCACTTACGCGGTGGATTTTCTGTTGATCCTTTGTTCATGCCTTTGTCGATTTTTGATGTTTTCTTCAAAGGATGAATCACTTTCAGCTGAGATATTCCCTTTTCCGATCTTTAGATTCTGTGACGAAAGGAGCGTCAACAAAAGTCCCCCCTCAGAGTTGGATCCGGAGAGAAATGAGGATTTGACTCTGAGGAAATCGAATCCTTCCAAAATGAAAAGGGAGGTGCGCAAGTTTTCAGTACGCAGAGGTCGGCGCGCAAGTTTCCATCGCGCAGGCCTTATGTGCTCTGGGTACGGCGCGCAGGTAGGCTTCCGAGCCTATAAATACACGGCCTCACCTCCGTACAAGTATCCAGATTTCCGGACATCATCCCTTCTCGAGCTCTCACCGCGCAGGTCACCTTGACCGCGCAGGTTGCTCTGTTTTCTAGGGTTTCCTCGATTTCGCGCCACTGTAGAGGTATTTGAACTTGCGCGGTTTATACTTGCGCGTCAAAAACTAGCGCGACACACGAATACTTGTGCGCCATGTTTAGACTTGCGCGACTTAAATTCCTTAGCCATTTTTCCAAATTTCTTTACAAATTTTATGAAAATAAACCCATTTAAGAGTTAGTTTATTCATCTTTTGTGCAGATTTAGTGGTTCCCAAGGGAATTGAAATGGCTGATGAACTGGCTAGCAAGCGGATTGATGACATGATGAACATTACTGGCCATGATTACTATGATATCTGCGACAGCACTTTCCCAGATTTGGATAAGTATTTGAAGAAATATCATCTTAATTTCCCATAGAGCATCTACCTGTCTCTGTGTGTTCATGGTCATCTACAAGGAGTCAATGTTCCAAATGCAAACAATTATACACCTGAGATGCAGCTGCACTGCTACTTCTCTATTTCAGTTATGCTATGCATTAAGAGTAACAACAATGGTGTGAACTTTCAAATTCTTCCTCCATGTCATTCCTTTGCAGATATGAAAATGGCAAACCCATGGGCTAAAATGTTTTCCACTGCCGGTTGGTGGAGAGAAGACAAACATGGTATTAGAGCAATATCTGAAAAGAGTACTCTCTCCAAATGGCTCTTTACTTCCAATGCTCCATTCTCAAATCCACGTATCCCTCTTCCAAGTCTCTTGGACAGAAACAGAGTCACTGTTTGATCAGCAGAAAAATTTCTCAAACCGCACTCAAGAACATCCTTTTACAATTGTTCCAAGAAGAGCTGGTATCACTGCATCTCTTATTGTATCCATTTGAATGAATGAATTCTAGGTGGTTTCTAATGAAGATCGGGATGCCGTAAATCAAATGAAGTGTTATGTTGAAAGCCTCTTGTAATTCTTGAAAGAAGAGAAGAGACTCCAGTCTGTGGATGTCCTTCTAACTCTTGTGTATCAATGAAAAACACTTTTGTCTTCAATCATTTGTTCCTGCATTCTTCCATTACCTGCTTCAAATTTACTTAAGCCAATGGGCCTAGTAAGCATAGTTTGATTTTTACTAGGATTATTACAAATAACCCTAAAAACTTTGAACCTTTTAACTTCTCAATATTACCTAAATCATACAAAAAATGTATATTTAGTGAGCTGGAACTTGACTTTTATTCAGAGTTCCTTTGTCTTTTGTGTGGGCAGTTTAAAGTCATGCACGCCGGACATAAAGTGGCTAATGTTTAAGGTCGAAATAGCTTTGACTGAAAATGGATTAAAATGGATTCAATTCCTTCACAATTTATCTGAAAACATATTTACCATACTCAAGTATGAGGGAAAAAAATGTAAACTATGGCTTAAGAATATTTGAATCTGAGGAATGATATGAATAAAGAGCTAAAAGGAATTAGAAGAAGTAGTTTCCAAGAATGAAGTTACTATTATTTAACAAAACCCGTTAGGGGGTTGAAATATGCAGGGCCACCTATGAGCATTGGCTGCATAGTCAAATAAAATAGCATCTTTTGGCTGACAAGTCTGTTATGTGGATTGTTTATGCAAGGCCACCTATGGGCACGTGCTGCATAGTCAGGCAAAAGAACTCTCAGAAATTTACTTTCCTAGTGCTAAAAGCCAGTGGAAGTTTATGGAGATTAAAATTTTCTAAATCATAGAGTTTGTTGTATGGAAAGAGGTACTTGAATATGGAGAAGATATTTCCAAACAAGAATATTGAAGAACTGGATTAATATCACTCCTACGAAGGTCTGACCCAAACGTAGGGAAGAAGAATAAACCATAGACTTGAATACTTTCAGATCATGAAAAAGGATATGGGACAAATATGTTAAGGATGGCTATTTTTTGCGGATCCCTACATACTGTTGTTTTAAGACAAATAAGGACAAAAGAGGCATTCTTCCCAAGAATGAAGTTACTATTATCTAACAAAACCCGTTAGGGGGTTGAAATATGCAGGGCCACCTATGGGCATTGGCTGCATAGTCAAATAAAATAGCATCTTTTGGCTGACAAGTCTGTTATGTGGACTGTTTATGCAAGGCCACCTATGGGCACGTGCTGCATAGTCAGGCAAAAGAATTATCAGAAGTTTGACATTTTTGTGACTAGAAGTCATGAAAAGGGTTATGAAGATCTGAAAATATTTAAGGTTAGGATTATAACACATAAAGATGGGTATTTTCCAATGTATATAGAGATACATAGGTCAATGAAAACCATAATCATGTTGTGGCTGGGTCCTAAATTGAAATTTTGGACTTCACTACGTATCTCATAAGAATGAGAATCAAGCCATACGTAGTTCTTGAAATGTAGTTTAATGTCGTGCAGGACGAATGTATGAGTGATCTTAGTTTAAGGTCATATAATTCGGACCATAATAATGAATACACAGTGTGTGTTTTCATGAAGACTTTTCAACCAAGGGACTGAAAGTGAAATTTGGGGTTAGGCCCAAAAGACTTGGGACTGGATTCGAGGGACACTCGAATGTTCCTACGTATCCCATAAGGATGGGAATCAAGTCCAAGTAGTTCTAGAACTACCCTTTGTACAAATTTGGTTCGTACATGTGAAGGGTGAAAGGGGACTTTAGTGCAATGATGGTTTTAACCTAAGATAAAAAGTTTAGGCATTACCATGTATGTACGTAGTCTTTTGAAAATGAAAACCATGATTGAAAAAGAATCAATGTTAATAATGGTTCCTTCTCAAATGAGGAAATCAAAGAATATTGTAGTTTATTGTCGTACCGGACAAAAGTGTTATATAGTTTAACGTCATATAACAAGGACGAAAGTGAATCAATGTAAAGATATTGATTCCAGGGGTGGTTTCACAAATCATCATCATATGAGATGGTGGTGAACCGATGTGAAGAGATTGTTTTTGGGCTTGAACCTTGGGGTGGTTGCCTACATACCCAGCCTGGAGGGCAAGGATCAAAGTCCGTGTAGTTCAATTAAAGAATGAATCAATGATCAAGTTGTTCTTGTGGACAATGATCTAATAAAAAATATTTTTGGGACTTACACATGGTTAGTGGCCCAAAGGGAGTGTTATGGTTGATGTTCTCTCTAAGCTCACGTGAGTCATACTCGGTGTGAGAAACAAGAGGTAATAACAACCTTAACGATGTACAGTTTAATGTCATGTAGGACATAAAAAGGGGGACTATGCAGTTTAAAGTCTTGCAGTTAGGACTATTGGTGCTGCACAGTTTAGTGTCATGTAGCAGGGACAAAATACAGTTTAATGTCATGTAGGACCTATCAAGGATTTTCTGTACAGTTTAGCGTCATGTAGTTAGGACGATGGGGATAAAATAGTTTAACGTCATATTGGACGAAAGGGGGACTGTGCAGTTTAATGTCATGCAGTAAGGACAAAAGAGTGTATCATTTTAACGTCATGTCGGACGAAGGTGCGAATAGTTTAAGGTCATATGCATGGACCGTGAATGGTGAAGTTTAATGTCATACTGGACTTTTGAGATTATATAGTTTAACGTCTTTCCGAACGTGAGGGACTTTTATACAGTTTAGCGTCATGTAATTTAGGACGTCACAGTTTAACGTCTTGCTGGAAATAAGGGATTTGCAAATAGTTTATGGTCATATACATGGACCAGGGATGATGCAGTTTAAGGTCATACTGGACGGTTTAGGGAACTTTTTCACAGTTTAATGTCGTGTGGGATGAAGTTACAGTTTAAAGTCATAATGGACCATCGTTGTATAGTTTAACGTCATATAGCAAGGATGAACTGGTTCTGTACAGTTTAAAATGATGTAGCTAGGACTAAGGTGAACCAATATGAGGATATCAGTTCTGGGGACTTTTTACAGTTTAACGTCATGCTGGACGATGAAAGTGCCACACAGTTTAATGTCATGTTGCTAGGACACAATATAGTTTAATGTCATCTTGGACATTGAAGTGACACAGTTTAACGTCATGTTGGACGACATATAGTTTAATGTCATCTCGGACAAATAAGGAACTTATGTACAGTTTAATGTCATGTAGATAGGACATTATACAGTTTAATGTCGTGTAGGACATTGAAGGTGACACATTTTAACGTCATGTTGGACGAAGTTGCAGTTTAAGGTCATACTGGACCATTGCTGTATGAACCAAATGTAAGAGTCTTGGTTCTGGGAACAATATTTTGTGTTTATACAAAATACTTCTTCAGAAATCTGGCATTAGTTGGAGTCGTGATGTCTTCTCCATCCATTGAAATTAGAGAATACGCTCCATTGGAGTAGACCTTATGTATTGAATAAGGTCCTTCCCATTTTGGTTCAAGCTTGGGAGGCTTCTTTCCTGGTATCATTGGTGTTCTGAGAACCAATACCAATTCTCCCTGAATGAATGAACGAAGACGAACTTTTTTGTTAAAAGCTCGTGCTATCCGATTCTGATAGATTTCCAAGTGGTGCAAAGTGCACAATCTCTTCTCATCTAACTGTTCCAATTCATTCAACCGCTTTCGGGATTGCTCATCTGTTGATAACTGATCACAAATGGCTATTCTGAGTGAGGGCAATTGAACTTCAATTGGCAAGACTGTTTCTGTTCCATATACCAATGAATATGGAGTAGACCGCGTTGCATTGCGAGTGGTAGTCCGATAAGCCCATAAAGCATGATAGAGTTTATCAGGCCATGACCTCTTATCTTTATCCACCATCTTTTGCAGTATATTTGAAAGAGTCTTGTTGAAGGCCTCTATCTGGCCATTAGCCGCTGCATGATATCGAGATGAATGGTTGGACTTAATGTTGTATTCTTGATACAATTTCTTTAACTCAGAAGAACAGAAGTTGGTGCCGTTGTCCATCAATATGGTATGAGGGACACCAAATCTAGTAATGATGTTAGACTTGATGAAGCTAACAATGCATTTAGAACTGACTTCTTTGAGAGGTACTACCTCTGCCCATTTGGAAAAGAAATCAGTAGCAGTAAGAATGTACTTAAAATGCTTGGCCGTAGCTGAAGGGTAAGGTCTCACCACATCCATTCCCCATGTGGAAAATGGCCATGAGTATTTAGCTGTATGAAGCAACTCTAGAGGTTGATGAATGATGTTGGCATATACTTGGAATGAATGACACTTCTTTGTGGAATTAACACAATCTTGTATCATTGAAGGCCAGAAGTATCCAAGCCTTCGAATTTGATCAGACAATCTATGTCCAGACTGGTGGGCACCACAGACTCCTGCATGCACTTCTTTTATGACAGTCATTGTCTCTTAACAATCAATACATCTGAAGAGAACTCCATCAAAACCAAGTTTGTAGAGAATTTTCTCGAGGTGGTTTGGACCATCATAAAGAGTAAAATTGACCACACGTCGCCGAATTTGTTCTTTCTCGGCTCTATCAGGTGGAAGTGTTCCATATTGAAGGTATTCCTTGATAGGTGACATCCATCCTGTAGTATGACCATACGGTTCAGGAATGGGACTAATTTCATTAATTTCCTCTGTTTTGACTTGAACATAAGGTGAAATTGCACGACGGTGGGCAATACAGATGGTTGTCTCGTCCCGATTTGGATTTGCTAAAGCTGTGGCTATATTATCCAGTGCATCAGCTTGAGCATTTTGTGATCTTGGGACATAAGAAAATGTCGGTTCTGAAGGGAATTCCGACATTAACTCTCTCACGTAATCATACAAAGGGATTAATTCTTCTTTTCTGATGGAATAATCCCCATTGATTTGTTTGATTACCAGGTCTGAATCACCTTTCACCTTTAAGTGATTCACTTGTGCTTGAAGCGCTAACTCCAAGCCTGTAATGAGAGCTTGGTATTCAGCTTCATTATTGGTACCACCTTCCCACAACAAAAAGGAATAAGGTAACACTGCCTTATCTGGAGAAATGAGCACAATTCCTAAACCAACTTTGTTGAATTTAGGATTTTCCATTTTCTTCCCTGTTGGACTTCTAGAAGCACCATCAAAATACATTTCCCATGTTTGAGGACTCTCTTGAATAGAAAAAACTTCCTCATCAGGGAGTTCGATATCTGAATACGTGTCTTCCACTGAAGGGTGTTCAGCCAGGAAATCAGCCAGAGCTTGGCCCTTAATTTCCTTTTGAGACACATACTGGATGTCGAACTGCTATAGAATAACCGCCCACCTTGCCAGACGTCCTGTAAGCATTGGACGACTAAGGATGAATTTGAGTGGATTATTACGAGATACCAATTGGACCTCGTGATGTTGCAGGTAGTGTCTCAGTTTCTGAACTGCAAAGATTAATGCTAGGCAGCACTTTTCAATACTCCAATACCGGGTTTCTGCTTCAAGCATAGTTCTACTAACATAGTAGAGACTATTTTCATTCCCAGCATCATTCTTTTGAGCGAGAAAGGCACCCAATGATCGCTCTAAAGCTGTCACATAGAGGATAAGAGGCCTACCCTCAACAGGTGGCATGAGTACTGGTGGACTCAAGAGGTATTTCTTGAGAACATCAAATGCTTCTTGACATTCTTTAGTCCACTGGTAAGTGACTCCTTTATTCAATAATTTGGTAAAAGGTAAACTTTTGCCTGCCAAATTGGCGATAAAACGTCGAATATAGGCTAAGTGTCCTTGAAGTCCTCTTAATTCTTTCAAATTCTGAGGAGGTGACATACCAAGGATTGATTTGGTCTTCTCAGGATCGACTTCAATACCACGATGGCGTACAACAAAGCAGAGGAATTTTCCTGAGGTTACCCCAAAAGCACATTTTAAGGGGTTCATATTCAAATTATGTTGTCGAAGCTTGTGGAATATGATTTCCAAATCAGCCAAGTGATCAAAACGTTGTTTGGATTTAACCACCAAATCATCTACATAGCATTCAACAAATTTCCCTAGAAAAGGTTTGAAGATACGATGCATGGCGCGTTAATATGTTGCACCTGCATTCTTTAAACCAAAGGGCATCACCCGGTAACAAAACACACCTTGAGGAGCTCTGAAGGCTGTATATTCCTCATCTTCTGGGGCCATTCGGATCTGATTATATCCAGAATATCCATCCATGAAAGAAAGTACTTCATAGCCAGCCGTCACATCAATTAAGAGTTCTGTAATCGGAACAGGAAAATCATCTTTGGGACAATACCGATTAAGATCTCTAAAATCGATGCAAACCCTAATTTGTCCGTTCTTCTTCTTTACAGGCACAATATTAGCCAACCAGTTGGGATATTGAACTTCTCTGACGAAGTTAGCTTTGATAATCTTATCCACTTCAGCCTCGATTTTGGAAGCATAGGTTGGGTGTGTTCTTCTCGCAGCTTGCTTGAATCCTCGATGTTCTTTTGGCAAACCCAAATGATGGGTGGCAACATCAGGATCAAGACCAGGCATCTCTGTATAATTCCAAGCAAAAATATCTTTATTTTGCTTTAGAAAAGAAATATACATCTCTTGTTCTTCAAGGGTCATGGCCGCACTAATTAAAGTGTGGCGTGGATCTTTCTCTGTACCCAGATTTACTTCTCTGAGTTCATCCACAGTGGTAGAGATACCCTCTTCAAATGCTGGAGGAGCATCTCTAAGATCTTCCTCTTCCTCTTCATCATGTGTTATTTCTTCAGTTTCTATTTGCAAAGTAGATGAAAAAAATGAAATTCTCATGACCATAAGAGATGTCAAAATTTTCACATTTTGAAGAAGAAGCTTCCATTTCCGACCCTATTGATGATAAAGGGTCTTCTTTGGGAATTAAAGAGGAGATTATAGATTGAGAATCGACATCAATATTCACCTCTGGTGTTGCTATAACTTCTTCTGGCCTGATTAGCGAAGTATAGACTTGTTGGATTTCAGCAGATGAAATGAAAACGTCACCACTTATGCTTTCATCACTGCTTGGTAAGTTACCAATTTCTCCCATGTTGTCTGGCTCGATTGCCGTAATTGACATTATGGATCTTTCCATAAGAGTATTTTGATTTGGGCCAATTTTTTCAATTTGACTGATAGGTAACACATAATCTGTACTCCCATGTGAAAATGGATTTATTGGAATTTTTTCCAAACCATATGGAGCATTAACTTTGGTAATTTCCTTCATTGTAGATTTTTCTCTTTCTTTCATGTGATAAAATTCCGCCTCAATGTATTGAGACTCACATTTCTTGAACGGGGCCTTATCACCATACAATGTTCCAACTTGACCATCGAAACAGTATTTGAGACATTGATGGTATGATGAAGGAATAGCCGCATGCTGATGTAGCCAGGGTCTTCCAAGCAAGATATTGAAAGCTGAGTCTTGATCAACAATCATGAAATCCGAATTGGAAACAAGATCTCCAAACTGAGTTCTGAGCGTAACTTCTCCCAGTGGTTCTTGTTCATTTTTATCATATCCTTGCAACATCATGGTAGAAGGAGATAAATCAGATTCCGTGAGGCCCAATCGACGAAGTGTACGAATGGGCATGAGGTTGACTCCTGAACCATTGTCAATAAAAGCTCTTCGAACATCTATACCATTGACTTTGCCAGATAAGTACAAAGGTTTTATGTGCCCATGCACAACATCATCTTCATCTTTATCAGTAAAAGATATCACTGCATGACATTCTGCAGGATTATTCTCTATGTGATAAATTTCAGCTGCAGCAATTTCAGCTTCAAACTCCTGAGGACTTGACAAAGCTTCGATGAGTGCTTCCCGAAGATCTCTTGATAGATTCAAAGCATCCAAAATTGATAATTTGGCTGGTACTTGGGCCAAGTGTTTCAATATATCATACTTTTGATCTAGAGACCTGCGTTTCCCAATAGGAATATGCGGTTTAGCAGGTACCTTGGATGTAGATGCTTTGGAAGCTGATGCATCTTGTATTGAAGTTGGCAACATCTTTGGTTTTGGAAAATTAGACTGATTAGATCCATTTACTTGCTGAGATAAAGAAGATGGAACATTTAATCGATCTTCCAAAATAATTGTGCCGAAGCTGAGTTGGCCATTGTCAGAAGAACTTGCTTGTTCTTTTTGATCTCGCTGAAGGGCTCTACCACGAGTTTCTGCTGCGTATACAGTGCTAGCAGGGGTATAATTAGAGTAGTGGCTTCGGAAAGATCCATGTCTTCCCCTATATCCTGAACCTCTAGAACTTCCTCGTGTTATTTTATTTGATACAGGGAATTCAGGCTTATCAAGACTAAAATATGAATCTGTTAATTGAATCATATTAACAGAACCAAAGATTAACTCTTCATCTGATAAAGACTCTGCCTGGTTAGCCTGTTTAGGCTGTGCCGTTTGATGGGGCGGTGCCCGTGGCTTTGAAGTAGATGGCATGAAATCTGCCAGAGTCAATGACAATTTAGGCTTTGATGCAAACTCATCTTCTCCTGATTCCTCTTTCTTCTTTGAATTGTGCTGCCCTTTTGAGGATTTGTCCTTTGATGGAGGCTTTACTGCAGCTTTTGTAGGAGACACAATTGGCTTCTTCAATTGTGTTCGCAAAATGGAATGGGTCCGATTGATTGTCTTTCTGACCATCCAATCATCATATTTTTTTGCTGTTTTGCTTTTGACTTCCTGCCACTCGCCTCCTTCTTCTGGATCTGTAGCGGTAATACACGCTACATGAGATGAAAAACCTTTCAATTTGACTTGTCCCAAGTCGACCATCTTTTGAAGGAGGTCTTTAAAGACAAAACACTCCTGGATGGGATGCCCCAACATTTGATGAAAGGGACAATAATTGGGACGGTCTTCATCTCCTTCCTTGTTTGGCCTCTTGGGCACTGGTAATTGAACCAAATTATTTTCCAGAGCTGAAATGAAGTAACCAGGAACTTGCTCACTTCGGAAAGAGTATGTTTTACTCTTCATATCCTCAAATTTTTTTCGTCGTTGATCTTTTTGATCATTTGGACGAAATAGCCTTTGTTGTTGGCGTTCAGGAGGTGGAGCTCTTCGAGAAGATGAAGGTTTTGAAGTAGAAATAGGTACAGGTGCCTGTTTAAGCATAACTGTAGCAGTTTCTGCTTTACCCATTCTTCTTCCTGGAGCTGATGGAATTACACGAGATATAATCTTAGCCTGTATAAGGGAATCTTCAATCTATTGAGCGATTGAAGTAAGGTCTCGAAACCCTCCTGTGTATTTCACAGGGATCAATGGCGTGCGTAATTCGTCACGCAAATTTGCCACACATATTGGAAACAATTCCTCCTGAGGGAGTGATAAACTCAAGGAATACGTTAATCCCTTCCAACGAGCAATGAAATCAGAGACTCTTTCATTCTCCCTTTGCTTGCAGTTTGTAAGATCGAAAACTGTCGTTTTTGGCAAAGTTGAGCTGAACTGAAGAAGGAATTTTTGACGAAGATCCTCCCATACGATGACTGACCGGGATTTCAAGCTTGTATACCAGACAAAAGCTGGTCCTTGCAAGGTTCGCACGAAGCATCTGAGTTTCACTTCTTCTTGCTGCTCTGGAGTTCCCATCATAGGATCACAACAAGATACGTAATGCGTCAAATGTTGTTCAGGGTCGCCTGATCCATTGAAAGTAGGGAAAATAGGGTTTCCAAAACTGGATGGAGGAGAAATTGAATCTACCCATTCAGGGTAAACTTTCTTTTCAGGTTGAACTTGCACCCATTTCCCTTCCATAGTTTCTAACCGAGCTGTTAATGACTCAATAGTAGTTATTAACTTTTGAGAAACGTCAAGTTGAACGTGGTTTTGGGTAGGTGCAATGAATGGAGCTTGGACAGACGTGGTGGTTGGTGCTGCAACTGATGGAAGTGCTGCCAACCGTTGTTGCGTTTGACCCATAGGATTAGACCTCTGTGGGTGTACTGACAAAGGAGGATATTCTTGATCCATCTCAGTAGTTACAACAAATTCCTTCGGCTGTCGGACTTCAGCATTCTTATGAAGAAGACTATTCTGAAGTAGTTCTGCATTCAACCTTCTTAATTCTTTCATTTCTTCCTCCTGTTGTGCAAACCATTGCTCTAATGAGAGCGATTGACCTCCTTCAGAGGAAGGGTGAGAAGTAACCTGATTCTTACCTTTCCCCTTATTGGATCCTTTTCGGAGAGGGGGAAGTGGGTTACTTGAAGGAATACCCAGATTTTGGGTAAGCCTTTGATTACGTGTGCGCACACCTTCTTCATTTAGGTCTGTGTGCACAACTTCTTGAGCAGGAACCTCTTCGTCGGATCCCTCTGATTGAGCCTCATCTGGTGAATCAGCAGCAACGGCATTGATGACATTAATGGATGCATATTGCATGGAATCCTTTCTATCAGCATTTCTGTGATATTGTCTCCTTCTATGTCCATGATGAGACATGGCATTCCGTTGACTTGATCCCTCAAGAATTTCTTGGAGAACTGTCACTTGGAGAGAATCTCCTGACATCTTGGCTCTTCGTTCCTCTTGAGGCTTATTCCCTAATCGAGAGAATACTGACTTTCTATGAGGGAGGGATTGAAGATTTGAAAAAGTCCCCAGTCCAGTGGACTGGGGGTGTTCCTGTTGCTTACGCTCAACTCCTCGAATCCCATTCGTTGATTCTAAGGGTTGGGTTAGAGAAGTCCCCAGTCTGTCAAGCTGGGGTGTCTCTTGACATGCTATGTCTGAGATCTTTTTGAAATCTCTCTTGATCTTACGAATCTTAGTTCGGAAATTAGCTGGATGCATTAACCTGTATCCACTTTTATCACCTGGTTCAACAGACCGTTGGATGATTTCCGAAACTTCTGTCATTTGATGACGTGTTTGCTCCAGATGAGAGGCTTGTGCAATATTCCCGCCCGCTTGATGTAAGATCAATTCAACAACCTGTTCTCTATATACTTGATTTTGAGAGGAACTAGTTGAAGCTTGATCTCGAGCGAGCTTTTGATTATGAACAAAGCCCATTGACTGTGGCCGGCCATGGGCAATAACATTGCATGAGACCATTTTCGGCGGGCTTTGCTGATCGGAAAGCACTGTGAAATGTAGTGCTCCGTGAACACCCCATCCTCTGATATGAACATTAGATGGAGCATTGGAAATTAACTGACGCAATCTTCTTAGTGCGCCAAGGCATGAACGTTGAAGGGTTCTCTGTTGCTTCTCAGCCTTCGGATACCGAGAGACTGATAGAGATGCCAAATCAATCTGGTGTTGTAACCCTTCTATTATCTTAAGATGATTTTCATATTCATCGTAAGATAATACCTTCTTCTTTAATTGACAAAGAGTTTTCCATATGTTGAGACGAATATCATGGATTCCATCATCCGTCAACATTTTTGGAATGTCGTACTGGGAATCAGCCAAAGGCCAAAACATGACTGGTACTTCACCTTTTGCCAGTTTTTTCCTCATGTTCAGCATTTCCTCTTTATCATTAAATGAAGATTCTTCTACCTGTTTGGACCGGAGTTGGTGTTTCCTTGTTGTTTCATCGGATTCAACAAGATAGGTAGAGGAATCACTATTCATGCTGGAGGATGAATGACCCAGGGAATGTTCGGAGAATAAACTGAACCCCAGGCTATCTTTTGATGGAGAAAGAGTTTCACCTGCCGATAGTAAAGCATCAGACATGACTGGTTTTACGTTTGCAAGTGCCTCGAGATAGGAGGGCTTTCTCGTCACTACATTGCCTTCTGAAGAATTTTCGAGACAACGTGAATCACTACTGCGGAGAGGACTTTTGCAGCGAAGTTCATCACCATGAGGAGGACCGCCATGATGGGTTACAGCAAAAGATGAAATATCTTGCTCCTTGGCCTTCTGACCACACAGAGGGTTCCTGTGGCTCTCATCTGAAGAAGAAACTTCAAGATTGACCGAATTTTCATGAAGCAAGTTTTCATGAGGAAGTGTCTGTTGAAGGCCTTTAGAATTAATATTCCTGATATTGGGAACTGAGGGAGTAGAATCTAGAATTCCGACAGATAAATGTCTGAGGGCTTCAAGAACTCCAGCATCGAGGAAGGCTTGGTTACAGATTGTCCTTTGATCTCCTGACTGTGCTGGGCAGATCTTTTTCTTAGATGCCTTCTTACTCGCTTTAGAAACCACTTGATGAAGAAAGTGATTGCTCTGAGCAGGTGTATGCGCCTGATCAGGAAATATGGTCAGGTTAGGTTGACGATCATCGCTCAAATCAGGTGTATGTGCCTGACTTGGTTGTCCATATGATATGGAGGAGTATGCCCCATAACCCTCTTGGACTGGAACAGATGTGTGTGTCTGTTCCGGAGTGAATTGTTGATGTGTCACTCCACTGCTAGGGATAGATTTATGTGTCTGTCCCTGAGATGATGCTGAAGTTGTTATGATATCCTGGCAAGCATCCAGAATATGAGCAGGAATTTGCTTCTGCTCTTTCACCATTGACAAAATATGTTTGGTGACTTCAGCCGCCGGAACAGGGATATACGTCCATTCCGGGCTTGGAGTAGGTGTATGTGCCTGCTCATGTCCTCCTTTTCCTGTCAGTGAATCCTGACAGTACTCAAGTGTGGAGGCAGAGAGTTTAGTCTGCCCCATGTTTGTCGTCAGGACTTTCCGACTGACTTCTCTGTGCGCTACCAAGCGAGATTGTTGGTAGGCCTGATTAGTATTAGCAGGTGTATGTGCCTGCTGATTACACTTCGCCAAACGCGGTTGACGAGATCCACCATATGTAGTCAGACGAGCCTTCTGACTAACTGGTGATGTATAAGAAGGTGTATGTTCCTGCCTATGGTACTCCGCCGGAATTTCCTGGCGGGATCGGCTTGATGCTGTCAGACGAGTCTGCTGGACAGCTGAATTAAAACGGGCAGGTGTGTGTGCCTGCTCGTTGTTTTCCACCAAGTTAGGTTGGTGGACTTCTCCGGAGATGGCAGGGATGACAACCTGCCTATTGTTAACCGGATTCCGTCTCTGGCGGTTCATCTTGCCTGCTCGGGTTCGAGGAACCTGAGCTGAATGCCTGGAGTCGGTACCCTCATCATGTTGAGGGCGCACTACCGCACGAGTCTGGTGGCGATTGTTGATGGGAGCCCTTGAGAAGGACTCCTGTCTTTTTGAATTAAGGCCCCGAGGGACCTGCTCATTCACTTCCTCGGAATAAGGGAGTGAATGGAAATTGTGTTCCGGGGATAACGACCCGAAACGGTTGGAGACGGTAGTCAGCACCGCCTGCTTCTTGATTGCTGGTCGCCGTTGTCCGGGCGACCAGGTAGAATTGTTAACTTGGAGGGATTGACGAGCGGCCTCCAGAGTTGGGATAGTACCGTTGCGACGGTACTCCTTAACCAGTGCATTAGAAACACAGCGTTGAAGACGCTGAGTTGGTGATGTCATCCTCAGAGCGGATGACGTTCCAGCAGGAGTAGCAGCATTGGTTTTCACAGCAGCAGACCTCACAGTAGAGGTGTTCACAGCAGCAGTATTCACAGGGGTGAATTTAAGGAAAGCCATTTTTGCAGAAGATCTTGAAAAAAGAGTGCCTGTTCCATGTAACAGACATAATCAAGATGAATCCGGCTACTGCATCTTTTGGGTGATCTTATGTCAATGATTGCCTTGTTGTCCCAAGGGGCCTAACAGATAAGAAGAACATCACTTTAACTTGGTTAAGGATTCACGTCGGGTTCACCATTTTTGTTTCGCGCGGAATACGGGGATGACCTCCTGAACGGGAGATTCAAACGTTCCGATCGGTTTCTAACGGGTTTGTTCGTAGAACCGGAAACATCCAATGATTCCCCATCCGTTTGGACCTACTTTCCAAAGGCAGGGGCTCATTATCTTGTGGGCTAATGAGGCTTGGGAATTTGCATTGGTCGAGAGGATGGGAGGTCGGACTCATCACACCTTTTTGAGGGGAATTATTGTCTACTCCGGGACTCTCTTTATAGATTTAAGTTATGTTCGTGAATCCTTATTACATTACCAAGTACAAAATGTGCTTTCCTTTAGTTTTAACAGTCAATGATTAAATATGCAAGAAATTTAGAGAATCTTTTATAGGTATTCGAGGTTCTTCATCAATAGAGAATCATCTATATCTGTTTAGAGATTCTTGGTCAATGGTATCCTTCAAAACATTTATATAAAAGTCTCTTGGTCATTTATGATGACCATACTGGTTTTAATGCCACTCAGTGGGGCACTTGAAGTTTATTGTCATTCAGAAGGACATAGATTATTTCAAAGTTGGGATCGAACCCATAAATGGGCTACCTACTTATCCTTAAAAAGGAATTAGAACCCACGTAGTTCGAATTATGGAGTATGATGTTTATGATGGATGGCTCAAAGATGAATGTCATAATTACTTTTACACTCTAAGCTCACGTGAGTCATGATCGGTGTGAGAAACAAGAGGTATTGGTAAAATTTAGACAATTGTGCCATAAAAGATGCAATCATAAGAATTTGTTTGGGGCTTATGTATAGATGACTGCCCAGACAGATGAAGGTTTAGGATTTACTTTTAGGGAGAAAATCCATGAACAGGGTCCACAAAGTTATATGTGCTTCATGGAGATTTGAATACTCTAATCTTGGGGCTTACTCCTAAGGAGGATGCCCAAGTTAGGAGGGGACTTATGATTGGGTTTTATTCCTGAAAACGAAACCCAAATCAAAGGTAATTTATGACTGGTTAAGAGAAGATTAAAGGGACTTGGGGCTTATTCCTGAAAAGGAAGCCCAAATCAAAGGTTATGACTGAGTCTTATTCCTGAAAAGGAAACCCAGGTTAAGGATTAAGATTTGGGGCTTACTCCTGAGGAGGATGCCCAGATCAAAGGTTATTTAACTGGGGATTATTCCTGAAAAGGAGACCCAGGTTAAGGATTCTATCATTTTAAAGGATGAGGTTGAATGAATGAACTCTCAATCTTTGGTGACATAAAGATATTTAAATCACTAGACTTTGAGAGATATTTCACAGTATTCCTTTCAGACAAGGATGTCAAATCAAGAAATCATGCCATAAATGGCTTTGAAGAGTATCTTGAAGACTGAATCTTGAACAGGAAAGGTGAAATGGCTTAAGAGGGGTAAAATGGGCAAGATGGGCACCCAAAAAGTTAGGGGCGCGCAAGTCTTTAAAGGCGCGCAAGTTCTGCGGCGGCGCGCAAGTATTGGTCGCGCAAGTATACATGCGCGACATGAGTGGTACTTGTGCGATTTTCAACCAACATTGAAATGCTTGAGCGACTCTTTAGAAAACCCTTTACAATCCTCTTGAGGTTCTTCCAGAGAAGGGACGCGCAAGTTATATTGAAGGAATTAAGTCGGCGCGCAAGTGTTTGATAAGTTTCAACACTTAGGCCTTCCTTCTTCTCTTTAGATCTTCCGTTCTAGGTAAGAAATTACCTTAGAAGTGTTCTAGAAGCTTTGAGAAGGGACTTGGGTGTCGGGAGCTTCAATCCGAGTTTCTGAAAAAAGATCCTCTCGAATGGGGGGCCCACAGGGTCTATTTATAGGCAAAAGAAGACCCAGGGTGGTTACCGGGAGGTTACCAATTGGGCCGCGCAAGTCACCTGCGCGACCAAGGTAGGCGTGCAAGTATACTTGCGCGGCAGTGGTATCACTTGCGCGGTGGATTTGCTGTTGATCCTTTGTTCATGCCTTTGTCGATTTTTGATGTTTTCTTCAAAGGATGAATCACTTTCAGCTGAGATATTCCCTTTTCCGATCTTTAGATTCTGTGACGAAAGGAGCGTCAACAATGATTTTTTCATGTTCTGAATAGCTCAGTATCGAAAATATATTTTCAATGATACTAATCCATTATTCAGAAACAAGTGGATCATAAGACCCACAAAAATAAGGTGGAAGTTGCCTCATGAAGGACTCAATAGAATATTGTTCCTTTCTCTCCTCATTTGGAAGTCCAGAATGATTCATAGCTTGAGTAAGTATAGCAATAAGATTGTTCACTCCATCTCCCATAACATTGGTTTGTTCAGGAGGACAATCATTTCATTGTCTATTACATTGATCAACACTGTTCTTTCGGGTTCCA
Organism: Viscum album; assembly: GCA_963277665.1. Classification (NCBI taxonomy): domain Eukaryota; kingdom Viridiplantae; phylum Streptophyta; class Magnoliopsida; order Santalales; family Viscaceae; genus Viscum; species Viscum album. The sequence continues at coordinate 1,092,565,730 of OY728130.1, forward strand.
TCCATTGTCTAAAACCAAAAAAGAACAGTGTGAGAGGAAAAAATCATGCTAGGAAAACTGCATAATTAAGGGGGATTACTTTCAATATATAACATCTTAGGTTTAATTATACGATAGTTACCTTAATTATATGACTATAAACTATATGTATATTTATCCTTAGAGACATACCTAGACATACCTTAGAAATATCTCTAGAGATTTCACTAATGTTTTCGCATCCTAGTTTCCAATGGATAACTAAAAATTTCCTCTGATACCAACTGTAGAGACTCGTACTTGAAGTACATGGAAATTAAATTACTTTTGCAGAATACCTAATGCATAACAAAAACAGAAACCAAAAGACTGTAATAGATTAGTGTCTTTCGAAACTTGGAATATCATCTTCTAATCATGGTGAAAGATCTTAAACATATCACATAAAGATCGTCCCTTTTTTCTTACCTAAAAAATTTCATAATATCCTGGGAAAAATAAAACATATAAAGGGTGAGCTCAAATTCTCAGTTAGGGTAAGCACATAAAAAATAAAACAAAACATATACATTTGAAATTCAAATCATGAACATAAATTTTACACATCAAAATCATGAGTTGTGAAATAAATCTTGGCAGTACATAAGGAATAGGTCATAAAGGAACATAAATAAGGATCGAATTGCATGGGAATAAAACATTTAATTGTGGAAAAACATTAGGCACATGATATGATTTCCATAGTCGCCAAGTAATTGCTGCCAAGACCATCTTAGTGGACAAGGTCCCTTTTTTAATCAAGTTCACTCCTCGTTCAAGTCCTGTATCACTAAACCGGATTAACTTACAGTTCCAGTCATGTCTATCTAATGAGATATAAATCATTACCCAATTCATTGGGTAGATATATAGTTCCCACTCATCTCATAATGAAATCATTCTTACGTGTGCCATAATATAAACATAAATCATTTATCATAACCCAAAGAATAAAATTGGTTTCATAAACATCATCCCATCATAACATAATCCATATAAATAAATGGATATCATATCATTATAAGAAAAGTGAAACCATGTAAATCATAGTGACATGAACATTTAAACATAAACATATGAAATAATTTCATCTTATATTGAAAATAGTTATGATAAATCACTTAAAATGAATTCTTGAGGAAAATATCTTTTCTTCTTCAAAATCATTTTTTTTCTCAAAATTCCATGAAAATTTAAAAGAAAAGAGTTTTGTTGAAAATAATCATGAAATTTTGTAGATTAAACTTCATTTAAATAAGTAATTATAAAACTGTAAAAATCCATTCACGACGTATAAGTTAAAAAACATTCTTCTCGTACTTTTTTCAAAAAAGTAAAAAAGTACCTCAAATGGTAAACAAAAGAAATATTCCACACATACCATATAGTAAAAGTAAAAAATGGGTAAAAAGGACTTTAAAAATACATGAAACAATTTTTAGAAAATAGGCACATGGATGATAAATATAAACCCAGTAAATACTTACGTATAAACAATCTCTGATAAAAATGAGATTGGAAAAGTTACCCCTTACCTTAGGTCCGATATGCTAAATACATATCCGAAACATCTGTATAATGATTTAAAGAATGTCATTGACTTATTAAAAAATCATATTCATTGTTATGATATCATATATGGTTCACTTATGTCTTTATATTACGCATTCTTTTGTAAATTCCATGTTAAATAAGCCTTTTGGGTAAAATCGTATTATTTATCGTACGTGTTTGGAATTGTTTTTCTTGATATTATTATTAATTATATCATGATTTACTTACTTCCAGAATGTAAATCATGATTTATATATCATATATATTCAGTATATATATATATATAATAGATAGATAAATGAAATGAAATACACCATTCATGGAGACGGTAGGCCGTATATACGCATGAACGCTATTTTCCTTTCCTTATTGACTTGAATGGAAGTAAGTAGATGACATATATATATACATAAATCCATTATCTTTATCATGTCATATATTTCATTATTATTTATTATATATACTTTATAATCATTCTTGAATGGTAAACATGGAGAATAAATCACATCGCGTCGTGGAGACGGTAATCCGTACGTACACACGAGTAATGATATCGTTCCCATAATTATTGAATTGAATTGGAGTGGATGATATAATATCTCATAATCAGTATGATGATATAATAACTATATATAGTTATTCTTTACACCATTATACCAAACAAGTAAGGTGGTGGTGGAAAAACATATTACACCACGGTGTGGAGACGGTATTCCGTACATACGCACGCTTGGTGATTTCAATTTCCGTAGGATGGATAGAAGGTGAAATGGGGTTGTTCCGTATTTATAATAACATATCACTATATTAGTGATACTGATGTTTTTACTTTATAATAAAATAACTAAAGAATAAGATGTTTAAGAAGAAAGAAATCTTGAACGAATCGGTAGAAGAGATTACCTCTTCTTTGACGAACCTCTTTTAGGCTTCCTCTTAAGGCACAAGAGTGGGAATTTTGAGGAGACCATAACTTCTATAATGTTTATAGGGAATTTTAGAATTGGAAAGGGAAGGTATTGGACTATATTTAAAGCTCCAAATTGTGTAAAGAGAAGAGGGAGGAGTTTCCCTTTTATAAGGGAGGAGAGGGGCACCTTAGAAAAAACATAAAATATTATTTAATAATAAAGTCATATTCGGTTTATAATAGCTCCAAATTGATTTATTTATAATCTAAAGTGGGTATGGGTCTAAATACTCTCAACCAATATGTTTTAGACAAGTTTAGGTTACTTTTTTAACCTTATCATTTAGATTTAACTCTAAGTTAAATAATTTAACTTTTACCGTGTCTTCTTGTTTTCTTACACTATTTGGTTAATAAGCTTACTATAATAAGAAACATGATCCCCAAGTGGTTCATTATTAATATATATAACCTTATATAAGTCATTTGGCATAACCTTATATTTTTAAGAATAAAATAACAATTAATAATATAATATTTGTTTTAAAAACTATTTTATGTCAATTTTGACACTATTTGGTAATTGATTTTTGTGAAAATAATAATAGCATGATTAGTTCTAAAAAATTTAAATAAATCAATTCTAACATGTCATATTAACCTATAAAATTATTTTAATTCATAAAAAGTCTTAAATTACATTTATTTGTGTATTTAGAACATCAATTTTGTTAATATTTCATTAATAATGTAATTACTACATCAACATTGTGCCACAAATAAATTAAATTATTTAAAGTTTAAAAATTATAAATAAAATACGGTTATTTAGGAAATACTGTTATATTTCTAATGAATACTTATAGTCGAATTTATCTTATTTCTATCCCTATATTAAAAATGTTTTAGTTATTAAACTTCGATTTTAACTCTTTTTACTCTTCTTTAAATAAAATAATAATAAGTATCCTAATCTAATTACAGTGGACCTAAAGGGTAATAGTTTATTCCTAAGGTTGTTTTTGGTCAAAATACACTTATCCAATAGAATTAGGACATGTTTTAGGGTAATAATAATATCATTTTTACCCTTAATTACCCTATTTACTTTTAACCGTGATAAATAAAAGTAAAGAAGTTACTATTCACCAAAAAATATTTTTATCTTATTGAACCACATTTTACTCATTGATATTAATCATGTATCTCAGATTTTTGAAATTCAACTCAAATAAGTGGAAAAATTATGTTTTATGTATAATTGCAAATGCTTCTAGGAGGTGGGTAAAAGACGGTGAAAAGTTAAATAAACATTTTATATATCTAAAATTATTATAAAATGAATACAATGAATTACATTGAACTTATATAAGTATTATATATCTATTTTCACATAAAATAAATTTTAATAAAATAAATGATTATTTAAATAAAAAGTTAGTTTTAACCAATAACTCGGTGTTTTCACTATTCATCAAAAATTGAAAGTTTTTAGAAAAATACCAAAATTTCACCCAAGGATAATTTCGATATTCCGAATCCAAAAATGAAGTCAATTTTGAATGATAAAATTTATAAAATTTTAAAAAATGGGTATTACTATTAATAACGGCTAGTTTATATAATATTTTAATATTATATGGTTGTTTAGTGAAACTCGGTATTGCGTACAACACATGCTATCGTGGAAGATCATGATTGTGTGTAAAGAAAGAGAATTCAGGGTTGCGTGTAGTGCAATATTGTTTTGTTGTTTGTATAATAGAATCCAACCATATTTCGTTTATACATTGAATATATATATACACTCAATGTTGCATACAATAACTTCAATCAAACGATCTCGAAATTTTGTTTAACACGATCCAAGAATAGTGTTGCATATACTTCAAGAAAATATGATGTTTCGTATAGCACAAGATAATCTTGGTGTATCATACAACGCAAGACATGAAATAAAGTAAAAATAATACTTCTCATAAAATCTCGGGGTGTTACATTCTACCCCCCTTAAAATGAATTTCGCCCTCGAAATTCGACAGGGTTATAAATGGTTTACTACTCGAATGTTTTTTAATAGAAACCCACATCGTAAAAAGGACTACCAAAACATAACTTTGAATACAAAATTATGAAACATAGCGGTTACCCAAATTAACTAATCACTGGGTTTCGACATGGGAGAACATAGGTGAAAATATGGATATGGAAGAGAAATCTAACCATCAAGTTCTGATGGAGAGTGGTAGGAAACATGGATATGAAAAAGCCATCAATCACAAAGCTATAAATTTGTGATGATTTAAGGTACCATCTAATTCATCGGGTATAAGGGTACTAGGACAATGTTTTTAGTTCTCAAGATCATTTCCCTAATGTAGAAGAATTATTAAATTAAAAGAAATACATACTTTATTTTGGTACAATCTCACCATTGTTCGTGCCTTGAACAATTTCCACTTCATATCTTAAAGAAATGAAGTTGAATTTGTCATTCGGGAAGTGTTAGCAGATCATGCGATAGAATGATAGGTCATTCCATCTGTTTCTGTCACAAAACTTTTAGCACAATTTATTAAATATACATAAGTCCATCTATGCTGAGATTAATCATATATGGTTTCTAAAATGGAATTATACTTCATCGAGCATAGCGCTTAATAAAATAAAACTAGTTTCTACTAACCAGGGACTTCCTGTAGGCCAGTGGTAGGTGATAAAGGCCTATCGCACATCGGTTGTGGGTTTGATTCCCGCATCGTTGTCCGACGCGACGGGTTGTCACCCTTCCTATGGGTTGTCATTTTTCTAAAACTACACCATTATAACATAACAAAAATTTCTAGACTTAAAAAATATTATCTGATGTCCAACATAATCCATTCCAATCTTTAGGTTTATCCAAAATACATCTGTCCAATCTCATAGTATAAAGAAAATGATTACATGAAAGGTTACATAACAAGAACGTTAATACCATCATTTATCCCCCATATATCATAAGATATATCTTGTTGGTCACATTCCAAACATGTGAATACCTTAATCATGTATTCTTGTGAAACATGAATTACCATAAAACCTTAGTGAAAACATGAATGCTGTCAAAAGTTAACTCTTTCCACATACCAAAATCCGAAAACTTATGTATACTCAAACCATGATATCACTTTGTCCTTATATCAGTAATGAGCTCATGAACACTATCAAACATTTTTTTTTCTCCTTATCCCTTAATTATGCGCATATCATCCACTTTCCAATAATATTTCAATCACTTTTCATGTTTACCGGTACCATACAATTATTGAAAACCAATAAATAGATATTCCAAAATTCCATGATACTATAAATGAGATTCCATGAAACTATTTTTAAATCCCATTACATAAACACTTAATCATTCCACAACATCATTTTCATACTCAACATCACAAATAGTGATCACATGTGACTTTCCTTTTTTCCTTTGCCTTAAGAGGTTGCTCACGTTGATCATCATTAACCCTTGGATGAGGGAATTGATTAGCATAATACCCCATTTACTTGCACTTAAAGCATTGAATTGTTGGTTGAGCGTTCTCTATAGTCTTTTCTCTATTTACATCATTAGAAACATTTTCCCATTACTTTGGCACTCAGCTACTCAATGACCTTCTTTTCCACACTTGAAATATTTTCTAGTACCTTTTAAAAAATCTCCACCATGCTTCTTTCCACATTTTGAGCATAAAGAAACATTCACCTTCCTCTCACCATTGTTCTGAGATTTTTCCTTGAACTCCGTCATTAATTTCTTGTCAAAACCATGAGATGGATATGTGACACCGACTTCCAGTTCTACCTTGATACCACAAAGTACAATTTCTTCATAGGTACTGAAGTCTCTTATAGATAATTCCCTTCGAATAATTGGTTTTAAGCCACTAGAGAATTGATCAACTTTACTTTCAGGTTAGATGATAAATCAAGATGCATATCTTGAAAGCCTTGTAAAATTCGCTTCGTATATACCAACAGATTCATCATAATTTTTCTTAAGCTCAAGGAACTCCTTTTCCATCTTTATTCGAAGAATACGAGGGAAGTACTTATTGAAAAATATGTTCTTGAACTCATCCCATTCCATGGATTTAATTTCATCTTGGGGCCTTTTATTCTTAATTAGAGTCTACCACTAGTCTGCTTCACCTTCTAACAGGTAAATAGCCAAAATGAATTTTTCATGTTTTGAACAATGAAGTATAAAAAATATATTTTCAATGGTACTAATCCATTGTTCAGCAACAAATGGATCAGAAGACCCACTGAATGAATGTGGAAGTTTCCTCATGAATGACTCAATATAATATTGTTCCTTTCTCTCCATATTTTTAAGTCCATAATGATTCATAGCTTGTGTAAGTATAACAATAATATTTTTCACTCCATCTCCCATAACATTGGTTTGTTTAGGAGGAAAATAATTTCATTTTCTATTACATTGATCAACACGGTTTTTTTGGGTTCCAGCCGTTGTCTAAAACCCAAAAAGAATAGTGTGAGAGGCAAAAATCATGCTAGAAAAACAGCATAATAAATGGGGATTACTTTTAATATATACAATCATAGGTTTAATTCTAAGATCGTTACCATAATTCTAGGACTATAACCTATACGTATACTTATCCTTAGGGGAATCCCTATACATACCTTAGAAATATCTCTAGGGATTTCACTAAAGTCTTCGCATCCTAGTTTCCAATGGTTAACTAAACCTTTCCTCTGATAAAAAATATAGATACCCATACTTGAAGTACATGGAAATTACATTAATTTTTTGGATTACCTAATACATAACAAAAACAGACACCAATAGGCCGTAATAGTTTAGTGTCTTTGGAAACTCGAAATACAATCTTCTAATCTTGATGAAAGATCTTCAACACCTCCCATAAAGATCTTACCTTTTTTTATTACCTAAAACCTTTATTTATATCCTGGGGAAAATAAAACATATAAAGGGTGAGCTCAAATTCTCAGTAAGGGTAAGCATGGAGAAAATAAAACAAACCATATACATTTGAACTTCAAAATATGAACATAAAGATTACACATCAAAATCCCGAGTAGTGATATAAATCTTGGATGTACGTAAGGCATAGTTAATAAAGGAACATCAATCATGATAAAATATAATGGGAATAAAACATTTAATTATGGAAAACAATTAATCACATGATATGATTTCCATAGTAGCCAAGGCATTGCTGCCAAGACCATCATAGTGGACAAAGTCCATTTCTGAATCGAGTTCACTCCTCGTTCCAGTCCTGTATCACTGAAATAGATTAACTTACCATTCTAGCCATGTCTATCTAATGAGATATAAATCTTTACACAATGCATTGGAGGGATATATATGTCTCACCCATCTCATAATGAGATCATTTTTACGTGTGCCACAACATAAACATAAATCATTCATCATAACCCAAAGAATAAAATGAGTTTCATAAACATCATCCCATCATAACATAATACAAATAAAACAAATGGATATCATTTCATCATAAGAAAATTTAAATCATGTAAATCATAGAGACATTATACTTGAAACATAAACATATGAAATAATGTCATCTTTTATGGAAAATAGTTTTGATAAAAAAACTTGAAATGAATTCTTGAGGAAAATATCTTTTCTTCTTCTAAATCATTTTCTTTTCTCAAAATGCCAGGAAATTTTAAAAGAAAATCATTTTGTTGAAAATAATCATGAAATTTCATAGAGTAAACTTCATTGAAATAAGTTGTTATAAAACTGTAAAAATCCATTCTCCCTGTATAAGTTAAAAAAACATTCTTCTCGTACATTTGTCTGAAAAGTAAAAAAGTACCTCGTATGGTAAAAAAAGAAATATTCCTTATATACCATGTAGTAAAAGTAATAAATGGGTAAAAACAACTTTAAAAATACATGAAACCATTTTTAGAAAACAGGGACATGAATGATAAATATAACCCTAGTAAATACTTACGAATAAACAATCTCAGATAAAAACGAGATTGGAAAAGTTATCCCTTACCTTAGGTCCAATATGCTTCGTACATATCTGAACATCCTTCATAATGATTTAAATAATTTCATTGACTTACCATGGAATAATATTCATTGTTATGATATCATATATGGTTCACTTATGACATTATATTACCCGTTCTTTTGTAAATTCCATTTTAAAGTAGCGTTATGGGTAAAATCGTTTTATTTATCTTACGTGTTTGGACTTGATGTTCTTGATATTATGATTAATTATATCATGATTTACTTACTTGAAGAATTTAAATCATGATTTATATATCATATATATTCAGTATATATATATATATATAATAGATAGAGAAATGAAATGAAATACACTATTCATGGAGACGGTAGGCCGTACGTACGCATGAACGCTGTTTTCCTTTCATCATTGACTTGAATGGAAGTAAGTATATGAAATATATATATACATAAATAAAGTAGCTTTATCATGTCATATATTTCATTATTATTCATTATATATACTTTATAATCATTCTTGAATGGTTAACATGGAGAATGAATCTCATCGCATCGTGGAGACGGTAATCCGTACGTACGCACGAGCGATGTTATCATTCCCATAATTATTGAATTGAATTAGAGTGGATGATATAATATCTCAGAATCAGTATGATGTTATAATAACTATATATAGCTATTCTTTACACCATTATACCCATCCAAGTAAGGTGGTGGTGGAAAAACAGATTACACCACGGCGTGGAGACGGTATTCCGTACGTACGCACGCCCGATTATTTTGTTTTCCGTAGGATGGATATAAGGTGAAATGGGCTTGTTTAATATTTATAATAACATATCAGTATATTATTGATACTAATGTTATTACTTTATAATGAAATAACTAAATAAGAATAAGTTGATGAAGAAAGAAAACATGAAAGAATCGGTAGAAGAGATTACCTCTTCTTCAACGCACCTCTTTTAAGCTTCCTCTTAAAGAACTAGAGTTAAACTTTTGAGGAAAACAGAACCCCTATAATGTTTCTAGGGAAGTTGAGAAGGTAAATGGGTAGGGTTGTTCCGAGCTTTAAATCTCAAAATTGTGTAAAGAGAAGAGGGAGGACTTTCCCTTTTATAAGAGAGGAGAGGGGCACCTTATGAAAAACATAAAATATTATTTTATAATAAAGTCATATTCGGTTTATAATAGCTCAAAATTGATTTATTTAGAAGCTAAAGTAGTTATGGGTCTAAAGAATCTCAACCAATAGGTTTTAGACAAGTTTAAAGTTATATTTAAACATTATTATTTATATTTAACTCTAAGTTAAATAATTTAACTTTTACCGTGTCTTCTTGTTTTCTTTCACTATATGGTTAATAAACATACTATAACAAGAAAAACGAACCCCAAAGGACTCATTATTAATATATATAACCTTATCTAAATAATTTGGTTGAACTTTAGATTTTTAGGAATAAAATAACAATTAATAAAATAATATTTTTTTAAAAACTATTTTTTGTCAGTTTTGACACTATTTGGTAATTTATTTTTGTGAAAATCATAACAGCATGATTAGTTCTCAAAAAATTAATTAAATAAATACTAACATGTCATATTAACCTAGAAAATTAGTTTAATTAATAAAAAGTGTAAAATTACATTTATTTGGGTATTTATAAATAAATTATGTTAACATTTCATTAATAAGGTAATTACTGGATCATCATTGTGTCAAAAATAAATTAAATTATATAATGTTTAAAAATTATAAAATAATATACCATTATGTAGGAAATATTTTAATCTTTCTAATTAATATGTATAGTCTAATTTATCTTATGTATAACCCTATATTAAAAATGTTTTAGTTATTAAACTTTGATTTTAACTCTTTTTACACTTCTTTAAATAAAATAATAATAAGTGTCCTAATCTAATCCAAGTGGACCTAAAGGGTAATATTTTGTTACTAAGGTTGTTTTTGGACGAATTAAATTTATCCAATAGAATTAGGACATGTTTTAGGGTAATAATAATAATATCATTTTTACCCTTAATTACCCTATTTACTTTTAACCGTGGTAAATTAAAGTAAAAAGTTACTATTCACCAAAAATTATTTTTTATCCTATTGAACCACTTTTTAAAACTTGATATTAACAATGTATCTTGTATTTTTGAAATTCAACTCACAGAAGAGGTAAAATCATGTTTTATGTACAATTGGAAATGCTTCTAGGTTATGGGTAAAAGACTGTGAAAAGTTCAAAAAAAAATTTATATATATAAAATTATTATAAAATGAATCCACTGAATTATGTTGAACTTATATAAGTATTATGTATCTATTTTCACCTAAAATAAATTTAAATAAAATAAATTATTATTTAAATAAAAAGTCGGTTTTAACCAATAACTCAGTATTTTCACTATTCATAAAAAATTGAAAGTTTAATACCAAAATTTCACCCTAGGCTAATTTCGATATTCCGAAGCCAAAAATGAAGTCCATTTTGAAAGATAAAATTTATAAAATTTCAAAAAGTGGGTATTATTATTCATAATGGATAGTTTATATTATATTTTAATAACATTTCGTTGTTTAGTAAAACTAGGTATTGCGTACAACAGACGCTATCATTGAAGGTTGTGATTGCGTGTAAAGCAAGACAAGTAAGGGTTGCGTGTAGTGAAATATTCATTTGTTATTGTGTATAATATAATACAACCATATTTCATTTATATATTGAATATATATATATATATACACTCAATGTTTCATAGAATAACTTCTATCAAACAATCATGAAATTTTGTGTAACACGATCCAAGAATAGTATTGTGTATACTGCAAGCTAATACGGTGTTGCGTATAGCACAAGATTATCCTGGTGTAGCATACAACGCAAGAGATAAAATAAATTAAAAATAATACTTCTCATAAAATCTTGTGGTGTTACAGTGTCTAATCATTAGAAACCTCTACTTCTAGATATATCTCGTCCAGAAGCGACAGTTACTAACGAATCTTCTATGGGCCTCCAACTCACTATATGTTCTCCAAATAGACCTCTTTCTGTTGCGTTGGAATTGCATCGATGAGTTCTTCCTTCTCCTAGAGCTTCATCTCATGATTTATCACCTTTCATAATATAACCTCGGTTGAAATTTTTTGTCATTTTTGTAGATCTACTGTGTTTTAGATCAATTAAATGACTGACACTTGAGTATAAAAATCTTACAATGCTGAGGTAGGTGGTTTGTGATTTTCCATAGTTCTTCATAGAATATTATGTTCAAAAGTGCCCAATTCCCTAGAATGGGGTATTAAGTAGTTCGGGATTTTAGCCTTTTTATTTACTACTATTATTTTTGTTCCTAAGTAGTGGTTATTTGATTGTGAATAAGGTTATTTTATATGCTATGTATGTGTTTCCATTGTTCGTATTGATTTTGAACATTAGGTCTAGCTTTGAAGGTTAGGCTGCTTGTTTTCCATGCCTAGTGTTATTCTGATGGAGTGATATTATCTGATGATGTTATATGCATGTATTTGTTTAGCCAAGTAGTTCTTGAAATCTATTAGCCAGGTTGTTATTAAGGTTTACTTTGGATGTTGAACACTGTTGTGTGTTATTGACATACACAGGGATGTGGGAACCTGGTGTAGTTTGATCATAGGGGGAAAGTACATTGAGGGATTCGTCAGAGTGTCTATTTACTTTTACATTGTGTGACCATAGGTGGGATGGAATTTGGGCTCCCTGAGAGTGTTTTTAGTTCCATATTGTGAGACCACATGGAAAATTGTACATTGAGTGCTTCCCCAGAGTATCTATAGATTACTAATAAAAGAACACATGGATAATTGACATTGAGTGATTACTCAGAGTGTCATTGATAAAGTTAAACCATAGGGGTTTGGCTATGAGTACTTCCCAGAGGATTGCATGTGTTTGATAAGTTGAACAGTAGGGGTTAGGCTGTGATAACATACCCATAGGGTTACATGAAATTTATTGGATGAACAAGAGGGTATTTGATGTGAGTAATTCCCACAGGGTTACTTGATTTTGATTAACGGTATACTTGATATATGTTAATGATTGAAATTGGAACTGAAGGATTGTTTACATCTATTTACATCCTTTCTTTATTGCTTCATTTTTATGATTTCATGCCATATATATTCACTAACCCAGAAAGCTCAGCCTGAGACTATGTATCTGACCATTTATTAAAATAAAGGAAAAGTACAGCAAGAAGCATAACAAGCCATGAAACACAACTACATGTCATAACAACCATACCCATCATCATTCCTATAATCATGTTCTTCATCCGCAGTGGCCGATTCCCATTATGAGATTTCATAATGCTTGAAAATATTAGCATACTTTCTCATGAGATTTAACATTTCAAGATATAAAAACTCCTCAGAAGGATAAATACCTTTGCCTTTGCTAAGGGAGTACGTAGTTAGAATTAACTTTGCCATAGAGGAGTAATCTCTCCTTTTCTTTCTTCTTGTTGGATTGGTCATAACTTATTCCTTCCCTGACGCAATATTATCTCCACCCTGAAAAATATCACTATAAGAGGTCCTAACCATCCTGCCCACATTCTCTTTTTCACTTTAAGATATATCTCTCCAATTTCCAGAGATACTCACCCCTGGAAGCCATCATTCACTCCTTGTTCTTGCCCAATGAGGCTGTTAGCATCAACCATTGCTAAGCATTACAGATGTTCCATAAGTTCAAGATCACCATGAACCTCCTTCTGTAAAATATCTTCTTCACATAGAACATTCGGGGACTAAACATCAGACTGTATTTTGTCACCATCAATCCTTTGTGTCTCCTTGTCAACATGAGAATAACTCCCGTGATTACATTATTTGCCCAGGTTCTGTGTCCCACTGCCATTAAGGTCATCAACAAATTAAACCATTGTCTCTCCATGAGAAAGATACATCTTTCTCCACCAAATCCTGATCATGAAACAACTCTGGACCATCATTCATCAAAACCTCAAAGAAATTTCCAAGTGTAATGCTGGTCACTTGCTTTCCCAGCTACTGCCTTGTCCTGGATGAAACCTTCACCCATACTCCATTTTCATCCAAAGGCCTGCCTGCCTGGATACCCACATGAGGGATGCCCCTCACTGCAACATTATTCCCATCAGGTTCAGTTGCTGGGATCACAACATCCACCATAGATCCTGTTTTTTCAGCCTCAAGAACTTTCCCATTTGTCCTGGATGGTTGTGTAGCATGTATATTGTCCACCATAAATCATGTAGAACTCCCATCCACCACATCCACCCTCAAGTTAAGAGGAACCTCCACCGACATTAGATGGTCTTCTCTAATAGGATCCAAGACCTATTTCCCTAGCTGCTGCTGCAAATTCCCCACAGCCAATCCATCTGATGCAACCTGAAAATCCACCCTTCAAACCTTTCAAACATCCATCTGATTCCCAACTTTGAGACACCAGGAGCAGTACTCAAGCCACGACTCAAACACCACATACTGCTTATACCTAAATTCCTCACTCACAACAATGAAAAAAGACTTGACCAGACGCTTCGAGAGATCAACTTCAATGCATATTCTCGGTAAAACTGGATGGAACACAACCTTGGTTCTACTATCTGAATAGAGATACCGTCCAAGCAAGTTTCCGAGCATACGAATAATGGCAGGTTTCTGAAAATGATGTGATAATTCAGGAAATCTTACCCAGATTGCAGTGGTCGGAGAATCTCGTTTCATGTGGAAGTCATACGACCAACGGAAGAGAAAAAATTGAGCACCATCACATGTTCTTGGGGCAGAGGACCATGCCATAACTAGATCTTCCTCTGAATGAAAACAAACCATTACATTTTTTGAGTCTAGGAGACCAACAGTTGCGCGCTCCCTTAAATTCCACAAATCGAAGATGAAACAATCAAAGAGATCCATGGGTGGACATCGTTGCTTGAAGCGCGCTATCAAGGTCATGTTCAACAGAGATGAGGCATCAGTGAATTCACGGGCTATGAGAAATAGTTACGGAATCCCATAGAACACCTCCGGAGCTTTGGGAGATAATCGGAAAGTGCCCTTATACTTCAGGTACTAGACTACTGTGTAGCTGGAGAGCATGGAACCTAGCTGAGGCTTGCGATGCTGATAGAGTTTATTTGATTTCCATGTACTTGGGTTTATTACTGTAGTCCATCATTGTTGCTTGTTTGACAGCTTTCCTAGACATTAGTATCACACATAATTTATAAATGTGCTCTTTTATTACTTTCAGTCATCTATTGTTTATTATTTCATGTTATTACTGCTTCCACTATTGTTATCTCATTATTTCCACTACATTACTCTACCAATAAGTTAATATTTTCCCAATTATCATATCCAAGGCTCTCACTACTAGTCAGTATCCTATGGAATTTGGGGAAATGCGCTTGAGTCCATGTGAACAACAGGGTAGGGGGACCTCTGGGCGGCACCCAAAACCGGGATGTTACAAAGGATTTATCAAATTCATCATCAATACCTTTCATTCTCATTGAAAAAAATGAAACTCTTATGAACATCAATCCATATTGACAATAAATTCCACTCTTATTCACTTCAATCTATCCCTTGGTATTTTTTTGTCAATATAACATAAGCACACATTGACTGGTTCAATATGTGTGCCACAAATTTCTCCCCATTATTGGCATCCACAAGTAATGGTGTTTGAGGGTATTTTCAAGAAAATGTCCTCCTCCCATTGAATAACATCTTTTAGAGTATTTCTGAGAGATGTATGATGTGAAATGTTTCACATAGAAAATAGCCTTTATTCAATCAACTCAAATTCTACTTGGGTTAACCTAGTATAAAAAGAAAGAGAGGTGCAACCAAGGTTTTCAGTGATTTACCTAAACAACCAAACATGTGAAATCTTGCTCAGAGTGTATCAATTCTTGACCAAGGGATTGGAAAGAGTCAGATTTATGAATGAAATTCTAAACCTTTCACATACTTCACCAAACATATTAAAAAGTTCACGTGAAAAGATAATGCTATCCCTTTCTTCTCATCTTGTCGTCAATCAAGAACTCCTCTTTAATTAACATGATAAAAAAATTAAGAACAAGGGATGAAAGTGTTATTGGAATACCTCATGTTTTAACTTATTGAGATGATATAAATTTAAGGTTTTTTAGTGACACAATCCTTGATATCATCTCCAACAAATTTTCTCCTACTCAAGGGGTGCACTTCCTTTGATTTTCCTTGGTGGAAAACAATAATTAGATGATCTTTAAAATATTTATATTGATAATCTTCCACTTTGGAACACTTTATTTAATTATCAATTCCTGAAAAAAGATTTAAACTTGTAGTTATCCATTTTATTTATTCAATTCTAATATTGGGAATTATCTTCATCTTCAACTCCCGGCAATGTAAGTACAGATATAAATCAAAAATATAAGAGAATAAGATGGAACACATGCGATTATTTTAATAGAAGCACTGGGGATGAGAATTTTCTCTCAACCCAATATCTCCTTTCCTTGTAGATCTATAGAGTCAGGTACTTTTCATGCTGGTGTTTCTTCTCCATTTGAAATTTTGATCATTTGATTTAGTATGGACCCTTCAATTCCATTTACCTTTAACTTGTGAGGTTTTTTTTCATCACTTCTAACAGTAGTGAAGTAGCATTTTGTGCATGTTTTTCAATTTTTTCCATATATCCTAGTAAAACAGTAAAACATTTGTTTTTCTGATGTGAAGACATCTGTAACCATCCACACACTATTTGTGAGACACCTAGGTTATCATGTGTTGAAAACCTCTCCTATAATTTGAATTATTCTTCATGTGTAATGAGCTATTTTTCCTTTGTATTACCTTTATCTAGTGCTTTATTTTCAACCATTTAGAGTTCTATAGAAACATTCAATTGATTAGGCTAGATAACTAAACACTCCTTAACAGTTTCTGATTTGGAGTTTCCACCTGGATTCTTCATTATCTCCAAGTTGCCTTTCATAAGATACTTATTATGATTATCTCTAGGAATGTCTTCAGTAAATACCATCATCCACTGGATTTATTCTTCTTTTAGTATTAGGTTGCTTCCATTCATTTACATGACGTTATTGTAGTAATCCATGGTATGACCTTTCCTTCCATATTAGAGGCATCTTTTCTTGGATGAGATGTCATTCTTCGAATCAGGTTAGAACTTCTTCTTGGGAATAATTTCGTTCAATGTTTCTTTGACATCATTGTTTTGAATATTCCCAATGGAATAATTTTCAAATATTTTTTTCCATTCCCTTTTGTTTGTAGTGGTCTATGTTTTTTATCAGCATATGCATGCTACATGGTGGAACTAAACCAGAATTCATGATACTTATGACCACTTCTATTGCACACATCATAAAAGTCTTCAGGATATTCAAATTTGTTCTTAGTAGATAGAGTCTTCTTCATCTGTTCATACTTCCTTAGCATTGCAGATTGATTCATTTCAACACATATACTTTCTCTGAATGTAGTCCTTATATAATTTTTATCTGAGAACATATTATGCCAGTAGTCATTAGACTGATGCCCAAACATCTATCAATACAAACAATTGCCCACAAATCTACCTATGTTACTTGTAGTATTAGTTTGGCTATATTTAGTGCATATTTATTATTCAAAATGTCTTTTTTTTAGAATCCATCTGAGTGTTTATATTCTTAATCATTACAATATTCAAACTTGATGTTTTGATGAATGAATTGACATTTTTATCAATCCACATCTTCCCAGATTTTAGCTTTCAACCTACACATGTAGAGGCAACTACATTAGTAGAAAAAGAAATAACTATGTTATGGGATACATTTTTCATGGAGGATGTTTCCATAGGATTCGAGGATGATCTGATGTTCCTTTTAGAATCATATTTATCAATATAAACATCAGTTTCAACATCTATTCTATTAGCTGATTGGGAAGTTTCATCTTGGGATGATTGCTGATATTCAATCTCACCTCCAATTCTAAACATTTCTTATAGAGAGATTTCATCTCATTCTCAACTGATCTCAGATTACTTTCCCAATTCTCCTTCAGCATTGTTTTTGGTTCTTCATGAAAATTTATTATTTATTACAAAGAGATTACAAGCTCCGTTAACTTGTTTTATTTTTCTTCTAGTTGAGATGCATTGACAACCATAGAAACATTGTGCAGCATTTCAAGTGCATGGAAAGATTCTACAAGTACAATCCCAAAGAATTCATTCTCACAAACACTTCCCTAAAATTATTTAGTATCTTGAACATGTCTTTCAATGCAATGAGAAAATGTTTCTTCCTTTCCCCTCACTAGTTTTGTGAGAGTGTTGGATATGTCAACCCTTTTAGAAAATGCATCTTATAGGGAATTAGTTTCTTCTTCCTAATGTAATTTTTCATATAGAAGAGCATTAATTATTGCAGAAATATATGTTTACAATTCTACAAGGACATTTTTCATATGATCATTGAGTATAGATTTAATATCACTAAGTGATCTATCATCATCATAGCTTGAACTGGCTTCATCCGACGAATAATATGTATTAACACATGTTGTACCATTCAAATAACCTTGAATGGATGGTGACTCCCAATTAGTAGTTAGATTCTTCTTCATCTTCCTAGATTGTATCTTCTTTCTATTTTTCTGTGTCTTGGATGAAATATCTATTTGAGGTTTCTCACTCATCTCCTCAAATCTGCACTTTATAATGACTCCCTAGGATCTTTTATAGGTATCCTCACTCTGATACCAATTGATGTTCACAGATCAGTGTGAATCATTGAGAGGGGGAGGGGGTGAATCAGTTTTCCCTTTAAATTTAATTACTAATAATTTATTACTAATTAAACCTATATGTATGGTTAAATACTCGATTCACTATTCTGGTGTCTCTCATCCTGACCTCGACTGATGCAGTAAATGTAAAGGCATTGAACACAAGTATTTAAAAGGATTGGTTCAAAGACCTACTCCTTGTAGTTTTTGTAATTTTTTTCAACATAGATTATTCACTATAATTATATTTTTAATTACAATGGTCGATATATAGTCCCACTATATCTCTCCTGATGCCCACATGTGGTTCTTTATACTGCTTCCCACAGTGTTACCAGAGTTCCACTGGCCTGCTTCAAAGACCCACTGAAGAATTCTTATCCCCCCTGAATCTCACAGGGTTCTTCTAGCTCTCAATTCACATGAGAATCTTCTTTCATTATGTTATTTCTCAATTCACTATAAATGATCTTTTTCCATCTCCACACAGACATGCTGAATAAGACTTGTATGTGTATCTCTTCATGAATCTTCAACATCCATTGATAAGGTATGGTGGCCTTGCTCAATAATTCTGATCACTCAATTCGATCATTCCTCGTCTCAACAATTATTATGAAATTCTTTCTTCTTCTTATGAAGAACTGACCTCACTTGGATCCATGCCAATGGTGCACAAAACATCATCAAGAACATAATATGGATGAATGATATTTCTCAATACTAGAACAAAATTTCTTCTTGAATTTTCAAACACTATAAACATAGACGAAAGATCTTATTTAACTTTATCTAGATTTATTCTCAGTTCTCATATACTTCACGAGTGGATTTCATGGGATCCAAGAACTCTTATATCTTGATATCTCACTTATTTCCACACATGAATGAGTTCATGCATGTTTGCATGCATGTGTATCAATGTTTTAGAAATGCACTATATTTTTTTCTTTTCTCAATATGCACACACACTTTTGACACATTCTTTAAGTTTCCTCACGTGTGCATGTTCATGCATGCATGCATGCACAATGTCCTTCTCTCTTTCGTGAAAATATCTATGGGTAAAAAACATTGAGCAGACAAACAATCTCTTCTCTTTATCTCTTTCTCTTTATCTAATTATTTTGGGTCATAGAACACATACAATGTCTTATTTGATTAATTCAATTTTATGTGACATGTATGTGTTTAAAATTGATTCATCTTTAAAACTGAATGGTTGTGAATCTTGTTCATATGGGTGTCTCTTATTTTATTCTCACATGTGAGTGCAGGTATGAATGCACTTATTCTTCTCTCATGAGCCACAATCATGTAAATCCACAAGAATCATTAAATATACAAAAGAAAACACAAACCCCTGTAAAAGTATTATGTATATTATGTAGGTAGGAAGGTGTTCTTGATTTCATCCTGAAGACGGGGTATCACAGATTATTGTTTCTTCAAAAAAAGGGTATGTGTGGATCTCCTTTGAAGAACCAAGAGTGGTTCATATTTTCTATCATTACAAGTTCAAAAAAATGGGGGCATGCACCGGTAGTTTGTTGATGGAATCTTCTTCACATACATAGCATGACGATAGTTCAGAGTAACATGTCACATGTTCATCCTCTTTCGCGAACCAGGGTGGTTCACACTTCTTCTCTTCACCCATGGGAAACATGAGACTCCATCTTGAAAGAGTTATGCAGATCTCATTCACCTAGAAGGGATCCACAGAATCCTTTTCCTTTTGTGAACAAGAGGGGTTCACATTTGCTCTTTTTCCTTGTAGAAAAATGATCTCCTTTCTTCATGAATGGTAGTTCCCTCATCACGGCTCGGGCTCCTCCATTTATAGGTGGGGAGAGCGTTCAAAAACACATGGTCCAAATCTTTGAATGCCTGAGATATAAGTATTTACTTAATCATCAAAGGTAGATCAAGATATGTCCATATGTCTCAGTTTCTTTCTGATCAATGTAAAATCCTTATTTCTTGGTGTAATCCTCACATGCATTCATTTTAGAACATAGGAAAATCATTCCTTTGTATATCAAACGACATGGTATCAGCAAATTCTTTTGTGCTCGGACTAAATAGATTTTTCATTTCAGTCACATGAATGAAACTTTTAATGCATGAATTTGTTTGGTTCGTCCAGATGATCTCTGTGGGCTTGACTAGAGCTCAAATGGTGGACAAAGTGATGATATCATCATTTAGCTTCATCGCTAGTTCTCGGGTGGAGGTAGGGTGTTGGAGGTTACAGATGACCTCAATGGATAGATCAGATCACCACAGTTTAAATGGAACATAGTGTGGAGAGATAGGTGGTGTAGATTAGATCCTGAAACACTGGATGCATCATGCGGTCGAGATCTCACAAAAGACCATATGAGAGGCCATGGTCTCCTCTACGTTTTGTAAATTTTTCCCACGTTTAAATAGAGACACGGAAGCGGATCATTTATAATAAAATTCACAAGAGTTGATTCACAGAATTCAACCCTCTCCCTCTACAGTACTATCCCATACTAATTTCACCCTGCTGGAATGCTCTTAGCACCCACTATGCTATTTGGGAGCGCACCTAGAAACCACGCTGCATGGGTTCATCATCATGCGACACTTGCGAGCCTATACACACCCTGTGCACAGTCTACCTCATGCAGGGAATTCCTTGAGGGTTTCCCTCAAGCATGGTTGACCGCTCAGGTCTCATATTTTCTTGAGGTGAGGACCTCGGCTGGCCTCCATGGATGGCCTAATTTTTTGGTATAAAGGAATAACACAATAACTACTTTGTATAAACTATGTATTCATGAATATAAAATTCCAATCCACAATTCCACTTTTATTCTTCTTCAATTATCTTTGGAATGAGAATTCCAATGATATTCTCCAAAACATTTTCATCTTATTCTTCGTAGTTCATGAATCCCAAATTATCATCAATATGTTGATTTGATCTAATAATTTATGATTCTTGGATCATTTTTTAATTCTTCACTCATTAAGGCATAACGAATGGCTTTTTTTGTCGTAATGAGTGACGTGTTCTCTTTAAAACACATGTATTCTTCGTTGAGGATCAGCACGAACAATCATCTGATTTGGTAAACATCATCCATTTAGATTCAAATGATGGATCTTTACTTATCTCCCTATTCAATTGAGTAGTTCATGGACTTATTCAAGTGTTGTAATAATGCATCAATTAGATACTAGTCTTGGAACATTACGACCAGTTCAAAAATCATCATAATTTTATCATATTGGAGAATTGATCAAGTGTAGTATTCAATTCATTAAACCGACCACAATTCTCCAAGGCTATACCAACTTCTTCAAAAATATCTTTCATTCACTTATTGACTTATCAATGACATAAAATAAAACTATTATGCACTTCAATCCATATTGACAATAAATTATACACTAATGCACGGTAGAGTGCATCCATAATATAGTGCAATGGATGTAAATTTCCTTATCCAAACCCATCTCCAATTCATTATCCATGAATTTCAAATTACCATAAAAATAGACAACCTGAGAAAAATAATATTATATTCTCATGGAATGTTTTTTCATATGTGTCAGTATTCATAGGTATAATGTATAACTTGATTTTAATAGATTAGAAATTTCTCAAGATGTGGGATTAGTTACTAGATACATGTAATATCCAGGATAAGAGAATTGGTAAGTTGTAATGTGGATAGTATGGTATATGAAATTATTTGAAGAACATGACTTATGATTATGAATGGATGGTTTGTTATAATGGTATATAAATGAAGCCTTTTGAGGGGATGTTGAAAAAGAAAGAAATAAAACTAGATTTAGGTTTAATTAAGATGTAACTAATATAAGTTGTATTTCGAGATAAAAAAATTCAGTTTCATTACAGATTATATAATTATAGTACATTTTAATAATCAATGCATTGAAGGGAATGACATGATTTGAGGTTTTAAAGGATTATAACAATGTTTTGTACTGAAATATAGTGTTATTCATCAATAGTCATTAATAATATATCTTTTTTACAATTTTTTGTTTCACTAATAGAAACAAAATACAATTAATTTATAAATTATGATATAAGAATGTGGAAGAATTTATTCAACATATTAGAACTACAAAATGAATTTTGAATCTTACTGATATGATAATTAAGGTTATATTCTAGGATGATTTGTGGTATATATATGACTTAGTATTACTTGGGTACCCAAGAAAAAAATGGTGGAGACTGAATAACTATTTCTATGGATAGAACATGGAATAAACACACAAACACTAATTTGATCAAATGGTGTCGGGGAAATGTTGAGGAAACCTATCCCATGATAGATTGATATGTGGGATGTGGAAACTATTTTTAATATAAGTGTAATTTTCATCTAATTATTGTGATAACAAATTTATTTTTATAGACCTATATGGATAAAAGGATAAAAAACTAGTCAAAGTGGAAATGGAAGCTAAATATAAAAGAAAAATTATATTTATAAAAGATCAATATGATGAAGGTGTATAAGGATATATAAAAAAAATTTAAAAAACATTGATGATAAGTAAGAATTACTTGAGGCTATCTGAAAGGGATAGAAATGATTATTCTAGGCGATACAAAATATTTGACTACTTCAAAATCTTTTTCTTATAAAATTGAAGGCATAAACAGAGATATAGAAAAAGGGATTGACATGTCGTATGTGGGTTAGAAAAAATATAGCCCAAAATATTAAAACCTCAGAAAACATTTCTTGATTATTTGAAAAATAAATTTTTTAACTCTCAAGACACAAGTAATTCTATATTTTTACATATATTGTCAAAGTCAATTTAAATTGGATGTTATCATTGAAAAAATTATTCATATTAATCTTATAGATAAATTATTTCTATTTCTATTAGAAGGAACCCAGTTATTCATATGTATCTTGGGAGTTTATTTCAATATGAGATATCTATCTTTTCACACATATATAATCCAAATCAGGTATCCATAAAAAATTATTACCTACATCAAGATTTATTTTTTTCAAATAGTTATAATAAAAAAAATTTAATCTAGGTTAGTCTATGTAATTATATAAAAATATCTTAAACTGATCACCATGTTTGGTATGTTAATGTGATGCATAAAATGTTTACTTGATTCGAATAATGACTATAAACCAAGATTGAAAAGTAGTTGAGAATATCCATGTTCATCAGTTGAAATTTTCACTATAACTACAAGAAAGTTTATTCTATAAATCATAAGGCCTGATCAATAATTTGATATCAAAATCAATAAAAAATTATCATTAGTTGGAAATAAAGTAAAATGATGTCTCTCTTGTAGAAAAGATTATAACCCAAATATTGTACTACCTTGATTATTCTTTATAATATGAGTGATTTCATTTATGATTTAGATTATGTGTTTTTATGGAAGGACTATAGGAGATCATGGTGATTTGTAAAAAATAAAAGAATCATATTTCCCATATCAAAACATTATAATTGGGTGTTACTAGTCTATTTTCATCAATCTTTTTTCCATAAGTGCAGTTCTATAATGAGTTACATAATCTGTCTTCTCATAAATATTTTTTTGTCATTAAATGTTTATATTAATGATGATATATAAACTATTTCACAATTGTAAAATCAATATTATATCATATCAAAGCAATATAGAGTACTCAAATATTATAATAATACATTATACACTACTATATCACTAAATATACTTATAAAATCAATAGTAGAGAATCAACATAACAAAAGTCTTCCATAAACATCACATCAAACTCATAAAATATGATCATATATACATTATGATATCCCATAAAAAGTTCTCTCCATTCATGTGACCAAAGTTTGTAAACAACTAACTAAAAAAGTAACATTTTACTCATCTATATCCTAGATCAACTAAAATTAATAGTCACCTCCTTTAAACAACTGGCCATCTTATTAGTCGTGATATAACCCTCATACATTAATATCTAGTAAGAAATAAAAAAACACACAAAAAAACCTATATATAAATATATAAGAAATTTCATTCTATGATAACGTGTCAACAACATGCCTAACTACATAAAAACATTATTCTCCACTACATGGAAAATTTTCCTATGAAAAAAGAAATCATAAAAATTATGGAAATGATATTCTTGATGCATAAATCCACACCAATTCAATTAATATACTGTGTCGATTCAATTCCATAATTATGGATCCATAGGTGAAAAATTAAATGCTAAGATCACATATACACTTATAAATAAAACCATTTTCTTTAGTATACTTCATATATAATGAATAATTAATAGTGTTTAAGTAACACCTATAGAGTTCTCACTAGTTCATAACATGTAGTGTTTCATAAATTAGAAACATTATTATCATCCAATAATTACCTACCCTATCGAAGAGTCAACCAGATCTGAAACATTGTAAATGTGGGACCCCATATGCCTATTTTAAAATTCCATATCTCGGAATGTAGAAATAATAGTGTAATATCATATAAGAGAAACCACACCTTATTCATTACATAAATGAAGAAAAGAATGTGTTGGTAGTTTGAAAAAATAGTTATATAAATATAGGGTATTCCATACCTCTATGAACAATTATCATGCTTATAAAATGAAAATCCATTTTCAATTATTTTTTTAAAAATAGTGTCTAAGGAACAAAAGGATTTAGAAAAAACCATTTATAAGAATAAGTATGTTCTAGAAAATGAGTTTTTGAATGAAAACATAACCCTGAAAATGACATTATCAAATTTCCATATAGAAAAGGAAAATAGAATGACTGTAAAATGTGTGTAATGGGAACTCAAGAGCTAGTCGAGATGTTATAAGAAAATGATATAAACATTATCATAAGACATATAATAGGTATCTAGATTCTAAAAATCAATCCACCCAATCAATTGTTTTGACCTCATTGGTTAATCTGAGGTGCATATCCCATATGAAAACTAGTGACATACCTATGTCAACTAGTCTGGTAATAATACAAATGTACATCACATGTATACTAAGAGATACCTTCGAACTATCCAATTTATGGTTTCCTGATATAACATGTGAAAATATCTTGATAATTTAAAAATTATTATTAATAATAATATTTGAGAATAGAAATTGACCCATTAGGTACTTCCCTAGAACTCTCATGTGTAGGTTTGATTGAAGCATACTAATTCTTCCATGTATGGAATTAAGAACAAAAAATTCCAATAAAAATATCTCCAAAATAAAATAATGTACTCACATTAATTCCATAATATATAACCATCACAATTCTAATATACTATAACATTCCAAACATATATAATGAAAACCCCACCATGAAATGGATACCATCTTTGATGCTCATTCAAGATCAATTAAATTGTCCATCCATAGAGAACAGACTAGCATAATAAAATGACAAAACAATTATTCACCCATTTGGATCTTGATAAATATACCTATTGGGGTCTATATCACTAGGTATACATACTCTTGTGGTGAACTCACTAATTATATATATAAAAAACGGTGTTATCCACCTGTATATATCCCATTTAGATATCCACACATTTTTTAGGCATCTATTATCATATAAGGAGTATCAACGATTGTCTACATGTAATTCATTAGTGTATATCCACACTACATTCCACATCTATACAAACAAGTCAACTACCTAATAAATCATTTGGATGGGAATATTTCCACCCATAGGATCATTCACCATTCCCTTGGTTACCATAAATGGAGACACTCTTATACTACAAGCTACCATTATGAAATTTTCCATCCTTAGGGAATATTTTTTTCATTACCTAGTGTACACTGAGAGTGACTATATATTTCTCAACCTGTATAATAAATATTAAAAAATACATCTATTATGGTTATAAACATCATTTACACCACCACAACCCCAACCATTAAGAATACCACCACCAATTCACTAGTTATAAAATCAATATCATTATCAAATATCATTTATAAATTAAAAAATCCACCATTAAATTTTTTTCTCTAATTTTTCCATCACAAATAAATAATCTTGAGTAATATAAAATCAAACATTATTTTACTAAGATCCAACCCATGTCTAAAATAAACATATCTGTGTTTGTATAATAATATCATTTATATCATTTCAAATTTCCTTGGAATTCACCAACTATACTACATAATTCCATAGGGAGCATCTATCCAAAGACCCCATCTTATGAATCCACATCATCTACTACACCATTCGACAATAACAATTATATATATTAAAACTATAAAGGTTATCTTATGGTTCTTATAATAATTTTTTCCAGCCAATATAAACTTATCTCATTTAATAATGATATTTTTTTATATACCACATTAACGCTAATAGGATTTCTATGACACTATAATACTGTGGAAACCTCTATGTAACTCAAAAATAATTCTTACAAAATTCCTAACAAGCATTTGTCACACAGTGCATGTATGTGACATAGATCCCATGCAGAAAATTCATGATAAATTCCAAAATTCATAAATATAATTGTCCCACTGATAATGTCTTCTCTACAAGACTAAAATAATCATGGAAATAAATTTATATAACAGATTTAAATAAAAAAATATACGATAATATATATTAATAAAAATCCATCTATAAAAAACCATTAAATTATTCATATATAAATTACAAACATTATCAACAATAACTGATAAAATCTTAATTTCATGATATTTTCCACTTGTTCCAAAATATAAAACATTATTTATCATGATATAATTACTCCATTATTCAATCCTAAATAAAATTAATTAAAATGAAGTTTTGAAATTATTATATCGCACTATAATCTCTACATTTCAATTCCCCCATTTTTAAATTTCATATATATTAACCCTTTTTCAATTTTATTTTTCATAATTTTTCAAATATTATATTCCAACCAATTGTAAAAAATCCATGAGACTTTAAAATAGGAACATCAAGTTTGATAGTGTGTAGGACACACAACACCAAGAATAGAATATAATATAACACAATAAGACGTTATGATATATTTATTGTTAAATAAATTCGATCCCTTTGAAAGCTTGTGATGTAGACAATATCAGGTTTAAGTGAAATAAGACACTTTATTGAAATATTATTATTTTAACATGATAGAAATAACCTAGTGGTAATTTTTTTTCTATGAATATTTATAACTATGTTAAAAAATTATATTTTTTATGCATGTAGAAAATAATGTCAGTTGTTTTATATTAAATTTATGTAAAATATAATCTATTTTAATAAGGATGAAATGTTTTTTGAAAAACAATATTTTTCTAAAATGTTGTTTAGTCGCTATTTGAACTGATAATTTAAGATTAATTTTTACAAATGTAAGAATTTTTTTACTAAATAAATATATATTTTTATATCTATATGAAAATTTAATCTTGAGGTAAAAAATATATATTTTTTTTAATTATTATTTTTTTTGTATTGGTTTTCATTTATTTTTTTTTAAAAACCATTGTTTTAAATTATTTAAAATATTCAACAATATTTTATATTAATTATGTAGTAAAAATAGTAAAATTATATAAATTTTTTACTAAATTAGGTTATTTATATAAAATCTATATGTATTTATGATATAAAAACATTTTAATCTTTTGAATATTTTTCTTTGGAAAACTCGTTTTCAACACGTATGTAGGATTAATTTTAATTAAATTTAGACACTTATTTGAATTAAATTTGGGAAAATAAATTTCAAATTTGGAATAGTAATAATGAATATTATATCATATATCCAACTTATTTCTTTTCATAATACTTAGTAAAATTGTAAGATGTTTATAAACATTATAATGGTTAAAAAGACATTTTTCATGTCACATGTTCATATGTCAAAAATAATTCTCCACATATATTGAATATATATTTTATGAACTGTATTTAATATTTATAAATATGGGTTCCTAATTATAAGATATGTATCATTATATTTTTTGATTAATGTATTAATTACCTATGTTAATAGAACTATTTTTTGTATTGAAAACTAAAATGGCAAAATTATATAAACTTATTGGAAAAGTAATAAAACATTAAAAAAATGAGTTTTTTTTATTATGGACGTTTTCATTGGCAATATAATCCCCCCAGTAGACTATTTATCAATGTTTGTGGTACATGGTGTGAGGCTGATTTCACTTTGATCAACAGTTTTTGGTATTTTCCAAAATTCAACACCTCGCCAATTAGTAAAGGGTTATCACTTACCTCAATACTAAAAACATGTGAAACTATTTTGATCGACTAAACCCTGAAACAATCCATCCATAATAACCATAGTCATTTTATAGAGGTTCTGGTCTTCATAAAATCCCTTCCCTTTGGTCCTTAAAAATATATTCAAATTGAATATCACAATAAGAAGGTAATCACCAAAAAGAAGTTATTTAATTTCCTTTCATCTTTTTTCTTTCATCAATTATTCTGTAACACTTTAAAAATAATAACAATAGTATCTCCCATATATTTAATGTAATTATTCTTATGGATTAATATTTATCAATCTACAATTCCATCATATGTGTAATGAAATCGGGAATCATGTGTACGACAAACTACCCCCTCTCGAATTGATGTAACTATTTTATTTTCAATAGTACAGATAGTTGGATATAATGTTTTAATTAATGTATATAAATAATATTTATAATATAATTATTATTATAGAGTTATAATGGAACATAATAATTAAAAAATATTCATTCCTTGAAAAAAAGATAACATTGATCGTGCATTTGTAGTTCTTACCATATCCATGAAGTGATGTGATTCATTTTAAAAGTAAAATAATAATTTTTTTAAAAAATAGATATATTTAGTACATATAATATTAATAAAATTTATATAATTATGGATATTAGGTATCCTTATTCTATGTACAAGAACTAGAATATTGAGAAAAAAATTAACATTAGAAAACTAGGCAATTAACAACCCAAATAAGAAAGATGAGGGAATATTACAAATAAATAGGTGTTATTAGTTATAATATGATAATATTGGATTTTATAAAAATTAATAATGTTTTTTACCTATTTTTATCATTCCTTTAACCATTATATTGGAGGTTGAGACAAAAATGAATGAAATTGATCTTGATATAAGGATTTTCTCATCTCAATTTTATTTTTAAGAGACATTTGAAATATTCAACAATTATTACATTATTTGGAGTGTATAAAACATATTTTGATTTGTTATACCATGAATATATATCACTAAATTTAAGATAAAATTTTATTTTGTTTTTATTATTTCATAGGGATTATGATTCAATATTTTTCAATGTGGTATGTCTTTATTTTACATTCTAATTGTTATTCATGACTATGTTTATTAATGTCTCCCATGAGATAATTATTTTTTATATATATCATAATACCATTTTTTAATTATAATCTTATTAATCATGAAATTTTCATGTAATTGTATCATTTTAAAAATATCTGGGAAAAATTAAGGAGAAAATATTTTTAAGAATATCTGACATTATTTCTGTATTTGGTTGAAAATCCATTTTCATCTAAATCAATGTTTTCTAAAAATTTGTGATACTTTTTTTAAAAAAAATTCAAAATTAATGGTTAAATAAATATTTAATAATTTTTAAATGATAATATTTTTAAAATTATTATTCATGCCATTTTCGAAACTAGGCATGTTTGTCTTTTAACAATAATTTGAAAGGGATATTTTTGACATTGTCTGGCATGGAAAATAATTCAAGCCACCATGACCACTAAATTTTTTAAATCATAATTTATAAATTTCAAATTTCATTATCAAATAAAATAATTCATAAAATATTTTATGAATTTTTAGTTTTAAAAATGATATATTAATATTAAAAATTTTATTTTCCTCTATATTGTTTTTAATGATATTAATAAAGTATTTCTATTAATTAACATAATAAAACATTTATTGTAAATATATCCCACTAGGTATATTTTATATTTATATCTTCCATATCCATTATTTGGATGGTTTATGATTATTCTAACTAAGGATTTACAATTTTATTACCATTCACAATATTAATCTATATGGTTAACTATAATATTTATTTAGTTGGGGTAAGTATTTATAGTTATATTATTATTTTATCAATAGAAATATTTATTTTGACTGTTTTTCACAACTTTAATATGAGAAATTAATAAGATATAGTAAGTGATGGGTGTGGCCAATTTATATATGGCCCCTCAATGCCTTGACAGGGCTCACGATACAATCCATTTGGGTAAATTAGATGAGTTTCTATATTGAGAAATACATTTTCGTTACAGAGGTCTTGAAAACATATTTTATATGTCTATAATTGTGAAGTCCCTAATTATATGATTATTTATTGATTCCCATGTTATTATTCAATTTTTTATAATATACTTATATAATATAAATATAATATGATTATTTAAATGAACATATTTTATCATTATTTATTCATTCCTTGTTATGATCATGTTATTGTATAAATGGATTTTGTTCCAATTATTTACCTTTCCATATTGATTATTATTATTTATTTATGATATAATTCACTATAATCCTGCATTTTCTGAGCATCTTAGATCTCCCCTTTCTTTTGTTATATTTTTCTCAAGATACCCAAAAGTGTTTTAGGATTTATATGAAATAATATTCAAAGGGGAATGATATCATTCTAAAACAATTAATTTTATTAATTTTATGTTTCAAATGTATGTGAAATTAATTTATATATCTAGATTACCAAGACTATGTAACTATTTTGTTCTTCTGGATGTGAAATATTTTATCTTTTTCCTATGTAATAAGGTAACCAATGACTCTAGACTACTTTTTTGGGACATTTGTTTTTCAGATAACATTTTTTCGAACCCTCGGGAACTAGATATATGAAAACATTGGTTATGTAATATAACCCTATGAATTAAATTATGGATACATATATGTATAGTAAAACATCCTACTGTTTTGGTATGGTATAAGATATATTTTTTATTAGTAACCCATCCCTTTCAAGATATTAACATTAGATGTGGTTTGGGAATATATGTAATTATTGGAAATAACTATGAAAAAAATGTGTGGTTCTTGACTCAATTATTACCTAAAACATGACAACATGCTTTATTAGGCACCTCGTTGGACACACCAATGGGATACGTACTGTTTAATTAAAATTTCCATTATAATGCATCAAGAAACATTTGAATAGATGAAAATAATGATTGATCTTGGTCAAACCCAATATGTAAGAGATTAAAAATAGGTTTTTCATGATAGTTAATCATATATCAGGATATGTTGGTCGATAATATACATTGAATAAATACACTAAGGATGAAAAATAATTTAGAAACATGGAATTGATGGTTTTTATTGTAATATTCATGGAAATGTATTTTCCTCATGATTTACAAATTGATAAGGATAAAAAATTAAAGAATCTAAAATAACTGAAAAAAGATTATATTTTTAGGTATGAAGCCAACTTTATGATTCCACAGAAAAATTATAAAGACTTCATGTGTAATTTAAATTGAATAATTAACCATATCATTGATAATCTTAATCTAATTCATCAAATGGTACTAGTATCCCAATCTTGGTCATAACACAATGTCATTATATCATGTGTTACTAATATAGAAAAATAATTAACTAATTCTATTGGTTTTGAAGTCAATAAATAGAATAGATTATGGTATATAAAAATAGTCACAATGATAAAAAGGGAAATAAGGATTTCCCTATGTGATATTTGTGGAATAAAAAACCCATGTATATGAAATAATGGAATGAGAGTTTTTTATATGTGTGAAAATAAATTACACCATGATCAATATTAAGAAGTTTATAAATAAGTTTGCAATGGATAATGATTCAATTTAAGAATATGGGGAACTTTGAAAAAGAATTCCCCAAGAATTGTGGGAATATATCAAAAAATAATTCTAGGTATCAAGGTCATGTTTATTGAATTACAATATATGAAGTCGGATTATTATTGTTTTTTGTTTGGATTGAATAATTTTTTATAGATATTTTAATTAACTATATTGTAGTTATACTAATTATTTAATATATAAGGATTGTATGACAATATGTTTTCATTAAGGATTTGAGATCATATATTGAATGGAACCAATGTCCATGAAAAGTGACTTAGTGTCATGTATAACTTCTTGAAAACATATGATTTATATAATGTAAACATTAATATTTGATCTATTTTATGAAATTAACTATATGGATTTGTTTATGCACTAGTAGAAATAGTGGCTTCTACATCAATGTAATGACTTCAGATTTTTTAAACCGACTCAAATAGAATGTGTGATAAGTTTTTAGCATTTGTTTTACAATAAACAAAAGCAATATATTTTTAAATATTATTTTTAGCATCAGTTTTCAGTATAACAAATTCCAAAAACATATCAAATATTATTTACAGCATCAGTTTTTATGAATACTGATGCTATAAATCAAAGAATAATTGGTGTTAGTTTTTTAAAAAACGGACACCAACAATATTTCCTTTGGACCATTTTTTGTCAGTGTTTATGAATAAACAATGGAATAAATTTAAAAAAATTCTTTTCAATGTCAATTTTCATAAAAATAGTAGATGGAAATAATTTTTGACATCTTTATTGCCGGTTTTGGTAAAAATCGGTACTGAAATTCTTTTAACAAAATTTGGGATCGGGAAACCTTCATTTTTGTGGAATTGTGATAAAAACTCACTGGTTCTCCCTCTCAACAAATGACAACTCCAACAGCCATTTTTTGATCTCCAATGACAATTGGGGTCATTTTTCACAGTTTATCACAATTTTTTGTCACCATTCCTGTTTCTCTACACTTATTTAATAATCTACGAGATATTTTTTTCTTCAGATACCTATATTTGGGGATATTCAACTGGGTGTGGTTTTATATTTTTTGATTATCTTTATTTTAAATTTTTACAATAATTATGGTTTAGATATTTTATTGTTTACACGTCAATGCATTTAAAGGAGAAATTTTTAGATTAAGGTTCCATTTTGGTTGTTTAACTCCGAATTCTGTATGTTTTTTTTATTTTTACAATAAATTATTTACCAATTAAATACAATTTTTTATTAGTTTCAATTATGATTTACTATCATTAGTTTTAGTTAGTTTTTTATTTTTATTCTATTATATACGTATCGATTGGATAATCATCCTTAATGGGGTAGTTTTATATATATTGTTTTGATAAGGATTATTTCTATAGAGTGTGATGATGAATGGAAATATGATTCCTTGTTTTCATACATAGATTTGTAACCCACTTAGAGGGTGTCTTCTTATGTGACATTCCATGTGATATAAGATATGGGGGTATTGGTATTTATCGATAAAGTGTTTCATATATAAGATATGGGTATAAGTAATGAGAGAGATCTTAGTACCCTTATGATGGAATGTTGTGTATGAGGGATACCAAATATGGGGTTATCGAAGAATGTTGAGTTCTATTATAGATTATACTCATGAATATATTACATAAGTTATTATATTGGTTAATTGGAGGTACTATCGAGTACATGGGATAGACAAGAATATGCCTTCAAATTTTGTGATGTAGAGAAATTGAGTTGATTTGGTAACGACATTGGTTTCAAGTGAATTATTAGTAAGATACCACATCATTTTGAATTTGGATACGGTTTTAGTGGAATTCTGATAATCTAAATGAAAATTATCATTTTAGTATAATTTCCATGTATTAAGTGATCATGTAGGGGGGCTTTGAACTGGTGAGATATTGGGATTGATGAAAATTAAAAACAGAGGTTCTTTTAGATAGATGTGATTGACATGCATTGGGTAATGGTTATTGGATTATATGTATGAGCCATGATTTGATGAAATTTCACTCATGGGAGTGTGATTGATGTTGTGAAATCTGGTGTTACGGGAGTATACACTTATTATGTTTGGATGGGATCATGGAGCACATGATGTTTATGAAAGGGGGTGTAATTTGAAATAGAAAATGATTTTTATTAAATGATTGTTTTGAATAAAGATGGTATTTTGGAATCATCATTCAGTTTCATTTTAAAAAAATGATGTTAATTGTTTTTGTAACCAATTTTAATGTTTTAAAATTCCCTTGTGAAGTTGATAATTTAAAATAATTTAAAATGATTTAGAATGGATTGGTGTTTTCGATAGAAAATTCATTTCTAAAAATGAGATTTGATTTATACGAAATGTGGTGATTTTTAAAACCAATGTATGAAATTTTTTAAATGCGTTTTTCCATGATCCATGATAATTTAACAAAATCATATGTTTTAATATATTTAAATGTTTATATTTTAATTATATTCAACAATTTTATTATGATATCAGGTATTGAATGATTAGAAATTGGATATATTTATGAAGAACCACTAGTGAATATGGAAAAGGAGTTTATGAATTCAGGGAATTATCTAAACGATATCATGAAAACATTGATTTTATTTTTGTCTATGTGTGAAGTGTTGGAATATGAGAAATTTAAACTCCAGAGAAATCGAGGATCATCTAATTTATCATGGCTTAGCAATAATTATACATGTTGGATTTATCACGGTGAAAGAATTTAATATTCAACATCCACTGTGGATGAAAATATTAATAATGAGGTAGAGGGTAATATTGAAGGATTAATTCATGATTTAGGTGTCTAAACCATTGGAAAAACAAAAAACCATTGAAAGATGGTATAGGGATTTTGAGAAACCATTATTCCCAGGTTTCGGTAAATATTCTGTGTTATCAGTAGTTTTTGAGATTATTTAACTTAAATGAAAAATTGTGTGGAGTAATAAAAGCATCTTCAATATACATGAGTTTTTAAAATAGACACTTTTAGAAGGCAACTATCTTCCATATTCCAATTATGAGGCGAATAAGATATTATGCCCCATGTGATTGAGGTATAAAAGGATACATGATTTCCCTAATGATTTTTACTATATAGGATAGAATATGAATATTTATCAGGTTATCCTACATGTTGGACCTCATGAAACAAGATATATGGGAAGGTCAAATCAGATTCATTCTCTAGTACTGGCATATAATGTCCTAAAGAATCCATTTTTTACATTATAATGATATCATCAAAAAAATTTGCAAACAATTCTGGTTATTCAATAGTGATTCATTATTAGTTATCAGAATCGAAACTCCTAATAATGAAATTTTGTACCTTCCAATAATTAATCATTTTAAGCAATAATTTAAAAATTTGTATGATGCAAAAATTTTGGGAAGGAATTTATATGTGCACATCTCTGATGGTAGCTAATGTCACCAAGCTGATTCACCATAGTGGAAGAGTTTTGATAAAAAATTTCAGGATTTTGGAAGTGAAGTTATAAAACTCATAATGGGATTCAATACTGATGAAAT
Organism: Viscum album; assembly: GCA_963277665.1. Classification (NCBI taxonomy): domain Eukaryota; kingdom Viridiplantae; phylum Streptophyta; class Magnoliopsida; order Santalales; family Viscaceae; genus Viscum; species Viscum album. The sequence goes on from OY728130.1 coordinate 1,092,601,613, forward strand.
GAATGCATATCAAATCCCCAGTAGCCAACATTGTACATGGCCTGTTTTTATGGTATTTTACAACTTTTCCTCACATCTATGTATGAAGAAAGAATATTTTATGATGTTATTAATGAGTTCTGGAAAAAAATTTGGGAAATTATATTGATGTGAATCATTTATCATTGATTAATGATATGAAACTGTTATGGGAGCTAGGTGATAAATTTTTCTGTCATGACCCGTCCCTCGGGGCCCGTGTCGTGACTACCCCAAGCCCGCCTTCCATAGGTTAGGGGCTGGTGAATAGCACTGATGATGTATTCCCTAAAACTGGGAAGGAATTGCCTTTATAACCTGTAAAATCATGCATCCAAGCACATAACAAGATACAAACACGAGTAAACAGAATAGTATGAACCAACCACAACATGGTTCAGGCGTAGCCAGTGCAGGGGTGAGTATAACGATACTCAGTAGGGACCCAGAAACCCTCAAAGGTCTCACAAAATCCACAAAGAATAAACCAAAAAGAATGAAAACAACTGAAAACCCTACTTAGGTATATTCCCTTACATATACCTAAGTTATCCAGTATATCCATATCATTCATGAGGAAACACAAGGTCCAACTCATTAAATCAAATCTCAGCTGTTCTACAAAGGAACGAACACCACAAAGGTAAGTACAACAATGGTAACGTCACATAGAAGAATACCAGAATGGTATCACCACGAAGGAATTTACCACACAAGTTCGCCACACTGATGAATACCACCAAGGTATTACTACAAAGGAAAGTACCACACTGGTACGCCACATAGAAGAATATCACAATGGTATCCCCATGAAAGAACGTACCACACAGGTATTCCATAAAGAAGAATAACACAAAGGTATCACCACAATGGAAAGTACCACACAGGTACGCCACATATGATAATACCACGAAGGTATCACCATGAAGGGAAGTAGCACACCGGTATGCCACACATAATAATACCACAAAGGTATCACCACAAAGGTATGCACCACACAGGTATGCCACAAAGAAGAATACCACAAAGGTAAGTACCACACAGGTACGCCGCATAGAAGATTACCAGAAAGGTATCACCATGAAGGTAAGTAGAACACTGGTACGACCCACAGAAGAATACCACAAAGGTATCACCACTAAAGAAGGGACTCAGCTCACAGTAGGTTTAACTTGGGTTTGGTACTACAGATGATTAGGTGTATCTACTGAATCATCTTACTCTATAAATAGGAAGAACCATGTAGGATCCTAAATCATCCGACCCACATAGGATCCTAAATCAACATACCCACATAGGATCCTAGTATATCATTAGACCCACATAAGATCCTAATATAGAAGACCCACGTAGGATCCTAGAGTAGTCCCACGTGGATTCTTAGAGTAGATCCAAGTGAGAATATTGAACAAAAACCCATAAATGATCCCAAAGAACAAACCCACATAAGATCCCTTTCTCATGTTACAACTAGCTACAGGGTTCCCACACTAAGCTCACCTTATTTCAGGATGGTCCACTCCTCAAGACCCAGGTCGAACAATCCAACTACCATGAATTCCCACAAATGAGTATCTCAAAGGAATTCTACATAAAAGGGGTTTTCTTCACAATAGGAAGTGCATCAATCAAACACCCAGTCTATAAGTTATTAGCCTTTTAGTCCCGAGGGGCTGTTTGGATTCGTCTTCAATCCAACCCATCTGTACACCAACATTATTGAAAACTCAAGTGGGGTATATCAAATGGACCATCTCGATCCATGTTTTCTGATGCCACAGATGGTTCTTCAAAAAGATGCATGTATCTCATGATATGGCCGAAAGAGGGAAAATGGTTGAAGTTGGTTTGGGTTGGTCCGACTTGGTCCAACCTGGGTCTGGCCCTGGGTCGGACTCGACGCACGGTATCCGACCCAGCCCACTGGGTCCGGCCCGACCCAACTATAGGGCCCGGACCATGGAGCAGCCTGCACCAAGCGTCATGTGGTGTGGTGACCCGCGGTGGGAGCCGGTCTATGGTGCGGAGGCCCGCGGTGTCGCCGCCCGCCGTGGCTGGCCTGACGGCCGTCCCCCTCCTCTGCGTGGCGCAGTCGTGCACCGCGCCTTTACTACTTGCCGTCAGTGATCTGAACGCTCTCCTCTCACTGCTATGGCACAAGGTTGTGGATCCTACACACTGGGCGGCGTAGACATGTGCCGCCATCCCCTTCATGCGGCCGGCCAGAGTACCGGCCGCTGCACTAGCTCTGCCACCACCGACGGTCCTTATCTCTTCTCCGGCAGCGCGGTTACGCCGCCACCATCTTTGCAGAAGGTCATGGTGCTGACGGCCTCTCTTGAGTCCCACTAGTTCCAATCCCCGACACCAGTTTCCATCCTCCTACACCATGAAGAACATTTCAAAATCCACAAGGGTTATGGAGTGGTCAGGCATCGTCCGATTGGCTCGCACCCTCCACGTTAGGGAGGTAGCAAGCAGCTCAATAATTCATGAATCATGAAGAATTTCAAGAATGGGTAAGGGGGTATTCAAAACAACAAACCCTACATCATGAGTGATGGTGATCACACGTTAGTGGATGTGGGTCGGTGTTCGTCATCCCCCACAACTGGCCTCTAATGACATCACTCAATCGTCGATCACCAGTTCATTTTTTCAGTGTCAGTCGTCACCTCCTACTAGTACCAGCTCTATCCTGCAAGGGTCTGACATCACTTCACTTTTTTATCACTTCATTTCATGGCGAAGTAGGGACAAAACCACTCCCCAAATTCCATATAAATAGGATAGGGTAATGGTGTTCAACATTTGTGGGACAAATGGATGCCCATTAATTAGAAACCTTCCTAATTCCACAATGGTGTAGTTACTTAGAATTGAAAGGTCATGCCATTTATTATCATGACATGTCACTGGTCCCATCTTACATATCATCCGTTCGAGGAATAGAATAAAAATAAAATAATAAGGGTATTTTATTTATTCTATTAAATGTAAAAAAACTAAATTTTTTTCCAGACCTACTATGGTCGAAGTGAAGGTCTCAAGTGAATATCGGTGCTACGAGTTCAACGATGTCCTCATATTTCAATTCTGAGCACCGGTTCAAAAGTTACAAATTGCCGATTGCACGTTTACTGAACATACACAAAAAAAAATTTGGAAAATTATTTACAGTCACCCTCAACCCACTCCGGTCAAGGGTAGGATTTTCCTAAGTGAAACATTCCCCAACAAACCCAACAAAACTATCATATTTCCGATCTATGTTACCATTTAAAAGTTATGGATTTCACAATAAAATCATTATCACTTAATTATTTTATTTATGGCCAAAAATTTTGTATCACTGGTGGCCCACGCCGACTAATGTTATTATCTTTATAAATGGAGTATTCCTTCACAAGTTCAGCGGTGGTCTTTGATTTTCAATCTAAGTTACCGTTTTTGAGTAATAAGAATTTTAAAAATAAAATAATTTATTTATTTATTTTATTTAAAATTATTCCATTTTTGGGTTTTCTCATAGGAGGCCCGCATCGACTCAAATTCATTTGCACCTAGAGTAAACCCCCTTCTTGAACACAACGATGCCCTCAGATTTCTGATATGAGTTATCATTTAAGAGTAATTACAATTTTTCAGGAAAACTACTTATGCGTGCTAATTAATACTAAACCAGATTTCGACAGATCATTCTATGAACTCTAGGACTCAGAATCACATGCTATTAGATTTCATGGTCTCGAAATAATACCATATAATTAAAATAAGATTATAAGGAATTTCTGGGACATTAAATTCTCCCCACCTTAGAGATTTACGTCCCCAAAATCCACAATAAAGGCAAAACAACCGAAAGAGGGTACTTAGCACAAATCTGAGTATCCTGCTTCCATGTGTTCTCTTGGAGGTTCCCGTTCTGCCTGAAAAAGCACAACTGAGGCATCGACTGCACATGAAGGTCCCAATACTGTTGATCCTCAATCTCTACTGGAACCCCCATAAACATTACCCCATCATCAAATTCCATCTTGCCGTGGTTGATGATGTGGGGTGGGTCATACACGTATATTCTCAGCTGGGATACATTGAAGACGTCATGCACCCTCTCCAACTGCAGTGAAAGAGCCAAGTTGTATGCTACCTTGCCTATCATCTGATATATCAGAAAATGACTGAAAAACCTTGATGATAATGTGATGCCTCAGCCAAAACATCATATTCCCTATCGAGGAGAGACTCACAAGAATATGTGGTCCCCCACCTAGAACTCCAAGTGTTTCCATATCGTGTCGGCATAATACTTCTTCCAACTCTGTGTACTCTTCACTTTCTAACAAGTGAGACATTGTGATACAATCTCTTCCACTGCTTCCTTCATACCTGACCATCAGTACTGATGTCAGAGATACTAATACATCTTCACCACACCAGGATTTACAGTCAGAGGAGATGTATAGGACTCCCTAAACACCACCTCCTATAGCACTACTGGTACCATGGTATGCCCTCTAAAGAGGATGACATGCTCCCCACCTTTATAAAATTCATTAGGTGGCTACCCTGAGGATATCTGAACATGTTGAGCCTCGCAGTCAGTGTCCCCATGCTGTGCCTCCCTGACTCACTGAAGAAGTGGGGGAGTGACTGTCAGAGATTGAAGATAATCTACTCCATCTGGATCCATGTAGGGTATCCACAAAGCGGCTAGATGCTCTGTCACCTCACTCAGTAGCTACAGGCCAGAACTCCTGATGGGTGAATCTTCTACCTCTTTCCCCTTCACATGAGTATATATTACCTCAAATTCATAGTCCTAGAGGAACACTAGACACTCCATTGGGAAATTAAAACTCAAAACTCCAACTTCCATGAGGGTATGGCTGACCGACTCTAGAGTGATTGGATGCACCCTCTTATGCATTAGTTTATCTTGTGCTGCCTGGGTTTCCTTTTTCTCTAACTAAATAAAACCTCATCCCAACATTGTAGATAAACCAAAACATTTTTCTTAATACAGTCAATCTGGGTATGAATTGTTGATGTTCAGTCATACCCATACTAACTTCATAAGGCCTCGACGCATCCACCAAGAGGATCCAACTGAAACTCTCACCTCAAGGGTCAAGTCACACTATTGGAGTTAGTGTGATTATCGAGTCTCCTCCCAAAGGTATCTCTAGACATGTGGGTCTAGTCAATAGTTTAACTGGAAACTCTAGGTCTTGGACAAGATTCATGGATGGAAGGAATGATTGGTACCTATGTAGATTTATACGGTAGCTAGTAGTAGACATAGACCATACATCAAATCATTCCTAGAGCCCTCGGGTCACACTCCTTGACCGCATGCAGCTACTCTCTTCCCTTGTCCTGCAGCTCCCTGTGCTTGGCAGGGACCATAATGGGGGGTGGTTGTAACATGTCGAAATGTACACCACCTCATGCAGATCCCCTAGCTCTGATTCCACATCTACAGCCCTACCAGTTTGACTATCCCTAACACCTCTTCTTCAAGAACCATTTTTACATGCCCAAGTCTCTAAGACTGGCACCAATTTTTTGTTTTCCCACTACTAAAATTCACTAGATGTATCCACTCAGCCGGAAAACATTCCACCACAAAGTTACTATCTAGCACCCCAATATATGTAGAAAATCATAGTGGAATAATATTGGCTCGGACATCCTTATGCACACTGTGCTCGAAAGTCCAAGCCCTGAAGCACTAATCGTATTGTATTCATCGTGTACTAGGAATTATCGGTACGTCTCGATGAATACTCACCTACCGACATGTCATCCTACCGAAGTTTTAGAAGCTCTAGAGAACTATCAGGCACCTTCTCAAACCAGTTCTCAGCCACCTGTGAGTCGGACTCACCTTGGATCCTGAGGGTTATCTGATGATAAATCACGCGTAAGGCACTAAGCCTATATGTGTCCTCTACAGGTACCACCTGATGTAACTGTTGACCAACGAGCAATGATATAGCTAAAACACTACCTGAAGGTACTATCTCGGGTAATGGTCCACATACCAAAGCCTCATCACTATGCAGACAATTCTCATGGTCACTCACTAAAAAAGACTAGTAGCTATGATCACCAACTACTCTAATAGTGTCTCAATTAGGTGAAAAACCCTAGCAACCGCCTCCAGCCAACCCTCAACTGTGTGGGAAACTCTCTCGCATAGAAACCTTGGAGGCCTCTGCTGCTGGAACTCGTTCAATGTGCTCAGTTAGTGTGCACCATCTGCCAGTGTGACTTGTGGTACCTGGTTCCCAACGGGTGGTGGTTCTACTGGTACACCACACGAAGGTGCCAACATAGTAAGATGGCCCTGCACCGGAGCCTCATCGCTCGGTGGGCCATCATCGTGTACTCTTTCAGAATCCTAGATGGATGTATACGTAGCGGCATCCTGATAAGGAACAGGTGTGCCACAGTCATTAAGATATTCCTGGTAAGATGAACCAAAGAAGCCAAAAAGAAATCCTTCCAAAACCCACACAATCCGTATTTTCGCGCGCTGCGTCCGAAATAAGAATTCAGAGTACCAGTCTATGAATACGTCGGCCACCGCACAAACACTGGATTCCATAAACTGAATACCTCAGTCACTACACTTAACATTATTTCCATGAAAAATACTAGAGTCCAATGTTCTACTGTAGTACCGAATCCTTTGATACCAATTTGTCCCGACCCGTCCCCCGGGGCCCGTGCCGTGACTACCCCAAACCATCCTTCCATAGGCCAGGGGCTGGAGGCTAGGACCAAAGGCATATTTCATAAAACAGGGAAGGCATTACCTTTATAAATTGTAAACTCATGCATCAAAGTACACAAAATGATATGAACATGAGTAAACTGAATAGTAAAAGGAGTGTGTATAGTAAGAAAAATGGGCCATAATACATGCCCAAATAGAAAGTACAAGAAAACTGAAAAGTACAAGTAAACTGAAACAGCTCCTGTGAACACCCGCCAAGCATCCTACCTGAAGGGTAGGTACTGATCTTCAATGGTTGTCTCTATGGAACAACATGTCTATTTTCTACCTTCGAGCTACCTCTAGTCTTGGCACCCTCGTCCCCTGTCAGTGTTGTCTGTCGTCTGCACGAAACACAACAAGGTGCGTGCGTATCCCTTGTAGGGGTGAGTAAAACGATACTCAGTAGGGACCCCAAGACCCTCAAAGGTCTCACAAAATACACAAAGGATAAAACACAAAGCATGAAAGAAACAGACAACCCTACAAAGGTATATGACTATACATATACCTAAGTTATCAATTATACCCATCTCATTCATGAGGAAACACAAGGGCCAACTCATTAAATCAAAGATCAAATGTTCCACGAAGGAAATAATACCACAAAGGTAACACCATGATGGTATGTACCACAAAGGTAACACCACAAAAAAATACCACAAAGGTATCATCACGAAGGAAAGTAGCACACAGGTTCGCCACACCCAAGAATACAACCAAGGTATTACCATGAAGGAAAGTACCCCACAGGTACACCACATAGAAGAATAACACAAAGGTATCGCCATGAAGGTATCACCACGAAGGGAAGTACCACATAGGTACCCACATAGAAGAATACCAAAAAGGAATCACCACGAACTTATGTTCCACACAAGGATGTCACACCGAATAATTACACAATGGTATCACCACAAAGGTAAGTACCACACAGGTACGTGACATAGAAGAATACAATAAAAGTATCACCGCTAAGAAAAGCACCACACAGGTATGACACACAGAAGAATATCACAAAAGTATCACCACAAAAGAAAAGGAATCAGCTTATAGAAGGTATAACATGGGTATGATAGTAAATATGGTTAGATGTAACTACTGAATCATCTTACTCTATCAAGAGTATGACCCACGTAATATCCTAAATCATCATACACACATAGGATACAAAATCATAAGACCCACATAGGATCCTAGTACATCATCAGACCCACATAGGATCAAAGTAGAGCAGACCCATGTAGGATCCTAGAGTAGTCCCACATGGATTCCTAGAGCATATCCAAGTGAGACTCTCGAACATAGACCCACAAAGGATCCCAAATAATAGACCAACATAGGATCCCTTTCTCATGTTACAGCCTACTACAGGGTTCCCACACTAAGCTCCCTTGATTCCGAGAGGGTCTAATCCTCATTCCACAAGTCAAATACTATAAATTCTATTAATTACCACAAATATGTATCCCAATGGACCACAATGTAAAAGGGGTGTCAACGCAATATACTGTGCATCAATCGGATTCCCGATCTATAAGTTATTAGATTTTTAGTCTCTAGGGCCCGGTTGTATTCTTGTTCGATCCAACCCAGACATACCCCAAAATTATCAAAAAATCAAGTGGGGTATACCAAATGTACCTTCTCAATCCAAGGATTCTGACGCCATAGACAGTTCATCAAACAGATGTCCGTAGCTCAAGATATGGCTGAAAGAGTGGAAAGGGTCGAAGTTGGTCTGGGTTTTGTCCGACTCGGTCGGACTGACTCGACCGGGGCCGACCCGACCCTATTTAGGTTGACCCTAACCGACCCGAAACTATTCGTGTTGACCCATCCCGACACAAACTGGTTCTGGTTGACCCAGACCTACCCCGGTCTGGCCCTGGGTAGGACCCAGCCCGCCGGATTCGACCCGGCCCGCTGGGTCCGGCTCGACCCACCGGCGTGCCCTAGCTTATGGAGCGGCCCGTGTTGGGTGGTATGTGGTGCGGTGGCCCATGGTGCGGCGGCCCATGATGCGGCGGCCCCCCGTGGCTGGCCAGACGGCCAACCCCCTCCTTCTCACGATGTGGTCACGCGCCGCACCTTCGCCGGCGGTAGGCCGCAAGCCGACCGCCCTCCTCTCTCCACCACGACACAAGGCCGAGGCTCCTGCATGACGGGTGAACCAGACATGCACCGCCATCCTTTTGTGCAATCGGACAGACTTCCGGCCGCAGCCCTTGCTCCACCGTGACCGACAGGCGCAACTCTTCTCCGGTGGCGCGGTTGCACTGCCACCATCTTCACGGACGACCATGGTGCCAGCTGCCACTCTCGAGTATCACCGGTGCCAATCGCTCACACCAGTCACCATCCTCCTCCACTGTGAAGAATGCCTCAAAACCCACAAAGTTTGCAGAGAGGTCGGGCTTTGTTCATTTTACCCACACCCTCCGCGTTAGGGGGGTAGCAAGAGGCTCAATAATTCTTGAATCATGAAGAATATCATGAATGAGTAAAGGCCGTATTCAAAACAAAAAACCCTATATCAAAAAATTATGGTGAACGCGTGTTTGTGGAAGCGGGTCGGGGTTAGTCACACCCTGCAACTAGCCTCCAACAATGTCACTCATTTTTCAATCTCTGGTTCGGGTTTTTGGTGTTGCTCATCACCTACCGATGGTACCGGCTCCATCCTCCAAGGTTTTGGCATCACTTCACTTTGTCATCACTTCATTTCTTGTCAAAGTAGTGCCGACACATCTCCTCAAGATATATATTAATAGGAGAGTTGAAGGTTGTTAAACGTTGATGGGATTAATGGTGTCCCATTAATTAGGAACATTTCTTAATCTCCAATAGTCCAGTTACAAAGATTTGAAAGGTCAATCCATTTATTGGCTTGAAACATCTGTGTTTCCCACCTTATCACTCGAATATTGGAGGAATAGAATAAAAATATCATAATAGAGTTATTTTATTTATTCTATTAAAAGTTCCAAAAACTGACATTTTCTCTGGACCTACTATGGTCGAAGTGAATGTATCCTTATGCTAATATCGGTGCTGTGAGTTCAGAGGTGTCCTCAGTTTTCAATTCGGAGAACAATTTCAAAAGTTAATAAACGTCGCTTGCACGTTTACTGAATGTACCCGAAACAAAGTTCAGAAAATAATTTACAGTCACCCTCGAGCCACGATGGTCAAAGTCAAGAATTAACTATATGAAAAATACCCTAATGAACCCTATAGTACTCTAAGATATCCAATCCGAGTAACCAATTAAATGTTATGGATTTTATAATAAAATAATTGTCACTTAATTATTTTATTTACAGCCAAAAATTAACTTTCCCTGGTGGCCCGCACTGACAAATGATAGTATCTACCTAACGAGAGTATACCATCACAATTTCAATAGTGGTCTTAGATTTTCATTCCAAGTTATAGTTTGTGAGTTATAAGCATGTTAAAAATAAAATAATTTATATAATTATTTTATTTACAATTATGCCTTTTTGGGTTTTCTCACAGGAGGCTCACACCAACTAAACATATGTTGTGCATAGGGTAAACCCGCCATCCTAAATGCAATGGTTCCCCCATATTTCTAATCCGAGTTAGCGTTTACAATTTATTCTACTTTTTTAGGAAAATTGATTATGCACACTAATTAAAACTTAACCAGACGTCGACGGATCATTCCGAGAACTCCGAACCTCAGAATCGCACACCGTTAGATTTCAATGTCTCAAAATAATTCCTTATAATTAACAAAAATTATACCTAATTTACAGGACATTCCATTTTCAATGAAGAAAAAAAATAGTATTTTCTTTTACGTGATATGATAATGTTTAGTATAAATATTTTTCCTTCATATGAAAACATATCAAGATATAGTGTTATGGGATAGAAATCCTGTCCAATTTGTAAAGAACAGAATTCATATTATCAATTATAGAATGGGAGAAAGACAGTGTAAATGGGACATCAATGATTTTTTCCAAATGAAAATCATTATCATAGATTGAAATAAAGAATTTAACAATTTAAAAGAATACTACCTTCCCCGTCATCCATTGTCAGATTAATAATATTAGAACAGTGTGAAAATTATTGATTTAGCTTTTAGAAAGAAAACATTTTCTAGTCTTTAATGAAATATTTGTAAGAAGTAGTCTATTTTTTTTCAAATTACCTTATGGGATATTTTTATAGAGAAAATATAACAAGGATGTTATAAATGTTGAGAAAAACTTATGTGACAATTAGATTGGAACATTGTTAGACAAAAATGGAATGTAAAAAAATATAGATTTCATGATTTATTGGACTTGTTATTAATTAGAATGCATATAGAGTTATCTCTCACTAAGAAAATAAATATAACATATTTACCTCTATCTTGTCACACATTAAGAAATACTGAAAAATGAATTTTTGTCACATTCATCATTGTATTAAGGAAACCATTTTTTTTAAATGTGAATAATTTGGCATCATTGAAGGATTGTAAATTAATAGGTAATAAATATCATGTATCCATTTATTAATTCAACAACTTCTTCCAGTAGAAATGCATGGTCTATTGTCGATAGCTGTCAGAAAGACTATCATTGGGTTATGTAATTTTTTCAAATCCATTTATAGAAATTCGTTGATCAAAATTTGTTTGATGAGTTGGAGAATGAATCAAATATTATTGTTTTTAACTTGAAATATATTTCCCACCTAAATTTTATGATATAATGGTTCATATGCTTATTCATTTGGTACACGAGATAAGAATATTTGGGTCTATTTATTTACGATGGATGTATCCATTTGAAATATATATGAAAATTGTGATGGGATATGATAAAAATCATTATCTACTAGTGGCCTTTATTATTCAAAAATATGTCTCGGAAGAGGTTATTATGTTCTGTACAAATTATTTTAATGAAGCTGAGCATATTGACCTCCCAATATCTTGACATATGAATGTTTATAGTTATGGTAGCAGGATTCAAGACTTAAAGGTAATGTTCCTTCAACGTGATGAAGTGATGTAAGAACATCTATACATTTTGAATAACATAGATGAGGTTTATTAATATATATCATCACATATTGCAGATTTAATGTTATGTAATTAGTAAAGAAACAAAAAGTTGTTGATAATTGAGCATAAGAAGATATTTGTTTCTTGGTTTAATGAGAAAGTAACCACACATATATCTGCATAAAATACAGTGTAGATATTTGAAGGGGGACCATCAATTAATGTGATCATACATTCTAGTTTTGATATTAATGACTACACATTTTACAAAAAATATTTGAATAATAGTAGTACCATTCAGAATAGTGGATTGATGGCCTTCACTGAAGTAATGAATTTATTCTATTACCAAAGATAAAAACCCTATTTCAACATCCATTCCATATTTTGTAGTTCTTGATGTCATGTGGGAAATTTATTATATTAAAAGTTGAGTCAACGTGTTTATGTGTAATTGGGATGATAATAATAGTGATGTGAAACATGATGAATATCGGTGTAAACCGGTTGATTTGAACTAATTTAATTACAATGAGGAACCATTTATCATGGTGACACATTTAAAGAAGGTATTTTATGTGATTGGTCCATTGAATAATCAGTGGTCTGTCGTTTTTCAAGGAAAAAGTTACTATTAGGGTGATTCAGATGATGCAAATGATGTTATTGATTTACATGAGCATTATTCATCTATTACATAAATTCCGAATGATTACATTGAGTCTACGATAGACATAGTGCATGTCGTACTTAATGATCATGATGAAGGCATGTTGGAAAAAACTAAGTTAGTCTCTTAATTTCTCTCGTAAATATTACTATTTTTTTATTTTTTTGAAACATACAAATGAATGAATCTTTTTTTACGTAAAATTTTTTGTCTTCCTTATATCTAAATATTCAGTTTTTTAATGATATTTATGTACAAAAAATATTATTATACAATCTTGTAGAAACGTCCGATACGAATATAGAGGACATGTTACCAAGATATATCTATTTTTTCATATTATTAAATATTTATTAGTATAATTATTTAATGAATGAAAGCCATTAATTTACAAAACAAATTGCAGAAAAATTGATGCATCCCCATCAAAGGATAACTCTTCTATTTTTTAGAAAAGCAGTGACATGAATTGGAAAACCAATTCATGTCCTATGGAATTTATTTAGTCCAAAATCCCATAAAAACAAGAGGTGTAATGAGCATACACTAGTAGGGATTAAGGGGTAAATATACTAGGATTAAAGAGAAAGACAAGACAAATTACCACTTTCAGCATGTACCATCAATAGGGTGGATACCGTATCAAAACATCCATGTAGAGATGGTGAAAAAGAGATGAATTACCTCAGAGAGCAGCAATGATCCAACACCAAAATTTCCTAAATATAAATTATTCTCATAAAATTATAAGGGATGTCATCCATTTCCTCTGATGTGTTACACTCTAATAAGTGTGGAGCCAAATGTGTGTCAATAAGTACCAGTCGAAAGAGCACCCTAATATTTTGAGCAACTTTAAAACATGACCATCAAGTTGAATTTCTATAAAATATCCAAGATATCCCTCTCATGCAACATTCAGGTAACAAAAAAAACAACATTATCAATCAGGTGACCAAATATGATCTGTTTCCTTATACACAACAAGTTCCTCAAGAATATATGGCTAGAGTAAGCCAACACTGGAGAATAATTTCTTACCATAATCTTGTATAAGTTTAGTACCACTACTGATTATGGGGAAATTAACATCCCTTATATAGAAACAACACAATGAAGACACTAAATGAATTAGTAGTATAATCTTTAAAAAAACAATGAACAAGCAGTCTTGGAGAAGTAACACTCAAAAGGGGGAATCCACATGAAGCCTTAAAAGGCTGTAATAAGTATGATCTTTTGGTATTACCTGTTTACCAAAACAATCACATACTCATGATTTTGGGAGATTACATATATGTTTTATTGATAATAATAATATAGCTAGCGCAAATAAAATTTAGTTTATCAGTTATTTATTAATGTAGAGCTATTTCAAAATTAGTATTTTATAACCTAATAGGATGTCTGTGGATAGGATAACAAAACAATAGCTTTTAGAGGTTGTGATGGTAAAATATTTTAATTGATTTCTTTTATCTCATTTTAGGAATATTAAATATTTACTTTATTCATTTATAGATGAAATATAATCTTTAGGAAAAAAATAAATTAAGAAAGTACATCTCTCTTTCACAGAGGTTCAATGGAGTGATTTTGAAACAAAAATGAAAAAATATGTTTCGGGAAAGAGATGGTTTGAAACCCCATTCCTTACATATCATTTTATAGGTGAAGAAACATAATAGATTTTTTGTGATATTCTTCATGCTGAAAAAACATCAGGTATGATAATTATTTTATATTTTAAAATTTATTTTATATTTATCTAATTACTTAGTATTTTTATATAACATCCCTTCATGAGATCCCATCAAGAGATCCAGTTGAGAAATGTGTACCCTCGTTCTTTATCACGTGGATGGAATCGTTATTTGGAGGACAAAATGATTGAAGAAAATATTGATGCATTAAGATATTGATATAGTAGTGGTTCAGAAGTGGTCCATTTTGGTCCTACGTCTCCTCCCACTCAACATGAAAAATGGAAATGAGAAAGAAAAGGGAACAATGAACAGTATCATATAGAAGAATCAAAGCAAGTAACTGATTAAAATGTGTGTAAATATTATTTATTTTTCATCAATTTTATTTTTTTATAAATTATAAATACTAATATGACATTTTCATTTTTCATTTCTGGATGAACTTCAGGAGAAAGAGACACATGGATCTTTTATCCTCGACGGTAGGATAGATATCCTAGCCACTGATTTAGGAATGGCAGACCCCCCCTGACATGTTAGAGGATATTGAGTAGGTGTTAGTATTAGGAAATATTTTTATCATTGTAAGAAATAAATAGACCCAAAAATAGAATCATTAAAAGCTCATCTAAAAGATATGAAATTGTATGTGAGTGATCAAATTCAAGCAGTAGGGCAGAATGATTTGTTAGAAAACATGGCAAGGCAGTCATAGTCTTCACACCCTTCCCATGTATATTATTTCATTGTTATAAATTTTTCTATATTATAAATTATTAACAAAAATATATCTTTTTCATTATTTATCCTTCCTAGCAAGCTCAGTCGGACTACGCTGCCCCATCATCATACTTTGATCCTCCACCTACTCAATCAGATAAAATGATATATTTTTTATTTTTCATCAATTATTATAATTTTTAAATTATAAATACAATTATAAAATTTTCATCTTTCATATTTCACAGCTAGCTCGGTAGGACTACCCTATACCGTCTTCCTACATCAATCCTCCACCTCCACGCTCAGACAATACCATATATTATTTATTTATTTTTATCAATTTTTCTATTTTTAAAATTTTGAAAACTAATATTATTTCCTCATTTCCCTGCCTTTCCATCCTTCTCACCCCTATTACCATACCGCATCTACCTACATTGATCCTCCACCTCCTCGATCAGACCAAACTGTATACACTAAGTTATTTGCTGGAGATCCTCATATACATATTATTGTGTTATACATGTTTTTTATAATATCATTATGTTCAATGATCATTGTTTATAAATTTATTATTAGTTTATATATATGAAAATTTAGATTGTGTAAAAACATTAAAAAGGAACACATGTCTATAATGAAACCAAACTCAATCCAATATATTGAAGTAAATGTAATTAATATTTATATTAGATTTTGTTCTTATTTTTTTCATATATATTGTTATTTATTATAAATTTAATGGTTTATAACTATAGTGTCATCATGAAAAATAACATTTTGACCGTGGTTATTATATTATATGATTTATGTACATGATAATAATAACTGGGAAAACTACTCAATTTGATATGGGTAATTATATTAATATTTATATATATTGTGCCATATTATTCTATTTTTTAATATCATATTTCTTAATGTTATTCTAGGAAATCAATGATTACCATTCTTATTCCAAAAATTAACTTACAAATATTTAATCTATTTTTTGAAGTATTTTTTATGTCTGATTAGGATTTGTGTAAAGTATATTTTAATTTTTATGAATAATATTACATATGGGTTCAAAAAATTAACTATTTTGATATAATTGGTGTGTGAAAATATAGATAATCAAATGAATGCTTCAAAAATAACCAAGAATGACCATGTATTAAATTTCATGTTTGTGTATTTTAATTATACTATATAACACAAATACATATATAATTTTTTAGTATTCAAGAAAAAAGCATATATGTTTTCGATTTTTAGTCAAGGATAAATATTTTTTTATTAATGTATAAAATTTTTGTATTACAGGTGTTTCTATTAATTTGGTTGTTTTATATTCTTAATTTTATAAAAAAAATATTTTTACATTCGGTGACAGATTTTAAAAATAAAAAACACCAAAAATAATAAAAAATATCAAGTTTTCGGTGCTGGTTTATTAATGAAACTGATGCTGAAATAGACTCAGGGAGGAGTTTCAGCATCATTTTTTTACAAAACGATGTTAAAAACCCTCTCGTGCTAGATTTTTTTGTCGTTTTGTATATAAAACATCCCCTAAACACTTAACCAAAATCATTTTTGGTGTCCGATTTGGGAAAAATGATGCCAGAAATGTTATTTTTTACATCGCCATTATATACATCAGTTAAAAATCAACATCAAAAATAAAAAATATTGATGTTATATCCTGTTTTTACCTAAGTGATGTTTTAGTATTCGTGACCTTGAAATAGGTTAGTGATTTCATGGGTTATATTATAATTACTATAGTATAATGCTTGTATGGATTTGTGGAATATATTTTATATCATGATATTTTATTTTTGGATTAATGAATTTTTTCATTATGGTTTTACGGTCATAAAGGTATTGACATATTTACAATTTATATTAAAGAAGATACATTATATTTTATGTTGAATATAATATTCATTTTGTGACCTTCCTTGAAAATTTCTAGTCATTGATTTTGGAAATACATATTTTGGTTGAGTATTAAGGATAAATATATAGGTAATTGATTAATTTGAATTTATTTTTTTTATTAGATAACTTTTTTCTATGAATTATGATTTTAGGAAATATTAGTGGAATATATCATTACACTTTATTTATCTTATGATTTGTTAATAGTTAATTTTTGTACATTATGCATAAAAAAATCCCCTTTGTTAATTTTTTTTGGGTTGAGTAATTGAGGGGAAATAATTCAAATTAAAACCAATGATAGAGATAACATGTTAATTTTCTAGTGTTCTCTATCATATGATTAAAGAAATTCCTAAAATCATGTAAAATGAATTTTAAACTAAAATGTTATACTATAATATTTATATTAGATAAATATAATTCCATATTAACTCAGCCCGAATTTATGGTTTTCATATCATGTACATAATATTCATCATTATCATTCTTGTTATTAAATATATATATATATATCCATATTAATCCTTGGTTTTCATTATTATCTTCTATTTACATGTTTTCATTTTAGATCAATGTTCTTATATATATGGAATTATGGTAATGTGTAAATCTTGATAAATTTTATACTTAGATTCATCACTTATCAAGAGGAAATTTTATGAACCCTTTTTTATATTGGGTTTACATAAAATGTATTTTCTAATGGAAAACTATTGATCTTGGATATCGGGATTAAACTGAGAGGATATAAATTATGTATGGCGGTATGATTTAACACATCAAGATTTTAAATATAGAACATCACATTTCATAGAATGTATGACATGAAAAACCAAGCACAAAATAGAATATAAATACCCGAGACATTATGTCAATTTTATTTTTAAATAAACTCGATCGTCTTGATATTTTATATTGAAAAAACACTATGTTTAAATGAAATTCCATACATTATAAAAATATTATTATTTAAACATGACCATCATAACGTAGTTGTCTTGTTGGTGGGTATGGATAGAAAACAATTATAGAAATTCTATGGTTCACACATGTCTATAAAATCAACGGTAGTCTATAAATTAAAAATAAAATAATAACTATTGGAATGATAAAGGAATGTTTTCTGAAAAAAAATATTCTATTCTAAAATTTGATTTCATCACCCTTTGGGAATATATAAAAAAAATAAATTTTTACCAATTAATTTTTTTTTTGAAAAATATATGGTTCATTTTTGAAATCCATATATAAGAATTATATTTGAGTTAGTTTTTAAAATTTTTTCAAAAGTTAAATATTTTGATGAATAAAGAAAATTATTGATTTTTTATTAATGATTGAATTTTAAATTATGTTATTTAAAGAGTAAAAATATATTTAATATGTGTATAAAATAAATATTAGTTAAATTATATTAAAATTTATTTAATTTCCGTTATTTTAAAATATTTCATATTTATATATGGTATTTTTTTTACCATTTCTATGTGTTTATTTGGAAAACCCATTTTTGATGTGTAAATTTAATGAATTTTAAATTATAATCTCCCCCATCATTTAATAGAATTTTTAAAAAAGAATTCCAATTTTTAAATCATCATAATTTATTTTATATCATGTTGTCAGGAAATTCATTCAATATAATTACAACAACTAATAATATTGTAACTAATGTTCTTATGTTTAAAATTATTTTTTTCATTACATGTGATTGTGTTAAAATTAATTTTTTGAATGAACATTTTTTTATTTTGTAAATTGTTTATAATAATTAAAATCATGGGGTAAAAATTATGTAATGATGATAATTTTATTTTCTGATTAATGGATAAATTAAAATGGTTAAAAATTATAGTTATCATACTAAAAACTAAAATGGTAAAAATAAATAAACAAAATTTGTAAGGAATAAATTCTAAAAAACATGTGTTTTTTTACATTTTAGGTGTTTCATGACCATATATGAAATAACATACAGTATTTATCAATTTTGATGTCACTTTGGGGGAGAGGGACTTCCCATTATTGAATAGATTTGGGTATTTTCAAAAACTCCAATCCTCGTCAAAAATAAAATTGAACTCACTCCCCTTAATTCATTATTACTCTAAATCAATTTGAGTCAACCAATTACTACTAAAATCCATCTATAACATATTTTTACAAATTTTATTATTGCTTTCATCCGACATTTCCATCCCTGTTGTCGTTAAAAATATATCCAAATGAGGGTTCTCTAAGAGAATGTAATCATCTTAACTATGATCTCCCACTATTTTCTGTTTTCCCCCTCCATAAATATTATATTAAATATTAAAATGTAATAATTATATTATTTAATATTATATTTATAGTGAAAAATATTAACATACTTTTGGGTAGGAGAAAAACGGGAAGGATGGAAAGAGGGGGGGGGGGGGATTGCCTTTTAAAAAAAGATTAACAAATTAAAATCAAAGTAAAGAATGCAGCGGAAATAAAAGAGGCAAGACACGCAATTGATAACGAAGTTCGGCCAAAAACCCGGCCTACGTCTCCGCTCCCAACTCAACCGTTGAGAGATTCCTACCGCTTGCTTTTCAATGGTTTTAGCAAAAACCCACTAGGCTTTGAGGTAGCACTAGGACCTATTACAGCTTGCTTTTGAATTGGTTTAGCAAGAACCCACTTGCTTTTAATGGTTGAGCAAGAACCCACTAGCCTTCTTACAGGTGAAGGCTAGCTCACCTATGACACAAGCCTTTTAAAAGGAAAGGCTTGAAGAAACCTCTTCACACCTTAGTGGTGATGTGAAACCCAAAAGAAAGAGGGATGAGAAAAGGTGTTGGGGTTTGTAGGCACAAACCCAAATTTAAACCTCAAAATAAATATACAATAAAAACAGTATTTGAGGAAGTCTTGGGCGCCTTTGATTGATTGGAGATGTTGAAGGCTGCTTCCAAGCTTCTTTGATGGAGCTCCTTGGATGTGGAAGTTGTTGGAGCAAAGGGGGTTCCTTTGAGGAAGTCCGTCGGAGGTACGCCAAAGATGGAAAATGTGTACGGTGGATTTGTATATGATCCGGTTAGTGTCCGGGGCTTCCTTGGCCTTTATTTATAGGCATGGAACCCTTGGGGAGTCTTTGGAGCCGTTGTAATGGGCCTCGGAGCCGTTGGAGGCCAAATGGGAGTTGACTGGTCAAAGCCAAGAGCTAGTTTGACTGGGCTACCGGCTGGCCGGTGCAGGGCCACCGGCTGGCCGGTGCCTTGGTTGTTGAGAAGGCCTTCTGCCCAGGCAGCACCGGCTGACCGGTGCCAGAGCCACCGGCTGGCCGGTGGGCAGACAGTAGCTGATTCTTCTTTTCCAGGCAGCACCGGCTGACCGGTGCCAGAGCCACCGGCTGGCCGGTGGGCAGACAGTAGCTACCACTGTTTGTCTGGATGCCACCGGCTAGCCGGTGACAGAGCCACCGACTGACCGGTGGAGGCTGGCAGTGGGCATTGCCTCTGCCAGGTCCACCGGCTGGCCGGTGCTATCACACCGGTTGGCCGGTGGACTGAATTTCAGTCCACTTCCTGATTCTTTCTTGGGCCATTTTCTTGGCAACCTTGTGCATATCATTCAAAAACACTTCAAACAATATTAGAAAAATAATAAGGTGATTGTGATCATGAAAATCAAACAACGAGGGGAACGAGAGGTACAACAATCTCCCCCTATTTTGATGATCACAATCACCAAAACAAAAAAAGTAAAAACAAAAATGAAAGACATGCTTAAAGGATAAAGAAAGTAAATACTAAGGATGATCAAAAGGATTCTCCCCCAATCAATCAAGAATTTCTCCCCCTTTGTGATTATCAAAATAGCATGGGGCATAAAACTTGATTGAGGGAAAATGTTGAAAAACAAGATGGAGATTTGAAAAATCAATTGAGATTTTTGAAATTGAAATGAAAATTTGAATAACAGTTTGAATTGAAAGTTTTGAATCAAAAACCAATTGAAATTTGAAATTCGAAACCAAATGAAATTTTTGAAATTGAGAGTTTTGAATCAAAAAAGAATTGAAAATTTAAATTGAAAAATGAATCGAAAGAGATTTTTAAATTTAAGAAAATTTCTCCCCCTAAATAAAACAAAAGATCATCGGGGAAACGAATCTATTTTTGGCCCGGAGAGACTTGCCAAAAGGGATTTTTCAATCCAAATTTGTTTCATGGCGGGTCTTCTCCTATAAAACTCGTCCGAATAAAAAAAATATTTGGGTTGACCGTACCGGGCATTTTTGCAATCACACTCATAAATGAGGTGCCCGGGTTTCTTACAATAATTACAAAATTTAAAACAAGAGCTCCCCCTTACAAAAACAGTTGGAGCAGGGGAGGAGGAAGCTTGGTTGGTATAGCCAAGTCCATTGGTGGTTCTAGAAACACGTTGAGAACCAAGGAGTTTTGAAAGGTTTTGTTCTCCGTTGGTGAATTTAGCAAGAGATTCCCTTAGATCCTTAATGGTTGATTCCAAAGAATCAACATTGGGGAAATTTTGGATTTTTAGGGAGAGTTCCTCCTTCTCTTTAAGAAGTAGTTCTTTTTCGGAGGAGAGTTTTTTGAAATTCTTTTTCAAAGAAACAAATTTAGAAGAATGTTCATGAAAACCATTTTCTAATTGGTCTCTAGCATGTTGGAGTTCTTCATATGATAAATTATTAAAAGAATTAGAAGAACTAGAGGAGGAAGAAGAGTCGGAAGATGATACCTCATGATTTACCATTAGGCATTTTTTACCTTGGTCGCTTGAGGAGAAGGAGGAGAAGGAGGAGCTATCACTCCAAGATGCCTTTGAAGCCTTCTTCTTTTTCTTCTTCTTGGCCCTTTTCTTGTGAAGTGGGCAAGCGGGTACGGATTTTACATTGGGTTCTTGCTTTTGAGCGGGTTCTTGCTTTGGAGCCTTGCTAGTACCTTCATGGGTTAGCTCTAAATATTTCCAAATATCATAAGAGGTAGTGCAAGAAGAAATACAATTAAAAACATTACGGTCAAGACCACAATGAAGAGCGTTCATGGCTTTGCCATCAAGCTCAAAATAAGCAATGTCATTGGGGGTCCATTTAGACTCATCGGAAGAAGTGAGGGTAAAAACATGCATAACAATTCTAAAAATAGGATAGCCAATACTTTTAAGAAATGTGGTCATGCGGGTTTTCCAAAAACTATAGTCGGTTCCATCAAACAATGGAGCACGACCCAATGAATGACCTTCGAGGGTTGGAGAAGAAGAAGTGGTAGAAGCCATCAAAAAAGGATCTTAAATTTGAAACCGGTTAGGGTATTACTCAAATTTTCCCATTGATACCAATTGTTGGGTCGGAGAAAAACGAGAAGGATGGCAAGAGGGGGGGGGGTGTGAATTGCCTTTTAAAAAAAGATTAACAAATTAAAATCAAAGTAAAGAATGCAGCGGAAATAAAAGAGGCAAGACACGCAATTGATAACGGAGTTCGGCCAAAAACCCGGCCTACGTCTCCACTCCCAACTCAACCGTTGAGAGATTCCTACCGCTTTCTTTTCAATGGTTTTAGCAAGAAACCCACTAGGATTTGAGGTAGCACTAGGACCTATTACTGCTTGCTTTTGAATTGGTTTAGCAAGAACCCACTTGCTTTTAATGGTTGAGCAAGAACCCACTAGCCTTCTTACAGGTGAAGGCTAGCTCACCTATGACACAAGCCTTTTAAAAGGAAAGGCTTGAAGAAACCTCTTCACACCTTAGTGGTGATGTGAAACCCAAAAGAAAGAGGGATGAGAAAAGGTGTTGGGGTTTGTAGGCACAAACCCAAATTTAAAGCTCAAAATAAATATACAATAAAAACCATATTTGAGGAAGTCTTGGGCGCCTTTGATTGATTGGAGATGTTGAAGGCCTCTTCCAAGCTTCTTTGATGGAGCTCCTTGGATGTGGAAGTTGTTGGAGCAAAGGGGGTTCCTTTGAGGAAGTCCGCCGGAGGTACGCCAAAGATGGAAAATGTGTACGGTGGCTTTGTATATGACCCGGTTAGTGTCCGGGGCTTCCTTGGCATTTATTTATAGGCATGGAACCCTTGGGGAGTCTTCGGAGCCGTTGTAAAGGGCCTCGGAGCCGTTGGAGGCCAAATGGGAGTTGACTGGTCAAAGCCAATGGCTAGTTTGACTGGGCTACTGGCTGGCCGGTGCAGGGCCACCGGCTGGCCGGTGCCTTGGTTGTTGAGAAGGCCTTCTGCCCAGGCAGCACCGGCTGACCGGTGCCAGAGCCACCGGCTGGCCGGTGGGCAGACAGTAGCTGATTCTTCTTTTCCAGGCACCACCGGCTGACCGGTGCCAGAGCCACCGGCTGGCCGGTGGGCAGACAGTAGCTACCACTTTTTGTCTGGATGCCACTGGCTGGCCGGTGACAGAGCCACCGGCTGACCGGTGGAGCCTGGCAGTGGGCAATGCCTCTGCTAGGTCCACCGGCTGGCCGGTGCTATCACACCGGTTGGCCGGTGGACTGAATTTCAGTCCACTTCCAGATTCTTTCTTGGGCCATTTTCTTGGCAACCTTGTGCCTATCATTCAAAAACACTTCAAACAATATTAGACAAATAATAAGGTGATTGTGATCATGAAAATCAAACAACGAGGGGAACGAGAGGTACAACACATACATGGATACTACATCATGTTTGATTAATATTTAGTACATTTCAAAAATACATGCCCGAGGACCATAATATTTTAGTGTCTTTGAGAACAAGGAAACAAAATCATTTATCCAGGGGAATTATCATCAACATCTCCCATAAATAAATAATCATTTAAAACATCTACCTAAAACATTTCATCATAACCTGGGTAAAGGAATCATAAGAAATGGATGATCTCAAATGCTAAGTGACGGTAAACATGGGAGATATGTAGGCATAATCATTACCATAAGGATATGAGAACATGATCACAAAAATAGAAGATGATACCCTTAATATCGAAGATCATATACATGAATCAGTGAATAAATAATTTCATTTCATAAGACATGAATCATAAGTAAATAATGAGCATATTCCATGAAATCATAACATAGGAACATAAAATGGAATTATGGTAGACACTTTAGAATATAATATTATTACCATAGTAGCAAAGGCATTGCTTCTAATAGAATCTTGGTAGTATGATTTTATTCTCCATTCGATCATGGTATTCATGGTCCACTCCGGGGGCAACATAATTGCATGAGTTCACTCCTCATAAAATCTTTGTTGTCATGGTCCACTCCAATGGCCATCATAGCAGTCAAGGTTTATTCCCAATGTCATCTATTCTAACTCATGAGTTTAAATATTTAACCAATACATTTAAGGGAGATATAGGTCCCACCCAAATCACAACAAAATCATATGTACATGTTCCACAAGATCATAAAAAAACATATCATAACCCAAAAAATGAAATGGGTATTATTGACATATAATCATATCAATCCTATTGGAAAAAGATAGGTTTTGTAATCATTTAATCTAAACATGTCCCATGAAAAAGAATTGGTTTTCAAACCCATATGAATCATGAAATGGAAACATGTTTCATAATGACCGTGATATTAAGCATATCCTATTTATAGAAGTAATATGAATGGATATTATAGATTGCCTCTTAATAGGGAATGAGAAACATCAAAAGATGTCATGTTATATGAGAAATAATTTTTAAATAACTTTTAAAATGTTTCTTCAAAAAATATTCTTTATTATTTTAAAAATGATTTTTAAAACATAAAGAAATTTGATAATAATTTTATTTTAAAATAATTTTCTTCCAAAATTCCATTAAAACATATAATAAAAAATTTAAATCATTTGAATAAAATTCTTTTAATGCATATATAATAATCATTACAAAAATTTAAAAACCATTTTCTTTGAAATTTCATTGAAATCATATAATGAAAGATTGAAAATGTTTTGTAAGACATTTATTTGAAAATATTTTGAAAACATAAAAATAACTATTATGAATATGTATAAGTATATGTAATTGGATATAATTTTAAAAAATATAAATAAATATTGAAAATATTTTGAAAACCATTATCCATGAAAACCTATAAAATAGACTTGAAAACAATTTGAAAACAATTTTTATTGAAAAATTATCAATCGGCCTTGATAAATTTATGAAATTATTTTTCTTAAAAACATATAGAAGTAACTTGAAAACATTTTTAAGAACACTAAACATATTAATATAAAAAATAAGCTTCATATAAATTATGGCGGGTACATTCAAACATTTCAAACAAGGTAAAATGAATATTTCTTTTTTCACGGTAAAAATGATAAAAAAAATGACCTGACCGGAAAGCCCCAAGAGGATTAAATTGAAAATTGGTAAAATAAAAAAGTCTAAAAATTTATTTTTAATTATCAATGGAGATTATAATAATATTCTTATAATATGTTTTTAGAAAACATGGTTTTGAAATAACATTTATTTTCAACCGAATAAATGGTAAAGATTAGATTTCCTAAAAACATTCTTAACTATCTTATATACCAAAGAATATAAAAATGGTAAAAATACATTATTATATTATGAATATATAAGGGATAATAAATTTCATGAATTTTATTGAGTGACGGATAATAATATTTTATCAAATAAATAATTAACATAAAGAATATCAAAAGCAATGAGATTGTTTCAACAAACTCTTATAACATAGTAACTTAGTTTAAAAATATTCATGTATGAAAAAGGAAAATAAGTGAATCATAAAATATTATTAAAATATGTAAATTAATGGTATGACAACTAAAATAAATGTATATACAACTCAAAAGAGAATTTAGGTGCGTAACTAAAAATGAGCCTCAACGAAAGAAAATTAAGATAATGCTATTTTACCAATTTGGTAACTTTTGAAACATAACCCCCATTAAAATAAAGTCATAAAATGGATACATGAATTGTAATAAATTTATGTATAATATACATATAATAAAATCATGGGAAGTATATACATCACAAAAAAGGAAATAGTTAAGAACATAGCATGAATCTCATTGAAATAGAAAGTGATATGAATCCCCCTTACCTTGAGTCTTGACTCTTGTATTACTAGTTCAATACACATGTTTAATAAATATAAAATTGTCATAAATATGTTACATAACCATATTCTTATATATAAAACCATATATGGTTTTATTATAGAAATTTATTACTCGCTTATTAACCATCCTATTTTAAGGTTTCACATCCTGTATTCTGTTTGTTTTCGTATGTGTCTTAATTTGTTATATTGTAGGTTCTTGTACATATATCATTGTTCAATAATGTAAACCATTATATATATATATAATTTACATTAAATATTTTTTTGTTATAATAATCTATAAAATATATACGTATAAAGTCGAATACTCTGTTCACGGAGACTGTAGGTCTAATACAGGCATGAATGCTATTTTTGTTTAATAGTCGTTTAGAGAGAAAGAAAGTAAATGACATATATCTATATATAGGTATATATTTGTGTGTTTATGTATAAATATATATATATATAATCATTACATTAGATTTTTGTATATCATATATATCATATATATTCATTAAATCCATCCTTAATATATTCCATGTAACATGTGAAAGAATCACATCACTCTGAGGGGGGAGGTAGTCAACAATTTGTCAAAAAATATTATCATATTAACCCAAAATAGGTGAAGATACATGGTAGAAATTTTTTGATAGCCATCATGATGAAAAACTTTAGATATGATAATTATGTTATTTTTTAAAATTTATTTTATGTTTATCTAATTACATAGCAGTTTATTTTTTTATATAACATCCCTCCATGAGATCTAATCAAGACATCCAGTTGAGAAATGTATACCATAATTCTTTATAATGTGAATGGAATCTGTATTTGGAATAGAAAAGGATTGAAGAAAAATTTGAAGCATTAAGATATTGATATGGTAGTGGTTCAGAAGTGGTCCAGTTTGGTCCTACATCTCCTCCCACTCACAATGAAATATGAAAACCGACATGAAAAAGGTATGATGAATAGTATCATATAGAGGAATCTAAGCAAGTGGATGATAAAATTGTATGTAAATATTATTTATTTTTTATCAATTTTACTTTTTAATGAATTATAAATACTAATATAACTTTTTAATTTTTCATTTCTGGATGAACTTCAGGAGAAAGAGACACAAGGATCTTTTACCCCCGATGGTAGGATAGACATCCTAGCCACTACATTAGGAATTACAGAACCCCTCACGTGTTAGAGGATATTAGACGAGTGTTAGTATTAGGAAAGATTTCTGTCATTGTAAGAAATCAATAGACCCAGAAATTGAATCCTTAAAAGACTAGAAAAAAATATGAAACAATATGTGAGTGATCAAACTCAAGATATAGTGTAGAAGGATTTGTTAGAAAACATGGAAAGAAAATCATAGTCTACCCACTCTTCCTAGGTATATTATTTCATTGCCATAAATTTTTCAATTTTATAAATTATGGACACAAATATAAATTTTTCATTTTTCATCCTTCCCATCTAGCTCAGCCAGACTACACTGCCCCATTATAATACTTTGATCCTCCACCTCATCACTCAGACAAAATGATATTTTATTCATTTTTCATCAATTATTATTATTATTTAATTATAAATACAAATATAAATTTTTCATTTTTCAGCTTTTCCAGCATGCTCGATAGGACTACCCTACACCATCTGCCTACATCAATCCTCCACATCCTCACTCAGACCCTACCATATATTATT
Organism: Viscum album; assembly: GCA_963277665.1. Lineage (NCBI taxonomy): Eukaryota > Viridiplantae > Streptophyta > Magnoliopsida > Santalales > Viscaceae > Viscum > Viscum album. The sequence continues at coordinate 1,092,629,281 of OY728130.1, forward strand.
TATTTATTTTTATCAATTTTTCTATTTTATAAATTATGAAAACTAATATTATTTCTTCATTTCCATACCTTCCCATCCTTCTCACCCCTACTTCCATGCCCCATCGACCTACATTGATCCCCCACCTCCTCAATCAGACCAAACCGTATACAATGAGTTATTCACTAGAAATCCTCATATACATATTATTGTGTTGGGTATGTTTTTTTATAATATCATTATGTTCAATTATCATTGTTTAGACATGTATTATTAGTTCATATGTATGAAAATTCAGTTCAGGGAAAAAATTTAACAAGGAACACATGTCAATAATGAAACCAAATGCAATCCAATATGTGGAGGTAAGGGTAATTAATATTTATATTAGATTTTATTCTGATTTTTTTCATATATATTGTTATTTATTATAAATTTAATGATTTATAACTATATTTTCATCATTAAAAAGTACATGTTGAGTGTGGTTATTATATTATGTGATTTATGTATAAGATAATCACAACTGGGAAAACTACTGAATTTGATATGGCTAGTCATTTTAATTTTTGTATATTTTTTCCATATTATACAATTTTTTAATCTCATATCTGTTAATGTTATTTTAGGAAATAAATTATTAACATTATTATTCCCTAAATTAACTTACCCATATTCAATCTATTTTTTTGATGTGCTTGTTATGTCTGATTTGGATTTTTGTAATGTATATTCTAATGTTTATGAAAAATACTACATAAGGGTTCAAAAAATTAACTATTTTGATATAAATGGTGCGTGAAAATACTGATAATCAAATGAATTCTTCATCAATAACCAATAATGATCGACTATTAAATTTCATGTTTTTTTATTTTAATTATACTTTATAATGCAAATACATAGATAATATTTTTCTGAACTTGATAAAAGCTTGTAGGTTATAGGTTTTTAGTCAATGATAAATATTTATTGATTAATGTATACTATGTTTTTATTACAGGGGTTTCTATTAATTTTGATGTTATAAATTATGAATTTTATAAAAAAATATTTTATCTTTCGGAAATGGTATATAAAAATAAACAACACCAAAATTTTAAAAAAGATCAGGTTTTCAGTGCCAGTTTATTAAAGAAATTGATGCTGAAATAGACTCGAGGTGGGGTTTCAGCATTGGTTTTCAACAACCCCATGCTGAAAACCCTCTCGTGCTATATTTTTTTGGGTATTTTTGTATATAAACAATCCCCTAAACACTTAACCAAAATCAATTCTGTTGTCCCATTTGGAAAAAATGATGGTGAAATGATAATTTTTATGTCTCCGTTATAAACACCTGCTAAAAATAAACGTAAAAAAAATACGAATTTTAAATCCTATTTTTACCCAAGTGATCTTGTAGTATTGGTGACCTTGAAATTGGTTAGTGATTTCTTGGGTTATGTTAAAAATTCTATAGTTTACTGCATATATGGATTTATGGAATATATTTTATATCTTGATATTTTATTTTTGAGTTAATAAATGTTTTCATTAGGGTTTTAGGGTCATCAATGTATTAACATATTTATAATGTACATTAAACGAGATACATTATATTTTATGTAGAATAGAATACTCATTTAGTGACCTTCATTCAAAATTTTTGGACATTGATTTTGGAAATACATATTTTGGATGAGTATTAAGGATAAATATATAGTTAATGGATGAATTTAAACTCATTTTTATTATTGGATAACATATTCCAAGAATTATAGTTTTAGGCAATATTGGTGGAATAGATCATTACACTTTATTGATCTTATGATTTGTTAATAGTTAATTTTTTTTCATTATGCATAAAAAATCCCCATTTATAAACATTTTTGGGTTGAGTAATTAAGTGGAAATAATTCAAATAAAAACCAATGGTAGATATTACAAGTTAATTTTCTAGTGTTCTTTATCATATGATTACAGTAATTCCTAAAATATATTAAAATGAAATTCAAAAAAAAGTTATAATATAGTCTTTATATTAGATAAATCAAATTCCATATTAACTCATCCCTAATTTATGGTTTTGATATTATGTACATAATATTCATCATTACCATTCTTCTTATTAAATATCTATATAAATCCATAATAATCCTTTGTTTTCATTATTCTCTTCTATTTCCATGTTTTCATTTTTAGTCAATGTTCTTATATATGGGATTATGGTAATGTGTAAATCTGGATAAATTTTATACCAAGTTTCATCACTTATCTAGAAGAAATTTTATGAACCCTTTTTTATTTTGGGTTTACATAAAATGTATTTTGAAATGTCAAACCATTGATTGTGGATATCAGGATTTAATTGAGAGGATATAAATTATCTATGGGGGTATGATTTAACACGTCGAGATTTTATATATAGAACATAATGTTTCATAGAATGTACGACATTAAAAGACCAGAAAAAAAATAATATAAATACCTGAGACTTTATAACATATTTATTTTTACATAAATTCAATCTCTTTGATATCTATTTATGAAAAAAACAGCATGTTTAAATGATATTCCATACATTATAAAAATATTATTACTTAAACATGACCATCATAACATATAGGTCATGTTGGTGGGTATGGATATAAAAAATTTATAGAAATTCTAAATTTCACACATGTTTAAAAAATCGAAGGTAATTTATTCATTAAAAATAAATTAATAAATATTTGAATGAGAAAAGAATGTTTTCTTAAAAAATGTATTATTATAAAATTTGGTTTCATCACCCTTTGAGACCATATATAAAAATAATTTTTTACCAATTTATAAAAATTATTTGAAAAATCTATGAATCATTTTTGAAATCAAAATATAAAAATTATATTTTGGTTAGTTTTTTAGAATTTTTCAAAAGATAATTTTCTTTATGAATGATGAAAATTAATGATTTTTATTAATGATTTCATTTTACGTTGTGTTATTTAAAGAGTAAAACTATATTTAATATGTGTATAAAATAATAATTAGTTGAATTATATTAAAATTTATTTAATTTCAGCTATTTTAATATATTTCATATTTATCTATGATAAAATTCATTTTACCGTTTCGATGTGTTTATTTAGAAAACCCATTTTTTTAACGTGTCAAAATGATGAATTTTAAATTATAATCACCCACATAATTTAATTGAATTTTTAAAAATAGTTTCCATTTTTTAAATCATAATAATTTATTTTATATCGTGTTTTCAGAAAATTATTTCAATATAATTACCAAAACTAATAATATTCTAACTAATGTGATTATGTTTAAATTGAATTTTTGTGCATTACATATGATTGTGTTAAAATTAATTTTTAGCATGAATAGTATTTTGATTTTGTAAATTGTTTATAATATTTAAAATCATTGGGTATGAAATATCTAATAAGGATAATTTTATTATCATATTAATGGATAAATTAACATAATAAAAATTATATTTATCGTACGAAAAGATAAATGATAAAAAGAAATAAACAAAATTTGTAAGGAATAACATCTAAAAAATTGTCTTCTTATATATGAGGTGTTTCATTACCATATAAGAAATAAAATACACTATTTATCAGTTTTGGAGTCACTTTGGGGGAGCGGGACTTCCAGTTATTGAATAGATTTGGGTATTTACAAAAAAATCCAATCCTCGTCAATAATAAAACAGAAGACACTCCACTCAATTTATTATTACACTAAATCAATTTGAGTCAACCAAATACTACCAAAATCATCTATAAAATTATTTTACAAATTTTATTATTGCAGTCATCCCACATGGACATCCCTCTTGTTGTTAAAAAGATATCAAAACGAGGGTTCTCTAAGAGAATGTAATCTTCTTAACGATTCTCTCTCTCTCTTTTCAGTTTTTCCACTACTTAAATTTTTTATTAAATATTGAAATATAATAAATATATTATTTAATATTAAATTTATAGTGAAAAAATATAAACATACTTCGATTCTACATCATGTTATATTAATATTTAATATATTTCAAAAAAATATTCCAATGGACCATAATAGTTTAGGGTCATTGATAACAAGGAAACAAAATCTTCTATCCTATGGAATGATATTAAACATCTACAATAAACAAATAATACTTTAAAACTTCTACCTAAAACATTTCATCATAACCTGGTTAAAGGAATCATAAGAAAATGGTGAGCTGAAATGCTAAGTAAAGATAAACATGGGAGATTTGTTGGCATAATCATTACCATAAGGATAGGAGATCATGACCGCGATAATAGAAGAAAATAACATTCATATCCAAGATCATATATATGAATCCTGGAATAAATGATTTCATTTCATAAGAAATGAATCATAAGTAAATAATGAATATATTCCATGAAAGCATAACATAAGAACATAACATGGAATTGTGGTAGACACTTAAGCAAATAATATTTTTTCAATTGTAGAAATGGAATTTCTTTTAATATAATCTTGGTAGTACGATTTTATTAACCATTTGATCATGGTATTCATGGTCCACTCCCATGGGCAACATAATTGCATGAGTTCACTCCTCATACCATCTTTGTTGTCATGGTTCACTCCAATGGCTATCATAGCAGTCAAGGTTTATTCCCAATGTCATCTATTCTAACTCATGAGATTTAAATATTTACCCAATACATTGGAGGGAGGTCTAGGTTCCACCCATATCACAATAAAATCATATGTACATGTTCCACAAGATCATAAAAAATCATATAATAACCTGAAAATGAAATGGGTATTATAGACCTATAATCATATCTAACTTTTTGAAAAAATATATGTTTCATAATAATTTAATCTAAACATGTCCCATGATAAAGATGTCGGTCTCAAACCCATATGACTTATGAAAGGGAACCATGTTTCATAAAGACCTTGACATTAATCGTAACCTATTTATAGAAATAATATGAATGGATCCTTCAAATTTCTTCTTAAAAGGGAATAAAAAACATCAACAGATGTCATCTTATATGGGAAATAATTTTGAAATAACTTTTAAAACGTTTCTTGAGAAAAATATCCATTATTATTTAAAAAAATGATTTTTAAAACATAAAACCATTTGATAATAATTTTATTAGAAAATAATTTTCATCCCAATTTCCATTAAAAAATATAATGAACAAATTATATAATTTGGATAAAATTCTTTGAATGCATAAAAAATAATCATTAAAAAAATTGAAAACCATTTTCTTTGAAATTTCATCGAAATCATATAAAGAATGATTGAGAATATTTTGTAGGAAATTTATTTGAAAATAATTTGAAAACTTATAAATAACTATTGAAAATATTTTTAAATATATTCTATTGTATATAATTTTAAAAAATATAAATCTATATTGAAATTTTTTTGAGAACCATTTTCCTTGAATACTTATAAAATAAGCTTGAAAATATTTTTAAAACCAATTTAATTGAAAAATTATCAATGGGGCTTGAAAAAATTATGAAATTATTTTTCTTAAAATCATATATAAGTATCTTGAAATCATTTTTAAAACCAATAAACATAAAAATATGTAAAATAAGCTTCATATAAATGATGGTAGGTAAATTCCTACATTTTGTACAAGGTAAAATAAATATTGTTTTTTGATGGTAAAAATGATAAAAAAATGACTTGATCGGAAAGAGAAAAGAAGATTACATTGAAAATTGTTAAAATATAAAAGGGAAAAAAATTATTTTTAATAATAAAAGGAGATTATAAAAATATTCACATATTTGCCTTTCAGAAAACATTGTTTTGAAATAACATTGATTTTTGACCGAAGAGATGGTAAAGACGAGATTGCCTAAAAACATTCTTAACTATCTTATAATCCAAAGAGTGGGAAAATGGTACAAATAAATTATAATATTATGAATATATAATGTATAATAAATATCTTGAATTTTATTGACTTATGGATAATAATATTTTATCAAATAAATAATAAACAAAAATAATGTCAAAAGAGATGATATTGTTTCAATAAACACGTATAACAAGGTAACTTGGGATATAAATCACTATGTATGAAACAAAAATAAGTGAATCATAAAATATTATTAAAATAAGTAAACTAATGATATAATAACTAAAATAAATGTATGTAAAACTCAAAAAATAATTAAGGTGCCTAACTGGACATGAGTCACAAAGAAGCAAAACTGAGACAAACCTATTTCACTGATTTGGTAACTTTTGAAACATAACCCCCATTAAAATAAACTCATAAAAAGGATATGTGAATAGTAATAAATTTATTTATAATAATCATATAATAAAATCATTTGAAGTACATACACCACACAAAATAAAATCATTGATAACATAGCATGAATCTCATTGAAATACAAAGTGATATGAAGTACCCTTACCTTGAGTCCTGACTCCAATCTTACAAGTTCAAACCACCTGTATAATAAATATTAAATTATTATAAATATTTTACAGAATCATATTCTTATTTCTAATACCATATATGGTTTTATTATGTCCATGTATTACTCTCTTGTTAATCATCCTATTTTAAGGTTTGACTTCCTGTATTCTCTATGTTTTCGTATGTGTCCTAATTTGTTATTATGTAGGTTATTATACATATATCATGATTCAATAATGTAAACCCTAGTATATATATATATATATATATATAATTTTCATTAAATACCATTTTTATTATAATAATCTATAAAATATATACATATGAAGTGGAATACTTTGTTCATAGAGACGATAGGTCTTATATACACATGAATGTTATTTCTGTTTAATAGTCATTTAGAGAGAATGAATGTAAATGACATATATCTATATATAGGTATATATTTGTTTGTATATGTATAATTATATATATAATTATTAAATTAGATTATTATAGCATATATATCATATATGTAACGACCCAATGTTTTTAATGGAAATTCCCTTCTTATAAATATGACATAAAATAACATAATAATGAACTACTAAGTGATAAGTGACCTATAAACATAATTTTTTCACTTCTATGTCTGCAATTTTGAAAATATCACGTACATAGTCGTGTTCATGGTGTTTTTTGGTGTCTGATAAGAAAAACATAATTTTTTGTGAAGAGTAACCTACCCTAATTAATAGTAACATTCCCTTAGAAATAGTGATATACCCTAATGAATATTAACCTCACCTATGACAGTATAAAAAAAATATTCATGTTGGAAGTACAATATACCTATGTTTTAGAATGAGTTAATGCATGTTTTTAAATATGGATTTTGATAATAAATTATGATTTTAATTAAATATTGAAATAATCATATTTTGAAAATTATTTTTGAAAAATGGACTTCATTTTTTGGATTCTACAAATCGAAAAATCGTTAGGGTAAATTTTTGAGATTTTTCTAAAATACTTGAATTTTTGATGAATAGTAAAATATGGTAATTTACCGTATATATACATTATCAGCTAAATATCCTATTCCTAGCATCACAGATGATGTCACCACTCATGGTTTGAATTCACATGACCCATTTACTATTATTGGTCATTTAATACTTACTATTCTTTGTCTTGTGAAGAAATAATAAATCAAGGACTATAATATCATTAAATCCCTCCTCTCCTCCACTAAAAAAACCCCCTTCACTCCCTCTTCTCTCCACTCCTCTAAAACTCCATGCCTTCTCTAAATTCTACCCAAATCTCCCACCAAGGTCCCCCCCCACGTCCAAAAGCTCTAAGCCTCCTCAAAATACCAAAACCTCTCCCCTTAAGAGGTTCTCAAAGGAAGAAGCCTCAAGAGGTAAATTCCACTTTCCAAATTTCTTCTTTTATTTTATGTTATTTTCCTTTTAATTTCTTTCCTCACCTCCCTTCACCATAATAGTATGATAAATCCAGTAGCAGACATGTACTATAATTTCTTCATGCTAGTGGTAAATTTTACTATCTTCTTTCCCCACCCTTTTATTTGAAAGAAATGGAAGCACCGTTTGAGATGTGCTAATTTAGCACATTCAAGTACAACAGTTTATCAATTTTTTTTATTATCATTTATTCTAGTCATGAAACCATTAGTGTTATGGTTGAACTAGATTATTATATATGTAATATATATTATTTTTGGTTCTGTAATATTTTGGTACAAATGGAATTAAGTTATAATTAAAAACACATTCTTTGTAATCAAATCCACCGATTAAAAAAACGGTTATCACTAAGGTTATATATATAATAATTCGACATCACTCTAAGTAACCTAATTAAAATTAAAACCATGTACTCTCCTGAATATGAACTAACTATTGTAACTTCAATTCTGGATAACCACTTTCATCTTGCATATAATCCAAACTTGAATATAAGTGAACCGATATTTTAAATCCAAGTAAACAAACGAGCCCAAACAATGAAATAAAACCTTATAACTAATCAAAAAGGATTTGAATGAACTAAAAAAGGATATAATAAATCAATTAAATATATATACTGTTCTGGAATTATGAATTAATAATCCTAATTTTTTTATTCAGGTCATTAATAACAAGTGGAGAACACCACTAGGTTTAAGGTAAGGGATCCTATCCTTTTCTCTCTTAATCAAGACTGTCCTCTATTCTATGCCTTAATATGTGTACTAGAAAATTAATGGGTATGTTTAAGAACCTCCACATACTTCCTTATGGATTTATAAGTGATGAGGAACGCCATTTCTCTCTCATGAATCCCTATTGGTCACACCTGACACCATCCCGTTAAAATCGTAACGAGTTCTACCCGAACCTTCTTTGTTCTTCTGGGTTTCCTTATCTTTCTTTCAAAATGGTGTTATTTTATCTATTTATGTCACGAACCATCCTCAAGGCCCATGCCGTGACAACCCTAAGCCCGCCCTCCACAGGCCAGGGTCTGACGACTAGCACTAAAGGCGTAAATCTAGATAAAAAGGGAAGGCATTACCATTATAAAAGAAAACAAACACCACAGATTACGCAAACTGAATTAAACACTAAGTAAACTGAAAACAGATGTAAGTGATGAAAAGTAAATGGGCCAGAATACAAACCCAAGTAAAGGTGCAGTATAACTGAAATTAAATTACAACTAAAGGACAATTGCTGAAATGTGACAAGACGCTCTTGGATCGTCCTCCGGCTTCCTACCTGAATGGTTGGTACAAATCTCCTCCTCAGCACTCCACGTCTGTTCGTCTCCTCTGGGTACTGAATCGACATGATATCCACCTCCGGGCACTGACTCTTCGTGAGATCCTCCCCCGGGTACCGTACAGCTCTACAAGCCTCAACCACGACCAGTGATGTCCGTCGTCTGCAACCAAAACAATGTAGTGCGGGCGAAGCCAATGTAGGGGTGAGTATACGATACTCAGTAGGGACCCCGAGAGCCCCGAAGGTCTCCCTGAATCCACAAAGGATAAACCAAAAAGAAATATACAATCATGAAGTATCATCCAACACTACTTAGGTATATACCTATACATATACCTAAGTCATCAAATCCAATTCAGCTCCAACTCACGAGATCTATTACAATCCAGTCCACTCAGGAAAGTAAAACTTAATCCACACAGCAAAGTACGACCCAATGCACACAATAAAGAATAATCTAATCCACACATGATATCAAGTTAATCACATCGAAGATAATGATTGAAAGTCAAGACTCAGCTCACATAGGTATCCATTTACGACGAGGGGTGGAGATGATTAGATGTAGCCTCTGAATCATCTCCTCTACCGAACCCATGTAGGATCCAAGTATAGTAGTCCTCGCTGCCGAACCTATGGAGGATCCAAGTATAGTAGTCATCATCGTCGAACCCACGAAGGATCCCAGCACTGTAGTCATCATCGTCGAACCCACAGAGGATCCCAGCACAGCAGTCATCGTTGTCGAACCCACAGAGGATCCCAACACGGTAGTCGAACCCATGGCGGATCCCAGAATAATAGACATCCTCATAGAACCCACGAAGGATCCCAGTACGGTAGTCATCCTCATCGAACCCACGGAGGATCCCAGTACGGTAGTCGTCATCGTCGAAACCACAGAGGATCCTAGTACGGAAGTCATCGTCGTTGAACCCACGGAGGATCCCAACACAGTAGTCGAACCCACGGAGGATCCCAGTACAATAGTCATCCTTGTCTAACCCACAGTGGATCCTAGAATGGTAGTCATCCTCATCAAACCCATAGAGGATCCCAGTATGGTAGTCGTCATCGTCGAACCCACGGAGGATCCTAGAACGGAAGTCATCTTCGTCGCAGTCGCAACCAGCTCTAGGGTTCCCGCACAAGAACGCTTGTTCCAGGAGGGTCCTCTCCACGAGAAAAGTGGTTGACACATCAACTGTCACATAGTCTAGAGATGATTTATTGCAAAGTTCTATCACGTCAATAGGAACTCAACGCGACAGACGCTGCGTCAATCAGATGCCCTGTCTGAGAGTTATTGGCCTTTTCGTTCGAGGGGCCCGGTTGGTTTTTAAATCAAAACCAACCCAAAAATACTACAACTACGTAAAAAACTTAATAATATTAATCCAAAAGAACCTTATAACTAAGAGGATTCCAACAATGTCAATGGCACATCAATCAGACATCTGGAGCTCGAGTTATAAGCATTTCCGCTCCGAGGGCCCGGTTGGTTTTGTGTTCCAACCAACCTGGTCATACCAAAAGTGCTCCGAAACCTTGAGTATAATATACCAAAACTACCGTATTGATCCAAGGATATTATCACAACTGATGGTTCGTCAATCGGAGATCCGTAGCCCATGTTATGGACCTTTGAACGAAGCTGTCTGTTTTTTAGGGGGTTTTGTGCCCGGACCGACCCGGCCCAAGACCCCCTGGGTCGACCCGACCTAGGTCCGGGGCCGGCCCACTAGGGCACGGCCCGGCCTGGCTAGCATGGCCTGGCCCAGCCGGCATGGCCCAGCCTAGCACGGGGGTCCATCCTGGCCCGGCTCGGCGCGACCAGTTGGCCTGGCGCGGGCGCGGCCCGCGTAGCCAACATCTCGGCTGTTTCGGCCGAGCGAAAAATGGGGGGGGGGTGCGCTTTCCCCTTTTCTCAAAATGGCGGTGTCCACCTGCCTACCACCGAGGGTTATAACCCCTGGCCTCCTCCGAACGGCCGACCTGGTTGGCCGGCCGGTGTCGCTGTCGCGGGACCCCATGGTCCTGCCCTTACGAAGCACCGGAAGTCGCCGATTCTGGTTTCCCTCCCCTGCACAGCCGCGACCCTTGTCCGTCCGGCACAGTGCGACGGCTCCGCGCCCCCCCACCGCGGACCGACCTTGGTCGCGGGTTCTTTGGCTTCGGCGTGGCGCGACGGTGCCGCGCTTCTTCACCGCGGCCCGCTCTGGCCGCGGTTCCCTCATTCCCGCGCGGTGCGACGGCACCGCACCTCCCCCGTTCCAAACCATAGTGAAAAATTAACAACCATGGGGAGGACGTTTGGTCGTGTTCGTGCGGTCCGACCTCCTCTCTTTATCTTGATAACATGCGTCTTAATAAACGTCAACGAATATCATAAATTAGTCTTGAATGTAAAACAATTCCCTACCTCAACAATGATGTCAAAAGACGGTGTCAGACTTAACTATGTCAGCGTATGTCCAAGGTGGATGGCGTCTCACACCAGTTGCGGAGAGGAGAGGAATGGCACATTGATCACTCCATGGTGCTCCGGCATTCTTCACATTCTTCAACGAGGAAGAAGAAGATCTTCGAGACTTTGGTTATTTTCCCTCTAGACTCCACACAAAAAAACAACCCAAAAATAAAAGAAGACCTTGCCTTATTTTATTCACACATGCCAACATTTAAAATTCAAAAAAAATCTAATTCAATTAATCGAATAGGTTGTGTTGTCATTCATTAATAGAGAAGAGATAAGGTCATAAACTTATGGGGGTTTCCAGCATTAAAGAGGGGGTTTAGGGTATTTGAAGGGGTGGGGATCATGTGGGACCCACCTCACCCTTATCCTCACATGGGTTGTTAGTTCCACCCAACTTCTATCCTTAGGATTAAACCACTTAAAAGAAATAAATTAAATTTTTCTCACAATTTTATTTTACTCTTCAATTATTCCCTTTTCTTTAGTAACACCTCTCATGAAAACGCACCTTCGGAAAAGGTGTTCCTAAGTAATTACCGGCACTACGGTTTCATCGGTGCCCTCAGATTTTGATTCCGAGCACCAATTCAAAAGTTAGGAAAACCCGCTCGTTCGTTCACTGAACGTACCTGAGCCTAATTTTGGAAAATGATTCCGGGCACACCGGGCCTCGGAATTAGGTGCCGTCAGAAACTGCATACTCGTAAAATCTCAAAGAAAATGAGAGAAAAATTTTCCTTGAAATTATCCATTCATTACATTACTCCCACCTCAGGGATTTACGTCCCCGTTAAGATACATCACAAACTAAGGGAACAAATGAGGGTATTGAGCACGCATCTGAGCCTCCCACTCTCAAGTTCTCTTCTGAAGGTTCCTGTGTTGCCACTTGATGCGCACTAGAGGAATCCAACACCCATGTAGGACCCTCTCTGTTCGATCCTCGATCTCCACAAAGACCTCCACAAAAGTCACCCCATCATCAATGACCAACTTCCTATGGTCGATGATATGCGTCGGGTTGTGCACGTATCTCCTCTGCTGAGATACGTGGAAGTCATCGTGCACCTGGTGCAACTGAGATGGATGGGTCAAGTGGTAAACCACCTTGCCTACCCTATTGGGGACTTATAAGGGTCCGATGAAGCACGGAGATAACTTTCCGCCCCGGCCAAATCTCAGAAATCCACATCAATGTGAGACCCGTAAGAAAACGTGGTCACCATCCTTGAACTCTAGTGGTCTCCAACTCCTATTGGCATAAGACTTTTATCGGCTCTAAGCTGTCCTCATCTGCTCCTAGATGACCTGAACCTTCTCTGGTCCTACAAGAGCTGTTATGATTTCTTCTTTGCCAATAAGAGAGATCCGGTCTCATCCCATGGATGAACCATGTTCTTTTCCTAATACAATCAGTCTCGACATGGATGATACTAATACATACCAAGGATGATGTCGTAAGGTCTCAACGCTACTGCCAAGAGATCCAACCGTTACTCTCACCTCCAAGGGTTGAGTCACACTATCAGCATCAGTGTGTGGTCACTAGGTCTCCTCCATTAGCTATATCAAAATTGAGGGTCAAGTCAATAGTTTTAAACCGTAACCTCTTAGTATCAACTACATAAAAAGGACAGGGAACAAAACATCACAAGAAAAGTGTCTTTTATTACTGAATCCCATGGTACAAAGACACGAAACATCAAAAAATCTAGAAGCAACATGAACAAAAGTCCCCATGTCTAGAGCTAGTCTCGCTCCTGTCCATTTGCTCCCGGAGCTCCATGGTCGTAAGCCTCAGCTGCCTGAAGCTGAGCTCTCCCCTGTCCACTCGTTCCCTACGGTCGGGGTGGTCTCCCTGGTGGTGGTGGTGGTAGGGCCTCAAAGCGTCTCCCACCACCCACTGCTCGGTCAGCTCCTCTGCCTCGTCCACCTGCTCCCTGCGGACCGCCATGGTCGAAGCTCTGCCTAGGAGGTCCCTCTACCACCTGCTGATCATCTGCAGAACGAGTCGGGTATTCTTGAGCCACGTGACCCTACCCACCACATGCATAGCACTACCTGCTCCGCGTGTGGTTGGATCTCCTTTGTGTGCCCCATACAATCGAATCTGCATCCTGAAATTTCCATCTGTTGGTCTGGCCCTCTTGAACCTCTTCATCATCTGTCTACTTCCAGTTGCAGAAGACTCTACTACGAGTCGTCCTGAGGAGGGTCTCACTGTTGGGGACTAATCGGTGAGAAAAATCTCCACTAGAAGGGCTCTCTCCAACACCCCCATATGCGTCGGGATGTTGAGGGAGATCATCGAAGCCCTGATCTCATGCCTCAGTCACTACTCGAAGGTTCAAGCCTTGAAGAATGGGTCCCATACCATGTATGTGGAATAGAGTGAGAGATCGGTAAATCTCGCCAAGTACTGGGCTACCGTCATGATGCCCTGCCTCAGCTGTAGTAGCTTCTGAATGCGCACCGCACGAGGGGTGGCTGGGACCAAATCTGAGCGAAAGAGGATCTTAAAGTCCGGCCAAAGAAGAGATTCCTCGTCATGAACCAGTAGCATCAGGCCCCACCATCTACCTACTACCGCGTGCTAGAGACTCACTGCAAGGATCACCATGAGGTCAGCTGGTGTCCCCACTAACCAGAAAACTCATACAACAGCCTCCAGCTAATCCTCTGCTACCTGAGGGTCCGTCTCCCCATGGAACATGAGCGGTCTCTGTCACTGAAACTCGTGCAGTGCACTAATGCGACATGCACTCTCAACGGCTGGGGCTGGTGGCATCGGTGGCTCGGCGGGTAGAGGTACCGCCGGTTCCCCCGCTGTAATAGGGCCCTACACCGAGGCCTCATCGCTCGGTGGGCTGTCGTCTCGTACAACGCTCGTAACCCTAGCTGGCTGCCGTCGTGTGTCCATACTGAAAAGAAACAGGTGTGCCACGATCAATACAGTATACCTGGTGAGCTGACACATAGTAGTCACAAAGAAAACCTTCAAACACACATGAAATCAATGTTTTCATGCACTGAGTCGGAAATCAGAAGTCAAGGTCCTGTTATATGGATACGTCGGCCATCGCACCAGCACTGGACTCCATGGACTGATAACCACACTTAATACCCTTAACACTATTGCTTCATATAGAAGAAGGATCAGATTCTTGAGTTCTGCGGTAGAACCGAACTCCTCTGATACCAATTTGTCACGACCCATCCTCGGGGCCCATGCCGTGACTACCCCAAGCCCACCCTCCATAGGCCAGGGGCCGGCGACTAGCACGAAAGGCGTAAATCCCGATAAAAAGGGAAGGAATTGCCTTTATAAAAGAAAAAAACACCACAGAGTATGCAAACTGAAGTAAACACTAAGTAAACTGAAAACAGAAGTAAGTGATGAAAAGTAAATGGGCCAAAAAACAAACCCAACTAAAGGTGAAGTACAACTTCAAGTAAAGTACAACTCAAGGACAATATCTGAAAGGTGACAAGCCGCTCCTGGATCGTCCTCTGGATTCCTACCTAAAGGGTAGGTACAGATTTCCTCCTCAGCACTCCATGTCCGTCCGTCTCCTCCGGGTACCGACTCGACGTGATATCCACCTCCGGGCACCGACTTTTCGTGATATCCTCCTCTAGGTACCTCTTATCTCTACAAGCCTCAACCACGATCAGTGATTTCCATCGTTTGCAACCAACACAATGTAGTGTAGGCGAAGACCGTGCATGGGTGAGTATACAATACTCAGTAGGGACCCTGAGACCCCCGAAGGTCTCCCTCAATCCACAAATGATAAACCACAAAGAAAGATACAATCACGAAGTATCATCCAACACTACATAGGTATATGCCCATACATATACCAAAGTCATCAAATCCAGTTCAGCTCCAACTCACGAGCTCTATTACAATCCAGTCCACTCAGGAAAGTAAAACTTAATCCACACAGGAAAGTACGACCCAATCCAAACAGGAAAGAATAATCCATTCCACATAGGATATCAAGTTAATCACATTGAAGATAATGATTGAAAGTCAAGACTCAGCTCACACAGGTATCCAATTACGATGAGGGGTGGAGATGATTAGATGTAGCCTCTGAATCCTCTCCTCTACAGAACCCACGTAGGATCCAAGTTTAGAAGTCCTTGCTGCCGAACCTACGGAGGATCCAAGTATAGTAGTCATCGTTGTCGAACCCACAAAGGATCCTAGCATGGTAGTCATTTTCGTCAAACCCACGGAGGATCCCAGCACGGTAGTCATCATCGTCGAACCCATGGAGGATCCCATCACGGTAGTCGAACCCACAGAGGATTCTAGTACAATAGTCATCCTCGTCGAACCCACATAGGATCCCAGTACGGTAGTTATCCTCGTCGAACCCATAGAGGATCCCAGTACGGTAGTCGTCATCGTTGATCCCATAGAGGATCCAAGTACAGAAGTCATCATGGTCGAACCCACGGAGGATCCCAGCACGGTAGTCGAACCCACAGAGGATCCCAGTACGAAAGTAATCCTCATCGAACCCACGGAGGATCCTAGTATGGTAGTCGTCATCGTCGAACCCATGGAAGATCATAGTACGGAAGTCATATTCGTCATTGTCGCAGCCAGCTCTAGGGTTCCCGTGCACAGCACGCTCGTTCTGGGAGGGTCCGCTCCATGAGCCAAGGGTTAGATACATCAAATGTCACATATTCTAGAGTTGATGTATCGGAAAGTTCCGCCACGTCAATAGGAACTCAACGCGACAGACGGTGCGTCAAACGAACGCCCGGTCTGACAGTTATTGGCTTTTTCGTTCTAGGAGCCCAGTTGGTTTTTAAGTCAAAACCAACCCGACTATACTCCAACTGTGTCCAAAACTTGCGCGGAGTAACCAAAAAGAACCATCTTACTAAGAGGAAACCAACAAAGTCGACGACATGTCAATCAGACGTCCGGAGCTTGAGTTATAAGCATTTCAGTTCTGAGGACCCGGTTGGTTTTGTGTTCGAACCAACCCCGCCATACCAAAAGTTCTCCTAATCCTTTATTATAATATACCGAAGCTACCATCTCGATCCAAGTATCGTATCGCAACTGATGGTGCGTCAATCATAGGTCCGTAGCCCATGTTATGGGCCTTTGAACGAAGTTGTCTATTTTTAGGGGGTTTTGGGCCCGGACCGACCTGGACCAAGACCCCTTGGGTCGACCCGACCCGGGTCCGGGTCCGGCCCACTAGGGTGCATCCCGGCTCATTGCAGGTGTCTGGCCTAGCGTGGGCGGTCCGTCCCAGCGCGGGCGGTCCGGCCCGGTGCGGCCGGTTGGCATGGTGCCGGTGCGGCCCGCGTGGCCAGCAGCTCGGCCGTTTTGACTGAGCAGAAAACGGGGGGTGGGGGTGTATGGGGCGCTGCCCCCCCTTGTCTCGAAACGGTGGAGCCCCACATGGAGGGGGCCCGCCTGTCTGCCACCGGGGGTTATGAACCCCGACCTCCTTCGAACGGGCGGCCCGGTTGGCCCGCCGGTGCCGCCGCCGTGGGACCCCGCGGTCCTGCCCTTCCAAAGCGCTGATGGCCGGCGATTCCGGCTTCCCTCCCCAGCAGATCCGCGGCCCTTGTCCTTCTGGCGTGGCGCAACAGTGCCGCCCCCCCCCCCCCCCCCGCCGCGGCCTAACCGTGGCTGCAGGTTCTTCGGCTTCGACGCAGCACATCGACGCCACGCTTCTTCGCCGCGGCCCGCTCCAGCCGTGGTTCCCTCATTCCCACGTGGTGCGAAGCCACTGTGCCGCCTCCGTTCCAAACCATAGTGAAAAATTAACAACCATGGGGGGGAGTTTCAGCCATGTTCGTGCAGTCTGACCTCCTCCCGTTATCTTGATAACATGCGTCTTAATAAACGTCAATGAATATCATAAATTAATCTTGAATGTAAAACAATTCCCTACCTTAACAATGATTTCAAAAGACGGTGTCGGAGTTGATGACATCGGCGTGCGTCCAAGGTGGATGGTGTCTCACACAGGCTGCAGAGAGGAGAAGAACGGCACATCGATCACTCCTTGGTGCTCTGGCATTCTTCGCGTTCTTCAACGAGGAAGAAGAAGATCTGCGAGACTTTGGTTATTTTCTCTCCAAACTCCAGACAACGAAACAACCCAAAAATAAAATAAGAGCTTGTCTTATTTTATTCACACATGCCAACTTTTAAAATTCAAAAAAAATATGATTCAATTAATTGAATAGGTTGTGTTGGCATTCATTAATAGAGAAGAGATAGGTCATAAACTTATGGGGGGTTGCCAGCATTAAAGAGGTGGTTTAGGGGATTTGGAGGGGTGGGGATCGTGTGGGGCCCACCTCACCTTTAACCTCACATGGGTGGTTCGTTCCACCCAACTTTTATCCTTAGGATTAAACCACTTAATAGAAATAAATTAAAATTTTCTCACAATTTTATTTTACTCTTCAATTAATCCCTTTTTTAGCAACACCACTCGAGAAAACGCACCATCGGAAAAGGTGTTCCTAAGCAATTATCGGTGATGCAGTTTCATTGGTACCCTCGGATTTCGATTCCGAACACCAGTTCAGAAGTTAGGAAAACACGATCGTTCGTTCACTGAACGTACCCAAGCCTAACTTCAGAAAATGATTCCGGGCACACCGGGCCTCGGAATTAGGTGCCATCAGACACTGCGTACTCGTAAAATCCCAAAAAAAATAAAAGAAAAATTTTCCTTGAAATTTATTGGTCTTTACAATATATGTGAGTCTTATGCCTTCTGTTTATTTGTACAAGATTCTTATATCAAGACCCTTTCATCACATTCTTTTGAGGATATACCTGATTTTGAAAGATTCCTTCTATAGAACTTTCTGATAAGCCAACCTCTTTTAAGGGGACTTCCCAAAATTTTGACCCAAATTTCAACTGCACTCTATCCTATGTTTTAAAACACCATTAAATTTATTAAATTAGTATTTTTATTATAAAAACCTTCTTGGAACAATTCTTGTTTTATATAAAAGAATGTCCTCTGGTCTATTTGAAAAGCTCTAGAGTGTTTTCCGTAAAACCGCACAAAAATGGTTTAATGCTAATGTTTCTAAAATACATTTTTTATATGTTGTAAATTATATTTGAAACCAATTACCATGTTATTTTCCTATTTTACCCTATTAATGTCCATTTATGTTCTAATCCTTTCCTTTCATAGACACTTTCGTGATACACCCATTGGATATGTTTTATGTCAGGATTGTGGTACCCAATTCCTTCCATGGGTAACCTTATGTTTATGTATGTTTGATTGTGTATGATTTTTTATGTGGCAAGAATATTCATGAATATGATGAGATGGGTGCGCCCATATAGCACTCCAATGTATTGGGTAGGGTTAAGTCTCATGAGATGCGATGTGAAATGAGATTTTCAGTTAGCCTTGATCCGTACTGAAATGGGAAACGAGATTAGCGGTTATCCATGACCCATACGAAAGAAATGTGTTATGATTCTGAAACATTTATATGATTTCATGTTTATATGATCCTGTTCTTATAATAAATGATTCAATATGTTTCATTCTTTTGATATCATTATGTCATGTCTCCTAACTCATGTGCTTGAGATGTATCCTTATGTTCATTCCCTTGCTGGGCTTTTTAGCTCATCCCTTTGTTCATGTGTTCCCCAGGGTAACCTATGCATATGTAAGGGCTCAAAGGATGTTATGAGCTCATTATAGAGATTAAATAAATAAGTGTTTTTTAGCCCCATGTTTTGTGTTGAATGTACCCAGTCTCCCAAGACACTAGACTTAACGATCCATGGCTTTTACTCTGATGATTAATTATGCTTAAAATAATGAAATGTTATATGTAAAAGGCTTGGGTCTCTAAAGTTTGTATTAGAGTATGTTCTAGTCATTTTTAGAGATTAGGAATAGATAACCTTAATGAGAACCTTAAGTACGAGACTAAGTATAATTAAACAGTCCTATATTTTTGTGAGTATAGAGTAAGTGGTTTATCAAGAAAATACATCCCTGTTTGGATACGAGCAGGTGGAGGCAGCTCTGGAACATATGTATCTAGGGGTAAAACCCAAAAACAACTCTTTGAGCTAGACTCGAATGGGAACTGGTGCACGATAACGGGTCCTGCTGCACTATTGGTTACGATGCTCCCGGTCGATATGCTTTTATAGATTCACGAGCTTAGTACAAACCATTATTATGGGACAAAAAAATCACATAAGAAAATAAGTTAAGAAATAGATCGAGGATAACCTAGGTTTTAACCTAAGGAATCACAAGTTAGGATGTAATTATTCCTTATAAGTTTATCCCTTTATGTTGAATGCTTCCTTTTATGCTCAATAAATAAGTATTCAATCCCCCTAATTGTATGTTCTTCTTTCTTAGTTAATGGAGGGAAATAAAAGAATGTGTGCCAACAATCAATGTGATAGGAAATGTGACAACCACCCTATTGATATGCCTGAGATGATAGGAGACCAAGTTGAACATATTGTGAACTTTCCAAACCAGCTATTGAAAATCACATTCAACAATTGGTACATATTTGAATTCCCAAATTCATCAAGGAAGAGGACGATGAAATCTCAAGGAATTTTATCTGATAAAGATGATAAGGGAAAGAAGACCAAATTTCCCTTGTGAAAAATGTATGGAAAGTGGCATCAGGGATAATTTCACAAAGGTTCCAAGAAATGTTTTAATTGTTGGAAGGTGTGGAATAAAATAGCCAATTTTTATAAAAAATGGATAATGTGATGAATGGAGATAAGGTACCTTATACTGTTCATTTTTGTGAATGTGGAGAAGTTGGACATTATCCAGGACAATGCTACATTGGAAGGGATGAGAAGTGTGATGATCATCAACAATATCTAAGGACAAGGGGACAATTCAAGTCCAATGTTGAGATAGATCATGATGAATGAAATACATGTAACCTCTTTCCAATAATTGTGTATGTCATGCTGTATTTCAGTTCATGCCCTATGAGCATGTGTTAAATGTTTTCGAGGAACATTGAGTCGCTACTTAAAATGTTTTTATATCATTTGGGGAAAATTCTATGATTATGTATCACATGTTGATGTTTGTGAAACAGTTCATATTTGAAATAATATAAGTCTCTATTTAGTGGAATTTGATGTAATTCTGGGAAAGGATTGACTTTATCCAGATAGATCCAACAAAAATAGCTTCAAATAAATTCTTAGGCTACGTACTAGTACAAAATGAAAAAGTGATAGCCTATGCCTCAAGGCAGCTGAAAATCCATGAGAAAAACTATCCCACACATGATGTGGAGTTGATGGTTGTGACCTTTGCATTGAAAATCTGCCGACATTATCTCTATGGGGAAAAATGTGATATATATACTAACCAGAAGAGTCTCAAATATATATTCACACAGAAAGAGCTTAATATGCGCCAGTGAATATGGATAGATCTCATCAAGGATTATGACTGCTCAATCCATTACCATCCCGGTAAAGCAAACAAGGTGGTGGTTGCTCTAAGTAGAAAGGATCATGTATCATTATCAATGATGATAATTGAAAAGGATCCAATCTTCTTATATTTTCAAAGGATAGATATGAGAATCATTAAGGGATGAACATCATCAATCATTTCTCAAATTATTTATCAACCATCCCTCTTGGAGAAAATAAAGGTTTCTCAACGAAAGGATGTGGATGTTCAGAAATAGGTGGAAGCTGTTAAAAATGGGAAATCCTCCAATTTCAAATTGACGAGGAAGGAGTTTTATGATTTGGGACACGATTATGTGTACCATCTGATGCAGAGATAAAGAAGGAGCTATTGAATGATGCACATAGCTTGACCTTCTCTATCAATCTTGGGAGTACTAAAATGTACCATGATCTCCGAGAAAACTTCTGGTGGGATAACATGAAGAAGGAGATTGCAGAATATTATCAAGGTGCTTGGTATGTCAGCCAGTTAAAGCTGAGTGAAAAAAGACCAAAGGTATGATGCAGCCATTGCCTATACCATTGTGGAAATGGAAAAATGTTACTATGGACTTTGTCACGGGTCTCCCAAAGACATCAAAGGGAAATAATGCGATATGGGTTGGTTGAATGACTGACCAAGACATCCCATTTCATCGCTATTCAGGAAGATCTCACGCTTGAACAACTTGCAAAGTTATATGTGATGGAAGTGGTAAGACTGCACGGTGTTCCACTCTCAATTGTCTCTGACCGTGATCCATGGTTCACATATAAATTCTGGAGGAGTATTCAACATGCTTTGAGTACTGAATTAAATTTCAGCACAACCTATCACCCCAAACTTATGACCAATCTAAAAGGACTATTCAGACGCCTGATGATATGATAAGAGCTTGCTCACTTGAATTCAAAGGTGGTTGGGATTAGTATCTCCCATTGGTTGAGTTCTCATACAACAATAGCTTCCACTCAAGTATTCAGATGGATCCATATAAAGCACTGTATGGAAAGCGATGTAGAACTCCAACCTATTGGGATGAAGTAGGAGAGAGAAAGATAATTGGACTCGATCTTGTTCAAGAGATGATAGAGAAGGTTCAACTCATCCAGAAACACATCAAAGCTGCTCAAAGTCAGAAAAAGAGTTATGATGACAACCGTCGAAGGGACTTGGAGTTGGACGTTGGAGATAAATTCTTCCATCAAATATCTCCATGGAAGAGTGTCATGCGATTCCGGAAGAAAGGGAAGCTAATCCCAAGGTATATTGGCCCCTTTGAGATCCTTGACCGCATAGGAGTCGTGGCCTATCAGCATGCACTTCCACCAAATATGGCTTGAGTTCCTGATGTTTTCAACGTATCACTATTGAGTAAGTACATACCTGATCCCTCACATGTACTAAACTCAGAGGTGGTGCAGTTGGAAGATCATCTCTCCTATGAGGAGTAGCCAGTAAAGATTCTGGATCGGAGAGATAAGGTTCTATGCAAAAAGACAACCCATCTTGTCAAAGTGTTGTGGAGGAACCATAAGTTTGAGGAAGCAACATGGAAACGGTAGGAAGTAATGAAGTAAAAGCACCCACATCTGTTTTTGGCCTAGAATGTAAAATGAAATTTTGAGGGTGAAATTTCTTAAAGGGGGAAGAATCTAACAACCCAATGTCTTTAAGGGAAATTACCTTCTTATAAATATTCCATAAAATCACATAATAATGAACTACTAAGTGATAAGTGACCTTTATACATAAGTTTGTCACTTCTGTGTTTGGAATTTTGAAAATCTTACGTACACAGTTGTGTTTAAGATGTTTTTTGGATTCCGATAAAAAAAACATAATTTACTGGTAAATAGTAACCTACCCTAATGAATAGTAACATAACCTTATGAATAATGATATACCCTAATAAATAGTAACCTCACCTATGATAGTATAAAAATAATATTCAAGTTGTAAGTACAATATACATATGTTTTAGAATGAGTTAATGCATGTTTTTAAATATGGTTTTTGATAATAAATTAGGATTTTAATTAAATATTAAAATAATCATATTTAGAAAATTATTTTTGAAAAATGTACTTCATTTTTGGATTCTACACGTCGAAAAATGGTTAGGGTAAATTTTTGAGATTTTTCTGAAATACTTGAATTTTTTATGAATAGTAAAATACGGTAATTTACAGTATATATACATTATAAGCTAAATAAACTATTCCTAGCATCATTGATGATGTCACCACCCATGGTTCGAATTCACATGACCCATTTACTATTCTTGGTCATGGAATACTTACTATTCTTTGTCGTGTGATGAAATAATAAATCAAGGATTATAATATCATTAAA
Organism: Viscum album; assembly: GCA_963277665.1. Taxonomy (NCBI): domain Eukaryota; kingdom Viridiplantae; phylum Streptophyta; class Magnoliopsida; order Santalales; family Viscaceae; genus Viscum; species Viscum album. The sequence goes on from OY728130.1 coordinate 1,092,652,784, forward strand.
TCCCTCCTCTCCTCCACTATAAAACCCCCCTTCACTCCCTCTTCTCTCCACTCCTCTCAAGCTCCAATAATTATCCAAATTCTTCCCAAATCTCTCCCCAAGGTCCTCCCCCACTTCCAAAATCTCTCATACTCCTCAAAATAAAAAAACCTCTCCCCTTAAGAGGTTCTCAAAGGAGGAAGTCTCAAGAGGTAAATTCCTCTTTCCAAATTTCATCATTTATTTTAAGTTCTTTTCTTTTTAATTTCATTCCTCACCTCCCTTCACAATAATAGTATGATAAATCCAGTAGAATAAATGTACTGGAATGTCTTCATGCTAGTGGTAAATTTCATTATCTTCTTTCCCCACCCTTTTATTTGAAGGAAATGATAGCACCGTTTGAGATGTGCTAATTTAGCACATTCAAGGACAACGATTTATCAATTTTTACTATTATATTTAATTCTGGTAATGAAACCATTTATGTTATGGTGGAACCAGATTATTATATATTTCATATACCCTATTTTTTGTTTTTCAATCTTTTGGTACAAATGGAATTATGTTATAATGAAAAATACATTCTTTGTAATCAAATCCACTGATTAACAAAAACAGTCCTCACTAAGGTTATATATATAATAATTCGACATCACTCTAAGTAACCTAATTAAAATTAAAACCATTTAATCTATTGGATATGAACTAAATAATGTAAATTAAATTTTGGACAACCACTTTCATCTTTCATATAATCCAAACATGAATATAAGTGAACCGATCTTTTAAAGCCAAGTAAACAAACGAGCCCGAACAATGAAATTGAACCTTATAACTAATCAAAAAGGATTTGAATGAACTAAAAAGGGTTATAATAAGTAAATTAAGTATATATAAGTTTCTGTAATTATGAATTAATAATCATAATTTTTTTATTCAGGTCATTAATAACAAGTGGAGAACACCACCAGGATTAAGGTAAGGGATCCTCTCCTTTTCTCTCTTAATCAAGATTGTCCTCTATACTATGCCTTTATATGTGTACTAGAAAATTATGGGGTATGTTTAAGAACCTCCCCCATACTTACTTATGGATTTATATGTTATGAATAACCCCATTTATCTCTCATCAATCCCTCTTTGTCACACCCGACACTATGATGATAAAATCGTAACGAATTCTACCCGAACCTTCTTTGTTTTTTCAGGTTGCCTTAACTTTCTTTCAAAATGGTGTTATCTTATATATCTATGGGAGTCTTATGACTTGTGTTTATTTTTAAAAGATTATTATATCAATATCCTTTCATCACATTCTTTCGTGGATATACATGATTTTGAAAGATTCTCTCCTTAGAACTTTCCAATAAGCCAACCTGTTTTAAGGGGACTTCCCAAATTTTTACCCAAATTTCAAGTGAACTCTATCCTATTTTTTAAGACACCATTTTATTTAATAAATAAATATTTTTATTATTAAATAATTGTTGGTTAAATTATGGTTTTATATAAAATAATGTCCTCTTGTCTATTTGAAAAGCTCTAGAGTGTTTTCCTTAAAACCGTACAAAAACGTTTTAATGCTAATGTTTCTAAAATACATTTTTTATATGTTATAACTTATATTTGACACAAATTAACATATTATATGCCTATTTTACCCTATTAATGTCCATGTATGTTATAATCCCTTCTTTTCATAGACACTTTCGTGATACGCCCATAGGATATGTTTTATTTCATGATTGTGGTACCCAATTCTTTCAGGGGTAACCTTATGATTATGTATGGTTGGTTGTGTATGATTATTTATTCGGAATGAATATTCATGAATATGTTGAGATGGGTGCACCTATATATCTCTCAAATGCATTGGGTAAGGTTAAGTCTCATGAGATGTGATGTGAAACAGGATGGGTGGTTAGCCTTGACTCGTACTGAAACGGGAAACGGGATTAGTGGTTAGCCTTGAGCCGTACTGAAATGGTAAACATGATTGGTAGTTATCCTTGACACATACTAAAGAAATGTTTTATTATTCTGACACATTTATATGATTCCATGTTTATATGATCTCGTGCTCATACTAAATGATTTTATAAGTTACATGATTTTGATATCATTATGTCATGTCTCCAAACTCATGTGCTTGAGATGTATCCTTATGTTCATTCCCTTGTTGGGCTTTTTATCTCATCCCTTTGTTCATGTGTTCCCCAGGGTAACCTATGCAGATGTAAGGGCTCAAAGGAATTTAGGATCTCATTATGGAGATCAAAAAAAGATGTTTTTTTTGGCCCCATGTTTTGTGTGGAATGTACATAGTCTTCCAAGACACTGGACTTAATGATCCTTGGATTGTACTCTGATGATTAATTATGCTTAAAATAATGAAATTTTAAATGTAAAAGGCTCTGGTCGCTAAAATATATATTCACTAAATCCATCCTTAATATATTCTATGTAACGTGTGAAAGAATCACATCACTTTGAGGGGGAGGTAATCCACACTTCGTCAAACAATACTATCATATTAACCCAAAATACAAACTAAAATGATATGTGTTTTAAAAGGAATAAATAATTCTAACTAAATAAAAAATATAATATATAAAATATATTAATAAAGTTTCCATCATAATTTCCACCAAGGGAGACCGTAAGGAAAATTGAACAATAATCATTTATTGAGGCGGTAGTTTGTCATACACATAAATAATTTGTTATTTTCCCATTAGGCATAGATGTGTGTAAGTGTATGTAAAAAAAATATCAGAAAAAAAATTAAATTGAGGATAATTTTTTTATACAGTCATGGAATAATTATACATTAGGGGGTGGAGAAGAAAATTATAAGAAATGACTTGAGAGAAAATGTTGACACTTAATTGGGTAACTCTTTTTGGTTAGTACCAAAACGCTTCCTTGGATAGCCATATTTCCATGGGAATGTTATTTGTTATAATGGAGGTTTTTAGGAAAGTTTATTGGGTTGATATTGTCCTAACATAAGAGGTTTTAAAGGTATTAGTATGTGGGAGAGTAGTAGGCCTTTAATAGAGAAGGAGAATGACTCAGTTGTAATTTTCAAAGACATGATAGGGGTAAAAATGTTTTTACCTAAAACATCCATTACAAAATAACCATAATAAAACTTTTATGGTTTATATAATAACATATTTCCATAAAATGTGTTTTTTAATGTTTAAATTTCATTTGGGCTCATAATATAAAGGTCTAGTCCCTAACTAAGTTTAATTTCACCTTATTTTCTTTCACTAATTGTAATCACTTTTACTAATCACTTTGGTTAATATTTACATGATATAATTAGACAAAAAATTATTGGGATTAAAATTGAGTATTTTTTTTCTAAATTCAATTCGTATAAGCGGAATATTTAATATTTATTCTATTCCTACAGATATGATGGAAATATGTGTTTTTAATATAGAATGATGTTTAAATGTTTATTAAGATTTTATTTTCAATTTCAATGTGAAATTGATTCTAATTCCTTAAATTTTATTAATATTGTAATTATTTATCTAATTTTACTTTCCATTAAATTTTAAAATATAATTTATCATTATTAATTCTTTAAACAAAAAGTTAGATGTTAACCAAAAAGTAGTATTTTCATTATTCATCAAAAAACAATGTTTTTTTTCTGAAAATTCCCAAAAAATAACCCCATGATAATTTATAAAATATAAATTACTAAATTAACAAAATTTTATAAAATAAAATTACTAAATTGCTCTAAAATTATTTTTCATATTAAAAATGGTTTATTCCAGACAAAACAATTTTTAAACATAAAAAGGACTTTATGAAATATAATATAGTTCAGTATAATTATGTTTAATTTGAAAAAAAATAATAAAAATTGTTTTAAATGTATTTATTAATATTAATGTCACTATTTTAAATGTATATATTATAATTATTATTAAAAAATTGTAACAAAATTATGTTTCACCTAAACTAGGGTTTGCCTGTAACTTATGCTAAGTTGGTGTTGTGTATTGCGCAAGCCAAGTTGGTACTACATGTAGGGAATTCCAAGTTAGTTAACTATGAAAGGAATGTTTGAATTAATATATATATGTAACTAATTCTATTGTCACATTAAATGTAAAGTATAAAATGATCAATAAATTTGACATAAAAAATTTCAGAAAATCCCATGGGTGATACATCTACCTCTCTATAAAATGAATTTTCTCCTAAAAATAAAATGAGTTATGAAAGGATTAATACTTAAAAGTTTCACACATAGAAACCCACATCATAAAAAACAATACAATAACATCCCTATAAATGGGAAAATTGGAACCATATTTTTTACCACTGGTATCATATAAATAGGTTTCTTCATAGGAGAACAAAGTTTGGGAGAGAATATTTGACATGGAGGAAAAGAATATATATTTATTGGGATTGATAGAGGTCATCAATAATAGAAAATTGAATGATCAAATAAATTTTTATGGATTCTAATTCATAAATTGTTTATAATTTAAAAGGCCATTGCTTCATCAAAATTAATGTATTTAGAGAACACAATGTCTTTTGATCATTATCTAAACTTTTATTGATTATTTTATTGGCCATGAATGTAAGGAAATATACTTAATTATCATTTTTATATACAAAAATCATTATATATTTTTTCTTTTATCAATTTCTAATTCATCTAATACTACATGAAATGGATGTCTAGTAATTAACTTTCATGTCTAAAGAAATATAATACACTATTATTAGATATTACGTCCCAAAAAAGAATGAACTGTTTGACTATTTGACTATAACTATTCATAAAAACCAATATAGTTATTACATTAATCTATAAACATAAAATGTAAAACTATTATTTCATAATAAATAATTATTCATCAAAAATAATTATACATTAAACAAGTCATCGCATAGGCCAGTTGTAGGCATGAAACACTTATAGTCATTTAGTCATGGGTTCAAGAGGTGTGGCCTTGATAAACTTTACTATTTTTCACCCAATATAAAATATTTCATTTTCTAAAACAGCACTAATATAATTTCCAAAAAATAATGAAAATCTTTGAAATAAGGTTACTCAATAAATAGAATTTTAAAAAATATATTAAGCATAACCTCATTCCATAAATACTTCATGTGAAGTTTAACATAAAATTTTTATTAATGGATAATATTATAAACCATATTAGGGAGGAGAATATAAAAAACTGAATGAAATACATGAGGACATCTTAACATTGTTTCCCCCATATATCACAAAGTAGCTATTTGTTGTCACATTATAAACATGTGGATACCCTCATCATATATTCTCTTTAATCATTACAATAACCTGAAATAACACAAATACTTCTAGAAAACATACATGATCCCGTATCCCACTGATTAATGTATATATTACATAAATTTGATATGTTATACACATTATCCATGATAGCATGAACTACTTGTCAAAATGTCACTAATTAGTTCCGGGGGAAACAATATCTTCCAATTTACTAATTCATATCCCACATATCATTATCCAAAAAACATTATCATAGAAATAAGGAAAAATTTTGGGTTATATTTCCCATAATAATGTGTTTTTATGGACATTACCTTTCCATTATAACACTTTTATATTCCATCAGAACCATTCAATGTGTTCTCATAAATCTATTTGAGAAAAACAAAAAACTATAGAATACTTATATATTTCCCCTTTCATATAATACACATCGTGAATCCAAATACATAAAACTATTTTTATCCCACTTCATCCTTATTCCATTGTTAGGTTTACCTTATCCTATTACACAATATCTTTTTCAATACAAATTTCACCTATAGTCTCTTCATCATCTACAATGTTACCACTACTCGCACTGCCATACTGATTATCTATGGGATCTTTCTTCTCAGGAAATTGGGTTGCATAATGACTATTTATTCAAAACATAAAACACTTACCCTTATATTATGTCTTAGGGTAGCCAATATTATCGTCCATATCATTAATTTAACTGTTAATTTTTACCTAGGGGTCACTTGCTTTGTGTCATTATTTACAACAGTCAAAACATTTTCTTGTTCGTCAATGTAGTTTACATTAGCGATTCTTTTCACATTCTAGACATTGGTGAATCCGAATATTTTTCCTCTATTTTTTCCATTACCGTAAATCTTAGAAAACTCCTAATTTCTCTTACTTGGAAAATCTGAGAGTCGGTGAAGGTATATTTTTTTAATCATATTCACTGAAAATTGATTATGCAAGATCACAACATCTCTCACTTAAGTGATCATCCCACTTGAATTCTTGTCAGAAAATCATCCATCAAATTCTGTGATAATCCAATTATTTCTTGTTCCAACCATTTACTAAATTGTAATAATAGTGTGAAAATTACATATCCTTGTATAAAACCACTTTGTAATGAAATGAATTACTTATAGTTTGTCTAAATTCAGAAACCTTCCTTAATATATAAAACCCTAGGTTTACACATGGTTATTAATAAAAAAACTTATATTTAAAACCTTCATGTTAGTTTTTTAAGAGTTTGTATATTCCCAAGGCATATCACCCATGAGTGTCAAACCAGGTGTCCAGTATGGCCCATTTTCATGTACAAGATTACCCCGAGTCAAGGTTAGAACATATTATCATAGGTGTTACCCCTTGGTACTCTGTCCTAGAGCCATATCCAATTGTAGTATTTATACAGAGATATATTTCATGGAGTCTAATAACTATATATTTTGGCAATATTATGGTAAAAGTTCCTATATGTCAAAGAATCCTTTTAATTATTCATAGATACATCCCCAGACATATCCTTAGAAATGTACTTAGGGATATCACTAATGTCTACTCATCTAAGTTTCTAATGTTTGAAAAAACATTTCCATTCATACCAACAATATTTTTCTATGATTAAAAAGGATGGATATTACATAATTTAATATGAATATTTAGTACATTAAAAAAATACATGCCCGAGGACCATAATAGTTTAGTGTCTTGGGAAACATGGAAAAAAATATCCTATCCTGGTGAATGATATTCAAAATCTCGCATAAAGATCTCCACCTTTAGAAATTATACCTAAATCATTTATTCATAACTAGTGGAGAAGAAACATGAGAAATAAAATATATCAATTTCCCAGTAAGGTTAAATTGAGGAGATATGTAGGCATAATCCTGAGTATAACGATATGATAGCCTGATCATGAGAGTTGATGATCATACCCTGCTTATCAAAGATCTTATACATGATTTATGGAATAAATAATGACTGTTCCTAAGACATGAATCATAAGGAAATTACGAACATAAGCCAGGAAATCATAACTTAAAAATAAATTATGGAATTGTTGCAGACACATGATCATATAATATTTTTGGCATAATATCCAAGGAATCACTACCAATAACATAATGGTAGAATGAGTTCACTCCCCATACCATCTAGGTAGTCATAGTTCACTCCCCCAACCATATTAGTAGCATGATTTCACTCCTCATACATATAAGTAGTCATTGTTTATTCCCATGGAAATATTAGTAGCATGGGTTCCCTCCACATACCATATTGTTAGTCATGGTTCACTCTCATGGCCATCATATCAATCTAGGTTCATTTCCAAGACTATATTTGTCTATATGAAGATATATAATTCATTACCCAATGCAGTGGAGTGAAATATAGGTCCTACCCATATCATGATGATATAATACATGCATGGGCCAAAATATATTAAATTTTCATATCATAACACAATAAATGAAATTGGAATTATAAAAAAATAATCATGTCATAACCTGGGTAAAAATAAAGGTTTCATAATCATTTCATCATAGACATAACCCATGATAAAGAAGTGTGGTTCAAAATCATATAACCCAAGAAAGAGAAACTGGTTTCATAAAGACCATGAAATTAATATTAACCCATTCATGGAATGATATTGAATGAAACCTATATATCATTTCCTAAAAGGGCAAGATTAACATCAACAGATGACATCTTATATAGAAAATATTTTTTAAATATCATTAAAAAGGTTTTCTGAGTAATATTTACATTTTTCATTGATGACGGTTTATTAATACATAAAACCATTTGAAAATTGTTTTCATATATAATACCTTTAAAAATAATAAATAATACTAACTATCAATTGAAATCCTTTTTCTTTAAAAACCTATAATAAAATCTTCAAGAAATTTTAAAAAACTTTTTCTCCAAAAACACGTCGAAATACTATAAATAAAGCATGATTTTTTTTGAAAACCATTTCATTCAAAATAATTTCATTACTAATAAATAATTATTGAAATTTTTTTAATTAATTTTATTTGAAAATAATTTGAAAACATGAAAATAAATCTTGAAAATATATTCAGAAAAAGTTTCCTTGAAACATATAAATGGTTCTAGAAAATGTTTTGAAACAATATTTTATGAAAATTTATTAATGGAGCTTGAAATCATTTTGAAATCCATTTTTCAGAAAAATTTATAAAAGGATATTGAAAAGATTTTGAAAACCATTATCCCTTTAAATAGTCAATGGAATATTCACATAAATGAATATGAGTAAATCTAAACATGTCGTTTGAGGTAAAATGATTATTCTATTTGCACGGAAAATTTTTTAGAACAAATGACTTGATTAAAATGCCACAGGAAGATTCCATTGAAAAATGGTAAAAGGAAAAAACAGATAAAAATTATTTTAATTTTAATTTTAGATTTTAATAATATTAATTGAATACTTTTTAGAAAACATTGTTTTGAAATAACATATACTTCCAACCAAAGTGAGGTAAAAGTCATGATTTCCAAATACACATACTTAACAATCTTATATACCAATGAGTAATTTTTTTACCAACGCATGATTACATTATGAATATTAATAGGATAATAAATTTCATGAATTTTTTTAGAGTTGTATCATAAGATTTAATCAATTAATTCATAAAGATAAACAAACTCAAAAGGCAGGGAGATTATTTTAATAAACTTTAATATTGTACAGACTTGGGATCAGACTCTCCATGTAAGAAAAATGAAATTATATGAATCTTGAAATACTAGGAAAATAATTAATTTCATGATATTACTTGTAAAATTAATATATATACACCATGAATTAAAATTTATCTAGATAATAAAACATGAGCCCCAAAGAACTAAAATTGAGACAAAACAATTTTAATGATTTGGTAACCTTTCATTCTTGAACCACATTAAATAAAGGTAATAAAATAATTGTGTTAATACCCATAAATTTATTTATAATGTAAATGTAATGAAATAATGTTCATTAAATACTCCATGAAAATGGAATGAGAGGTGAACACAACATGTATCTCACTAATATAAAATTAGAGATAAAATCCCTTTACCTTATGTCTTGACTCTCGTCGTACTCCTTCAAACCACTAATATAATAAATATAAATTTATTATAACTATTTTAAAGGGAAATATTCATATATACAATTCCATATATAGTTTTATTCTGTCTTTATATTACCTAATTGTTAACAATCATATTTTATGGTTTCACTTCGAGGGAATATTCACATTGTTTTTCATACGTGTCTTACTTTTTATATTGTTTGTCCTTATAATTATATCATGATTTTAGAATGTAAAACACTAAATAAATATCATGTATAGAAATTATATATTTATTATAATAATCTATATAATATATAATTATGAAAAGTAATACACTGTTCATTGATACGGTAGGCTGTACATACACATGAACACCATTTCAATTTAATTATCTTGTCATGAGAAAGAAATTAAAATTCATATATGTATATATATCATTATTAAATTATTTTTATTAAATAATATATATAATATATATTCATCAAATATATCCTTAATACATTCGATGTTGTGTGTGAATGAATCACATGGATTTTAGTGGGTGGTAGTCTATACATCCTCAAACAAAATTATCATATTTACACCAAATGGATCATAAAAAATATATGTTTTTAAAAAGGAACATATAAGATTAATGAAATAAAAAATAACATATATAAAATATATAAAAATAGATTCCATCAAAACTTCCACCATGAGAGCTGGAAAGGAAAATTGAACAATCTTTATTTAGTGAGGCAGTAGTTCACTGTACACATGAACAATATGTTTCTTACCAACTAGGTGGAGGTGTATATACGTGTTTGTAAAAACATTAGCATAAAAATATAAAATAATATTTATGATATTGGTGCATTTATACAATCATGGAATAATGACAGTGGATGGGACAGAGAAGGAAAATAAACGAAAGAACTTCAGAGAAGATGTTACATCTTAATCAAGTAAATCATGTTGGTTTATACCAAAAGGATTCCTTGGATTAAAATATTTATATGGGAATGATTATAGGATATATGGAGGTATGTTGGAATGTGTATGTTTCATATAATGGTTGAACCTAAGAGGTTTGTGATGTGTGAGGATGTGGGAGTGATGGTGGCCTTTCATAAGGACGAAAAATGACTCATTTGTAAATTTTGAAAACAAGTCAGATGTACACATGTTCTTTCCAAAAATGTATTAATATATGTATAATTGATCTAACGAGACCATATTTTTTTTTAAATATAATTAAATATTAAAAAAATTTCAAATGAAAACATATTTTTTAATAAAAAAATTAGTATTTTCAGAATTCATCAAAAAATGAATTTTCCCAACAAAATCCCCAAAAATTTACTATAAGGTAATTTCGACATTATAAATAAAAAAATTAAGTTTATATTATCAAATTGAATTGATAAATGTTTCTAAAATTATATTTATTATTAAAACTGGTTTATTCAATAAAACAATATTTTTAATCATAAAATGGAATTTACCAAAAATAAATTACTTTCTCATCAATATGTTTTATTTCTATAAACCCATTATAAAAGATATTTGAAAAGTATTCATTATTATTCATGTCAATATTTTTAATGGTTAGGTTGTACTTTATCTTTTTACATAAATCCTAATTAAATAATGCTTTGAAGATATCGGTTTTACATGTGACGTACGCCAAGATGGTGTTGCCTGTGGCACAAGCCAAGTTAGTATTGCATGTAGCGAAAGCCATGTAGATTCCATGTGAAATGAAGTTATGACTTAGTGTTTTAATATATATATATATAAATATATAAATAACTATTTGAGTCTCATATGAAATGAAATTTATCAACAAGTTAAATTATTTTTAGAAAAATAATTAATAGAATCTCATTGTGTTAAATTTTGAGATGTTTAATTATGATATTATAATATTCATCCATCTTAACGTATATAAAATTCGTAAAAACTCATCAATCATTTGTGTGGTGGACTAACGACTCACGAATAGATGTTATATATTTTCCATTCATACTTATCATCGATGGAGAAATGATGATCTTACTATATACATATATTATATTTATGATATAATTATTATGATAGAGTTATAATATCTCATATATCTTCTTACTTTCTATTCTATATAAAATATGACAACGCTGATCTTCTGTACATCAAACTACTACCTCGTGAAGCGATGTGTTTTATTTTACACCTATGAAATAAATTAAATGTTATAATGATAAATATAATTAATATATTTGAAAAAATGATATAAAATCATTAAAATTAATCAATCATACAATTAATTACCCTTTACCCATTAAAGGAATGATACCATTTCTCATACAGAGGTACGACTAACCATCTCAATGAAGTGATGAGAGTCATTTACCATGTAAAACATACATTAATGATTATAAAATTGAATATAAAGACTAAAGAATATATTTATAACATTATTTTCAATATATATATGATGTATCTATTTTCTATTCTCAATAAAATGAAATTTCATACTAAAAAATGCCTAAGAAAACCCAGAAACTATCACATGAAATAGTGACAATAAATGAATGTTATTAAAAATAGATTTTAAAATGTCATAAGAGTATCATATATGATGTTATAAATATTAATATGGTTCTAGTATTAGATAATTACATGAATAAATAAATTATAATAGGGTTACTGACACATATGAAATCACATTAAACTTGTAGTAAAGGTTCCCTCATCTCACTTTTACTTTCGTGATACATACACCATATTCAACACTTATTCCTTTGTGTGGTGTATATACTACACATTTGGATATGTTATATCATAAATATCTTATCTTCATGGTATTTAATCTTTCATTTTATGTTATTTATTACATGGTTTGTATGATTCAATAGTGATGAAAGTGGTAAGTGCTTATTTCACAATCACATATTTATTTAGGACTGTTTTTGTTTTTCCAAAATATGGCGGAATAATTTCATATTTATATCATAAAACAAATATATTTACTTATATGATAGTTATTGATAAAAATTTCATTTTATAGAACTATTTCAAACATTGTTTTACTAATGATGCTAGAGAATAGGTTTATTATAAAAATTAGACATTATTTCCCTCTTTGCTCGAAAATCCATTTTGATCAAAATACATGAATTTAAAAATATTTATAACCATTTAAAAATTGTTAATTAAGGATAGTTTTATCATTTTGGAATTTTTACATATTTTTAATGGAATATTCAGGTCATTTTTCAATATAGGTCTATTTTTATTTCATAGAAAATGTGAAAGGAATCATTATTTTAACATTTAAAACATGAAAAAAATTCCGGAAATCATGACCAATCAATGTTTTAAATAAATTAACTATTTCAATAATTATTAAAAAATTAAATTATTTTCTAAATATATTTCTTAAGCCTAACTTTAAAAATAGATTCTAATTTTGAAAATTTAATTTTCCGCCAAGAATTTTTAATGAAATTATTATGGTATTTATATCCATCCCTAAAATCAACAATTATTTTTTCTTCTAATCCCTTTGGAATTTTTTTATTGATATCATCCTTCTTCAAAAAAATTAGGTTTTATAGTCTATTTGTCTAAGTATATACGACTTTATTTCTATTAACAATATTATTATGGATGGTTTATGATTATGTATATTTGGTTGGTGTGTTAATCGACATTTAGTATGTTATTTTTTAAAATATTATCCTTTATTTCGATTTTGTTTCAATCAATTAATATAATAAATTAATCTTACATAATAAGATATAAGTGTGGATCAGTTATAGATATCCCCTCAATGAATAGATAATTATCATGAGACAAATATTTTTTCAATATTAGATGTGTTACCACCTGTAGATTAAAACAGTATGGTGAAATGTTTTGATAGTATTTTTTTGATGTCTGTAATTAAATATTTACTCATTATGATATTAGTGATTAATTTTTGTGTCATTATAGTATTAATTATAATATCCATGGATAATATGGAACAATAGATGATTATTTGTATGGATTTATTTGATCATCAGTTATTGTAATTATATTATGGTCAATATATTATTCAAATGGATTGTGTTTATACTTTTTACCATTCCATTTTGATTATTCATATTTATTCATGATTGATTCAATTTTATTCATACCCTAACTGATCATTTAATTTCACCAATTTATTTTAATTTATTTTCCACATGATTCCAAAATGTGTTTTATGATTGATGTGAAGAAGTATATTGAGGGGAATAAAGTTAGTCTAATAAAAATAAACAAGTAGAAATTTCATCTATATCCACACTTCAAAACCATGGAAATAGGGGTCAAAACAATCTTTATATGTTATAGCCATAGTTTTATTGGTCAGATAACCTATTTGTGTGGCTATATAAAAATTATATAGCCATAGTTTAAACTGTGGATATAGGGTCAATTACCATGGTTTTGGAAACCGTTGAAATAGGTTATACGGTTGTCCACGATGGCTATAGGTCTATATACATGATTTAAACCATTTTTATATATTTTAAATAAATATCTCCCAACTATATTTGATCTCCATACCTCTGTTATCTGAACCTGTCACCTTACCTCCACACCACAAATGCTTTTTTGTGTGAATATGTATATATATATATAATTATTTATATTATTAAAAACTATTACTACAACATGTAAACTATGTCTATATACCTTCCCACTATTTTGTGTGGGTTATTGTTTTTTCCCGCGAATGTATGGGAGACCTATAGCCACAGTTTTGATGAAATGTGGATATAATTAATAAAAAAGGCTATAGCAATTGTTTTGGAAAACTATTGCTATATACTGTAAAAAATAGACCTATAGAGACAATTTTAAGATGCTATAACCCAGGATTAAACCATTGATAAATGGTCTATTGTTGCTGTTTTTAAACCATGTAAATAGTTCACACGGTTGTCCACCATGAATATAGGCCTAAAGACACAGTTTAAACAGTGGCTCTAGGTTCTATTTCCACTATAGAAAATTGTGTCTATAGCCCATGTAGACCAAGGATACAGCCTTGGTATAAATACATATATCTACAGTTTTGGAAAACTGTGGCTATAGGTCCATGACTATAGCCCAGTTTTCTAGTAGCGATAATTTGTTGAATTTTATTTTTTAGATATATCATAAATTCATGTGTGAATATAGTTTTCTAAGAATAAAAAATTATTCATTACTTTAGGGTTTCACATGTTGTAGTTAGTTTCATTTTTATAATTTAACAACCAACTGTAAGCTATTTAGGTCATAGATTTTATGTTATATCTATATATCAATCCCAATTATATTACTTATCAATTTCAACAATAAATATAACAGATCATAAAATATATTTAATATTATCATAGAATATTTATTTTAGTACATTAAAAATAAAAAAATATCTCGTAATATTTTTTATTCACCATAGTATTTAACTATTTCATATCTTATCCATTATTAATTATAAAGTTATAACATTTATGTCGTGATATGACCAAACATTCCCTAGGAAATAACTCCTAAAGCCCGCCTCTAATAGGCTAGGGGTAGAAAACTTGTGTAGAGTAGGAATATCACATTTATGTGTGGTCTCTTCCTAAAATACTTGTATTCACACACCCACAAACACCTTCAAGAAACAATGAATTTATATAAAAAGATGAAAACTAAAATTCATTAATAAATCTATCCCAAGATAGAGAAAAAACCACTAAACAATGGTAAAACACAAGTAGATAAAAAACTATAGAAGTGTGTATCCTACTTAAGATGAGGGGATTATTGTCAAAAGAAACTGCTAGAAATCACCTCAATCCATCTCATGTTAACAACTCAGTTGGTCAATCTCACTAAGCTCCACCTGCTTTAGGTCCTCTACAGACTCCATAAAAATGTCATGGGTCTACAAAAGGAACATTACATGTATAGTTTTAAATTTTAGGAGTCATCATTACAATAATAATTAGGTTTCCTAAAAAACAAAAAGAAAAGGGAGTAACTGAATTGAAAAACCCCACTCGTTCTAGCCAGAGTTAACACAATCAAGAGTGAAACTCTATCTCAAACCATCATCAAGTACATATTACAAGTCAACACATTTAGTAAGGGTGTTAACCTAGACAAGGGACAACACGACAATGAATCCAAGAATCACCAAGACATTCTCATCATAGTCTCTATGTTTTATGAGGTTCTGACCTCATTGGCAACTACACGATTCTAATAGAGTCACTAAATGTAACACAAATCAGTATAACACACTCTACGGGATCAACCAACACAGATTCACCCATCCTTGTTCATACTCTCTAATGAGAGATAATGGAGGAGTTTATACCTCACCACATCCCCATAGTTGAGGGTGTACTATCTCCTAACCATCCCATCAACCCTCTGGTGCCCCAATATTGGGAATCCCTCCCCTTTCTCTTTCAAGGGAGCACTATCTCGTAACAAGCTATCATACATAATCAAGTAGATGGACCACTCATCGTAACTATTATACACATCCAAGGGATTAATGAATGTATTGGGGGACCCACTCTCCATCGCTACCTGATGACAAGTGAGTGCTACTCTATAGTTGGGGACCTTCACCCTAGTATGGTAGGGGTACCACTCAATAAAATGTGGAATTGTACCCATATAAAATATAGGAGTACAAATCCATGGATATAGGATCTACACCCTAGTATCACAGGGGAGTACAAATCTAGGGATACAAGACCCACACCTTGGTATGAAATGTGAGTACCACTCTGTGGCTAGAGAAATTGTGTCCTAGTAGGACATGGGAGTACCACAGAATTAAAACTACTACTATGGGGGAGTCGAACCCCAAACTTTTATGTGAGTATCAACCCCAGGATAGATGAACCATTCCATAGTGTGAATGGGACATACCAAATCTTCTAAAACTACATGTATGAAGGACCCACACAATGGAATAAAATGATTTTTTGACTCCAAGTATTGAGAACTCAAGCCCTAACATGAAAGGGGAATACCCAATATAATTATTTGTCCCATATAATGGAATGTCTCCTGGACATGATAGGGGAATACCATGTCCCAAGATAGAGGACCCACACCCTAGTCCTACATGGGAGTATAGAATCTATTTAGAAAATGAGTGTGGAAGACCCACACCCTGAAATGAAAGGGGAGAGATGACACCGACTACATGAATGATATGGGGAAATCACACCCCATTTTTATAGGGGAGTACCATACTTGGGAGAACTAATAAATGGATATATAACATTCACAAATGATGTGGGGTGTCCCATACCTACTAATGAATTGCGTTATCAAAAAACTGCATTCTGATGATAGAGGGTAATACTGGTCCCAACATCTCTCACTCATAACCACACAAATCTACAACATTGATCAAGATCTGCTAAATGTAGAATCTCTAGTTTTATTCCTCAAACAAAAAACATCCATTTTTAGGGGACATGATCTCTATTACAATAGGGTACCACAACTATCCTAGAATAAAAAATATATGGGACCCACATCCTAAGATGATTGGGAATGGTACAAACCATGATATTAGCCTAGTTATCAAAAGAAATCACTACCCATAGTCTAGAATTATGTACACAATGTTGAGCATAAATTATTGAACATCATATCTCTTATTCCACTATAGATACCACTATTATGTTCTACTAGAAAATTATTAGGATACGCTTCTCAAAATCACAAATCCTACTTATAGATATGGAGATATAAAAGACAAACGAACCAAAGAGGATCGTAAGAATGTACACAATGTGCACTTAGGACCACATTGTGTGCGAACCCACAAGTTCACTTGTCCCCATCCACTTATATAACTTATTATATGATATTTTAAGAATAAATAGCATGAACATATTGTAAATGGAATTTCATCTCTCACCCACCCCCAGTCATGTTCTACCTCCACATGGATCGGCCAACCATGTATCCCACATGAATTGTACAAAATTGTTCATGGTGTGTACAAGTTGATCATCTACTTGGACCTGTATTTTATTCGTGATCATATCTAAAACACACAACCGATGTACTTTGTCCATGTAATTTTACACTGCCATGCACTATCAGAGGACTACCCTAGCTATGTCCTCTGGCCATATGACATGAGGACACTACATGGCGTGTAACCCTAGTAAAAAGTGTGTAGTACCCAAAATTAGTCATCATAGAATCGTATGAAAACATGAAATGTATACCTACTTTATATGCAATGTAAATTGGAATTCAGATTGTAATTTCCTTACAAATCACTGATTCTACGTAAATTGTTCCAAAATCTATAGCTCAAACTAAAAGGGATCACCATCAATCATAATAGGGATATAAAATCATAAAAAAATTCATAACTAATGAATCAGGAATATACAAAAATTACATCTAACATATGGAAATATTTAGAAGATTATGGCCCAAAATGACACCAACATTGTATCGCTCCTTGATCTGACGATGAACGACATAAAAATAGAGATCAACTACAATTTATCACCTCGATTCAACATTGGTTCCTCCTATCGATCCAAAGTGGGAGAAGAGGTTGTGACTATATTTTTTTATTCACACAATAGGGGAAAGGGTGAGTGATTTAATTGATTTAATTTTACTAAATCAATTAACATCCTCTTATCATCTTGTCACCAGATTTCCTACGACAAAAAACTAAGTGCTAATAAATATAATGCCTGGCCTAGGGTAAACATTACGTTATGAATAGATCTGTAGAAATAGTACTATGATCTATTTTTCTAATATATATTTATTATAGGTTTCAATAGAAAATTATTTCATGAGACAAAATATATTTAATATTTTTGATATCACTCTATCGAGGCTCTTCGTGACATAAAATCCTATACAGACTCAGCCCATGGATTTTGAAATATTCTTCACAATATTTCGATAACATAGATTCAAAAAATAAGAGAAATTAAATTATCCCCTCCTTACATATTTTCATCCTTTAAATTATAATTCCTAGGGACATGATATAGAAACTAAACTCTCCATTTGAACTCTTACTCTAGTATCCTCCCAAAGGGTTTCATTGCATCTTACTGGAATGCACTGAGGAAGTACACTAAGCCCAAAACACACCGACATCCCACCCCAAACGAGAGGAAATTGTGTAATGATATGAACATGTATCATTAGTTTTTAAATGAGGAAACAACAAGAAACATAGACCTTATGAATTCATAGGGTCTAGCTGTACATCCCCTCACTTACCTGACACATATATCGATGTGATTTAATATTCCACACCCACCCCTAGATAAACTGCATATTGGAACCGGGCATGTAGCAGAAGCCCCAAATAGGTGGGTTTTTAAAATATTTCCACTGACAGTCGACATAAACTTTTCGACATCAGAGAAGAGCAGACTGGTCTTAGGTGAGGACCAAGAATGGAGAATTTAAAGCACAAACATAAACCGTAAAATACCTGGTTTAGATCCAAATCTATGCATGACGTCTTCTCATCGTCAGTGATCGCTAATTGAATAATCCGAATCTGAATCCCTCCAGATCATCCATATGCACTTCAAGGAATCCGTGGGAGTGCCATTCGTCGTAGTTCAGGTGCTAGTGCGTAATACAGACGATGCCTTTGACATTCCAACAATCACCGCATCGCTTCACCAGAGATGCCCGAGAGAGAGCTCTATCCGAGCTCCTTGGATTTAGATCATCTCTCTCTAGAGTGTGGGAGAGAGGAGAGGAGAGAGAATCTCTATGAATAGTATTTGGAAAAATCCCATCCTCTTCTATTTATAGTGCAAAATTAAAATACCCGGTATCACCTTGCCGGCCCCGAATACGTAATGCACTATCAATGAAATTTATGGCTACTAAACTGAGTCATAAATATTATTATCATTTACTTGTGATATATTAAAATATATTAAATGAAAATAGTTAAGTCATTAGCTTGACTCTTCGCTCCCATAAATATTAATTGAACCTTGAATAATTTAATATTCATCAATTTATAATTTTTCATGTATTTAATTAAAACTTGTAAATATATTTAATAAATAAACTCAATACTCATTATTCTGAACTCGAATAATATGAATTTATTTATTTCATTGGCGATCATTTAACTTTGGACAATTCCCAGACCCCTGTGGTGGGGCCCACTATGTCCAATACTCATATTCAACTGAATAGGGAAGATTATTGAATATGCTATTGTGTGTGACCCTCAAGGCCCTTATTTCAATAGCTATGAATAATATTCACAAACCAAGAGTAGGATCTAGTAACCCATCATGGCCCCTGAAAAAATAAGGATTGTCACAACAGCAACAACCAACCTACAAACATGCACTGTGTAATATAATCTCTTTGTCTGTAATATCTCATAAAGCAGGACGCACTCACGTGTCATCACCCTTTTCTTGATTTATTATTTGTTGATGTAACTGGACTGATTTACGCTTGACTACCATGACCATGGTCTTATAAAGGTATTTCCATCCATATAAAAATGGCCTGAGATATATTACTTCCATAAAGGGGAAGCGACAAATCCTTTTTTGAACATTCAACCAATATCATTCCACCAATGACGCACCCGATACAAACTACCTCACGACGACTTCATTACCATGGTTTTTGTCTTGCATAAATGTATGCAATCAAAGGAAATACATTAGTAATGATCTCAATTCAGGAGACCATTACACATGATCGTAGATAGGAACATCAAATGACACCCGAAACATGTGGTGTTCCTATTGGCGGGTCAGTCCTCAGGACCTCACTACTAGAGATCACCAAGTGCGAACGTCATGGGAAGAAGTCTCAATGCTTATGAGCCCCCATCACCTAATGGTTAGAAATCTACTATGTCCAATTAGTAAGATGTATCTAGACGATAGAACTTTATTTAAGATTAATGTCATATTATCTAGAGGTTCTCATTATATCATGGGAACTGCTATAACCTTTTGATACAACAATTAATCTTTGGACATTACCATTTTAATAGTGGATGCACAAAAGTATACACTATAATGGTAGGATGACATCATGCATAGATTAATGTATACACGATATGGTAATAAAAATCACATAATAGTTGGGTCTAGGGAACCCACTATTTCAACACTGCACAATGAAATCTTAAAGAATCATTCATTTATGTTAGACTCTAAGGACATAGGGGTACCAATGGAAAAAATTGTGCATACCACATTTTAACTCCATCTATTAATATGCCCTTAAACTATGAACATCCTGGTATAACACAACTCCCAAATCCGGAAACACCACCACACCCACTAGTGTAATCCATACTATGTATGTATGGTATGAAACCCATCCACACTATTGAAATATTGTAGTCTCTAAATTCACCACTATAGAATGTTTCTATGATAGGTTCTCCCCCATCCAGGGTCTCCATGTCTATTGGGTCTATACAAAAGGCTCCATGGGAAATTCTAGGAACAAATAAAACACTCTAATGCACATCCAAAACTTGAACACTCTTGTCAAATTCAATCATCCACCACATGTTGACACTATCCTATTTGGTTTCCAGTAACGTTCCTACATGTTTTTTATCCCATCAAAAAATGATCCTCTTTGTGGAAAGAGTCCCTCTTCCTCATGAGTTGATATATACATCCAACAACACCATCAAAGGGTTCAACCAAGACACCACATCACACTGGACACACCTCACGAAAGAAGTGGAAAGAAAAATCACCTCCAAAAATAGTTAAAAAAACATATACAGATAGTATAATAGAAATAGGACATACCACTATTTATCCATATAGCTTCCATGTCAATTGATTTTATGTCTTGTAGCAGTCCTCAACCAGTTCACCAGCACCATGATCCTGACGAAAACCACCTGATGGTAGTGGTGAAAACTACACAAACTGTCTTCCACCTCATTCTACACTCCCAATACCTCCTCCATGTCTATCATAATGAAAGACTCTCTACTCCAAACTCCACATCTTCAATGGTGGACTTTAAACTTGATCACATTCAATAGAATTGATGGTTTAGCATTATCTATAAATAATTACCTAACCATAACTAGAATAACATTGCTTCTCCTGTAGCTAAGATTATCCATGACATAGCTCAAACACTACATTCTTGTTTTCCTGAGTGTGTGAATGTGTATGACTTCTACACCATGAAATTATCATATATTTTCTACCAACTATTGTATATGTTTCATCTTCATAGCCCCAACTGTAGGACACATCTTCTAGACCAATCGCCATGAAGCTTTCTAAAATAGAAGAATGATCCAGTACCCCCACATACAGTGTAAGGAAAAACGTGATCACACATATTCAAATGTCTCTGTGGAGGCCCATCTCAAATTTTCTTTCTCTAAAGAATGGGCCTCGAACATTATCTTGGGAATGTCATGAAAGGTCTTAAAAGATGAATGAGTACTCTATAATGGTCATGCTGATATAAAGACGCTATAGAATCTCATGGATATACACTAATGTCTATTTTTATTGGTATAACACTTCCCTGAATATCAGTGTAAAATACACCCATGTGAGGGTCTCCTCATCATGGGTCTATGTCACTAGACACCGCAATCACTGTGATGAACACATAGAAGGAATGACACTTGGACCACAATCTGATTGAAATGTGACCTCACAAGGTGGAAAAAATGTGTGACTACCTCAATCCATTAATTGGTTTCCTAGTGGTTTGGTTCATCTTTATTCCTCATATGTCACTACCTTAATAACTCTTGCAGTGCAGTATTCATGTGAAAATCCCCATAATATACTACCAGCACATCCATCTACTCAACAGTTAGTAATTCATCATTCAAATCACATGGATTTAATACCTTAAGAATAATACCCCATTTTGTATCATCATCATGAAGTGTATCATCATCATAATCACCCTCTAGAACCTCGTCTAACTATAATCACAATATATTCCTAAAATAGAATAAAGACACGACACATTCAATGATTATTTATATGGGATGAATAAAGAAGGATTAGGAAACCACAAAGAAATCCTATTTGATTCATGTTCCTAAATATTCTTGTGAACAATGTCCTAATGTATCAGGTCAAAAATATGGATCCCATATTCTTATAGAATAGATACATCAAATGTCACACTAACACAGGAGTCCCTATAATAAAATATGATCACAATACACATTAAAACCATCACTATAAAATCAAAACCATGCCCATGCTACTACGATCCCAAATTGAAACCCACATTGAAATCACTTTTTCATTACCTGACAAAAAATGACCAAGGAAGCTACTCCCCAATCCTACATCCAATAGTCCAGGGGAAGGAGACCAACACTGAGTTTGAATATCAATCAGATGGGAGGCCTTCCCCTAATGTAAATGTACACACTCAACCATGAGTAAATTCTTGAAAAAATGAAGAGATATAAAAATATGGAAAATAAAATTTATGAATACATATATCCCAGATTATATTACAACAAACGTAATGAAATCATAAAATGGAAAAAACACACACTCACCAAAAATTAAAAATTCATCATACATTCCTGGATGGGGATCATTTTCAAATGAAAACTCTATAATGATACTTATCTCTTCATCAACATAAACATCATCTAGTATAGCTCAATAAAATCTTCATGCCTCATGTCCCCTGGGGACTTCGTTGAGAGGCCTGATTTTTTCACAAGTCCCAACATATGTGGGAAAAGATGATGTAGGGTTGATAATGACAATAATAGTTTTTCACCAAAAAAAGGAAATGTGAGAAACAAATTGTACACACCCTGCCCAACATACCTAGAGGGAACCCAATAATTATGGATACTAATGTCGATCAATACTCATCTATACTGGAATAGTCAACATAGTTCAAAAGGGGTGATAACTTAAAAATTCTCCAACACTAAAATGAATCCTAGAATAACCCAGATATAATTGTATCGGGCTCCATGCCTCATGAGGTTCTGACCTCATAACTAGCTACATGATTCTAATGGAGCCTATAAAATAAATACACTACCAATAAAAGACATCATCCATCATATATGGAACCTATCCATGTGCACCCTCTATAATGATGGGGAAGACATGAACTTTAATCTTTCCAAAACCCTAAGGATGAGGGAGTAATATTTTATAACATTACCATGAAACCATTTTCGGTCTTATATGGATATTTTAGTGACTTTAAATATCAATTGAAAACTAACTCTAAAATAGGTATCACTTACAACCAAGTGGAGGGGCTCACTCCCTGAAACAATTCTCCACAACAAATGGAGCTCTGACTCTAGTGGATGACATGCTCTATGCCACTCTTTTAGGATAATGTAGTGCCACTCCATCGATGAGGAACCAATTCCAAATAAGTCACGGGAGTACAATTTAATAGTTAGAGGAAAGACACAATTATTTGACGTGGGAGTACAATTATGTAGATTGAGGACCCGGAACCAGGTAAAATAGGGGGAAAACTATTTTTATAGAGGACCAACACCCTAGAAATATAGGAGAGTACAAATTTGTGGTTAGATGTCCCACACCCTAGTATGGGATGAGAGTAAAACTATAATATTATGATCAATATGGGGGACCCTATCCATAAAATAGTAGAGGAGTACTATCCCCAAGCCAGAGGACCCATTTTCTGATGTGGTAGGGGAGTGCTGACTCTTTCGAAACAACTTGTATGGAGGATGTTCACCCTAGAATAACTGATCAGTTATAAAACCAAGGATAAAGTCCCACACAGCAACATGATAGGGAAATAAACCCACTATCTATATGTCACATATGGAGGACTTGGGCACTAACATGGTAGGTAGGTAAAGAATCAATCGATAGAGAAACCATACCCTAGTCTAATAGGGTAGTACCTACTCCCTTTGTCTAAAGAGCATTGAGGGAACACATACCAACCCAGAATTGGAGTGTTGTTGTAAATAATAAACCTAATATAGGGATGTAGTTTCCTAGTCCAACTGGTGGGTTCTATCCCTAAGAGAGCCAATAAATGGGTAAAGAACCCGCACCCATGACGTGGGGTTTTCCATCCTTACCAATGTAGTGAAGTAAGGGAAAAACACTCCCTAAATCCATATTAGAGTAGCATTCCCAATATCTCTTTTTAAAATCACCCCAGTCTCCAATATTGGTTATGAACCATTGAAAATATAGTTCCTCTTATCATATATCCCACTACAATACTTCACGGAGTAGGGGACATATTATATGCTACAATAATGGAGAACTGTTCTACTATCATAAAGAGTCTAGGGAACCCAAATCATAATATTATTAGAAATCAAACTGAATATGACATCATACTAGTGATCCATTGTGATCAATACCCACTTTTTAGCACCTCTACATTATTTTCAGGATAAAAAATATCACATCATATCTCACTTAAAAACGATGGGGGCCACCATTGTGTCCTTTAACTGAAACTTATCCTGATAAGATACTATTAAGCATGAATCTATGTTCTGGAGAAGAAGATATAGAAGGTGGAAAATTAAAAATTGATCATAACAAGGTAAATGACGTGCACTCAGGCCCAACAAGCCCATGAACATGGTCGTTCCCCTTGTTTAGATGGATTTTCAATCCATGTATGCATACAAAAAATGTATCACTTATAAATCACATTTACGACCAAAAATGGACCTCGGCCATGTTCTTCTTCTATAATAATAGGCTAGATGGGTCTCTGAAATAGTTTGTAACCAATCATAAATAGTATGGTTAGGATGAATGAGAACATGACAATGCCATTTTTTCGCGCCTCTGTTCGGTACCATGTGCCCATGTACCCGGGACATGTAAATTTACACAGTCATGAGTTGCCATATTATTACACCGTAGGACATTACAATATTTTCAAGCTATAAAAAATATTACATTTGCACTCTTTATTCAATACACCATCTTAAGCTTAATTTACACACCTCACACAGTTTTCTTTTGTTACTTTCAAGACTTTTTTTCAGCATTTTAATGGTATTCCTATTTTAAAACCAAATTTTGAAAATTTTAAAAAAAATATTTTTCAAAATAAATATCAATTTTGATTTTCGAATGTCATAATTAGTAACAGTGAATTTTTGGTATTTTTCTTAGACTTTTTATTTTTTGATCAATAGTGAATAATACTACATTTTAGTAAAAAAAATTCCTTTTCATTTAAATAATTGTTAATGATAAATTATAAGTTAAATTGTTTTTTTATAAGTCATAATAGATCAATTATAAATATTTTAATCCTATTTAGTTCATTGGAATATTTCTTTTATTAAAAATATATATAAAAACTAACTAAACTACTGAATGTTTCAAATTTAAAAACCTAAATTCCCAACACATTTTCTGGATTTTCATTAATCATAATTTTCCTTCCTTTATGATATGAATTTTTAAAAAAGTATATTCAAGGTTGTTATTATTAATATATTTCATTCATAATAATATCAAAATATTTTTTTACAAAAATGGTTAATGAATGTGATTAAAATTTATTATTGTGATTAAGGAATGATTAAGCATAATAAGTGAGTAAAGCTCAATCTTAAGGACAAATATGTCCTATAAACATTCTCAAAATCCATTGGATTCTAGTAATTCAGTCATACCCCATCTGGTTAAGATTTTTTGGGTTATTTTGATATTATTAATGATATGTTCCTTATATAAATGGTTATATATGGAAAAGGACAAAAAGGAACTTTCCTTAAAATTATCATTTATAAAAGATTGATATATGTGAAAACCATCATATTTTCTGTAATAAATATCATTTAGATAGATAAATGTGTAATTTTTATCATAATTATAAGTCATTAATTTTTATATTTGATTCAGTTGCATTTAATGCTTAAGAAACACCGATATAGTGATTATGTAGTTAATAATTAAGTATATTAAATGATACTATAAATATTAAAAGTCTGTATATTGATTGAATTATATTGTTTAATTATTTTTAAATGAATATATCTATTTATAATGCATTAAAATTAAAATATTGTAATTACAATACAGTTTTGATATTCTAAAAGTAAAATGAAATAAATAATGTTAAATTGTGCATTATTGTTGTTTTATTATAAATGATATTTTGTTAAATGATTTAAAATTAATAAAAATATTATATTTTTCCAAGTTATTTTGAATTGTTAAAGAAACTTAAATATTATATATTAATAGGACAATTTATCTTTAGTAATTAAAATATTGACTCATATATTGTAAAATCATTTTTAACATGGTTTGGGTTTAAGCTGTAATTTAGCACGGCAGATACGCTTATTTTAAAAATAATTTCAAAAACACATTAGATTTTTAATTTATAAATTATATATCATATTAATAATTCAGTGGCCTTAAAATTTCGAATAAATATCACCTTATACTTTTTAATAATGGTTAAATTACATAGGTTTGAATACTAGATTCTTTATTAGAAACCAAAAAGATAAATTTGGGGAATCATAGTAGTAAAGGAACAAAAATATTTAAATGAACATATTTTTGTGGGGTTGAGGATTTCATTGACCATGATTACACATTAATCAATTATATATCCATTTTGGGGCACTATATGTATGTTATAACTCTAATTAATGAATATCATTGGTATTTACAATAGTGTCACTCCCCATCCACTACAAATGCTAGTAATCTACCCCTTATTCACACGTCTAAAGCCACTTTTCTCAACAATGGTCTGCCCAAATATCTCCCAAAAATCCTTACCCTAATCCAAGATGTTCCTATTAGAATACATTCATCTATGGAATCATTTTGGTATAATAAAAATGGAGTAACCCAATAAAGACGTAACATCTTCTCTCAAGATCTCTAGTTTCATTTCCAATATTTACCCCCATAAATATACTTATTCAATGATTATATAACTAAAATATTATCCACAATATATTTTTACTTTTTAATGTTAGTTTATTGACCTAAAATTACAAAAATAATTATCTAATGGATATGTATCATATTATTTATGTGTACGGTGAACAATCGTCTCACAAAATGATGTTTGTTCATTTTACCTTCACCACCTCCCATTGTGGATATTATGATAGAAACATTATTTTTATGTGATATATATTATATTTACACTTCTCTAGTATTTTTATAACACATATGTCTAATAATTATCATTTTTCGTTAATAAGATAACATCATTTGAGGATGTGTTGGCTACAGCCCCCACTAACCAATGTGATTCATTAACGATATACATGGAATGTATTGAGATGATTTAAAAAACCTATGTAACATAAAAAAACATAGATTTTATATTTTAATTATTATATATGTATATATAATTTATTTTTAATTCTTTTAATATGAAAATGAAATGAAGGTAGCATTCGTGCGTATGTACGACCTACAGTCTCCCTAAACGATGCATTTCATTTCTTTTCTCCAAATATTTTTCACTGTTCTAAATATATATTTATTTAATGTATAAGATAATTAATTATTGTATTAAAATATATATATGATTAAACCATGATATATGAAATAGTAATTACAAGTAACATTTCATAACAAACATGAGAAAACATGGCAAAAACACATGAAATAGTTAAAATAATTAAAAAGTGTTAGAAAATGGGTAATAAAATATTATAAGAAGTCAATATATGATATTATAAGCATGGGTATGGATCTGGTTATTGATTTAAACATAATTGAAACTAATATAAAGTAATATATAAACCCCACAAAAAAATTAGGTTAATGTAATGAATTTTTTCTCAATTTACATTCCATTGAGACTTATATTTTTTAATGCACTGACTAACTTTTATATGGTGTATATATTATCCTTTGACACATAGTACCATATATATAATTATTATCATGATATTATGTTTCATTTAATTTCATACCATAATGAGGATTATTAAATAAATATTTCATGGTGGTATCAGAAACATTTAAGAGGATTTTACATATTGGATTTATCATAATTGATGACCTCCTTATGGAAACGATTTTGGTATTTTTATGGGACCATGAGATCATAGAAATGGGAGAGGTTATTTTTTAGATGTTTCAAAATAATTTTAACAAGTGTAAAATCTAGAGTGTTGTGATGAAAACACGTAGTGGGTGTGGTATTTATAGTGGTGGATGGGTTGTTTTCTCATTATTATATACAATAGTATATTATTTGGTCCCAAGACAATGAATAAATTTAAAATTAACACTAAATATATTAATTTAATTAGGGTTAGTTCTAAATTATGGTTCTTACATAATCCTTCACTCATTTAACAGTGTGTATAACTTATAATGTATATAAACTGTAAATTATTGTATTTTACTATTCATAAAAATTTTAACCTATTTAGAAAAATCCTAAAAATTCAGACTAACCATTTTTCAATGTTTAGAATTAAAAAAATGAAATCTATTTTATGAAAATATTTTTTAAACAATATTTAATTAATATTTTTATTAAAATTATCATTTACTTCGAAAATACATATTTTAAAATTAAAACTGGTTTTATATCACCTTGAAAAATTATTTCAAGGCTCATAAAATTATCTTAAAACCATATGATATAAAAATATTTATTAATGAATACATTTAATGAAAATATTTTTTTTAAAAATTATTAAATTAATCATAAAATTGAAAATAAATATTTATGACTTATAAAAAATTCCAAATCATATTTATTAATTTTAAAAACAATTATTTACATAGATAATAATATAATTATAGAATACATTCATTTATACGATTCCATTTTTTTACTTTCAATGGTTAAGTTACTATTCTATTAGATGATTTACTATTTATATAGATCATGTTACTATTTAAAATTCAATGTAGATGTTTCTTCGGTATAACTTCTTTAATTTCTAGAGATTCTTCTAATTTCATTAATTATAAATTTATAAAGCCTTTATTATGTCATATAAGATATTTAATGTGATTCAAACGATATGATATTATGATAATACGGGATAAATTTAATTGATAAATGATGGGGTAATTATATTTTTACCCCCTTTTGAAATTTCTTATTCGAATATCATTTACATAAATAGGTGATAATAATCCTCCATTATCATCTCCTGTGGTTTCAATGTTGCTTCTACAAACATATGGTTCATGTATAACACATCGAAATGGTGGGTTTTATTGTTACATAGAAACTTATATCTTCTTCCCTAAACTATTTCTGTATTCTCATCATATGAGATACCATTTTCTTGATGTCCACCTCTAAGTTCAACATTTTTGAGCGATCTGGTATGTACCTAGTCAATGTGATATGTAGAACACATCCTGCAGTTAATCCATACATGGAAAAAAGTGAAAGATAAAAATATTGGTCTTCTACATTATCAATGATCTCGAAGGGTCAAATGTACATTTGGAGTTGCTTCCCTCTCTTTCCAAGACACGAGACTCCCTTCTATGGTTGTATTCGAAGGACAACATTATATCCAATGTCAAACTATATTTCTCTATGATGGTTTTCAGTGTATCGTTTTTTCCAAAAGTAAGTATCATTGATAGGTCTGGATGGATTAGACCTAGTATATCATCAATTTTATAATATCACATCCATGTTTCCTTCATTCATCAACTTAATCCAAACATGTTGGAGTTCTACATCTCTTCTGATATAGAGATTCATTTGGATCCATATGAATAATCGAGTGGAAGATATTATTGTACGAGAAACCAATCAACGAGAGATGCATATATAATAAACCATTGAATTCTAATGATTATGATCATAGAATATCATTGAGCAACTGAATATTCCATTTAGACTGGTCAATAGTTTGGGGGTGGCAGGTCATGCTAAAATTTTATTCAGTACCCAATGCATGTTTAAGACTCCTATTGAATTTAGATGTCATCATAGGTTTACGATTAGAGAAAATAGAGAGAGGAACCCTAGCCAGTCTCACCACTTCCTTCATATATATCTTCGCATGTTGTTGAAGTGTGAGATCTTCTCGAATAACTATAATGTGATCAGTCATGGTGAGTCCATCAACCACCACCCATATTACATTATTTCATTTGTATTTATTTGGAAGACCCATGAAAAATTCCATAGTAACATCCTCTCATTTCTACATAGGTATATAAAATGGTTTCATCATCTCTATGGACTTCGTTCGCCCTAATTTATCATTCTTACATACCATGCACCTTGAGAAATACTCTAAAATAACCTTTTTTATGTATTCCCACTAGAGGTGTTCTCAAAGATCATTGAACATAATGGTACTGCAAGGATGGAAAGAGAATGTTGAGCTATGTGCATTATACAATACCACATTCTTTATACCAGGTGAAAAAGGCACACAATGCCTCATTTTGAACCAAATAAAAACATCATAATCGATATGAAACTCTTGGAACTCCCTTCATTTATTGTATTCACCTTCTTTTGTGACTTCAAGTCATACCTTTGTGCCTTCTTAATCAACTATTAGATTTATTATTGGGAAATAATTTGGGAATGGTAGGATTTATTCCCTGACATTATGATTTCTAAATCAATCCATTACATATCAATGAATATATGGCATTTATCAGTCCACAAAATGGATATAGTTTCATGTTATTTTCTACTCTAAGCTTTAGCAACATTGTTTTCCTTTCTAGGATGTTAGTGAATATTACAATTGTAGGCATTTATTATCTCTAACTATATCCATTTGCACAAGTTGAGATCCTTTTTTGTGAATGTATAAATCATGGTCTTATGCTCAGTTTATATTTCACACATCTAACCATAGAGGTAGTTCCACAAATTATCATCACAAAAATCATGGATGGTAGCTATAGATCATGCATTTGGTAGTCCTTTTCATCGATCTTCAACTGTGATGTTGTGTATACTATCACATTATCATCATTCATAAGTACAAAACCCAATGCATTATTAGAAACATCACTGTATATAAAACAAAAAATCTCCACATTTATGAAATGTGAGAATATTTGTAATGTTCAATCTTCCCTATAGCACCATAAATCTTTCCTCACATTCTTCCATCCTGAATTATATTTTCACATTCCTTGTAAATTATATTTCATCCAAGAACATTTTGTAAAAATTATTTCAAAACATTGATATTACCCTGTTAGGCCATGAAAAGTATATATTTCTATGACCCAATAAGGTGTGTGACATTCATAAATTTCCTTTTTCATTGAAGGGTCTACAAAAATTCCCACACATTTCATAATTTGTACCACGAATGTGAACATCTACATCAAAAAGTCACACCTACTAAACCTAGAATAAGAATTCTCCATATTTAATGTCACCAACACAATCATTATATGTTCTTCATGATCCTCATAACTCTTAGAGTAGTTGAGAATATCAATGATATACACTACCATAAACTTGTTAAGGTAAGGTCTAAAGAATATATTCATCAAATACATGAAGATTATAGTGGATTAAGTTAGTATTGAGGGCATCACCAAAAACACATAGTTCTCATACCATGTATGGAATGTATTATTCTTAATTTATTCCTTTATCACCTTTAGAAGCTGATATCATTAATGAAGATCCACCTTTGAGATTTACTGAGCTCCAAGTAACTGGTGAAAAAATTCATCAATTTTTCAAAGATGATACATTTTCATTATGGTGATCTTTTTGATTCCCCAATAATCCATACACAACTGCATTGATTTTTCACTATTCATTAAAAAGATAAATGGAGCACACCATGGTGATAACTCATCCTTATAAACCCTTTGTGCAAATGCCCTTGTGAATTCTTCTTTACCACATGAAGTTAGATATGATCCATCCAAAAGGAAAACATTGAGATAAGAGTAGATATAGGTATGGGTTAAATTTGGAACTCTACCTCAAAATATGGGGGATGTCTGGGTAGCTATTCAAGAAATACATCCTTATATTTCCTCATAACAGGCATTCACCCTAGGTTTAATGCTACATTTGAATCAACCATTAGTGTAAGGAATTATTCTTCATAGGGAATCAACACCTACTCCATTGATGAACATTCCAAAGTATATTCATGGTCTTCTTGGTATTTTCATTGGAGCATTGGATTTTTTATCATATAAAAATATAAACACCTTTCCCTACATTTTGTATGTTCCCTATATAATAATATCCAATCCATTACCATTATAGTGTCAAATTATACTAGGGGAAGTATCACACAATTTGCTGGAAGAATCGTCTCTAATATGAAAATATGAGAAGACTCGAACACATGGGATTCTATAATATCATTTCACGGTGTAACACCAAAAGATTTCTTAGTAAGTTATTTTTTTAAATTCAATAGCTTGTGTTACACGCAACATCGAGTTCAAGCACACCAAAACTTACCAAACTAGTCGTTCAAAAGCGGTTATGAATAATATTAACGGGTTTTTTAATTTTATATATTCCATATAATGTTAACTTATTTATTATGTGTCTCTTAGACATATTATAATAACAAATTCATTTTTCTAGATAAAAAATGTATTCTTAAAAAAATTAACACCTTTTAATTACAAACCCTTTTTAAATACAATATTTAACTCTTTTACATATTTATAAAATTCTTCTATTGAATCGGGAGATCAAAATTTACTTTGGATGAAATTTTTGTATTTTTCTAATAATAATCATTTTTTGTGAATAGTGAGAAATAATGTATTTTTAATTCAAAAATGCCTTTTAATATAATTTATTTATATATCTAGATTTATTTTAAATTGTTTTTAAATTGTAATTAGATCACATTTTTCCTTTTTAATCCAATGTTGATCATTGGAATTAATTTCACTTAGAAATTATACATAAACAACTATCAATGTTTTGATAGTTAATGTTTTTTAAAAACACGCTATTTGTTCTGACAATGGGAATTAATTTTAAATTATTTAATCCAAATTTTATGTTATTAATTTGGTAAAATAGGCATCATTTTTTAATTCGGAATATCAAATATATCTTTGGCATATTTTTTGGTATTTTTCTAAAATAATTCAATTTTTGATCAATAGTGAAACCACTAAGTAATAGTTAAATATCAAATTTTTTCATTGAAATGATATATAACTGCTTCTGTGAATTAAAATTTGAAAATCTTAGATACATGGTAATTTTTAGTAAGTAAAATGTGGTTCAATAAAATGAAAATAATTTTTGGTGAATAGTAACTTGTGACTTTTATTTACCGTGGTTAAAGAGAAATTGGGTAATTAAAGGAAACAAGAACATTATAATAATACAAAATTACCTTAAAACTTGTAAAAACCTTACTAGATGTGTCATGATAGACCATTACCATCCTTGGGTCGATTTTGGGACCCCATGTAGCTGCTTAAGAATGATAATGACACTTTATTTTATGTAACCTAAAGTGAAGACAAAAATGACATTAACAAATATCTTTTAGTATATAAATTTTTACATGGGGTTATCTAAGTAATCTGTTAGACTATAAATAATCATTGGAAACCTAAAAAATTTCCTATATTATGGTTCTTTTATTAAAATTTTTAGATATCAAATAAATTAATTATTCATGACACAATAATGATGTAGAATTTACCTCATTAAAAAAGTATATAAATAAACATGATTATTAATATTAAAATAATATCCATAACCCATCCAATTATTATTGTATGATTCTATTTCGACCATGAGTCAACTTATCTTCGACTTTAATTATTTTTGGACCCTTATAAAAAGAATATCACTATATAATAAAATAATATTTTCACACTTTCCTAAAGAGCCCCTCCTCCCCCTTATAAAAGGACACCACTTATAACCCTTTCCACACACCTCTCAAGTCCCTTGGCTCTTCCAAACCCTACCAAAATAATCTCTCAAGTTCCCCTCTTCCTCATAGAATCATTAACTTAGGCAGAAGGAACTTCAATAAGTCCTTTTGGTTCAAACCAAGGGAATTTACCAAAATTAAAGGTAACACTTTCTCTTAAATTCATTTGTTTTATTTTGTTTTATTTTACTTCTCAAACCCCCTAAACACTTCATATTACTTTCTTTTATAAAAAAACAGTATAATCAATATACAAGTACGTTTTATGAGAATTATTCGATCATCACTTACACACACCTCCATCTAATGGGTGAAGAACATACTGTTTATATAGATGGAAAACTAACACCTCACGAAATGATGATTGTTTTATTATCTCCTACCGCCTCTCATGGTGGCCATTAAAATGGAAATGTATTTAAATATGATATATTTATTATTTTTATGTTTTATTTATGATTCTTTATTTTCACTTTATATCATTATTTTACTCTATCCTTTATGGGTAAAACGTGATAAGTTCATTTGAGGAAGTGGGGACTACGACCCCCTCAAAATGATATGACTCATTTATTCCTTATTTGGGATGTATAAAGGATGGAATTAATAATATTATATATGTTATTATACTGAAATTACAATATACTTATGAATCATTATGTTTTAATTACATTAAAATATGAAATAGAATTGAAAGTAGCATTCATTCGTACGTACGACTTGCCGTCTCCATGAACGGTACATTTCCTTTCTTATCTCCAAATGTAATGTACTATTATAAATAGATATATATAATGAATATATAATATATTTATGATATCTAAATCATATATATCATTCTGGAGATAATGGACTTTTGACCACATGGAAAAATTGTAATTTTAAAAAGTTTATTTTGGACTAATGTTCTGAACATCAATAAAATATCCAATATGAACTCAAATAAATAAATAATTGTTATATCATGGTAATAAGTGATATAAAAGGAATAATAAAGTTGAAAAATGTTCTTAATAAAGTTTAAATTAACTTAATTTTATTATTCAGGAAGAACAAGGAACATACAAGACAAGTCAGACTTGAGGTAAGGGGTTTCTTATCTCACGTATAATTCTGTGAGATTTCCATTGATCACCACTTATTTATTGCATGTGGTGTCTTTTGTACTGAAATTTCATATATATTCTCAGGACTCTATTTATATTCATGGTATTCTGTGATTAATTTGGTGGTTGTTAAATTTTGGTCATATGACTCGATTGATTACAACGAAGTAAGGGGTTTTCATCTCACTTTGTATTCTAGTGAGATTCATAGTATATTGGCCACTATTTCGATTTGTGTGGTGTATGATTGTATTCTTAGTGTAATATAAGTTAATTTATTGTTATTTATATCTTCATTGTATGATCCTTATTTCATGGGTTGTATTTTTCATAAGTTACCAAATCTGTAAGGGAATTTCAAATTGCAATTTCCATATATTGGGCTTTACGCATACTTCATTGATTATTTTACTCCAACATTATGTGTGGAATAACGATTTATTATTTATGTAGTAATTTCCACTTTCCTTTCTGTGGATATAATTTTGATACACATAATAGCTCCATTTATAATTTTTCATGTCAATGATATAAACTTGATCTTAAATCAATTTCCATTCATTGAGTTAAACATCCATGTCATTGGTGTTGTGTTTACAAGAATATGTGTGAATGACCACTAATTGATTTACACTGAATATACAATCATATTGAGTGTCTTTATATTTTTAACACATAATTATGTCCTGTATTTATCGTTTACCTAAATATACTATCTTTATAAGATATTTTATCTCAATTTAAATACCACCAAGACTTCTTTTTTGTTATATGCCAATTAACTCTTATTTAGTGTATATACTATAATTTTATATAATATATCATGAATCCATTTATTTTCATGATATTATTAAGTTTTTATTACATAAATTATTTGTATTCAAGGGTGTCTCATTTGGTTATGAACTCTAACTAAAATATCATTTTAAATGTTTATAAAAAATTTATTATTCAAAATCATTCTTATTAATTTCCATGTTTTAAAAATGGGTTTAAGGATTTATATATATGGAAATTAATGTTTTAAAATTAAAATTGTTTTTATATGTTTCAATGTAGTGTGATACACTATGATTCAAAAATTTATTTTTAAACAGCATCTTGAAAAATATTGTGACTTTTAAATGTTTTCAAGAAAAAGGGGATATTTATCTCAAATAGTTTTAAGAATTATTTACTTCTATGTCAATATCCTTAATTATTCTCTATTGAGGTTAGTATGTTACAATAAAATCTTCCATATTGTATTGAATGAGTTATTTTTGACTGTGGATGTGCTATTTTCATACCATTCATGGTTTTTGGATAAAGTATTGACATTTTGTATGATAGTTTTAATAAGAATGTTTATGTTATGTTTCAAACTATTCATATTAGGAACGCATTGGACTTAGTAAGTGATGGTTGGAGCCCGCTATTGCTCCTCAATGCATCGGTAGGTCTCATGAGACAAACTAGTGTCTTGGAACAAGGCCTTGACAAAATCATATTTGTAGTCTTGGCACAAGGTGTTGACTATGTGGTTGTGATGTATGACATTATGCATTACATCATTATGATATGAGATATTGATATTTCATGTGGTTATTCGACTAGTATAATACCAATATCTATTTTTATGATGAAATTATTTACTCAGCTCATATTTCTGTCATAAAGTGTTCATGTTTATTTTTTGTAAAGTCATGTGTTTTCAATTATTCACCAGGCCTAATGTTTATGTAATCCTTCACTGTATTTCTTACTCTTACGGAGCATTTGGGCTCACCCATTTCTCATGTTTCATTTTCTCAGGATATGAAGAAGTTAGTTATGAGTAACTTGCAGGAATAATATTGGAAGCATGGATGTTTCTAACGGAATAAATTAGTGTTGTTTTTATTTTCAAGTTGCAGTGTTGAACATATGTATGTATCTTGTTTCCAAGACTACACAACTGATTGGTCCTTCGGGACTTGATTCCTTGTAGTCATGAAAATGTATTAGAATAATGCACTAGCTCTTGGATTCTAGGGTCGAGGAATTATAGTTGGTTTCAGAGGAAGTTTAGTACAAACCATGGAAACTAGATTCAGATAATATCATATTATAACACATTACCCTAAGATAGACTTTGAGGATTAGTATAGAAGAACTTCCTAGAATTTTGGTAATGTAGAGATTTTGTGAATTTTCTAAGAAGTACATCCCTGTCTGGATACGAGCAGGAAGAGGCGGCTCTGGCAGAGATGTACCTAGGAGTGAAAACTCCGACAAAGAGTTTTGGGCTTGACCTGGGGTATCCTGGTATATGACAACAAGCCTTGCTGCACTCTTGGTTACGACACTCCTGGGTAATATTCTTAGGATAATTTATATTCTCTTTACATAACGATTTGAAGGATTTTAATATAAGATGATAATAAATTACTTTGGTTAATCCTAAGGTGTTTTAAATTGAAAATAAGGTGTCATGATATTCTCTAAATGATTTTATGACTGTTCTTACTCGCACAATTATTTCTGGTTTTAGTCAATGGATGGATTCCAAGGAAGTCCTAGTAACATTGAGCATGATGTAAAAGGATTAAACGGTGGTGGAAATGAGCAACAAAAAGGAATGTTGATAGGCGTAAATGTTATCTAGTTCATTACAAATCAGTTTTCAAAAAATATGATCAACAACATATATATTAACCAACTACCACACTCAACAAGGAAGATAAAAGTGGTCAATGATAAGAGCTCTAGTAGTGAAGACCATAGAGAACAGAAAGTTCATTTTCCATCATACATGAAATGTGGAAGGAGACATCTAGGAATGTGTCTTAATGGAACAATGAAATTCATTATTTGTGGGAAATAATGACACAAAGTAAATAATTGTCTAGTAAAAATGAAGAGTACTATGGAAGAAAATAAAAATGGTCCTAAGAATCCATTTATAGTCATTTTCTGTAAATTTAGGAGATGAGGCCATTTATCTGAGAGAATTCCCTATTCTATAGGATATCCTATTGGTCAAGGAAGAAGATATGATGAAATAAATGGATTGAGAAATGATTAAAAAATATTAGTTCTCTTTGTTGATGGGATTACATTGGAAGACATTTCTCTTGTATTTGTAACCCTGTAGTTTGTCATGTGAAAATGATATTTGAGGAAGAATTATATTTTCTCTTGTGGATATAGTTATAAATAGACATTTGGTTTTATATGAACATTTAGTTCGAGGAAATTACAATTTATAAAATTTTGGAAATAAAATTTGAGGTATAAGATAACATTTGTGATGAAATTATGTTATGGTTATTTTGAGGAATCTATCCCAATTTTGGGAAGATTGTAAAATTAAATAGTTTTTCAAAAAGGAAAACACGTAAACCGTGTGAAAATCCATCACGTCGGACACAACTGCGGGACTCGAACTCACAACCATAGTGTGATTGGGATTTATCACCTACCATTGGACTTCGTGAATTCCCTGGTTAGTGAAACTATTTCTTTTTAGTTAAATGATTTTATTGATCAATAATAAGTTTATTTGGGATCTTATGTCTTATTAAATAGATATCCTTAGTATAGGAAAATTATTTGGTGATTAAGTGATAAATGTTATTTCGGTATACGTTTTCTCTATTGGTAATACTATACGCCTAAGGAAAATAGAATACTATGGGATTTCATTTGAATGGTAATGGTTTTTTTACCTATGTTTTTATTGTGAATTTATAGTGATTTGGGTTATTTATTGAAATAATTAACCTATCATAGAGAATATGTGATTAGGTTAATTAATTTTAAGTTTGTGACTTTAAGAGTAGTCGATATTATTTGGAGATACCATATAATGTGGAAAACTACGTAAGAAAATTCTCTTGAGTTTTTGGTTTCAATATTAGTTTGGATTATATTAAAATATTTTAAGGACAATTGTTTATTTAATGGTATTTATTGATCTTTGGGTATTTTTGGATTAATTTTTGAATTAAGATTCTTTCTCTAAAGTATTATCATTTTTTAGGATCATCCGATCTTTTACTAACCATTTTGGTTTTGGTTAATCTCTAACGAAAATTGAAATATATAGATCATCCATTGTGGATTATGTGATTCTCTATAAGTTGATTCTAGCGCTTCAGGTGTGACCAAGTCATCATTAATACTCATCATTTGAAGTGAAAGATGAGTTTGTGGTAAGAATTTGATAAAGGACGAAACTATACTTATCAATTATATTTTTGTTTTCTTATTCTATGAATAAATTAATTATTAAACATTAGACAAGGGATCTTAAAACCAAAAATGTGTTATCATAATGATTTTTGTTTTATTGAACTGATGATATTTAAAATCGTCATTGATTGATGGATTTGAATCCTTCAATTATTCACTTGTTTGTGATTGATTACCTCAATCACTCCTTATATATATTTATGTTTTCCCTCCAATTATGTTTCTATAATTTCCACTGATGTTCTTCTAATCTATATCATAATTTAGTGGTGAATTTTTCATCTCCTTTCCCTCCTATTAAGACTAAATTTTATTAACCCAATTTCCGATGTGGGTTTTCCAAAAAGGTATTTTTTTCTATTTTAACAATTTATTTTCAAAGAAAAATTTCAAATTGTGAGGACACAATTTATTAAAGGAGTGGGGAATGTAACACCCCAAATTTCATAGTAAGTTATTTTCATTAAATTCAATATCTTGCGCTATACGCAACACCGAGCTTGAACACACCATGACTTACCAAACAAGCCGTTAAAAAGTGGTTAGTAATAGTATGAACTAGATTTTGAATTTTATATACTCCATATAATTTTAAGTTATGTATTATGTGTTTCTTAGACATATTATAAGAACAAATTCCATTTTTCAGATAAAAAATGTATTTTTCAAAAAAAAAATCAATGTTACCACATTTTATTGGAGAATCATTTTTAAATACAATATTTGAACCTCTTACATATTCATAAAATTATTCTTTAGAATCAGGACATCAAAATTTACTTTTGATGAAATTTTGGTATTTTTCTAATTATATTTAATTTTTTATGAATAGTGAGATATAATGTATTTTAATTCAAAACCGCCTTTTAATATAATTTATTTATATGGTAAGATTATATTTTAAAATGGTTTTGAAGTGTAATTAGATTATATTTTTACCCTTTAATCCAATGTTGGTCATTTGAATTAATTTCACATTGAAATTATACATAAACAAGTGTCAATCTTTTGATATTTATTGTTTTTTAAAACACGCTATTTGTTTTGATAACATGAATTAATTTTAAATTAATTAATCCAACTTCTATGATTTGAATTTGATAAAATATAAATCATTTTTTAATTCAGAATATCAAATATAGCTTAGGCTGAATTTTTGATATTTTTCTGAAAAACATCAATTTTCAAAAATAGTGAAACCACTAAGTAGTAGTTAAAAATATTATTTTTACTTTTAAATGAATGTTTATCACTTCTGTGAATTGAATTTCAAAAATCCGAAATATATGGTTGCTATTATTATGTAATATGTGGTTCAATAAGATAAAAATAATTTTTGGCGAATAGTAACTTTTGACTTTTATTTACCGCGATTAAAGGTAAATAGAGTAATTCAAGGTAAGAAGAATATTATAATTATACCAAATTACCTTAACGCCTTTCCTAACATTATTATATGAGTAATTTATGACCATGGGAATCCTTAGGTAGATTATGGGACCCGATGGAGCCACTTACAAATGATAATGACACTTTATTTTAATTAACTTAAAGTAAAGGAAAAAATGACATTAACAAATATCTTTTAGTATATAAATTTTAACATGGGGTTATATAAGTCTTATTTTTGACTCTAAAAATTAATTTGAAATATAAAAATATTTCCTACATTGTGGTAATTTTTTATAATTTTTAGACATAAAATAAATTAAATTATTTATGACACAGTAATGATGTAGTATTTACCTCATTAATAAAGGATTTAAATAAATATGATTATTAATATTAAAGTAATATCCAAAACCTATACAATTCTTATTGGATGATTTTATTTTAAACATGATTCATCTTATCTTAGACTTTAATTAGTTTTGGACCTTTAGAAACCATATATCACTATATAATAAAAAAATATTTTCACACTTTCCTAAAGAGCCCCTCCTCCCACTTATAAAAGGACACCACTTATAACCCTTTGTATACACCTCTCAAGCCCATTGGCTCATACAACCCCTTCCAAACTAATCTTTCAATTTCCCCCACTTCCTCATAGAATCCATACCTTAGGAAGAAGTCATTTCAAGAAGTCATTTTGGTTCAAACCAAAGGAAGTTTCCCAAATTAAAGGTAACATTTTCTCTTAAATTATTTTGTTTTATTTTACTTCACCAACCCCCTTAATAGTATTTATTACTTTATTTTATAACAAAACCAGTATCCTCAATATACTATAATTTTTTTATGAGAATGATTCGATCTACACTTACACACACCTACATCTAATTGGTGAAGAACATACT
The DNA here is from genome assembly GCA_963277665.1 of Viscum album. Taxonomy (NCBI): domain Eukaryota; kingdom Viridiplantae; phylum Streptophyta; class Magnoliopsida; order Santalales; family Viscaceae; genus Viscum; species Viscum album. Next base: position 1,092,694,693 of record OY728130.1, read on the forward strand.
GTTTCTGTGGATGGAAAACTAACGCCTCATGAAACGATGATTGTTCGATTATCTCCTACCGCCTCTCATGGTGGATATTAAGATGGAACTGTATTTATATATGATATATATATATATATATATTATGTTTATGTTTTATTTATGCTTCTTTATCTTCCATTTATAATTTTTTTATGGTTTCCATTATGGGTAAAACGCGATAAGTTCATTTGAGGAAGTGCGGACTACCGCCCACTCAAAATGATATGACTCGTTAATACCTTATGTTGTATGTATAAAAGATAAAAATAAAAATATTATATATCATATTATACTGGAATTATAATAAAACTATTTATCATTATGTTTTAATTAAATTAAAATACCAAAGAGAAAGAAATGTAGCGTTCATGCGTACGTACGGCTTACCATCTTCATGAACGGTACATTTCATTTCTTATCCCCAAATTTTATGTACTATTAAAAATATATATATATAGTGGATATATAATATATATATGATATCTAAATCATGTATATCATTCTGGAGATAATTGACTTTTGACCACATGGAAAAATTGTAATTATAACAAGTTCATTTCTGACTCAAGTGCCGAGCATCGATAAAGTTTCCAATATGAACTCAAATAATTGAATTTTTTTTTATAGCAAGGTAATAAGTTATTTAAAAGGAATAATAAGCATGTAATTTTTTCTTAATCATGTATAAATTAACATAATTATATTATTCGATAAGAATAAGGAACATAAAAGACAAGTCAGACTTGAGGTAAGAGGTTTCTTATCTCACTTATAATTCTATGAGATTTCCATTATTCGCCACTTATTTATTTGATTTGGAAACTTTTGTACTTAAATTTGATATATATTATCATGATTATATTTATAGACATTGTTTTCTGTGATTCATTTGGTTTTTATGAACATTTTGGTCATATGACTCGATTGATTACAATGAAGTAAGGGTTTTTCATCTCACGTTTTATTCCCGTGAGATTCATGCTATATTGGCCACTATTTCCATTTTTGTGGTGTATGATTGTATTCTTGGTGTAATATAATTTAATTAATGGGTATTTATATTTTCAATGTATGATCCTTATTTTATGGGTTGTATGTTTCATAACTTAACAAATCGGTAAGGGAATTTAAAATTCAATTTTTACTCAGGGGGCTTTACGCATACTTCATTGATTATTTTACTCCAAGATTATGTATGGAATAAATATTTATTATTTATGTAGTATTTTCCACTCCCCTTTCTGTGGATATACTTTTGATACACATAATCACTCCATTGATAAATTCTCATGTCATTTATATAAACTTGAACTTAACTCAATTTCCATTCATTGAGTTAAACATCCAAGTCATTGGGGTTGTTTATACAAGAATATGTGTGAATGTCCTATGATTTATTTACACTAAATTTACAATAATATTTAGTGTATTTATATTTTTCACACATAATTATTTCATTGATTTATCCTTTACCTAATGATACTTTCTTTTTTAGGGATTTAATCACAAGTTAAATTACATTGAGACTTCTTTGTTATTATACTCCAAATCACATTTATTTCGTGTATATACTGTACATTGACATCATATATCAGGAATCCATTTATTATAATGAAATTATTATGTTTTGATTACCTCAATTATTTGTATTCAAGTGTCTATCATTTGGTCAGGAACTCTAACTTAAATATCATTTTAAATGTTTTTAAAATATTTATTCTTCAAAATGTTTCTCATTAATTTCCACGATTTAAAAATGGTTTTAAGGGTTTATTTATATGGACATTAATGTTTTAAAATTAAAGTTCAATTTAAAATTTTCAATTTGGTATGGGAAATTTTGATTCAAAAATCTATTTTTAAATGACTTCTTGACAAATAGTTTGACTTTTAAATGTTTTCATGAAAATGGGGGATATTTATCTCAGATAGTTTTGATGATTATTTTCATCTATGTCAATATCCTTCATTATTACATATTGAGGTTAATCTATTAAAATACAATATTCCATATTTTATTGAATGAGTTATGTTTGACTTTCATGACTATAAATGAAGGTTATACCAAGAGTTTAAAACCATTGGTATAGGATGGAAATCTGTTGGTATAGCCTATACCCACGGTTTTCCAAACCGTAGGGCAGTAAGCCATGAAGAATGCCCTATACCAACGGTTTGACCAAAATCATTGGTATAGCCCACTGTATGTATTAATTTACCAAAGGTTGTAGGCTAACCATTGGTATATGTTTGTATGACATTTTTACGAACAGTTTCAAAAAACTGTAGGTATATATTGAAGACTAAATACAATACCAATGATTTTAAAACAGTTGGGATATTTTTTAAATTTCTCTCAATGTATAACAATGGTTTAAAACCATTGGTATTGCGTTTATCCAGAACTATTGCACAATATCCCCTTGAGTAGCCCCTCCAGTATACACCTGCTTAAAAAATAGCACAAAAAAACACATACAAACAGACTTAAAACTGCATAAAAACACATAAAAATCCCAAAAAATACATAACACCATCAAAATATTCCAACCATGTCGTGTACTAGAATTCCCTATTTTAAATTTCATATTAAAACAATCATCCAGTAGAGTTAATAATAGTTTCAATAACTCAAACATTATTTACTCCCATTTCAATCATCATATGACAACCACTCTTCCAGTAGTAATTCACCTCACCCCTGCACAACCACCCAACCAGCACACCCCCCACCTCCCCATCAAATTATAATAGGTATAATAGTCTGAGAAATACTTATTAGAGTTGAGTAAGAGTTTGAACTTGGCTCAAATCCCAATTTTTTTCTGATCCTAAATTTGGGTATGTAATTATTTGTGATGGATTTTTCATTGAACATGTATTTTTTATAATATATGATGAAAAGGTATTTTCTTAGGAGTCTCGTCACTTATAACCCCATGAGTGAAACTACCCAACTCATGAAAAAGAGTTTGCGACTATTGTTGATGAGTGTAAATTTTAGTTCTTTTATACACTTAAAATGATGTACTTTTGAAACAAGAGAGAGACACATTGAGTGGTTTCAGCCACATCACACCTCATATTGAGGTGGGGTTGACTCTTACATGTCACAAATGACCCATGTATCATTTTACTAATGTATCAACATAATCCGAATGTGTTTGGTCGGTTTTCCGTATGCCGGTTGTTTTTACTTTAAAGCGTATCCATTTAAAACAAAAGAAAGACACTTTGAGTGGTACATGCCACACCACGCCTCAGATTGAGGCGGAGTTAACTCATAAACATAAAAAATGACGCATGGATCCTTGTACTAAAGTATCTATAGAATCTGAATGTGTTTGGTCAGTTTTCCATTTGTTAGTTGTTGTTTTCATTTAAAATGTTGTCCATTTCAAAGAAAAGTGAGACACTTTGAGTGGTGCCAACCAAACCATGCCTCATATTGAGTCAGGGTTGACTTTTACATCTCAAAAACGACCCTTGGATATTTTTCCTAAAGTTTCAACAGAATCTGAATTCGTTTGGTCGGTTTTCCGTATGTTAGTTGTTTTTTTCACTTAAAAAGATGTCCATTATAAAAAAAATAGAGACATTTATAGTGGTGTCAGCCACACCTCACCTCGTATTGAGACGACATTGACTTGTACATTCACAAATGACCCATATATCATTCTCCTAAAGTATAAACACAATAATAATGCGTTTTGTTGGTTTTAAGTATGCCAATTGTTTTTTTCACTTAAAATCCTATCCATTTCAAAAAAATGTGAGACATTTGGAGTGGTTCCAGCCACACCATCCCTCGTATTGAGGTGGTTTTGACTCTTACACATCACATACGACCCTTGTATTATTTTCCTAAAGTTTCAATAGAATCAGAATGCCTTTGGTTGGTCTCTCATATATCAGTAGTTGTATTCAATTAAAATGATGTCCTTTCGAAATAAAAGAGAGACACTTTGAGTGGTGTCGGCCACACCGCACCTTGGATTGAGGCGGAGTTAACTCGTACTCATCAAAATGACCGATGGATCGTTTTACTAAAGTATCAACACATTCTAAATGCGTTTGGTTTGTTTTCTGTATGCCAGTTTATTTTACTTAAAAGAGTTTACATTTTAAACAAATGAAAGACACTATGAGTAGTACCAGCCACACCGTACCTCATATTGAGGCGGGGTTGACTCTTAAACCTCATTAATGACCCATGGATCCTTTTCCTAAAGTATCTACCAAATACGAATGTGTTTGGTCAGTTTTTTTATGCCAATTGTGGTTTTCTCTTAAAATGTTGTCCATTTGAAAGAAAAGTGAGAAACTTTGAGTGGTACCGGACACACCGCGCCTCGGATTGAAGCTAGGTTGACTATTACATTTCAAAAATGACCCATGGATTGTTGTGTTTAAGTATCAACACAATCTGAATGCGTTTGGTCAGTTTTCCATATTAAAGTTGTTGTTTTCTTTTAAAATGTTGTCCATTTGAAATAAAATTAAGACAGTTTTAGTGGTACCGGCCACACCGTGCCTCATATTGTGGTGAGGTTGACTGGTAAAAATAGAAAATGACCCATGGATAATTTTTAAGAAGTATCAACTCAATATTAATGCGTTTGGTTAGCTTTTCGTATGTCGGTTGTTGTTTTCAATAAAAATCCTGTCCATTTCAAATAAAAGTGAGACACTTTGAGTGATACTGGCCACACCATGCCTTATATTGAGGCAGGGTGGACTTGTACATGTCACATATGACCCATGTATTCTTTTCCTAAAGTCTTAACAGAATTTTAATGCCTTTGGTCAGTTTTCCGTATGTCAGTTATTGTATTAATGTAAAATGATGTCCTTTTGAAAAAATGTGAGACCTTATGAGTCGTGATAGCAACACCGTGCCTCGGAATGAGAATGGGTTGACTCGTAAACGTCAAAAATGACCCATGGATCATTTTCCTAAAGTATAAACACAATATGAATGTGTTTGGTCAGCTTTCTGTATGCCAATTGTTTTTACTTAAAAGAGTATCCATTTAAAAAAAAGACACTTTGAGTGGTACAGGCCACAACAAGCCTCAAATTGTGTTGGGGTTAACTTTTACACATCCAAAATAACCCATTGATCCTTTTCCTAAATTATCAATAGAATAAAAATTAATTTGTTTTGTTTTCTGTATTCCAATTGTTGTTTTCACTTAAAATGTTGTCCATTTCAAAGAAAAGTGAGACACTTTGAGTGGTTTCGGCCACAATTCACCTCAAATTGATGTGGGGTTGACTCTTACACGTCAAAATTGACCCATGGATAATTTTACTAAAGTTTAAATAGAATCTTAATGCGTTTGGTTGGTTTTCCGTATGTTAGTTGTTGTTTTCACTTAAAATGATGTCCATTTTAACAAAATAGAGACATTTTGAGTGGTGTCAGCCACATCACACCTTAGATTGAGGCAAGGTTGACTCGTACACATAAAAAATGACCCAAAAATTGTTTTTCAAAAGCATCATCACAATAATAATGCATTTGTTTGGATTTCCATATGTCAGTTGTAGTTTTCAATTAAAATCCTATCCATTTCAAATAAAAGTGAGACAGTTTCAGTGGTGTCAGCCACACCGACCCTCATATTGAGGTGATGTTGACTCATAAACATCAAATATGACCCATGTATCTTTTTATTATTGTTTCAATAGAATCCTAAGGACTTTGGTCAGTTTTCCATATGTCAGTTGTTGTATTCACGTAAAATGATGTCCTTTTGAAGCAAAAGAGAGACACTTTGAGTGGTTCCAGCCACACCGTGACTTAGATTGAGGTAGGTTTGACTCATACACATAAAAAATGACCCATGTATCGTTTTACTAATGTATCAACACAATCCTGTTGTGTTTGTTCAGTTTTCCATATGCCAGTTGTTTTTACTTAAAAGCATATCCATTTTAAACAAAAGAAAGACACGTTGAGTGGTACCAGCCACACCGTGCATTGGATTGAGGAAAGGTTGACTCCTACAATTTAAAAATGACCCAAGGATCATTTTTCATATTGTATAAATAGAATTTGAGTGCATTTGGTTTGTTTTCCGTATGTTCGTTGTTGTTTTCACTTTAGATGTTGTCCATTTGATAGAAAAGTTAGAAACTTTGAGAGGTTTCGGACAAACTGTGCCTCATATTGAGGCAGGGATTACTCGTACATGTAAAAAATGTCCCTTTAATCGTTGTCCTAAATTTTCAATAGAATCTGAATGTGTTTGGTCAGTTTTCCATATGTCAGTTGTTATTTTCACTTAAAATGATGTCCATTTTAAACAAAAGAGAGACATTTTGAGTGGCGTCGGCCACACCATGCCTCATATTGATGTGGGGTTTTCTCCCACACGTCAAAAATGACTCATGGATTGTTTTCCTAAAGTATCAACACAATACGAATGAGTTTGGTCTATTTTAAATATGACAGTTGATGTTTTCACTTAAAACCTTGTCCATTTCAAATAAAAGTGAGACTGTTTTAGTGGTGTTGGCCACACCAGCCCTCGGATTGAGGCGGTTTTGAGTATTACACATCACATATGACCCATGGATAGTTTTCCTAATGTTTAAATAGAATATTAATGTCTTTGGTCAGTTTTCCGTATGTTAGTTTTTGTATTCACTTAAAATAATGTCCTTTTGAAACAAAAAGGAGACAGTTTGAGTGGTGTCGGCCACACCGTGCCTCGGATTTAGGCAAGGTTGACTCATAAACATCAGTTGGGAATTTTGAGTTCCATCATGTTTTGATTGAAGATCTAGGTGAGTCTAATCCTCTCCTTGCTTCCACTTTTCAATTAGAGTTTGCACTCTTCTCTCATCTTCTTCCGAAGCTCTAAAACCCTCTTTTCAATTGGTATTTTATGGTGAATCGTGAAGAGATCTTATTTTGGGTTCAGGGATCTAGAGAGGAGGGTTGGGGGGCTGTCCGGGGTGTTGTTCGGGGGGGGGGGGGGGGGGTCTATGGGGTCCAGGGAGGATTGTGGGGGGGTTGTCCGGGGGCTGTTCGGGGGGGGGGGGTGTATGGGGTCCAGGGAGGATTGTGGTGGGGGGGGGGTGTCCGGGGGCTATCTAGGGGGTTGTCTGGGAGGCTATCTGGGGTCTAGGGAGGAGGGTGGGGGGGGGGGGGGGGGGCTATCCAGGGGGTTGTTTGGGGACCATGGAGGATGGTGGGGGGGGGGCTATTTGGGGTCCAAGGAGGAGGGTGGGTAATGTATCAAAAACTATATCTAGGTATCATACATCAAATTCTGACACGACTACAAACCGCCCCGGGGTGTTGTCCTAGAGTAGGGCCAAATCACCACATTATCGTGCTGTGACCATGGCATGACAACGATGTGACCAAGGCGTGACCACGACGTGACCATAGCGTGTTGCCGCGGTCCAACGACATCTGCGTGTCAGCATCATCCGGCCAGTATTACAAATAAATCGGATGTAGTTGTCCTTCACATTATAGAAACAGATCTTATTTTATAAAAAACAGACTCTTTATTCTGGATTTGGTATGATAAAGATATATATTTTATATTCTTTGTTTTTAAAAGTGGTAATATCTAGTTGAAACAACTGATTGAGAGTCAAATTGTCACTCCCTAAACTATCACTGTGTGTTCTCCCTGATAGCACACCTCCATTGGATGGGTTTTATTATAAAAACATGACTTTATTTATCAAATAAAACAATTATATTATGGAAATATTATTCAAGATATGAAATTCAATATAATTAAGAATAATTAAGAAAGAAGCTAAATTCAATTAAAATATTTCTTAAATTAAAGAGGCTACGAGAGGGACTCTACTTCAAGGGGTGTCTCCCATGGGGGTATTGTGGTGTGTAGTGTGTATATATGATTATTGTGATGCTTCCGTATTATGGGAAATGTGTATTGAATGGACAGTTTAAAGAATACATTAGTCAATTAGAAAATAAACCCATATTCAATAGAGATATACCCATTTTGATAGATAATACCATCCAAATAACCAACTCGGAAATTTGAGACCAACATTTTACTTTACCAAATCCAATTACATAATATATGCAGCACTAACTTATGTTTTATGAACCAATCAATTAAATGGAAAGGAACTCCTCACAATAACCCATAAAATCTCATATAGCATCACTCACCTCCAAACCATTATAACAGCATTAGTCTTCCATATTTGGTCAAAAATAAAGTGTTATATTGAATTCAAAAATATCCATACTAGAGTGAAAACGAATTTCAAATATAAAGAGTTATACAAAATTCAAAAATGTAATGGATCAATATACAATGCTCATGCTTATAAGCTCTCCAATGGTCTCCTAGCCCCTTTAAATGTGCTGGTCGTGCACCTTCACTATCAGGGAAGTTAAACAGAAGCTAACACCCAATAGTTTAATTCATATAAATACATAAAAATACTACATTAAATCAAATAGATATTTAACCATATTTGTGCCCACGCATTATCCTTAACTTCGTGTGGTAGATGTCTCCAGGAGAAAGGGCTGACCGGAATGATGTTAGAGTATTTGGATAGCATCTCCAAAAAAACCTCGACATTCCTGCCCAGATTTATCAATCATCTGTCCATCATCATTGTATTCAACCATCAACTGTGTCTGACGGTTCCATACCGCACGCAAACGAGTATGCCCCCTCCCCCGCCTCCTCTCGGTAGATGAATCTGTTATTAATGAAATAAAAATATCACTATAAGCTATAATAAAAACAAAATTTGGTATAAAAATTTGTTAGAGTTATATAAATATACCTATGGTAGTTTGATAAATGGGAATCACTATATGTGTAGAAGCTGAAGGAATATCATATAAATGTGGAGTGTCTCTCTGTGTATGCTCCTCATCCACATACTGTGTCAGAGAAGGAGTTGAAGAAGGTGGAATATAATAGCTCAGAGATAATGAATGAGAAGAAAAAGATGATGGCACAAACATCTGGACAACTGGTAGTGTAAACATTGGAGGTCTAAATATCTCGTGTGTCCCTAAAGACACACCAGGATCAAGATGGGGTGTAGAAGATACATCTGTGGTAGGGGTATTGTCCAATCAGGTACAACCAGTGGATCGTCTAACTCTCAAACCATGAGCCCTCATATGACCAGCCTCAGTTCCGAGACCACTGGATGATTATCTAACTCTGACACCACCCCCTCCACCTACCACCATCCTCAGTACTTAGAGCAATATCATGCACTTCATCAGATACCTCTCGTCTAGGGGGTGGATCCTGGAAAAAAGTTTAACACAAAAGTAATCACATTATATTATAAATTATTGAAATATATAGATTTGAAACAAAATACTCCCAATAGGGATGAGGGGAGGAAAACCCATCTGTGTCACACGATGATTATTTTCTGTCATTTTTCCCACTGCATATCTTAAATGGGTTTCATTTCCTAAAATGAAAACCAATATGGAATTAATTATAAATAGATAACTAATGTGTAACTCAAAAAAATATAGAAAAACCATTCTAATAAAAAAAACATAAAGAATAAAATATTTATGGTGGGTTGATGGTAAGTACTAGGATACACACTCTAAATGATGTAGGTGAAACATGTAGGAGAGAACACGACTGTATGATTCTATATATTTCCCACCACAACTTTAGGTTCACAATCAACTCTGACAATTGAGCTATTAGAGTCGTCATAAGTAATAAACCGATTGATTCTAATTGCAGTAGGGATAATGTCAATATCATCATCACCATCATTAAAAACATGTCTGGGATTTACTTCAATAATTACACCGAATTTAAGATGACGATGATCTTTGACATAAAAAACCTGTTTCACTATTGATACCAATACATATGGTTCATTTGTGGTAAGAGTACGAGTCATGTCAATAAATCGAAATCCACAATCATCAATAAAGGTGCCTTGCCTCGTCATTGAATCAAACCATTGACATTTTATCATCGTGACTAGACCATGCGAGTAATAATACAAAGTTATTATTTTCTCCACGACTCCATAATAAGTTACATTTTCAGAATGAGGTCTAGTATATGATGAACTGGCATAACAGTCTGTTGTGGCAGTTATCATAACTCCATAATGCTATGTTATCATTTTTTCTTGCTCGTTCAGTGATAATAAATATGAATCCATTGATCACAAGTGTTTTACTAGCACAAACCATGGTATTAGGACAAAATCCAAAGCCCTTATTTCCTTAGAAAGAGAGTCTGCAGAAAAAATCGATACCTGAAATATAAAAAAAGTGTAAATTTAAATAACTATTATTTTTATTTAGTTATTACAGAAATATTTTTACCTACAATTTCAACCAAGCCAAAAACCCTTTGCTATGAAAAGTCTATTTCTTTATCAAAGATAAAGAATTATTCTTTCTATATATCAATTATTAATGTTCCCTATAGACAAACATAATAATATTTTAACAAATATTTAAAATTACAAGAGATAATATAAGAGATACATGTAAAATTTACTTACTTGAAACACCCATCAAAAAAATCACAATTGAACAACATTGTGCGATGTGACATCTCTTGCTCTTCAAGGATTAATGTCATCAATGTATATGATCATGGAATTCCACTTATCTGAGGAAGTGATGGAAAACTAGGTTCAATTTTCTCGTACTATTCTTCTTTATTTATCATTGTTCTGTTTATTCTCGTAGTAAGATTAGACAAATACATTGAGCAGAAATCCATACATTCTTGACCTATGTAACTGTTGACAATGGAACCCTTAGGATAATTCTTGTACTAAACATATGTTTTCAATGTGTACATATTTCAATCATTTGGATACATCAAAAGGAATGCAACGGGTCCTCCAAGAAGTATTTCGGTCGGAACATGGTCATTCACATGCAATATACATGTAAAAAATGATGGAGGGAATATTTTCTCTAACTCACACAAAATTAATGTTGTCTCTACCAATAGTTTTTGCAAGAAGTATTTGGACAAATTCTTAGCTCAAATATTTCTAAAAAAATATCACAATCGAATAAATGAGACACTTACATTATTGTAAATGAAAGGACGAATTGCTATTGGAATCAAATCATGTAAAAAGACGTGATAATCATGAGTCTTCAAAGATTTCAACTTCAACAATTTTCTGTTGAACCGTTTTTATATATTTCTTGAATATCCATCATGAAAATTAATAGTCTCTAGCACTTACAGAAATTGATTTTTTTCAGTTGGTGTCATCACATAAGAAGTACATGGAACTTGCCATTTATTTTCACTGATACAGACAAGATGCAATTCTGGTCTGATCCCCCAATCTAACAAGTCGCGCCGAGATCGTAAATCATCTTTTGTCTTCCCCTTGACATTTAGAATAATTGAAACCAACATTTCACATATATTCTTTTCAATGTGCATTACGTCTAAGCAATGACGTAACAAGTTGGTTGACCAGTACGAAAACTCAAAGAATATACTCTTCTTCTGCCAATTGTAACATGTATCATTTGAAACATTTTTCCTCTTTATAGATTTCATTACACCCTTCCCAAATTAATAACTAAAATCATTCAATTCATTAAGCACATCAGTTCCAGACATACGCTGTGGTTGATCGTCACTTTCCATGGTATTGTCAAATCTTTGACGATTGTTTCTAGATGGATGGTTCATTGGCCAGAATTTTCGATGTCCCATAAAACTAAAAATACGATGATTTTTCAGTCTTGTTGATCAAGTATTATTTATAGAAATAGAACATGACAATTTTCTTTTTGTGCTCCATCCAAACATCATTGCATAAGCAGTAAAATCATTGATCATCCACATAAGTACAACACGCATCTAAAATATGTCTTTAGAACATTCATCATATGTGGGCACACCCACATTCCAAAGAGGTTTCAACTATTTTATTAAAGGTTTCAATTATACATCTATATCATTTCTGGGATCAGAAGGGCCAGATATCAATATAATCAAGAATGTGTAAGTCTTTTTCATACACAACCATGGGGAAAGGTTATAAATGTGTATGAGAAACAGCCATGTGCTGTGTGAAGTAATAATCTGCACAAATGGATTAAAACCGTCACATTAAAGACCCAGTCTCACATTATGCACGTCGGCTTCAAATTCAGGATATTTAGCATCAAATTTCTTCCATGAAAATCCATCTACAGGGTGAACCAACTCTTCATTATTCTTTTTTCTCTCAGTGTCATGGCATCACATTTTTACTGATATTTCATCAGACATGAAAATATTTTATAATCTAGGGATCAATGGAAAGTTCCACATTACATTTTGTGGCACATGAGATTGTGTTCCATCATCTTTTGGCTTCCATCGGAAGGTTTCACATTTGATATAATCAATCCTTTTAGCAGTTTCCTCCCAAAATAAGCTGAAATCATTCGGGCAAGCATGATTTGTTTTTGAGAATCCATGTTCATCAACTAACTTCCATGACATATAGTGGTTTGAGATAATATCTGCATCATATAGAAGTAAGTCCTTCAAGAAGGTAAGAATGTAATCGATTGCAGTATTTGAAATCCCATACATAGTTTTCCCATGAAACAATCGGATTAAAAATTCTAACATTTTCATTTTACCACATTGCTGATATACTAGAGTCATCGCAGCATAATTCAATTTTTTCACACTATCAAAATCATAATTTTCATTGGACGCATCATGTGTTCTCGAATTGAAATCTTGTTGGCTAGAAATACTTTCCTTATCATGATGCTGAATAAATGGAAACCGATCATATATCAAACTATCCAATTCAGTCCTATCATTTGGATCATCAACATTTTTAGATTCCATTTTCTCTCCATTGTGATACCAGAAATAATAGTTTGTTTGGACACCATATTTATTTATATGATAGCTAACTGCTTCACGACTCAACCAAGGTCTTCCAACACAATTAGAACTTGGACAGTGTATGCGACCACTATCTGAATCCTTATCAATTGAAAAATATAAAAATATTTTCAAATTATTTTGAATATCAGTTGAAATCGGATCAGTTTCGTACATCCATCTTCTATCCATTCTGCAAAAAAAATTCAATAAGTCACATCAAGGAAATTCAATAATATTAATGTTCAATAAAAAAAATATTTAGGTAAATGCCAATTGTATACTTTATATAAATGCATAATTGAAACATTACTCTATATGAGAATCATATTAAGAAACACAACAAAATACAGTGTATATAAGAAAATAATATACACAATTTCTAATGCATATATTCAATGATTTCCCAGTTAGATATTCAAAGTGGATCAAGGAATACATAATCCTTAAGGGTATTGTTGGGAGTACATGAGTTTTGTACTTTAACTTCCTCAGGGATATCAGGATGAGGAGTAGGATGAGGATCACATAAAAAGTAGTTATGGCCTAATCAAGTTTCACCTTAACCATGGATTAAAGGATCCTAGGTTTGGTTCCATAGATCATAGGTTGGTAGGGTGTATTCATTGAATCATGTCCCAATTTATTTTGGAGAGGGACCTTCAATAGATATAGGTATGGATTTCATTAGAAACACCTATAAAATAGATATCCAGGAATTGTGACATCCCAAACCAAGATTCTACTCATTAGTGACCTGAACCCAGATGGCCACATGGCCTCAAGAACATCTACCAAAATTCCAAATGTTATTGACTAATAGTGAGAGACTTTGGTGTATCTTGGGAGACTATTCCCTCACTACCTAAGTTGAATTTTTTTAATATTATCAGTTAAAAAGTAGAAGAATAAAAAAATGGGAAAATATTGGAAATGAATGAAAACAACCAAATCAGTAATACCAACTAATAACAGAATCATAAACTGAATGATGGTAATGTATGTCATGTATCAGGAAGACAAACATAGTTACAACTTGTATGAAGTAGTACTATGGAAGAGGTTCAAAAAATTAAAAATTTTGACCAAGCTTCTTGAGCTATAACCCAATCATCTACTACATGCTCCATCCTATGTCATGTGAGTAGTCATGCATCTGTAACCCAATATTAAAATTGTAGGAAATATATTTTTATTTCCAATGAATATTTATTTGTACAATTTATCTTATGTGTAACCCAATATTAAAAAGGTTTTAGTTATTATACTCTGATTTTAACTCTATTAACTCTTCTTTAAATAAAATAATAATAAATGTCCAAATCAAATACAAGTGTTCCAAAGAGGTTCATATTTTATTCATAAGGTTGTTTTTGGTTGAATTATACTTATCCAATAGAATTAGGACATGTGTTAGAGTAATAATAATATCATTTTTACCCTTAATTACCCTATATACTTTTAACCGTGGTAAATAAAATTAAAAAGTTACTATTCACCAAAAATTATTTTCATTTTATTGACCCACATTTTATTTACTGATATCAACTATTTCTATTGAATGTTTGAAATTCAACTCACAGAAGTGGTAAAATTATGTTTTACGTAAATTTTCAAATTCTCTTAGGAATTGGGTAAAAGACGGTGAAAAGTTTAATACAATTTTTATATATCTAAAATTATTATAAAATAACTCCAATGAATTAAATTGAACATATATAGGTATTATGTATCCATTTTGGCCTAAAATAAATTTAAATATAATAAATAAGTATTTAAAAAAATTTTGGTTTTAAACTATAACTCAGTGTTTTTCACTATTCATCAAAAATAGAAAGTTTTCAGAAAAATACCAAAAATTCACCCTAAGCTAATTTTGGTATTCTAAATCCCAAAATGAAGTTCATTTTGAAAAATAAAATTTATAAAATTTCAAAAAGTGGGTATTACTATTCATAATGTCTAGTTTGATTTGTTGTGGTGTGTTAGAACTCGAAGATGTGTACAACACACGCTACTATATTATTCCAAGAGAAGCGTACCATGGAAGCTTGAGGTGTTACATACATCCCTCCTGCAAATAATTTCATCCTCAAAATTTCTTGAGTATTAATGCATAAAAAGACACGGGTGGATCTTCATCATAAGTTCCTCGGGTTCCCATGTTACCTCTTCCATCTTATGGGTTCTCCGTAGAACTTTTACCAGACGAGTCGTCCGGTTTCTCACCACTTGCTCTCTTATATCAAAAACCTTGATAAGATCGTAACAATAAGACAGATTGGGTTCCAGTTCTAATTCCTCATAGGTGAGTACATGCGTTGGGTCAGGCATGTATTTTCTCAACATTGATATGTGGAATACATCATGAACTTTGGAGAGACGTGGTGGCATTGGAAAATGGTAAGCTACAACCCCAATTAATTATAGAATTTCCAAAGGTCTGATGTACCGGGGACTCAATTTAACCTTCTTACCGAAACGTATAACACCCTTCCATGGAGATACCTTCAAGAAAACGTGGTCTCCTACCTGAAATTCCAAATCCTTCCTTCGGTTATGAGCATAGATCTTCTGCCTACTTTGATCTTCCTTGATGTGGTTTTGTATTACCATCACCTTTTCCATAGATTCCTCCACAAGTTCTTGGCCTAAAACTGTTCTTTTACCAACATCATCCCAACAGGTTGGTGTGCGACATCTTTTTTCGTATAACACTTCATATGGGGCCATATGAATACTTGAGTGGAAGCTATTATTATAGGAAAATTCTACCATATGTAAATATCAATACAACATACCCTGAAAGTAATGTGAGAATGATATCAACATGTCTTATAAGGTTTTAATAGTCCGTTCTGATTTTCCATCAGTTTGGGTGTGGTAGGTAATGCTCAAACGAAGTTTAGTATCCAAGAATTTCTAAATACTTTTCCAGAATCTTGATGTAAAACAGGGATCATGATCAGAAACAATTTATAGTGGTACTCCATTAAGTCTTACAACTTCCTTAATATATACTTTTGCTAAATTTTCAAGTAGTAAATCTTCTCTTACAACAATAAAATGTGCTGACTAAGTAAGACGATCAATAATGACCTATATTGGATCATTCCTTCTGGGAGTCTTTTGTAGTCCCATGACAATGTCCATCGTAATATTATCCATTTTCCACTCGGGTATGGGAAGAGGTTTCATGACTCTTCCAGGCTATTTCCTTCCAGCTTTTACTTATTGACAAACCATACATCTTGACACCAAATCAACAATCTCTCTCTTCATGTTGTACCACCAAAAATGTTTATTCAAATATCTATACATCATTGTGCTACCAGGGTGTATAGAGTAATTGGAACTATGAGAATCATCCAATAATTCCCTTTTTAGATCATGTATATCGGGAACACAAATTCTCTTCCCAAATTTCAAAATTCCATCATAACACACAAAGTCACTCAATCTCCCATCATTCACAGCTTTAATCTTCTTTAGAAATTCTTCATCACCGGTTTGTGAACTGTTTATTCTTTCTATTAATGATGATTTGGAAACCATTTGAAAAAGTATTGATGTTTCACCTGCCATGGTTATTCCCATATCCATATTTACTAGATCCATGTATATAGGATCCTTTTAAACTCTCATCTTATTCAAAAATCCATGATCATTTCAGATCAAATAATCTGCCACCTTATTTGCCTTCCATGGGTGGTAGTGTATAGTGATATTACAATCCTTGGGTAGTTCACACCATCTCCTTTTCCTCATGTTGAGATATTTTTGTGAGAAAATATACTTCAAACTCTTGTGATCGGTATATATCTCACATTTTCACTATAGAGATAGTGTCTCCAAATGTTCAAAGAAACTATTACAGCTGCTAACTCAAGAGAACGAGTAGGATAGTTGTGATCATGAATTTTTAGTTGTCATGATGCATAGGAAATAACCATATCATTCTACATAAGGACACAACAAATTTCTTTTCTTGAAGCATCACTATAAATAAAAAACCCCATCATTATCAGATGGTAGAGTCAATATAGGATCATTGACTAATATTCTCTACAGTTCTTCAAAACATTCTTCACACTCTTTTTTTCAAACAAATTTAACCCCTTTACGTGTGAGCTTAGTTAATGGGTTAGCTAACTGTTCAAAATTATGGATGAAGCATCGATAATAACCTGCTAAACCAATAAAATTGAGTACTTCAGTTATACTCGTCGGTGCTGGAAATTCTTGGATTTGTTTGGTCTTTGAAGGATTAACAAAGATTCTATCTATAGAGACAATATGTCCAAGAAAAGAAATATCCTAAAGCCAGAATCCACACATGCTAAACTTCCCATATAATTCATGTCTTCTACGAGTCTTCAGGATAATGCGCAAGTGATTTTCATGATATTCATAGCTTTTGGTGTATACTGAGATATCATATATAAATACCACTAAAAATTAATCAAGATATTCCTTGAAAACATTATTAATTAGATCCATGAAGATAGAGGTTGCATTAGTAAATCCAAAAGACATTACTGTAAACTCATAATGCCCATGCCTAGTTTGAAATGCTGTTTTTGGAATGTCTTCCTTCTTCACACACAACTGATGATATCTAGATCAAAGGTCAATATTTGAAATGTGTTGAGCTCTATGCAGTTGGTCAAATAAATCATCAATGTGAGGTAGGGGATACTTCTTCTCTACTGTTATAGAATTGATCTCTATGTAGTCAATACAAAACCTCATAGATACATATTTCTTTTTAACAAAAAGGAAAGGGGATCCGTAGGGAGAAACACAAGGGAGAATAAATCCCTTACTACTCAATTCCACTAGTTTTTTATTTAGTTACACTAATTCCATAATGGACATTCTATAAGTTGTCTTCGATATGGGCCTTGAACCAGGAATTAAATCAACGTAAAACTCAATTTCTCATTCTGGATGATGTCCAGGTAAATATTCTAGAAACACATCAACATATTCATTCACAATAGGTACATCCTCTATTTTAACATTCGATTCCTCACCCACAGTTATTTCATTATCTTCCTCCCCAATAATTGAATTTTGTTGAGCTACTGGTGGTGGATCTAGATTATAATTAGGTGGTGATTATTCTACTCTAAAGATAAATTGTTATTTATCATCGTCATAAAAAATAGTAACCTCCATCTTATTACAATAAATTTTTGCATCATGGTCCAAAATCCAATCCATACAGAGGATTATATCAAATTCAATCATGGGTATGACGATGAGACCAACAGATAATGAACATTTATATTCTCTAATGGAGACCGATTCACAATACATTGTTGCAATGATACTTCCCTTAAGAGTTTTGACTCAAAAATCCTTTGTTAAGTAAAATTGGATATATCTATTTTTCGTAGAAAAATGGGAAGATATGAAACAATGCGATACTATATAATCAAATAAAGCATTTTCTAATCTTGATGAAACCATTAAATTACCTGCCACTACGTCTTTTGGAGTTTCGAGCTCAACTGTAGTGATAACATAAGCTTGGCCTTGATACCATGGCCATTTATGAGGTAAGTTACCCTGAAGAATAGGAAATTTCATTCTCATAATGCCCCCTTTCTCTATAATTGTATCATTCAACTTTGAAAGCCTCCTTCTTCCCCTTGTAATCAGAAGCCTGGTGGCCTTTTCACCACACTTGTAACAGACTCCAATTCCCTTCAAGCAAGTACTAGAGTGTTTCTTCCCACATTTACTGCAGGATGGATATTCAACTTTTCCATTCATCCCCTTATTTCCATTTCCAGAGTGTTCAACATATCTATTCTTCTCTTTATTTTCTTTAAAGTTGTATGACATAGAGAATTCTTTTTCTGTCTTCATAGCACATGAGACAATATCTTCGTATGACGAGAAGGATTGTGAGACTGATTCTCTATGGAGAAATGGTTTTAAGCAATCAAAATAACAATTAATGTATCTTTTTGGGTTAAGTATATAATATACAACATGCCTCACTAACCTTGTAAAGTTGGCCTTATACATTGCGCGATTCTTATCCTCCTTTTTCCTCAGACTCAGAAATTGTGTTTCCATATCTCCTCGATGGTCATGAAAAAAGTATTTTTCTAAGAAAATTCAAATAAACTCCCTCCATTACTTATTTGATACTTAATTATATTCCTTTGTGTTTTGAATCAATGACCACCATTGATCAGCATCTCTAGTGAGGCCATAAACTACCATGAGCACTTTTTCCCTTTCGCAACTCCCTAAGGCATGAAATATTTTCTCTAAGGAATTTATCCATTTCTCAACTAGTAGTGTATTTTTAACCCCATTGAATGTTGGTGTTTGTTGCTTCATGAAGCGATCTAACATTGATCCCCCATGATGCGGATCCGGGTGCTCTATACGGGTAAGGTTTTTAATCATAACCTGAGTGAGTTATCCCAGAATGGTGATTAGCTGATCAGTACCAGTCGCATCACCAGCTCCACTATAATTATCTTGAGTAGGAGGGAAGTCCCTACATGGAATGAGGGCATTGATACGATTTCCATTCCTTCCACTAGGTGCCATTTCTACACAATGGCCTAAACTAAATTAATTTGTGAATCACAATACATAAATCCAAACTTGCAAAACACTTAACATAAATTGAAAAGATTATGGATATAATCCATAATCGTAAAAATGTATTCTTTGAGATAGTATATACTCATAAACCCTTCATAATGGTTTGTAAAGAAAATGAGATTTATCCTAAGCATATCCCCCGGGAGTGTTGTAACCCAGAATGCAGCAAGGCCTGTGGTCATGCACCAGTTCCTATTCGAGTCTAGCTCAAAGCTGTGTTTTCGGGTTTCACCCCTAGGTACATCTATGGTAGAACTGCCTCAACCTGCTTGTATCTAGAGAGGTATGTATTTCATGGGAAACTCACAAAATCTCAACAATACCAAAATTATAGGAAGTTCTTCTATACTAATCCTCAAAGTCTATCTTTGGGTAATATGCTCTAATCAGAGTTTATCTAAATGTAGTTTTCATGGTTTGTACTAAACTTCCTCTGATAACAACAGTAATTCCTTGACCCCAGTTAACCAATGTCGGTGCATTTTAACGTATCATTGGCATTATCACAAAAGATGAAGTCCCTAAAGACCGATTAGATTAGTAGCCTTCGAAGTACTAGATACATACATAAGGTTTACATTACATCATAAAATGGAAAACTACAACAACATTGTTTCTATAGAGAACACTAAGATCCCAAAGACTATCCCTGCAGGTCAGTCATAATATACTTCTTCACATTTGGGAAAAAATAATACATATAAAGGGGTGAGCTCATATGCTCAGTAAGGATAACAATAAAGCAAAAACTTTTATAAATAAGCATAAACATTTTAGGCAATGTATAAGACTAAAACAAATGCCTTTTATACTTGAACTTAATCATAATGATGGAATGCATAATGCCAGACTTTCGTAACCACATAGTCAAGGCCTTGTGCTAAGACTACAAATAAGATTTTGTCAAGGCCTTCTTTGAAGACACTAGTTTGTCTCGTGAGACCTACCGATGCATCGAGGAGCTATAACAGGCTCCACCCACCACATACTAAGTCCAATTCATTCCTCACATGAAAAGGTTTAAACATAACATAAACATTCATATTAAAACTAGCATAAGAAATGTCAATAATTTATCCATAAATAATGAATGGTGTAAAAATAACACATCCACAGAAACAAATATCTCAAAACATTCAATAAAATATGAATGTTTTGATTCATAATAAATAAACTTCAAAAAAAACATAAAATCCATAAAAGGATGTTGATATAGATGAAATCAAAACCTTTTTAGAGAAATATCTATTTATATTTTGAAATCATTTAAAAGTAATGTAATTATAAAAGAAAACATTTATATTTGAAAATATTTTTATCAGATTGTAAGGTAATCTTCAATGTTGTTATAAAATTATAATATAGTCGCACCCACCATATAAGTTAAAAAATCATTCTTACCTTAATTTTGTCAAAAAGTTCATAAGGTACCTTGCTTGGAAAATGACGGAATGATTCCCTTAAAACCAATTTATAAAAAGTCAAACAAGGGTATAAATGACTTTAACCAATAGTCTATTAAACAGTTAAAATGTATTGGAATACATTTTTAAGAAACATAGATGTGGATGATAAACATGTCCCAGTTGATACTTACTTAAAAACAACTTCGGATTATAAAGAGATTGTGAAATTAACCCATACCTTGTACTTTTCTTTGGTTTAGGGTAGGTTAAACTCATGTATAATGGTTAAATATTTATTATTAAATCATACAATAATCATATACATTAATATGATATCATATATGATCTTTTAACATTGCCTTGTTAATAATATCTTAGTATTATCGTTCTTTCGGGTGTTAACAGATTCGTTTTCCGTTATATTATTTTTATGTGAGTCATATTTTTTATGCACGGGATGTATCATATTTATATCCAGAATGATATCAAGTATTTATAAATTATTTTTAATTATCTAATGAAAAATTAATCTTGAATGGATATGATGAGGAATGAATCTCATCACGTTCGTGGAGACGATAATTCGTACGTACGCACGAGTGAAAATATCATTTTTTTATATTAAAATAATATATATATGGATGGTATATCATATATAAAGAATAATTATCATGTTATATTTATTATTTACATCAATTACACATCATTATTATACCTTTACAAATAATAATGTATTGAATAACAATTACACCACGATGTGGAGACAGTAATCCGTATATATGCACATATGGTGACATGTCATTAAAAGAATGGATAGAATAATGAATTTGGTGTTACCATATTTATAAAAACATCACAATATATAGAAGATACTAGAGTTATTATTTTATAATGGAAACAACAAATAAAAAGTAAGTGGAGGAATAAAGGAACTGGAAAGAGGTGGCGATATATTTATCTCTTCTTCAGGTTCTTCCATTTAATTTGATCAAAAGGGATTCTTAGGTTGGCTTTATGACTAAAGGAAGGCCTCTAGGATGAAGGGAGGATAGTTGAGAGGGTGTTTGTTTATGGTTTCGCTGATGAAAAAGTTATTTAAGGTTTGAATTTAAGATAAGGGGGAGTGCCCTTTTATAAGCGGGGTGAGGGGAACCTTAGGAAAAGCTAGAAATATTATTTTATAATAAAATAATTTATGGTTTCTAATGGCACAAAAATGGATTATATAAAGGCTAATGTGGGGATGGGTCAAAATATACTCAACCAATTGGTTTTATACTGCTTTCCGTCACTATATTAACTTTAACATATAGATTTAACTCTTAGTTAAATATTTTGACATTTACCATGTCTCGTTGTATTTTTGTATTATATGGTTGATAAACTTACTATATACATCTAAGAGAACCCCAAGTGGTTCATTAATGATAAAAATATCATTATATAAGTCCTTTTATGAATGTTATATTTTTAGTAATATAATATCAATTAATAAAATAATATTTTTTTTAAAACTCTTTTATGTCAATTTTGACACTATTTGGTATTTTGTTTTTTCTAAATTCATAAAAGCATTATTACTTAGAAAATAATTCATCTAACCAACCCTAACATGTCATATTAACCTATAAAATTAGTGTAATTCATAAAAAGTCTCAAATTAAATTTATTTGGAAATTTATAATATCAATTATTTTAAGATTTCATTAATTCGGTAGTTACTGCATCATCATTGGGTCATAAATAAATTAAATTATCTAATATCTAAAAATTATACATAAAATACCATAATTTAGGAAATATTTTTATCTTTCTAATTAATATTTATAGTCTAATTTATATCATGTGTATCCCCATATGAAATGTTTTTTAGTTATTAAACATTGATTTAAACTCTTTTAACTCTTATTTAAATAAAATAATAATAAATGTTGTAATCTAATGCAAGTGGACCAAAGAGGTTCATATTTTATTCCTAAGGTTGAATTTGGTCTAATTATAATTATCCAATAGAATTAGGAATGTGTTAGGTTACCAATAATTTCATTTTTATCCTTAATTACTTTATTTACTTTTAACCGTTGTAAATAAAAGTAAGAAGTTACTATTCACTAAATTTTTTTTTCATCTTATTGAACCAAATTTTACTTACTGATATCAACAGTGTCCCTCAAATTTTTTAAATTCATCTCACAGAAGTGATAAAATTATGGTTCATGTAAATTTTCAAATTCTTCTAGGAGGTGGATAAAAGACGGTGAAAAGTTCAATAAAATTTTTATATATCTAAAATTATTATTAACTAACTCCAATGAATTACATTGAAATTATATAGGTATTATGTATCTATTTTGACCTAAAATAAATTTAAATAAAATAAAAAATTATTTAAATAAAAAATTCTATTTTAATCTATAACTTAGTGTTTTCACTATTCATCAAAAATTGAATGTTTTCAGAAAATACCAAATATTCACCCTTTTCTAATTTCGATATTCTGAATCAAAAAATTAAGTCCATTTTGAATGATAAAATTTATAAAATTTCAAAAAGTGTGTATTACTATTCATAACTGCTAGTTTGATTGGTTGTGGTGTGTTAGAACTCGAAGTTGCGTACAACACATGCTCTTGTATTATTCAAAAAGAAGCATACCGTGGAAACTTGGGGTATTACATATATAACAATTAATAGTGTTTAAGGGAATTTAATATGTTATCAATACCATA
Source organism: Viscum album (assembly GCA_963277665.1). Classification (NCBI taxonomy): domain Eukaryota; kingdom Viridiplantae; phylum Streptophyta; class Magnoliopsida; order Santalales; family Viscaceae; genus Viscum; species Viscum album. The sequence goes on from OY728130.1 coordinate 1,092,718,375, forward strand.
TTAACCGTTACAATTTTTTATCTCATGGTTTTTTGTAACAATTATCTAAATATATATAATATGGAAGGCCATAACATAGCCCCAAATTAAATAATCACACTCTTATAGTGAGAATACAGACAAAGTTGTGTCCCTCACCAACAACCCTTATTTTCATACTACACATATATACAGGGCTGTTGAAGAAAACTAAAAAGTGTCTTAAATATCATATTATAACACAATGTTTTTCCAATTGGGTCCTAAGTAAATTCTTTAATAAATCATAACTAAATCCTATCAACATAGAAAGTAAAGCGATTAAGGTATTAGACTGTGAAATTATATCATGACATCAAAAGTATTTACACAACACATTTTTATCCATGGAAAACAAATAAATTTCATTTTGATAATCACACATTAGAATAGAGATGATACATCAAATTTTTTATGATATAATGAATGACCAAATTATTCATATTTCTCATCCATCTGGACACTGATAGTTAGAAGACTATGTTTACCAATATTAGATGACATGATGATGATACATATGTCCACAATAAAAAAACATTTATGGTACACATTTACATACACAGTAAATAAATCCTTATCTAGAAAAATAACGATCACCTTTTATTCAATGCGTTTCTTATGTTCCAACCTACTATAGATTACATTTGGATCCACTTCTAGTTTTGAAAAAACAATGGTTCCCCAAAATTGACAGATAGTTGAAGGAGCACAAAAGGCATTACTAATATTTAAAAGACATTTCAAAACCCTAATCTCATGCCATAACCATCAGTCATCAAATACATTTCCACATTAGGTAAAATAAACTTTCAAATTCCATATAGATTTTCATAGAAAAATCTACAACTGCAGTCCATATCCCATGAAAATAGAAGTTGTTTCGTGGCTCTTCATATAAAGCTCTATCATGAACATGAAAAAATCGAAATTTTCTAAAATTAAATTGAAATTCCTTAATATATGTATAATTTGGTATTTGATATAATGTTCACAAGACCCCAATAAGAAATATAACAACATCCTAAGATGATATACACCATGTAGATCTCAGGAGACTAAACATAACTCTGTAGTGAACTATCAAAAACTATAAACATCTAAAAATTAATCAATATTCATTAAAACGGTCACCATGACATACAACCTGGTGTCAAAAAAAACAATATAAAAAACACATCAACCCAAAGTGTTCCCAAAAACAATCGATCAGTATATATATCATGCTATATAATTCTAAAGAAAATGATCTAAACACTAAATAACCACCTAAGGTCACATATTTTAAAATATACATCATCTATTCTCATACATGGTTGAAAATATCAACCTTAGGACTAAAATATATGGATTATTTAGAAGAGTATATTTTTGATGGTGTCTACCACCACCATAGATATTCAATGCAGAACATACAGAAGTCCAGAATGCTAATACTATCTTATCAATAACCTAACACACACCATTAGTAGTCTCTTATCAATTATCTTAGGATATCTATCCGTTTTAGTAACCAACCATGCACTATATTCACATTGGACATTTAAATACACAATGCAACAAAAAGGTTTCTATGTAAAATATTTTTAAAGAATATTTCATGAAAATAAAAAATAAGACCAGATATCAAAAATGCGTTGTTAAAATTGTATGTTCATTAAATTAATACATCCATCATCATCATATTATGGTTTTAAAATTTTATATTTATAACCCCACTATTATATTTTTCTCACTCTATCAATCCCCTCCCTTGGAATATTTATAATAATATCCATAATACATGTATAAACACGACTCACTGAATCCTAATAAAAAACATCAACAGACTCCACAACCTAGTGTATAGACCATATCCCATAAATTTGAAAAGAAATTAATTTTCACTCTCCACTTTTATATGTAAAAATATTATGAAAATAACTTTTGTTCAATGCATTATTTGGATTTATATAAATAACCATCTTTATATGCATACAACCCCTCCATCAGGGGTGACAATCTAAACTGGGTAACAAAATATTAGAATAGCCACTCAATAAAGATTATGAAATCTATTTTTTAGATCTAATATTCTTATACCTATGAAACAATTACCAAAGTCCCCACCTGGATAAAAATTAGCATACTGTATTATAGCATTCTACTCTATACTCTCAATACAAAATGGGGTCCCTCATTACCTATACATGACTCTAGCTCAAGAAACCTAATACCAAGCTAGATATCTGATATAGATAAGATCTACATCATTATTATCCAATGGAAATAAATTTGTTCAAATAAAATATTTATTATATATAATTCCACCATCATAGTTTATAATAATTCACCTATAAAAGATGAAACTAAAAATTCTTCTACTACCAATTCAAAAAACATGAAAACCAGTCATAGTAATGGTGTTTAACATTCATAAAACAAAAAAATTTAGTCTAAAACATATGTGGGTAAATGATGAATGGATTGATATTAATACCGTAGATAAACTTAAAAATAATAGTATATTAATCTCATGATCCAAAAAATACATCAAAAAAATAATCGCATAACCCAAAGATCGGAGGGTATACTTTCTGGGAGATTAGCTACATAAAATCAATTTTTAAAAAAAACTATGATTGATAATAATCATGGTCCTCTATACAAATTTTCTTTACATTTTTCATGATATAATCATCTTCATAACATGTGTATGGGAAACAAAAAAATTAGTGACATGATGAAATCAATTATGGATGAATAAAAACACTAATTTTTTTGATTTAATCTATGGTAGGTTTGGATCTATTCAACTATATTATGATAAAATACCTTTGTATTTTCATATAATGTAACGTAGTAATTAAAATGATATATAATTTATAATTCATTATCCATCAAGTATCTTAACCCACTAATTAAGACTCAAAATCATTTATGACAGTCCAACATCATAGAATAGGCATGACAAATTTTATAAGATATACTTATTAAAGTATTAATTCCTGATGGAATATTAAAATAAAAATTCCTAGGTAGATTTATTATTCACTTACGTTGAGTTAAGATTTTTTCCACAAGTCATTGATTTATTAGGAATCCATGAATGAAATTGTTTTTAACAATTAAACAAATTTATAATTCACTATTCATAATATTTTAATGACCTTATGAATGGATTTCTAATGTTGATTAAAAATTATTTTAATAAATTAATATTTTCAAAAATATGGTCTTGTGAAAATATTCCCAAAAACAAATTTGTGGATATTAAATTTGTCTTTAGGATTTTTTTCATAAAATCAAATAACCTATAGTGCCATGATCTCATGGTTTTTCATATATATAGAGTAATTTTTTATGATTTAATATATATTCTAGAAAAATAATTTCGTAAAAATGAGGAGAATGTTAGCATAATACTCTTCATGAACATCACATTTATGGAAAGAAAACATAATATCCACATTAAATAGAATACATCTTTTATGAGAGTTTATGGATTATAGAATTTATATTTACTTATTTATAGATACCAGAGAAAATGATAAAATAGAATCTATAAAATATAATACGTGGTAAAAAATTGAAACTATTATCATTTTTCATAAAAAATTTGTGGTTCTTCATCACACTTATTCCAAAATTAGAATTTTACTTTTACTAGTAAAAAATTAAACATGGGGATTAAGAAATTTCCCAAAATTAATTTAGTTAAATTGAGTAAGATTTTATTTTAAAATATAATTTTAAATCTACTAAACTTAAAACAATTTAACATTATCATTGAGAGGAATACATTTTTGGCATATATGGTCATTGTCTTTATTTTTATAGAGATTCATTTTGTATAACATTATTAATGATTGAACTCAAGAAAAATTGAACCCCATTCTACTGGACTGACGATATAAAAAATACTTTTGGGATCATAATTTAAGTATCATGTCACACCAATTCTTGTTTTTTCTAAAACATGTTACTAAATAGGTGGTTTATTATGATGCATAATGATATTGACATGGTTTTTTTCTGATGAAAGGAGTTCATGTGGAAGGTTATTGATCCTGATATATTGGAGTTAATTGGAATAAATTTCAAACTGAGGAATTTAAATTATCTATGATAGTGAATTATTGGAAAAGGAAGAATCTTTATTTCTTTGGTGAGAAGTTCACTATGTTCATAAATTATAAGAGTTTGAATCAAATCTGTTGAATATGGTATTTAAGCAAGGGGAAAAGAGATTTATCAAATACCATAATATTATTGAGTTTGACATGATTTATAAAAATGGAAAAGGGATGGAATTGATATATGATAAGACCCAAAAGTCAAATAAAATAATAGGAAAATAATCTTATTATTAGTGTTACATAATTAATTTAATAGAATATATGCATTTGTATTGTACTGATAATGATTAATTTTAAATGTAATATTTTATATCTATTTTTCTAGAATTAGTGGATAATATTTATTAAATATCCCCAAAAAAACATTTAGGAAATTCCCCATTCATACTATTGTTTTACATTTCACTTTCGTTTCTATCCTAGTATTTTTATGTTTTGAAAAAATATGATTATTTTCAATATGACACTACATCATTGAAAATTTGATGTAGTCTGGTGTTTGAGTACTTTTTCCATGGTACATGGGGATATAGTATACATGAAATGTGGTGAAAAGGGCTACAACATAGGCAGTGGGATATGTTGTGGATCCATGTAGGATGGTTTTCATAACTGCTTCCAATTTCTTCATAACCATAATATTTGGACTTTGTTTTACCATATCTCGATTTTGGAAATATGGTCTTATGTTCTGGAGGGTTTTCAAGGATGTGGAGGCTCGATTAAAATAGTTCGTGAGCCACTTCCCATTTTTGTATGGTTATGGTTTGTTTTTTATGTTTTGTCATGGTCCTTCCCTAGGTGAAGAGGATCTAGGAGACGAATATGTTGTGTTTCTTGGAGGATTTGATGAATTCACATGGTAGAGAAATGTTTTGATGTGGTTGTTCTTTGGTCTCGCTGTTATTAACTATTTTATGGAATTTTCATGGATCTTATGGTGAGATATAAATTTTTATAAACATTAATATCGAATAACATTTTAAATTCTCAGCTTTTCTCACTTGAAACACATTCCATACTATTTCACTTGAATTCTCTATTGTGGAATTTTAGCTCTTCTAAACTCTATTATTCTTAGATCAGGGATCTCGTGTAATCATTTTATTTATCCCAATTAAGTGATCTATATATGATTGTAAATCCACTTTTTTATCCCTCAACATCATAGAGAGAGTTATATAAGAATGTTAATGATGGATCTATTCTAAATTTTTATGGTTTTTGGGTTAATGGATTGTTTATTGATCTTGTATACTTTCATTATTTATTAGAAGGCACCTTTTTGGGTGTTGAGTTGGTTTGATCCCATGAATAATGCAATGTGGTTTTACATTATTTTACCTGTAATTGAGACCTAAAAAATTGATTTATTTTAAATGAGTATTTCAAATGACCTAACACCATTTATTTTAGATTATTTATTCTTGATTTCAAAGGCTTATGAAAATTTGAAAAAACACCAAATTTCAATTGACGGGTTGATATGACAAAAAAACTAGTGAAATGATAATGAAAAATATTTGATGAAATTATATGATGTTTGAAATTGATGTAAATGTTTATAAATTGAAATATAATTAGAATGTTTATGAATTGATGAAAAATTATTATTTTGTTTTCAAATAATAAAGTCTTATTGAAATCTAAAACATGGAAATTAAATTTTAAATTTACTTTGAATTGATTTAATTTTCCATGATTTATTGAATGACTGATTAACGTAAAATTTAGTCTATGTAGTTAGTATGAAATTTATACCAATCTGAATGATCTAAACCCTTTGTAGTATATTGATACTAACAAGACTAACATAAATTTCTAGTGGCATTATCTCCCTAATTGGATTCCTTTTCAAAGATTGTTTTTCACACATTAAGATGAAATAACTAATTATGGATTTTGAGGATCCAATTTCACGAAATATTCATACCTCAGGACATATTTGATGGTGCTATGATATGTAAGAATTAGGGATCACATGCCACTATTTATTGAACTCTTTTACACATAAAAACTGATTTATTTAAATGTTTTCTATAATGTATTTTTTAAATAAATATTTAAAATATCGTCCTCCTTTTTTGAGATGAATAAATTTTTTTTTATTTTCTTAAAATTCCATGTTATTCCATGTTTTGAGTAAATTTATAGAATAAATTTATTAATTGTAAATTAATTGAATATAGAAAAAATTGTGAGACTGTTCTAGGATGTAGAGTACACACCTGAAAGTTTCCTTTAGTTTTTTAAATATTATGTTAGGCTAGTTCCATGAAAAAGAAAAAAAAATTACTAGGAGTTGAAAAATATTATTTATCCGTTACAATTATAGAAATGGAGGTTGATGGTGGATAAGTGACCTAGAATTTACATGGGGGTTTGAGAATATTTTTGGCAGATGTTATGTCATAAGATAATTTTCAATTTTTGTTAGATTGTTTTACCTATTTATTTCATGTACTTTAACCCTAAGAACTATTGAAAATTCAACATGCAACAATTATATTCTATATTATATTGTAAAATACATTACCCCTTTATTCTTATATAATCCCAAGAACTGCATTATAATTACTGGGGATAGAAGACACCATTTTGGTTATCTCATATCCAAATCGAGTATCAACGTACCTGGGTATTGTGGATCATTCAAGAAAATTTTTTATTAGTGGTGTAGGTTCTTCATCTATTCATAATTCTATTATATATTTTGGGTTATCCTTGTAGACATTAGGTAGCTATTTTTGTACATAAGATGAAGTTTGGAGTTATTTCCTTTCATGATCTCCATAAAATGAGCCTTATATCACCATTAGTTTTTTTTAAATAGCATTTCAGGGAATTTTTTATATAATTATTATATTTTATAAAATTAATGGATATAATATCCTTATGTGTCCTATTATTGTCTCTAATCAATGCATCTTTGCTAAAGTTCAATGGTTTCTACTGATCTTTTGTGAAATATTTCCTCTGAGAGTGCATTTGAATAACATACATGAGTAAGCTTCAAGTGAACCACATTAGGATAATAATCATGTGGAAATAAATATTTTGAAGATATTTTTGCATGATACCATTTTTTGGGACATTTATATACATCTAATCCTATTAAGAGCCATATAGTGAACCCTCAAAGGGATGAATCCTAGAATCATTATCAAGATTTTCTAGAATAGAACTCACCATCTTCCCAAGGCTCTAATGAACAAGAAGACATCAACTATTGTTTTAAAAATATATATCTACTTTAAAAGTTATTATCAATTCCATAATCTATAAAGGAAAAGTATAATGCCTTTAATATTCAAGTAAATATCCGAATATGGAGAGATTCGATGTTAAAAAGGATGAATAATGATTAAATATAGTGGAAATAATTTATATTAATTTTCATTGCTAATTTCTCTCTAGATTCGATGGTGTTCGAAATTTCGTTGCAGTTTCATAACCTCAACTAATGTGCTCAAAATATGATACAATATGAAAACTATTGTAAAAATTCTTGTTATGTTTTCTCCTGAGGTGATGTAGAATAAAAAACCAGAGGCTTGAATATATGAGTTGCGTATTCATGATAACATCATATATAAGGTTTTCATGTTGAATTAAATATCATATGCTGACATGTTGGATATAGTGTTATTGGTTGAGCATGACTTGGATGGTATATCCAGGTTGGAGGGAGTTCCTTTTTCTCCCTATGGAATCCCTATCTACATGTTCAAAGTGAGGAGGATGAGTTATGTGTATTATATAATATATTTAGTGAATTAATATTCTATAACTGTTGTTGTACCAAGATGATCCCCTTTTACATGCTTCCAGAGTGGTAAGGTTGATCATTCCATGCAGGTTTGTACAGAGGAACCAATGAACTATAGTTTATGTGGATGAACAAGAAACCTATATAAATTATTACTTATATTTTACACTCCATGTATTGTAATGAATCCTTTATAACAAAATATATTTCATTTAAATCAAATGAATCAAAACTATGGAGTTCCATCCCTAGTAATTTAGAATGAATCATCATCAATCATCAAAGGGATTCCATAGGAAGATGATGTTGGTCTAGTTACTATGAGAGTACTATCAATATTGTTTTGTATCCAGTGACTATTTTATTTTATTTTGGTTCACCTTAATCTTTTCTATTTATTCTGGTTGGGAACCTAATAAATCTTCCTATGGAGATTTTAGTTTATGTAATGGATATGACTATGAAGCTCTTAATGAGAAGATAGTTTGGTATAATGTGACTTTCTTGTAAATTATATCTCACTAAGATTGATCATACATGGTTCATTTTGTTTCATGACATGAACCATCATAACCTAATTTTGGATAGGTATTGGATGATTGCTCATAATTAATTGATTGAATTTTAACCACAATGGGTCTCCAATACTACTCCTAATGTAGTGTACAATGTTTTTCAAGTAAAATTATACCTGAGGTCATGTAGAGCCATGAATCATTTTTTAGATTTGGGAAAGTTAATATAAATGTTTTATTTTCTACATGGATCTAGAATTTTTTAGTGATGATATCTAACTATTTATAATTGAGTTTCACAATGTTTTCAGTATAATTTCTCTTAATCTCCTCATATAATAGAGGTGGAGTATCTATTTATTAAGTACATGGTACTCAGTTAGTTTATATTACCTCTAATCATATGTAATTAGTAGAGTTTAAAAGTTTAATATTTAGTTGGCTGATCTTCTAGACAAAGGTTTTATAATCCTATTTCTATCATCATGGGAATCACATAATATATTTTCAAAGAATATGATAGAACTCTTTTCTTATGTGTTGATTACCAAAAAATCATTCGAGTTATAGTAATTAATAAGTATCTTTTACCTTATATTGATGATATTTTTGACTATATAAAAGGTGAAACGTGGTTTTTTATGATTGGTCTTCAATCTAGTTAGTAACAGTTTGGAATTAAATAATCTGACATTTAGATTACCACATTTTGGAGTAGGTATGACTATTATGAGTACTTAATAATTCCATTTTGTTTAAGAAATTAACATAAATTTTTTATAAAGTTCATGAATAATATATTTCTTGGGAAACTTAATTATTATGTGGTTGTTTTTATAGACAAAATTTTATTTTAGTCAAAAAATTAAGAGTATTGAGTTTTTAATTTGATAGAGGTTATTTAAATTGATTGAGAATGAATCTTTTTTGTTAATCTTACAAAATACAATTTCAAGATTCTAAAATTACTATTCCTAGGATATGTGGATTCAGAACATGATATTTTAGTTTATTATAAAATGGTGAAATATATTATGAAATGGTAGAATCAACACATTTTTTGAGATTCAGAGCTTGTAGGAAATGGTATGGTATTAATGTAGATATTTCAACAGTTTATAAAATGTTTATTTTCAAAAATAAGACCAGATAACATTTTTTTGATGTCCACCTCTAAGTTCAATATTTTTGAGCAATCTGGTATGTACTTAGTCAATGTGATATGTGGAACACATCATGAAGATAATCCATACATGGAAAAGTTTCAAGATTAAAATACCGGTCTTCTACATTATCAATGATCTCGAAGGGTCAAATGTACATTTGGCATTGCTTCCATCTCTTTCCAAGACACATGACCCTCTTCCACGGTTGTATTCGAAGGACTACATTATCTCCAATGTCGAACTATATTTCTCAATGATGGTTTTTAGTGTATCGTTTTTTCCAAAAGTAAGTAGCATTGATAGGTTTTTGGATGGATTAGACCTAGTATATCATCAATTGTATAATATCATATCTATATTTCCTTCATTCATTAACTTAATCCAAAAATGTTGAAGTTTTACATCTCTTCCGATATAGAGCTTCATTTGTATCCAAATGAATACTCGAGGGAAAGATATTATTGTACGAGAAATAAATCAACAGGAGATGCATATATAATAAAACATTGAATTCTAATGAGTATGATCATCGCATATCTTTGAGCATCTGAATATTCCATTTAGACTGGTCAATAGTTTGGGGGTGGCAGGTCATGCTAAAATTTAATTCAGTACCCAATGCATGTTTAATACTCCTCTTGAATTTAGATGTCATTATAGGTTCACGATCAGAGAAAATAGAGAGAGGAACCCTAACCAGTCTCACCGCTTCCTTCACATATATCTTCGCATGTTATTGAAGTGTGAGATCTTCTCAAATAACGATAATGTGAGAAGTCATGGTGAGTCAATCAACCACCACCCATATTACATTATTTCATTTGTATTTATTTGGGAGACCCATGAAAAATTCCATAGTGACATCCTCTCATTTCCACATAGGTATATAAAATGGTTTCATCATCACTATGGACTTCGTTCACCCTAATTTATCATTCTAATATACCATGCACCTTGAGATATACTCTAAAATAACCTTTTTCATGTTTTCCCACTAGAGGTGTTCTTGAAGATCATTGTACATAATGGTTCTGCAAGGATTGAAAGAGAATGTTGAACTATGTGCCTTATACAATAGCACCTTCTTTATCCCAGGTGAAAAAGTCACACAATGCCTCATTTTGAACCAAATAACACCATAATAAGCGATATGAAACTATTGAAACTCCCTTCATTTATTGTATTCACCTTCTTTTCTGACTTCAAGTCATCCCTTTGTGCCTCCTTAATCAGCTATTAGATTGATTATTGGGAAATCATTTTGGAATGGTAGGATTTATTCCCTGACATTATGATTTCCAAATCAATCCATTACATATCAATGGAGATATGTTCTTTCTCAATCCACAAAATGGATAGAGTTTCATGTTATTTTCTACTCTTAGATTTATCTACATTGCTTTCCTTTCTAGGATGTTAGTGAATATTACAATTGTAGGAATTTATTATCTCTAACTATATACATTTGTGCATGTTGAGATCCTTTTGTGTGAATGTATACATCATGGTCTTATGCTCAGTTTATATTTCACACTTATAACCATAGAGGTAGTTCCACAAATTATAATCCCATAAATCACAGATAATAGATATAGATCATGCATTTGGTAGTTCTTTTCATCAATCTTCAACCGCTATGTTGTGTATGATATCACATTATCATCATTAATGAGTACAAAACCCAATGCATTATTGGAAAAATCACTGTATATAAAACAAAAAATCTCCACATTTATGAAATGTGAGAATAGTTGTAATGTTCAATCTTCTCTATAGCACCATAAATCTTTCCTCACATTCTCCCATCTTGAAATATATTTTCACGTTCCTTGTAAATTATATTTCATCCAAGAACATTTTGTGAAAATTCTTTCAAAAAATCAATATTACCCTATTAGTCCATGAAAAGTATATATTTCTATGTCCCAAGAATGTGTGTGACATTCATCAATTTCCTTTTTCATTGAAGGGTCTACGAAAATTCCCACACATTTGATAATTTGTACCACGAATGTGAGCTTCTACATCCAAAAGTCACACCTACTAAACCTGGAATAATAATTCTCCATATTTATTGTCACCAACACAATCATTATATGTTCTTCATGTTCATCATTACTCTTAGAGTAGTTGGTAATATCAATGATATACACTACCATAAATTTGTTAAGGTAAGGTCTAAAGAATATATTCATCAAATACATGAAGATTATAGTGGATTAAGTTAGTATTGGGGGAATCACTAAAAACACATAGTTCTCATACCATGTATGCAATGCATTATTCATAATGTATTCCTTTATCACCTTTAGGAGATGATATCATGAATGGAGATCCACCTTTGAGATGTATTGAGCTCCAAGTAACTGGTGGAAAAATTTATCAATACTTGGAAGATGATACATTTTTATTATGGTGATCTTTTTGATCCCCCAATAATCTATACACAACTGCATTGATTTTTCATTATTCATGAAAAAGATCAGTGGAGCTCACCATGGTGATAACTCATCCTTATAAACCCTTTTTCCAAATTCCATTGTGGCTTCTTATTTACCACATGAATTTAGATATGATCCATCCAAACGGGAAACATTGAGATAAAGGTAGATATAGGTATATGTTAAATTTGGAACTCTACCTCACAATCTGGTGGATGTCTGGGTAGCTAGTCAAGAAATACAACCTTATATTTCCTCATAACAGAAATTCACCATAGGTTTCATGCTACATTTGAATCAACCATTAGTGTAAGGAATTATTCTTCATAGGGAATAAACACCTACACCGTTGATGAACTTTCCAAAGTATTTTCACGATCTTCTTGGAATTTTCAGTGGAGTATTGGATTGTTTAGAATATAAAATGATAAATCTTTTTCCCTAAATTTTGTATGTGCTCTATATAATAATATCCAATCCATTACCATTATAGTGTCAAATTATACCAAGGGAAGTATCACACCATTTTCTGGAAAAATCTTCTCTGATATGAAAAATTTATAAGATTCCAACACATGGAATTCTATGATATCACTGCATGGTGTAACACCCCAAGATTTCATTGTAAGTTATTTTCTTTAAATTCAATAGCTTCCGCTAAATGCAACACCGAGTTCGAGCACACCACAACTTACCAAATTAGCTGTTCAAAAGCAGTTAAGAATAGTATTAACTGGTTCTTTAATTATATATAGTCTAAATAATTTTAACTTATGTATTATGTGTTCCTAGACATATTATAAGAACAAATTCATTTTCTAGATAAAAAATTTATTCTTCAAAAAAAATCAATTTTAACACCTTTTAATTGGGAACCCTTTTTAAATAAAATATTTGACCCTTTTACATATTTATAAAATTCTTCTTTTGAATCGGGACAAAAAAATTTACATTGGATGAAATTTTTTTATTTTTCTAATAATAATCATTTTTTATCAATAGTGAGAAATAATGAATTTTAATTCAAAACTGCCTTTTAATCTAATTTATTCATATATTTAGATATATTTTAATTTTTTTTAAATGTAATTAGATTATATTTTTACCCTTTAATCCAATGTTGGTCATTGGAATTAATTTCACATAGAAATTATACATAAACAAGTGTTAATATTTTGATAGTTATTGTTTTTTAAAAACACGCTATTTATTTTGACAACGAGAATTAATTTTAAATTAATTAATCCAAATTTTTTGTTATTAATTTGGTAAAATAAACATCATTTTTGAATTCAGAATTTCAAATATAGTTTTGTCATATATTTTGGTATTTTTCTGAAATACTTCAACTTTTGATGAATAGTGAAACCACTAAGTAATAGTTAATAATTCAAATTTTTCATTTAAATGAAATCTATCCGCTTCTGTGAATTGAATTTTGAAAATCTGAGATACATGTTTGTTATTAGTATATAAAATGTAGTTCAATAAAATGAAAATAATTTTTGGTGAATAGTAACTTTTGACTTTTATTTACCGTGGTTAAAAGTAAATTGGGTAATTAAAGGAAAAAAGAATATTATAATAATAAAAAATTACTTAACACTTGTCCTAACCTTATTGGATGTGTCATGGAAGACCATGGGAATCCTTTGGTCAATTTTGGGACCCCATGGAGCCGCTTAAAAATGATAATGACTCTTTATTTTAATTAACTTAAAGTAAAGACAAAAATGACATTAACAAATATCTTTTAGTATATAAATTTTTACATGGGGTTATATAATTAATCTGTTAGACTATAAATAATCATTGGAAACCTAAAAACATTTCCTACATTATGGTTATTTTTTAAATTTTTTTAGATATAACAAAAATTAAATTATTCATGACACAATAATGATGTAGTATTTACCTCATTAAAAAATAATTTAAATAAATGTGATTTTTAATTTTAAAATAATATCCATAAACTATACAATTATAATTGTATGATTCTATTTCAACCATTAGTCATTTTATCTTTGACTTTAATTATTTTTGGACCTTTATAAACCGAATATCACTATATAATAAAATAACATTTTCACACTTTCCTAAAGAGCCCCTCCTCCCCTTATAAAAGGACACCACTTATAACACTTTACAAACACCTCTAAAGACACTTGGATCGTCCAAACCTGGAAAAACTAATCGCTCAAGATATCCCTCTTCCTCGTTGAAGCCTTAACTTAGGAAGAAGGCAATTCAATAAGTCCTTTTGGTTCAAACGAAGGGATGTTACCCAAATTAAAGGTAACACTTTCTCTTAAATTCATTTGTTTTATTTTGTTTTATTATACTTATCCAAACCCCTAAACACTTCATATTACCTTATATTATAATAAAAACAGTATACTTAATATACTAGTATTTTTTATGATAATTATTCGATCTAAACTTACACACACCTCCATCTAATGGGTGAAGAACATACTGTTTGTGTGGATGGAAAACTAGCACCTCATGAAATGATGATTGTTTGATTATATACTACCACCAATCATGGTGGACATTAAGATGGAAATGTATTTATATATGATATATATGTTATGATTATGTTTTCTTTATGATTTTTTATTTTCCATTTATATCATTATTTTACTGTTTCCTTTATGGGTAAAACGCAATAAGTTCATTTGTGGAAGTGCAGACTACGACCCCTCAAAATGATATGACTCGTTAATGCCGTATTTGGGATGTATAATGGATGGAATTAATAATATTATATATGATATTATACTAAAATTACAATATACCTATGAATAATTATGTTTTAATTCCATTAAAATACGAAATAGAAATTAAAGTATCGTTCATTCGTACGTACGACTTGACGTCTCCATGAACGGTACATTTAATTTCTTATCTTCAAATGTTATGTACTATTATAAATAGATATATATACTGGATATATAATATATTTGTGATATCTAAATCATGTATATCATTCTACAGATAATGGACTTTTGACCACGTGGAAAAATTGTAATTATAAAAAGTTCATTTTGGACTAATGTTCCGAACATCGATAAAATATTCAATACGAACTCAAATAATTAACTAATTATTATATCATGGTAATAAGTGATATAAAAGGAATAATAAAATTGAAAAATCTTCTTAATAAGTTTTAAATTAATGTAATTTTATTATTCAGGAAGAACAAGGAACATACAAGACAAGTCGGACTTGAGGTAAGGGGTTTCTTATCTCACATATAATTATGTGAGATTTCCATTGTTCGCCACTTATTTATTGAATGTGGTGTATTTTGTACTGAAATTTCATATATATTATCAGGAATCTAGTTATATTCATGGTATTTTGTGATTCATTTGGTGGTTGTTAACTTTTGGTCATACGACTCAATTGATTACAACGAAGTAAGGGTTTTTCATCTCACATTTTATTATTGTAAGATTCATGATATATTGGACACTATTTCGATTTGTGTGGAATATGATTGTATTACTGCTGTAATATAAATTAATTTATTTTTATTTACATCTTCATTTTATGATCCTTCTTTTATGGGTTGTATTTTTCATAAGTTACCAAATCTGTAAGGGAATTTCAAGGTGTTATTTCCACATAGTGGGCTTTACGCATACTTCATTAATTATTTTACTCCAAGATTATGTGTGGAATCACTATTTATTATTTATGTAGTAATTTAGAATTTATTTTGTGTGGATATAATTTTGATACACATAATCACTCCATTGATAATTTTTGTTGTCATTGATATAAACATGATCTTAACTCAATTTTCATTCATTGAGTTAAACATCCATGTCATTGGTGTTGTTTTTACAAGAATATGTGTGAATGACCACTGATTTATTTACACTTAATATCCAATCATATTTAATTTATTTATATTTGTAACACATAATTATGTCATTGATTTATCATTTACCTAAAGATACTATCTTTATAAGGGATTTCATCTCAATTTACATTCCACTAAGACTTCTTTGTTGTTATATGACAATTAACATTTATTTGGTGTATATACTGTACTTTTATATAATTTATCATGAAACCATTTATTCTCATGATATTATTAAGTTTTGATTAACTCAATTATTTGTATTCAAGGGTCTCTCATTTGGTTATGAACTCTAACTAAAATATCATTTCAAATGTTTATAAACAATTTATTTTTAGACATATTTCTTATTAATGTACATGTTTTAAAAATGGTTTTAAGGATTTATTTATATGAAAATTAATGTTTTAAAATTAAAATTTCTTTTAAATGTTTCAATTTGGTATGATACACTATGATTCAAAAATCTATTTTTAAATGGATTCTTGAAAAATGTTGTGACTTTTAAATGTTTTCAAGAAAAAGGGGGATATTTCTCTCAAATAGTTTTGAGTATTACTTTCATCTATGTCAATATCCTTCATTATTCTCTATTGAGGTTAATATGTTATAATGCAATCTTCCATATTGTATTTAATGAGTTATGTTAGACTGTGGATGTGATATTTTCATATCATTCATGGTTTTTGGTTAAAGTATTGACATTTCGTATGATAGTTTTAATAAGAATTTTTATGTTATGTTTCAAACTATTCATATGAGGAACACATTGGACTTAGTATGTGATGGTTGGAGCCCGCTATAGCTCCTCGATTTATCGGTAGGTCTCATGAGACAAACTTTTGTCTTGGAACAAGGACTTGACAAAATCATATTTGTAGTCTTGGAATAAGGCATTGACTATGTGGTTGTGATGTATGACATTATGAATTACATCATTATGAGATTAGATATTGATATATCATGTGGTTATTCGACTAGTAGAATACCCATGTCTATGTTTTATTATGAAATTATTTACTCATCTCATATTTATGTCATAAACTGTTCATGTTTATTTTTTGTAAAGTCATGTGTTTTCAATTATTCACCATTCCAAATGTTTATGTAATATTCCGTTGTATTGCTTACTCTTACTGAGCATTTGGGCTCACCCATTTCTTATGTTTTATTTTTTCAAGATATGAATAAGTTAGTTATGAGTGACTTACAGGAATAATCTTGGAATCACAGATGTTTTAATGGAATAAATTAGTGTTGTTTTCCTTTTCATGTTGCAGTGTTGAACATATGTATGTATCTTGTTTCCAAGACTACTAAAATGATCAGTCCTTCGGGACTTGATTCCTTGTAATCATGAAAATGTATTAAAATAATGCACCATATAATGGATTCTAGGGTCAGTGCATTACATTTGGTTTCATAGGAAGTATAGTACAAACCATGGAAACTAGATTTAGATAAACTCTGAGTATAACACATTACCCTATGATAGAAGTTGAGGATTAGTATAGCAGAACATCCTAGAATCTTCGTAATGTATTGATTTTATGTATTTTCCAAGCAGTACATCCCTGTCTAGATACGAGCAGGAAGAGGCAGCTCTGGCACAGATGTACCTAGGAGTGAAAACTCCGATAAGGAGTTTTGGGCTTGACCCGGGATATCCTGGTACACGAAAACATTCCTTGCTGCACTCTTGGTTACAAAACTCCCAGGGAATATGCTTAGGATAATTTATATTATCATTATAACCCGATTTGAAGGATTTTAAAATAAGATGAGATTAAATTACCTAGGATTATCCTATGGTGTTTTAAATTGAAAATAAGGAGTCATGATATTCTATAAATGATTTTATGACTGTTCTTACTCACACAATGATTTCTAGTTTTAGTCAATGGATGGATTCCAAGGACGTCCTAGTAACATTGAGCATGATGTAAAAGGATTAAACGATGGTGTAAATGAGAAAAAAAAACGAATGTTGACAGGAGTAAAAGTTATCGTGTTCATTCCGAATGAGTTTTCAAAAAATATGGTCAACAACATTTATATTAGCCAACTAACGGACTCAACAAGGAATATAAAAGTAGTCAATGATAAGAGATCTAGCAGTGAAGACCATAGAGAAAAGAAAGTTCATTTTCCATCATGCAGGAAATGTGGAAGGAGACACCTAGGAAAGTGTCTTAATGGAACAATGAAATGCATTATTTGTTGGATAGAAGGATATAAAGTAAATAATTGTCGAGGAAAAATGATGAGTACTATGGAAGAAAATAAAAATGGACCTAAGAATCCATTTATAGTCATTTTCCATAAATGTAGGGGACCTGGCCATTAGGTGATAGAATTCCCTATTCTATAGGATATCCTATTTGTCAAGGGAGAAGATATGAATAAATAAATGGTTGGAGAAATGATTAAAAATATTAGTGCTCTTTGTTGATGGGATTACTTTGGAAGACTTTTCTCTTGTATTTGTAACCCTGTAGTTTGTCATGTGAAAATGATATTTGAGGAAGAATTATATTTTCTCTTGTGGATATAGTTATAAATAGACTTTTGATTTTATATGATCATTGAGTTTGAGGAAATTACAATTTATTAAATTTTAGAATGAAAATTTGAGGTATAAGATAACATTTGTGATGAAATTATATTATGGTTATTTTGAGGGATCTATCTCAATTTTGGTAAGATTATAAAATTATATAGTTTTTGAAAAAGGAAAACATGTAGACCATGTGAAAAACCATCACGTCAGACACAACTGTAGGAATCGAACTCACAACCATAGTGTGATTGGGATTTATCACATACCACTGGACTACGTGAAGTCCCCGGTTAGTGAGACTATTTATTTTTAGTTAAATGATTTTATTGATCAATAATAAGTTTATTTGGGATCTTATGTCTTATTAAATAGATATCCTTAGTATAGGAAAATTATTTGGTGATTAAGTGATAAATGTTATTTTGGTATACGTTTGCTCTATTGGTAATACTATACACCTAAGGAAAATAGAATACTATGGGATTTCATTTGATGGGTAAAGGTGTTTTCTTCCCTATGTTTTTATTGTGAATTTATAGAGATTTTGGTTATTTATTGAAATAATTAACCTATCATAGAGAATATGTGATTAGGTTAATTAATTTTAAGTTTGTGACTTTAAGAGTAGTCGATATTATTTTGAGATACCATTTAACATGGAAAACTACATAATAAAATTCTCTTTAGTTTTGGGGTTCAATATTAGTTTAGATTATATTAAAAGATTTTATGGACAATTGTTTATTTAATGGTATTTATTGAACTTTGGCTATTGTTGGTTTAATTTTTGAATTAAGATTAGTATTTCATTCTCTAAAGTATTATATTTTTCGAGGATCATCAGATATTTTACTAACCATTTTGGTTTTGGTTAATCTCTAGAGAAAATGGAAATATATAGATCATCCATTGTGGATTATGTGATTCTCTATAAGTTGATTCCAATGCTTCAGTGTGACCAAGTCATCATTAATACTCATCATTTGAAGTGAAATACGAGTTTGTGTTAAGAATTAGATAAAGGAAGAAACTCTACTTGTCAAGTATATTTTTGTTTTCTTATTCCATGAATAACTTAATGATTAGACATTAGGGAAGGGATCTTAAAACCAAAAATGTGTTATCCTAAAGCTTTTTGTTTTATTAAACCGATGATATTTTAAATCATCCTTGATTGATGGCTTTGAATCCATCAATTATACACTTGTTTGTGATTGATTACCTCAATCACTCCTTATATATATTTATGTTTTTCCTCCAATTATGTTTCTCTAATTTCCACCAATGTTCATCTAATCTAGATCATAATTTAGTGGTGAATATTTCATCTCCTTTCCCTCTTATTAAGACTAAATTTTATTAACCCAATTTCTGATGTGGGTTTTCCACAAAGGTATTTTTTTTATATTTTAACCATTTATTTTCAAAGAACAATTTCAAATTGTGAGGACGCAATTTATTGAATAAGTGGAGAATGTAACACCCCAAGATTTAATAGTAAGTTATTTTCTTTAAATTCAATAGCTTGTGCTATACACAACACCGAGTTCGAACACACCATGATTTACCAAACAAGCCGTTCAAAAGCGGTTATGAATAGTATGAACTGGATTTTAAATTTTATATACTCCATAAAATTTTAACTTATGTATTATGTGTTTCTTAGACATATTATAAGAACAAATTCAAATTTTCAGATAAAAATGTATTTTTCAAAAAAAATCAATTCTATGACCTTTTAATGGAGAACCATTTTTAAATCCAATATTGGAACCTGTAACATATTCATGAAATTATTCTTTAGAATCGGGACATCAAAATTTACTTTGGATGAAATTTTAGTATTTTTCTAATAATATTAATTTTTTATGAATAGTGAGATATAATGTATTTTAATTCAAAACTTCCTTTTAATATAATATATTTATATTGTAAGATTATATTTTAAAATGGTTTTGAAGTTTAATTAGATTATATTTTTACCCTTTAATCCAATGTTGCTCATTGGAATTAATTTCACTTTGAAATTTTACACAAACAAGTGTCAATCTTTTGATATTTATTGTTTTTTAAACCACACTATAGGTTTTCATAACATGAATTAATTTTAAATTAATTAATCCAACTTCTATGATTTTAATTTTATAAAATAGACAACATTTTTGAATTCAGAATATGAAATATAGCTTAGGATAAATTTTCTGGTATTTTTCTGAACAACTTAAATTTTTAAGAATAGTGAAACCACTAAGTAGTAGTTAAAAATCCAATTTTTTCATTTAAATGATATTTTATTGCTTTTGTGAATTGAATTTCGAAAATCTGAGATATATGGTCGTTATTATTAAGTAAAATGTGGTTCAATAAGATGAAAATATTTTTTTTAGAATAGTATCTTTTGACTTCTATTTACCGCGGTTAAAGGTAAATAGAGTAATTCAAGGTAAGTAGAATATTATAATTATACCAAATTACCTTAACACCTATCCTAACCTTATTATATGAGTAATGGACGACCATGGTAATCCTTAAGTATATTGTGGGACCCGATAGAGCCACTTAAGAATGGTAATGACACTTTATCTTAATTAACTTAAAGTAAAGGCAAAAATGACATTAACAAATATCTTTTAGTATATAAATTTTAACATGGGGTTATATAAGTCATATTTTTGACTCTAAATATTTATTTAAAATATAAAAATATTTCCTACATTATGGTAATTTTTTATAATTTTTATACATCAAATAAATTAAATTATTTATGACACAGTAATGATGTAGTATTTACCTCATTAATAAATGATTTAAATAAATATGATTATTAATATTAAAGTAATATCCAAAACCTATCCAATTCTTATTGGATGATTTTATTTTAAAAATGATTCATCTTATCTTATACTTTAATTAGTTTTGAACCTTTAGAAACCGAATATCACTATATAATAAAATAATATTTTCACACATTTCTAAAGAGCCCCTCCTCCCGCTTATAAAAGGACACCATTTATAACCTTTTCCACACACCCCTCAAGCACAATGGCTCATCCAACCCCTGCCAAACTAATCTTTCAAGATCCCCCTCTTCCCCCTAGAATCCATACATTAGGATGAAGGTACTTAAATAAGTCCTTTTGGTTCAAACCAAAGAAAGTTACCCAAATTAAAGGTAACACTTTCTCTTAAATTCTTTTGTTTTATTTTGTTTTATTTTACTTCACCAACCCCCTTAATAGTTTTTATTACTTTATTTTAAAACAAAACTAGTATCCTAAATATAATATGATTTTTTTATGAGAATTATTCAATCTAAACTTACACACACCTTCATCTAATGGGTGAAGAACATACTGTTTCTGTGGATGGATAACTAACGCCTCATGAAATGATGATTGTTCGATTGTCTCCTACCGCCTCTCATGGTGTCCATTAATATGGAAATATATTTATATATGATATATATATATATATTATGTTTATGTTTTATTTGTTCTTCTTTATTTTCCATTTATATCTTTATTTTATGGTTTCCATTATGGGT
The DNA here is from genome assembly GCA_963277665.1 of Viscum album. Taxonomy (NCBI): domain Eukaryota; kingdom Viridiplantae; phylum Streptophyta; class Magnoliopsida; order Santalales; family Viscaceae; genus Viscum; species Viscum album. The sequence goes on from OY728130.1 coordinate 1,092,740,377, forward strand.
AAAACGCGATAAGTTCATTTGAGGAAGTGCAGACTACCGCCCCCTCAAAATGATATGACTCGCTCATAAATTATGTGGGACATATAAAGGATGGAAATAAAAATATTATATACTATATTATACTGGAATTATAATATAACTATTTATAATTATGTTTTAATTAAATTAAAATACAAAATCGAAATGAATGTAGCATTAATGCGTACGTACGACATACCGTCTCCATGAATGGTACATTTCATTTCTTATCCCCATTTTTATGTAATATTACAAATAGATATATATACTGGATATGTAATATATATATATATATGATATCTAAATCATGTATATCATTATGGGGATAATGGAATTTTTACCACATGGAAAAATTGTAATTATAACAAGTTCATTTTTGAATCAAGTTCCGAACATCGATAAAATTTCCAATATGAACTCAAATAATTAACATATTGTTATAGCATGGTAATAAGTTAAATAAAAGGAATAATAAACTTCAAAAATTTTATTAATCAAGTATAAATTAACATAAGTTTATTATTCAAGAAGAACAAGTAACATATAAGACAAGTTAGACTTAAGGTAATAGGTTTCTTATCTCACTTATAATTCTATGAGATTTACATTGTTCGGCACTTATTTATTTCATTTGGAAACTTTTTTACATCCATTTGATATAAATTATCATGATTATATTTATATTCATGTTATTCTAGGATTAATTTTGTTGTTATTAACTTTTTGTCATACGAATCGATTGATTACAACGAAGTAAGGGTTTTTCATCTTACTTTTTATTCCCGTGAGATTCATGCTATATTGGACACTATTTCCATTTTTGTGGTGTATGATTGTATTCTTGGTGTAATATACTTTAATTAATGGGTATTTACATTTTCAATGTATGATCCTTATTTCATGGGTTGTATGTTTCATAACTTACAAAATCAGTAAGGGAATTTCAAATTCAATTTCCACTCCAGGGGCTTTACGCATACTTCATTGATTATTTTACTCCAATATTATGTGTGGAATAACTATTTATTATTTATGTTGTATTTTACACTCCCCTTTTTTTAGATATACTATTTATACACATAATCAATCCATTGATAATTTCTCAAGTCATTTATATAAACTTGATATTAACTCAATTTCAATTCATTGAGTAAAACATCCAAGTCATTGGGGTTGTTTTTACAAGAATATGTGTGAATGTCCTCTGATTGATTTACACTAAACATACAATAATATTTAGTTTATTTATATTTTTCAAACATAATTATGTCATTTATCTATCCTTTACCTAAGGATACTTTCATTTTTTGGGATTTAATCACAATTTACATTACATTGAGACTTCTTTGTTGTTATACCCAAATTCACTTTTATTTCATGTATATACTGTACTTTGACATAATATATCATGAATAAATTTATTATCATGATATTTTTATGTTTCGATCAGCTCAATTATTTGTATTCAAGTGTCTCTCATTTGGTCAGGAACTCTAACTAAAATATCATTTTAAATGTTTTTAAAAAATTTATTCTTTGAAATGTTTCTCATTAATGTCCATGATATAAAAATGGTTTGAGGGTTTATTTATATGGACATTAATGTTTTAAAATTTTAAATTACTCTTAAAACTTCAAATGTGGTATGAGGCACATTGATTCAAAAATCTATTTTTAAACGACTTCTTGACAAATAGTGTGACTTTTAAATGTTTTCAAGAAAAAGGTGGATATTTATCTCAAATAGTTTTGATGATTATTTTCATCTATGTCAATATCCTTCATTATTCATTATTGATGTTAATATGTTAAAATAAAATATTCCATATTGTATTGAATGAGTTATGTTTGACTGTCACTACTGGAAATGAAGGTTATACCAATGGTTTAAAACCATTGGTATATGCTAGAAATCCATTGGTATAGCCTATACCAACGGTTTACCAAACCGTAGAGCAGTAAGCCGTGAAGAATGCCCTATACCAACGGTTTGATCAAAACTGTTGGTATAGACCACTGCATGTATTAATTTTCCAACGATTCTAGGCTACCTGTCGGTATATGTTTTATGACATTTTTACCAATGGTTTCAAGAAACTGTTGGTATATATTGAAGGCTAAACACTATACCAATGATTTTAAAAATGTTGGGATATTTTTTAAATTTTTCTCGATTTATACCAATGGTTTAAAACCGTTTGTGTTGCGTCTTTCCAAAACTATGGCACAGTAGCCCCTCCAGTAGCCCCTCCAGTATACACCTGCATAAAAAATACCACAAAACCACATACAAATAGACTTAAAACTGCATAAAAAACACCTAAAAAATCCCAAAAAACACATAAAATCATCAAAATCTTCCAACCATGTTATGTACTACAATTCCCTATTTTAATTTTCATATGAAAACAATCACTCAGTAGTGTTAATAAAAGTTTCAATAACTCAAACATTATTTACACCGATTTCAATCATCATATGACAACCACTATTCCAATAGTAATTCACCTCACCCCTACACAACCCCCAACCAGCACAGCCCCCACCTCCCCATCAAATTCTAATTGGCAGAATAGTTTGAGAAATACTTATTAGAGTTGAAGAAGAGTTTGAACTTGGCTCAAATCCCAATCTTTTTTTTCTGATCCTAAATTTGGGTATGTAATTATTTGTGATGCATTTTTCATTGAACTTGTATTTTTTATTATATATGATGAAAAGGTATTTTTATAGGAGTCTCGTCACTTTTAACCCAATGAGTGAAACTACCGAACTCATGAAAAGAAGTTTGCGATTATCGTTGATGAGTGTAAATTTCAGTTCTTGTATACACTTAAAATGATGTCCTTTTGAAACAAAAGACAGACAGTTTGAGTGGTGTTGGCCACACTGCACCTTGGATTGAGGCGGGGTTGACTCTTACACATCACAAATGACCCATGTATCATTTAACTAATGTATCAACACAATCAGAATGTGTTTGGTCGGTTTTTCATATGCCAGTTGTATTTACTTTAAATTGTATCCATTTTAAACAAAATAAAGACACATTGATTGGTACCGGCCACACCACACCTCGGATTGAGGTGGGGTTGACTCTTAAACATCAAAAATCACCCATGGATCCTTTTCCTAAAGTATCAATAGAATCCGAATGTGTTTGTTCTATTTTCTGTATGTCATTTGTTGTTTTCATTTAAAATATAGTCCATTTCAAAGAAAAGTGAAACACTTTGAGTGGTGCCGGCCAAACCGCACCTCAAATTGAGGCATGGTTGAATTTTACAACTCTAAAATGACCCTTGGATATTTTTCCTAAAGTTTCAATAGAATCTGAAAGAGTTTGGTCTGTTTTACGTATGTCAGTTGTTGTTTTCACTTAAAAAGACGTCCATTATAAACAAAAGAGAGACATTTCGAGTGGTGTCAGCCACACAGCACCTCAGATTGAGACATGATTGGCTCATACACATCAAAAATGACCCATGTATCATTTTTCTAAAGTATAAACACAATAATAATGCATTTGGTTGGTTTTAAGTAAGCCAGTTGTTGTTTTCACTTAAAATCCTATTCATTTCAAATAAATGTTAGACAGTTTGAGTGGTGTCGGCCACCCCATCCCTCAGATTGATTTGGTGTTGACTCATACACGTCACATATGACCCATGTATTGTTTTACTAAAGTTTCAATAGAATCCTAATTCCTTTGGTGGTCAGTTTTCCATATATTAGTTGTTGTATTCACTTAAAATGATGTCCTTTTGAAACAAAAGAGAGACACTTTGAGTGTTACCGGCCACACCGCGCCTCGGATTGAGGAAGATTTGACTTGTACACATCAAAAATGACCCATGTATCGTTTTCCTAATGTATCAACACATTCTGAATGTGTTTTTTTGGTTTTATTTATGCCAATTGATTTTACTTTAAAGAGTTTCCATTTTAAACAAATGAAAGACACTTTGAGTGGTACCAGCCACACCGTACCTCAGATTGAGGTAGGGTTAACTCGTAAACCTCAGAAATGACCCATGGATCCTTTTACTAAAGTATCTACTTAATAAGAATGAGTTTGGTCAGTTTTCTGTATGCCAGTTGTTGTTTTCAATTAAAATGTTGTCCATTTCAAAGAAAACTGAGACACTTTGAGTGGTACCGGCCACACCGCACCTCCGAATGAAGCGAGGTTGACTATTACATGTCAAAAATGACCCATGGATCATTGGGTTGAAGTATTAACACAATCCGAATGCATTTGGTCAGTTTTCCATATTCCAGTTGTTGTTTTCACATAAAATGTTGTTCATTTCAGATAAAAGTTATACAATTTGAGTGGTACCGGCCACAAAGTTCCTCAGATTGTGGTGGGGTTGAATCTTAAAAATAAAAAATGACCCATGGATCGTTTTTTTGAAGTATCAACTCAATCTGAATGTGTTTGGTCGTTTTTTCATATGTCGGTTGTTGTTTTCAATTTAAATCATGTCCATTTCAAATAAAAGTGACACACTTTGAGTGATATTGGCCACACCATGCCTCATATTGAGGAAAAGTGGACATGTACATGTCACATATGACCCATATATATTTTGCCTAAAGTTTCAACCGAATTTGAGTGCCTTTGGTTGGTTTTCTGTATGTTAGTTGATGTATTCACTTAAAATGATGTCTTTTTGAAAAAAAAAGTGAGACTCATTGAGTGGTGCCAGCAACATCACGCATCTTATTAAATTAGGTTTGACTCTTAAATATCACAAATGACCCATGGATCATTTTCCTAATGTATCAAAACAATATTAAAAAAATTGGACAGCTTTATGTATTCCATTTATTTTTACATAAAAGAGTATCCATTTTAAACAAAAGAAAGACAATTTGAGTGGTACAGGACACATCATGCCTTGAATTGTGTCAGGTTCAACTCGTACACATATCAAATAATGAATGGATCCTTTTCCTAAAGTATCAATAGAATACAAATTAATTTGGTTGGTTTTCCGTATTGTAATTATTGTTTTCACTTAAAATGTTGTCCATTTCATAGAAAAGTGAGACACTTTGATTGGTTTTGGCCATACTGCACCTCAAATTGAAGCAGGTTTGACTCGTACATGTCAAAATTGACCCATGGATCATTTTAATAAAGTTTCAATAGAATCATAATGAGTTTGGTTGGTTTTCCACGTGTTAGTTGTTGTTTTCACTTAAAATGATGTCCATTTTAAACAAAATAGAGAAATCTTGAGTGGTGTCGACCAAATCGCACCTCAGATTGAGGTTGGGTTGACTCGTACACATCAAAAATAACCCACATATCATTTTACAAAAGTATAAACACAATCCAAATGCGTTTTTTTGGTTTTCCGTATGCTAGTTGTAGTTTTCACTTAACATCCTATCCACTTCAAATAAAAGTGAGACAGTTTGAGTGGTGCCAGCCACAATAGCCCTCATATTAAGGAGAGGTTTACTCATACACATCACATATGACCCATGGATATTTTTATTAACGTTTCAAAAGAATCCTAATGACTTTTTCCAGTTTTCCGTATGTCATTTGTTTTATTTGCGTAAAATGATATCCTTTTGAAGCAAAAGAGAGATACTTTTGAGTGGTTCCAGCCACACCGTTACTTAGATTGAGGCAGTGTTGACTCATACACGTCAAAAAGGACCCATGTATCGTTTTTCTAATGTATCAACACAATCCGATTGCGTTTGGTCATTTTTCCTTATGCCAGTTGTTTCTACTTAAAAGCATAACCATTTTAAACATAAGAAATACACATTGAGTGGTACCGGCCACACCGTGCCTTTAATTGAGGCGGGGTTGATACTTAAACTTTACAAATGACCCATGTGTCCTTTTCCTAAAGTATCAATAGAATCTGAGTGCATTTGGTTGGTTTTCCATATGTTCGTTGTTGTTTTCACTTTAAATGCTGTCCATTTCAAAGAAAAGTGAGACACTTTGAGTGGTTCCGGACACACTGCACCTCAGATTAAGGCGGGGATGACTCTTACATGTCAAAAATGTCCCTTGAATCATTGTCCTAAATTTCCAACAGTATCCAAATGTGTTTGGTCAGTTTGTCGTGTGTTAGTTGTTGTTTTCACATAAAATGATGTCCATTTTAAAGAAAAGAGAGACATTTTTAGTGGTGTTGGCCACACCATGCCTCAGATTGATGTTTGGTTGACTCGTACATGTCACAAATGACTCATGGATTGTTGTCCTAAAGTATCAACACAATCCGAATCAGTTTGGTCTATTTTATGTATGACAGTTGTTGTTTTCACTTAAAAGCCTGTCCATTTCAAATAAAAGTGAGACAATTTGAGTGGTGTCGGCCACATAGGCCCTCAGATTGTGGCAGGGTTGATTCATACATGTCACATATGACCCATGGATCGTTTTACTAATGTTTCAACAGAATCTAAACGCCTTTGGTCAGTTTTCTGTATGTTAGTTGTCGTATTCACTTAACATAAAGTCCTTTTGAAACAATAAGAAGACACTTTGAGTGGTGTCGGCCACACCGTGACTCGTTTTTAGGAAAGGTTGACTCTTACACATCACTTGGGAGTTTTGAGTTCTGTCAAGTGCGGATTGAAGATCTGGGTGAGTCTAATACTCTCCTTTCTTCCTCTTTTCAATTAGGGTTTGCACTCTTCTCTCAACTTCATCTGAAGCTCTAAAACCCTATTTTCCATTGGGATTTAGGGTGAATCTTGAAGAGATATTATATTGGGTTCCGGGATCTAGAAATGAGGTTTGGAGGGACTGTCCGGGGTGCTATTCGGGTGGGGGGGTGTCCGGTGTCCAGGGAGGATTGTGGGGGGCTATCTGGGGGTTATCCGGGTGGTTGTCTGGGGTCCAGGGAGGAGGGTGGGGAGGGGGGGGGGGGGATATCTAGGGGGATATCTGGGGACCTTGGAGGAGGGTGGGGGGAGGGGGCTATTTGGGGTCCAGGGAGGAGGGTGGGTAATGTATCTAAAAGTATATCTAGGTATCATACATCAAATTCTGACAGGACTGCGAATCGCCCCGGGGTGTCGTCCTGGAGTAGGGCCAAATCATGGCATTACCACGGCGTGACTGTGGCATGACCACGACGTGACCACATCGTGATCATGACGTGACCACAGCGTGACCATGGCGTGTTGGCCCAGTCCAATGACATCCATGTGGCAGCATCTTCTGGCCAGTATTCTAAATAAATCCGATGTAGTTGTCCTTAACATTATGGAAACAGATCTTATGTTATAAAAAACATACTCTTGATTACAGATTGTCATATGATAAAGATATATATTTTATATTATTTGTTTTTAAAAGTGGTAATAGGTAGTTGAAACTACTAATTGAGAGTCAAATTATCACTCCCTAAACTATCACTGTGTGTTCTCGCTGACAGCACACCTCCGTTGGAGGGGTTTTATTATAAAAAAATGACTTTATTTATCAAATAAAATAATCATATTAAAGAAATTTTATTCAAGATATTAAATTCAATATAATTAATAAGAATTAAGATAGATTCTAAATTGAATTTAAATATTTCTTAAATTAAAGAGGCTACGAGAGGGACTCTACCTCAAGGGGTGTCTCCCATGTGGGGTGTTGTGGTGTGTAGTGTCTATCTATGATTTTTGTGGTGCTTCCATATTATGGGAAATGTGTATTTAATGGTTAGTATAATAAATACATTATTCAATTAGAAAATACACCCATATTAAATAGAGATATACCCATTTTGATAGAGAATACCATCCAAATAACCAACTCGGAAATTCAAGACCAACATTTTACTTTACCAATTCCAATTACATAATATATGCAGTACCAACTTATGTTTTATGAACCAATAAATTAAATGGAAATAAACTCCTCACAATAACCCATAAAATCTCATATAGCATCACTCACCTCTAAACCATTATAACATCATTAGGCTTATATATTTGGTCAAAAATAACATGTTATATTGAATTAAAAATTATCCATACCAGAGTGAAAAACGAAGATCAAATATAAAGAGTTATACAGAATTCAAAAAATATAATGGATCAATCTGCCCCAGATCACCATCACTATCACCAATTTCATCATTTGTCTCATCCTCACCACCATCTATATCCTTGTTTTCATCCTCATCATCGTCCCCATGCTCATCCTCGACCCCATCCTCACCCTTGGCCCCATCCTTTCCATCAGCCCCATCCTCGCCCTTGTCCTCATCCTCATCCTCACCCTCATCCTCTTCAGCATCCTCTTCATCACCAGGAACATCATCATCTTGACTTCCACTAGAACTACAACCTAGTTATTTGGATAATTCACCCATCTATGACATATATGTCTGGCAAGACACGATGGCCTCTAGTAGAAGTGATGAAGATAAATCTTTGATCAGTTTCATATATTATTTCTCCCTCATTTGAACCTATTCTTCAAAATTTTTGACCCTTTTATCAGACTATCTTGCATTCTCCTTGACCCGTTCTAACACAGTGGTACTATAATGGATACCTAGAGAGGACCAATACCTCGTCGGGACTATATCTTACCAGTTCGGAATCGTACTCGACCAGAGTGCTCATCTCCCAAAACCTGATATAAATGATCATGTGGCCTTAATTTTCAGGCTCCTGGGCATCAATATCCTCTAAAGAAGCCTGTTAAAAATATTAATATATTATTAAATTTCAACATAGATATTAAAATTTTAAATAAACAAATTAAAACATACAATCTTTTCTTGTGTCGGTTTGTTAACCGCAATTCCATATTTTTTCCTTCTACTCGAGCAATAAAAATTTTCTTGAGGGATACATCCATAAATATTAAATTTATGCTTTTATAATGAAATTGAAACAATATAAATTGAAAGTATAATCATATAGTCAATATTCAATAAATCACATAATTTATGTACGAAACAATAAAAAGGGAAACTCCTAAAGAAAACTTATAAACAACTATATCATACAAGCTGCCTCTCAGGGTCTGACATAATTGTGTGTCCAAACGTGTCGATGTATTTCTTTGAATCAAATTTTTTTTTTGTTTTTTTTCTGAATATTCCTAAATAATGTTTAATAATAAATAAGATAATATTAATGAAAAATATGAAAACTATCACTTAAATACCTCAAATGGGATTAATACCTTAAATATGGCAGTCGCCCAATGGGTAATCATTTGGTGATATTGATCTATCAAGCAGTCATCCACAATAGGTAATGTCTCCAACTCCATGCCCACTCTTTCACACTATCCAACATATAAATCCTTCTTATAAGCTCTCTAATGCTCTCCTAGCTCCTTTAAACGTCCTGGTCGTGCACCTTCTCCATCAGGGAAGTTAAACCGAAGCTGACACCCAATAGATTAATTCATATAAATACAAAAAATACTACATTAAATCCAATAGATATTTAACTATATTTATGCCCATGCATTATCCTTGACTTCGTGTAGAAGATGTCTCCAGGAGAGAGGGATGAACAGAATGATGTTAGAGTATTTGGCTAGCGTTTCCAAAAAACCCCAACATTCCTGCCGAGATTTATCAATCATCTACCCATCATCATTGTATTCAACCATCAATAGTGTCTGACTGTTCCATACCACATGCAATCGAGTACACCCCCTCCCCCGCCTCCTATCAGTAGATGAATCTATTATTAATGAAAAAAATATCACTACAAGTTATAATAAAAACAAAATTTGTTATAAAAATTTGTTAGAGTTATATAAATATATCTGTGGTAGTCGGATCAATGGGCATCACTATATGTGTAGAAGCTGAAGGAATATCCTGTATAGGTGGAGTGTCTCTCTGTTTACGCTCCTCAACCACATACTGTGTCAGATCTGGAGTCGACGAAGGTGGAATATAATAGCTCAATGATATTGAATGAGAATAAAAAGATGATGGCATAGATGTATGGCCAACTGGTAGTGTAAACATTGGAGGTCTAAATATCTCGTGTGTCCCTAAAGACACACCAGGATCAAAATGGGTTGTTGAAGATTCATCCATGGTAGGGGCATTGTCCAATCAGGTATGACTAGTGGATCCTCTAACTCTCACACCACGAGCCCTCGTACGACCAGCCTCAGATTTGGGACCACCGGATGATCATCTAACTCTGACACCACCCCCCTCCTCCTACCACCATCCTCAGTACTTGGAGAAATATCAATCTCGTCATCGGATATCTCTCATCTAGGGGTGGATCCTGAATAAAAGTTTAACACAAAAGTAATCACATGATATTATAAGTTATTGAAATATATAGATTTGAAACAAAATACTCACCACAGGGCTGAGTGGAGGAATGCCCATCTGTGTCATGTGATGATTATTTTCTGTCATTTTTCCCACTGCATATCTTCAATGGGTTTCATTTCCTACAATGAAGACAAATATGGAATTAATTAAAAACCGATAACTAATGTGTAACTCAAAAAACGAATATAGGAAAACCATTATGATAAAAAAAACATGAATAAACCGAAGATTTATGGTGGTTTGATGGTAAGTACTAGGATACACGCTCTGAATGATGTTGGTGAAACATATAGGAGATAACACAACTGTATGATTCTATATATTTCCCACCACAACTTCGGGTTCACAATAAACTCTGACAATTTAGAAATTAGATTCGTCATAAGTAATAAACGTATTTCTTCCAATTGCAGTAGGGATAGTGTCAACTTCATCATGACCATATTCAAAAATATGTCTAGGATTTACTTCAATAATTACACCGAATTTAGGATGACGATGATCTTTGACATAAAAAACTTATTTCACCATTGATACCAATACATAGGGTTCATTGGTGGCAAGAGTGCGAGTCATTTCAATAACTCGAAATCCACAATCATCAATAATGGTGCCTTTCCTCGTCATTGAATCAAACCACTGAAATTTCATCATTGTGACGAGACCATGTGAGTAATAATCCAAAATTATTATTTTCTCCATGACTCCATAATAAGCTACATTTTTAGAACGAGGTCTCTTATATGATGAATTGGCATAACATCCTATTCTGATAGTTATCATAACACCATCATGCTATGTTATCATGTTTCTTGCTCGTTCAGTGATAATAAATTTGTATCCATTGATCACAACTGATTTACAAGCACAAACAATGGTATTAGGACCAAAATCCAAAGCACTTATTTCCTCAAAAAGAGAGTCTCGAGAAAAACTCAATACCTGATATATAAAAAAATAGTAAATTTAATTAACTATTATTTTTATTTAGTTATTACAGAAATATTTTTACCTACAATTTCAACCTTGCAGAAAACCCTTTGCTATGAAAAGTCTCTTTCCTTCTCAAAGATAAAGAATGATGCTTTCTATATATCAATTCTTTATGTTCCCTATAGATAAAAATAATAATAGTTTAACAAATATTTAAAATTACAAGGGATAATATAAGAGATACATGTAAAATTTACTTACTTGATACACTCATCGAACAAATCAAAATTGAACAACATTGTGCGATGTGCCATCTCTTACTCTTCAAGGATTAATGTCATCAATGTATATGATCATGGAATTCCTCTTCTCTAAGGATGTGATGGAAAACTAGGTTCAATTTCCTCATACTGTTCTTCTTTATTTATCATTGTTATGTTTATTCTCGTAGTAAGATCAGATAAAAATATTGAACAGAAATCCATAAATTCATGATCCATGTAACCGTTCACAATAGAACCTTTGGGATAATTCTTGTACCAAACATATTATTTCAATGTGTACATATTTCTTTCAGTTTGATACATCAAAAGGAAAGCAACGGGTCCTCCAAGAAGTATTTTGGTCAGAACATGGACATTTAGATGCAACATGAATGTAAAAAATTATAGAGGGAATATTTTATCTAACTCACACAAAATTAATGTTGCCTCTACCAATAGTTTTTGCAAGAAGTATTTGGAAAAATTCTTAGCTCAAATATTTCTAAAAAAATAGCACAACCGAATAACTGAGACTCTTACATTATTGGAAAAGAGATGACAGATTGATATTGGAATCAACTCATGCAAAAGGATGTAATAATCATGATTCTTCAATGATTTCATATTCAACACTTTTTTGTTGACCCGTTTTTATATATTTCTTGAATAGACATCAGGAACATTAATAGTCTCTAGCACTTCCAGAAATTTATTTTTTTCAGATGCTGTCATCCCATAAGAAGCACATGGAACTTGCCATTTATTTTCACTGATATAGACAAGATGCAATTCTAGTCTGATCCCCCAATCTAACAAGCCACGCCATGATATTAAGTCATATTTTGTCTTCCCCTTGACATTTAGAATAATCAAAAGAAAAATTTCACATATATTCTTTTAAATGTGAATTACATCTAAGCAATGATGTAACAAGTTGGTTGACCAGTACGACAACTCAAGTAATATACTCCTCTTCTTCCAATTGTAACATGTATCATTGGAAAATTTTTTCCTCTTTATAGATTTCATTACACCCTTCCCAAATAAATAACTGAAATCTTTCAATTCATTAAGCACATCTGTTCCAAACATACACTGTGGTGGATCGTTAGTCTCCATGGTATTGTCAAATCTTCGACGATTGTTTCTAGATGGATGTTTCATTGGCCAGAATCGTCGATGTCCCATAAAACTAAAACTACTATGATATTTCAGTATTCTAGATCAATTATTCTTCATAAAAACAGAACATGAAAATTTTCTTTTTGTGCTCCATCCATACATCATTGCATAAGCAGGAAAATCATTGATCATCCACATAAGCGCAACACGCATTTGAACTATGTCTTTCGAACATTCATCATATGTGGGAACACACACATTCCAAAGAAGTTTCAACTCTTTTATTAAAGGTTTAAAGTATACATCTATATCATTTTTGGGATCAGAAGGTCCAGATATCAGTATACTCAAGAAAGTGTAATGCTTTTTCATACACAACCATGGAGGAAGGTTATAAATGTGTATGAAAACCGGCCATGTGCTGTGCGAAGTAAGAATCTGCCCAAATGGATTAAAACCGTCACATGAATGACCCATTCTCACATTATGCACGACGGCTTCAAATTTAGGATATCAAGCATCAAATTTCTACCATGAAAATCCATCTATAGTGTGAACCAACTCTTCATTATTCTTTTTTCTCTCGGTGTCATGCCGTCACATTTTTACTGATATTTCATCAGACATGAAAAAGTTTTGTAATATGGGGATCAATGGAAATTTCCAAATTACTTTTTGTGGCACACAAGATGGTGTTCCATCATCTTTTGGCTTCCATAAGGAGGTTCCACATTTGATACAATCAATTCTTTTAGCAGTTTCCTCCCAAAATAATCTGCAATCATTCGGGGAAGAATGAATTTTTTTTAAGAATCCAAGTTCATCAACTAACTTCCATGCCGTATAGTGGTTTGAGAGAATATCTACATCATCTAGAAGTAAGTCCTTCAAGAAGGTAAGATTGTAATCGATTGCAGTATTTGAAATCCCATACATAGTTTTCCCATGACATAATCAGATTAAAAATTCCAACTCTTTCATTTTACCACATTGCCGATATACTAGAGTCGTTGCAACATCATTCAATTTTTTCACACTATAAACATCATCATTTTCACAGGACACATCATATGTGCTCGTATTGAAATCTTTTTGGCTGGACATAATTTCCTTTTCATGATGCTGAATAAATGGAAACCGATCATATATCAAACTCTCCAATTCAGTTCTATCATTTGGATCATCAAAATTTTGATATTCCATTTTCTCTCCATTGTGATACCACACATAATGGTTTTTTTGGACACCATATTTAGTTATATGATAGATAACTACTTCACGAATCAACCAAGGTCTTCCAACACAATTAGAACTTAGACAGTGTATGCCACCACTATCTGAATCCTTGTCAAATGAAAAATATAAAAAGCTGTTCAAATTATTTTGAATATTGGTTGAAATCCGATCAGTTTCGTACATCCAACTACTATCCATTCTATTATTTTTTAACAATTCATTACAAAGAAATTCAATAATATGGAAGTTCAATCAAAAAAATATTTAGGTAAATGACAATTGTTTACTTTATATAAATGCTTAATTGAAACATTACTCTACATGAGAATCATATTAAGAAACACAAAAAAATACAGTGTATATAAGAAAATAAGATAAATAATTTCTAATGCCTACATTCAAGGATTGCCGAGTTAGATATTTGAAGTGGATCAAGGAATACATAATCCTTAAGGGTCTTGTTGGGAGTACATGAGATTTATACATTAAATTCCTCAGGGATATCAGGATGAGGAGTAGGATGAGGATCACATCAAAAGTACTTATGGACTCATCATGTTTCACCTTAACCATGGATTAAAGGAACCTAGGTTTGGGGCCATAGATCATAGGTTGGTAGGGTGTATTCATTGAATCATGTCCCAATTTATTTCGGAGAGGGACCTTCAATAGTTATAGTTATGGATTTCATTAGAAACATCTATAAAACGGATATCCAGGAATTGTGACATCCCAAACCAGGATGCCACTCATTAGTGACCTGAACCCAGATGGCCACATGGCCTCAAGAACATCTACCAAAATTTCCAATGTTATTGACTAATAGTGAGAGCCTTTGGTGTGTCTTGGGAGACTATTCCCTCATTACCTTTGTTTCAAAATTTTAATATTATTAGTTAAAAAGTAGAAGAATAAAATAATGGGAAAATATTGGAAATGGATGAAAATAACAAAATCAGTAATAACAACTAATAACAGAATCATAAACTAAATGATGGTAATGTATGTCATGTATCAAGAATAAAAACATAGTTATAACTTGTAAGAATTAGTACTATGGAAGAGGCTCCATAAATTATAAAATTCGACCTAGCTTCTTGAGCTACAACCCAATCATCTGCTACATGCTCCATCCTATGTCATGTGAGTATTCATGCATCTATAAAATGGTGTTTCACCTTATCTAAACATATAATGATGTAGTTTATCTGAGTACCCAATGGAATCTCAAACAATGTGTGACATACAATTCATGTAGGTGACCACCAAGAGGTCTATAACTATCCAGTCTATTTATATAACATTTTAATATAATGATATGATAAATTAAAGTGACAACTAAAAAATATAAAATAGTTTTATATGGTTTTAGAGAAAAAATATAAAAGGGTTTTCTATGAATTAGTTTCATGAGGAAGGAAGAAGTACTACATCAGATAAGGAGAGGTCCCACCGAGAGTTCCCTTTGTATATATTTTATTCATAAATAAAATTAGATTGTATGGTTAGGAAATTTATTTATTTCTTCTGTGAAAAATAAGTAGGGACCATATACTATTTTTCAACGTTGAAGAAGATACTCCATATGTTCTATTGTGAAAAGGATAAGTGAACAATGTTTCATTTTATATATATAAATATTTCGATAGAAACATGATACATACTTGTTATGTAACACACATAGTGTACAAAAATCAACATGAATAAGATCTTCATGTTTGACATGATCTTAATGAAAGGAGTTATTTTCATGATATACTATGAATAAATATTACAAAAAATTTCTTCGGAGTTCATATACATAAAGCTGTAATATTTGGAGCATTGAGATTAAAAAAAGAAATATGAATCTTTAAAATCATAACACAAGAAAGAGACCATGCCCTTATAAATGTATATGTGTAATGAAAACATTAATTGGAAAATTTGTACACTGATCTAGTGATTTCAGTACACAATATGTGAAGGGAGTAGTGAATCATACAACTTTCCAAAATCCATCGAAATAGGGAAAACTGATGTGATCTTTCTAAATAGTGAAATAAATAGAGAAATGTTGACAATAGATGGATATCCTTAGCTAATATGAGAAGAGGTTGAAGGACTCTAACTTTAATGGAGGATTTATAGCTAATTGGATGGATGAGGTTCACCTAGGTGGCCGATTTGGGAGTCGAGAATATGGTTTTGTAAGTGGGGCGTGTCTGGGAGTCAGGGGTTATATTTGTGTGAATTGGGGGGGGGGGGGGGTTCCCACCGATTTTTAATAACCATTAGAAAAATAATGGATTTCCCAACTGTTATTAAAAACTGTTGGGAAATTCCTCCCTAACCAGACCTTTACAAACGGTTTATTAAAACTGTTGGTAAAGGACTTCTATACTAACTTTTCTTTTGAACCGTTGGTATAGAAGTGCTGGGAAAGATAGCCTTTCTAGTAGAGTGTGGATGTGCTATTTTAATACCATTCATGGTTTATGGATAATGTATTGACATTTCATATTCTAGTTTAAATACAAATTTTTATGTTAGGTTTCAAACTTTTCATATGAGGAATGAATTAGACTTAGTAAGTGATGGGTGGAACCCCTATAGCTCATCGATACATTGGTAGGTCAATTGAGACAAACTAGTGTCTTTGCAAATGGCCTTGACAAAATCTTATTTGGATTCTTGGAAAATGGACTTGACTATGTGGTTATGATGTTTTTCATTATGAATTCCATCATTATGAGATTAGATATTGATATTTCATGTGTTTATTTGACTAGTAGAATACCCATGACTATGTTTTATTATGGAATTATTTACTCACCCCATATTCCTGTAATAAAGTGTTGATGTTTATTATTTGTAAAGTCATGTGTTTTCAATTATTCACCATGCCTAATGTTTATGTTATCTTCCACTGCATTTATTACTCTTACTGATCATTTTATCTCACTCCTTTCTCTTGTTTCATTTTACTAGGATATAGAGAAGTTAGTTATGAGTAACTTGCAGGAGTAATCCTTGAATATTGGAAGTTTATAGCATAATAAATTAGTGTTGTTTTTCTTTTCATGTTGATGTGTATAACTTATGTATGTATCTTTTTTCCCAGACTACTAAACTTATCGGTCTTTCGGGACTTGATTTTTTGTAATCATTCCAATGTATTAAAATAATAAACCAGCACCGGGATTCTAGTGTTGGGGAATTACAGTTGGTATCCAAGAAAGTTCAGTACAAACCATGTAAACTAGATTTATATAATCACTGATTAGAACACATTACCCTAAAATAGACTTTGAGGATTTGTATAGAAGAACTTCCTAGTATCATGGTAATGTAGATATTTTGTATAT
This sequence comes from Viscum album, assembly GCA_963277665.1. NCBI lineage: Eukaryota > Viridiplantae > Streptophyta > Magnoliopsida > Santalales > Viscaceae > Viscum > Viscum album. The sequence goes on from OY728130.1 coordinate 1,092,757,600, forward strand.
TTTCCAAGAAATTCATCCCTATCTAGATACGAGTAGGAAGATAAGGACCTGGAACAGATGTACCTAAGAGTGAAAACTCTGACAAGGAGTTTCGGGCTTGACCTGAGGTATTTTGGTACATAACAGTGGACCCTGTTGTACTCTTGGTTACGACACTCTCGGGGGATATTCTTAGGATAATTTAAATTCTATTTACAAACTGATTTGAAATATTTTAATATAAGATGAGAATAAATGACCTTCGTATGTCCTAAGGTGTTTTAAATTTAAAATAAGGTGTCATGATATTCTCTAAATGATTTTATGACTATTATTACAAACACAATTCTTGTTGGTTTGAGTCAATGGATTGATTCCAAGAAAGTCATAGTAATTTTTGAGCATGATATACAAGGATTAAGTAGTGGTGGAAATGAGTAACAAAAGGTAATGTTGATAGGCGTAAAAGATATTGTGTTCATGCCTATTTAGTTTTCAAAAAATATGATCAACAACATATATATTAACCAACTCCTAGAACCAACAAGGAAGAGAAAAGTGGTGAATGATAAGAGCTCTAGTAGTGAAGGTCGTGGAGAAAAGAAAGATCATTTAACTTCATCCATGAAATTTGGAAGGAGACACCTTGGAAGGTGTCTTAATGTAACAAAGAAATGCATTATGTGTTGGAAAGAAGGACATAAAGTAAAGAATTACTTAGGAAAAATGAAGTGTAATATAGAAGAAAATAAAAATGGTACTACGAATCCATTTACAGTCATTTTCCGTAATTGTAGGGGACCTAGCCATTACCTGAGTGAACGCCCTATTTTATGGGATATCTTATTCATCAAGGAAGAAGATATGATGAAATAAATGGATGAAAAAATGATGAAAAATAATTAGTGATCTTTATTGATGGGATTACTTTTGAAGTTTTTTCTCTTGTATTTGTAACCCTATAGTTTTTCAAGTGAAAATGATATTTGAGGAAGGATGATCTATTCTCTTGGGTATATAGTTATAAATAAACATTTGGTTTTATATGATCATTGATTTTGAGGAAATTAAATGTAATTATATTTGGGAATTAAAATGTGTGGTATGTGATAGCATTTCTGATGAAATTACGTTATTGTTATTTTGAGCAATCTATCACATTTTTTGAAATATTATAAAATTATATAGTTTTTGAAAAAAACAACACATAGACTTTGTAACAACCCATCATGTCAGAGAAAGCTACAGGAATCGAACACACAACAATAGTGCAATTAGGATTAATCGCCTACCGCTGGACTACGTGAAGTCCCTAGTAAGTGTGACTAATTATTTTTAGTAAAATGAATTTATTGATCAATAATAAGTGGATTTGGGATATTATGCCTTATTAAATGGATATCCTTAGTATAAGAAAATGATTTGGTGATTATGTGATAAACATTATTTTATAAGATGTTCGCTCTATATGGAATACTATATGCCTAAGGAAAATAGAATATTATGGGATTTCATTTGATGAGTAAAGGTTTATTTTAACCAATTTTTTTATTGTGAATTTATACTGACTTGGGTTATTTATATAAATAACTAACCTATCATAGAGAATATATGATTAGGTTAATTACATATAAGTATGTGACTTTAAGAGTAGTCGATATTATTTGGAGATACAATTTAACGTGGAAAACTACGTAAGAAAATTCTCTTCAGTTTTGGGTTTCAATATTAGTTTGGATTATATTAAAATATTTTATGGACAACTTTTTATTGAATGGTATTTATTGAAATTTGGGTATTGTTGGTTTAATGTTTGAATTATGATTAGTATTTGTTTTCTCTAAAGTATTATCCTTTTTTTGGATTATCTGATCTTTTACTAACTATTTTGGTTTTGGTTAATATATAAAGAAAAGAAAAATATATAGTTCTTCCATTGTGGATTATTTGATTCTCTATAAGTTGATTCAAGCACATCAGGTGTGACCAAGTCAACATTAATACTCATAATTTGGAGTGAAATATGAGTTTATGGTAAGACATCGATAAATGATGAAACACTACTTATCAAGATTATTTTAGTTTTCTTATTCTATGAATAAATTAATTATTAAAAATTAGGTAAGGGATCATAAAAACAAAACTGTGTTATCCCAATACTTTATGTTTTGTTGAACTCATGATATTTTAAATCCTCATAGATTGATGGCTTTGAGGCCCTCAATTTTACACTTTTTTGGGATTGATGAATTCAATCACTCTCTATATATATTTATGATTTTCCCTCCAATTATTTGTCTCTAATTTCCACCAATGTTCTCCTAATCGAGATCAAAATTTAGTGGTGACTTTTTCATATCCTTTTCCCTCTTATTAGGACTAAATTTAAATAACCCAATTTTTTATGTGTGTTTTCCACAAAGGTATTTTTTTCTATTTTAATGTGTTATTTTCGAAGAACAATTTCAAATTGCGAGGACTCAATTTATTGAAGGAGTGGAGAATTTAACACCAAAAGATTTCATAGTAAGTTGTGTTCTTTAAATTAAATAGCTTGCGCTATACGCAACATCGAGTTCGAGCGCACCACGACTTACCAAACTAGCCATTAAAAAGTGGTTATGAATAGTATTAACTTGATTATGAATTTTATATACTCCATATAATTTTAACTTATGTATTATGTGTATCTTAGACATATTATAAGAACAAATTCAATTTTTTAGATACCAAATGTATTTTTCATAAAAATTCAATTGTAAAAAATTTTAATGGTGAAAAATTTTTAAATCCAATATTTGAATCTTTTACATATTCATAAAATTCTTTTTTAGAATCGGGACATCAAAATTTACTTAGGATGAAAATTCGGTATTTTTCTAAGAATAATCATTTTTTATGAATAGTGAGAAATAATGTATTTTCATTCAAAACTACATTTTAATATAATTTATTTATATGGTTAGATTATATTTTAAATTGGTTTTGAAGTGTAATTAGATTATATTTTTACCCTTTATTCCATTCTTTGTCATTGGAATTAATTTTACTTTGAAATTATTCATAAAAAAGTGTCAATATTTTGATAGTTATGGTTTCTTAAAAACAAGCTATTTGTTTTGACAACGGAAATTCATTTTAAATTAATTAATCCAACTTCTATGGTTTGAATTTGGTAAAATAGACATCATTTTATAATTTGGAATATCAAATATATATTAGGCTGAATTGTTTGTATTTTTCTGAAAAACAATAATTTTGATGAATAGTGAAACCACTAAGTAGTAGTTAAAAATCTGAATTTTTCTTTTAAATGAAATTTTACCGCTTCTATGAATTGAATTTTGAAAATATAAGATACATGGTGGTTATTAATAAGTGAAATATGATTCAATAATATTAAAATAATTTTGGTGAATAGTAAATTTTAGATTATATTTACCACGGTTAAAGGTAAATAAAGTAATTTACAGTAAACAGAATATTATAATAATACAAAATTACCTTCACACTTGTCCTAGACTTATTGGATTATTCATGGATTACCATGGGTATCCTTGGGTCAATTTTGGGACCCCATGAAGCCACTTAAGAGTGATAATGACGCTTTATTTTAATTAAATTAAAGTGAAGACAAAAATGACATTAACCAATATCGTTTAGTATATAAGTTTTTACATGAGGATATACAAGTCATCATTTTGACTATAAATAATAATTTAAAATCAAAAAAGATTACAAAAATTATGATAATTTTTTTATAATTTTTAGACATCAAATATATTAAATTATTTAGGACACAATAATGATGTAGTATTTACCTCATTAATAAATGATTTAAACAAATATGATTATTAATATTAAACTAATATCTAAAACTTGTACAATTATTTTTGGATGATTTTATTTAAACAATTAGTTATCTTATCTTCGACTTTAATTATTTTTGGACATTTATAAACCGAATATCTCTATATAAGAAAATAATATTTTCACACTTTCTTAAAGAGCCCCTCCCCCCCTTATAAAAGGACACCACTTCTAACCCTTTCCACACACCTCTCAAGCCCCTTGGCTCGTCCTACCCTTACAAAATTATCTCTAAATATCCCCCTATTCATCTTATAAGACTTAACTTAGGCATAAGGCACTTTAATAAGTCCTTTTGGATAAAAAAGGAAGTTAATCAAATTAAAGGTAACACTTTCTCTTAAATTGTTTTGTTTTATTTTGTTTTATTTTACTTCTGAAACCCCCTAAACAATTTTTTTACTCTCTTTTATAAAAACACTAGTATACTCAATATAATAGTATGTTGTTATGAGAATTATTAGATCAACAATAACACACACCTATGTCTAATGGGTGAAAACATACTGTTTATGTGGATGGAAAACTAACGTCTCATGAAACGATGATTGTTCGATTATCTCCAACCACCTATCATGGGGGCCATTAAGATGAAACTGTATTTATATATGATATATATTTTATGTTAATTTCTTCTTTATTCTTCTGTATTTTCCATTTATATCATTATTTTATAGTTTCCATTATGGGTGAAATGTGATATGTTCATATGAGGAAGTGCGGACTACCGCCCCCTAAAAATGATATGACTCATTAATGCCTTATGTGGGACATATAAAGGATGTAAATAATAATATTATATATTATATTAAATTTTAATTATAATATACCTATGTATAATTATGTTTTACTTTCATTAAAATACAAAATAGAAATGAAAGTAGCATTCATGCTTACGCACCGCTTACCGTCTCCATGAACGATACATTTCATTTCTTATCCCCAAATGTTATGTAATATTATAAATAGATATATATACTGGATATATAATAGATATATGATATCTATATCATGTATATCATTATAGAGATAATGGGGTTTTGAACACATGAAAAAATTGTAATTATAACTAGTTCATTTTTTACTCAAGTTCCGAACATCGACAAAATATCCAATATGAACTCAAATAATTAACTAATTGTTATAGCAAGGTAATAAGTGATATAAAAGGAATAATAAACCTGAAATATTTTCTTATTCAAGTATATATTATCTTAATTTTATTATTCAGGAATAATAAGGAACATAAAAGACAAGTTGGACATTAGGTAAGGGGTTTCTCATCTCACTTTTAATTCCATGAGATTTCCATTTTTCGCCACTTATTTATTGAATGTGGTGTATTGTGTACTGCCATTTGATATATATTATCATGATTATTTTAATATTCATGGAATTATTTTATTCATTTGGTGGTTATTAACTTTTGGTCATACGACTCGATTGATTACAACGTAGTAAGGGGTTTTCAGCTCACTTTTTATTCCCATGAGATTCATGCTATATTGGCCACTATTTTTTTGTGTGGATTATGATTGTATTGTTTGTGTAATATACCTTAATTTATAGGTATTTATGTATTCATTTTATGATCCTTCTTTCATTGGTTTTATGTTTCATAAATTACCAAATTGGTAAGGGAATTTCAAATTTCAATTTCCACTCAGTGGGCTTTACGCATACTTCATTGATTATTTTACTCCCCGATTATGTATAGAATCACTATTTATTATTTATGTAATAAATTTCACTCCACTTTGTGTGGATATAATTTTTATACACATAATAACTCTATTTATAATTTCTCAAGTCTTTGATATAAACTTGATCATAACTCAATTTCAATTCATTGAGTTAAATATCCAAGTCACTGGTGTTGTTTTTACAAGAATATTTGTGAATGTCCTATGATTTATTTACACTTACTATCCAATAATATTGAGTTTAATTATATTTTTTACTCATAATTATGTAATTTATTTATCTTTTTCTGAAGGGTACTCTCTTTATAAGGGATTTAATCTCAATTTACATTCCATTGAGACTTATTTGTTGTTATATGCCAATTCACTTTTATTTTGTGTATATAATGTACTTTGACATAATATATCATGAATAAAATTATTCTCATGATATTATTAAGTCTTTATTACCTCAATAATTTGTATTCAATAATCCCACATTTGGTTAGGAACTCTAACTAAAATATCATTTTAAATTTGATAGAAAAAATTATTCTTTGAAATCATTTTCATTAATGTCAATGTTTTAAAAATGGTTTTAAAGATTTATTTATATGAACAATAATGTTTTAAATTTAAATTTCTTTTAAAAGATTCAATGTGGTATGTGACACTTTGATTCAAAAATATATTTTTAAACGGCTTCTTGATAAATAGTGTGACTTTTAAATGTTTTCAAGAAAAGGGGGATATTTCTCTCAAATAGTTTTGATGATTATTTTCCTCTATTTCAATATCCTTCATTATTCTATATTGTTGTTAATCTGTTACAATACAATCTTTCATATTGTATTTAATGAGATATGTTGGACTATGGATGTGCTATTTTAATACCACTCATGGTTTGTGGAAAAATTATTGACATTTTTTATGCTAGTTTTAATACAAATGCTTATGTTATTCTTCGAAATTTTAATATGAGGAATGAATTGGGAATAGTATGTTATGAGTGGGGCCTGTTATAGCTCCTCGATGCATCAATAGGTCTCATGAGACAAACAAGTGATTTTTAACAAGGCCTTGAAAAAATCTTATTTGTAGTCTTCGAACAAGGCCTTGAATATGTGGTTATGATGTCCGACATTATGCATTAAATCATTATGAGATTAGATATTGATATTTCATGTGATTATTTGACTAGTAGAATACCCATGACTATGTTTTATTATGAAATTATTTACTCAGCTCATATTACTGCCATAATGTGTTCATATTTATTATTTGTAAAGTCATGTGTTGTAAATTATTCATTGTGCCTAATGTTTATGTTATCTTCAGTTGTATTTCTTACTCTTACAGGGCAATTGAGATCACCCCTTTCTCATGTATCATTTTTCTAGGATATAAAGAAGTAAGTTAAGAGTGACTTGGAGGAATAATCTTCGAATCTTGGATGTTTCTAATGGAATAAATTAGTGTTGTTTTTCATGTCAAGAGGTATTATTGAACTTATGTATGTATGTTGTTTCCAAGACTACTAAACTGATCGGTCCTTCGGTAATTGATTCCTTGTTATCATGAAAATGTATTAAAATAATACACCGGCTCTTGGATTCTGGGGTTGGGGTGTTACACATGGTGTTTTGAAAGATGTCTCTAATTAATGATTTTCTAGTCTTTGAATCAATAGTTTTAAAAAACTGGGAATTTATAAAGGAATGCATAGAACCGTAATCAAACAATTCCTTTTCCATGATTTAATGAAAAGGATGTGTTCATTGTATGACTCTATTTTCTTTCTTCACTTAAGTAGTAGAGATGGAATAAGAACATCCTTGATCCTTTTTATTTGGTGTCTGATATAATCTGATTACCCTTGAGGAATAATGTTTTAGTGAACTGTCTTGCATAGTTCCGTTTTTATATACAGTTGTAGCATGGGACCATGGGTGGTACTCTCCATTCATCCACCACAGAGTCCTATTTCCTCCTGTATTTTTGAAATTCATGAGCTTGGTGTCATTCTCTCCCACACTTGATACAATTCCATATTAATTCGATGAAGTTTCCTACATGACACATCCATCATTTTTGGCATGTTGGTGGATGTGTTTTCATTCCACCTTTCTCATTATATCCTCCAACTTGAATCTCCATCATTCATTTCTTATCACTATAGCCATTGGAAAATTCTCCTAACTCCATCTTGACTATGATACCACATCTAAAAACATCTTAAAAAATTCTAATGTCTCTAATTTCTATTGAATTTTAAAGGTGTGGTTTAAAACATGTAAATAATCAATCATTTTTTATCATTATGAATAAGAAAATCATACAATCCCTTGCAGGCCGTGTGTATTTTCCTTCAATGGATATTATAGATTCTACTTCCTATTGGTACTCTTCTATGAATTCTGTCTCCATATTTGTGCTAAGAGTTAAAAGGAAATACTTGTTAGGAATCATTATCGTGAAGTCTTCCTACACCATCCATTCAATTTCATTAGTTGGCTAGGTGTTCTAAATTAATGATCACCACTACTCAACCTATCCATTTAGATGATAAAAAAATCACTCACCTTCTCTTTCTCAAAATACTGATGTACTGGAAAAATATTTTCTATTGAGATCTCCCACTCTTACATGAATAGTAGATCAAATGAACCACTAAACATTAGTGGTCATTAACGCATAGTGGACTAGATTTCTAGTTGCTCCAAATTAGGTGAAGGAGGACATTACACAATATTCTGATTATTTTTCATAACCTATGAACGCCTGGTAAGAATATACAAGAATTTTTTAACTCCACATACCATGGAATTGGGTACATTGTTTCTGAAATCACGGAAATATCCCTCAAATGGGATGTTGTCCGGATTTCCCATGGTTCCCCCAATTTTCTAAAATAGAAAAGTTTAGATCAAAACAAAATTCAACATGTCATGAATAAATAAAATATTACTTTTTGAAATTAATTATAAAAGATTATATTTAGGGATTATAATATTTCAAATTTTATAAAACAAAGATTATTGGGTTCTCACATAAACATAGTCTCATACCATGGGTTTCCACAAAGGTTATATAATCCTAATTCCCAAATTAACTAAAAAATTATATGAAACCAACAATAAAGACCATGATTTTTCGTAGATATATTATTACATCGTATTATAGAAAAAACAATATGCACTACAAACCCGTGATCCAACGGATTAGTGTCCTGGAAAAATTAGTACCATACTCATTATATAAAACATAAACATTTATTTAATTATTTCTTATCTATCTTCTAATATTTCCCCATGTTCTCCTTAGTGTAATTAATCACCTCCGGATACACATCAATAAAAAGTGTGAGATAATAGCCTAATAAGTTAATAGATAAAATCATCAATCAATATAAAATGCCTCCAAAAAACACATTATCATCAAAATAAAGGAATATGATCATAATCATGGGTCTAAGTATTAAGAAAATACTTGGAATGTGGAAATGTAAAAAAATTAATCATTATGTCTTAGAGGTCAACTACCACACAAAGTTGTGAAAAAAGATTGCATCATGTTATTTTTATTTCACCTTTTTTTATTGAGATACATCACATCCACAAATTTAATGGAGTGATATATAATTTTAGGGGCACCCTTCACATCATAAAATTTATATTGAGCTATATTATTCCATGCTCACTGGTTATATTATAACATATACACTAGAAAACATTCCATATTGAACATATATAAACCATGTATAGGAATTAACCCAAGTATAAAAATGGATTTCATTTTATAAGGAAAATAAACATTGGAGTTCTAAAGATAAAAAGTTAATAATATTACTTTAACAAATATTCATTGAAGAAGAAACTATCCCAATTGAAGTAATAGGTTTGTTTTTTCTGAATGAAGAGCACATCTGAAAAAATCATTGCATTTTTCATATAACCAAATTATTAAAATATATATCCAAAAAAATAATAAATATTTTTTAATAAATGATATATAAGGAACAATAATGGAATATCCATACTAAAAATGATAGGAAATTGGGAAAACCTGAAGAAAGAGTGTTGGGTTCAAGAATTCCCCATAGCTTATGTCTGATTGTTCTGTTGACTTTAATATCAATTATAATCACATTAGTCTCAGTAATTAAAAAATCATGAACCTTTTTTACATTTATTTGATTCATTATGGTTTTATTAAAGTCTCTTTTTACATTTCTATGAGTTATAGATTTTAATCTCATCATTTCTGAGTGATCATTTTCACAGTTTATATGTTCTGATCACTCATATGCATGAATAGATGTTCATTCAAAATGATGAACAATATCCATAATTTTTATTATTTGTTATTAATTATAGTAAAAAATTATAAATATTATTATAATGAATTTTTCTATATTTGTTTATGATGAATCGTTAGATAAAAGTTAATGATGTTCATCTAAGGTTAATTTTAGTTATTTTTCAATCACAATGAATTCGTTTTGTTTTATAATTTAGTATTATGTATATATGATAGTTCCAGAAAATAAAAATAATTTAAATATTTTTAAACCATTATAATTTTTTACTAACACCCCTAGAGGCATTAAAAAATAAATGTGTGTCACCAATGATATTAAGAAATTTGCACATCACAGGCGACGATGTCATATTTAGTATATAAGAGAGAGATAGTGAGAGAGAATATATTTGGATGAATGATCCTCCACGAACATGATATAAATAATTTATATCCAATAAAATGGAGTTATAAATACATTTGGATAAGAAAAGGTGAGGATAAGGGAAGAAAATAAATGAAATTGAAAAGAATTTAAAAGAAAAAGGAAGAGGATTTTAAATCCCAAATTTATCCCCATGAAAACATCCTTACAGAATATTTTTTTGTTTTTTGATGAGACAAAAATCCATTAAACGTGGGAGAGGGGATTTGTTAGAGGTTTGAGAAGATTTTTTAATAGAATCAAAGCATGAGAAGTGTGAGGAAAATAGCTTGTGAGAGGTGGTATATATATTGGAGGAAAGTGGTGTTTTTTTATTATTATATTAATTTGTTTATTATTTCGGATCATGAAAATTAATATTTTTAGCATTGTCACTAAATATATTAAAATCGTAAATGGGTGTTTGAAATTACAGTTCATACATCATCTGTGACTGAATAAATAGAGTATTTAAATTATAATGTATAAATAACATATATTACCGTATTTCATTATTCATCAACAATTAATGTAGATTAAAAAATTCATAACTATTTTTTATGAGTATAATTAAATTATAAACTCCATTTTATAAAAAAATGTTTTAATATAGGTAATTTTATACTTAAAAAAATTATCATTTACATGGAAAATAGATATTCTCAAATCATAACTGATTTTATAACACATTGAATGATTATTTAGGGTCTTAAGAAACAATCATAAAACTAAAATATATCAAAATAATAATTTATGAATAAATTTAATGAACGAAAATTCATTAAAATTATTAAATTAAAAATAAAATTGTAATTATATTTTCATAACATAAAAAATTCCAACACTTAATTAACAATTTTTAAAATTTTATTTAAATATACTATGAGATAATTATACTATAATTTAATTTATAAGATTCTTAAAATTAATTTTTACTTTCAATGTTTATGTTATTAATCTATTGGATATTTTACTATTCATAAAGGTCATGATACTATTCCAAAAATCAAGTTCTATTCATTTGGAATAGCTCCCTAAATTTCTAGAAATAATTCTTATATCCTTAATTATTCACTTATAATGTTTTTAGATTTGTATATAAGTAATATTACGGGACTTATACTAGATGAAATTACAATATGAAGGGAGAAATTTAAATGACAAAAGTTTGTGTCGTTACAAAACCACATTCTTAAAAATAAAACATTTTTAAAATCATTTTCCTTGATAAATAAATTCAACTGAAAAAATGTTAAAGAAATTGTATAATAAATAATTTTTAAATAGTCACAAACGTTTTTGAAAATATTTTTTGACAACATCATTTTGAATTGAAACATATTTCAAATCTATGTGATAAATTAAGGTAGATTTTTTAAAATGAATTTTGTTGTTCATTTTTAGCACCATAGAGTTGAAAAAATACTATTACTTTTAAATATATTAAATAACCATAGTAGAAGTATATTTAAATACATTTATAAAAACTATTCATTATAATGTGATTATGAATTAATCCCATACAAATGTCATAATATTAATGTGAGAATAAATTAGAGAATAAATTAAGTTTTTTTACTATAAATAAACATAAAACATGTGGAATAAAAAAAATTGTAAAACTTTATCATAGAAATAACCATATAATATGAATGATGAAAAATATGTAATATAACCAAATGAAAAGAAAAATGAGCTATGAAATTCTTTACCACATGGGAACACTTAATATAAATCCCCTTAGATGAAATAATTCATCTAGGTGAATAACATTATAATATGCCTCAATGAAATGAAATTAAGATGAAATCCCTTACATTATGATTCATTTTGGATGAAGATAGTTTAAAATTTTGTATAGTGGTTTTGAAAATTTTATTAAATTATAAAATAATGATATTAAAAGTTAAAAAACTCATATGTTATTCTTTTGTAACAATATATGAACCATTATTTAATATTTATTATTTTTTCTATTGTTTTGGATGTTAGTTGACTTGGATTCTTATAAGTATTTTATCTAGAAATATCCCTTAATTTTTCATATTATATAGTTATATCATTTTAAAAAAAATATGATGAAATTATTATCATTTTATGTATCAATAATATATATTAAAACCAATTGTGATGTATTATTTAGAAAATGCAGTGCATTACTATCATTGAGACGGTAGGTCATACATATATATGAGTCGTGTTTTCAAATTTCAACGATCATTATAGAAATAATTTATGTATTATTTTGACCATCCGTAATGATCATAATATCATAAATTTCATATTAATTCAAAAAATAACAATATATATATCATCAACATGGTTTGGGGATGAAATGATAATAATGTTGTTACATGAAGGTTGTAATCCACACATACACGAACGACATTAGCATCATTCAATAAGTGAAAAACTTAATAATAAATTGTTTATACTATATTTAATTAATGGAAATTATGTCATGAATATAATAATAATTTCATGTATATAAAATATAATTAATAACTTTAATCTTATCACCTTATTTGTATAGCATTAGTTAAAGACAAATCACATCTCTTCGTGAGGTGGTAGCTCAAAGTGCATAAAAACAACACTATAGTTTCTCACAGAAAATGGAATTTATTTGTTTATATAATATAGAATGAATCCAAAAGTATATATATATATATATAATATAAACAATATATATATAAATATACATTATACCCACCATAATACAAAAAAGTGAGATGTGGTGATGGAAAAATGTAGGGCATCGGTTCAAGAGGCGGCAGTCCTCCCTACCCCTGAATGATTTTTTCATATCTTATATGAAGGAAGTTGGAATGATTTTTGAAAAATCAATTATCATAACAAAATATAAGTATATAATATATAATAATGATATTATATTATAATTATTTCATTAAAATTGAAGGCTGTGATTAAATAAATATAATAAAAATTCTCTTTTAAGAGTATTAAATCCTATTTGGGTGTCCTACATAGGATCACACTAAATCATTCATAGACTGTAATTTCTCAAAAAATATGAAATATATAACGAGGGAGAATATTTTTGAAGCTTTTTAGTATGGTTTGGTTTAGGAACATTTATTTATATGGTTGAATAAATAAGGCAATTGAGTGCCTTTTTACATTTGAGGTGTATTAAATTTATTGTAAATTACCAAAACTGTTCAGTATTTGGAAGTATCCATTACATATTGTGCTAAAAATTTAATAATTATGTATATAACGGTTTATGTGGTCTAAAAACACCATCAACACACACAAGAAACACATTTGTTTTCTTTTTTAAACCATAGTCATTATATATTATATATTTTATGATTTTAGATTATAAGATAATAACTTGTATGATCTTGTTTTCCTTGGTATTTTATCCATTAACAATGTCACAACCCGTACTAGTGAGGCCTAAGAAATGAATCCCCATTTTATTATAGAATATGATAGGCACTGAAGAATACTGCCGAGAAGGCATATTTCTATCATGGGATTCCATAACAAAATTTCATATACAAACACACCCACCTCCAAGACTATACAATATAGATATGTAAACAAAACTTAACCTCCATGCATGGATACATATAAATCCCAAACCAGAGTATGATAGGAATTAAAGGAAAGTAAATAGATACAAAATCACACCAACCATAAATACTCGGAAACAATTCCAACCATAATGTAATGAGACTACTGTTTGAATACTATAGGAACACACACTAGTCAATCTGGTGTCACTAAGAACCATTTAGGTTAGGTCCATCAAGTAATCTATTGAAAGTTCATTCATCCACACAAGGCATTACATGTGTTGGAAAATATCGAGCATGGGTCAGTATTACAATACATGGTAGGACCCCTCATAACAAAAAAGAATTCAATACTCGAAATATATGAAACTCTAAAATGGTATATGTCTATAATACGTTTAATAAGAATATCTCAATATACTCAAAAAAGACACACAATTGAAAGGTAAATCACACATTTAGTATAATAGTATATGATTTTAACTCAATGATTTTACATAGCACTCTACCATGAGAGTTCACATTGGAGTCTGATAGCACTGATGACGTTGAAGGAGATACGATACATAGATGACGATAACTTTTAATACCATTAGGCGATACCAACAAACTCAATATCGATTAACACACTATGTAAATGATTGACGTCCATGTACTTTTTGTCCCAATGAGATAAAGAACTATACTTAGGTTATTAAGATGAATGAATTATCTCACTTCAGTTCTCATAGAGGGGTTCCAATGACTCTATCCAAGAAGACCTAATGAAGTGATCATTGTCCTACGAGTATAATACGATTCCAAAAAAATATTTAAGGAAAGGATAAGGGTAATGAAACCTATCAGAAAATGTCTAAGTAACTGATGAAAATAGAATCAATACATGTATAAATATTTTCATTATGTGTTATAGGGGTCACATGCATTGTCCCTTGACCCCGTGTTGTAGGAGTGTAAATGGATTGTTTCATTAAATTGTGTCCACATATATGTAAATGGCATGATGTTTAATCGTGTACTATAGAAATGTACCAATACATGGGTTCTCAAATATAATATGGTCCATTCATGTTGGTTTGGGGTTTTAAATGCCATGTAGGGTGACCATGTACTCCACTACGAGCCATTATACAAGGGAGGTACTGCCGAGTGTCCAGGTAGGGACCACACACCATGTGATAGGAGTCACACATCGTGTGATGCATAAGTTCCAATGAAAACATATCCTTTACATAAGGGTGGAGAGACATGTAGGTATGGTTTATATTCCTTGTATACTGGAATTTAAATGAAATATAGATATGCACCTTGGTAGTATAAACCATTGTTTCATCTTTCGATTGATTCACGTCGTGCTGAAAAAATAAAGACACAACGTAGCCTAGGCCTTTAATTCAAATAAAAAATGTCTTCTAGTCATGAAATCCATTCGGCATACTGAATTATTGTCAGTCTTCATTATGCACTGAATAAATCTAAAAAATGTGAAATCAGGTATCCACCATTATCTAATTCATCACCGATTCCACTTTCCCACCAGCATCATGTCATTCGTATGCTAGATCTATGATGTTGGAACATTGATCCATGAATAATTTGTGCAACGATCAATTGATCATGATATGTCAAAACATGGTCAAAATAAATAACTCCCATGATGAACGAATAATCATTGGAGAAATGAATAAGAACATAAGAGAGTAATGAACCTTGATCATTGTTTGTTTTGTTCTTGATTCATTTATGTTAGAACAGAAATAAACAATTAGCAATTTAATAATGAAGTAAAATCTCATAGAACCCGATTAATATAACCCATTCCAAATGATGACCGAACCTTGAATCAATCCATTCTTATATTGATTCATGTTCACTATAGAAACCATCAATGTGGAAAATTTCAAATCGAACAAATACCCAACCAAGATCTGATTCACTTGATGAATATGATGATTCTGGTGTCATTTTTGTTGATGAGATATTTTGATTACATTGCATGTTGATCATAAACTCATGATCCAGTCATCATTTTCCATCATGATATCTTCAAATGGATCCAATGGATCTCTAATTGTTATAGTGATATGTGGATAACCCTATAGTTCTTCCATGAGAATGTATTTAAAAGAAATAGAATTAGGTCACTACATCAATGCGTTAGAATTAATTTTTTTAATTTTTTTTATGTTTTACTCCAACTGTGGATTTTTCACAAACAACCCAAGCCAAACAATGTTAATTCAGGACTAGGGTAAAACCCACAGTCATAATTTAATTGTTCCATAAAATTTATGGTCTGAGAATATGTTTAGATTTTAATCCATGTTTTCTAGACAATTATGCGCTCATGATTTTTAATATATTTATTATATATCAAACAATTATTCAGGGCACACTAGGCCTCAAAATCACACTCCATCTCAGCAACTGTTCCTAAAAATATTATATACAATATCAAAAAAAGGAATTTTTAGGCCATTACATTATCCACAACACGAGGATTTATGTCCCTAAAAATCCCAAATAAGTTCAACACAAAAATAGTGGGTACTGAGCATGAATATGAGCATCCTGATCCCATGTGCTCTCCTAGAGAACATGTATGTTTGGCTCAATGTAGTAGTACATTTTATGGTTAAATTATTCTATAAAGCATAACTGAGTCCCAAATGCCTGTTTGAGTTCCTTCCACAACTAGGATGTGAAATAAGAATCACAGACAAAAATTATCATCAGTGGAACTCCATAGAGTAAGACTATCTAATGAATACATAGGCATTCCATGCATTATATTGAGTTAATCTCTCAAATTGATAATATTTGGGCTGTCATAGTTAGTCAATCTATGATAAAAAAGATCAAATCATATCCCATGGATGCATGTGGTATACCATCACAATGAACATAAATATCTCATCCAACTTCTACTATGGCATCATAAGGTGTTGGCCTAAACGTGATGGAATATGGTGTTCATCCTTAACATTGTGACTTGTAAGGCATTGGGGGACAACCTCCATAGCTAAATTCTTTATTCGTGGCCACCAAAACCAAATTCAGGGGTCTTGGTACATCTTTTAAAAATGTGGATGTACCACCAATAGAGATGTGTGAAACACTCTCAGATCCACATACTCTAATGTCCTTGACACTATGTTGCATGCTCAAGTAATTACAATGTTACCCCAACCATTAAGGAATCCAACAAAAGAATGTCTAGTGGATATTCTATTGTGTAGGGTCTCACATTTGACATCCCCATGCTACGCCCAAATATCTCACTATAAGTGTGGATGGGCAACAAATATTAATTAGAGGTAAGATTATAATTATCCATCAATTATGGATAACATAAATGAGGCCAACTACACAAACACCACACCCGAAAACTATTTTCATGATATTATACTAACATGACATGCCACACCATTCACCTTTACAAACTTATATACAATTTCAATGATATAGTCCTAGAGGAACAATAGTCATATCCACTATCTCAAGTTATAATATTTCTATGATAATATACACTTAATACACTTATGACCAGAATAGACAAAATATCACTCAACCATCAGGAAGTTTCCGCACATCATTAGTTCAAATACAACTCTACTAACCATTGATCATTATTCATGTTTTTCTTCTCATGTCATCTCAAATGTCATGATCTTCAAAAAATAACCACACACCTTTGAATTAGAACACATCCAAACCTAATCCTTGATGCATCAAAGGACACTTTGTACTCAACACCCACCACTGCAAATCTCACAATGGGAGTGGTCATCAAACTTTAACTCAACATATAAAAATCTACATACACCTATCTCCCCACATGAAAGGGTTCCCCTTTCGAGTAAAATCTATTATGGGTGATGATATCCTAGTGAAATATGGTATGAATATTTGGTAGTATCCTTCTAACCCAATGTAGCTTTATACCTTCCTAACTCTCTTTAGTGACTCCCAATATTGTACTGTCTAGTCCTTGGCTAAGTCCGCTACCACTCTATCGACTGAAAGAATGTGTCATAGAATGTGGACCACGTGAATCTAGAATAGACACTTATAGACATTTATATAAATATGGCTCTCTTAGAGTGTGTCTAGAACTATTCATATGTTCCTCTTGTGCTCCTCCACAAATGCCGAGTACATGAGGATATCATCTATGAAGACTACCATGAATGGGTATATAAAACATAGAAGAATGTGGTATATGAGTCTTATGAACATTAATAAGCTATTACTATCACCAAATGGCATCACCAAGTAATCATAGTGACCATTAAAACATCTGAATGTCATCATTAGTATATTCTCATCATGTACTCAAATTTGGTCACAGCATGACCTGAGGTCATCCTTTGAGATCAATAGCTCCCCTCTCAACTGATCAATGAATTAAATGATACTTGGTAGTGGAAACATGTTCTTCATGGTCACCTAGTTCAAAAATTGGTATTCCACACTCAACCATAAGTTCTTATATACCTCCATATAAAATAAAACTAGGGTTTCTCGTGGTGAAACATTGGGTCTAATGAATCCCTTCATTTGAAAGTCCTCTGAATACACCCTCATCTCACAATGATCTATGAGAGGTGTCTAATATAATAGAGAATATATCGATGCCATCTAGGAGAGTAGGTCAATGCATAATTCTATCTCACTTTGGGGAGGTAATCGTAGATCATCGTCAGGGAAAATATCCTTATACTCTGCCACTACTTTAGAAAAATGGTAACTCATAACATCCACTACACCAATGGTCAGTCGTTACAAATTATGGGTAATCAGTTGCAACCTCCTATAAATGTGTCTATCCTACACTTCATAGGATACCTTTTTATGGAATAAGGAAAACCTAGTTGCGCCACTACTAAAAAACTATATCCATAACCTAAAATAACCGATTTTTTCATGAAATGCAGATAAACAGTCCTTGCCAAGAATGATGTCTTTTGGCCTTGACACTACTACCATGTGATTCCAATAGAAAATATCACCAACAAGGGTTAGGCCGAAATATTGGTATATGTGTGTGATCAGTGAGACTTCTTGAGTAGGATTATCGATGTGAGAGGGTCAAAACATGGCTCAACTGGAATATCAATGTCTCAAACATCTTATGGTGAAAGAATGGAATTACTGGAACATGTGTTAATAATTACATAAACTAAGGTAAAAAATACACAGATCATAACTCAAATAAATATCATAGCCTTTGGGTTATAATATTCAACCAGCTGTAATTATCCCTACCCCTTTCCTCCAGCTCTTGAAGACTAGAATTCACCACCTAGAGGTGGTGGTGTAAATAGGCCAAAGACCCTACCACCTTCTTCTGTTCACCCATCTCATAGGTCGCATCCTATTCCATGAGGATGTATATCCTCCCACAACTAACTATTCATTGTAGGACCATCCACAGTTTCCCTATTATCTATACAACAAGTTGTATAGTCATTTGTAATAATTCCCCTTCTATCACATAAGTAAGAACACATATCAGTTAGATGAATGGACCTATTCTGAGATCCCGGAATATAAGATCATTTTTTCCTGGATGTCCTTCTGAAATTTCAGACATGTCTATGTCCCTGGGTCTATTGTTGGATCCCTTCTACTGAGGTCTCTTCTCTTGTATTCCATCCATTGGAAACCAATGGATGTATATAATAAACCAAAAAAAATCTCAACTAACAAATATTTCTCAATAACCCTACCATTGGTAGGAATACATATAGAGATTACACTGGCTTGAATATCTCTACACAGACCTCATTTGACGGTTTGAGCCCTAAATAACAAGTCATAAGACAATATCGATTGAGTACCTGGATAGGTCGTTAAAGCAAGAGGAATACATATCTACTGTTAAGCTACACTACTGGAGCTATAGAAGCTATTGGATACATAAAAACCACAACATCATGGGAGAGAACATCTATATAAAGTGATTCTAAATGTATGACTGTAGTACAATCACCCCATAATATTCCAAGGAAACTAAACCCCGCCATCACCCTGATGATCCATTAGAAAGGATCACCACCAAAACCACCATCTATTATTCTAGTTTTCCTAACAATATAAAAATTCAGGTCACCACCACAATCTATTCCCCATCTGCTTCAGTGTTGGGTTCACCTAAAACCTAATGGGATCTCTATCTCTGAAACTCATGAATCATTCTAAATCTATGATCCTCAACCGCTGGTAATGTAGGTACCTTTTTTTAATCGGTAGGTATTGATATAGATCGTGTACCTCATAGATTCAAATATATGGGAACATGTCTCTTCATTGATACATTATCAAGGATATCATTTTTTGTGATCATGATGCTATGTCCAAGCTGGTACACCTCGGATAGGAATCCTAATATTAAATAAGATGTACCATCATTAATTAGTATAGCTATAGAGATAAATAAAGATGGAAATAGAAAACCAAGCCCATTCATATATGATAAATTAACCATTATTTTACGTGTGATGAGTATTCTCATGTACTTAGTCAAAAATAAGTTCATCAGTGTCCAGGTGTATAGATATGTCAGTTGTCGCACCATTACAGAAGTCCATAGATTGAAATACTCTCTTGAAAAACATATCATTGTGGACCTAGAAAAATCTCACTAACTCTCGGTCCTAAGGTCTAAACAACCCCTCGAATACAACTCTGTCATGAATCTCCCCTATGGGGGACATGCTGTGACTCCCCACACTCACCTCCAATAGGCCATGGGCTATTAAATAGCTTTGAGAAGGTATATCACAGGAGTACAATCCCTTTTCCTATGTAACTATAAACACACACACACACACCTACAAGACTGTACAATGTTAATATATAAAAATAATTGAACAACCATGCATCTATAAATTTAAATCCCACAACAAGAGTTTGATAAAAAGTAACAGATAGTAAACCAGGAAAAATACAATCTGGCCACAATGAGTCTAAAACCTGTCCAATATGAATGTAAAGGTACTTCTATATGAATACTTCATGATCACACCATTTTATATCAAGGATCATTAGGCACGATCTACTCATGGTCTGTCAATGAATCTATTGAAATGTCAATTGTCTTCACATGACATGACCTGAGTGGAAAAATACAATGTAGGGGTGGGTATAAAAATACAGAGCATGAAACCCTGAAACCAAAAACTATAAATAAAAGAAAATAGGGTCATCTCTGTATATGTATATGTCTATAAAAAATATAACATAATATCCTAATATAATCAACAAAGACACATCATCTAAATGTAAATCACAGTCGTAATATACCATCTTAGGATTCCATCTCGAAGATTCCACATAGCACTTATCTTAAGAAACATAATCCTCAGTCTAATAAGACATATGAAATCCAAGTAGACTTGATTCACAAATTAGGATCACTCCCATTTCCCAAGGGTGATACAAACAAACACAATAAGTATTAACCTACTATGTAGAGGATCAAAACCCACATACTTTTTGTAATGACAATTCCAAGAACTCTTCCTAGAGAATGAAAATGAATAGATGATCTCACTATGTGCCTCATGGAGGGTTTATAACAACTCTATCCAAGAATCCCTCTTAAAGGGGTAATTTTCCATCGAATAGAAGATGACACCAAACTAATAGTCAAGGAAATGACTATGGGAACAAAGCCTAGGGTAATATGTCTAAGACACTGAGGATATGAACATTATGCCACATTTAAAAGAGTATAATGTGTGTAATAGGGGTCTCATGTTGTTTCTATTGACCCCAGGTCCTTCCTATGTAAACGATATGTGTCATCAAGTCATGTCAATATAAAAGTAATTGGCATGTTGTCTGCTCACATACTCTACCCATGCACAGATACATGGCTCGACCCGTGTACTACAGTCCGACCATGTATATGTGGCTGTGTAGACACTATATAGTTTCACCATGTAGTAATTCACATGAATGTTTACCTCTGAGGTAGACGTTGAATATCCAGGGAAGGACCTCACACTATGTGATAGGGGTCACATGAAATGTGATACTTATGTTCTTCTGAAATTCTAACTGTCGCTCATGGGGGTCCATATATAGAGTTGAGGAATAGTCTACATGCCGTGTATCACCATATTTTTCTAATATCCATAAATTTACTATGGCCATCTCTACTACCACTATGGCCTTAGATCTAGACAAAAAGTGCTATAAAAATAAAGGAACCACTTCTTCGGAGCCTTTTATTTGAAAAAAATGAGTTTTGGAAATCAAATCTATTCAAGGAATAAAAGTATCATTGTTCGTTGTAGTACTCTAAAGAAAACGGGCGAACATGGAATCAGGTATACACCATCATCTAATTAAAAATTTCATCCAATTACACACCACTATCATGTGATGCCAATCCTGGATCTATGATATCAAATTCTTGTACCATGAAATAGGTTCAAAACAGTTAATTGACAGGGAAATGTCCAACCATTTTCCAAATAATGAACATCCATTATGATCAATGAATCGGGGGAGAAAATCACAAGATGAAAATAGAAGAATGAACATCGATCAATATTTATGTCTATCCATATTCATTACTGTTAAAAACCTCAAAAATTAATGAATTTTATTATGAAGAAAAATCTCCGAGAACATGATTAATCTAACCCATCCAATAAGAGGAAATATGTGTGTATCAATTTATTCAGTGATTGATTCAGGTTTATCACAGAAATCTAGTACAAGGAAATGAATCAAATAAAACAACAACTATCCCTTGATCTAGAACAATCGATAATGAAGAGTGATCGGGTTTCATTTCCATTGGTGAGATACTTCGATTCTATTTCACATCAATCATCGATCCATTATACGGTCATCGTTTTCCAATGGGACCTCCTCTAACAGTTCCACTGATATTTTCAAATCATATGGTTATGTGAAAAACCCTAATATTATTCAATAACTTTTTATTTATATCTTAAATAATTTGGTCGATGTTTCACTTCCTCAAAAAGAATTTATGTATTTATTTTGTGTATTTTATGCCCATGATTGACTTTCCACAAATGGAATGTGTAGATAATGATTAAGTTACACATAATTTAAAATTATCATTTTGAGTTCAATGCTCTCCCCATATATCCAATTTGTGAAACTGTTATGTAGATATCGAACTTCTTAGGAAAATTGTGTGCACATGGTATTTAATATTTTTAATATATTTCAAAAAAAATTAATGGGAAGAATGGGAATCATAATAGCACTCTGTATCATCACTAGGTCTTGAATATAATTAATATAATATTTAAGAAAATGTATTGATAATACAATTCATTACATTCTCCCCTCACTGTGGAATTATGTCCTCAAAATTCCAAAACAAGGGATGCCCCAAAAATGAGCCCCATTTACTCCCATCATCGTTACATACTCTCCAACTCTCTTATAAACATATAGCTTGGGGGAGGGGTATCAGAAGCTTCTACAAGACACAAATTAATATTGGAGATCCATAACACTGATACCTTAGAGGAAGAATCTAAATTCAACAGGAGGTGACATGAAACACCGAATCCCCGAACCAGAGTTTGACGTTTGAGTGGCGGTGAAGAGAGCTTGTTGCAGGGACGATGAAAAACGAGACTCCCTCAACTACGGGGATCTCCAATGTTAGAAGGTTGGTTTTATTTTTATTTTTGAGTATTTGATTCCCACTTCCCCATTCATGAAATTATACAGAGAATGCGGGTCAACCGACTTAAGGGTTGACCCGTGTTTTTCTCATCATTGCGGGAGATTATTGCGGGGAATCATGTGGTGTTAATATTGTTGTTTAATTCAATTGTTATAAAACCCTTACCCCCTCATGTTTTTTAACTAACGTGGAGGGCACAGGCCTAAAAAACCTAGCCTCAACCCACCGTTATTTTGTTATCCTTGTAGCACCTTGGAAGACAACGCGCACGTCGACCCGAAAGGAAGGTTTCGGCTCGTCAGCCGCGACGAACAGATCATGAAACAATCACAAGATCTAGCAGCATGAAAGAAATAAGTGTAAACACTGTGCCGCCAGTGAATGAAAGCAGTGGACTAAGTCACAACGGAGGCTGAACCTACCTCCGATGGGTTCCGCGGCGCCGCCGCCTCGCCAACCAAATGGCCTTCGGGCCATTCGAGAATCTAGGAAACTGGGGGGTTACACCCCCACCCCACGTCAGACCAAACCAGGCCACCACCCTCAGAGTGGGCCACTTCCCTCAAGGCAAGATTCCTCCCTCAGAGTGAGAAGTCATCCTCAAACCGAGCCGCCACCCTCGAGTTGGGCCTCCACCCTCGAGTAGGGCCGCCACCCTCAGAGCAGGCCACCACCCCCAGACAGGGCAGCCACCCTCAAGCTAGGCTGCCACACTAGATCCAGGTCACCGGCCTTGAAGCTATGGAACCACCCTAGCGGGCCACCTTCCCAGCGGGCCACCGCCCCTGGGCCAAACTGCCGCCCCAGCTGGTCACTGCCCAAGATGGCCGCCACCCTAGACTCGGCCGCCGCCCTAGCTGGCCGCCCCCTAGTAGGCCGAGCTGCCCCATTGTGGGACTCCCTATTTTTAGTAGGCCACCCTTGTTGGCCGGACCAGACATCGGCCCCATGGACCGAGTCCACCTCAGCCTCGCATAGACCGGGTCAGGCTAAGTCGGTCAGACTGGATGGGATCGGACCCGGGCCCCAATGGGCCCAAAACAGTCAATGGGGCTTATCTTGAGTATCAGACACCCATTTGATGAACCATTTTCAGCATTGGGATCCTTGGAGCAAGATGATCATTTTTAATACTACATTAGAGTTTTCAGAGAATCATAGAGTTCATCTAGGTTAGATCGCACCCGAATCCAACCGGGCCCTAGGCAATGAAATGCCAATAAAACACAGACCGTGCGTTCGTGTAACACCCCGAGATTTTATGAGATTTATTCATTTTAATTTCTTTCATATCTTCTGTTTTACGCTATAGAATGATTATCTTGCGCTATACACAAGACAGTATTAGCATGCAGTATACGCAACACTATTCTTGGATCGTGTTACACACAATTTCAAGTTCGTTTGATAGCAATTATTATACACAACATTGAGTGTGTGTATATATATATATATTCAATGTATAAATGAAATATGGTTGGATTCTGTTATATAAAACAACAAAAGAGTCTTTCACTACACGCAACCCTGACTTGGATTACATTACACGCAATCACAGCCTTCCACGATAGCGTTTGTTGTACACAATACTCAGTTTCACTAAACATCGATATGTTATATAAACTAGCAGTTATAGATAGTAATACCCACTTTTTGAAATTTTATAAATTTTATCTTTTGAAATGGAATTCATTTTTTGGATTCAGAATATCGAAATTTGCATAGGGTGAATTTTTGGTATTTTTCTGAAAACATTCAATTTTTGATGAATAGTGAAAACACTGGGTTACTATTTAAAAACCGAATTTTCATTTAAATTTATTTTAGGTCGAAATTGATACATAATACCTATATAAGTTCAACGTAATTCGTTGTAGTCATATTATAATAATTTTAGATATATAAAAAGATTATTCAACTTTTCACCGTCTTTTACCCACCTCCTGTGAGAATTTAAAAATTTACATAAAACTTAATTTTACCACTTATGTGAGTGGAATTTCGAAAATCCAAGAGACATGGTTAATATCACGGAGTAAAATTTGGTTCAAAAGATAAAAACAATTTTTGGTGAATAGTAACGTTTTACTTTTTTTACCACGGTTAAAAGTAAATAGGGTAATTAGGGGTAAAAATGATATTATTATTACCTTAACACATGTACTAATTCTATTGAATAATATTAATTCGACCACAAACAACCTTAGGAATAAAATATGACCATTTAGGTCCACTTGGATTAGATTAGTACATTTATTATTATTTTATTTAAAGAAGAGTTAAAATAGTTAAAATCAAAGTTTAATAACTAAAACATTATTAATATAGGGTCATACATAAGATAAACTCGACTCTAAATATTCATTATTAATATAAAAATATTTCCTACATAATGGTATTTTATTTATAATTTTTAGACTTTAAATAATTTAATTTATTTATGACACAATGATGATAGAGTAATTACCTTATTAATGAAAATATTAACATAATTGATGTTATAAATACCCAAATAAATGTAATTTGAGACTTTTTATAAATTACACTAAGTTTTTTGGTTAATAAGACATGTTATTATTGATTCAATTAAGAATTAGTGAACTAATAATTCTGTTATGATTTTCACAAAAATCATGTACCAAATAGTGTCAAAATTGACATAAAATAGTTTTTTAAAAAATATTATATTATTAATTGTTATTTTGATCCTAAAAATCTGAGGATCATCCAAATTACATATATAAGGATATATATATATTAATAATTAACCACTTGGGGTACATTTTTCTTGTTATAGTAAGTTTATTAACCATATAGTGTAAGAAAACAAGAAGACACGGTAAAAGTTAAATTATTTAACTTAGAGTTAAATCTAAATGATAAGGATAAAATAGTAACCTAAACTTGTCAAAAACCTATTTATTGAGATTATTCGACCCATCCACACCTTAGCTTATAAATAAATCAATTTGTAGCTATTAAAAACCGAATATGACTTTATTATAAAATAATATTTTATGTTTTTTTAAGGTGCCCTCTCCTCCCTTATAAAAAGGGCACCCCTTCCCTCTTCTATTAACACCCTTTTGAGCCGTGAAGCTCAGAAAAACCCTGAAACATTCTCTTATCCACTTCCCTAGAAACATCCTAGAGGTCCTGGTCTCCTTCAAAGACCAAATCTAGTTCCCTAAGAGAAGGTTAAGAAGAGGCGCGTCAAAGAAGAGGTAATATCCATTACCGATCATTTCCAATTTCATTTTTCTTAAATTTCTTTTTTATTTAGTTTTTTCATTATAAAGTAATAGAATTAGTATCAATAACATACTGATATGTTATTATAAATATTAAATAACCCCATTTCACCTTCTATCCATCCTACGGAAAATGAAATCACCGCACGTGCGTACGTACGGAATACCGTCTCCACACCGTAGTTTAATCTGTTTTTCCGCCACCACCTTATATGGATGGGTATAATGGTGTAAAGTATAAATATATATGATTATTATAAAATCATATAGATTATAAGATATTATATCATCCACTCCAATTACATTCAATAAATATGGGAATGATATCATCGCTCGTGCGTACGTATGGATTACCGTCTCCACGACGCGATGAGGTTCATTTTCCATGTTAACAATTGAAGAATGATTATAAAGTATATATAATAAGTAATCATGAAATATATGACATAATAATTCCATTAGATTTATGTATATATATATATGTATTTTATCTACTTAATTCCATTAAAGTCGATAAGGAAAGGAAAACAACGTTCATGCGTACGTATGGCCTACCGTCTCCATGAACGGTGTATTTAATTTATTTCATCTATCTATTATATATATGTATATACTTAATATATATGATATATAAATCATGATTTATATTCTGGAAGTAAGTAAGTCATGATATAATAAATAATTATATCAAGAAGAACAAATCGAAACATGTACGATAAATGAGACGATTTTACCCAAAACGATGCTTTAACATGGAATTGACAAATTAACGGATAATATAAAGTCATAAGTGAATAATATATGATATCATAAATATTATAATGGTTCTTTTAAAGTTATAAATATGTTTAAACCCACTATACAGGAGTCTCAGACTCATATGGAAGAAATTGGACATATGGTAAGGGATAACTTTTCCAATCTCATTTTTATCTGAGATTGTTTATTCGTAAGTATTCACTGGGGTTATTGTTATCATCAATGACAATGTTTTATAAAAATATTTTCATGTATTTTTAATGTTCTTTTTACCCATTTTTGAAATTTACCACATGTTATGAAAGGAATCTTACTTTTTTTTACCACAAGAGGAACTTTTTGACTTTTTTGGAAAAAGTACAAAAAGTATGTTTTTAACTTATACGGCATGAATGGATTTTTATGATTTTATAACGCCTTATTTAAATAAATATTCCTCTTAAAAATTTCATGACTATTTTCAACAAAATACTTTTCTTTTAAAATTGCATGGCATTTAGTGAAAAGAAGATGATTTTGAAGAAGGAAGGATATTCTCCTCAAGAATTCATTTCAAGTGTTTTATCAAAACCATTTTCCATATAAGATGAAATTATTTCATATGTGTATGTTTCATGTATAATGTATATATGATTTAAATGGTTTCAATTTTCTTATGATGAAATGATATCCATTTTTTTATATTGATTATATTATGATGGGATGATGTTTATGAAACCCATTTGATTCTTTGGGTTATGATGAATGCTTTATGTTTATGTTGTGGAAAAAGTAATAATGATTTCATCATGAGATGGGTGGGACCTATATCTCACTCCAATTAATTGGGTAAATATTTATATCTCATGAGATAAACATGGCTGGAATGATAAGTTAATCTGGTTCAGTGTTACAGGACTGGAACGAGGAGTGATCTCGATTCAGAAAGGGACTTGGTCCACTAAGATGGTCTTGGAAGTAATTCTTTAGCTACTATGGAAATTATATCATGTGATTAATATTTTGAAACAATTAAATGTTTTATTCCCATGTGATTTTATCATGATTAATTTTCCTTTATGACCCATGCCTTACGTACTTCCATGATTTATTTCACAACTCAAGATTTTGACGTGTAAACATTATGTTCATGTTTTGAAGTTCAAATGTATATGGTTTGTTCTATTTTCTCCATGATTACCATTACTGATCATTTGAGATCAACCTTTATATGTGTTATTTTCCCCAGGATATAAAGAAACGTTTTAGGTAAGAAAAAAAGGGAAGATCTTTATGGCAGATGTTGAAGATCTTTCACCATGATTAGAAGATTATTATTCCATGTTTCCAAAGACAATAAACTATTACGGTCCTTGTGTGTTTGTTTTTATTATATATTAAGTATTCATAAAAGGTAATGTAATGTTTATGTACGACAAGATTTGGGTCTCTACAGTTGGTATTAGTTGAACGGTTTAGTCTACCTTTGGAAACTAGGAAACAAAAACTTTAGTGAGATCCCTAGAGATATTTCTAAGGTATGTCTAGGGATGTCCCTAAGGTTAAGAATAAGTATAGGTTACAGTCCTATAATTATGGTAACGATCTTAGAAATATACCTATGATGTTAAATATTGAAGGTAATCCCCATTTATTATGTTGTTTTCCCTAGCATGATTTTTGCCTCTCACACTTTTCTTTTTGGGCTTTAGACGATGGATGGAACTCGAAGGAACCGTGTTGATCAATGTAATGTACGATTCAATGATTTTCCACCTGAAAAAACCAATTTCATGGGAGATTGAGTGAAAAATCTTAGTTCTATACTTACACAAGCTATGAATCATTCTGGACATCCAAATGAGTAGAGAAGGGAACAATATTCTATTGAGTCCTTCATGAGGCAATGTCCACCTTCTTTCAGTGGGTCTTCTGATCCACTTGTTGTTGAACAATGGATTAGTACCATTGAAAATATATTTTCCATACTTCACTGTTCGGAACATGAAAAATTCATTCTAGATATTTACTGTTTAGAAGGTGAAGTAGATCAATGGTGGACTCTAATTAAGAATACAAGTCCCCAAGATGAAGTTGAATCCATGGAATGGGATGAGATCAAGAACTTATTTTTCAATAAATACTTCCCTTGTATTCTTCGAAAAAATATAGAAAATGATTTCCTTGATCTTACGAAAAAGGATGATGAATCTGTTGGCATATACGATGCAAATTTTACAAGGCCTTCAAGGTATGCATCTGGCTTTATTATCCAACCTGAAAGTAAATTTTATCGATTAATCAGTGGATTAAAACCAAGTCTTCGAAGGGCATTAGCTATAAGAGACTTCAGTAGCAATGAAGAAATTATGTGTTGTTCTATCAAGGTAGAAATGGATGTTGGTGTTACATATCCATCTCATGGTTTTGATAATAAATGAAAGATGGAGTTCAAGGAGAAATCTCAGAATAATGGTGAAAACAAGATAACTGTTTCTTTATGCTCAAAGTGTGGAAGGAATCATGGTGGAGATTGTCTTAAAGGGGATAGAAAATGTTTTAATGTGTTGAAAAGAAGGTCATCGAGCAGCTGAGTTTTAAAGTAATGGAAAAAGGGGTTCTAATGATGTGAATAAAGAAAAGACTGTAGAGAACGCACCACCAACACTTCAATGTTTCAAGTGCATGGAAATGAGGCATTATGCTAATCATTTCCCTAATCCAAGAGATAATGATGATCAACGTGAGAAACCTATTAAGGTAAAGGATAAATGGAAGTCACATGCGATCACTATTAGCAATTTTGTGTATGAAAACGATGTGGTGGAATGATAATGTGTTTATGTAAAGGGATTCCAAAATAATTTTGTGGAATCTCATTTATAGTATTATGGAACATTGGAATAACTATGTAATGGTTTATTGTGGTTTTTGATAATTATATGGTACCGGTAACCATGAAAAGTGATTCAGATATTTTGGAAAGCAGGTGATATGCGTATAAAGAAGGGATAAAGAGATAATGAAATTTTTTATAGTATTAATGAGCTCATGACTAATATAAGGAAAAAGTGATATCATGTTTTGAGTATATAGAATTTTTGGGATTTTGGTATATGGAAAGAGTTACCTTGTGATAGAATTAATGTTTTCACTATGGTTCAAGAGAATACATGATTAAGGTATTCATATGTTTGGAATGTGAGTAACAATATATATCATATGATACATGGGGGATAAATGATGGTATTCACATGCTTGGTTGATGACATTTATAGTAATCATTTTCTTCATACTATCAGATTGGACAGAAGTATTTTTGATAAGCTTAAAGATTTAAATGGATTAAGTTGGACATCAGATAGAATTTTTAAGGACATAGCTTTTTTCGATACTATTTCTGAAATGTTATAATAGTGTAGATTTAGAAAAAGAACAACCCATAGGACGGGAGACAACCCATAACGTCGTACAAGGCTGTGGGAATCGAACCCACAACCGAAGTGCGACATGCCTTTATTGCCTACCACTGGCCTACAGGAAGTCCCTGGTCAGTATAAACTAGTTTCATTATATTAAGTAGTATGATATATGAAGTATAAGTCCATTTTAGGAACCATATACGATTAATGTCACTATATATGGACTTGTGTATATTTGATAACTTTTTCTAACCTTATGTTTGAGACAGATGGAATGACCTATCATTCTATCGCATGATCTGCTAACACTTCATGAAAGACAAATTCAACTTCATTTCTTTAAGAGATGAAGTGGAAATTGTTCAAGGCACAGACAATAATGAGATTATACCAAAATCAAGTAAGTATTTATTTTAATTCAAAAATTATTCATCATTTGGGAAATGATCTTGAAAACCAAAAATGTTTTTCTAGTGCCCTCATATATGATAAATCAGATGGTACCTTATATCATCAAAAATTTATGGCTTTGTGACTATTGGCTTTATCATAGCCATGTCCTCTACCACTCTCCATCAGAACTTGATGGTTAGATTTCTCTTCCATATCTATATTTTCACCTATGTTATCCTGTGTGGAAACCCATTGATTAGTTAATTTTGGTAACTGTTATGTTTTCTACTTTAGTTTTTAAAGATAAGTTTTAGTATTCCTTTTTATGATGTGGGTTTCTATGAAAGAAACTTTCAAGTAGTAAACCATTTTTAACCTCGACGAATTTGAAGGGTGAAATTCATTTTAAGGGGGGTAGAATATAACACCCCGAGGTTTTATGAGATTTATTCTTTTTAATTTCTTTCATATCTTCGGTTGTACGCTACACCAAGATTATATTGCGCTATACGCAAGACCGTATTATCTTGTAGTATACACAACACTATTCTTGGATCGTGTTACACACAATTTCAAGCTAGTTTGATAGGAGTTATTATATAAAATAATGAGTATATATATATATATATATTCAATGTATAAATCAAATATGGTTGGATTCTGTTATATGAAACAAACAAAGGAGTCTTGCACTACATGCAACCCGGACTTGACTTACATTACATGCAATCATGACCTTCCATGATATCATGTGTTGTACGCAATACCGAGTTTCACTAAAAACGATATGTTATATAAACTAGCAGTTGTAGATATTAATACCCAATTTTTAAAATTTTATAAATTTTATCGTTCGAAATGGACTTCATTTTTGGATTCTGAATATCAAAATTATCCTAGGGTG
The DNA here is from genome assembly GCA_963277665.1 of Viscum album. Lineage (NCBI taxonomy): Eukaryota > Viridiplantae > Streptophyta > Magnoliopsida > Santalales > Viscaceae > Viscum > Viscum album. Next base: position 1,092,789,795 of record OY728130.1, read on the forward strand.
AATTTTTGATATTTTTCTGAAAAATTTAAAGTTTTGATGAATAGTGAAAACACTGGGTTACTATTTAAAAACCCACTTTTTATTTAAACTTATTTTACGTAAAAATTGACAAATAATACCTATATAAGTTCAATGTAATTCATTTGAGTCATTTTATAATAATTTTAGATATATAAAATTTTTATTGAACTTTTCACCGTCTTTTACCTACCACCTAGAGGAATTTGAAAATTTACATAAAACATAATTTTACCGCTTCTCTAAGTGGAATTTCTAAAATCTGAGAGACACGGTTAATATCTAGGAGTAAAATTTGGTTCAATAAGATAAAAATAATTTTTGTTAAATAGTAACTTTTTACTTTTTTACAACGGTTAAAAGTAAATAGGGTAGTTAAGGGTAAAAATGATATTATTATTACCCTAAAACTTCTCTTAATTCTATTGGATAAGTTTAATTCTACCAAAAACAACCTTAGGAATAAAATATGACCATTTAGGTCCACTTGGATTAGATTAGGAAATTTATTATTATTTTATTTAAAGAAGAGTTAAAACAGTTAAAATCAAATATTAATAACTAAAACATTTTTAATATAGGGTTATACATATGATAAATTAGACTATAAATATTCATTAGAAAGATAGACATATTTACTAAATAATTTTATTTTATATATAATTTTTAGACATTAAATAATTTAGTTTATTTATGACACAACGATGATGCAGTAATTACCTTATTAATGAAATATGAACAAAATTGATGTTATAAATACCCAAATAAATGTAATTTGAGACTTATTATAAATTAAACTAATTTTTTCTGGTTAATATAACACGTTTTTATTGATTCAATTAACTTTTTTTGAACTAATCATGCTGTTATGATTTTCACAAAAATCAAGTACCAAATAGTATCAAAATTGACCTAAAATAGTTTTTAAAACAAATATTATATTATTAACTATTATTTTATTCTTAAAAATCTAAGGTTCAGAAAAATGACTTAGATAAGGATATATATATTAATAATGAACCACTTCGGGTTCTTTTGGATTGTTATATTATGTTTATTAACCATATAGTGTAAGAAAACAAAAATACACGGTAAAAGATAAATTATTTAACTTAGAGTTAAATCTAAACGATAATGATAAAATAGTGACCAAAACTTGTCTAAAACCTATTGGTTGAGAGTATTTAGACCCATACCCACCTTATCTTATAAATAAATAAATTTTGAGCTATTAAAAACCAAATATGAGTTTATTATAAAATAATATTTTAAGTTTTTCATAAGGTGCCCCTCTCCTCCCTTTTAAAAAGAGAACCCATTCCCTCTTCTCATAAAAACCTTTTGAGCCTTGAAGCTCGTCCAAAAACTTCCAATTTAACTTATCCACTTCCCTAGAAATATCATAGAGGTCTTGGTATTCTTAAAATACCAACTCTAGTGCCCTAAGAGGAGGTTAAGAAGAGGCGCGTCAAAGAAGAGGTAATATCCATTACCGATCCTTTCCAATTTCTTTCTTCTTCAGCATATTATTTGTTAGTTGTTTAATTATAAAGTAATAACATAAGTATCAATAATATACTTATATATTATTATAAATAAGAATCAACCACATTTCAACTTCTATCCATCCTACGGAAAATGATATCACCGCTCGTGCGTACGTACAGAATACCGTCTCCACGCCGTGGTGTAATCTGTTTTTCCACCACCACCTTACTTGGATGGGTATAATGGTGTAAAGAATAACTATATATGATTATTATAAAATCATACAGATTATGATATATTATATCATACACTCCAATTATATTCAATAAATATGTGAACGATATCATCGCTCGTGCGTACGTACGGATTACCGTCTCCACGACACGATGAGATTCATTTTCCATGTTAACAATTCAAGAATGATTATAAAGTATATATAATAAGTAATCATGAAATATATGACATAATAATGATACTGGATTTATGTATATATATATATATGTATTTCATCTACTTAATTCCATTCAAGTCAATAAGGAAAGGAAAACAGCGTTCATGCATACGTACGACCTACCGTCTCCATGAATGGTGTATTTAATTTCATTCATCTATCTATTATATATATGTATATACTGAATATATATGATATATAAATCATTATTTATATTCTGGAAGTATGTAAATCATGATATAAGTAATAATAATATCAGGAACAACAAATCGAAACATGTACGATAAATGAAACACTTTTACAAAAACGCTCCTTTAACATGGAATTGACAAATGAATGGATAATATAAAGTCATAAGTGAATCATATATGAAATCAAAAATATTATTATGGTTCTGTCACATGTTAATAATATGTTTAAACCCACTATACATGAGTCTCGGACACATACAGAAGAAATTGGATATAAGTTAAGGGATAACTTTTCCAATCTCGTTTTTATCCGAGATTGTTCATTCTTAAGTATTCACTGTGGTTATTGTTATCATACATGCCCATGATTTATAAATTTTTTTTCATGTATGTTTAAAGTCATTTTTACCCATTTTTCAAATTTACCACATGTTATGAAAGGAATCTTACTTTTGTTTACCACATGAAGAAATTTTTGAATTTTTCAGAAAAAGTACAAGAAGAATGTTTTTTTAACTTATACGACGTGAATGTATTTTTATGAATTCATAATTACTTATTTACATAAATATTCCTCTACATAATTTCATGAAAATTTTCCACAAAATCATTTTCTTTTAAAATTTCATGGCATTTAGTGAAAAAAATGATTTTGAAGAAGGAAGGATATTTTCCTCAAGAATTCATTTCTAGTGTTTTATCAAAACCATTTTCCATCTAATATGACATTATTTCACATGTGTATTTTTCATTTATAATGTCTATATTATTTACTTGGTTTTACATTTCTTATGATGAAATGATATCCATTTGTTTTATACGGATTATGTTATGATGGGATGATGTTTATGAAACCCATTTGATTCTTTGGGTTATGGTGAATGATTTATGATTATGTTGTGGTACAAGTATGAATGATTTCATTATGAGATGGGTGAGACCTATATATCCCTCCAATGAATTGGGTAAAGATTTATATCTCATGAGATATACATGGATGGAATAATAAGTTAATCCAATTCAGTGTTACAGGACTGAAATGAGGAGTGAACTCGATTCAGAGAGGGACTTTATCCACTAAGATGGTCTTGGCAGTAATTCCTTGGCTACTATGGAAATTATATCATGTTCTTAATGGTTTGACACAATAAAATGTTTTATTCCCATGCAATTTTATCATGATTAAAGTTCCTTTATGACCTATGCCTTTCGTACTGCCAAGATTTATTTCACAACTTGAGATTTTGATGTGTAAACTTTATGTTCATGTTTTGAAGTTAAAATGTATATGGTTTGTTCTATTTTCTCCATGCTTACCATTACTGAGAATTTGAGCTCACCTTTTATATTTTTTATTTTCCCCAGGATATAAAAAAAGGGTTTAGGTAAGAAAAAAAGGGATGATCTTTATGGGAGATATTGAAGAACTTTCACCAAGATTAGAAGATTATTTTTCCGAGTTTCCAAAGATACTAAACTATTACAGTCCTTGTGTCTTTGTTTTTATTATGTATTAAGAATTTTGCAAACGTAATGTAATGTCTATGTACAACAAGATTTGGGTCTCTACAGTTCGACTGAGATGCCGTCTGTTGTGTCAGAACCCTTTTGACATGGAAGATCATCAATTTACTTCTTTTTGAGACTTCATGCAGGTTGAGATGCTACTGATGGACTAAGAAGAGGTTATCCCAAGCACACTACCTACAGAACCTTGCAACAGGCAAAGACCTGATGACTGCTAACTTTTCATTTCGGAGTGACTCGATGGCCATGATACGCGATGTGGAGGAGTACCTTAGTAGACCATGATGGGGGTGAGTGGTTCTGTTCGACCTGAAGGGCTACGTTGGGGAGAATCCGCGGTACGCGATGGAGAGGAGTACCTTAATAGACCGCGTTGTGGGGGGGGGGGTGCAACTCTTTGTGACATGACAAACCCACAATAAGCAATGGAGAGCAGTACTTCTGCAGTTCATTATTAGTGGGAAGTGCCTCTGTGTGACGCGACATACCCACTGTACTCGAGAGGAGGAGTTCTCCAGTAGATGAGGCATTCGACGTTGAGACTGGGGATGTTACTTGTTACTACCCATATAATAAACCATGGTGTGATCTGTCTTTACTTTTTTCTTGTGATTGTGGTTAAGATATGTGGTACATTACTTGTGTTGTATGTTAACTTCATGGTGTTACCCTGTTTAATTTCTTTTTGGAATTTAGGAGACCTTCTGTGTCTCGGGGTCTCTACTGAGTATCATTATACACACCCCTACAGAAGATTCACCTGCACCTTGTTGTGTCTTGTGATGATGATGTACAAAATTGATCGAGGCTGAGGGATCGAAGACTAGAATGTGCTCGAAGGTGGACATTCAGCGTGAAGTGATGGAGATGAGATGAGCATATGTGGAGTACTGTAGAGGCTTTCTGTACCTACCCTTCAGGTAGGATCCACGGTGTACAATATAAGATATTATTTTCACGTTGCAGTTGTTTTTTACTTTTCATTTGTACTTGTACTTTTCTAGTTGGAATTGTATTCCATCCCCTTTAATTTTAGTACACTTTCACTAAAACAGTTTACTTAAAAGTTGTTTTTTTGTGTTATCGGACCATGTGTTTGTACAGGTTTAAAAAAAACTCCATCATGTTTTTGGGAATATGCATTTCGGTGCTAGTCGCCAGCCCCTGGCCTAAAGATGGAGGGCTTGGGGTAGTCACGGCATGGGTCCCGGGAGACGGGTCATGACAATGTGGTATCAGAGCAGTTCGGTTCTATCGAAGAACTTAGAATCATCTGATTTCTATGTAGAAATAATGTTATGTTTTTTGACTGTGGTAGTTAGTTCGGGGAGTCTAGTGTTTGTGCGGTGGCCAATGTATCCATACACCAGGACCCTGGATTCTGATTTCTGACATAGCACACGAAAACAATAATTGTGTGTTTTTTGAAATGTCTTTCTTGTGTCTTCTTGAGTTATCTCACCAGGTATAGCTTTTTACCATGGAACACATATTTATTTTCAGGATGCATCCATGAAGACAACCTACTAGGTTCCCTAAGATAGTACGCGATGAGGGCCCACCGAGCAATGATGCCTCAGTGCAGGCCCCCCTTACGGCTTTGGCACCTTCGAGTGGTGTACCAGCAACACTACTGCCCATTGGGTATCTGTTTCCATCAGCCCCACTAGTAGAGGATGCACGCCGACTGAGGGAGTTTCACGATTTCTAGCGACAGAGGCCTCTGAGGTTCTGAGGTGAGACGGACCCGAAGGCAACTGAGGACTGGCTAGAGGTTGTCTCTAGAGTTTTTCGCTTAGTTGGGACAACTGCTGTTTTTATGTTAATTCTGGAAGCCAACCTTTTATAGGTAGCAACAAGGAGATGGTGGAGCCTAATTCTTTAAATACATAATGAGGTGACCATCATCAATGTGGAATTTGATGTAATTGTTAGGACAGAGTTTCTCTCGACAACTTTACTCTCTCTACGTATACAGGAGTTGGTGCACTTACAGTAGGGAAGCATGATAGTGGCCCAGTATTTGGAAAGGTTCATTGATCTATCTCGCTACTCCACCAACATGGTACAAGACCATTTCATCAAGGAACAGACCTTTAAGCTGAGTCTGCGATGGGATATTAGAGAACCGATAATATCCCTCAGCATTCCGACACAGGTTGGGGTGCTTGAGTGAGCACTTTTGGTGGTTAGATTCCTAGCTGAGCAGGCAACAACATCGAGAGCTACCACCAGATGATAGTCAGCTGAGTCATCTACACAAGTTATTAGGAAGATGAAACAGAGGTCTAAGAGGACTATACCGTCGGGTGGATGACCCATGGACATAGGGTCAGAGGTGCGAGGCTCACAAGGTAGAGGGAGACAGGTGAGGGGCACACGGTGTTACAAGTGTTGTGGGCAGGGTCATAGGGATCGTGACTATGGACCCACCATACCAACGACCAAAAAATGGTTGAGGGACCACTAAGGGAGAGGCAGTGGTTTGAGAGAGGAGGTCTGCATGGTGGTGAACGTGGCAGAGGAGCTGGCCATGCAATAGGCGGTGGGTGAAGTTTTGAGATTCTAGTGCCACCACCGCCAGGTGGTCCACCCCAACCACAAGGAGTAGGAGGACATGAATGAGATCATCTCCAGGTAGCTGAGGCCTATGAGAATAGCACTTCAGAGATAATTATAGGTACGATCAATGCATACTCCACCTTAGAAATAGTACATATAGACACAGGTTCCTGTCACTCTTTTATTGTCATGGACCTCATTCGGAGCTCAGATATTCCGATGTATCCATTGGCTCGATCCTTACAGCTAGAGACACCTACGTGAGCGGATTAGATGATTACACACTCATGTAGGTAGTGTGAGCTTACTCTAGGGGCAAGTACTTTTCTGGGAAATCCTAGTAGGGTGTCGAGGCCTTACGACGACATCTTGGGTATGGAATGGTTATGCACAGTCCATGCTAAGATTGACTTTATTAGGAGCAAAGTGCGGTGTATTCGCACGAACAGGAAGAGGTTTTCCTTCACCAATTTGAAGGTAACCTTTGTCGCCCTGGAAAGACTTACCAAGAGGAGGGTGGAGCCTATTACTCATCAGCTGGTAGGCCTTATCCTCGTAGTAGTTGATGTTGACAGTCCAAGTTATCCTACAGTGGTGGACTAGTATGCCGATGTCTTTCCTAATGATATTCTAGGACAACCTCCACACATAGGGGTAGACATTTAAATCGACCTGTACCCCAGGACCACACCGATAACTACACCAGAATATCAGATGGCTCCTATAGAGCATCATGAGTTATGTGTACAATTGAAGGACTTGTAGGGAAAGGGGTTCATAAGACCCAACGTTTCTCCAAGGGCATCCATGATTGTGTTCACCAAGAAGCCAGATTGGAGTTTGAGACTCTGTGTAGACTATCGACACCTGAACCAGGTGACTGTTAAGAAAAAGTATCCACTCCTAAGGATTGAAGAGCTTTTGATCAGCTGAAGAGAGCTCACTGGTTTGCGAAGATATACCTCCGATCAGTATATCATCAGCTTAGGATATGAGATGAGGATGTATAGAAGACAACCTTCAAATATAGGTATGGCCATTATTAGTTCTTGGTTATGCCTTTAGGCTTGACCAACACCCCAATAGAGTTCAAGCGAATCTATAACAGGATCACTCAGCCACTCCTCGGTCGCTTCGTGGTGGTTTTCATGAATGAAATATTGATTTACTTTGTGACAGAGGAGGATCATGTCTATCATCTACATATGGTTCTGGATACAATCCAAGAGCACCATCTTTATGGAAAAATCATGAATTGTATGTTTTTTATACAAGAGTTCCACTTTCTTAGACATGTTTTCTCATAGGATGGAGTTGCGGTGGATCCAGTAATGATCGAGGTTGTTCCAGCTTTGGAGCCACCCAAGAGCGTTATAGAGCAGCAGAGTTACCTGGGGTTGGCTCGGTACTACCGATGATTCATGCCTGACATTTCTAGAGATGTAGAACCCTTTTCATCTTTGACAAAGAAGGGGAAACCTTCCCTATGGACAAAGATATTCCAAAAGAGTTTCCAGGAGATGAGGCAGAGATTGAGGAGTGATACCATATTGAGGTTGTCAGAAGAGGGAGATGGGTATGTAGATTAGTCTGATGCACTAGGGACCGGGCTTGGATGTGTCCTGATGCAGGAGCGAGTAGTGATCCCTTATGCTTCATGACTGCTGAGGAATAATGAGCAGAACTACGCTACCCATGACCGGGAGTTAGCAATAGTTGTATTTTTTTTAAGATGGGGCAACATTACTTGATGGGAAAACATTTTACAGTCTAATCTGATCACAGGAGTCTCAGGTATATCTTCTCTTAGAAGGACCTAAACTTGAGATAGTGGAGATGGCTGGAGTTCCTTTAGGAAATTGAATTTGAGATATTCTATACTTCTAGGAAGTGGAACGGGGTTGTAGTTTCACTCAACATGAGGTCTAGTCTCCAGTTTCTGAGTGAGGCGACAGAGCAGCTAGAATCGTTGCAGATATCCTTCATAGATATAGATGGAGCAACATACCTCTAGTCTATGACATTCACACCCCCACTCTTTCAGAAAGTTGGGGAGGTGCGGATTGGGGACACTGATAGTGAGGCTCGACGTGCTCAGATATCCTCAGGGCAGGCACCTGATAGATTTTATGAAGGTGTGGAGCATGTCATCGTCTTTAGAAGACAAACCATGGTACCTGTGGTGCTACATGAGGAGGTGTTTTGGAGTTCCATATGTCCCCTCTGGTGGTACATCCTGGTGTGGTGAAGATGTACCAGGACTTTCGGCATCTGTACTGGTGGCGAAGGATGAAGAAGTCAGTGGGAGAGTTTGTTTCATGATGCCTCACTTGTCAGTATGTGAAGGCCAGGCATCAGGTTCTAGCAGGCATAGCTCAACCACTAGAGATTCCAGAGTGGATGTGGGATGGGATCTCCATGGAATTTGAGATAGGTATTCCATGTATGGACATGATTCCATAAGGGTGATCGTTGACCGACTCACCAAGTCGGCCCACATACTACCTATCCGAGAGTAGGGATCAGTAGAGGGATTTGAATTCCTCTATGTACAGAAGATCGTGTGACTTCATGGGGTGACATCGATGATCATATCTCCCCGTGAAACATGTTTTACATCCTGGTTATGGAAGGGATTGCAGGAGGTGTTCGGGACTCAGTTGCATTTAATCACCACCTTTCATCCATAGATGGATGGTCAGACGGAGCAGACCATTTAGATGCTTGAGGACAAACTTCAGGCATGCGTCTTATATTTATTCCATAGTGTGGATGATCACATTCCCTTGGTGGAGTTTGCATACTACAATAGTTATCACTCCACCATCGGATTGGAACTATTCGTGGCCATGTACGGCCAACCCCGCCGATCACCTCAATACTGGGCAGACCCAGGGGTCAGCACTTATAGGTCTAGAGTTGGTATGGGTACCACTAAAAGGTGCAGATCATCTAGGAGCGGATGAAGTATGCACAGAGCAGACTGAAGTCATATGCTGACTGAAGATGGATACTCATGGAGTTCTAGGAGGGAGAATATGTTTTCATCCGAGTATCTCCTCAACGAGGACTGATGATATTTGGCCGAGGTGGCAAGTTATCACCGAGCTTTATCAGGTCATTTTTATACTCTAGAGGATAGGTATGTAGTAGTTAGAGAGCGTGCACGACATCTTCCACATATCCCAGCTGAGGTGATACGTACACGACCCATATCATGTCATCGACCCCACCGAACTGGACTTAGACGATGGCGTGACATTTACAAGGCTTCCATTACAGAATGAGAATCGGAAAAAACTGGTCCTTCATGGGTGGTTTATAACTCTGGTGTGCGTTTTCTGCCAGCACGAGAACCTCCAGGAGAGCACATGGGAGCGGGAGGCTCAAATTTGTGCTCAGTACTCCCATTTGTTTCCTTAATCTATATTGTGGCCTATTGGTATGTAAATCCCTAAGGTGGGGATAATTTGAAGACCCAGTTTTTTCATGTATTTTTTTAATTATATGGAATTATTACGTTTCTGTGAAAATTAACGGTGCGTGACTTCGTGGCCCGGTGTGCCCGGAATGATTTTCTGAACATTCTTTCAGGTACATTAAGTAAACGATTTAGCATCATTTTCTAAATTTTGAATCATTTCTTATATTAGAAATTTGAGGGAAACGTTGAATTCGTAGTTCTGGGATTCACATAAGGGAGGAATTAATTTGACAGCAGTATGTCCATAGAAAATTTATGTTTTTTGACTTTTTTAAAATGGAATTAAATAAAATTATTTTTTATATTTTATTCCATAAACCTCCAACGGTCCAATTAAAGGGTGGGGTCAGCGGTGTGTCAATTCTTTAAATGGATTAACCAGCCAACCTTAAGTAATGATGACGTAGGGTAAATTAGGAAGGTTCGTAATTTTTTAGCCCCATTAACTCCCCTCTTCGTTACTTACTCTCCCCCTATCCTGTAAATATAGATATTGGGGGATGGGTATCCGAAAATATTCGCGAAGAAATGAAGTTCTCTTGGAGAGCCATAATGACGAGCCCTTAGAGGACAGATCTGACCCCATTATGAGGTGATGTGCATCCCCAAAAACCCAATTCAGAGTTTGACGTTCGAGCGGCTGCGATGACAGCTTGTTTTGGGAACGAAGAACAATGAGACTCCCTCAACCGTGAGTTCACTCCAATGTTACAAGGTAGGGGTTATTTTCATTTTTGCGTTTTTGATTCCCTCTTCCCCATTCATGAAATTATATGAAGAGCATGGGTCAACTGAATAACAGGTTGACCCACGATTCATTCATATTTGTGGTAGGTTATTTTGGGGAATCTTGTGTGGTGAATATTGTAGTTTAATTCAATTGTTATTAAACCCATAAACCCATCATGTATAGGAGATGACATGGAGGTCATGCGCCTAACAAATCTGGCCCCAACCCCCCCCCCCCCACTATCTTGAAACCCCTGTGCCACCTAGGAACACCGCAAAGACATCAACACACACCACAAGAGGATGTCTGTGGCTTGTTAGTCATGGAAAAAGGAGGACACGACCGGCCTGATGTCCGGCCACCAGAAGGAAGGTAGTGAAACCGCAATGCCATCGGGGAACCGAAGCCGCTATCAAAGTCGCAGCGGAGGACAACCCGCCTCTGTTGGGTTATGCAGTGACTGAGAGGCACCCACACTACGCCATCGCCTCACCAATCGAAAGGCATTTGGTCCATTCGAGTATCTAGGAGACTGAGGGGATACACTCCCCCTACACCGGACCAAACCAGGCCGCCTCCCTCACGTTGGGAAACCGCCCTCAGAGCGAGTCTCCGCACTTGGCCAAAGCCACCTCCCTCAAGCTGGGGCGCCTCCCTTGAGCTAGTTCATTGCCCTTAGAGCGTGCTACCACCCTCGGACCAGGCCGCCACCCTTGCTCCGGGCCACCACCCTCGGAGTCAAGTTTTCTCCCTCGGAGTGGGCCGACGCCCTCGGAGTGGACATCTGCCCTCGAGTTGGGTAGCTGCCCTCGAAACAGGCCCCTGCCCTGGGAGTTGGGCCACCGCCACCCGAGCAAGCCGCCGCCCCCGGACCAGGTCACTGTCCCATGTGGGTCAGACCTCCCCTTAACGAGCCAGCCTATTCATGTCGGGCCGCACTTATGGGCCGCCCCTCTTGCGTGCTAGACCAAACATCGGCCGAGTGGGCTGAGTTCACCTCGGCCCAATGGGTCGATTCCATCTCGGCCTTACCTAGACTAGGTCGGGCATGGTCAGACTGGACCCGGGCCCACCCAGGCCCAAAAACACTCATAAAGGTTTATATTGAGGACTGAAAGACAATTTGATGAACTATCTACAGCATTGGGACCCTTAGAGAAAGAAGTTCCTTTTTCCTTACTCCATTAGTGTTTCAGAGAAACTTGGTTTTCGGCTGGGTTGGATCGCACCTGAATCCAACCGGGCCCTTGGAAATTAAATGACAATAAAGCATAGACCGGGCATCCGGCTGACATGTAATCTATTATGTTGGAACCCCTATGACATGTCAGATCATTTTGTTACTTATTTGGGAGAGTTTGTGCGGGTTGAGATACGACAGATGGCTTGGGGAGCGGTTCTCCCAAGCACACTACGTACTGATCCCTGTGACTGGATGAGACCTAATGACTGTTGACTTTTTGACTTGGAGTTACTCAAAGGCTATGGTACACAATGGGGAGGAGTACCTTAATAAACCACGATGGGGGTGGGTGGTTCTATGTGACCTGGCTGGCCACGATGGGGAGCAGTCGTTGTACGAAATGGAGAGGAGTACCTTAAAGGACCATGTTGAGGGGGGGGGGATGATTCTATGTGACCCAGAAGACCCACAATACGTGATGGGAAGTAGTACATCAGTAGTTCAACATTAGTGGGAAGCGCCTCTGTGTGATGTGGTAGGCCCACGATACTCGATTGAGGAGGAGTTCCTTATAAGTCGATGTGTTCGACATTGTGACTGGGGATGTTACTTGTTACTACCCCTAGAATAAATCCTGGTGTGAGCTGTCTTTATATTTTACATTTGATTGATGTTATGATATGTGGTACATTACCTATGTGGTAATTACCTTTGTGGTGTTACCCTTTGTTTTTTCTTTGTGGAATTCTAGGAGACCTTCGGGGTCTTAGGGTCCTTACTGAGTATTGTTATACTCACCCCTGCACGGGCTTCACCCACACCTTATTGTGTCATGTGTATATGACGTAAAAAAATGATCAAGGATGAGGGATCCAGGACTGTATGGTTCTCAAATGTGGACATTCGGCATGAAATTACGCAGAGGAGACAAGCTGATGTAGTGTATTTTGGAGTCGATCTGTACTCACCCTTCATGTACGATCCACAGTGGACAATCCAAGACATGTTTTTCACCTTTGAATTTTTTTTACTTTTTAGGTGTACTTGTACATTTCTATTTGGGCTTGAATTCCTTCCCCTTTAATTTTAGTACACTTTTACTACTCCTGTTTACTTCACAGTTGCATCTAGTTTTGTTCTCGGACTGTTTTTTATACAGGATTAAATTCAATACCTTCCTGTTTTAGGGAATACGCCTTTCAGTGCTAGTCGCTAGCCCCTAAAATATGGAAGGAGGGCTTGGGGTAGTCATGACATGATCCTCGAGGGATGGGTAGTGACATCAATAATGTTGGATAGTCCATGTACATACTTCCTTAACTATGACACGTGGAAAAGGTCATGTACACTGTCAAGCTATGGGGGTAGATCTAAGTGGTATTACACTCCAATATCTCTACGCAGTATTTGGAAGAGGCAAATAAATATCATTTCTATTTTGTCACCATAGATAAATGACCATAATCCACGTCGAGCTGAAATCCACAAGAAAACATGGTATCCTTCTTCAAATACCAATGTCCTCCATAGTTTGTTCGCATAAGACTTCCAATAGCTCTATGTGATCTTCATCTAGTCTAGGATGACATACCCCTTCACGGTAGTTTCATAAACCATTATTGGGCCCATGAGTTCCAACTCTCATAGAGTTTTCTAGGAATGTGGTGACCTATCAGTTATCCCATATAATGCCTCATATAGCGCTATACCAATGGTGAAATTTTTTCTTTTGTTGTACACAATATCCTCCAGCAGTTGGTGATCCTCCCAACTATAATGTTATGATTAAGAATAACTATTTCCCAAATGCATCCTCTAATCCCCTGAACAACCAGGATGTGAAGCAAGCATCACATATGGACATGATCGTCTATGTATCTCCATATATTATGACTATATTTAAATTTTAGAGGCATCCCATGCTCTATAATGAACTATTCTCATTAATTATAATGAATTGGTCTAACCTGGTGATTCGATATATGATCACCTAGACAAAATCTTGTCCCATGGACATACATATAAATCCCATCACAAAGTCTATAGATATCACATCCCATATCCACTATGGCACCTCAATGGGTTGAGATAAACCCATTAGAACATAGATCTATGCCTTTACTTACTAACAAGTAAGGCATCTAGAGACAAACATCACAACACCCTTATTTATCTATGGACACCAAAACTAACCTCATAGGTCATCATACATGTTTTCCAAAACTCGATGTACCACCAAAGGATATATATGAAACAATCATAGAACCTCCTCCAAAAATGTAACTGGCACTATGGTGGGTCCTCTTAAAAATAGTGTGTTCGTAAACATTAGAAAATGAATCAGGAGCTTGTCCATTGGACATATGAGTATGTAGGGTACCACAATTGAGATCCCTATATTGGGACTCCCTAAATCAGTGAAATGGTACAAGGGTATTAAGCATCTAATAAAGGTAGGATGTAACATCTATATCTCTAAAAGATAACTACAATGTGGAAAACTTCTCTGATTCCACTTTCAGAAAATGTGAACAAGTTGTCATGATGAGTTCATCTGCCACCATGCTCACCTTCCCAATATAATAGGCAATTTTGAAGTCTTAGATCTGAAGTAACTCTATCAATCGATTCTATCAAAAGTAATGATATTTCTTAGAGTAGATATAATTTACACTCTTTTGATCAGAATACATGATTACCTACTCCCCCATCCGGTAATGCTGCTACATCATTAATGTTAAGAAGACCACTTCTAAATCATGATTGTGGGTCACATAGTTATTCTCATGTGATCTCATCTTACATGAACCATTGGAAATCACCACCCACCATAGTATCAGAACACAAACAATATTAGTTTATAATGAATCAAATCACACTATAAAAATGACACCCACCTATGGGAATCTAAAAATGGGAGCACACATCAAAATCTGCCTCAACTACTAAAACTCTTTCGAGAACCTCTATACCCACATGAAAAACAGCCCTTCAGATTAAAAGTATGGGTGATGATATCCTAGATAAACCAGGTATGAATCTCTATTACTATACTTCTATCCCAATGGATATTTGCACCTCCATCATGCTCTTGAGTGGACCCCATGATGACACTTCCTCAACTATAGACAGGTCAACTTCCACTCCATCTACTAAGATAATGATTCTTATAAATTGGACTACCTATATCATGAATTGAAACCTCATGATATTTATATTAAGCTAGTTCCCTTAGATTTTTTCATTCTCCATCCAAAAGTGTATTGCATTGTCCTTCATAAGCACTGAGTATACAAGGATATCATCGATGAAGAGTAGCATGAATTTATTAATGGAATGTTGAATGGTTCGCTTCATGAGAACCATGAAAACTACCATAGAGTTCATCATAACATAAGGAATAACCATATAATCATAGTGAATGTATCAAAATCTAAATTTTGTCTTTGGTATATACTCATCCAATACACACTATAGGTGGTAACCTTAAATGAGGTCAACTATCGAGAACCATTTTTCCACTCTCAACTAATCAAATTGTTCAGAAATCCTTTATAATGGATAATTTTTATTGACAGTCACTGAGTTCAAGCACCATTAGTCCACACGTAACCTCAAGATACAATATGAATTATTGGTAAACATAACAGGGCTTCCTATGGTGAAACACTGTGTTTAACAAAACCCTTCTAAAAAATCCCTCCAACTTCACTATCATGTCAGGGTGCTCATCCAGAGCAATCTGATTTGATGTAGCAGGTATTGGTGTCATCCCATGGTGTAGATCAATGAAAAAATATATATCCTATCCAGGAGGTAAACCTCGAATATCATCAGGTAATGTTTATACATATTCATCCACCAATACAAGAAATTGGGAACTCATAACATCCACTACATGATGGATTAGGATAGAAAAATGTGGGGTAATCACCTGCACCCTTCTATTCATGGGACCATCATGTACTACCAAGGATTCATTTTCACTGACAAAGGAACACATGGTTCTATAACTACGTTCACACAACATCATTGTACTGAAATATTCAATTTTTGTATTAACTGTAGATAATAATTTCTTACCATGAATGATGTCATAAGGCTGCTACAATTATACAAGGATATTACAATATAAATTTTCATCTCTAAAGGACATGACACACTACCTGAACAAGTATATGATAACTGAGAATTCTCTAGTAGGAGTCACCAAATATAATGGTTTAGGTAAGGGCTCAAATGGAATCTCTATGTCTCAAACAACGTATGTAGAAATAAAATAATTAAAAGAACATATGTCTCTCAGTATTGTAGATAAGGTATAAAATATAGAGACCCTACCTAGAATTATTCTAGCAGCAACAAGGTCTTATGATTTGACCTACTACAGATATCCCCACCTTTTCCTCTAACTCTTAGAGCATGGTGTGGACATCCTGGTGGTGGTGATTTTAATAGTTCAAAACCTCTACCACCTACTAATGCTCTCCAATCTCCTCTAGCACATCTACCACCCTGCAAGAACTATATTGTACTTACACTTAAAATACCCTATTAGGCCATCCACAATTTCCATTTTAGCTATAATGTGATTCTACCAAACTCATGCATGATTTTCAAATCTATCACATGAGTAAAACTATCTCTCTTAAGGAATTCTGGAACAATTCAGATATGCATGAACCATAGGAAATCTATTATGGGATGTCATTATAATGTTTTTAACATGTACATGTCCCTGGGACTGACATAAGATCTATTCTACTGAGAACTCTACCCCTATATGACTACCACAAGATACCACTAGCTATATATACTCTACCAAGAAACTCTCATCCACAAAAAGATGCTCTATCACCAAAGAATAAGTAGTAATTCAAAGACAGATATAACATGGTCGGATGTCTCTATAAAGACCTAACTCAAAATTTTTAGCCAGTGAGAACTTTTGAAAATACAAATCCATCGAGTACCTAGAGGTGATGGTAGAACTCGATGAATACTCAGATATTCTCATGATAGCTTACAAGAGCTTTAGAAGCTCCTATATACGTACATCCCTCAGTAAAGATAGATATTACTCTTCTATGAAGTGATTATCATTCTCTAACCATGTTTTATTCACATCATCATATGTAAAGGTAACTAAACCCCACCATCTCCAGGTTGAGCCGTGATGATAGATCACCTCAAGAACCACTATCTATTATTCTGGTGTCTTGACCAGATGAAAAACTCATGTCACCACCTCAATCTAGTCCTTTGATGCCACTGGGTCAGTCTCATCTCAGAACCTAAGTGGTATCTATATATGGAACTCATGAATCATGCTCATCTTACATACCCCATCCACTGCTATTGTGGTTTCCAAATGCTTCCACACATGTGTCGGTCTAACTAATGAACCACCTATAGGTAGCACCTTAGGAACTAGTACCTTTAAAGAATCCTCCTAAATAAGTAGATCACTCTACTGATCTTGATTTTGAGTCCTAGATGAAACAGACTGTGGAGGAATCTAGAAAGTAAAAAAGATTTACTATGGTTAATGAGTATATATACAGATATGACTCATGATAGACATGTAAAACTCAACCCATTCCTATATAATGCATGTTCCATTATTTTCCTTGAAACCAGTTATCTAATGTAACGAGTCGAAAATTAGTTGATAAGAGTCCTCATTTATGGATACATCAACCATTTCCCCAAAACTGGAGTCCTTATCATGAAAATCAAACTCGAAACCCTTTACACGGTTTCCCAAAAAAAACTCATAGACTCTCCTTCCTAAGATAGAACTGACCCCACTGATACCATTCTATTAAGACCCAACCCAATGGGTTATGTGTTGAAACTACCCAAGAGTTCCACCAATAATATAATCACTATTGACTAAAATTGATTAGTCATATAATTGACAAGTGATCTATTATCCTACGATTACATACACATGCAGACACCTCCAAGTCTATACAATGCTAAAATGTAAATAAAAAACTCAACAATCATCCAGGAATACATATAAATACATCCACTAGGGTATGATAAGTGGTAAAGAAAAGTAAATAGTTCTAAATACAATCCCAACAAGTAAATTCTAAAACATGTTCAATATGTAATTGAATTGACTCCAATTTGAATACCTCAACAACACATCTTAGTATGTTCAATCTTACTAAGCACTGAATGGTCATGAACAATTAAAATTTTTTTTGGAATGTTAGAAGTCTATATAAGATATGAAATGTGTAGGAAAATCTCTAGTAGGGGTGAGTATAATAATTCCCAATAGACACCCCAAACAAAAAATCATACAATAAAAGATAATATATTCATGTCAACACATGTATTTTTCTACAATATATATTACATGAATATCCAAATATAAACAAAAAAGAAACATTGTCTACTAAAAAATAAAAAAACAATGTATACCAAACTAGGATTCTATCTTTAGGAATCCATATATCATCCATCTAGGAGAACACTTTCCTACATCTAACAGGACTGATGAACACTTATGAAATACTATACATAGACTAGGATGACTCCCAATGACATTGAGAAATTACAAAAAAAACTCAATATGGAATAAATCATTAAATTGAAGATTTAATCGTAAGTACTGTTGGACATGATTATAATAAGAACTCAACCTAGCACCAGAATATGAATAGAGGATCTTAGTTTGAGCATCATAGAAGGATTTCAACGACTCTTCCCACTAAGTCCTACTTAATGTATCATTGTCCAAGGAGTTGGATATGATACCATACTAACATTCTAGGAATGTATAATGGTAACACACCTGAGATAAACCTGCCCAAGTCAATAATGTTAAGAGCCTCATGATATGTGCAAAACAGTATACGATTTGTTGTCAGGATCACATGTTGTTTCCCAAGACCCATGGGTCCTACCCATGTAAATGACCCGTGTAATCATGTCGTGTCCTTACATAAGCACACAAAGTGTTATATTCCTGTTAACTATACCCATGTAACAGTACCTAGCTCATCCAATGTACATTGTTCTGACCAAGTCCTTGTGTGTGTGTACATCACATATAGGATGACCATGAACTCCACCTCATGCCTTTGTAACTCCAACATACACACCAAGTATCGAGGTAGGGACCACATTCCATGTGATAGGGTTCACATGCGGTGTGACATATAAGTTCCTTTCAAACCCCAATCACCACTCAAACGGGTTCCACATGTCTTATAGGTCTGGTTTAAATACAGTGTAGTGCTTGATTTTCCAAAAATTTGGATTTATGATTTGGTTATCTCCTCTATTTCTTTAGCCTCTGATCCAACCATTCCATGCTATAAAACTCAAGGAACCCAAACATCCAATAATTTACCTTTATAAAAAACAAGTTTTTCCATAAAATCCATTCATGAAATGTAATCATTATCATTCTTCATTATTCTCTAAATAACCTGGAGGAAAGTGAAATCAGGTATCCAACGTCATCTGATTTATCACTGATTCCACTTTCGAAAAACATTCATTCGGTTCCGATCATGGATCTATGATATCATATCATTGTGAAGAGAAAATCTTGCGCAATGATCAATTGATAGGGATATGTCGAATAGTGGGCCAAACAAGGAATGGCCATGATGAATGAAGAATTGGGGGAGAGAATTATAAGAACAAAATAGAGTAATGAAACTCAATTGATGTTTGTGTTGATATTTATTCATTGTCATTAAAATGAAAATTGAATATTAATAATTTAATCATCAATAAAATTATCTCAGAACCTGATTAATCTATCGAATCCCACAATAAATCGATCCATGAATCAATTTATTCATCGATTGATTCACATTCATAGTATATATGAATATTGTGGAAGAAAACAAACCAAAAAACCTCCCTAATTCGATCATGAACCATCACTAAGGAAGAATGATGCAGTTCTATTTTCATTAATTACATCCATCAATTCTACTACGCATTGATCGTCTATCCAGGTTTTAGCCTTCATTCTATAATGATATCTCTTAAAATGGCCCAAATAGCTTTTTTTGAATCGTTGGGTGAGGAAGAAAAGCCAAAAATTCTACCATAAGCATATACTTTTTAATAAACCAAACTAAGTTACTACATCACTGCACCAAATTAATTTATTTATTTTATTCTTGTGACAAATTTTCTACAAACAACCCATTCCGACTAAGGTAATGTCATGCATATCATGAAACTCAAAATCTAATTTCAATGGTGCCCACATATATCAGATCCAAGTATAAATTCAGAATCTATTCCACTTCTTTAAGGGAAACTGCATGTGTGTGCTATTAAATATATTTAATATATTTGAAAACATTATTCTGGGAACACAATCCCACATAATCACATGTTCTCTCAAAGAATGGTCTCAAAAATAACCCATACAATATCAATAATAATACATAGAAAATATAAGTCACTAGAAATAAAAAAATTAAATTGATTTTAGAAATTTGATCTATAGATAATTATTCGAAATATGAAATCCAATTAAATAAATAATAATATGGTGTGTGTTTCTGAAATAAATTTTAATACAAAAATAGGTAATGTGCGAGACCTCCTACAATGGCCCTAAGGCCTTCATTTTTAAATGATTTTTGATAATCCACATCTCAAGGGGTGAGGTGGAACCCTTACAAGGCCCATATGCATAAGAATTATATGGCCTGCAGGCCTTAGAGGAATTCATTTCTCGTTGGTTTCAAACATTACATACAACCCAAACTAAATACTTGGAACTGCTCCTCCCCAGCATCTTCATCATGAAATTATCTCTCCACCTTCACATGGCTATTCAAATAGGATTTCCTGTGCATGTGTAGGCTTGTCCCGATGGAAAGTGATATACCCTTTAATTCTTGTAATCTGTTTACCTTCTACTATGGGGAAAGCTCCTTGCTCCTCCTCCTTCTGAAGCTTGTTCCTTGTAGGTTGTCTGGTTTTCATCTGCACTTTAAGGTGGACCGAAGGCCTTGAGGTGGCCCGAAGGCCTTACTAACCCGAAGGCCTGGGTGTCCCGAAGGCCTTAAAAGACTTGGTGACCAAATCGGTGTCCTGAAGGCCCAAATGGTGGCATATTCCCGACTGCTACAGTGCCAAACAGTGGCCGCTACTATACCTGCAACATTTCAGCACAGTTCCTGCTACAATACCTGTTACAGTGCCTACTACAGTGCTGCTACAGTGCTATTATATTGCTGATACAGTACCCTTGAAATTATCCCTCACCTGGATTTGATCCCTAGTCTCTTGGATGCACTTAAGGAGTCCACACAAACTGGGCTGAGGCTCATGTGCTGGTAATGTGCGAGACCTAGTTGCAACCTTAATCATTATAATTAATTTTAACTATTTTAGGTAATTATTATTGTCAAAATTGAATAAAAAATTATTAGATAATATAAATTTTCTTATTTAAAATATGGATTCAATTTTATAAATTCAACTAAAATAATTTTCATAATTTAATTTATATGAAATGTTAATGATGTTACAAGAATGCAGGATTATAATGTCTAAAATGTTCAAAATAATACAATGTTTTTACATGAAAATTAAAAATTAATAATATTCTAATGATGTAAATTTGAGTAACTGACATAATATTTAAAAAATATCACTTTATAAAACATTAATATTATAATTTATCATGATAAATATTTTAAATGAAGATGTAATTTTTAATTAAATTAAATTATTTTTCACTATTAATTGAAAAATTAAATTTTTATAAAATGACCAAACAATTCACCATAAAATAATATTTAAATTATATTTAAAAAAGTGATGTTCAATAATGAAAATAATATATCATAATGTAGTAAAATTAAATTTTCATCTATGTGCACAAATTCATACTAATCCATTTTTAGTAGAAATATAGTTTTTTTTTAAAAAAAAATCTTTTCCTTTTAAACAAATATTATTCAATTACAAACAAGTAAATGTATAATAAATCTAGGAAAACAATATTATATCATCATTTATTTAGTAATATTCAAAATCAAAAATTTAATTGCTATGTTATTTCTATTATATTAAATAATAATATTTTAATAATATTTCACATTTTGTTTAAAATCAGTGTATTGTGTAATGAAAGTCAAACATAGTGTTGCATATAATAGAATCTAACTCATAATTTAATTTAATTAATGATATTTAATAGATTTAATTTATTTCAATATATATATATATATTAGAAATTAAATGGGATATTTGTTTTCTTCTATGCTTATTGATTTGTTTCATTCACTCTATCAAGTATAATGTTATTCGTTTATAAATTTTTAGTGTCACAATTATGAACTTCTAGGAAACCAAAATACTTTTATAAATAACATCAGGGAATATTTACAAAGTAAAAATTTATATCGTATATATAAACCATAAGAAGTTTTTTTTTTGATGATCAAAAGAAACCCCTTTAGCATTGTATCATTTTGGTTTCCACTGAAGACAAATTACTAAAATCAGTGGTGACTTTATCCCTTTTTAATGTTGATATAAGTAATATTTGAATCATTCCCTTGTAATATTCTTTATTTTACATAACTTTATATCATTCTATTCAATCTGAAGTATATTATGTATTCCCTTTTCTTCAAAATATCCCACTAGAACATCACTTTTAATAATTTATAGACATGTCTAGTTCCCATGTGGGAGGATAATATTTAGTTCTCTGTATCTCATAATCTCATATATTTTATCATTATCTCTAATAGAATATATATTCAGGAGCTAAATAAATAAAATTCATCTTTTTTAATAAAAAAATCTATAAATTGTTTCTTTCATAATAGTTTCACGTTATTTTGTATCTCAATATATTTCTACTAAAAATTCTTCATTGTCTCTATGGTAAATTATTTTGAAAAAATTTGAAAAAAGTATGATATTATCCTTCCCTTTAGAACTCCATGGTCCATTTGTAGAATGACGATAATAATTATGTCATTTTCAATATTCATCGCAAATATTATTGTAGAATATTTCCTATATTGAGAATATACCACTTTTTTCTTTTTACATTGCTGTTAAAGGAATGAGTATTCTGGGTCCTTGAGAAAGTCTAACTATATTTCATGATTATTTTTTGTTTCTTCTAACTAAAAACCTAATACAGTTCATTATTTTCAATATATATTTCATACGTGTCCTCATAGATATAATATTTCTGAATTATTAGTATGAATATTTCTATACCCAAAGTTAGAATAATCCTTAGATATTATATTTCATAACCCTTATACTGTTAAGAGTAACATGCCATAAGTTTATCATTTCCAATTACTAAAAAACTAGTGATCTTATTTATGTAATCACTACGTAAAGATAAATATGATGTAATTTATTGTTGTGTTTTTAGAGTTAAAATGATTATATATTCTTCAAATCCATAAATATATCTTATCATTCATCAGTTAACCTATCATTACTCTTTTCTATATTATCATGTTTAATTTACCATGAAATAATTAATTTTGTTTCATAATCTAAAATACATAGATAAAAAATGAAATATATAGATCTACATTTTAGTAACTTCCCTATTCCATTTCCATATTCCCTTTTTCATTGAAAAGTCAATATATACGTACTTGTGATGACATTCCAATTTAATCTGAATTTCTCTATATAGAAATTACTTTTAATATATTTTACCCACAACATATCCTTCCCCATATTATATATTTTTATATTCAAGTACAAATTATGATATTCTTTTATATTAGTGTTTTTGAGAATTTCATCTATAGAGGCCATATCAATTTTTTTGGTAATATCTTATAAATATATTCATCAGGTAAATGAATATTTCAAGATAATTAGTGGTTCTAAATTGATTTAATATGAAATCATAGTTTCAACACATTATGTGAAAGAGGGCCGTTTGGATAACCTCATTTTCCACCACTAGTTGAGGCTAATATAATCGAAGTTGTACATATATAATCTAATGATGTCTAAATAGTGTATTATATAATTTAATAGTCTATGTATATGATTAATGTTCTATTTCATGATCATATCTTCTTGATGATAAAAATATAGATATTTGTTAATCCACCCATATTATTACAAATGAAAACTAGGGAACCATACAGAGAAGTAATTTGGTTTAATAATCTATTTGTAAATTACTTCTATAATTTCATCACTAACTCATCTAATATGAATTTTTGAATTATATAATAACCCTTTGATATGGATAGATATCCATGTATAAGTTATGTAGATAACCCAATCACCCAATTAGAATATTCACAATGATTCTCATTGGTGAATAAACTACATTATTCGGTCATAATATTAAATCTTTAAATGATGATTGAATACATTATCTAAATAATTTGAGAAAGATGTAAATACTCATAATATAATTATATCCATAATTTAAAAAATGGTTATTAAACATTCACCTTTTAGTTTTATAATATGGGATAATATTTTCTGATAAGAGAGTTGATTTCATTCTCTTGATAGTTGGTATTGGGACTATATAAAGGTAACATATACATGCACATCATATCACTGAATATTATAAATGGGACTATAATAGTTTTTTGGATGTTCCATAAAAAATATTTAATTTTTGAAATAGTAATACATATGGGGTGTAATGATTGTACCACTTAGTCCATTTGAAACTCCAAGTTTTGTGGGGGTGTTTTAATATTTCTATTGAATAGACATGATATATAATAATTTTTAGGATCAAAATAAAATTGATAATTAATTATAATTTAATTTTAAATAAATTTAATTATCAAAAAATATATTTCATGATCGACCATAGTAGTACTATTTATGTACATTCATCCCTGTTCTTATAACCAAAGAGTTTATTTTGATTATTCATCCTCAACAAACTATGAAATAGTGTATGGTCCATAAATTTTAATGAGATGTCCTGAGACTATGTATATGTTATTTGTTTCCTTGGGTTAGGTATGTATTTGATAGTATTTATCATGGGATGTTTTTTGTGAAATTGGAGAATTTTTTAATGAAGTGGGGCACTGCATTGTTTGAAATTAGTTTTCCCAAACCATGAGACCATGTTAGAAAACCACGTGGACCAAAATATATTGCATCCCCTTCATTGGTTTATGTTTTTTCAAACCATGTGACACCCTTATGTGAGGTTCCTAATTTGAATCGTGGTTTGGGGAGATAGTGTACCTCGTATAAGAAACCATGCATGTGGAAAATTAAACCCCAAAAAACTAATAAAAAATCTTGAACCACCATTTTTTATCTCAAAACACATGAGATCGACCTAAAAATAATTTCATTCATTTTTTGTGTCACTTGTATGGATTCCAACAAATTACATAATTTGATCTTTATTAATCAAAGATCAGATTGATCATCTTCACCACCTCTAGGATAAGAATATTATCATGATTGTTGTCTACTCTTTCTCCCATCCTTCTCTCATATTCTGAAGGGATGTTTTTCTTGAGTTGGTTATAGTTCTAGATATAGTTCTTCGATAGTTATAATGAATTTCATATTGGATCCTTGTTTTGGATCTATATCAGATTCATCATCATGATATTGTTTATTATATATTAATTGGGGATTTCTTTTAGTGACTGTTCATTATCAATATTGAGTAAGTTAGTCTATGTTCAATTTATATAGTCTTCAATTCCATTTCAATTTATGTATTGTGAAATTTTAATTTTCATGTTTGAAATTTGAATATAGAATTGAATTAATTAATTGATTAATAATTTGATGGATTCACAGAATTGATTAATTAATTTTCCATGTGATTGCGAAAGGAGTTGAATATATGAAAAGTGAATGTTGGTAATTGAGACAATAAAATTGTAGAATTGGATTAATTAATTGGTAATCTAATTAATGTAATGTTTTAATTGTGGAATTCATTGGAAATTGGGTTCATGTGATTGGTCAATTTAGGTGATAATGAGTTAAATGAAAATGGAACTAAGGAGATGGTTCAGTGTACAATAATTGTATAATAGTATATGTGATTCAAATATAGTATAATGGTTTAATGATGAATTATCCATATTGTCACGAACCAAATCTGGTATCCACCAAACTGTGCCCCAAACCCATCCCGTGACAAGGCCCGAAGGGCGTTCTAGATCCCCAAGGGTTGGAAAAAGTGTCTGGGTATCATATAATGAGAATTGGGAACAATTTACCCGATTTTATAAACATTTAACAACAAACTAACTCAGTAAAACAAATCAGTATTTTTCAACTAAAACCGTCTTTTTTAAAACATTAAAACTGAATTAGCTAAGTTAAAACTGTTTTTAAAGACCATTACAATGGTAAAAAACCAATTAATGATAGCCCAAGACCCTCCACATGGAAATAATTACCTCTTTAAAGCCATCCCCACAATACTTCACCACCAAGGACCTGCTAGAAACCCGAACCACGAGCACTAAAAACTATAACCAACCTGCGACAAAAAAAATAACCAAGTATACATAAACCCAATGGTGTATGTAGGGTGTGATCCAATGCCCAGTAGGATACCACCACAAATAGATTCCATGTGATAAACATTCTATGATGAAAATCATGCAAGTTTTCATAAACATGAAATGCTAGTTACAAATTCTAAAAGATGCTACTAAAAAATTAAAACAGTTTTCAAGTGGCATATCATTTAGAATCAAAACTTTTAAAAATAATGTAAACACTAATTAATTTTCCATCCAACCATAATTTATTCTTTTGGTAAGCACAAAGTAACTAATGAGCACTAGCAATAGGAAATAACCCCAAGTCAATAGCTCGTTGTGGGTCCTAGGTACCTCGTGACTCGGTGAGAGTAACCAATACAAATATCTGTTCTCATGCATGAGGCACTAGTAGAGAACATACCCATAACCTAGTGGTCCCCAATCATCATAATCATAGTTTAGTTAGAGTTTTAAGCGTCAATCTTGCTAAGTGAATCAAAGGGAAAACCCCACGGATTCACTAGCATACTAGTACACATCCACCCACCAAGATAATTGGTTTTTCCTTTTGTTCTAAAACATGTTCAAAAAGTCAAGAAACATACTTTTCACATGAAAATATCATTTCCACATCACAAATTCACCAAAAGGCCAACATTTATACCAAAAAAGTCAAAAAATTCAACTTTTCATTCAAATTGATTTTGAAATCCATGTCACACCAAAATAGCCCAAAACACATTCACATTTCATTAACACTTACAAAAAACTATTAAACAATTTTATAAAAAATTTACAAAATCATAAAAATCACATAACATCCCACACAAAAATTTCACATTATACCCTTTTACCATCAAAATCTTTTTGTCACTAAACATACACAAAACAGTCCACAAACAAGTTTTTCCCCAAAATCACAATTTAATAAAACATTTCCGAAATTTACAAAACATTCTAAAAATATTTTACATCTTAAAACATCACTTAACATTTCAAAAACCCATATTAGGTGAACAAACACACCAAAAAGTACATATTCTTCCTTTTCCCACTTTGTTTAACCAACTAAAACATTTACAATTTTCATAAAAAGAACCCAAGTTGTGTAACTATGTATTTCACACAAAACCCATTTCAAAACACTCTTTTAAGACCAAAACCATACCAATTCCTATACAAAACATAATTGGAATCCCAGGGGAAATTTATTAAACCACTTTCATGTTTTATAAAATCACCTTCAATAATACCTCAAAAGATACAAATGAAAACACACATTTTCATGAAATGCTTCCATGAAGTATAATAATGTTTTACACATCAAACCATTTCAAAATCCATTTTTTAGGCCCACATGACACTAATACATTACCAAACCATAATTGGAAGTCCAGAATAGATTTATTAAACCAATTACATAAGTTATAAAATTAACCATAATAATACCACCTGAGTTACACATGAAAACCCCCAATTTCAAGTTAAAAAGAAACTATAAAATTAAAAACTTATCCAAATCAATCATAAAAAGTTTTCTCACAACACCCAAAATTTGATAAATAAAAAATTTAATAAATATATAATGATAACTAATCAATAATTTATTACACATGGAACCACCTACCGAAAGTGTCTAATCCCTCAAAACATGGTGAAAAACATCAACTGCACCACCGCCGCAACACAAGGAAGATAAATCCAGCCCTAGACCACAATATTTGATCCAAAATACACAAAATAAAACCCTATGTTATAACCCTAACTTCTATAAATTCTATAAAATCATGAAATATGGAGGAAACCCTAAGGAGAAGGATGGAATTGAAAAGAGAAACACTTACCCAAAACAATCTTGAAAAAAAACAACCCAAAATCCCCTGGTATCTGAATTTCAAAATAGATAAACATTTAAAGGAGGATATAAAAAGGATTATAAGATCATTTAGGAACTATAATATGGGGAAAATAGTAAATATAGAGGGTGTTATGAAAGGATCAATTTACCTCTTCAAATCTGGACGATTTGTGAAATCCAGAGCAGCGTCGCCCAATTTCGTGATTCTATTGAGATTCAAATTGGGGGAGGAGGGAATGGGGGCACACCTTAGATAAGTGGGATCAGGGGAAGTTGTAATCACTGAATAAACTTAAAAATTTAATGAGTAATAGAAAAATAAAAAAAAAATATTTTTAATGCAGGAAATGGGCTTTCAGGCAGGCCCAATCCCTTAAATAAAAACTCAAATCCACCATGATTATAGATTTCTAAATTGTAAAAATTAATTTGGTGGTGTTTATAGGTCAGAGGATTTCATGTAGGAATTGTAATGGATGAAAATTGTTGAAAATGAAAGACTTATAAAGGAATCAAAATTTATTTTTAAATCTGGAATTGGGCTCACAGTTTGGCCCAATTCATGAAACTCATCCATTCCTCCATAAAAGATTGGGAAACCCCCAAAACAAAGCATGAATGGAAATTAAATTACATTTAACTATAATATAATTCATTTATGTGACACATATTTTTCCATGTAATTTTTGTATTTAAACATGATTTTTTTTCTAATTATATTGGTACACAATAATGTGAATAATTGATAAAATGGGGTTATTGTTGATTGATATAGATTGATGTTATATAGATGACATATGTTTTGTGGATTGATATATTAGAGTCTATAGTGGAAAAAAACTAGAAATCCCTTATCTATTGTAATGGTTTTGTCACATTATCATATAATACAAGTAAATCACGCCCCAAAAGACCGAATAGTTTAATAGTCTTGGTAAACTAGATACTAACATTAGTATGGTATTACAAATGAATGCAAAAATTAAAAAATAAGTTGTTTGATGATAAAAAAATAATTCTATATAACATATCATTTCATATCATTTATAGAACACTTCAAGGAATCCTGTTGAATGGAATAAAATATTTTTGAGCTCAAATTATATTTAAGAGTAATGTAAAAAGGATACAATAATGAATCAATGACCATAGTCAATATGGAAAGGTAATAACTAATCATATAGTCGATATAATAAATTTATTGAGTGGTATGTTGATAAACAATAATAGAATGGTAAATAATTAAAAAAATTATTTATATTACTAGATAAGGAATACTCTATATGGAATGTTAAGAAACTGAAAATGAAATCCATTTAATCAATAAACAGAGAATAAAATGAATCTATGGACATTTTCATGGTGAAAAACCATTGGATAATAAATAATTAATTTGAATGTTGCAAGTTATTAAATTTAGTATAACATTTCTCTAGAACATCAACCAATATACTATTAAAATTAATCTTTATGATAGGTTAATTCTGTGGGTAGAAACATAAAAGTTTTATTTGAATAAAAACATGAAGGATTTTCACCAATTAATTTCATCTCTTGAGAATACCGATGCACTAAGGGGATTAAATTGAACCGCCCACATCCCAAGAAATATTTTTTCTAAAGAAGTCCATATATCAATTAATAAGTGTAATTGAAAAATAACATTCCTTATTAAATATCCTTATTGAGTAAAAAATACAGATATATCAATATTTCACTAAATGATAAAATAATAATAAATTTATTTAATATATGTAAAAAATGAATACAATTTATCCAATGAATACATATATTATAAATTATATTGAAAACTAGGGTAAATTCAATGTCAGAAGACTGATGTAACGTGAATATTTCATTGGGGAAACAAAAATAATAACGGAAGTGAATGTAAATAATATCCTAGGAAAAAACATTCAAGACCCATATAAAATAATAACAAGGATTGCATTAATACAACATATAAAAATGGGATTAGAAATAAATAGTTGTTCTTGTCGATGAAATAGAATAAGAACATTAAAATCATTGTTGAAAAAAATATCAATTTTTTTAAAAAATATTTTGAAAACTATTTTCATTAAAAATTATATTTACAAACATATAAAATTCTATAATGGTTGAAAATTCATTTGATAAATAATTTTCAAATTGTAGAAAACATTTTTGAGGGAAAAATTAAATTATAGTGCTTTTAGAATAAATAATTTTCTACTACTAAAGAGATAAATGGAGTTGGGTTTTCTTAAAAACATTTTATAAAATATTTAATATACAAAAGTGTGGAAAATGCTAAAATTACATAAAAAAGCCCATGAATAGACAGTGTAGAAGATAAATAATGTTTTTATGAAGAAATTATAAAAATAATTCACTCGAATGGATATTCAAGTATATAAAATCCAAGAAAATTTAGATTGTGAAATAAACCCATGAAAATACCATAACAATGATGTTAGAATAAATCGATAAATATAATATGAATTTCAAATATAAATCAACATAAAAATGATAAAATAAAACAATATATATTTAAAATTTATTACACACATAATCTTATAATATTAATGAAAATGAAAATGTATTATAACCGATTCTTAAATATTTGTGTTATGAAATTAATTACAACTTGGTAATTTATAACAAAATTCCCCATAGATTAAATAATTTAAATTGAAACTCAGAATATAATTAATAAAAAATAATTCATGAAATAATATATAAAAATGGAACCAATATAAAACACATAAAATATGTAGGTGGTGAATATGACATTTATCTCATAGATGTAAGAAGTGAGATGAAAATCTATTAACATACATTTACTTTTGGGTGAATGTCCATTAATATTTTTTATAATGTTTATAAACATGTCAATAAATAACAAAAAAGTGATACCAAAATTTATAATATCAAATATGATCTTATTATAATATCACATTTCCATATTGTTAACAACCATTCAATAGTTTCATTATTATGGGTATTAATTTCCCAGTTTGTCGAGTGTGTTTATGATATTTTAATTATTTTATGTAAACAATGATTTAATAACAATAATAATGTAAATATAGATATAATTATTTTATATATTCAATATAAATGTATTAATAATAATCCATTACATTTGTATATAGGAAATTCAATGCACCATTCATGGAGATGGAAGGTTGTACGTAATCATGAACCCTAATTCCATTCCATTGTCATAATTTAAAAGAATAAAAATCAAAAGATATATATATATATATATATATATGTATATTGTAAATAAATTATCATATTTTTAAATATTTAGAAAATTTTTTTATTAAAAACATCCATTATATGTTTAATTTATTATGTGAATGATTCACATCGCTTGGGGGGGGGGGGGTAGTCTACCCTTCCACATGAGATTTTATCATATTTCTACAATATGAAGAGAATAATGGTATGTGTTATATAAAGTTTACTGAATAATGATGAAATTATAAGTATCATATGTGAAATATATAAATATTATGTCCACCATAATAACCAACCATTATTTTTGGTAGTGGAAAAAGAAATAAATGATGGATGAGAGAAAGAAGTAAAACTAAAGTGACCATTGAAGAACATTTCCTATTATTTTGGTAAGTCCTTTTGGGTTATTAAAAAACAACCATGACTGGATTTATTATAAAATATGGATATAGGAATAGTGGATAGAATTTTCGAGCTTATTTTGGTTGGGTTTGGATTATCCAATGTGCATGAGATATTTGAATAAGTGGGAGGGATGAGTGCTTTATTATAATAGAGGAGGAGTGGTATTCAGGTAATGTTTTTAAATGGGAATTTTTTCCACATTTTCACATGATAATACAATCCAATAATTAAAAATATTTTATAGAAGGTATGATAGGGTATAAGTTGTAATATACCATTCCTTTTGTAAATTTTTTTATCTTATTTGTTTCCTTATGTTTAAGGATCCGTCCTTTGCTAATATAATTTTCTCATAGTCGATGTAATAAATTTTAATCATATACAAAAATATTTTTCGTAAGCAACAAATTATTAATTTTGTAAGTAATAAATTAAGGTTGTTAAGAAAATGATAATTGTTTTTTTAAAATTCAATAATATAATTGTTATAAAGTAATTTAAATTTAATCACGTAGACAAGACGAAAAATTTGTTTTTTAATGTAATAATGGTAAAACATTTGCAATGTTTTTTTTTGTAAAATTAAAAATTAATATTGATTACAATGACATAAGTTGGAATAAATTATTTATAATTCATATAATTTAACATTAAACCAATTAAAAATATATTTTATACTAATAAATAAATTAGACAGAAATTAGTTTCGAATTAAATCTCAAAAACATTCACTATCCATCAAAACATTAAACATTATAGAAATATACATAAAATTCAACCTTAGATATTTTTTATTTTCCTATTTATATAATGAATTTTATTTTCTCATATAAAAGTTATATGTGGTGGAAAACTTTCCTTTTTAATAATATATCTTTTCGTGCGTAATATAGTGTTTTCCCTAATCTAATGTGTATAAAATATATTGGATTATTTTCAAAACATTTTACTTGATACATAATATTCATATTCTCATATCATAGTAAGTTCTTGTCATATACTCTAATTTAATGGTTAGTTTATGTTTTATTATATTATATAATAATATTTTGATCATATATTTATGTTCGGTAGAACTCAGTTTTACATGTAATGAAATCCATTTAAAAAACTCATGATTGCATGGGATTCATGCAAACTAAGTATTGTATGCATTACAAATCATATCATAGATTTTTTTTTTAAATATTAAATATATTATAATGTGGTGGGATATTATATTCCCTTATGCACTTGGAGTTTCATTTCTTAGATGATATCGAATATAATGTTTTCACTTTAGAATTTTGAAGCTATACATTAGCACCACTAAAAAATAAATATCATCCTCACAATTTAAACACAATAATAGAAATTTTGTTTTGATATTTTTTATATTGAGATTCCACACCATGAGAAGGGTTCATAAATCATCCTTGAGAAAAGAGAGAATGGGAAGTACAAAGGTTTCATGGGCTAACATATAACCAGATTTCTACATATGAGAACATGATTGGAAAGAAAAAACATGTACATGGATGAATATTGAAGAGATTTATATGAATTGATTAATGGAATCAATAAAAAATAAGTGAATTATCAATTGAATGTTTACGGTCTCAATTAAATAGATATATAATTACATGAAATACCATCAGTTGAATAAAATTAATGTTTTGGGACAAATCATTAATTTTAATATATATCTATTAATGATGGTGAATTATTTTTTATATCAATAATACAAGGAAATTTATTTACATGAAATATTTCTATAAACACAATATTAATTCTTTTTTTTAAAGATCAATTTCTGATTTATACATTACTTCAAGAAATGAAAATCCTTGAATAAATCAACTTTTTAGGCACTAAATTTTACCTTTTTTTTCAAAGAGTACAATTTATAATGGAGTGACAATTATTTTAACTTGTCTAAAACTATAATAGAAATACAACAGGGTTAATATATTATCTATACATGGGATATAACCAGTTCATAAAAAACATATATTCATTAAAATGATTAACTATAATTTATTAAAATTTCCAGGACATCACATGGTCCACTAGTATGTGAGAAACCCTTTTCATCCTTCATTCATGGGTTCATGTACCATGACCGTTCTAGGACAGATTTGTTTTTCACCTGACATACAAGTTTTCTATTTCTAAATCTTACTTTGTATAATTTTAAATATAAATATGATGGACAACTGCTAAATAAGTTTAATCAGTAAGTATGTTGTCATTTGAGGTTTTAATAAAACATCAATAGATAAATACTTCATCAATTTTGTTTAAAAATAGATACTTACTTGGTATTAGGTATAACAATGGACATTAATTTGCATTATCTATTAAAATACATTAAATTATTTTGTAATGAAAATGTTAATTATTTTAAGAGTATCCATAGTGAGTGTCAATCTAGGTACACAATAAGGCTCATTGTTCGGTACCAAGTTAAACTCAATTCAGTCCCATCAGAACTTTAAATATACGTTACATCTAGAAATATCTATTACAGAACCACATACACATGTAGTATGTATACATGGACGTATTACTAAGAATACCCACATAATCAGTACCATACCATAATTCTACTACTTTTTATAATCCTATCCTCAAATTATACATTAGTTTTATGTTCACTAATATATATTTTCCTAAATATAGTTCCAAAAGATGATATTAAACATGCAATGATACAAACTACAGAAACTCATCACCAGAATTCATGGTGCTGGTGTCATTCTACCATTACATTGGAAAATAATAAATGTAAATTGCATCATATATACATGAAACCAGTATTAAAAATTAATACACAAATTAAAACATAGTAATTTTCAAGGATAATAAATTTAATTCATATAAATAATCCTTGCATATCATTCTTATTGCACTTTAGGGAATACTAAGGAAAAGAAAAAATAAGGGTGATCTCAATTTCTCAATCATAGCAATATACAATATAATCAATAATTAATCTATTAGAATATTCAATATGGAATGTAAAAAACCTAAGACACATGACATGAAATAAATTTACTAAGTAGGAAGTTCATAACTTGTATGGATATTTATGTAACTAAAAAAATTTCCTTTAAATAAATGGATAAGGAATAATTAGTTTGGAATGGTAAGAAACTGAAATCACAAGCTATTTTCTCAATTATCATTTAATGAAATTCATCTATATAATTTTTAATAGTGAAAACCCCACGAATAATAAATAGTAAATATAAATTAATAAAATTATTAATTATCAGATTTCAAGTATCTAGAATATGACCCACTATACCATCAAGATCCATCCTCAGGATATTTTTATCTATGTTGGTAGAGAAATATATTTTTTTATTTGAAACAAACATGAAGGGTTTTTTACCAAGTAATTTATTCTAATGAGTATATATATCTATTAAGGTGATTACTCCATATGGTACCCAACCCATTTCCTACTTCTGAAACTCATTCCTCATATATCAATTGAATGATATAATTCAAAAGTAATGTTCCTTCTCAAATATATTTATTGAGTAAATAATGTGGAATTATTAATGATCTCCAAGATAATAAAATAACAATCAATGTTATTATTATAAATAAAAAATTAAGTATTATTTCAGAAATTAAAATATCTATGATAAAACATAAGGATAATTATGGTAAATTCAGCGTCTCATGATAGTTTGAAAGGGAATATTTCAAGGGGAGTAAAAAAAATTATCACGGAAGATAATTCCAATACTATCCTTTGTCGAAAATTTAGAAACCACATAGGTGAAGAATAATAATGATATCAGTACAAAATATCTCATGTTTATTTAAAAATTGGGTTTTTTCATTGGTAAAATGGATGGAGAACTCTAAAAACATTATTGTGGAAAATATCATTTTTTTGGAAAATTTTTTAATATAAAATCAAATTGAAAAATGTAAAAAAAAAATTTCGCGGGTGAAAATTATTTTGATAAATTATTTTGTAAACACTAATTTTTTATTGAAAACTTATTTTGTAATAATTTTTTCGCTAAAAAATAGGTTATCCGATTAAAGTGTGAAATAGAGTTTGTTTTCATTAAAAATAATTTCACATAAATTTAAGTAAAAAAGTGTGGAAACATGGTACTATTACATTAAAAATATTAGGAACAAATATATCATACTAAAATTAATGTTTCTATTAAAAAAAAATAAAAAAATTCTATTAATGTAAATTTATGTATTAACAATCCCAAACAGAATGAGATTATAATGTAAAACCATGGAAAGGCCGTATCATTAATGTTATAATTAATAGATGAATAGATTATGTGTGTAAAATTTGAGTCATAATTGTTTAATTTCACATATAAAAATATCTATTAAAAAATTTATTACACAGATAATATTATAATATTACTGACAATGATGAAGTAATATAACACAAAGAAAATGAATCATGTCATCAAATAATTTACAACTTGGTAACTTATAACTATAATACCGTTAGAAGAAATAAATAAAATTGAAACTCATAATACCAGGAATATAAAATAATTAATTATATAATACATCAATATTGGTAGTATATTAACTACATAAAACAGTTAATTTGTGATTATTTCATTTATCTCACAAATGTAAAAAGTGAGACAAAAAATCCATACCTTCTGTTTTCATTTCCAATGTGATTCAATGAACATCATGTATAATGGTTTTAGAAATTTCACTAACAAATATATTATCTATGATATTATTTATGATATCACATATGGTCATATTACAACATCTCATTATGTTTTTTAATAATGCTTAATTATTTTATTTATTCTGATGTAAATTTATTAGTTTCTAACTACGTATTTACTAGTTTTTTCATCATATTTAAATAATCATTGAATCTTATACAAAGTGTAATCCAACATTTAATTATCATATACATTTATTATATATATATATATATAATGAAAAATAATATTTGGAAATAATAAAATAGAATGCATCATTCATAGAGGTGGTAGGTTGTGCACACATGTGAACGCTACTTCTATTTCACTGACATATTTCACTAGAATAGAAATTAAATGATATATATGTATATTATAATTCTATTTCCATGTTTATGTCATATATTTTACATAGGTTTATTAGAACCAACCTTTATACATTCTCTGTATAGTTTGAATGAGTCATATCACACTGAGGAGGTGGTGTCTGCAATTCCACAGAAAATGATTTCATATTTACAAAAAAAATGAAAGAAAAAATATATGTTTCATAAGGAAATTGAAAAATATTAAATAAATAATATATACAAAATATATCATAAATAATAAATATGTCCATGAAAATTCCCAACAATGACTAGTGGTAAAGGAAAAAAAATGAATGACATTGTTTTGCGAGGCGATTAATTTCCACAGATGAACGGTATGATCGTTGCCCATTTGATTGATGTGTGTTGTTAGTTATAGGAGAAAACCTTAATATAAAAAAATATCAGAATATTTAAGATATTAATTTTATTATATAATCATTTAATAATAAAATATTATATAGTGGGGAATAAAATAGAACTAAAGTGATAGTAGAAGAACATTACCTTTTATTTTGGTACCTCATTTTGGTTTATACGAATTTAATTTTTTGGTCAGATTTCATTAAAATAAGATGATTAAAGAATGAGTGGTTGGATTTGGGGGGAATATTTGTGTAGTATTTGGATGATCTATATGTCTATATAGGTTTGGATAAGTTCAATGGTTGAATTCCATTTTATAGTGGCGAACGATTGGCATTCCTGTATATTTTTTAAAAGGGATTTCCACCCACGTTTTTCTAATGTGTTGTGGCTCCATTAATGAAACAAACAAAATTTAAGGGAGAATATGATCTATATTTTAATGAAACATGGATTATTTACAAGTCTATTGTTTATTTTGTGCCTCACATTTATGGTTTAGTCCTTTGTTCGGCTAATATTCTCTTATTTGATGAAATTAATTTCAACCACGTTCACTAATTTTTATGGTAAAAAAATAATTTTGAAATATTATAAATTATATATTACATTTATTAAAAATATTGAATCCATTTTTTCAAATTTATAAAAATAATTAGAAGAAATTAACTTCAATTTAATCCCACATACATAATTGTAAAGTATGATTTTAAAGTAATAGCGTCCAAAAGTTACCTATGTTTTTCAATCACATTTCAAATTAAATCATATTTAAATGACCTAAATTTGATTAATTTTTTAAATTTTTTATTAATTTAAATATAAAAACAAATAAAAAATTTGTTTATCCTTAAAATAATTTTCTAGAAAAAGCATTTTTGAATTAATTGTTTTTAACTATTCTTCATAAATTTAAAAAAAATACAAAACAAACTATCATAAACAAATTTTTATGTTCTTTTTTTAATAATATAATGTTTAATTTGATATATAAAATGTATAAAATGATCCATAAATTTTATTTAAAATAGATTCTCAATTAAAAGGAGCAAAAATTTCATTTACAAAAATAAGGGTTTTTCTGCGAAATTTTGTGTTTTTACATATCTTATGACTATATAGTATATTAAATTAATTTGAAAACATTTTATACAATATAATATATATTCTCATAATTTAATTAATACTATTTATAACCACTAATTTTATGGATTTGTTATTTATTATTATATAATAAAAATATTTTTTTATGAAATTATTTTTTTCCAGTAGAACTATATTTTGTGTGTAATGCTAGCCATTTATTAAAATCATTATTGTGTGTGATTCATGATTACCCGTTATCTCATGAATTTCAAGAAATATCATAGATTTTTTTATGGTAGTAAATTTATTTGAATGTGTTGGGATATTATATTTCCTAATACACAAGGTGTTTCATGTCTTACACGCTCTCAAAATCAATGTTCTTAAATTAGAGTTTGAGGTGTTATCTTGTCGAACGCATGCTGATGTTCCAAATTCCTATATGATATATTATGCTTGGAAATGGTACTGAGGCAGCAAATCCATATTTTACAATAAGGTGTGGTATATGAACAGAGGCTTTAAATACCCATTGTTTCTAGACACGATGTTATATGCCCATGTGATTGACATTTGGATATGGTTTCAATTGATGGTGATGCAAGATGGAATGAAATTTATAATGAACAAAAAATGGGTTATAGTGAATTTTGAATTGAATATATAATAAAGTTCATATTCCAACCTGGTCTTAACTAGGTATTGATGGTTTGGGTGTCCTCAAGGGACTGAGGGTTATGTGGTTGAATATTGAGTACTTGTATATGTAAATTGTTTACCTTACTGATTTAATTTATATCATTATTAAAATAAATACATGAGAATATAATGTATATTATTTAAAATTAATTGGAGTTTTCCTATTAAATTATACTTACAACCTGCATGGTATTCCTAATCAATACCCAAACAAATAACATGTTTACAAGGAATGATAAGGGAAATATCCAAGATTATATAGAATAATTGTGATGAATAATTGATGAGGGAACCAAAAATGGTGACAACAGATTCAAGGGAGGAAGTGACAATAGTTTTGGTTTTCATTTTTAAATAGAAATCTTATTTCACATAACCTATCTACTTATTAGTCAAGGTTATTTTTTCAGTTTTTCTTTATCATGTGATATAAGTTGTTATGATAATTATATTATTCAACTTATTTGTTATTTGTTATTTTTCCTATAATTAGGTAATTTTTATTTGAATTTTGATCTTTAAAAACATCGAGAAATAGGGTGTAGTCTCCCCATGACCTATATTAGACTCTCATTGCTAGTCGACGGATTCTGGAATACAGGAAGGTGTGTGTGAGGTTATGTGACTGACCATTTTGAGACACCATTGTATTAAACTAGGGTAGGGATGTTTCAAATTTGTACCAAAGGATGTTTTATTGTCTTTTAAATTATTTTATTATTTTTTAAAATTGTGAAGAAGAGTCTAAATAGTTTGGCCCCATACATGAGATCATTTTTGGGAGTAGCTAACACATGTTTGGGGGAAAAGAAATTATGGAGGGCATGATTTTTGTTAGTGGTATTTTATGTATCTTTTTTATTTTATTTAATCATGGGTTATTTACTTGTTGTGTGATGTGATTATTATTTAAGAGATTTTATGAGATTTTAGTGTTGGTATAGAATGTAAAAAGTGTCGATTATTCATGATTTATTCATGGAACCATGTATTTATTTTGACATGAATCATTATAAGTGGGGAAGGGGGAAACAATTTTTTGGGTAATTTTTTGAAATAAAAAATATTCATTTCTTTTATAATTTAACTAAAAACGGTGGATAATAAAAAATTGAAATTAGTAAAATTATGGGAGATGTGAATAAATTGATTTCTAATTAGAAACCTAGATTATGGGAATTAGTTTTCCCCTTTTCAATTGTGACCGAGATGTAGGATGGATATGGGTAGTGTTAGAACATTAGATTTGGCTATGTGTTAGAGCAAGGGGTGAATTCTTATAGAATTATGTATAGCCAAATGTGTTTTTTCCTAATGTAGATAGGTTATTCGACGTGTATCCTAAGGTCATTCTGGGCTTCCTCTAAAGAGATATGTTGAATTTACAATTGATATCTTTCTAGGGGATAAGAGAGTTTCTATTCCACTAATTATAATGATACCAATAGAGCATCAAGAGCATATGACAAATCTAGAAGAGTTGATGGATAATGAGTTCATCTATACTAGTATATCACTTTGGGGTTCTCTAATATTATTTTTTGAGAACACATCCATGATAGTGTGATTATGTTTTGACTACATGGTGTTGAACTGGATGACTGTGATGAACCCATATCTTCATCCATGTATCTATGATCCATTTAACTAGTTGGGGGAGCTTTGATTTTCTCCAATATCTTCTTGACTTTGAGATATTATTTATTGAGTGTTTGAAATTTTGACATACCCTTGACTTTTTTTAGAATGAATTATGGAATGAATGAGTTCCTTTTTATCTTGTCCATGATATAGAACCCTCCATCAATGTTAACGACCTTAATAAACAAAATCATCTACAAAACCTAGATCATGTTTTGGTTGTGTTTTTGGATGAAATATTGTTATACTACAAGACATATTATAATAATTCCAAACATCTTAACATCCTCTATAGTAATCATAGAGGGAATTGGATATATTCCATACTATTTAAGTGGAAATTTCATTTTGATTAGGTACCCATATTGGGTCACATAATCTCAAAGGAAGGAATGTCTATTAACCTAAATAAGGTGAATGATATTTTTTTATCATGAGTATACCTAGAATGTTTTCAATATCCATATATCTATTGCGTTAGTAGGTTGTTAACAATGGTTCATTTAGGATTTTAGAATTTGGATGAAGCACTTTTGAGATTTTCAAAGAAGCGAATAAAGATTAAATGGTGTGGCTCATGTGATAAAACAATCCATAAGTGAAGAATTATTTGAAAAGCCCACAAATATTGATCCATCCATATCCAGGAAAAGAATATATGATTTTTTTATACTAAAGGGATTGGTCTTTTAAAGATATTGATGCAAGGGGATCTAGTTAATGCATATAGTTCTCAAAACATGGGTCTTCATGAATCAAACTACCATATACACAAAAATGATCTGGATAATGTGTGTTATTATTCGATTTTTTTGGTGCCTTTACCAATTTTTTAAATGTTTACATTGTATACTAACCAGAAGAGAATAAAATATATCGTTTCATAGAGGTGGTTTATTTTTTAATAGTGATGGAGGGTTGATTATACATAATTTTTAAATTTTGTGCTTGAAAATAAACCTATGAAGGGATAATCTATTGTTGATAATCCAAGATGGAAAATAATGGATCAAGAATTTAAGGAGACTTCCACTAAGTGGATGATGGTGACATTTCTAAAAGAGATACATGTTGTTGGTTGGGAGTGTCAGTGTAAGATAAATCACCTATCAGTTTTAGTGGAGTCTACACTTTTGAGTCGGATAAGGTAAATACAGTATGAAGATAATTAATGTTGTTTCTTGATGAAAAGACTTCATTTTGGGGGTCACATTTATATTTTACTATAGATGAGGACATCATAATATTGGTTAGGAATTGAGTTTTCGGGCCTATGAGAATTTGAGATGAAATTTTGTGTGGATTTCATGCCTCAAAGTGTGGGGTGCAGTTTGGTTTGAAAAAGTCTACATTAACCTAATATGGATGTATTGGTTTCCAAACATTAAAAATGATATCATAGGGTTCATGAAACGATACTATACCTATCAAGAGGTGATGTTAGGGCATCGAAAACTAGGTGGTTTACCAACCCCACATCTCATTCCACTAATGAAGTGGGATGAAGATACTATGGATTTCATGGTGGGTTATCTAGGGATCCCATGGAAGAATGAATCTATTTGGGTGATTGTGGACCGACTATAGAATGTAGTATATTT
Source organism: Viscum album (assembly GCA_963277665.1). NCBI lineage: Eukaryota > Viridiplantae > Streptophyta > Magnoliopsida > Santalales > Viscaceae > Viscum > Viscum album. The sequence continues at coordinate 1,092,831,876 of OY728130.1, forward strand.
CTTTCCTATACAAGATAATTTCTCAGTGGAGAAGCTGAAATATCTATGTATTCAGGTCATAATCTATCTACACACGGTTCAATGGACTATTGTTTCCAAACATGACATGTGGTGTTCATCGCACTTATAGAATGTACTATAAAAGGATATTTGCATACATTTTTTTTATTAAGTATGGATTCCCACCAAAAGATATATGGGAAGTAAGATCAAACTATCGAGGTTGTAGAGGACGCGAGTCTATAATGTGTTCAAGACTTCAGTGGTTGCGATGAGAAGTACCTAGCCCTTGTGTAATTTACCTATATTAATAGTTTCTAGTAAACTATTAAAATAGAACCATATGAGGAACTTTATTGTATTCCTTATAGATCACCTATATTTTGGTTGGAGGTATGTGAGTTAGATCTATTGGGATAGAGTCTCATGCATGAGAAATCAGAGATGGTTCAGTTGATTCGGAAACATATACCTATGAATCAGAGAAAGAAGAAGTCATATACTACTAGAAATCAATGAAAAATATACTTTAAAATGGTGATAATAAGTACCTTATCGTTTCACCAAGATCAGGTCACCATAGGATTTAGAGAAAATGAATGATGGCACATGGGGTTGTTGGGTTATTTGAGGTTGTGAAGATAATTGAGGAGTTTTCATAATAACTGGCTCTTAAATAAAGGTATAGTGTTATGCAGAAGGTGTTTCATGTGTCACAACTAAGGTGGAATCACCCTGACCCTTTCTTAGTGATTGATGTCCATGATATTGAGCATTACACTTATGCATCCATTATGCAGCATCCAATACATGTTTTTAATTATTGTGGAAATGTGTTAAGTTTTAATACCATTCTAATAGTTCATATATTGTATCAATGTGAACTTGTCAATAGAAGACTTTAGAGATAGATGTAGAAATGTGGGCTCAGAGGCCTAATCATTTTACCTTAGAATATTCGATTGGATTGAGAGTGCAGCTCAAGGATGAGTTTTTATTATGTGGGGAGATTATAAAACACAAACCTTTTATAAAGACTTATCATGATATATTATACGTACCCTTTTTATTTTTTTAGAGTATATATTGTTTGGGTTTACCATGGGTCATTTCTGGTTTAAATAGGTGAATTTTGGAAGGAAGTGGGGATGTGAACAGTTTTCCCATACCTTGTTCTCATGCCCAAAAACCAAGTGAACACAAACATAAGAGACTCAGATGTATGGTGCATGGTTTTTCTAACCATGCACCATATTTGGATTAATTTTGTGATAGACATATTTGAGGCAAATAGGTATGTTCATAGTTATTGAAGATCATTATCTCTTTATAGGAAGTCGCGTGAAAAGAAAATTCAACCCCATAAAATAATTTAATTTTTTTATACCACAATATTATATCCTAAAACTCCATAGATCAACCCCTACAATGATTTATCTCATTTATTTAGTCTCCAAGACCAATTATAAGGCATTAAAAACAATATTCAAGATGAATCAATGATTGGATTGAATATTTTGACCTCTTCGGATAATAGATTCTCATTCATATTAGTTTCCCATATATGACTCATACTACTATCGAGTTTTGAAGAGATGTTTTCCTCCATTAGTGATTGATATAGATCTATTTTTTGAATGATCTAATACATTTTATATTTGAATTAGGTTTTGAATATAGTTTTCATACTTTTTCATGATCTTTATTATTCTACTTCAATTGGGGATTTCCATTGGTGGTCATTCATCACCAATCATGATTTTGGTGGTCTATGATAACCTTATATGGACTTAAATTCCAATTGCAAGAATGTACTGGGAAATATCAATAGGAATATTTTGAAAATTGAATCATTAATGGAATAAATAAATTAATTAATTAATTTATATAATAATAGAATTCATTCATTGAGTTTCCATGTGATTATGAGATTAATTTAATATGGGAAAATTAAGTGTTGGTAATTGAGACTATGCAATTGGTGAATTGGATTAATTAATGTGTCAATTAATTGATGAATTTTTTTAGTTTATATTTAATATGAAATTGGGTTCATGGATTGGAAATTATTATTATAATGAGTTAATTTACAATGGATATTATGAGATGGTTCAATCAACCTTCTTGGATTTATTGGACATATGATATTCATTTTGAAAAATGTTTTAATGATGAATTGTTAATATTTTTCCAAGAGATTTGATTATAGAACCTTCATTTTTTTAAATTTTAATGATATACCATGATATGAATTGATGATAAAAGGGGATTAATGTTTGTTGACCTTGATTGATGTGATATAAATGAATAGTGTTTGATTGAATGATATAATAGCCTGGGATGAAGAGTTATACTCTAAATACTTTTATGAGATTAAAAGTATAGGGAAATAATTTAGGGTCTGAATACCCATGTGACATTGCGGTATATTATAGGGAAACGGATCTAAAAAACCACAGGGTACTAGAGATGTCATTATAAGAATATATTTTGGAAATGAACTATGGTTCTAAATTATTGTTATGTGAGATGTAATGTAATGGATAATGAAATACCATGTGTTATAATGAAATTTTAATTAAATATATGATATGTTTCAGACTCCATCATGGTATAGAGAATATATTGATGGTTCAGGTGCCCTCGGGGACCTGGGGGTTTTGTTTTTAATAATTAATAATTGAATATGTAAACCGTTTACCTTTTTTGTATTATTTTATTCATTATACAAATTAAAATACTCTAATTGACTATAAATTATTTTAGATACTGTTGGTGGTGTCCTAATTTGTTATAATTACACACCACATGGGCTTCCTGATCAGTACCCAAATAGGCATCATTTTTGTAGGACAATATAAGAACAAAATACTATATTAGGTGTTTGAGTCAGGATATAGAATCAATGAGGGTTCTAGACTTTGTTTGAGGACCCTCCTTGGGGGGGGGGATTTTTTAGTGTCCTTTTTTTGGGTTTTTTTGACACTTGAATCGTATTTCACATAGCATATCTAGTGTTTAGTTATTGTTATTTTTTTTAGTTTTTGGTTCATCATGTGATAATAGTTGTTCTGGTTATTATATTATTATGGCCACAGGTTATTGACTATTAGTTATATCATTTTTCAGTATTTTATATTAATTCTATAGTTGTGATACTTTGATAAAGATTATATAGTATCCCATTGATCAACATTATACCCTCTCTCTGGTAATAAACCAATGGAATATGGGATGGTGTTATTGAGTCCATGTGACTAAACGTCATGGGACACTTGTGTGTGGATCCCAGGATGATATAATAAACATACTGAATTGAATCGTATTGTGTCTACATTCACTGATTTTGAAATGATATTATATGTATAGAAGAGTAATTATAACATTCCATTCAACAATCATATTGATAGGATTGATTATTTCCATTTAATATTAACAAGCTAGATGTCCTATTTTTTACACATGATGTTATTCTTGATTCCAATTAGGTAGATTCTGGTATAGATGAGTCCATAAATCCTTATACATATTTATGTTTGATATATTTGGCACATATCAAATATTTTGATATGAAAAATCATATGGTGCAATATTGTTTCCTTCACCATGCTATTTATGTTTATCATTCAAAATGAAGTAGTGGTATTATAAAGATCCACTAAAATATATGTATCATAGAATATACTCTATGACTTATGGGTATCATTGTCAAATGTTTTTATTATTTTTAGTCTTATTTATTTTGGTATGATTTAAAATTCATTTCATAATATTATACCCATGTATAATATGTTTCATCTGAGAGGATTCAAATATTTTAACCATAAGTAATCCAATCAAATGAAATGAATATTATAATTAATTAATCCCTGATATATGAAGCTTATATATGAAGGTAATAACTATCTAGATATTGTGTGAACATTAACATATAAGCATATTCTAATTATTAATATCTATAAATCTCTCTTATTCATTATTCATTTCATAAAAGGAACCCACACAAAGTTGAGTAAAGGAGAGTCTAAACCATTCAATGGTTGATTTACTCCCATGAACCAATATAAGATTCCATCCTACTCGAAATCTAAACTAGTCCTCGATATGGCCGAAATGGTGTTCATGATTCCTACGGGCTGGTACCTAGAACCAGGAATCACGAAAATCACTATGGGAAATATTTTACCCAATAATCAAGGATCAAATAAAAATAAACAATATGCATGGATGAAATAAAAATATATGAATTTCAAAAAATAAACAAAAAATCCAAATACATGAACAACTAAACAAGGTTAAAAATCAATCAAAACAAAACAGAAATTCTACCAACCTGATCTGTATGTCACCTCAATGTCACCAATTTCTACAAGACCAAGCATCTCTAATGCCAACTCGAAATATAAAACCTGAACCAGAATCTGACCCTACAAAACTGATTGGGTCTTCCAACACAGAATTGTAAAGTAGAGTGTGAGCTTCAAAGCTCAGTAGGAAACCACCAAATAATCCATATGATTCCTTTCCTAAAATTAACCCATTAGATCTAGTTTTAAATGAATATAAAAAATAGGTTTCTCAAATTCTAATATACATCACAACATTTCTTTTTATAAATTATTATACAATAGAACTATAGTTTGAAAATAATTTACCATTTTATAATTAAAATCTAAACCCAAACCAGTATAAATGATACCAATATGTGCTGAAAAATAAACCGGATGAATAAATAAGAATCCACATGAAAGAAAAATAAAATCCGAAAAAAAGTAGTAACTATTGGAATTTCATTGAAATCCCTTGAGTAATCCATATACATACTTGATTTTGATCCACATATTGGTGTATGGTGCAACTCTATCGTGCATAAAAATCTATCCAATCTAAACTATCCAATCTAGAGTCACTACCCACCTGGCCTCTAATCCATCCAGTGGGTACCAACCAATCCAAAATAAGTTGATAAAAATATGTTACTCACCCCTCTTAATATCACCATGAAATCCATAGTAAAAGTACACTATGTAAGTATGAGGCCCTCGAACATGTGTCTCACCTTACCCTACATCACCGCACTTTCCTTCCACAAACACTGACACCACTTATATGATAACCCATAATGGGAAATCCTCAATAGAGGTTCCCTTTATAAAAAAACCAATCAAAAGTTCCAACCAAGACATTATATTACATTCTTTTTTAAATCATTTTTTAGAACCTTCAATGATTTCAATCCGTAACTTATGCTTCCAAAACCACAATTAATTTCCTAGACATTATAATGTTCCAACCATGCCTCATGATGAGTCTAATTAAAATAATCATATAAATAATTTCAAAAACATTTCCAATATAGTATAAAAAACCATTTTCAAATACATAATTCCAGATAGGCCGTTACCATTCAAGTTCAATTCCTTTAAAATCAATAAGAACTAAAAATATATTTAATGATTCTATATGGGATTTAAAACCATTTAGAGATCCATAATGTCCCAAAATACCAAAAAAGTTTTGTTTTAAATGGAATATTCTATTCCAATTTCAAACCCACATTGAAGCCATGAACCTTTTAAAAAACATTAGTTCTTGAAGAGAATTGTGAGAATAATGAGGTAGAAATGTATTGTATTTTAGAAAAAATGTTTTATTGTTAAATATAATTTTCCAATAACATTATATTCTATGTACATATCCATGTGTGCATGTTGGGAACCCATGGATGTTCCCAAATCCATTGTAACAAATCATGTGTTTCATGGGATAACATAAATCTATCTTTAAAGGAATGCCTCATATTTCCAAAATGACACAAAAATCACTTGTAATAATTATACATAAGTGACACCAATTTCTACAAGAAACGGAAAACATATAATTTAACAATAATTTCATAACATAACATAGGAGAAGAACCTCTCAAAATATTAAATTTCATTTTAAAATATCTCATAACATTTCAAATACATCTTTACATGCACATAAACATTTAAAAATTTGATGGAAAATTTGAAAACTATTTTTAACAAATTATTCCAACACCCTAGAATCAAAATAATCTAAGAATGTGAATAAAAAGAAATTAAAAACAACTATAAATTTAATAAAACTACCCATGAATCAATAGAATACATAGAAAAGGAAAAACAATGAGACTCCAACATCAATTGTGTGAGAATTTGACCCAGCATTGTAAGGATGATTTATTAGAATAGAATATCAATTATAACACTATAAGCATCAAAAAAATTGATCAAAACATCAAACCTAATATTTAGGGTTCAACCAAAAGCAAAAACACACAATTAAACCCATTGATGAAAAGAGTGGAAGATGGAATAATGTGAAAAAAAATGAACAAAAACCCTAAATACATAAATTTAATGATTGATGATGGACCCATTGAGGGAGGATAATAAAAGGGAGAGGGATTTAAAAACCATATCTAGTGCCAAAAATCCAAGTAGGGAGGGGTTAAATTTTGTTATAAAAAGATAAGAGATACATATAAGGATTTATGGATTTTAAAAATCTAGACCACTTGCATGGTTTGGCCACATGATTTACCAAACCATGCACCAACTATGCGGTTGCCACTACCCTGGATGAGAATGAACACAAGGCCAACATGAAAATTTTTAATTACTGTATTAAAACTTTTTAGTATCTTATATCTAACTATGGGAACTATTATACGGGTTCCTAGGATGGGAGAAACACTTTATACTAATTGTGAATTTCCCATGAATAGGCAAAAAATTCAACTTGAAACTAAAGAACACCAATGTTTAAGCCATGAAATATGTCCAATACTCCACCAAAATATCAAAATACCCAAAAATAATAAATTAAATTAATTTTCATGATCATGGCTTAAAAATTCTCCCCATCACAAAAACTTTCATCCCATATAATGTCACCCATCTAAAAAGTAAGAAAACATATAACTGGTGGTGACCTTTTTTACTCCACCATTCACACTTAACTAATAATAAAGATACCACATCGCAATAATGATGGGATAACATTATATGGTTCTCCCCACCATAACAACTCTACCAATACATGGACCATAGAACTAAAACAACACCACAACAAAATAAATGGAAAACCCACTATAAGGTGACCCAAAAATCTGGAAATCTAGAAACTAACACAACTTCTCTACACTAATCGAGCAACACCCTCGCCAAAACCAGGAACTCCCAACATTACTAACCAAAAAACCCTTGGATAAACAACTTCCAGAACTAGAAATATCAAGAACCAGCCAAAACCCAAAACACTTGGTGATAAAACCATAGAAGGAACTCTAAAATAATGGGAAACTGAATCCACATCCCATCAATTAATCTAAACTAAATAATCCATTAACAAAAACAACTAAAACCAACACTATCCAAAAAAAATTTCAGGCACACTTGATGAAAAAGAACCAATTCAGAGATAAAATTTAGATAAATAGAACCACAATTATTCATTACACTAAGGAAAAACTCACAAGAATAGTGATAATCAAAATATGAATATTCAATGTCTCTACCGCAACACTGTAGATGAAAATTGGAAAACCCTCCATATCCTAAGAAATTATTAACTATACACGAGATACCCTATGACGCCTATGGATGGATACTAAGTGAAAAAAGCATATCATGCCTCACATTTAGGAACCAGTATTCCATGATCACAACATCTTCTTTTGGGGATGCTTCCTACAAAACAACTCAAGATGACAATGATAAATGAAAAAATGGATATTATTTGGAGGACTTCATCATCATGGATTCAAATTTCCAAACTATACATGCTTGTGGAACACAAGTGAACAATATGACGAACTCTAATCCAAAACCAATGTAGGGTACTCCTGGAAGGCATGTTACTTTTGAATTCATTCTTGTCTATACATGGACCCTTCATAACAAACTAGAGTATTTTGATTAACAACTACTTGAACTCCATAAACCCACTATGTTAAGGATGAATCATCCATGAACTTATAAAAATGAACTTCCTTAGAGGAGAGGACTCACTACATGATCTCTGGAAGAAGACACCCTAGTTAAAATAGTAGTACTCATCAAATATTGCTACCAACCCCTCGAGAAAAGGAGACCAACTTGATGAAATGTTTATCATAAGCCTTCACCATATTCTGGCCTTGTTTAATTTTAATGAGATCTTCAGTTTTCTTCTTCTTCTCCTCCTTATGTATAAATCATCAGACAAGGATGGATATAAAAAAAACTCATCTCATTCCAAATCACATCAGTTTAAGGGAAAAGAAATACAATTTTTCCAATGTTGGTCCCTCAAACAACACTAAAATAGAATGAAATCTAACATCTTCATGAGATACTAGTGATTTAAAGACACTATTGACTTCCTCGATACACTCCACATAATCTAAAGAACCCCTATCACCATAATGGATATGAAAAAAAGAAAATATCCATGAATTGTGCATTAATCACAATAAATTTTGGTGACCTTTCTTAGTCGAATATTATGATCAACATGAGAAAAAGAATCAAAATAAAAATCATCACAAAAGGCATTCCAGAAGAACATATTAAGCCCAAACAATAGGTTCACTAACCTAACACATACATACACAACCAAAAATCCCATTTTTGAAAATCATTATTTTCAATTCAATTACAATACGTCTGTCTTCCAAGGATGCATTAAACATACAAAATCCATCATTCCAAAAAACTAAATTTTCAGAAAATTGAAACCCAAATATCAACATAAATCCGATTTCCAATACCATTTTCTAATTTAGATAATTTTTTTAAAAAACTGATCCATGACATTGAATTGAAAGACACATATATAGCATCCTTTAAACCATTAAATATGTGTTCATCCACTTTCTCTTACACCATCCCCTTGCATGTTCTCGCATGAACATTCCATACACACACTTGTATATTTTCATAAGATGTTTTGAGGATTACACATACCATTCCGTTATCAAAATCCTAGTTGAAACATTTTTTTATAAAAAATATTCCATTAAAACTGAATTTTCCATTACCAAACCATTCTACAAAAATAATTTACATTCCAAAAGTCATTTTCAATTTAAAAACATACTCACAACAACTATGACTGAAACAAAACATGACTCAAATAAAGACACTAGATAGAGGAAGTAATATTTATTTCTAACTTTGAAACATGGTAGTGGTTCATACCCCATGTAAGCATCAAAAAAGTAGAGGAGACTGAAATATGCACTAGTAATCCACATCATCCACTAATATATGTGATATAACAACAAAATACCAAAAAGTATTAGTCACCAATATACATGAAACAACAAATTACAGGTAGCCACCATTGATTACATTTTTTCACGAACTAAGATAGAATTCCATCAGACCCAACCTCTGTCTCAGTTCGAGACACAAACCAAAGGGTGATCCAAATCCCCATAACATTCAAACTAGTTTCGGGCATCAAGGACATAACTATGGGAATGATTTATCCCAATAAACAAGGATCAAATGATAATAAACTGAATGTGTGGAAGAACTATGAATAGCTGAATTTCAACAAATTCCCGAAAAAATACATATAAAAATATTATGAAAGAAGAATGAAACTCAAACAAAACAAAATTAAACCACTACCAACACAATCTTTATGTGATCTCAATGTCACTAGTTTCCACAAGACCAAACAACTCAATGTTCTAACATGAACCAGAAAACCCAAGCAAGAAGTGAAAGATATAAAATAGATTTCGCATAATGGCTATAAATTGTACTAGTAGGGTGTGAGATTCACATCTCAGTAGGAAACCACCTAAGAATCTGTATGAATCATTTCCTAAAAATAGTACATTAACACAATTTTGGAAGTAATATGTAAAATATTGGCCTCATATTATAATAAACAAAATAGGATTTCTTTTTTAAAAACATTACACACAACAACACTAGTTTGAAAACTATTTACCATTTTATAATTAAAACTCAAACCTAAACCCATGAAAATGATACCAAGCGATTATGAAAAATAAATTAGTAGAATAAATAGAAAACCAAATGTAAAAAAAGGTAAAAAATAAATACAAGTATTAACTATAAATCCCCAACCTTAAACATTTCTTAATATTGAATTAAATGAATAATTCACATTGAGGATCTTTTCAAGTTTAGAGTTTTATAGAATTTGGACATAACTATTACATCTCAAAAGATTACAAAGTAGACACTTCTAATATGTTTCCATAAGATAAAAAACTCTTAAAAATAGACATGTCTAGTTCCATGTTTTATATAGAATGACTTTCACTTGATCCCGTCCTTGACCCTATTCCACATTAAGTACTGTGAAAAACATTTCAAAAAAACTTGGGGTGAGCATAAAAATCTCAGTAAGGGATATAAAAAGAATGAAAACTGTTAGTTTTTCAAACATCAAGTAAACCATGTATACTTTATCAAAGTAATAACTTCACCTTCATGAAGTACTAAAAACTCTTCACTGAATAAAATATCATTACTTACCTTTTTGTAACAAAAGGATTACCATAAAACCCATATAAATAACAAATAACATATATAGAGGTAACTTGGGACATAAACATACATAAGTGGAATAACCATATGGTGGACTTCCAGACATATCACTTAATGGAATAGCCATTCAGACAACTTCCATACATACTTAATAGAATAGCCATATGGCCGACTTCCATAACCAATGCATTGGAGGTTATAACGTAACCACCCATCCTGGTATTCACGGAACCACCTGTCATATGGTTTATCATGTAACCACCCGTCAAATGTCCATGTACCAATATAAAATCATAAAACATAAAACCAATATAAAGGAATGATAACATTTCCACATTTCAATCACAATATATCATTTAAATATATTGACATAATAGAATACTTTATCAAAACCATTTTCAATACCAAAATACAAAAAATATTATATGGTATTTATTTTATTTTAAAAACAATACGGCTAGTTGAGGAAGCCAAAGGCCAAATAATACTCGCGGCGGCGGAAAAGGTCGTTGTCACCACGTACGTTAAAAAAACATTTCTTTTTTTCGTTTAGAAAAAACACTTAATAGAAAAAGATTCATTTTGTATAAAAGTAAAAGTCAAAGGGGTTTATATAATGTATTAAAGAAAGTTGTGTATAAAAAGAAATATGCCTCAATGAAAGGAGATTGAGATGAAGTCCCTTACCTCGGGTCCGACTTGACTCGATTGTTATTTAACGTCCTGAATAATAAACTTGAGTTAATTTATACTTGATTAAGAACCTTTTTAAAGTTAATTATTCCTTTTATATCACTTATTTCCATGTTATAAACATTATGTTACCATTTAAGTTAATAATGTTTTTTGTCGATATTTGGTTCTTAAGTCGAAAGTGGACTTCTTACAATTACATGTTGTTCGTGTGGTCAAAGGTTCTTTATATCCAGAATGACATTCCTGATTTGGATAGCATATATATCAGATATATCCATCATATACATGTATTTATAATATTACATAATCATTTAGAGGTAAGAAATGAAATGCACCGTTCATGGAGACGGTAAGCCGTACGTACGCATGAACCCTACTTTCATTTCTTTGTCATATTAATGGAATTAAAACTAAATGAGAGGTATGTATATTATAATTCCAGAATTATATTCATCATTTATATGTATCATTCATTATATATATCCATTATATACATTTACTTTTAATAGTACATTACATTTGGGGATAAGAAATGAAATGCACCGTTCATGGAGACGGTAAGCTCTACGTACGCATGAACGCTACTTTCATTTCTATCTCATAATTTAATGGAAATAAATAATAATGATATAGAGGTATATTATAATTCCAGTATATCATAATATATAATAACTTTAAATCCATCCTTTATACGTCCCACATATGGCATTAACGAATCACATCACTTTGAGGAGGCGGCAGTCCACACTTCCTTAAATGAAGATATCATGTTTACCCATAATGGAAACCATAAAGGTATGCCCAAAATGAAAAATACAGAATATTACGGAAAAAATAAAAATATTATATATCATATATAAATATAGTGTCATCTTAATGTCCACCTTTTAAGGTGTTAAAATAATGTTGAACAATCATCGTTTCGGGAGGCAGAAATTCTCCATCCACGGAAACAGTAAGTTCTTTAACCATTAGATGTAGGTGTGTATATGTGTAGCTCGAATACTTCATATAACAAAATCCTAGTATATTTAGGTTACTGGAGGTGTTACAAAAGAAAAGAATAAAAAGATTTTATGGGGTTGGAGAAGCAAAATCAAACAAAAGGACTCAAAAGAAGACATTACCTTAAAATCGGGTAACTCTCTTAGATTTGAGCTCAAAAGATTTCTTGGTAACCCTTATGCCCAAATTGAGGCTTCAAGGAGTAAGAGAGGGATGTGTAGAGCCAAAATGGGCAGGGTTTGGCCGAGCCAAAGGCTTTGGGAGTGTGGGTAAGGAGGTAGATGTGGGGGCCTTTTATAAGAGGAGAGGAGGGGCACTCTTGGAAGGTAAAGAAAATTCACATTATTTTAAAATGGTATTCAGATTAAAGAGGTACCACATTGATGTGTTTCGAGGATAAGGTGATAAGGGTTCGAAATCCACACATATAATAGGTTTTGGCCATGTGTAGGTCTTAGATTTTTCATTATCATTCCATTTTATTTAAATCGTTAAATAATGAGGTCATCGTTCCATCATCATGATGTCATTAATAATTTAATATATTTAATGAATAAAAATTATAAAAAATTACTATGATGTAGTAAATATTTTTATCTTTCTTATTCATATTCATAGTCAAAAATCTGACTTGTATAACCCCATGTAAAAATTGTTTTAGTAAAACACCTCGTCTGTGTGTCATTTTTACTTTAACATTAAATAAAAAGTTATTTATGTCATTTCCCAACAAAAGTGCCTCCATGGGGTCCCCAAGTTTACCCATGGCTTTTATTGGTCGGCCATGACACATAAAATAAGGGTAGGGCATGTGTCAAGGTATTTTCATTTTATTATAATATCATTTTTTCCTTAAATTGCACTAATTACCTCTAATCGCAATTAAGAACTTAAAAGTTATTATTCACCAAAAAAATATTTTAATCTCATTGAACCAAATTTTACTTCTTAATAACAAACATGTATGTCAGATTTTTGAAATTAAAAACACATAAGTGGTAAAATTTCATTTAAACGAAAAATCAGTTTTTGTAAGTACCACTTAGTGGTTTCACTATTCATCAAAAATTGCTGTTTTTCAGAAAAATACCAAAACTTCACCCTAACCTATATTTGATATTCATAATTCAAAAATGAAATTTATTTTACAAAATTCACTACATATAAGTTGCATTAATTAATTTAATAATTAATTACCGTTGTCAGAGAAAATAGCTTGTTTTTATGAAACAATAAGTATCAAAAGAATAACACTAGTTTAAGTCTGATTTCAAAGTGAAATTAATTCCAACGACCACTATTGGATTTAATGGTAAAAATATATTCTAATTTCACTTTAAATACAATTCAAAAGATAATCTAATCATCTTAAAAAATTAGATTAAAAAGGGGTTTTGAATTAAAATACAACATTTTACACTGTTCATTACAAAAATGAACTTTATCGGAAAGATACCAAAAATTTACACAAAGTAAATTTTGATATCCCAATTCTAAAGAAGAGTTATATTTGGTCCAATAGAGTTTATAAGATCGATCAAAACTATATTTAATGATGGTTCTCCGTCAAAAGGTGATAAGTGGACCTTTCGTGAAAATTAGAGTATATAAGCCTAAAATTGAATTCTTTTCGTATTTTAAGCCTTTATCCTTTATTAGATAAATGTAAAAACATTTAACGAACATATATAATCATATTTTAGTTATTTATATCCATTCCCGCTATTACAACGGCTACGTGTTAACTAACATTTAAAATAATATTAATTTATTACTAGTGTGCAACGTAAGTTTTCAAAGGTACCCATCGTTGCGTATCGGGTACGCTATCTATCATAGCAACCCCTTTAAAGTAAAATTAATATTTAATTCGTAAATATTAATAAATATGAAAATTCTTTATTCTTTATTTACCTGGGATTTTACATCCTTCCCCCCTTTTGGGAATTGGGTTCTCGCAATTTTATTCACTTATCAAAATAAGTGGGGGTATTTATCCCTCATAGAATTTTCATATTCCCACGTTGCCTCTTCAACGATATGGTTTTTCCACAAAACATTTACCTGGTGGATTACCATATTTTGTAACACTTGCTCCCTGTGGTCAAGAATCTGGACCGGTTGTTCCTCATAAGAGAGATTCTCTTCCAACCGAACTACCTATGGACTCAAAACATGAGATGGATCTGGCATATAATTTCTCAACATCAAAACATGAAAAACATTGTGTACCTGAGATAAACTCAGAGGTAAAGCCACTCGGTAAGAAACTGATCCAACTCTTTCCAGAATTTCACATGGCCCAATGAACCTTGGACTCAGCGTTCCTTTATTACCAAATCGCATCACACATTTCAATGGAGAACCCTTGAGAAAAACATGATCACCTACCTTGAAAGATAGATCCTTCCTCCGGTTATCCGCATAACTATTATGCCTGCTTTGAGCTGTTCTCATGTGTTTCTGAATCAACTGAACTTTTTCAGCCATCTCTTCTACCAATTCTGGTCCCATCAGCTTCCTTTCACCCACTTCATCCCAAATTGCTGGAGTTCGACACTGCTTCCCATATAATGCCTCAAATGGTGCCATCTGTATACTGGAATGAAAACTGTTATTATAAGAAAACTCAACCAAAGAAAGATGTTGGTCCCAACTTCCCTGATAATCCATCTAACAAGATCGTAGCATATTCTCCAAGGTCTTAATTGTTCGTTCTGACTTCCCTTCTGATTTAGGATGAAAAGCTGTACTAAAATTTAATTCAGTACCCATCGACTTCTGAATGCCTTTCCAAAAGTTATAAGTAAACCTGGGATCACGATCGGACACAATAGAGAGAGGAACTCCATGTAACCTGACTATCTCCTTAAGATACAAACGGGAAAGCTAATCTAGGAAAAAAGTATCTCATATAGCAAGGAAATGAGAAGATTTAGTCAAGCGATCAACAATAACCCAGATTGCATTATTACCTCGAGATGTACTCAGTAATCCCACAACAATGTCCATGGATATATTTTCCCATTTCCACTCTGGCACTAGAAAAGGCTGAAGCATACCTTTCAGTAAGTGTCGCTCTACTTTAACCTGCTGATTAGTCAAACACTTCACAGTAAAATCAGTAATATCTCTTTTCATTCCATCCCACCAGTAATACTCCCGCAGATCTCTATACATCTTAGTACTGCCAGGATGAACTGAAAATGGGGAACTATGAGCCTCACATAAAAAATCATTCTTCAACTGTGAATCACAAGGCACACATAATCTCTTCCCAAACCTCAAAACACAATCATTATCAATGTTGAATTCAGGAAACATACCTTTCTGAACCATCTCTACCTTTTTCTGCAACTCACTGTTTTGCTTCTGTGCTTGCTTGATTCTGTCTGATAGGGAAGATTTAATTGATACCTGAAATAAAACAGAAGGACATCCTTCACCAACAACTTCTATGAAAAAGTTCATCAAATCAAAAAACCAAAGGATCTCGTTCCAAATGTAGCATGGTTAATGAAGCATTACTTTTTCGACTCAAAGAATCAACCACTTTATTTTCTTTTCCTGGATGGTAGTGAATTGTACAATAATAATCCTTGATTAATTCCACCAATCTCCTCTGTCTCATGTTAAATTCTTTCTGAGTGAATATATACTATAAATATTTGTGACCAGTATATATTTCACACTTTACTACATAAAAATGATGCCTCCAAATTTTTAAAGCAAAAACAACAGCAGCTAATTCCAAATCATGTGTAGGGTAATTTACCTCATGAATTTTAAACTGGCGTGAAGCATAATCAATTACCTGATCATTCTGCATAAGGACACATCCAAGTCCCTTCAACGAAGCATCACTGTATATAACAAACTCACCATTCCTGGAAGGAAGTGCCAAAACTGGAGCATTCACCAATCTTCTTTTCAACTCCTGAAAACAAACATCACATTCTTTTTTCCAGATAAACTTAACGCCCTTCCAAGTTAGCTTAGTCATTGGACTAGATAACAGTGAAAATTTTTCAACAAACCTTCAGTAATAACCTGCCAAACCAAGGAAACTACGAATCTCAGTTACATTTGTGGGTCTTGGCCATTCTTCCACAACCTTTGTTTTTGCAGGATCAACAGTTATCCCATCTTTAGAAACAATATGACCAAGGAAATAAATTTGTTGCAGCCAAAACTTACACTTGCTGAATTTTCCATATAGTTTCTTTTCTTTTTACGGTTTTCAAGATAACCCTTAAATGAATTTCATGATCCTCTTTAGTTTTATAAAACACCAAAATATCATCAATAAAAACAACCAACATTTTTCACCTAGGTCAACTGAGCCATTACTGCTACAAACTTTTTAGTTCTGATTCTGACCATCTCAGGATACTAATTTGAAAGTTCATTTCCCTCTGTATGCCTTCCCAGAAAAGCTGTTTGGTTTCCTCTATGAAAAACCATTCTTAACACAGAAATATCTTAGGCGAAGCAACATGGTAATCCGTAAATGCTATATCATTTCAATCATATTATAAATTAACTTATAATTTAACAATTTTCTAACTCCTAAAGTTGTGTAAACCGACCTCTGATACCATCTATAAGGCCCCTACCTTAAGCCTTACTTAATATTGAATTAAATGAATAATTCACATTGAGGATCTTTTCAGGTTTATAGTTTTAGAGAATTAGGAAATAACTATTACATCTCAAAAGATTACAATGTAGATACTTCTACTAAGTTTCCATAAGATAAAAGAACTCTTAAAAAGAGTCATGTCTAGTTCCATGTTTTATATAGCATGACTTTCCCTTGATCCCATCCTTGACCCTATTCCACATTATGTCCTGTGAGAAACATTTCAAAAAAACTTGGGGTGAGCATAAAAAGCTCAGTACGGATACACAAAGAATGAAAACAGTTAGTTTTTCAAACATTAAGTAATCCATGTATACTATATCAATGTAATAACTTCATCTTCATGAAGTAGTAAAAACTCTTCACTGAATAAAATATCATTACATACCTTTTTGTAACAAAAGGATTACCATAAAACCCATATAAAGAACACATAACATATATAGAGGTAACTTGGGACATAAACATACTTAAGTGGAATAACCATACGGTTGACTTCCACACATATCACTTAATGGAATAGCCATTCGGAAAACTTCCATACATACTTAATGGAATAGCTATACGGCCGACTTCCATACCCAATGCATTGGAGGTTATAATGTAACCACCCATCCTGGTATTCACAGCACCACCCGTCATATGGTTTATCACATAACCACCCATCAAATGTCCAAGTACCAATATAAAATCATAAAACATAAAACCAATATAATGGAATGATAACATTTCCACATTTCAATCACAATATACCATTTAAATATATTGACATAATAGAATACTTTATCAAAAACATTTTCAATACCAAAATACAGAAAAGATTATATGGTATTTATTTAATTTTAAAAACATTACAGCTTGTTGAGGAAGCCAAAGACCAATTAATACTCACGGCGGTGGAAAAGGTCATTGTCACCGTGTACGTTAAAAAAACATTCTTTTTTGTCGTTTTGTAAAATGATTTGAAGAAAAATATTACTTTTTTATAAATGTAAAAGTCAAGGGGGTTTATACACCGTATAAAAGAAAGTTTTGTATAAAACAAAATATGCCTCAATAAGAGGAGATTGAGACAAAGTCCCTTACCTCGTGTCGGACATGACTCGATCGTTCTTTAACATTCTGAATAATAAACTTGAGTTAATTTATACTTGATTAAGAACCTTTATAAAGTTCCTTATTCCTTTTATATCACTTATTTCCATGTTATAAACATTATTTAACCATTTAATTTAATAATGTTTGTTTTGTCGATATTTGGTTCTTAAGTCGAATGTGGACTTCTTAAAATTACATGTTGTTCGTGTGGTCAAAGGTTCTTTATATCCAGAATGAAATTCTTGATTTGGATAGAATATATATAATATATATCTAGAATATACATGTATTTATAATATTACATAATCATTTAGAGGTAAGAAATGAAATGCACCGTTCATGGAGACGGTAAGCCGTACGTACGCATGAACGCTACATTCATTTCTTTGTCATATTAATGGAATTAAAACTAAATGAGAGGTATGTATATTTTAATTACTGAATTATATTCATCATTTATATGTACCATTCATTATATATATCCATTATATTCATGTACTTTTAATAGTACATTACATTTGGGGAAAAGAAATGAAATGCATCGTTCATGGAGACGGTAAGCCGTACGTATGCATGAACGCTACTTTCATTTCTATCTCATACTTTAATAGAAATAAATAATAATTATATAGAGGTATATTATAATTCCAGTATAAAATCATATATAATAACTATAAATCCATCTTTTATACGTCCCACATATGGCATTAACGAATCACATCACTTTGAGGGGGCGGTAGTCCGCACTTCCTTAAATGAAGATATCGTGTTTACCCATAATGGAAACCATAAAGGAATGCCCAAAATGAAAAATACAGAAGATTAAGGAAACCATAAACATATTATATATCATATATAAATATAGTTTCATCTTAATGTCCCCCTTTGAAGGTGTTAAAAGAATGTTGAACAATCATCATTTCGGGAGGCAGAAATTCGCCATCCACGAAAACAGTATGTTCTTTAACCATTAGATGTAGGTGTGTGTAAGGGTATCTCGAATACATCTTATTAAAACATCCTAGTATATTTAGTATACTAGAGTTGTTCCAAAAAAATAATAAAATTAGTTTATGGGGTTGGAGAAGCAAAATCAATCAAGAGGACTCAAAAGAAGACATTACCTTAAAATCGAGTAACTCTCTTAAATTTGAGCTCAAAGGCTTCCTTGGAAATACTTATGCCCAAAGTGAGGCTTCAAGGAGTATGAGAGGGATGTGCAGAGCCAAAATGGGCCAGGGATGGCCGAGCCAAAGGCTTTGGGAGTGTGGGTAAAGAGGTAGAGGTGAGGGCCTTTTATAAGAGGAGAGGAGGGGCACTCTTGGAAGGTAAAGAAAAGTCACTTTATTTTAAAATGGTATTCGGATTTAAGAGGTCCCACATTGATGTGTTTCGAGGTTAAGGTGATAAGGGTTTTAAATCCACCCATCCAATAGGTTTTGGCCATGTTTAGGTCTTAGAGTTTACATTATCTTTCCATTTTATTTAAATCGTTAAATAATGAGGTCATCGTTGCATCATCATGATGTCATAAATAATTTAATTTATTTAATGTCTAAAAATTATAAAACAAATACTATGATGTAGGAAATATTTTTAGCTTTCTAATTCATATACATAGTCAAAAATCTGACTTGTATAACCCCATGTAAAAATTGTTTTAGTAAAACACCTCATGTGTGTGTCATTTTTACTTTAACATTAAATTAAAATTTATTTATGTCATTTCCCAACAAAAGTGGTTCCATGGGGTCCCCAAGTTGACCCATGGATTGTCTTGGTCGGCCATGACACATCCAATAAGTGTAAAACATGTTTCAAGGTATTTTAATTTTATTATAATATCATTTTGGCCTTAAATTGCGCTAATTACCTCTAATCGCGATTAAGAACGTAAAAGTTACTATTCACCAAAAAAATATTTTATTCTCATTGAACCACATTTTACGTCTTAATAACAACAATGTATGTCAGATTTTTGAAATTCAAAACACATAAGTGGTAAAATTTCATTTAAACGAAAAATCAGTTTTTATAAGTACCACTTAGTGGTTTCACTATTCATCAAAAATTGAAGTTTTTCAGAAAAATACCAAAACATCACCCTAAGATATATTTGATATTGAGAATTCAAAAATGAAGTCCATTTTACAAAATTCACAACATATAAGTTGCATTAATTAATTTAATAACTAATTCCCGCTGTCAGAGCAACTAGCGTGTTTTTATGAAACAATAAGTATCAAACTATTTACACTTGTTTAAGTCAGATTTCAAAGTGAAATTAATTCCAAAGACCACTATTGGATTTAATGGTAAAAATATATTCTAATTTCACTTTAAAACCAATTTAAAAGATAATCTAATCATCTTAAAAAATTACATTAAAAAGAGGTTTTGAATTAAAATACAACATTTTACACTATTCATTAAAAAATGAACTTTATCGGAAAGATACCAAAAATTTACACAAAGTAAATTTTGATGTCCCGATTGAAAAGAAGATTTATATTTGGTCCAATAGAATTTATATGATCGATCAAAACTATATTTAATGATGGTTCTCCATCAAAAGGTGATAATTGGACCTTTCGTGAAAATTAGAGTATATAAGCCTATAACTGAATTATTTTCGTATTTTAAGACTTTATACTTTATTAGATAAATGTAAAAACATTTAACAAACATATATAATCATATTTTAGTTATTTCTATCCATTCCCGTCAATACAATGGCTACGTGTTAACTAGTATTTAAAATACTATTATTTTATTACTAGTGTGCAACGTATGTTTTCAAAGGAACTCATCGTTGCGTATCGGGTATGCTATCGATCATAGAAACCCCTTTAAATTAAAATTAATATTTAATTTGTAAATATTAATAAATAAGATTTTTTTTTATTCTTTATTTACCTGGGATGTTACACTAACCATAGAAAATTTCATGAAGATACCTAGAGGGATCTTTGGATATACTTGAGTCAAATCCATAAATCAGCATATTGTGTAGTTCAATTTCTTATAACAAGATGGTCTCACTAAACTAGACAATATGGTGGCACTAACCACCTAAACTCTAGTATATCCAAGGGGTAACAACCTCTCTAATTGGGGCTCATAAGGTACCATCATTCAACCCACTAAAAATGTCCAAGAAACCCATGGTAATATTATACTATGTTAGTACGAGGCTCTTACACGAGTGACTCTCGTTAGATATCACCATCGTACATGCGTACCCCAAAAAACTGACACCACATAAATGATAACACACAAGGGGAGATAATACAGAGGGGTGACCATAATATTGTGAACCAGTAACAACTTCCAATCAAAATATCATATTACATGAACTTTTAAATCATTTCTAAAAACATTGAATGATGGAAATTTGGAATTTATGATTTGAAAACCAAAACTCATTTCCCAAATATTATAATGTGACCACTATGACTCAGGTCAAGTTTATTTCAAATACAATTATATACAATTTCAAAACTATATCCAAAATTATATAAGAAATATTTAAATACACAACTCCTTATAGGCCTTTTACATTCAAGCTTAGTTCTTTTCAAATCCATAATGAGAACTCACAATTTATTTAATGATAACAAAAAATATTTCAAACCATTTAGAGACCAATGATGTCCCATAATACTAATAGGGTGATGTTTTAAAGGAATCATTAAAAAGAACATTCAAATCACCTTTGAGAATATGAACTATGTTGGAAAAGATGTAGGCTTAAAGATAATTTAGACGAGGAATAAGGATATGTATTTTGGAAAATGGGTTTTATTTTATATGGTAGTTTTCCAATATTATTAAAATTTTTCTTCTCATCCATGTGTCCACATTGGTAACACATGTATGTGTCCATATCTAATTTCACAAGTCAATTGATTTATGAAATCACCAAAAACTACCTTTAATGAAACTCTATACACATAAACAATTACACAAAAAATCACATGTAAGTGTTAAAAAAAGTGTCACCAATTTCCACATGAAACATCAAATTTTTAGCTTAACAATACTGTCATAATAAAAACAAGCCTAAAAACTTATTGAAACAAAATATTTCATATTAATCCTATTATTGACATTTCAATAAACTAATTTTGTGTATATAAACCTAAAAATATTTACATACTCACTTTGAAAACCATTTTTAACAAACTTTTACCTAGATACACGCACCATAATAAACATTCAATGTTAAAAACAAGCATGTAAAACATAACTAGAAATTTTTTTAAAAAAACCCAAGATTAAATATAATGAATAGGAAATGAATAACATGGAGAAAGCTACCTCAATCATGTAAAAATGATACGAAACATTGTAAGGAAGAAGGATATTCCCTAACAATAAATCCAAAAACCCTAATGTTCAATAAAACTGACCTACACAACAACCCTAATATTTAGGGTTTTGAAAAAGAGGAAAAACCTATAAGGATGCCCAAATAACGTGATATTGGAAGGGAGAAAATAGAGAAAATTGTCCAAAAAAACCTAAACACATACCTTATGATCTTAATGATGGACCAATGGAGATTGGAGAATCAAAGTGAGAGGTGTTTCAAGACCCTATCATTTCAAAAATAAAACCTATGAGGGTGAGGCTTGATTTATGCATAAACACAAGAGAAATATAATTTTGATTAAATGATTTTAAAAATATGGGCCGCTCACACGGTTTGGTCGCACGATTTTTCGAACTATGCGCAAACTGTGTGGTAGCCACTTCTCAAGAGGATAACGGCCAAACAATCAACACACGTATCTTGACTTACCATGGTAATACAATAAATTATCAATAGTCTAAACCGAGGACCCGCCACATGGTTTCCTGGGTTGGGAAACTTGGATTATACTAACCATGTGCTTCTAGTGTATTGGCAAAAAATTCACCCAAAACCTAACAAACTCACATATTTAAGAAGAAAACGCAATCCAAAAATCCTCTAAAACATCTAAATAAATTAAATTAATAATATTACAGGGTGAAATTAGGTATTATAATTGATTATAGAATCAGTTAAATTTATCGTTGATATATAATGAATGACCCTGTGACACCACCCCAATAGTAACAGAGCTGTTGAACCGATACCAATAAAAGGGAATTTAAAATACCCATTGGATGGAAAATAATACTGTAACATAAATTAAATGAAATTATGAATTTTATCTCTAGATTACATAATAATTAATGAAAGGGATTTCTACCCTGAGGTCTAATAATATAATTTCATTAATAGAAATGTTACACATAAAAGTAATCAACAATTCACAAAATAAATGATAAGAAAAGAGTTTAGAATTATAAATATAACTCATAACGAATTATTATGAAAAAAATATATTAAAATAACGAAATATAAATTAATAGAACATAAAATTCTATTCTAAAATAAACAGGATCATAAAATATTAATTATTAATATTATCACTTAATTATACAATAAAACTTATTATATGAAATTGAAACATTGAAACATCATGTAACATATCCATGCAAAAATTCTGTCACACTCCCATGTCACTAGAAACACACACACACACACACACACACTAAAGAATAAGGTTCATCATTTACCTCTGTGTAGATAAATACATATTATGATGGGATTCATCACAAATTTCTTTGTTGATGTCAAGAATTGATCTAGACAACTAGCTAAAATGTGACCAGAATCTCTCCTAACATAACCTTAATGGTGTTCTTAATTCCCATGGAAATGATAATAGTCTCTATGTATTAATAATAAAACAAAAGGTAATGAAATCTTGAATATAAAGGTTGTGATAATGGATTTTAATCATTTGAACAATGCTATTAACCTATACATGATGAATAAAATTTATAATACCAGGGGCCATATTTGCAAGCCTTGTTTGAAATAAGATGTGGTTGAATTACCCCTCCCCCACATTATTATATAATTTAATAGAAAATGGATGATCACCAGAATTATTCAGGATTTCTTTAGAAACTATATATTAATACTTAGTAGTTGGATAGGATATCAAAGTGATACATTTTTGGGAGTCCACAAAATCAATAGGGATAGAGTATAATATTCCTAAATACCCAGACCCCAGAAGTCTAGATTTAGTTTTTTTACCTCATTAAATTGGTAGAAGATATAAAGAATCACATCCTAGATGGCCAAATAGTTTATTTTTCATGAAAATTTGATACATAATTTGATCTCATATAATATTTAGAATAAAGTAATACAACAATATGAAAGAAAAAATCTCAACATTCTTGAACTAATATAATAATTCTTTATTTATATCATATCAAAATGAATAAATTAGGGTGAAAAAAATGTTTACTAATGGATATATACATTTGAATATATACTGAATAAATATGTAATAAACAATATATATACAAAACTAATTGAAAAAAATATTTACATTCAATCAATAACTTGAGTATGAAGAATAATATTGAAGGAATAAATAATAATCATATGTTTTAATATAAATTATCACATAATCTTGAATATAATTAATGTATAATATAAATGTTCTGATATCATGAATAATAATAAATCAAATATTATTTAATGAAATGAATATTATTGGATTTCATGATCTCAGACATTATGATATCTATACAAATATGGCATCTCACCAAGATAGTTTAACAGGTGGAATTGTATACACCAAAACCCTATTTAGTTTTAGTATATTTTTTATCTCATGATTCATATCTATGCATCTTGGTGATATATAATTCCGACCCCTACCCATAACATGATGTCTAATGCATTCTCAATATATCAAATGATCTATTTAATTCAACAACAATATTTCTTATCATGGAATATTTGTATTGAGTAAAGAATACATATTGTCAATATTTCTTAAATCAATCAAGTTATATTCAATGTAAAATAACATACATTTAATTTTTATACTATTTATGAAATAATAATATCAATGATAAAATAAAATTGATATTTAATATAAATTTATTGTTAAATGGTCGTAATAATGTTAATGTTTCCATGAAAATATAATGACTTCAATATTAATGAACAAAATTAATTTATAAACAAAACCATGAAAAAATAACCATAAACCATCTGAATAATTAATAAGGGTGACATAATTACAACATAATATCTATAGAGTATAATTAAAATAAATAGTTGTTTTATTTATATATTGAAATTCTATAAAAGTATCATTAAAAAAATATTAAACAAAATACAATTTTCAATTTAAAGGTAAATTTTAAAAACTAACGAAAAAATATGAATAATTAAAAACATTTATTTGAAAA
This sequence comes from Viscum album, assembly GCA_963277665.1. Taxonomy (NCBI): domain Eukaryota; kingdom Viridiplantae; phylum Streptophyta; class Magnoliopsida; order Santalales; family Viscaceae; genus Viscum; species Viscum album. Next base: position 1,092,857,172 of record OY728130.1, read on the forward strand.
ATAATGTTATCAATGAAAGGAAGGTTTTATTGAATCATGTTCTCATAATGGTGGTGATTTTCTGTTCATGTTGAGTTAGTTAAAAATGATACCTTACACATTTTTTATAAAATTCAAAAAGAATTTTTTTGAAAAATAATAACAGTAAAACTATTAAACCATTTTTTAAAATAAATAATATATATTTAATAATTTATTTAATAATATTAAAATAATTCTAAAAAAAGTCATAAATCAATGATTTTGGAGAAAATGTGTATTTGTCGAAGAATAAAATAAAATCATATTTTCCTAGAAAAATTTTCAAAATAATTTTCAGAATAAATGAGTAATTTTTTTACTATTATATGAATATTTCATGAATTAAAAAATTATTTTAATATGAACCAAAAATATTATAAAATGATTAAATAAATTTCTTTACATAAAAATTTATCTATAAATGTTCTTGATTAAAATGATTTTGAAACAAAAATGTTTACGAATAGGTTGACTTCTAAATCATAACCATCATAAAATAAATAACATCAAAAGACATATTATATAAAATGTTTATAAATAGATACATGATAAAACATATCATTGTGTAATTATATGCACATCATAAATTAATTAGTTTTATAATACCAAATACGTCTCAATGGAGTGGATACTGATACAAAATATTTTAGAAATATAATACCATTTAAATAATGTTTATTAAATGATTTGATTACGTTTACTAAATATAAATATATATAAATAAAGTTTATATAAAATAATATTAACCAAATTTCATTACCCAAAAAAACATATAATATTAAAGATAATGAAGAAGTTATATTACCCTACGATGAAAAAATTAGATGTAAATTATATACAGTTCGAAACATTCAATAAAATATCGTTGGATGAATTAATATGAATTTAAAAATAAGATACCATTAATTATGAATTATTAATGAAGTTTTGTGTTAATGAATGAGTATATATACCATTAAAGGAAAATAATGTTCATAACATTAATACATTCCCTAATGAAAGGATTTGAGAAAAAATCCCTTACGTCATATTTCACTGTAGTTGACCATTATTTATCCTCCTATATAACGGTTTAAATGTGTTCTGAATTTATTACAATACTATAATAATTTTTATATTTTCATATATGGTATGAAAATTACATATATATTCCTTTTTGATTAATAATATTTCTTTATTGTCATAGCTTTCGGAGTAAAAAACTTTGATTTCTCATAATTAACCCGTCATGAAATATATGATTATTGGGAGTATAATATAATTAAATAATTTATAGAATAATATTAAATTTTTAAATATCATATTTATTCATGGTTCAAATTTGTATAACCAATATTGAATTTTGGATATGGAAAATTAATCACATCCCCACACGGAGATGGTCGTATATACATTCACCCGAGCAATGAAATCAAAGAATTAATGAGTGAATGTTTAAAGAAGTGGATGACATATTAATTTTTAATAATCAATATCATCTCATATGTATCGTATATATTCATTTTTCCCATTATTTTTTCAATATATTTATAATTATTATGGAAAATAAATTTCATCGGTTTACGAGGAAGAATTTTGTTGTACACATGAGCGATAACATTATTTCCCATTTAATAGATAAGGATATATAAAACTATTATTCCATAAAAAATAAAATAATATTAAATGGTTGATACTATTGTTAATATATATTAATTTTTAATACATAACTATTGGTGGTAAATGAGGGATTAAAACAAGGAATCTTTGGGAAGAAAATTACCTTCTCTTTGAAAAACCATATTTGGATATCTTAATATAGACTGTAGGGTTGGTCTAATAAAGAGACCATAACCTACAGAATGTGGGTAATAATTTTTTAGTGATATATTTTTAGGGTTTTTATGAGTTAATTTTTTGATACATGTGAAGTAGTGAGGGGAGGGGTTCCAGTTTATAAATGATGAGGATCGACATTTCGGTAAACACCTAGAAATATTCAATAATGATATTTTTTTCTCAACCTATGTACATCATAAATTGATAAGAAAGGGGATTTAGGGATAATTTAATTTATCAATACAACCTATAATAAAAAAACCTCTTTTTAACATTTTATTCCCTTAACCTTCAAGGATTCTCACTTTATCCATTTTAGTCTTCACCATAGTAACCATTTTTTGTATCGTTGGTTATTTATCATTGGAGATTAAAATACAATGAGACATATTTTATAATTTAGAACCACTTATTTTTAATATTAATTTCAATTTATAAAAAAATTATTTTTATGGGGAATTAATTTCCACACAAGCACATGTAACATGAAAACAATTTTTTATCCTTAACCATACTGATTTATTCTAATTAAATTTACTACATATTATGATGTTCATAAGTTGAAATTATTACCAAAAATTAATTTTTTTATTATAAAATGTAATCCATTATATTTAATTAATCTTATAGTAGTGGAAAAATTTAATAAAAAATGTACCTATATAGCATTTTGAAAATGTTAATTTCAAGAAATATATTTTCCTAGAATATGATTATTATATACTATCTATATGAATATTAATAATTATTATATTAATTAAAATTATGTTATATTTATATATTATTTATAATTTTAAATTTCTTAATTACTCATTATTGGTTATTTTAATTAATTTATATAGAGGAACATTGTGCACAAAAAAAGAGTTTCTTAGAAAACTGTGATTATGAGCCTAAAAATAAATGTATAAAAAATTATGGTATAAAAATGAATCAAACATAATTAATTTGAATATATATAACTAAATTTTTACATTTTTACATTTAAATATTATTTAAATAATATTGGGACTTTTCAATTAATTAATTTATTCACCACTAATGTCATTCTAATGAAAAAACATTATTGAGAAAAAACACTCTAAAAAATCCAAAAACATCAACATAATATAATTTTTAATTTCCTATCTAAAAAATGAATTAATTATTATAAATTAATTTTATTTAACCTATAAAAATTCATTATATTATTTTCTCACAAACAAATTTACAAATCATTTTTGATGAAAACATACTTTTTTGGGATTAAATTGTCATTACTAAAAACTGAGTGATTATTATACAAATTTTTTTATTAGGAATAATATATATATTTGATGATTTGGTTAATCTTATTCTTACCTTCCAATTAAAATTCCAGGTTTAAATGGTAATATTTAAATAATATAATTTATGGGCCTTTTAGGCTCAATGCTTAGTGTCAGATTAGATATAGAACCTAATGTTCTCATTTTAAATACATGGGGTTCAAAATTCATCCCTCGTTCAATAAATATTTTACTATGAAATTATAAATAACAAAAAAAAATTGATATTTTAAAATTATTTTGTAAAAAACCAAAATATTTAAAAGGAAAAAATATTTCTCTTTAAAAGAATGAAATGTAAAAATGATGGTCTTCTGGAATACCAAAAAACATGGTTACAATGTTAGATAAAATTTTTGTAATGTGAAAACATTGGAATGGAATGAAATTATAAATAATGATAGATTATTATATATATCATTTTCCGAAATAATGTTAATTGTCATCAGAATGTCAATAATTAAAAAACTATAAACTAATGAGCTGTGAAAAATTCCATTAATTTACCAGAAATAAAGGTAATATGAAAGATTTTATGAAGATACATTTCCTTGGGGTATGTAGTTACTTTAATATCTAAATAATGAATATAAAGTAATATTATAACATAATATCTTTATATTTCATTAAAACAATTTCATACTTTTGTTATACTTCAATCAATTTTCACAATATCTCTTACTCTAAAAAATGATAATCCTATATGAGTTTATTATGCTTGATGAACAAAAAATAAATTTTAATTGAAAATTATATCTGTAAAATAATCCTAATATATTCCATATTTCATCAAATATTATCTAAAAACTAAATGCATTCAATAAGTATAGATACTAAAAAATTAATGAACCATCATATTAATAAATAATACACTTTACCCCAAATTTCCACCAAAGGGAAAACATAGATTTTTTCACATATAAATAACCCTATATAATAATTAACATAAATATTCTTAATATTAAATATTGGTGTTACCTCAAATATGGTCTCATAACTTTTATAATACTTTCAAAAATAAATTAATTTCATTTTTCCTAAATAATTCTTCATATTAACTCTAATGATTATATATACCTCAAACAAGTAAAACATCTCCCAAAAAATCATACTTTCACTAAATATCATTAATTTTATTAAAAATACTCTCTTATAATATGTTTCTTAAAATGTACTCATTATTTATCTTTAAAATTATTTATCTAAAAATTATTACATTGTCACAATGACATCACCTGGTCACGTGGCACGCATTGCAACAATGTCACCTTTTAGTTGTGGGTTCAATCCTCGTGATCATATTGAATGTGATGGGTTCTCACATAGAATGTGGTTTTTACTTTTTATAAAAAATATATTTACATAATTCCTGTAAAATTATAAAATATTAATAACCCATATTTACCAAAATATCAAAGATAAAATAAAACATAAATAATACTATTATATTTAAACAAATATCTACAAAATTTAAAGGTAATCTATACTAATCAAATTATAACTAAAATATATACTAAATTAATGGGGTGCATTTCAAAAAACTATTTCCCAAAATGTACATAATATTGATAATATTACCTCATATTTAGCTTTAAAATCATTCCATTTAGTATAATAGATTGTTTGAAACCAAATATAAATATATAAGAATTAATAATAATAATTATGAAAAAATATATAAATAATCTTTATAAATGGAAACACCTTATATTCAATCAATAAAACCTTCAGTTTCACAAAATTCATTCATTTTGAATTCCTATTGTTCCTGATTTTTCATAAACAAAATGGGAATTAATTTACATATATCCATGGGAGTATCACACAATGTGTAAATGAAATCCTATCTTCATGCACTAGGTGATGATCGATTCCATGCCCAATGAACCATTTTTAGTGTTACTACCCATATGTAAAAATGTTCTTTGGAGACATCTAGATTTAATATCCATAAAATAATGTATTAGTATGTTAACCATATAATATACACCAAAAAAATTTAAATATTTCATCCTATATATATAATTATCCTCAATTTTTGTAATATGGTTACATTCTCTATCAAATGATTTCCAAAATCTTATCTCCCATGATTCTACTAAACATCCTCTCGAAATAAGTGTAAAAACCCAGACCCAGAAGCCCATAGCTAGCGGTGACATTACAAAATTGGAATATGATACATTGAATAACATACTAATGTTATAAATATTTTATTATTATTTATAAAAGATATGCATTCATTAATATCACAAAACATTAGAAAAAATTAAATAAAATATAATGAATGAAAAATATTTCAACATTGAACTCATTTAATGAACCATTCATTATAAATAGGTAAATGATACAAACTAAAGGACAGATTATATTCCCATTAATGTTTAACTATATTTGAAGAAACAATGATTAAAGTAGGCATAAAATGGAAATGTAAATAACTTAATACACATTTAATTTGATCAATAAATTAAGAAATAATAATATTGAAGGAATAAATAAAAGTAAAATAATTACATTTAAATTATAGTATAATATTGATGATAATACTTGGATAATTTCTATGTACTAATATCATTAATAATATTAAGTCAATTATCAATGAATTGAATAACCAATATTGGATTTCGTTATCTTACAAATCATGATATCTATACTATTAATACCATTATCTATGATTTTTTAATTAATGTGTGGGTGTACACCAAAAACCAATTTAGTAATTGACTAATTTTTTTTATCATGAGATATTTTGATGCATAAATGTGCTATATATTTCTGGCCACCATCTCCCACTATATGCCTAATTCATTTCTCACATATAGACTAATAGATTTATTTATAGAACAATATACCATATCAACAATAATCTGTATTGGCTAATTAATAGAGATTAACAACAATACCCAAATAAATAAATTTAATTTAAAATTAAATAAAAATATAATGAATTGGTATATGGTTTAGTGAATAATCATATACAGGATTCAAATAATATATACATATATTTAATATAAATATCACATCTACTGATCACCTAAAGGTGGATATTTCAAGGGTACATAAATGAATACAAAATTAATCGTGAAAGTGAATGTCAATATATTACCTAGTAAAACTAAACATATGAATTGCAATGAAATTATAAGGATGGTATAGTTAAAACATATCAATTATGTAATATATTTAAAATAATTGGTTTTTGTCTATGAATAAAAATATAATAAAAATATCATTAAAACAAACATGAGTCGAATAACACATTAAAATTGAAATTAATAGTAAATAAAATATTTCAATAATATTATGTAAAAATATTATTTTAATAGAACCCTATAAACAATTAAATATATATAATATTCAATGAGTTTTCATGATGTTATCAGATATCCATTCATGATTATTATATCAAAAGAAATTCATTTCGCATATTGGTTAGAGAACTAAAAAAGTCCCTTCCAAAAAAACACAAGAAGATTAATTTTAAAAAAATTATACAATTTAATCATGGGTAAATCATATTTAATAAATCATTTTATAATTATAAAATATTCTAATTTTTTAAAAATCATATATTTGGAAGAAATATGTTTTTTAGATAAATTGAGAAATATAACTGTATTTACTTAAATTATTATAAAAATAATTTTACATACCATAGAAAATAAAATGGCACTATCATATGAATATTTCATGAATAACATGAGGATAGTAAAATCAATAGTGTTTCCTATATAATGATCAAATAATATTATTCAATGGAAGTTCCAGCCTAACAAATCTTTATTAATATCACATTGAATTGCAAACCATTACCACATTGTAAACAATTGATTTATAATACCAATGAAAGAAATAATCACAAATAAAACATTAAATAACATGAATAAACATATATTGATGATATAACATGTAAATTTTCTAAAGATACACCTCATAAAAATAAATATTTTCAAAATACATAATTTGTTGTAATGGATTGGAAATTGAGACAAAATATATTCAAAAGATAATACCAATGCAAAAAAGATTCATTTAACGAAGTTATTATGTATAACAAATAAAAATTAACACATATTATTTTTTTTAAAAAAATTATAATTAAAATTCAGTACATGCATAATCATAGAATATGTTTTTCAATGAAGAAATAATATATACTAATGACATGAAATTGGGTAATAAAACACACTACACCTTGGAAATATTCAAATCAAATCCCCAAATATGAATTAATATAAAATAAAATATAAAATGAAATAAATTATAATTTATTAATGATATTACATATAAAAGGTTATATATATTCACTATATAATGTAAAATACATGTATAATATAAATTATTTTCGTAATTAATAGAAATTGATAGAAAATCAATTACCTCCCAGTTCCCTTTAGTTGAATATTGTGTAGAGTACTATATAATTGATTCAAACAAGTTAGTAATTTATAAAATAAATTATTTAATTTATAAATTATCATATAATAATTTTTATTAAATTTTATTACCAATTCATTAATAATATTCCATTATTACAATTGTTTCTAGGGATAACTATTTCACTTTATCAGTATTGTTTTATCATATAAGATCTTCTTCCTATTAATAATATATATTTTCATCATCATGGAAGTTAAAATGATTGTACATATATAATATTTATTCATTGGATGCATTTATATAACTATTCTTCAAATTTGTACATGGATAATGAATCACATCGCTTCGTGGTGATGGTAGGCCATAAACATGCATGAGCTTCATTATCATTCCTTTAATGTTTTTAATGGTACATAATTAGATGATATTTAATTTTTCAGGAATTTATATGCTATCATATTTTTAATATATATTCATTGTTCCCATAAATACTCATATCCATGGGAATTAGTGATGTAAATCAAATTATATCAGTTCATGATGTGATAGTCTTGCATACACACGAGTGGTGTCTTTGATTTTAATTTTTTATAGATTGATAATTATATATATTAATCCATCAATATAGTAACATATAATTATATGAGATATAATATTTCTATTATATTATAATTGAGAATCCATACTTGAAGGAGATAAATGAATAAGTAAAAATATTCCTACTAAAGATAATTTGTTTCTCTTAGTGAAAAATATTCTGAATCCCTTATTAAATACCACATAGTTAGTCTTCTGGGAATACTAGAACCTATAGAATATGTATAAGGGTATTGTAGAGAGATATTTGTAGGGGTTTTGAAGCAATATGTCCCGAGGCACTTGAAAATTTGAGGATATAGTTCCCCTTTATAATTGATAGTGATTGACATTTTTTTAAATACCCAAAACAATCAATATTGGTAAGTCACTATCAACCCTAGTGTATGAATAATATAAAATGGATATTGGGGTATGGGTTGGATTAAATGGTCATAAAACATCATTACCACCTCAATAAATATTAATTTAATAATTTTATTCCATTTTCTTCTAGGCTTTCTCATGTTTACCATTTTCATTTCCATCATAATAACTATTTTCTATTTACGAGGGAAATTTCTCATTCATGAAATAATTTAAATGTGAATTATTAGATAGGTTTGGTTTGTTCAATATTATATCCAACCTATCATATTAAAATTTTAAATGTGTTGGTAAATAATTTTTTACAAGAACATGTAACCAGAATCACTCATTTTAACATTAATTGTAGTGATTAATTATAATATTTATGTTTATTTTTTATGAAAAAATTATGTTTGAAATACCACATAATATTCATTTTTAATAACATACATATTAAGTTAAAATTATTAAATAAAATTCACCAATGTTACAAAATTTAATTTAATAATTATTATACAAAACATGTTTAAAATGGGGTTTTAAGAAATATATTTTCAGGTATAATATTGTATTCTATAAATAATATAACTATTAATAATACTTTTAGGAAATTTTAGTCAAATATATTGTTATATAAACTAAAATTTTAATTTATAAAAGTATTTATTATGGGTAATGTTAATTTTTTAAAATGAAAAATAATCATGCACATAATAATATTTTTACAGAAATAACAATTTTTCTTAAAAATAAACATATAACTATATCTAATATAAAAATGATTGAAATTTAGTTATTTAAAAATTATATAGAATTATAATAGTTATATTAATTTTAAATCAAATTCAATGACACTTGGGAATTATAAATTTATTAATTTATAGAAAATAATTTGTATTATTACAAAAATGATATTTTCAATATTCACAGAAAAATCAAACGTCTCAAAAAATCCCAAGATTTAAAAATAATATTATTTATATTAAATTATTTAAAAAATAAATTTCATTTAATAAAAAAAGTTAATTAATTTGATGAAATAATTATTCTCTCTCACACACATAGTTAAGAAAATATTTTTTGATCAAAAATTACTTTTTGAATAATGAATTATATTTATTGAAAATTTAATGTTTTTTATCCACAAGTTTTTCATTGTTATGACTGCTATATGTATTGCATTATTTTGTTAATCCTATTCATAACCTATAAAAACATTTCTAGTTTATTAAGTTTATATTTTAATAATATATTTCATGTGTCCTTTTGGCTCGGTTTGCCATGCCATATACAACATAGAACAAAATAATCATCATTTAGAATATTGGAGTGTCAAATTATCCTCAAATTAAATAATTTTTATAATGAAAATTTTAAAGTGAACTCTGAAAACATAGTGTTTCTATTTCAAGATGTTATTTGAAAAAAAAATCCTAAATGGGGATAACAAGACATTCACATAAATGAGGAAAATGGAAATATGATGGTCGTATAGAATAATGCCAAAATGGGATTCAAAGTAATAGAAAATATGTAGGAATTTATAATATGGGAATGAAATAAAAGTGTAAAAAATTATGTGTATAGATAGTGTTTATTTGTCTTATAAATTTGAAATTCCATGAGAATTATGACAACAATAAAACAATAAAATTGTGAGTTGTGAAAAAGACCATTTATTAATAAAAAACGATTGTTATAAAACAATTTTTTCTTGATCCATCTTCATTAGATAAGAATTATATTACCATGTATATGATGAAAATATAAAAAAATATAAAATTGATATATTTTTATTTCATAAATAAAATTTATCCTTTGGTTGTTCTTTGATCAATTTTAACATTACCTTTTACACCATGAAAATAATATAAAGTATGAATTATTTAACTCATTAATGACTAAAATTAGCATTTAATGGATTATATATTCTATAATAGAATAATAATACTTTTCATTTTTCATCAAATATTTATCGAAACTGAAATTTTTACTTGAAGGTAAAATATTAAAAACATGTATAAATTTTTTTGTGATGAAATTATACATTTGATTAAAAAAATTCTCCTACTGGAACAACATATATTATTCCCTAAATAAATAACCTAATATCCCATTAAAACTTGGTATTATATATTTTAAATAACTATTTTACCTTAAATTTATTCTTACAACATTTAACATATGTCCATAATATTTTTTATTGTGTTCATTTTAAATAATAACTTATATTAAACCTAAGTGTTCTGTATACCTCAAAAAAATAAAACATATCATCAAGTATCATTAATTACCTCAAAATCCTTTCAATACAAAAAATATTTGATCCCAAAATATGTTATCCAAAATAATGATAATAAGTATCGATTAAACTGTTAAAGTAAAAAATTCATACTAAACATGACATCATGTAGTCAAATGATAATAACTATACCATTTTCACCCTTCAGTTATGGGTTATATCCCCACATCCTTAATGAATGTGATAGGTTTTTACCCAATATATGGGATTCCAATTTATTAGAACTATATTTTTAAGGTTCGATCCTTAAAAAATAAATTATCTTATATTTTTTCTAATATTTATTTTAATAAATTTGAGATTCCATTCAGGTACATATTTCTCGAGAATTACTGTCTAACTCACATGTAATAAAACCATAAAATAAAATGTGGGATATTCAAATTATTATCCTTTTTTCCATAAAAAATACAATTAAAATAGAGAATGATTTCTTTTCATGGAAAAGGTTAATGGCATTCACTATGACTAATTCATCTCCCTTAATACTCCATTAATCCATGTAAATTAGATATAAACATTATATGAGAAAAACGATGAGTAATGGATACAAAAATAATGAAAACCATTAGTCTAGTGAACACATTAAAATCATAATTTTTTTTAGTTTATCATCAAATTTCATTTAGAATATGAAGTAAAAAGATATCACTAGGAAAAATACACATTTTTTCAAATAGAATCATTATTACCCATATAAATTAATTAATAGTCTAATACTTGACATAGAGAATCACATTTATATACCCTTTAATCACCTTTTATCAATAACAACTATAAATCAACATACAACATTATCATTACCTAATGATTTGGAGAACTCTAATATTGATCACCATTTTTATAATCTATATCCATCTCACCCCTGAGCTATAATGAGGTTTAACCATTCAATAAACTAAGTAATTCTCACTTGTGATCTATAATGGGGATGAACCTTTCGTATAACCTGTATTGGGATCACCTATATCTTATGAGTTATAATTGAGATATTTATTTTATATAAGTCATTTCTAACCCATCTATTTTATATAATTCTCGTGTACCATATCTTGAATAAAAATATCCATCATAAATCACTTAGTAAAATTATTGAATCTTATGGTAAAATAATTAAGATAAAAATATATTTATCTTTTTAAAACCCATTTTACATAATAAACCACAATTTTCATTGAAATCCCATCTTCAATAAAAAAATACCAAAAAGAGATTTATATTTAAGAAATATTTTAAAAAAGAAAAATAATCTAGAAAACATATAATGGACATGAAATAGGGAATGTAATTTCTTCCATGCGCATTAATAATAGATCATCCATTGTCCATTTTCCAAAAAATTAGATATAAAACACATAAAATTATTTATATAGAAAAAGATTGGAATAATGTAAAAAGAGGCATAAAATTTCTTTTATCAAACTTTTATGTCCATATAAAATCATTAATTAAATTATATAAATAACATGGACATATATGATAATTAGATTATGATGTCAAACAAGAAAAGATGATTTTTATCACATAAATGTCGCTTATCACTTTAGAAATTTAAAAAACCCAAACCAAAATAAATAATGACATTAAAAAAATAACTATCATGATAATATATAACTGATTCATATAGAATTTAAAAGGGGATGCATATACACATTATAAAAGAATAAAGTTTCATAATCTCATAAATTCTCTCAATTAATGTAAATTAAGACGAAATCTCTTATCTTGGGTATAATTCTTCACGTATGTACTTTATCTTCCTCTCTTTTTTTCACACTATACTTTTGATATGACATTAATACCCCTAAGATGGTGTTTGTCCTAAACTATGGCCTCTATAACATGGTTATTGATTCTAGGAAGGTATTTGGACAATCCTTGGAACCTAAAAATAGGTTTTATGTGTGATAAAAATAAATAAGATTTCCCCCTTTATAGGATATTTGAGGTTAACTCTTGAAATAGCTTTAAAATATAAAATAAATATTTATTAATATTCTATTCCAAATGGATTAATAATAATTTATTTAAATTATAGGACAATGGGGGGTAGAAATCCATTCATCTAATAAATCATAGAAATAATTTGACAATTTTTTAATCATTGTCCTGTAGTTTTAAAACTTATTGATCCCCTTTAATTATTATTATGAGAACAAATATTTTAACTTTTTTTGGGATAATATAGTTTCCCAAAAATTCCAAATGAACAATTAGTTGATAATTTATGTCATTTTAACCCTTAACCAAAAAAATTGAATTAATTTAATATTTTCAAGAATTTTATAACATTTAATAAAATATTTTTTACTCAAAATTTTCATTAGCGACAATTATGACCCTATTTATTACATTAAACATTAAAAATATATGAACAACAAGATAAATTTTAAAACAATATTTTAATATATCCCTAATATAATAAGGTAATATAATAAATTCACGTATGACAATAATTACCTCAATTTATATTTATTTTAATCTAATTAATATCATTTATTTTATATTTCCACTTGTAAAATAATGACAATATCACTATTATGAAATCATAAAAGGTAATTATTTCATCCCTAAAAATTAAAAATAAAGGAACCAAGATTGTCACGACCCCATCCCCACAAAGTGTACCCCTCCTGGGATGGCAATGTGAGAAGGGAGATAATGACCCCCGAGTCCCGCCTCCAGTAGGCCCCGGGTTGGTGACTAGCACCGAGGGTATAGTAAACACACAAATGGGAGGCATTACCCTCTAAGAGAACACATCCGGAAGAGAGAGATACGATAAACACCAATAAACTCCAACTCAGAACTGAAATATAAAAGAAACCCAAGTACATATATGAAAGGCCATAGAAAAGTACTGCAAATGAAAAGGGAAACTACAAGTACCCAAAACAAAATAAAACAGCAGCAACCACAAGCCCGAACAGCTCCTGCAACCACAAGCTAGTAGTAACCAGCCTGATCTCCAACCTGCTCCAAGTGACCTGAAAAAACGTTTATATTAACATAGGGTGAGTATAACTGTATACTTAGTAGGATCCTCCCTAAAGCCTCTCGTGAAAAAGTAAAGAAAGCATTCTGAAGCCTAGTAAACAACAAGTGAAACTAACTCATCACCGAAATAGGTATACAAAGTTTCCAACATCACCATGGATACTCTCACCAAGTAATTCATACAAGAATATAGCATATTATAAATAATATCAAGGGTACACCGCTACTACTTCCCCACTAGTTTACCGCTTTTCCCCAACGACATACATCCCGTGCATCTCTCTCCAAAGGCTTTCCCATATATACCTGGGCTAAGCTCCATAATCTGCACCACGTGCACCACAAAGGATTTCCTGCAGACACCTGGGCTAAAAACCACACCATCCTCACAACCAAAAGTAACAAGGTAGTTTCCGAGAGCTACCACAGCTCACATAACATGTATCATACGTCAGGAATTATACCTCAAGCCATCACAGACCATACGCTGAGTAAGGATCCTCAAGCCATCACAACCTATACACTTTACAGCTATATTAGTCCATATGATACTATATCCAGAATATATGTGTGTGAAATAAACAAAAGCCATTACATCCCTCTACACACATATATAGGGAAAACTATCTGATGTGCCAAAGGCAATAGTATCTATCAAGAGAAGAGAGCGGGGCTAAAGAAGGTAGTCAACGATTCAACCTCCAATCAGAATGTTGGGGAAAACACCCCTAGGGCGCAGAATTCCCGAGGTGTTAGTTTCCCGTACTGACTGGGTGTAGTAGCATATAGAAACACAAAAAGTACATAATATATATGACTCACAACCACACTATGGGAATAACCCAGTCTTAGACACAACTGCAGCTAACATCTCTCGGACTCCAGGCTGCCACTTCTAAGACTAGGTATCCTATAAGCACAAAACCATTTAAGGGTTTTATTAGATTACTTCATTACCATTTTATCAATTCCACTTTACATTAATTAATTCTTTAATCATTAATTAACCATGAAAAATTCCACATTAAATTTAATTAGCATCACACTCAATGTCCACTGTCCCTTCAAAAATTTATACCTCATCATTATATTCTAGAAAACTCTAACCCCATGGGATAAAATCATTTATTTGAAAAAATTCATTATATAATTACTTTCCCATATTCCCTAGAATTCTAGAAAAGCATTCTTTGCTACTAAACACAAGGGGGATCAACACGGTGAGTAGGTGTACTACCTGTCGAGTCTTTTCCGCCTATAGCAAGAGCGTAGACCCATTCTCCTTTAAGAAGCTAGACATAGAAAGCATGTGGCATACCTCGTACGTCTTTGCCTCCTTCAGAAGAAGGGTAAGCAAGACCAGCTGCCTTGAGAAGTGGGGAAAAGTAATGCAGATAAACATTCAATCAAATTCACCAAGAATCCAACAAACACATCCATCCCATTCCATCATCACTTATGTCCTCCAAAACACCCACATACATAAACCGATGCATCTCGCCACTCTAGGCCTCATCCACTGCCACAACCACAAGGCCTCCCTGCCTCCACACATCACAAAACCCCTCCAGGGTCACATCACAACACAAGTAGTAGGAAATCAAACATCGCATCAAATGGGATCTTGTCCCTTTTACAAGGCATCTAACATTCATACAAAAATGAGCACTCATGGATCTAAAGCCCAAGGAACTCAGCATTTCGAACAATAGGGTAACTAAAAACTCTTCTAGGAGTTACCTTTTATCAACCAACTAGTTATTTAATCCCTCTTGAATTAACAAGTTCAATTCGTAGGTTCCAATTCCAGGAAACCTATTCAGTATGCTATCACAAAAGATTTAACATGAATACTATGCCAAATTGATTAACATCAAATTATAATAACTACAACAACGCCAAAAACCAGATTCATTTACATGACTCATTATCTTTATCCAATTAATTACCAATTAATTATGGCTTTATGTTCTTTATCAATTTCCATCAACAATGAACAATTAATCAAATAAAGCATAGATATCACTCTATCTAGAAAAACATGTGGAAAACTATTATCAAGGTTCAAATCATCAACATGTGATGAAACCAATTCTTTTAATGTGGTTCAAGTATTTAATTAGGGAATTTTTATTGTGATCCAAATGATAAATCATCCTAACTTTACGATTGCACATAAACAATTAGAGAAGACATGAATCCCTATCTTGAAGAGTTCTTGATGTTATTTATCCACACAACGGATCACGATCCTCCTCTCGCAACAACTGCATCCACCTGAGGATTCCACGGTACATCAGCACCAACCAAACCCCAAGAAAACACCATTAGAATCATGGAGATTACATGCTAATATGGAAAGGAGAACAATAGAAGATGATCCCCGAAGGAATGATGATAAAACATACCATATATCAAAGAATGATCGACACATCTTGGTTGCATAAAAACAGAGCAGAACCAATCCTAGGAGTAAAGTGTGAATGTTAAACTCCTATGGGAAGGATTGAAAGGTTTTAGTGTCTCATAGCCAATAAAAAAGAGGAAGAACAAGGGAGGATGAATCTTGTTCCTTTTTGAAGATTTAATGGGCGACATTTTAAGATTGGCTTAATTCTCCATTAAAATATGATCACATTAACCCACATAGTTTGACCAAGTAAAACATTCCAAGCCTTAAGAATAATTAATATAGTATTTATGGCATTTTAATCAGCATTAAGAGTCCTTAAAATAAGGCTTTAAATGTATTTTATGTCAAAGGAAATGTCAAAAGGGGCAAAACTAAAGGAATCTGGAAACATTGTTCACATACTGTTACTGTACACCTACTGATCTGTGAAACTGATATGTGCTACTGATTTGTTATACCGATCTGTGCTACCGATCTGTGCTACCGATCTGTGCTACTGATCTGTGCTACCGATCTGTGCTACCTATCTGTGCTACCGATCTGTGCTACCGATCTGTGCTACTGATCAGTTCTACCGATATGTGATACCGATCTGTGCAACCGATCTCTGCTACCTATCTGTACTAGCGATCTGTGCTACCGATCCGTGATACTAATCTGTGCTACCGATCTGTGCTATCGATCTCTGCTACCAATCTATGCTATCAATCTATGCTATCGATCTGTGCTACCGATCTGTGCTACCGATATGTGCTACTAATCTATGCAACTGATCTATGATACCAATATGTGCTACACTATACACCTACTGATACTGTTCATAAAACTGGAAACACACTTCACAGAACAGGAAAATTGGAAAAGTTATGGGGATAAGTCATCTTGAGCTCCTAGAACACCTCCAACACCACATTTCCACAAAGTAGTGCATCTGAGAGGTCCTTGCCATTACATCAAATACCTCTCAAAACACTCTCATCCTTGAGATTTTAAAACCAACCTAAGGAAAATAGGGGTCCGAACAACCATCCCGTAAGATACCTCTCAGGGGATAACCACCATGAGTTGTTATAATGATAGGACAATACCACGACATCTGAGAGAAAGGGGAAAAAATCCAAATCCAAACAATTCAAGAATAACATCCCATCAAAGGTACACAAAAGATACGATCAAATAAAACTCAACACAATAACTTAAAACAGCTCTGGGTACTGGACACACATCTGTGACTCACATTCCCAGGTACTCTCCTCCATGCCACTGTGTCACCACAAGACACAAACTAAGGGGATAAGACGCCCATGCAACACCTTCTCCTTTCGGTCTTGGATCTCCATAGGTTTCTCCTCGAAGGATGCATCATCGTCAACATCGATCTCTCCCCAATTGATGATGTGAGAGTCATCATGAAGATAACAACGGAGCTGTGATACATGGAAAACATCATATACCTGACACATCTGTGGGGGAAGTGCTACTTGATATGCCACAACTCCAACATGAGCTAACACCTCAAAAGGCCCAACAAACAGGGGAGAAATCTTACTTCTACAACCAAACCATCACTGCCCACAACGGGGAGTCACCTTCAGAAACATATGATCCCCAACATTAAACTCCAAGGGTCCCCTCCTTTGATCAGCATATGAATTCTGATGATCTTGTGCTATCTTCATCCTCTCACGAATCACCTGAACCATATCTGTTGTATTCTTCACTAGTTTCAGTCTGATAATTGCCAACTCTCTGACCCCAGTCCAGCACAACAGAGAACGGAAAGGCCGGCCATACAAGGCTTCAAATGGCACCATTCCGGTGGTGGAGTGAAAACTATTATTGTAAGAGAATTCCACCAAGGGTAAGTCCCTCATCCATGAACCTACAAAATCAAGAACACAAGATCGTAACATTTCTTCGAGAGTTTGAATGGTTCACTCAGTTTGACCATCTGTTTGAGGATGAAAAGCAGTGATACGGCATTATTGAAAACCAAAATCATGTTGGAGACCTCTCCAAACCCTGGACGTAAAATGAGGATCTCGATCTGAAATGATCTCCCTAGGTACTCCATGAAGTATCACCACCTCCTCTAAATACTGCCTCAAAAAAAACTTCCACTGAGCTCGACTCCTTGATCGTTATGAAGTGGGCCGATTTTGTTAAACAATCCACTACCGCCCAAATAGCATCATGTCCTCTAGGAGCTCGAGGTAAAACTGTAAAACATTCCATTGATATGTCCTCCCACTTCCACTGAGGAATCTCTAATGGCTTGAGAAGACCACCAGGAACACGGTGTTCGGCCTTCACCTTCTGACAGACTAAACATCGAGACACAAACACCGCAACCGCATGCTTCAGCCCAAGCCTCCAAACCTGACTCCTCATGGATCGGTACATCTTTGTCACAGCAGGATGTACTCCTAAGGGCTAACTATGGAACTCCCGGAGAACCGTCTCACGCATCGCCAAGGGAATAAAAATCCTGCCATGATACAACACTTGGTGTTGTTCATCCTCCGACCAACCATCAGTGGCCTCACCACAAACAATTCTGTCTCTCCAAAATTCCACCTCTGGATCACCCAACTGGGACTCTTCCACCTTCTGTAACGGGGATGACTGCACCGTCATCTGGAAAAGACAACCTCTACCTCCATCCTCTTCCATATCAAGATGTAATGCTAACAGTTCTCCCATTATTCACCATAAATCTCCAGATTCACGCACAGCATCACTACGTGACATTCGGCTCAGTGCATCTGCTACAACATTCCCTTTTCCAGGTGTATATGATATTTCGAAGTCGTATTACATTAAGAACTCAATCCACCGATGCTGTCGCAAGTCTAAGTCACGCAGGGAGAAAACATACCTCAAAATCTTATGACTAGTGAAAACTACAAAGTGCTCACCGATGAGGTAATGTCACCACATTATCAGAGAAAACACTACGTATCCCAACTCAAGATCTGGGGTGGCATAGTTGCATTCATGGGGACACAACTACCAAGACCCATAAGAAACAACTGACCTCTGCTGCATGATAACACATCCTATCCCCAAATGTGAAGCATCGCCAAAACATCAAACTAGACTCCCTCATCTTGAAGACAAAGAACATGAGCACTTAATAACCTCTCCTTTAGATACTCGAATGCTACCTAGCACTAATCAGTCCATTCGAAGGCATGATCCTTCTTGGTCAGAGCTGTCAGAGGAGTTACAACCCATGAGAAATTGGCTATGAACCTCATGTAATAGCCAGTGAGAACAAGGAAACGTCACACCTCTAACACTGTCTTGGGGGCTGCCCAAGACACCACTGCTTCTATCTTTGATGGATCCATAGCTAATCCTTGTTGGGACACATCATGCCCCAAGAAACGGACTTCTCGAGGCCAAAACTCACACTTTGACAACTTCCCAAACAACTGATGTTGGAAAAAAAACTCCCAAAATGACTCGTAGATGCTCTGCATGATCCTCTTCATATGTGGAGTACACAAGGATGTCATCAAGGAAAACCACCACAAAATTGTCCAGGAACTCATAGAACACAGCGTTCATCAAACCCATGAAACGATATAGATAATTCGTCATGCCGAAGAACATTAAAACGAACTCATAATTCCCATGTCGACAACATAAAGTAGTATTCGAATTATCCTCATCCTTCACCCGCATCTGATGATATCCTAACCGCAAGTCGATCTTTGAGAACCAAATTGCACCCTTCAGTTGATCGAATAAGTCATCAGTACATGGAATTGGATATCGGTTCTTTATTTTCACTTTGTTTAACCGATGATAATCGACACACAACCGCAAACTGTCGTAGGCCTTCTTCACAAACAAGACCGGTTCACCCCATGGTGACATAGTTGGCCAAACAAAACCACACTGAAACATACCATCAAGATTTATACATAGCTCTCGTAACTCAAAAGGGGCCATCCTATAAGGATACATAGAGATAGGAGACGCTCATGGTGGTAGCTCGATCCCAAACTCGATCTCTCGTCGAGGGGGTAATGATATGACCTCTTCTGGGAAGACATCAGGGTACTCCCCCACGACCCTAGGAAACCCCAACTTCTGAACCTCCAAAGAACTCAACATCAACTCAGCCATCAAGGATGATAAGAATGGAATGCGCCTATGACCCATCTGAGGATCTTGCTCACCATCAAACACTACCTGCTCTATATCCTCAACGAAGAAGATAACCTTCTTCCTGAAGCAATCCACGATAGCCTGCAGCAAATACAACCAACTCATGCGAAGGATGAAATCATATGGTTGTATTCACAAACATAGGAAATCTCCCCATGAGAGGTGCTTCCTAAACACTAGCTCACAATCTCTACATACGTCAAACAAGTTATATCAACCTCCAACTGACGTAGTCAATGCCAAGGGCACTGGAAACCTCGCTACCTCAAGTCCCAAGGCATGCACATGGGTAGGTGATATGAAAGAGTGTGTCACTCCTGAATCAAACAAGGCATACACCAAGGTAGAAAACAAGCAAAGGGTACCTCAGACGACATCTGGCTCGCCTGGAGCTGGCAACGCTAAAGCATGAAGATGACCATGACCTCCTCCACGGCCTCTCTGACCCTGATAAAGACCACCACCACGGTCGCGCTCTACTCTCTAAGGATGGGGAGCGTCATGGGGCTATCTTTTTCCTACCCCATCTACCCTATGGTGATCTAAAGCTGGGGAAACTTGCTGCTGCTTCCTCGGCTGGAACTGCCTCAACGGAGGAACCTGGAGCGGAGAGCCCGGTGCACGATGACTGCTCTGAAAAGTCAGGCACTCCCGCTGCTGATGACCATGACCACCACATGAAAAAAACCTCCTGATCCATTGTAATAGGCCTGAGAGTTTCTACCTCCGAAGAAACGAGATGGGAAGGGTTGGGACCTACCCCCAGGTGAACGGATACTCTTCTTCCCTAAAAACTGGGAACCCCGGACCACAACTCTGCTTCGTGAGGAATCATGACGATTCCCCTCTCGTGATGATCCCATCCTGGTCAAAGTCCTCTCAACAACCTCTTCCTTTCCCAGCACCTTAAGATATTTCTTCAGCATAAATGGGGTGACCTGAAACTGGATCTCTGGATGGAAATCCTCCTCAAAATGCCTCACCCTGGCCCCCTCATCTGGTAACAGGTCTGAAGCATATCATAGAAGGTTCCTGAAAAGGATTCCAAACTCTCGAACACTGGAGCTCCCCTATCGAAGGGTAAGAAGCTCCTGATGACTAGATTCCTTCGCGGTCGAGGAAAGGATCTCAAATCTAAACATTTCTTGACACTTCTCCCATGAGATCGCTGACTCCTCACGATCACCGAGGAACAAGATCCACCATTACCTTGCTGCTCCACGCAGCATCGTCACAACCAAGGACACCCAGTGCTCCTTCTGAGTATGAATCGAAATGAAGCCGATATCGACCTCCTATAACAAGTATTCCATGACTTCATATGAAATAGATTCCTCATACTTCTATAGACTATGGTGCTGAAACTCTTGGAGTGTCTTCCTCCATGTGTCGTCGTCGTCAACCTCTACCCTGCGGCGTTCTGCTGGAACAGCCTGCTGGTCATTTTCTATGTAAACCTGATGAGGAAGTCGGCCTAGAGCCATACCTGTAAAATAAAAAACCATTAGATCTTCTAATACTGGAATATGGAAGACTAAATACTAATTAATTTATTGTTTTATTTCATTCATTTTAGGTTATCCTATACCAAGGTCTACCCATTCAAACATAGGAACAAGAAGAATGATGCATGATCCTTTCCTAGGTCTCTACCCTGTAACTAGTATCACATTGTCTAGTAGAAATTGTAAACATAATGGTCTGTACATCAGATCAGAGGGGGCCCTAAACGCATATGTCTCAGCCGATCTCTAGTGTTTACCTCACTTGCTAAACATGAATGACATTGTTTCCCTAACAACCCATGAAACCTCACTTGTGCCTAACTCCAAACTCGATCCTATCCCTCAACCAGACATTTGATACCACTCTGTCACGACCCCCTCCCCACAAAGTGTACCCCTCCTGGGCCGGCAATGTGAGAAGCGAGATAATGACACCCGAGTCGCGCCTCCAGTAGGCCCCGGGTTGGTGACTGGCACTGAGGGTATAGTAAACACACAAATGGGAGGCATTACCCTCTAAGAGAACACATGGGTAAGGGAGAGATAAGATAGACACCAATCAACTCCAACTCAGAACTGAAATATAAAAGAAACCCAAGTACATATATGAAATGCCATAAAGAAGTTCTAAAACTGAAAAGGGAAACTACAAGTACCCAAAAGAAAATAAAACATCAGCAACCACAAGCCCAACCCGCTCCTACAACCACAAGCTATTAGTAACCAGCCTGATCTCTAACCTATTCCAAGTGACCTGAAAAACAGTTTATATAAACATAGGGTGAGTATAACATTATACTCAGTAGGATCCTCCCCAAAGCCTCTCAAGTAAAAGTAAAGAAAGAATGCTAATGCCTAGTGAAAAACAAATGAAACTAACTCATTACCTAAACAAGTATACTAAGTTCCCAACCTAACCATGGATACTCTCACCAAGTAACACATACAAGAATATAGAATATAGTAAAGAATATAAATGGTAAGCCACTACAACTTCCCCACTGGTTTTCCGATATTCCCCAACGACATACGTCCTGTGAATCTCTCTCTAAAGGCTTTCCCATATACACTTGGGCTAAGCTCCACAATCTGCACCACGTGCACCACAAAGGCTTGACCGCAGACACCTGGGATAAGCACCACACCATCCTCACAACCAAAAGTAACCAGGTATTTTCCTGGAGCCACCACAGCTCGCATAACGTGTATCATACGTCGGGTATTATACCACAAGCCATCACAACCCATACGTCGAGTAAGGGTCCTCAAGCCATCACAACCTATACACGTTACACCTATAGTAGTCCATGGGATACTATATTTAGAACATATGTGTGTGAAATAACCACAATCCATTACATCCCTCTACACACATATATGGTGAAAACTAAACATTGTGCCAAAGACAATAGTATATTCCAAGAGAAGAGAGCGGGGCTAAAGGGGGGTAGTCAGCCATTCAACCTCCCATCAGAAAGTTGGGGAAAACACCCCCCAGGGCTCAAGAATCCCTGGGGTGTCAGTTTCCCTTAATGACTAGGTGGAGTAGCGTATTGAAACACAAAAATTATAGAATATATATAACTCACAACCACACTATGGGCATAACCTAGACTTTGAAACAACTGTAGCTAACGTCTCTCGGACTCCGGGTTGCCACTTCTAAAACTAGGTATCCTATAAGCACACAATCATCTAAGGGATTTATTAGATTACTTCATTTCCATTTTATCAATTCCATGGTATGTTAATTAATTCTTTAAAAATTAATTAACCATGACCAATTCCACATTAAATTTCATTAGCATCACACCCAATGTCCACTATCCCTTCAAAAATTTCTACCACATCATTATATTCCAGCAAACTCCAACCCCATGGGTTAATATAATTTATTAAAAAAAATTCATTACAGAATTACTTGCCCATATTCCTAGGCATTCTAGAAAAGCATTATAAGCTACTAAACACAAGGGGGCTCAACAGGGTGAGTAGGTGTACTACCCATTGAGTCTTTGCCACCTATAACAAGAGTTTTGACCCATTCTCCTTTGAGAAGCTAGACACGGAAAGCACGTGGCATACCCCATGCGTCTTCACCTCCTTTGGAATAAGGGTAACCAAGACCAGCTGCCTTGAGCATTGGGGAAAAGTAAAGAAAATCAACATTCAATCAAAGTCACCAAGCACCCAACAAACACATCCATCCCATTACATTATCACTTGTGTCCTCCCCAACACCCACATGCATAAACCGATGCATCATTCCACTCTAGGCATCATCCACAGCCACAACCACAAGGCCTCCCTGCCTCCACACATCACAACACCCCTCCAGGGTCACATCATAGCACAATCTGTAGGAAATCAAACATCACATAAAATGGGCTCTTGGCCCTTTAAAAAGGCATCCAGCCTTCATACAAAAATGAGCACTCATGGCTCTAAAGCACAAGGCACTCGACCTTTCGAACAAGAGGGTAACTAAAAACCCTACCAGGTGTTACCTTTTACCAACTAACCAGTTATTTAATCCCTCTTGAATTAACATATTCAATTTTTAGGTTCCAATTCTGGGAAACCTAATTAGTAAGCTATCACAAAATATTTAACATGCTTACTATGCCAATTTGATTAACATCAAATTAGAACAACTACAACAACGACAACAACAAGATTCATTTATATGACTCCTTATCTTTAGAAAATTAATTACCAATTAATTCCAGCTTTACGTTCTTTATCAATTTCCATCAAGAATGAACAAATAATCAAAGAAAGCATAGATATCACTCTATCTAGAAAAACATGAGGCAAACCGTTATCACGGTATACAGCAACAACATCCGATCAAACCAATTATTTTAATCCAGTTAAATTATTTAATTAGGTCAATTTCATTGTGATCCAAAGGCTAAATCATGCTAACTCTACGATTTCTCATAAACAATTAGAGAAGACACAAATCCCCTACCTTGAAGAGTTCTTGACGTTCTTTATCCACACAACGGGTCACGATCCTCCTCTCGCGAAAACTGCATCCACCCGAGGATGCCACGGTACGTCCGCACCAACCCAACCCCAAGAATAACCCATTAGAAGAATGCAAATTACATGGTAATATGGAAAGGAGAACAAGAGAAGATGGTCTCTGAAGGAACAATGATAAAACATACCTTATATCGAAGAATGATCGACACAGCTAGGTTGCATCAAAACAGATCAGAACCAATCCTAGGAGTAAAGTTTGATTATGCAACTTTTATGGGAAGGATTGAAAGGTTCTAGAGTCTCATAGCCGATAACAAAGAGGAAGAACAAGGGAGGATGAATCTTGTTCCATTTTGATGATTTAATGGGGCGACAATTTAAGATGCACTTAATTTTCCATTAAAAGCAGATCGCATTAACCCACACAGTTTGACCAAGTAAAACCTTCCATTCCTTAGGAATAATTAATATAGGATTTATAGCCTTTTAATAGGCCTTATGAGTCCTTAAAATAAGGCTTTAAATGTATTTTATGTCATAGGAAATGTCAAAAGGGGGAAAACTAAAGGAATCTAGAAACACTGTTTATCTATTGTTACTGTACACCTATCGATCTATGAAACCGATCTGTGCTACTGATTAGTGCTACCGATCAGTGCTACCGATCACTGCTACCAATCTATGCTACTGATCAGTGCTGCACATCTGTGTTACTGATATGTGCTACGGATCTGTGCTACTGATATGTGCTATCGATCTGTGCTATCGATCTGTGCTACCGATCTGTGCTACCGATCTGTGCTACACTGTACACCTACTGATACTATTCATAAAACTAGAAACACTGTTCACAGAACTGGAAAATTGGAAAAGTGTTGGGGATAAGTCATCTTGACCTCCCAGAACACCTCCAACACCACATTTCCACAAAGTAATAGACCGGAGAGGTCCTGAACATTACAAAGATGAATATAAATATATTATATTTAACATACTATTTATATTCTAAATTATTTTTTGTATCACCACATATTAAAAATATTTTTTAATTAATAGTATGAGTTCGATATCATTGTCTTATCTTTAAATAAAATATTATAAATGACAGAATCACATATAAATGTAAACAAATTCATATATTCAAAACATGAATAATTATACATGAAATTGTATCATTAAATAAATTTGGGGAAAGATTAATTGTCATACTATATTCTTTATCATCTTATTTTTACGCTTAATTACTTGATTTTACCTGATTTACCCTTAAACATGTAATAAAAATTACCAATGTTACTTTCTATAGGGGGATAAAATAAAATTTACATAATTAAAAAATTTTGTACATATGATTATAAATATTTAATCCATTCTTCAATAAGATGTTTATATAATATGAAAAAATTAATATAAAATAAATCCTGTTGATCGGACAAAAAAATGGGTTAATATAGTAAAAATTTTCAATAGTATGAAATAATTTTACTACCAGTATAAACTAAAAATTTATTGCAATGCACTAAATTGGATTAACAAACATATAATTGAAATATTTTTAATATAAAACCAATTCCAAATAAAATTTAACATAATAAATTATTTATATAAAAATGACAGTTTTTATAGAAAATTCTTATTTGTCACTTATTGTCAATGAAATGAATAATCTTATAAAAACACTAGACATTATCAATATGATAATTTTTAAATTAAAATTTCAGTATTGATATTTATTTTATGAAATATAATTCATAAAAGTTTAATTTTTTTTAAAACAAGCACTATATTAAATGGTGGAAAGACTGGTATTTAGAAAAATATAGCTTGTAATGATTAAAGTATTATATATTCTTATTTTATACCTACAAAAATTATTGGATGAATATACAAAAATGTTTTTAATAATATATATATATATATTTCATTAATATATTCCCATAATATTGATTTTTAAACCAATTATTTCATGTAATGTAAACTAAAATCGATATTCTATGTAACACAAGTCCCCATTTTCTTCATTATAATTCTTGGGGTGTTTTATATTCTTCCACTATAATAAATTTTTCTGTCGATATTTTAATATTTTCTTTATTATCAATTTATTTATTTCCTTTAAAAAAAATAATCTTTTGTTATACATTTATCTAAAACTCTCAATAGATCATTTCATTAATATGGTCTACTAATCTAATTTGACTATTAATAAAATTTTATTACAAATCATATTTATCCTAATTTTTATCAATACCTTTAATATTTTATCTATAACATGTAATGGAATTATTCCCAAAATATTTTTCCACTCAAATATATACTTAGAATTGTAATTAAAACTCAATAAACATATCACAAGGTACATACATTATATAATACAACAAATCAGGGGTATTTAATTCCATTTTCTTATAATAAAACAATGAAAAATATTAATCTCCTTGGAGATGTAACCACTTAAATATATATCCTAAAATCAACCACATATATAAGATTCAATTTTTTGTCCATTATTTTTTTCATATCAATATTATCTTCACCATGAGTATGTTTCCTCACACACATGTTAGAATAATGTCCCAACACATTGTAGCTAATAAGAATAACCAATGACTAGATATATGTTATCTCAATAGTTGTTTATTCTGAAATATCTTAATTGTAGTCAAATAAACTATGACCAAAATGTATATATTTTTAAAACATTACAACCCCTAGAAAACAATCCCCTGAATATTATTTATTTCACCAGCAACATGTTGGGGATTACCTCAAAATTTATTTGATGGATTGTTCTCCATTACCTACCACCATGACCATTTCTTTCTAATTCCATATTTTGTAACATATGTATCTAAAAACCCCATCACATGATTCTTAGAAAAATGAACAACATACTAATTTTTTTTAATTTTTATGCAGCCAAATATCATTGTAATCTTGGATTTAATATTGAGTAAAATCTTTTAATTATTTCAATCAATGTGTTGAATGAAATCTCATATATACCTGGAAAATATTGTATAATTTTAATCACATTTTTCCGAAAAATCCCCATAATTTCCCCTAATTACAATAATCTTTTCTCAATTGGAATTCATATAACCTTATATAAATATTTATCCAGAAATTGATTCTCAAATGTGTCCCGTTACATATGATCAAGATCATATTATTCTCTGGTATTCCATACCAAGGACATCCAGCTATTAATTTAACTTTCAATATTATGAATTAAATGTGTTTCATTCCGAATTTTCTAACATCAAATGACATATTCCAAATAATTCATCAATAATTCATTTACTGTAATGTTAGAGAATCCATTAAATGATTAGGGATGTCAACTCATGAAATCCTCCACTATTAACATATTCCTATGTGGTAGATCCTGGTTCTCCCATGTATGGATTCCACCACCATTTATAGAATGTTTCAATTAATCCTTTACTAGAATAAAAAACTCAGTTCTGATTACAGCCATTTGAGGTTGCTAATTTGGAAGGATATTGTCCTCCTTGTTACTTCCTTATATAAAATCATTATTTCCTATATGGTATTTTTTTACATGTTTAGTATATATAAATATACATAGTTATCCTAAAATGATATATAATTTAATCATAACCGTAATGTAAAATCACTCGAGGGAATTCAGTTATCATTATCCCATCCTCTAAAGTTATCTAAATTTTACATCGATACCAACTATAGGGACCCATACAAAAATATTATATTATCTTGAATTATAACTGAATATATCATTCTATTTAATTTTTGGATATTTTAAGATTTACAGTTTTATAAGATTAATAAAGAAATCATATAAAAAAATAATAAAATAAAATGTGGAAACTTTTGATTAGTATCTTGTTTTCCAATAATAAAAAATGTGTAAAATATTGCATTATATGTATTCATAAAAAGTCTCAAACATTCATATTATATTCATCAATTCCATTACTGATACTTAAATTCTAAAAAAAATCAATTTAAAAAATTGGATGAGCACACAATATTATTAAGGTATACAACAAGATGGAAAACAGTTATTCCAGTGAACACATGAAAAATCATATAAAGGTTGCATTTATATTCCAATTGATTTTAGCATATGAAATAAATCATTTTTACTTGAATTAAATACACATTTTTTCTTATATAGAATCATTTAAACCGAGTTAAATTCATTAAAAATTATTTTGATTGACTTATATAATCATATTCAAGATGCCTTTTAATTTCCCATTTAATAAGAATAACCATAAGTATGACATACATTATTATCATTACCAAATACATTTTTTATTTATATATGGGAACACTATTCCTATAAGCCGCATCAAGCTCACACGTGATCTATAATATGGATCAAACCTTAGTATAAGACTTATTATGATCGTTTATTCTCTATACACTATAACTAGGATCAACCCTTCATATAAGATATTTTGTTGTCACCCATGAGATATACAAGGGATCAATCCGTCTTATACGCTGTATTGAGCTCAATAATTTCAGTTGACCTATATTGTTGCTCATACATTCATATAGGCTATATGTGGATTTACTATTCCATATATTTCTTATGTACTATATCCTGATATAGAAACATTCATCATAAAACCCTTTGAAAGTATTTTTTAAAATCAATTAAGAAAAAAATTCAGATAAAAATATACTTTTCTTTAAAATTTATGTTTTCAATACCAATACAAACTTTTCATTGAAAATTTATTTTCAAAACCATAATATCCAAAAAAGGAAAATGATATTTCATTTAAAAAAATATAATATTACATATGATGTTAAATGGAAGATAACACCTATGGATGAAAAAATTTATTTTCCCCATACATTTTATAAATAGAACATTCTTTTTTCATTTTTCAAACATTTTATATAAAACACATTAAAAAATTTCTTTTCAAAAATACTAAAATAATGTAAAAATGGGCCTACAATAAAAATTTTAAACCCTTCTTGACTTTATAAAAACATTAATAAAATTATTTACAAAAACATGGTCATTAAAGAGAAATAAATATTAATGGAAATCCATAAAAGATTATTTCCTCAAATAAAAGCCCCTTATCACTAGTGAAACACCTGAATCATAAAACACATTAAAGAATGAAATTAAAAAACTAAATATCACGAGAATAGATAAATTTTTGATGTAGAAAATATTCGAGTATGTATATAAATCATGTAAATAAATGTTTATAACATCAAGAAATATCTAATTTAAATAAAAATGACAAAAAATTGTGCTTCACAAATGTTTTTTGTCTTCCCCTTTCTTAGAAAATATTCTTCTCTTAAGATTATAAGACAAATAAATTAGGTGTTCTATCTAAACTAATCACTCTTAAAAGTGATTAGGTATTTTAAGAACATAAATGGATATTTACTGGCCAAAAAAATAGTTTCTTAAGTGTCATTAATTGGGATGAAGATGTTTTCTTTTATTAGATAGGGAAGAGGAACTCATAGAATCTCTGAAAATATTAAATTAAATGAAATTTATTTTATATTCAAATTGGATACATGATTATTTATTTCGAATATAGGATGCTCATGGGAAACATTACCATCATCTAATAAAAATTAAATATATTTTGACTATTTCATAATCTATATATATTGGATTTAACTATTATTTAACCACTTTAAATTTTACCCTGACAACATTGGTTTTTAAACATTGATGTAAATTATAAAAACTATAAAATTGTAAAATAAAAAAAACAATATCATAGATGTAATATAAAACCTTATTCAAATAATTTCGATAAATTAATTATTTTAAATATTATTATATCATTTAATAAAAAATTTAGTTACAATAAAATATAATTAAATTTAATTTTGAAAATAATCATTACATAAGAATAAAATATCATAACAACAAGAGAAAATTGAAAAAAAATATTGAAATATATCAATAATATTGTAATATTATCTATATAATTTGTAGATGAAATTAATTATCTGAAATTATATATATTTTAGTATTCTCAATATCATTTATTTTATATTTCCATTAGTAAAATCACTAGTGAATCATTTTTGTGGAAGACATTAATGTAATTATTTACTCCGAAAAAATTAAAAATGATTTACCATAATAAAGATTAAAATATTATCTTTGAAAAATAAATTATATTCGAACACCTGCCACTAGATTACATCATATTAAAAATATTTGGGATATTAAGTATATGATTGTGACTTCATTGTCTTTCTTAAAAATGAAATATTAAAAATGTCAATATCATGTATAAATAGAAACCAAAGGGAATATATTCAAACCGTTAATATTTATGGACTAATTTTAATCCGTAAAAAATATTATTTTTGTTATTTAGTGTCTTTTTATAATCCATGTCTTATTATTTGTAAACTAAATTTTTAAAATTTTAACTGATTTACCCTTTAACGCTATAATAAAAATTAACAGTGTTACTATTCGTTTTGTCCAAATATAAAAGAAAACTATTTAAGAAATTTTGATATTCTTATTCTAAATATAGTATACATATTTCAAAATTAAATTTACAAAATTTGCAGAAAATAATTTAAAATTAATACCACATATGAGAATAAATAGCAGGTTTTTAATGTTAAAATGCTCAAAAGATTGAATAGTTTTTATTTATAATTTTAAAGTGAAATTGATTAAAATAACCTAAATTGGATTAATAGATATATAATTTATATATTTTGACATTAAAAACAATTCTATATAAAATTTAATATTATAAATATTTTTGATGAAATGTTTGTTTTCAATTAAAAAGCATTATTTTTAACGATTCATCAAAAAACGAAACATCTCATGAAAATACAAAAATTTCACCCTAATAGAATATTTAAAAAATGTTTTTTGTTTTTATAAAATAAAATTGATAAATGTTTCAAAATATAGCTTCAATAAAACGTCACAATTAAATGGGTACAACGTCGACTTTTAGAAAAATATGAAATTGAATTGTTAAAATTAGATTTATTTTTATTTTATTCATATAATACATATTGGATGAATGCAAAAAATAACTTGAATATATAATATAAAAATTTCAATAAAATATCCCAACCTTAGTGACATTTTCTGAAATTAGTGATGGATTTAACATAAGAAAACCTCGTTATTGCGTGCAACACAAGCCATGATTTTTTTATTTTAAATTATCAATGTGGTAGAATAGTAAAATAATTCAAATAAAATTGTCAAATTGTAATAATCCATAACTACATAAATGTAAAATATAATTTTATCCTTTAATTTTACCAATACCTTTAAATATAGGTCCACAATATTTAATCATATATATTCTTAATTATCTTTTTCGAAATAACATATAATAAACTAATAGTTTTAATTACCATAAAAATCTTGAAAAATATCCACAATAATGATCAAATACAATAAAATTATTTTAAAAATAATTACCACTATTTATATCCATTGACTATAAAAAATGATGGTGTAGAAAAAAAATCATAATTATGAAAAATCATCTATTATTTATTTATATCAAGACACCTTATTTTTATTCTTTGAATTCTCAGTTTAAACTAGGTCATTAAATTTTATCATATATTTAAATAATTTATGATTTTTACAAAATAAAATGTGAATTAACCAAATAATATTCTCTGTGAGTACCAAAATTAGGGTCTAAAAATGCCCATTGTAGTGCACAATGTGATGATGAATACATTTTTCAATGTTATATTTTTATTGAAATTACCTATTAGTATAATTATTACATATCCACATAATCTTGTAGTATCTTGAAAATGATATATTTCTAGTTAATCCACATTATCAACACCTTAAAAAAACTAATTTCTAATCCATTACATTGATATATCTCCAATGTTATTTATATTTATATACAATCTAATCCATGTTTTCCTAAATCTACTTCATTAGTTATATACTAAATATTATATGATAGAAATTTTAAATAACATGACCCCAATTACATTGATAAGGTTGGTAGATAAATACTTTTTCACATGATTAAATGAATCTCTCCCAAAAGGAAAAGTATATTTGATTCCATTCCAATCAAGATACAAAGTTGAATGTCTGTTATATTTTATAACATTATATAGAAAAACTAAAAGTAAAATTAGTATCATCGATGAAATAATTCATATATTCCTTCATCATATTATTTTCAGAGGAAACTAAATAATGGTGAGATATGATTCTTAGTAAGGGATAAATATAGTGGAATATATGATGAATTGATATGGGATAAACAATATGACAAGGAAAATAACTAAAAATCAATGTCATTTATTAAATAACTTGTGTGTGAATAATAATATCAAAGGAATAATTGATCATCAAATAATTACACATAAAATATCACATTATATTAAATATAATACATTTATAATATCAATGTTTTAATTTAATTGATATTAATAACTCAATTATCAATGAAGTAAATGATTAATATTTGATGTTGTGATATTAGACATCATGATATCTATATCATGAAGGCCTTTTATGAAGTCAGTTTATTTGAGGGTTAGGTATATGCCAGACACCAATTTAATTAAATTTTAATAATCCATATCAATAATCTTATCTATGAATTTGGATGATATACAATATCGATCCCCACCCATCAATGCATGTCCAAAAAATTATTCATTTATTAAATTATTCATTTAATTCATCTATAATATTCCTTATAAAAAATATCCTTTTTTATTAATGAAAATATATTGTCCATGATTCCATAGTAAATCTAATAAATTTAAATGTATAAAATATTATTTTTAAATGGTGTATGTATTATTAAATAATCATATCCATGATATAATAAATATGGATATTTATGAGACTAACATTTCTATTTTTCACTTTAAAGTTATTATTTTATGTGAAATTTTCAAAATTAATCAGGAAACAAAATATTAGTACATTCACTATTTGTACAAATCATAGACCATATAGTGAATGAATAAGAATATTCAATTATAAAATATGTTAACTATTTGGTATAATTAAAATAAAGTGTTTTTGTCACCTATGAATAAAAATACCATATCAATACATTAAAATGATTTTTAAAAAAATTACTATTTCGATCTCAAAATCACATTGAAAACATAAACATTTATGAAAATTTGGTAAAAAATTCACATAAAAATAAATAATTAGTATTTTAAATGATTCATCAATTAAAATATGTGTTTATTATTGAATGTATTTTCTATTCATTAAGGGTATGTTAAAAAAAATTTCCTTACACTTTTATGTTTAAAAATTAAAAACATACCATGTTCAGAAAATTAAACGATAATTCAGTTTGAATAATTTTTTGAAATTGAAATATAGGAAATATTTTAATATATATTTTCATAATATTAAATCCCTTATTGAAAAAATTTTTATTGATCATTAATTTTGATTAAAAATAATTTTTGATCAAAAAATAAAATAGTGTGTAATTTTAAAAAAATATTTTATCAATAATATCAAGTAAGAAAATAAAAATGTATTTTTTCATCAACATTTAATTAATAAAAATGATTAAAAAAATTAAATGGCATTATTTTTCATTTATGAAATATTTTACTTCAATTTTTATTCATGAAAATATACAATCAATTAAAATAAGAATAAAATATAAACCCTAAATGATTTTCTAGCTATTGAAGCATCACCACCATGAATGAAATAAAATCAAATGGTACATTAATTAGAATGAATAATAATAAATTTGGTATATAACATATCAATGGGGTTGTATATACCCCTAATAGAAATAAATAGGTTTATAAAACCAATTAACACTCAATAGAGTGTAAATCGAGATGAAATTTCATACATATATAATATAGTTTCAATAAGGTTTATCAAAGAAATGATTAATTTTAGAAATTTAAATGAATATAAATAAAATGAAAATAAAAAATAAAATTATAATATATCATCAAACACATAATTAGAGAATATCCATGAAAATAAATAAGTAATATTAATTCATAAAAATAAATTTATTTATGAAAATCCTTAGAACATGGTAATATTAAAATAAAATCCACTAATTTTTTGTAATTTTAATTTCAACATAGTATAAATATAATTATAATGGACTCCAAATATAACATGTAAAAGGGGAAGTATATATACAATATAATGGAAGTTAGGTACATAAAATTAGAAGTATCCTCAATGAATGGAAATTTTTATAAAATACATTACCTTATGATTCACTATATTTAAACATGGTTTATCATCCAGTATAATGGATATAAAATTTTTATGATTTTAATGTTTTACAATACTAAAATTTATATTATCTCATAGGATCATGATATAACATCTTATTACAGATTCTTTAATAATACTTCATTATTACCATTCTTTCAGGTGTTAACTCCTTCATTTTATCATGGGCGATTTTTCATGAATATTCTTTTTATTTTAATTATGTAATAGTTTCAAATAATCAGGATTTATATAAATTTTAAAAATATAATACTTCAAAATTTAATAATTTTTTATAAATTTTATATAATGGTGGATATCGAAAATGAATCACATCTCATTATCAAGACAATAGACCATACATACGAATGAATGAAGATATAATTCACATAATGGTTGAATGTTTAAAATAATGATTATTATATTAATTTTACATAATTAATATCTTTTTATTTATAAAATATATTCACTCATTATTCCTATCACTATAAATTTCTATACAAGTCAATGATGGAAAAAATTACATCAGTTTTTGATAATGTAGTCAGTTATACACATAAATAATGAATTAGTTTCCCATTTGATAGATAAGGCGATGGATTAATATTATACCTATATAATAAAATATATCAATATATAGAAGGTATTTATATTTTTATATGGTAATATTTTAGAAATTTTTTAATGTTATGATAGAATATGTAAAATTTAATGACCATAGAGTAGACAAATATATTTTTTAGAAGATACTATGTTAAATATCGTATTAAGTACAGTTGGCATGGTATTTTTGGATTACCAGAACATATATATATTTTTTACATATTTTGAGGGGGGGTATTTTAGATGTTTTTGCAGCTAGATGGTTTTATAAGTGATAATTTGTGAGGGGGGGATAATTCTTTTATTATGGTGGAGGGGTGACATTTTTGTAAATACCAAAAAAATATTCAATAATCTTGAATAAATCTTAAAATATTTGACTCAATGATTGATAAATAATAGGGTGGATATATTATATAGCCATGTCACAACTCAAACATAGAAAATAACATTTTTATGCATATTATTCACTTTACCTCCAATGTTTCTAACATTGTTCATTTTATTTTTCATCATAGTAACTAGTGTTTTTTAACAATGTTAATTTAAACATTAAGCATTAATTAAAAAGAGGCATATTATGTAATTTCTAAATATTATTATGTGTTTTAAATCCAAAATATCAAATATTTATTCTGCGAATGTGGAGTATTAATTTAACACAAGAAGAATTTATGCATAAAAACCAATTTTAATCATAACGACAATGATAAATTTTTATTTATTTTACTATTTTTATGAAATAAAATGAGTTATACTTATAAAAAAATAATAATTTTGATGATACCAAGTACATAATCGTTTTTATCAAAATGAATTCACAAAAATTTAAAAATCTAATTAAAAAATGAAGCCGAAAATTCTGACGACAAACCATTTTAAAAAAATATGTATTTTCATGAAAAATATTATATCATATTAACAATATGACTAGTAAATATAAATATATAAACTTAAATTAATATTTATTGTTATATTATTTATACATTTCATTTTAATAATTCATCATTATGGGTTATTTTAATTTAATAATATGTGGAAATAGTTGGCCTTTAAAAATAATTTTATGAGAAATTTTTTGTAAGAATAAAAATAAACATATACCAAAATTATTTTTATAAATTGTTAAAATATAAATTATAATATTCTATATAATAATATAATACTTTTTAACTTTTAATTAAAATTAAACTAATAATAATGTTTTCAAATTACATATTATTTGGGATGTAATTGTAGTTTTAAAAAAAGTTGTCCTTTCCCATATTCCTTGATATATAACTCTTTTAAAAAAAAATCAAATATCCCACACTAAGAAAATATTGATATACTGATTTTACATATCAATTTTATATTATTAAATAAATATTCTAAAATGCGAATAAGTTATTTGTATTATTTTCACACAAAGGTGTGTAAAAATACATTCCGATGAAAACAAAATATTTTCAAAGAACAAGTTTTATTAATTAAATTATTTGGAATTAATATCAATAAAATTGAATTTATATAGTCCTTTATATGTAGTTTATAATTAATTTAATCATAATAACATAAAATTATTCAATGTATAGGGTATAACCTTCATATTAAAAAACATTTATAGGCCATTTTGGCATAGTGTTACCACAAATATACATTACCAAAAAAATTATTCTATTAAAATGTCATGATTTTAACATTTGGGTAGGTATTGGATTATTGAATAAACTATCTCACATTAATATAATTTATAAAAAAACTAAATTTTTGGATTGTTTAATTATTTAAGACAATAATATAATCTTATAAGACAAATATTCATCATCCATTGTGTCTAGTAGGGATCTAAAGACCAAATATCCTATTTGGACGGGCCTCGAAGAGGTGATTGGATCATATGAAATATTTATCAAAACATAGAACCATATGATAGATGGAAAGATATAAGGACAATTATATATTCTTGAGGATAGTCTTAATGCTTACATCATTGACATTGAATAAATATGAGATTGATACATCAGGATGGTTTATTTTTTCAATAATAATTGCTATCGGTAATCCATTATAAGTTCACCCTTTATAGTGTTGTACATATGGAATTTTAAATAGATTAAATATTTATTAGAGATTGGTGAAGTTCTCTTCATGGAACCTATATATGTACAAAAGATTACGATGAAGATCTAGATGATTCCTTTTAGGATGATAATGACTCAATGTTAGTATAAATCATATATGGATCATTAATAATTTCCTTTTAATTTCTTCCTTAGTGACTGAGTGTTCATTAGAGTCTCCCCTAAATAGGGTAACCAATATCTTGGAGAATATTGGATTTTTTCACTATGATATGTGGGACTATTTTTTATTGTTGTGTGGATTGTAACGTCTTCACAAAAATTATCTTTTCTACCATAGAATAATTAAATCCATGAAATGGTTGATGTCTTACAGATAAAGAATTTTTTTTAACCTGTCTCATGTTCTGAATTGGGAGGAACATTTTTTTGATCCTGAAATCATCTTGACCTAGTAGCTGGTTTAGATTATTAATTCTCAATTAAATATTCTAATGGGATTTTAATCCATTTTGGTTAGGTTACATGCAACCATTTTTATTGTTATTCTGAGATGTGGGATTATGAGGTGATTATGAAAGGGTAGTAGAATCACTAATATATTCATAATTCTCCTTGAAGAGGCTTTAATATGGTTGGAATTATTTATCTTTTTCAGAATATAATATCACAGAACTTCTATTTTTGTATGAAACATGGTATATTTTTCTACTATTTTACTTCTAATTGACCTATTAATTTTATTGTTGATTCATTATTGTTTATACTTTTATTATAAAAATTATGGGATGAGGAAAACATTCATACTAGATTGGGATATAGAGGAATGGTTTAAATGTTTATTATAGGGAATATATAAACATATATTAAAGAATGCGATAGGTAGTTTAATGATTAGCCAATAAGACACATAATCTGGTTCACAAGATCCATTGGCCAATCGGTGGTATGATACAGGTAGGGTTTTTCAATAATAATTCCAATGGTTATCCAGTGAGGAACTCTGAATGGCTAGTATAACGATTAAAAAAATAGATATTTTAAAAGAAATTCACTAACTAGGAAGGTAGTTTTGATATAGTGAATACAAACTACATGTCCCCACTGATTTGTTTTTGGGATCTAATGACATTCCATTTAAATAGATTTGGGAGATAATTCTTAGGTTATTATCATGATTGAATTCCAAAAACCATTGTTTTAATTCCAATCTATTCTACATTAAACCTCATTTGACCCATAAAACTCATAAGGGACCATTTATCGTAAACATGGTACATAAAATAATAAATCCTCACGAATTGAAGTCTGAATTAAATTGTTAAATAATTTTTTTCTTTTGTCGCTGATAATTTCATTAAGTTCCAATTTTGTTAAATTTTTTATTTTTTAAGGATGTGAAATGGTACTATATTGTTATATTTGGTTTTTTTTTGTGAATTATGGTTCTATAATTCATTAAATATATTGTATACCCTTTCGTAAGTCTGTATGTGTCATCCTCATGTAGGGTGTTTGATGAAACCATGTTTGGAGATGGTGGTTTCATAATGAAATTATGATTAAATTAAATTATTTTTTATTGTTTAATTTGAGACGGATTTCAAATTGAATCTTAAATCATCATTTACGTACATTGGTTTTTTTTTAAATGGAATTTTGAGTGTGATTCAAAATCTTCGGAATCATATATTGTGAGAAAAGTCTTTATTTCATCAAAAATAGGATACTAAAATTAATGATTTGAATGACTACATTGTTGTTGATCTATTAGAAAAAATGGATTAAATGTTTTAAATATTTTACATGAATGGAATCATTTTTAATTTATATTTATTGATGAGAATCATTTGTAGTTGGTTTTTGAAGTGAATTCACATGTTCTAATACATGATTTGGGGATTCTTGTTATATTATTATGGAATGTAATTTTGATGAATTGTTTTCGAATTCATTGATTTATTTGAATTGTATGTTATCATGGGTTTTTTGGTGGGATGTCTATGAAAAGAACACAAGACAAATATTATTCAAAATAGGCTTGGATATATTTCGAGACCGTTACTATCAATTTAATAATGAAAAAATTCATTATTTGGGAGTCATTATTAGCCCTTATTGTTTTGATATCATGGGAATTGTGC
Source organism: Viscum album (assembly GCA_963277665.1). Lineage (NCBI taxonomy): Eukaryota > Viridiplantae > Streptophyta > Magnoliopsida > Santalales > Viscaceae > Viscum > Viscum album. The sequence goes on from OY728130.1 coordinate 1,092,897,083, forward strand.
ACACATGGTGCCATATTTCTATGTGATTTATTAGAATACTTTAATTTCATTCTATAAAACCATTGGGATTATAACCATGGTGCTATGAATTAAAATTCGTTATTCCTTCCAATTATTATGAAATGACAAATTCATGGATTTTTTTTAAAATACAATATTTTACCTGCATTATTAAATTTATTTAATTTTATTGAAATTGTTTATTATTCTGAATTGTAAAAATATATCAATTTATTTTTTAATCAGGTATCATCTTAAATTTACTCTTTTAATAAGTTATTAAAATTCAAAATAATTTTTCAAAAGAAAATAATTTATTTGAAAATTCATGGAGAAGAAGTTTCCTCACACATCATCTTACATCAAAGAAATTTATCAAAGGACTCAAATTATTATTTGGATATATATTTAAAAAAATTATAAAATAAATAAAACAAAAAATGTTTTTCAAATAATAGGAATTAAATTATTCAACAACCAACCTCAAACATGGTGTCATAAAACACCCAACTATAAATCTACCCTTAATGAGATAAAAAATAAATTAATCAATCAAAGATAAATACATGAAAAAAATCACTATTAAAAACAAAAATGAAATTATGTGCCAAGATTTCATAGCCCTTATAAAAAGATAATCATAAGGTATAAGGTAGCTAAAAATTATTTATTCGTTATACCTAATAAATATTATTCAATTAATTAATTGGAAAAATAATTTGCGTCTATATTATTTTGGAATGGAAAGATTTCCACCAAGAGGGTTTTCAAGTTCCTATGTGTCAAATTTGATTCAATTTGAAAGATATTTTAATTGAAATAGTGTTTTTAGGAAAATAAATTGGATTCAGCCCAAATTGTTCTCACTATGATTGAAAGAATAATTTATTCACTGGATCCCAATGTCTAAATGTTGTAACTAAAAATATTTCTTATGTTACAAAGAACCCCAACAACATTATACTGATCTTTTTGAATTAAATAAATTATTGGTACCATCCATATGTAACTCTATATCCATCACTAGTAGTCCATTTGATGTACTATAGGAAACCCTTCATACCATCCTCCCACCAACTGTTCAATGGGTCACACTGTCTTGGGAGTGGGAATATATATAAACCTTTTGATATCGGTTGGTATTCACCTTTGGATAGGTTCATAGAGGTTTAACATGTCCATGAAACTAGAAATAAAAACAAAAACTTACCATCAAATGATCAATACATGTAAAAATGAATCCTTAATGGAGAAACCATATATAATTATAAATATAATGAGGAGAAACATAAACCAATGATCCCACCTAAAATAATGGTTTTTGATATTATAGTTTTAATACTACATGTACCCTATGTATTACTATTACCGATAAAATCTTATTATTCCACAGGGAATTACAAATATATAATAAAATATTTAACTTCATTTAAATGTAATAACTTTTCATGACTATTTGAAAAAATACTATTTAAAACAATGAAATATAACATTTGAGAACCCCCTTCTTACCAAGGGGTTGATTCCTCCCTTTAAATGTTAAAAAAATATTAAAATGTTATGATTGTGGAATTTACAGTTTGAATATAAAATAAAAACAATATCGTATTCATCCAAAAAAATTATAAAATGACCATTTAAAAACATTATAATTATAAACCACATAATGAAAAAAATAATTCATGTAAAAAAAGGCAAACATCATGGTAAAAAATAACATTTTATGAAAAATTATTAAAATAGTGCTCTTAAAAAAAAATTGAATATAGGAATTCAAAATTTTATGGAGTGGGGATGACCATGTGAAATCACCATCAAGAACCAAGAATCAATAGAATAGTATAAGTATCTAACTAGAATTTTTATAGACAACATATGGAAAGTATCTAAATAGGGATCATGGTGAACTTAACTCCATTCCACATCATCCTAACATCTCAGTATCATTAGGAAGTCATAGGTAATAAAACCCAATCATAACCAGGGAACAATCCAGGTTGAAATATTTTCATGATCAATACTCATCAAAATTATTTACTCAAAAAACATAAGGATACCATTATATAAGAAAATTGATATGATTGATGAAAAATAAACCTATTTAGACATCAAAATAACCAATAATAAACTATAAGTGGTAAGAATTGTCTCACCTCACATACCCTCCGATGAAGTATTACCTTTTTAATTAATAGTTATTAAATAACAATATAATGCATTTGGACTATACTATTGGTGATATAACATCAAGAGAACCTATTTAATATTTTTTAAAACATTACTTTGGATAAACCACTTGGAAGTTCTAGCCGTTATGACCCCATTTAAGGATCACCCAATAAAACATCAATTGAATATTATTTTTAATGAAAAATAATTTTTTATGGTTCCATTTTATGTTTTAAATAAGATATATGAGAACATAATTTCTTAAAAATGGGGATTGGGAAGAGAAACACAGTAGATCCACTAATACTAATTAAAAATCTAGGGAAATAACATTATTAAAACAGTATAATTAAATAGGATTTGGAAATTTTAAAATAACTTAATGTGGAATTTAAAATATGAGTGTAATCAATGCATTTAAATCTATTGGTTAATTCATGGAGAATCCTAGATATAACAAGTTTCTTCAAAAAAGCATTATACCCCATAAAAACTTGGTACCCTAATAATCAATAAAGAACACTAAAATAATGAAATCCTAAATAAAAACCCCACACCAGACAATAATAATCCCACCTGACTAATATATTGTTTTTAAGAGGGAGGAAATTGATGAAGAGTTGCAGGAAAAGGAATATATAGGAGAGAAAAATGAAATATAAACATTAAAACCTGAAAAAATAGAATATAGACCATAGAGAATTGAATTTGAGAGGAGAGGTTCCTTTAGTACACATTAGTCAAATATAATGAAAATTAGATTCAAATGGGTTAACAAAGATGGTGGATATGGTAATCACAAAACATTAATTAACCTTTGTTGACCTCACCTGTTTTGATAATCCTAATCATGCTTTAATATGTTCTGATAGTCTCGATATGTGATTATAATCCAATTTATATATATATGATAAATATCAAAATAATCATTAGAATATGTTAATCCTAGTTTATCTATGTTTATACATACATTGAAATAATTATAACTCATTCTGGATATGTTTTTCATAAAACAGATAAGTAATTAAGTGATGGGTCACCATTACAGACCTACTGGTACTTAGTCTACCAATAGACAAAGGTTACCGATAGAAAGAATAGACAGAGTCACTAAAACAGAATAGAGCCACTGGTATGAATAAGTCTACTGGTATACAAGCTATCGATACAGACAGACAGACACACAACTGTCGTTATAAATTCCTATCGATACAACCAGACAGACGAGCAGCTACTGATACAAATCTACTAATACAATGTTCTTCAATATGAATTCTACCGATACGAGCTACCATTACACCAGAGATACTGTTAGAGTAAGTATACCTGTATATATAAGTCTACTGGTTTGTGCAAGTCTACCTTTGTGAAGTTCACCGGTATAGAGAAAGACTACCACTACTGATACAAGGAGCTACCGGTACAAGAACTTAGAGCTACCAATTGGAAGCTCACCGCTATAAAAAGTCCACCATTACAAGTCTACCAACAGAGAGCTTCTAATAAGATGACGGTTAACCAGTCACTGCTACTAAAACTCTATTTCTATTTATTTATTAATCAATGATCATATTTGACGATTTTAATGTAATTAATTTTATTTAATGATAGTTGTTGGCATGTCAGGGAACCGTACCTTGTACCTATAAAAAGGTAATCATTCCTATTGATTATAGCCTAAGTTATAAAAGGAATATTGAGCTATAGAGAAAACATGATGATAGAGGTGCATATAACCAGAAAGATACATGATATCCCTGCACCTTCATACTTGAAGAACACTGGACATACACGAAGTAATTTATACAATAAGAGATCATAAGCTGAATATTAGTCAAGGAGTGAAGAACTAAAATGATCTCTTCATGCACTCAAGCTCATCAAGCTGATCCTAAAAGTCAAGGAAGAAAACGATACTCTTTTTTTAGACAAAAACCAGAGAAGGACTCATAAGAATTTCTATTCAATCAAAAGGAGTTCAGAGCTGCACTTCAAATCACTAGAGCATTCTAAACTCATATATTTTCTCTTAGTGATTCTTTTACTTACTTTTGAGCAGTGTGTGTACTCTATACATTTCATACACATACTGTCTCCTCTGCTAAACTGGAGGATTTCAAAATCCTCACACCAAACTTCTTTAACTCTCTTATATCCCACTGTGGATAGTAGTAGAGGTCAAGTAGGACCTGGACAGCCAGTGTGCTGTTGTTTTGTTTTCTAACACAGAACTGTGGTAGAGGTCTTAGTACCTAGATAGTCTTTGCACTTTTGGTCACCCCTATCCAGGGTGTGGATCAAAATTTATATAAATTGTTTGAGAGAACTATGTATCTGCTTGAGACTGAACCTGTTGTTTTAAAACTGGTGTGTTTACTTACTTTAGTTTTAACATACTCAATATTCCACTGCTAATTACTTTGAAATATAAAATCGTTTTAAAGTTACTTTGATAGTTAATCTAGAAAGTGTTTGTAACTAATGTAAATGAGTAGGTTAGTTTCAAAATCTAATTTAATATACTAATTAATTTAACTGAGACCTAATCAATCTTTTTAGAACCTAATCGAACTCTTACAGTTTTACAAATTCACTACAGTTTATCTTAGTTTTTAATTGGGGGATTTTAATAGAAATATTTTTTACCAGAAACTTTTAATTGGAACTCAATTCACCCCCTTCTTGAGTATCCACTCCGACCAACATTTTGTATCATAGGCTTGTTTGTTATTTATAAAGGATTTTCAAATACTCTATTTTTCAACTGTGATTTTATTCATATCTTCAAGATCTTAAATTTCTTTTAGTTATAAATTTTATCTCTTAAAATACAATTGCTAATATATGATTATGGATAATAGACTAGATGGTGATACTGCTGATTGGCCACCATTCTTTAATGGTACAAATTATGCCCAGTGGAAACATAAAATGAAAATTCATTTGGAGAGTATGGGATTTGACATCTAGACTGCTATAGAAACTCAGTATAAGATTCCAGAAACTGAAAGAAATAATTGCATTGAACCTAAAAAAATTGCATACAATAATAATTGTAAAGCAATGAATGTGTTGTACTGTACTTTAGGTGATGAATAATTTAATCGCATATCTGCTTGTAAAACTTCTTGTCAAATCTGGGACACTTTGGCTATTTCCCATGAAGGAACAACCAATGTTAATGAAATGAGATTGAAAACCGATACTATCAAGTACGATAATTTCAAAATGAAGTCTAATGAACCTATTTCTAACATGTATCTCAGGTTCAATGAGATTTCCAACACTATGAGCTCACTTTGAAAAGATGTTCCTGCAAAGGAACAAATCATGAGGATATTAAGATGTTTACCAGACAAATAGTGTGGCACATCTGTTTCAATTAGAGAATCGTGTGATATAAGTTCACTACCTATTAAAGAATTAATTTGTAAGATGATGATGTATGAATAAGAACATAAAGTAAACAAGGAAGAAGTTTTTTAACCAAGGAAGAATTCAGTAGCCTTTAAGAAATCTGGTTCAATGAGAAAGGGCAAGGAGAATGTTCACATACCAACTAAAAGCTCAAGTAGTGATGAGAATACATCTGACGGTGATGCTGAGATGGATCAAATAGCTAGAAAATTTAAGAAGTTCTACATAAATAAGAAATTCTTTATAAAATCAAATTATAAGGGAAAGTATGATAAGGGAGATGAAGTTTTCTGATATGAATGCAAAAGAAAAGGTCTCATTAATGGAGACTGTCCAAAGTTGAAGTTCAAGAAGAAACATGAATACAAGGAAAAAAGTACAAGAAAGCCATGAAGGCAACCTCGAGTGCTTCAGAAGATAGCACAGGTGAGTCTGAAGCTTCTGATTATGAAAATAATCATGCTAACATGTGTTTTATGACAAACACATCTGAGGTAATATTAGATACTCTTTCTTGAAACTCATATTATTCTGAAGTTGATTCTGATTTGGAATCTGAAAATATGACTAGTGAGTAGTTATTTGAATACTGTAATATGATAGAAGAAACCTGCAATGTATTAAAGGACAAGTATAAATCCTTAATGAAAGAACATGCTTTAAGTAGTTCTATTAAATCTTCCCTTGATATAGAAAATTAAAATAATTCTCAATTACATAAAGAAAATACTGATATGAAATTGTCTAATGATAAATTAAGGAAGGACAGAGAGAAATTAACATATGGAAAGAATACTCTTACTCAAATGCTAGGAAAACAAGTGGAACCAAAATATACCACTGGAATAGGCTATTATCCTGGAAATAGATAGTTTACTAAAACGAGATTTATTCCTAAATCTAGACAGAATGCTGCTAGTTCAAGTTCTAGAAATTCATATTCCTCAACTAGTTATTCATGTGGTTATATATCAAATAAAGTTTATCTTTTAAAATATATCAATTATGTAAATTATTTGAGACCCATTAAACAAATTTGGGTACCTAAATCTTTGCGTGCTAACCTGTCTGGACCCATGAAAATCTGGGTACCAAAATCATTTTCTGTTTAAACATGTTTTATAGGAGACTTGCTTGAAGATTTCTCATAATAAGGAATCGTACATGGACAATGGATGTTCAAGGAATGTTACTAGATATTACTCATTATTCAAGAGTTTAATCAAAGTTGATGGAGGCCATGTCACCTTTGGTGATAACTTAAGAGGAAAAATCATTGGCGTAGGCTAGATTGGTAACAATGATTCAGTTTTAATTTCCAAAGTTTTATTTGTTGATGGACTTAAGTATAACCTGTTATGTATTTCATAGTTGTGTGATGATGGTTTCAATGTTAAATTTAAAAATTATTCTTGTAATGTTTTTAATTCTAAAAATCCTTCAGTATTTTCAGCTTTGTGAAATTAAAATGTTTGTGCGGTTGATTTGAATTCTTTAGCTAAATAGAACATTACTTGCTTAAATTATTTTCATAAAGAGTCTTGGTTATGTCATAGATGATTAGGACACTGCAACATTCATTCACTGAGAAAACTGACTAGGAAAAACTTAGTTAGAGACCTACCTAAACTTGAATTCCCAAGAGACAACGTTTGTAATCCCTGTCAAAAGGGAAAGAAACATAAAGGTTCTTTTAAATCAAAGAAAGAAGTTTCAACTTCTCAACCACTCGAGTTGGATCACATGGATTTGTTTGGACCCTTTAAATTTTCTAGTTTAAATGGGAATCACTATGTCTATTTCTTAGTTGATGAATTTTCTAGGTACACTTGGGTATAATTCTTAGATCACAAAAGTGAAGCTTGTTCTTACTTTATTAAATATTCCAAGTTTTTAGAGAACCATAGTGGACCTAATATTAAGACCCTAAGAAGTGATCATGGTCGTGAGTTTGAAAATCATGAGTTTGAATCTTACTTCTCCCACAATGGATATAGTCAAAACTTTTCTTCCACTAGAACACCTCAGCAGAATGGTGTAGTAGAAAGAAGAAACAGAACCCTTTAAGATATTGCAAGAATGATTCTTAATGAGTATGACCAACCAATTTACTTTTGGGTTGATGCTGTAAACACAGTATGTTATATTATAAATAGAGTCCTGATTATACATGTTATCAAGATAACCCCTTATGAATTGTGTAATAATAGGAAACATAAGGTTAATTACTTCAGAGTTTTTGGTTGCAAAGTCTTTATTCTCAATACAAAAGATAACTTTGACATGATTGCATCCATGTATGATGAAGGAATTTTTATTGGTTATTATTTAAATAGAAAATCCTATAGAGTCTTTAACAAAAGAACCAAATGTGTTGAAGAATATGTTCACATCATGTTTGATGAAACTGATCCACATGAACACAAATCTTTCATTGAAAATCTGGAAGAAGATTTGTCTGTTTTGAACCTTAATGATAAAATCAATGAACCTTTTTTAAAGAAATCCAGTTCTAGAAACATTCCAAAACCTGTTTCTGTAGATCCTGAATCTAGAGAAGAACCTGAAATATCTAGTCCTACCTTTACTAAATCAACTAGGATTATAAAGAATCATCCTTTAGATGATGTTGTTGGTAATCTTGATAGAGGGACATAGATGAGAGATTCTCTAAGAATCCAGGTTGAACATCAAGATTTTCATTCACAGTTATAACCTCAAAATATCAATGATGCAATCAATGATGAATTTTGGGTAATGGCTATGCAAGAATAATTAAATTAATTTGAAAAAAACAAAGTCTGGGAATTAGTGGATAGACCTAAGGACACTTTGACCATAGGCACTAAATGAGTTTTTAGAAATAAAGTTGATGAGTCTGGAAATATAGTTAGAAACAAAGAAAGGATAGTTACACAAGGGTATAGTCAAGAGGAAGGAATATACTATGATGAAACCTTTACCCCTGTATCTAGATTAGAAGCTATTATGATTCTACTTGCCTATGCTGCTCATCTGAATTTCAAGTTTTATCAAAAGGATGTTAAATGTGTTTTTCGACATGGTATTATAATTGAAGATGTTTTTGTTGAACAACCACATGGATTTACTAATCCTCATTTTTCAAATCAAGTTTTTAAGCTGTCTAATGCTTTATATGGTTTGAAACAAGCTCCATTAGCATGGTATGATAGGCTTAGCAATTTTCTTATTTAAAAAGGTTTTACAAAAGGGATTGCTTATCCAACTCTCTTTATTAAAATAATTCCTAAAGATGTTTTGATAGTAAAAATCAGTGTTGATGATATTATTTTTGGATCTTCTAAAAATACTTTGTGTATTGTTTTTTCAAAGAGTATGAAAAATGAATTTGAAATGAGTTTAATGGAAGAACTCAAATATTTTCTTGGATTTCAAGTTTTTCAAAATGAAAATGGTATTATTTTAAATCAAAGTAAATATAAAAAGGATATTCTGAAACGTTTTGGTTTAGGTAGTATTAAGGAAAGTGATACACCCATGAGTACCACCTGTAAGTTAGACATTGATGAATCTGGGAAACCAGTTGATCAAAAAAATTACATAGGAATGATTGGAAGTCTAATTTACCTTATTGTTAGTCGAACAAATATTATGTTTAGTGTTTTTATGTGTGCAAGAATTCAACCTAATCCAAAGGAATCTCACTTGATTGCAGTTAAATGAATTTTTAAATATCTTAAACATACTGCAAATTTAGGATTGTTTTATCCAAAAATACAATCTTTTGATTTAATAAGTTATTCGGATGCTGACTTTGCTGATTGAAAGTTAGATAGAAAGGGCACATTTGGAACATGAAATTTATTGGGAATGTCCTTATTATCGTAGTGTAGTAAGAAATAGAATTCAGTTGACTTGTCTACTGCTGAAGCAGAGTATATAGCTGCTGGTAGTTGTTGTGCACAAATTCTGTGGATGAAACACACACTTTTGGACTATGGATATGATTTTAGACTTGTATCTATTAACTGTGATAACACAAGTGCAATTAAAATCTCTAACAATCCTGTGTATCACTCTAGGACCAAACACATTGATGTAAGGCACCATTTTTTGAGAGATCATTACCAAAAAGGTGATATTACTCTTGAATTTATAGGTATTGAACATCAATTACCTAACATTTTCACCAAAACTTTATGTTCCGATAGGTTAAGGTACATTAGACATGAGTTAGGAACGATTAACCTGGATCAGTAGAAACCTCACTATTATACCTCACCGGTAGAAACCTCACTGTTATACCTCACTAGTATGGAAACTCACCGTTATACCTTATCAGTAATAACCTCACTGATATACCTCACTGTTAGTGGACCTCGCCATTAGGAATTCTGACCAGTATACCCTACCGATAGTATGCGCTGTTTTAAACATCTGTCTATCCTCCAAAATTTGTATCATTTATACTTTACTTATTATGTTTTATTTATTTATTTTATGATTCATAAATGATAAAACTAAGTCTTAGTTACTTCTGAATCCACCAAACTCTCCTCTCTCAAACCTGACTCCTTGAATCCCCAAATCTTGTGAAAACCCTATGTTCCTCAAACCAAAGGTGGAAAAAACCAGAATCCCTACTATCAGAGATGAAATTGATGAGACTAATGTGAAGAAGTAGAAGACAAGGCCAAAAGAAAGTAGTAGTGTTAGTAGAACAAGAACGGGGAGGCATCCAGTGAATCCGCATTAACAAAATAGTGATATTGTAATCGGGAAAGAGCTATGTGTGGAATGACTGATGTCAAGTAAATCGTTAGTTCTAGAGGTGCTGGATGATCAGAAATGGGTAGAATACTTCTCAAATAACAATGGCCCCTACCATCCAAATCTAGTAAAATAGTTCTTTGATTTTGTGAGTTTTGAGAAATCTAATGAGGAAAATATAATGGCTTCATGGGTAAATGGAAAGGAAATAGCCTTTTCATCTATTGAGTGGGTGGAGTACCTGAGAGTACAACATGAAAGAGTTTTTGGATATTAATCGAATACAATACCACCTGCAAGTGACATATTTGATTATGAGACTTCCTTAGAGGAGATCAATGGTAGTGGAAAGCAGAGAAAGGTGGTGGATGCTGAAATGGATGGAGAAAACAGATTGTTGTTTATATTTGTGAAACATGTGCTAAGTCCATATAGAGGGGACTTTGAATATTTGAGATATCAAGATATCTATCTGTTACATCTCTTGAGACATGGTGTGACGGTGAATCTGTGTAGGCTACTAATGATTCAAATGGAGGATATGACCAGAACCAAATCAAAGACCAATGCTTTATCCTTTTCCAAGTTTATTTCGGTTATAATTAAAGTAAATGGGGTAAATGAGTATCAGGATAAGACGATGGTGGTAAGAAACAACATTTTCATCAAATGAATAGTGTGTAAGTACATGAAGATAAGCTCGAACCCATAGAGAGGGGAATGGGTTACTGATGATAAGAAGTTATATGATAAGTTTAATCCTGTGGACCATCATTCCAGACCTAAGGATGTGAGGGATCCTGGTCTAGGACTTGATCAGGAGGAGCCACAATATTGTGATGATTCAGAATAGGAGGATTCCTTTACAGAGGATGGAGGAGATCCAGACTTGCCTCCTAGAACAACTCCTGAAATTGTGTCACAAGAAAAGATAAGTGCTTATTTGAACTGACCTAGTATAGAAACTGTTTTGGGTGTAATAAATGAAGACGAACCTATGGATGAGGAATACCAGAAGTGATCATATCAGGAAGAGGCTTCCCTAGATAATGAAGAAGAAGTTAATGCAAGTGAAGCATTTGTTTCTATCAGTTTGAGCCTTAGTCCACTGATTGGACACTCCTTAGTGCCTATTGAGGAATTTGATAAAGTTGATAGACCTTCTCCTATTCCTGAAGAGCCTTCTGCTATTGGAGAAATGGAGATAGTTGTCAAGATTCTTCTTATGAGGAAAACCGACCAGCTGAGGGTGATATTTCTATACAAAAGAATACACCAGTTGAGGGGGAGCATCCAACCAGATTGGGTAGTGTTTTAGTGTCTGTTGAGATTGAAGACGAGGAAGAGGGCCCAGGGTTGGTAGTTTGTGGATTGGATTACCCAGATTCTGATAATGAGTCATCGCTCAGTCGACCAGAAGTTATTTATGATATTCTGTGTAAGATATTACCTGAGAATGTGGTAAGAAAAGCTGATCTAGATCAATTGAAGTCAGATATTAAGACATCTTTTGTGGAAGAGATATGAAAAATGGAATCATCCTTAGTGTCATCCATTCAATCGGTTATGAATGAATCAGTGGCTAGTATTGTGTTTAAAATAGAACCTATTGTCGGCCAGCTAATATAGACCCCATGGATGACTCAGAATCTTTGAAGGCTGAGATAAAAGAGTTTTCTAGTGCTTCTATTGCTGAGATAAACAGTCACTTTGTTGAATAGATGACCAATATGGAAAAGTCTTTTGAAATATCTCTTGGTTGTAATGTGTCAACCTTTGTGGCAGATATAGTGGATGAAATCACAGCCTGCTAGAATCTGGTTTCTAGCTTGGCAGAGGATGTTGAAGTTCTAAAGACCCCAGTTGTCTCTCTATAATCCAATATGGGTTCTAAATCTCAAGAAGACAAGGATTTGGCTTATGTGAAGAGCATAGTCAGCCAAATGGTCTTAGTTTTTGATGAATTTAAGCATTCCATAACTATGCATGTTAGCACCCAATATTATGCAGTGAAAAATCTTATTAGTGGTCTAACTAAATCTTTCAAGGAAACTGTGACTTATTCTATTGGTTCTCTTGCTCCAAGACCTTCAATAGAATTGGATCAAATTAGAGAATTGATGATGGAGGATCTTAGTTTAGCTTAAACCAATAGCTCTGTGGACTCATCTACCATTACCCAAGTGGTGTCTACCACTAGAGATATAATGAAAATTGTCCAATATTATATGAGAGTAGCTTCTGCTTCTCAGAAAGAAGTGAAATACAAGGTAGATTACTATTTCCAAAGGGTTTACACCAATCATTAGAACAAAAACCTTTTCAAGATTATGTTAGAAAACATGAAGCTACCTCCTGTTAATCAATCCTTTAGAGAAAAATTCCGCAAGCTGAGGGAATTGACTCTAGCTTTGGAAATATTTATGGAAAATAAGGATGATTTCATTTCTGCCATGGAGCGAGGAGGAGGAATCATTATTGATTTCAGTAATCTTTTATTTCCCTTATTGCATCTTGATTCTCGACTAGTGATTGTACCTCCTCATATTCCTGCATATGCCACTACTACTTCAGCTCAGATGACACTTGTCCCAGCCATTCGTAGCCTTACTCCTACGATTACTCAGAGAACTCCACAGTACAGGCCAGGAATAGTTTCAGTAGTTCAGCCTTCTCTGATCATTTTTGGAATTCCTAATCCTTCACCTGCATCAACCTCACCTAAATTCTCTTCTAATCCCAAGAGAAATTTTCATGCTGAGGATATGGACTGATTAGTGGCTACGATTTTTGATAAGAATCACCTTTATTTCTTTTTGTTTCATTTTTATATTTTTTTGTATCTTTTTGCAACATGAATTACAAATTATCATATTTCATTTTCCACTCTATTCCTTCTCTTTGCTTGTATTTTATTTTTGTACCACTTTTTTCTAATCACAAACGGGGAGAAATAATATCTCAGGGATATGAAATATCATTAAATTTTATGAGAATAATTCATTTCCCTCTGGTATACATTTTTTATATCTTACCTCTGATACATGTGTTTTACAATATATTGTTTTCTCTGATAAACATGAATATAGATACCATATCCTCTTGTATTTTTAAAAATCTCACATTTGAAAATTCCATCACTCACACTGAGAACTAAGATCCATTGTTTTTATACTGATACTTTACTGATTATTTTGGATTATAATACAATGAGTTGTGATTATCAAAAAGGGGGAGATTGTTGACCTCACCTATTTTGATAATCCCAATCTTGCTTTAATATGTTTTGATAATCTCAATATGTGCTTATAGTTCTATATATATATATGATACATACCAAAATAATCATTAGAATATGTTAATCCCTATTTATCTATGTTTATACATAATTTGAAATAATTCTAACTCATTCAGGATATGTTCTTCATAGAACAGATAAGTAGTTATGTGGTGGGTCACAGTTACAGACCTACTGGTACTTAGTCTACCGATAGAAAAAGGTTTCTGATAAAATGAATAGACCGAGTCACTAATACCAAACAGAGTCACCGGTATGAATTAGTCTACCAGTATAAAAGCTACCGATATAGACAGACAGACACACAACTACCATTATAAAGACCTACCTATACAACCAGATAGACGAGTGGCTACCGATACAAAGCTACTGATACAAAGTTCACCAATATGAAGTCTACCGATACGAGCTATCATTACACCAAAGCTACCGTTAGAGTAAGTCTAACGGTATATATAAGTCTTATGGATTGTGCAAGTCTACCTTTTTGAAGTTCACCGGTATAGACCAAGACTACCACTACTGATATAAGGAGCTACTGGTACATGAACTGAGAGCTACCGATAGGAAGCTCACTGATATACAAAGTCCACCATTATAAGTCTACTGACAGAGAGCTACTAATAACATGACTTCTAACCAGTCACTACTACTAAAACCCTATTTCTATTTATTTATTAAGAAACGATCATATTTGATGATTTTAATGCAATTAATGTTATTTAATGATAGTTGTCAGCATTTCAGGGAACCGTACCTCATACCTATAAAAAGGTAATAATTCCTATTGATCAGAGCCTAAGGTATAAAAGGAAGATTGAGTTATAGAGAAAACAAAGAGATAGAGGTGCATATACACAAAAAGATACGCGACATCCATACACCTTCATACTTGAAGAACACTGGACATACATGAAGTCATTTATACAAGAAGATATCATAAGCCTAATCTTAATCAAGGAGTGAAGAACTACAACGAGCTCTTAATGCACTCAAGCTGATCAAGATTAACCTGAATGTCAAGGAAGAAAAAGACACAATTCATTTTAGACAAAAACCAAAGAAGGGCTCATAAGCATTTTTGTTCAATAAAAAAGAGTCCAAAGTTGTACTTCAAATCCCTAGAGCATTCTAAACTCATATATACTCTTTTAGTGATTCTTTTACTTAATTTTGAGTAGTTTGTGTACTTTGTACATTTTATACACATACTACCTCCTGTGCTAAATTGGAGGATTTCATAATCCTAACACCAAACTTCATTAACTCTCTTGTATCCCACTGTGGAAAGTGGTAGAGGTCATGTAGGACTTGGACAACCAGTTTTCTATTGTGTTATTTTTCCCACGCAGAATTTTGGTAGAGGTCGTAGTACCTGGACAATCATTGCATTGTTGTTTACATGGATCCAGGGTGTGGATCAAAATTTATATAAATTTTTTCCGAGGACTAAGTCTTGTCTTGAGACTGAACCTCCTATTTTAAAACTGCTGTGTTTTCTCACTTTAGTTTTAACATACTGAATATTCAGCTGCTAATTACTTTGAAATATAAAATTGTTTTAAAGTTACTTTGATAGTTAATCTAGAAAGTGTTTGTAACTATTGTAAATCTGTAGGTTAGTTTCAAAAGAAAATTTAATCTACTGATTAAATTAACTGAGACCTAATCAATCTTTTGAGAACCAAATCGAACCCTTACAATTTTACAAATTCACAACAGTTTAACTTAGTTTATAATTGGGGGAATTTAATAGAAATATTTTTTAACATAAGTTTTTAATTGGAACTCAATTCTCCCCCTCTTGAGTATCCACTCCAACTAACAACCTCTGTATAAAACTTGGTTTTCCCAAATATTACCAAAAAAATGGGCCAACTATACTTGATTCTCATTAATGGTAGTCTATAACATATGGTTTTTAATTATGATTTTCAAAACTACATTTCAATATTATGAGAAACTATACAATTTAATTCAATATTTTCATGATTAAATTGTTTTATTTAAAAAAACGTGTTCCCACCCAGATACCCACATTGATCTTGGATTTCTTCCAATATTCATAATAAAACCACAAAAATTCTGTAGAAAATAATTAAATTCTATGAAAAAGAAAAATAGTTATAATAACATGGTTAGGGTGTGGAAATCCATCCATTGATAATACACTATTCCAATGGAAACTGTCATGTCTAAATGTTTAATCAATTAGAAGATGATGGGAAACTTCTCAATCCATGACTTATTTAAAAACAATAATGAACATCCACACATTAACTAATATTATAACAATGGTGCCAATTAATATTAATGAAATATCCAAACTCGATAATATTACTTATGTAAACTCATTTTCCACTGAAATATATAAAGTATATTTCTCATGCCAAATGTGAAGGATTGTTTTCATAAAAGAACCCATCATTATTCATACATTAATAAATAATAAAGACATTAAATAAAAACACCAAAGTTAATTTAATGGAAAATAGACTACAAAAATACACTTTTGGGGTTTGTTCATAGAATACCCAACACTTCAATCATTTTATGGAATATGTACTTCTAGAAGATCTATAATGATTAAATGTGAATGAAAACATCCACCCAAATTTAAATATTTTACCAAATAATTTTTTTTAATATAGACAGTACAATCAAGAATCTCAATGAGATGAAATCCTAACAGAAGTAGGTATTATAATGTAATAATGGTTTTAAATTGTTCACTAAATGGGGTCTTATGATACAGAGGAAATATTTTCCCTTCACTCACACCATCCATAAATATGTTAATAAGGGTCCTAAATTCATGTCCATAAAGTACAAATCCAAATAATTCCATCATCATTTAACTATAATAAAAACATCAAACCCAAAAAATACCCAAAAAATCTAAAAAAAGAAAGACCCATGTCATATATTATATTATTAAGAATAATGTAATATTGATTGGTAATTATATTGGGTTTTAAAAATTCAGCAGTGGATCACACACCGTATATCCACAGATGTAAATGATGACGAGTATATGTACGAACTATGGTTGATGTGAGGTTTCGACTCAGCCGTAAAAGATGTTTTTATTGAAAATGAAAAAAATATATTGGGTATGACACCATCATGGTTAATATATTGGTGTCATGTATGAAAATTACTTTCAATTAGGTTTCACTATCCATGGAAAATTTCGAGTTTGAGAACTGAGAGCCACATTGACCATTTTTCAAACATACTCAATAAAAATAAGATTTGGTTCATGGTGAACATAATACATGAAGATTTTGATCAAATAACACAGTTCAACATCTTATTAAATTACATTAAAAAAATAATGGGATTCAAATCCATTAACAAATCCAAAATGTGTATAGAAGAATCATACACAACGTAAGGGATTATCTTATTGGAAGATGCATCATGAATTTTATTATGATCCATGGACTAATCAATAAAAATTAATAGATATATTTTACGATATGTGGTATTCTCTCCCAAATTATACACACCTAGAATCGATAATATATTAAGTATAGAGAATTAATTGATCAGGGAAGCTATTTGAACATGGGAGACCGAAAATATTTTCTGATGTAAATGAATGAAAATGATATGAATATATTTGGTTTTATTGACAAAGTTCACCATAATTAGAGATGTCTATGTGTACACAATGGTATATCTAGCCACTAAAATCAACAAATCTTACAACAATTCATTGTGTAAAACATCTATGATGGATTGAAGTATGTATTTATCAGGGTTCCCATTAAAGATCCTAATTCTAAATAGTACCTTTATATACACCCCTATCATGGAGATAAGGGTTTAGTTCTCAAATACATGACCAAAAGTTTCAATATATCCCATCTAACAATTCTATACATATACAATTCGAATCCCTTCCCATTTCATTTGATTTTAAGTAAGTATACTTATAATTCAAATTTTTTAAAAGAGTAAAGATATTATAGAGAGGAAGGAAGGGACCCTACATATGAGAATCAAAAGAGGTATTTTGGAAGTTCCTTCACATGAGAATTTCTATATGATCATATCATTTAAGTTTCCATTCATATTTTTTCCATAGGATAATTTCACTATCAAAACATTAATTCTTCTACCTATCAAGGGATATTTATTTGGGGGATTATCACATATGACTAGGGTGGACAGTTTTGATGTGAACAATTGTGATAAGTTGTTTTTTGGGATGTAAAATATTGATTTATTAAAGACAATTGTCCATCCAAGGAGTGGTCTGATTATTAATACTGGACAATATGTAGATAAAAAATTTTGAACTCCCCATTAGACTATTGAAATGTTTCAAGAATGTTTACCAATTAAATTGCATAAATTTTTAATTATTACACTTCAAACACATAATGATAAATCTATATAATGAAATTCATGATTATGATCATTAGAGGTCCAATTATTTGTGGTATATTTGGTGATAAGGGAATCATTTAAAACCATATGTTCATTGATTCCAATGCTACCCATGCCCATAGGATTTATGAAATCCTTCAATGATATAGTGATATGTTTATTCTCATGTACATTTATGAACCATATAAACTTCTATATCAAAATAATTAGCCTCAAGATGAGACTTATAAGAGAAATGTATAAAGGAAAGGTGTTTAAAATTTTGTAGGTGATCCGAGTATTTACCAGGAACACTATCCCTACATGGGAAATTGATTTTCCATTCAACCTATATAGATAACTGATTGTTCCCACTTATGTGTACCCAAGGTAACATATTTTTAAATTACCCTTGAAAAGTATGACACCATGGTATGTAAATGAATCTCTTCCCTCTTTACTCCATGGGTCCTAAAAATACTATTTTTTATTATCACAAAGACACCATTTCATAATTTAATAAAGGATTTTTTCTTGTTAATGGATTACCATTCTACAAACTCATCGTTGAAAATTAAATTATTTATAGTAGAAAAGTTTTTGAAGGATTTTCTATTCAGGGGTATATCATCATAATAATGATGGAATGAGGTTGGATAAAAACAACTACATACCTTGATCCACTGGAGTATTATAATATTAAAGATTTCATTAATGAATATAGAAATTAAGTCTTAAACCATGTAAAAAATAAATTCATTACTGATTACCTCTTCGTTAGAAACCTGTATAAAATTGGATTAATATATTATTGTATCCATTAATTAAAATGGATTTCCTTAGAGTGAAGTTCTTAGGTTTCATAAATGTAGTAAAAAATACATACTTTTTTAGGAAAATGATGATAATACCTCATTTCATGGTGTCAAAATAAACAGATATGTCCATCATCATAGCATTGAACCCAATAATTTCATTCCTTTTAATTTTATTGATACACTCATAGGTAATGATGATAATATTTTGGATGCTCATTCCAAGTACAAAATGAAGCTCATATGGTATGATGGTTTTCATGAACAATTTTTCTAATATGAATTCGATGATTCCGCATATTATTTTATGTATAGTTTCACAATTATAAAAAGACTTATGTCCCTAATATAATTTGAATTATCTTTCCTGGGTATAATTGAAATGAAGTTACTATTCAACACATATGTTAAATATTTTTTTTTTGAATAATACCCTGAGATCATTTATCACCTCATATAAATGTTGTTTGAGTATACCATAGTAAATTTATAGGTTATCACATTATGACCAACAACACTACTAATTTTGAGTGAGAAGAGTGTTGTTTTAATTTATACATTAAAAGAGGATATGATGAGGTATTGGTTATGATTTTCTTAAATTAATGATGCGATATTGTAAATATTTCAATTTTTTTTACAATACCATCATCAATATAAATCATTTATATGTAATCAACAACTACATTGAAAATTTTATTTTCATGTGTTAAAATTTATCCATTGATTGTAAGGTCACTAACTCCTTACCTGGATGGTTTTTATTTTTGATTTATTTAAGAATATTAGTCTTTATATCACCATCCTATCAAATTATAGATATTAATTGATTCGTAGATGGTATTTAATTGATTTCCATGTTCTAATCCATCATGGATATAGAATGAAATTACTCCCATGATGGTGTGTACTTGGAGTGGTTTGTTTTCTATTATCAGTAATGGTAATTTTCAACCAACTTGATTTCCTCATCATGGCTTGAAAAGCATTTTTTACCCTATTACATAACGAGGACTTTGGTGGTCATTTTCACCTTTTTATCTATGATTGGGGGGGGGGGGGTTCAAGAGGATCTTATTTTATAAGACACCAAATTAATGTTCCAATATCATAGGGTGACTATCTTTCCATTATTGAAAATAAATTTATGATGGAATAAACCTAGTTTCCGAATACATAACTCAATAATGTTAGTTTTGTGGTCTGAGGGAGATTTGGGAGGAGTAGATATAGAGACCCCAGTGAAAACATATACATAAAGACTTATAATATGAATCTATAAATCATTATATAATACTATACATATAAATTTTATCTACAAAAAATAAAATAATATGCAATAATTGGGACCTCAGTGAGGCTACATTGGAAAATGAACATCGAAAACCCCTGGGAGGGTTACATGATGATGTTGAATCAATATTTATAAAAACCCATAGGTTAAAATTTCATTCCCACAAAATAATCCATATTTGGTACATGATTTCTGAAATAAGAACCAACCAAATCAGTAAAAATATTTTGATGATTTAATCGGTGGATGAATATAAGAATGGAATAGTGAAAATGGATCCTGATCGTGAGGACACTGAGATAATACGCGGGTCTTTACTCTATAAGATGATCTATCTTTTTTCATATAAGAGGACCATTAGATGTAATTTTAATTTTTTTGAGTATTATGGGAGATATTTTTTAAATAAATAGATGAAAAATTTATGTCCCTCCACCTGTAAAACAATATATTTTTATATTAAAGTCTATTTAGTGGTGTTTTTAGGTCTAAATAAAATTTGTAAGGGTTGTGGTCATGGGGGAATTCCCTAGAACATAAAAATTCCAACATATTATCTATATAGTTTGAGATGGATTTTTATTGTAGGGCCTCTTTGAGGTTGAATTTACAACTGATCATTCATCATTTGGAATTTTACCCTTTTCCTCCTTCCCTTGGGGGAAAACATTCCCCAATACTATTGTATTTATAAATTGTGGAATTTTTATATCCTAGGTCTGATCTAGGGGGCATGGTTATTTAGTATCATTAGACTAAAAAGTAATTCAATGAGGTATAACTTTTTTGTGAATTTCACTAATTGAGTTTAGTTTTCCTTATATGTCATTCTTTTTAAAAAAATTACCGAAGATAATTGTACAAAAAGACTCTGTAGGTCAAAATGAATGTCATGAAATTCATTCTAAATGTAATCTACAAAGGTATATTATCCAAATGACATGGGGGATACATGAATTTACTATTATGCATTTTTCTCACATGTCACCTCAAGTGACCATGAGAGAGAAACCCATTCAATCAAATTTGGGAGCTAATAAAAGTTTGATATAAAGTATGGGTGGATCCTCCTAGTGCAGTTTGGGGTACATCTTCTCAATTACCTTCTTTAAGATGTTTTACTTCAAAATATTTATCACCGTGGGGGTGTTTTCATAGTAAGAATGTAGTGTTTTGGAATAATTTTCATCATAAACAATTCCAATTTGAGAAACTATGTATTTTTTCATCTCCTTCTCTACAAATTCAGGATACATTTAATCTTACAAATGAACCTTTAATAAATCATGTTGTATCCCCATGGGTATTCTACTAGGTTTTCTCCTCTTGTATTACAATATTTTTAGGTCCCTTGTCTCAATCTCCATTGTAAAAGGCATTGAGGTCATTATTTTAATGGAAATATAAAGTCAAACCTTTTCCATTACTTTTCTCTTTTTTATAAATGGCTTCTTCATTCCCCCTCATTTAAAAAACGATATGGGTGTTGTTCCTATAAAAATAATATGATAGGTGGCCAATGATGATACATTTAAGGAATATATTTGAATAAGACTCATATTGCATATTGATATTTATATTATCATCTATAATTTCCAGAAAAAATTATTTAACTAGGGTGGTAGACATTTTAACCTCTAAATGTTTTTTAACATAATTCCAAAGACATTGATTCTCTATTTTTATGTCAATCCAAATGGTTTCTCCCACTAATGATGCTACATTTTAGTGGATTTAGGGTGATAATACTACCAATTTAGATTGAAAATAATCATTTAAAACTCTATGTCGGTGTCTCTGATGTTATTAGTATCGATATATCAATTCCATTATAATATTTATAGAAATAAAATAATCATATTGACTAATTAAAAACACCACACCTTCCTAGAGAATTCATATGATGGGAAGAAAACAGTGTATTATATTCACCATATAGCCATCATATTTTAATCATCAAACCCAAAAATTTCCATAATCCTTCTTGTAAGATCATTTAATGTCTACAGACTCTTCCATTTCAATATTAAAACTCTCATAATAATGTTTTATTATCAAACATTATTCCTTTATTCAATGAAATCATTATTTTATGGGACATGGGTAGTATTACCAATATTGATAAACGTTCTAGGGAATGGGATAATCAAATTTAGGATAGAGTGATTTGTGGGTTACTTTACCACCACAATGATGTTTGTATTGGACATTATGTTTCATGGGTGGCATGATTAATCAACATAATTTTATTTGTACAATTGAAATTGAAGGTGTACATTAGTCCATCATTAATAGGATATGTGAGGTTCGCATGAGTTCCAACTAGATTTAAAAAAGTTACAGTCATTGCATTAGTTCCCTGATCACTAGATTTAGGTTCCCCTTTCTGACCTAGCTCCACTATCTCCTCTATCATTCATAAATGTCATACTAACATGAAAATATATTAAAAGTAGATATATTTTATTATTGAAATGCTTAATTGAAAATTCATTAACCCTAAATATGCATCAGTTTTATATAAATATGAATGTATAGACACTCTCAAACCATAAAACCATGGATCCTCAAGTTTGTTCATAAAACGTGGTGAGCATGATCCAACTCATGAAAAACCTATTTATTTACAATGATCCTATAAAATTTATAAAATAAAACCCAAAATAACAATAGAGATTTAATATTATTTGTACTGAATTTTATTAGGCTACCTTCACACTGGCCTGTTATTAAAATTAACACCAGGCTAAAATGGAATTTTCAATCATGATACTATTGAAACTAATGGGGAAAAATATACTATAATATTTCAATAATTATTTATCTCAATAATATAATATCAAAATAAATATATTTAAATATAATTCTCCATCAATAACATTTCATAAATAATGTCACAAACTTATGTAATCTTCCACTCAAAAATTAAACAATCAATAATGTAATATAATATAAAAATAACATATAACATTGTAGACAGGATAAATAATTAAAAATAATAAAAGTATTTTTATATAAATAAAACCAATATTACCATTACAAAATTAATAGGAAATGAGAAATGATAATATAATTTCTCATTGGGAATTATATAATATAAGAAAACCAAATAAAAAATTGTAACACAAAAAAACATCACACATACCCATGGAAAATTTAAATCATAGTATGTTTCCTTAATAGTCAAACCAACAATAATAACCAAGATTCATTTTCTGTATACATGTATATCATTCTAAAATTTTAATTTTATTAGTGAGTCATAAACCCCATCATTAATTCTTCAGCAATGATGACACAACATGAATTTTTCTCTCCGGTAGTTTTATGTTGAATAAAGGGTAATATAACATGATATAATATCTTAGTTATATTTTACACAATCTTTCTGTTCCCTATTATACAGTGTTAACCAAGGGATACATGTTTTGTGGGATTCAGAGTCAATAAAAGTTTCAAAAAATATGTAATAATAATTTTATTAAATTATATTTTTTATGAGTTTATTATATTATATCTTCAATGTAGAGGGAATAATTTAGATTAAATCTCTATAGTTGAGTTTTGAACAATTTTTACTCCCTCAAGATGGAAAAAATATTCTGGTGTCAGGGTCATACTTGAACCTTATTTTAATTTATTGTTTTTCATTTCTTTTTATATATCTTACATTACTATTGTCTTATCCAAAAAAAATTTTTTTGGTGAATTCTCAATATTACATACCCCATTTGTGTTAGTGAGATGAGGGAAATTTGTATTTGAAAAATTTATCTTTTTCGAATGATGATTTTGGATCTGAGGAAGTTTAGCATGGATATGTTATAGATGATTCAAAATTATTTTTCTAGATATTGGATTTTTGTTTTTTTAAATAAAAATAGTTTTGTTTTTTATGTTTTAATCATATTTTTGGGATGTTGGGGGCCCCATAAGTGGAAAAATAGCGTGTGAATTAGTAAAATAATGGGTTTCAAGGTTCTATGAACTAAATTATAAATAAGATACCCATCTATAAAAGGTGTAATTCATGAAATGTCATGTATAGTGTTTTGGGGTGTGGACATGTACATGGGAAGACACCTCATGTGGGTGGAACATTGGTGGGTAATATACACAACCAAAGGCTGTGTAGTGTAAACGAACAGAGGATATATGTTTTACAAGGCCTGATACTATTTGGAGTATAATGGAATGTACAATAATATATTACACTTCGCAAATGAGGGTGACACTTTGTGTAATTTTTAATTAAAACCCATGTTAGGTTGAGTAAAATCGCTTGGGTTGGTTGTTAGTGGTACCCCCCATATACTCCTTTTTTATGGTGATTTCTTCTATTATTATCTTGGATCAAAATTTTGAATTACGGATTATCCAATTTTAGTGTATTTATATATTGGACATGATGTATTGGGTGTTGGGTTGAAGAGAGTCTACATGTTATATGTTTTGGATGGTGTGACTTTTCAAAGTTTGTTTACATTGAGGTATTATTCTAGAAATATCTTGTGGGTTGTGTGTTGGGTTCTAAAGACCATGGGTGGTTTGGGATCATGATATATAACATAGAATAAGAATTATATGTGGGGTAGTTTAGGATACTGTATATGGTTCCATCAAGTAAGGATAATGTATCTTTATGTATTGTTTTTTGTACAATGTTTCTTAGGTTTTGAATATATTTTTTAGTCTATTATTACTCATGAATAAATTTTTGAGGTGACCATCGGGATATTAGTAGACCAAGTATTATCCATGAGTATATATGTTGGTATGCTATATTTTATTGTAGTTATTATGCGGATATTGTTAATGAATTGATGATATAGATGATTTCACAATTATTCTTAGTTTACTATTATATTATGTCTATGTTAGTCCCTATAATAAGATGTGTATCTCCATGGATTCATTATTTATGTGGTTATACACAAGGAAGACTATGGGTCCAATTTCTAAGTGAATGATAATAACTCATTTGTATGCTATCTAGTTTAGTATGACTCTTGATAAATTAAAAAGTATCTAGTTGTATCAAATTTATTGTTCTTAATGCCATGTTACACCATATTATTTTTATCCTTATTCCTGAAAAAATGTGCATTGTTTTCCATTATGTGTAGGAATAGATCAAAGATCCCATCTCTCTTTACAATTAAAGTGTTATAAATAGAGATATCCTTGATATGTAGTGGATGAACCATATTTAGCAATCTGAGTAGAACTATGTTTTATAAATATGTTTAATTAGGATAGAGTAGGTTATTATTTCTATAGGTGTTAAGATAAATAAAAAATATCATAGTTATTTTTTTTTATTGGTGATTTTTAATTTTTTATCTTTATATTTAAATTATCTTTTATTATTCTAGTTTGTATTCTTTGAGGAAAAGAATATCACATGTGTCATGGATATGTTATGAAAGAATATGATATGACCACCGATAATTGTGAAGTATTTTGATTTACTACTCACCCACAATAAAATATAGTAGATTCTAAATAAGTCCTTATGTATTATTTCAGGGTAATCATATGTTATCTTTGATCTATGAGGATTCCCATCATTTCTTGATTGAGTGAGACTACATGTGTTGATTTAGAGGATTGTGCTGGATTTTCTTAACCGATGTTTGAGGCCGGGTTCAAGGTATGTATCATGGATAGTAGTAGAGATTTTAATTTTAATTTTATTATTTTATATATTGGGTATTACTAATGGATGACATATTTTTTATTTTCAAATGATTATGAATTTAAATTTTTCATTTCATTATTTATTGAAGGCTTATATATTAGTTATTTATTATCATATAATATGAAGTTTTTTTACTGGTGTGTATATGACTAGTTATTTTTCTGTTTTACTAAAAATATAATTGATGGAATAATTAAACCATAGTATATGATTATGCCCTTATCACTAGTTGGAAACCATAAGATAATGAGGTGTCATGAAGGAAGCATTATCACATTCTAAATCGGGAGATGGTTCGACTCTACATAGGCCTATTCTGGATAAAATTGTCTCAGTTATTATTGTTTCATTATCTAATTAATTGGGGTATAATAGAAATTTTGTGTTAGAATGTATCAAATATTATGGTGGATACCATACTAGTGTATCATGGGAACCATTTCTGGTAGGTAGCCGAGGATACCAGTATAATGGGTTTATTATTTTAGGGTTATGATATTATGGTTATATGACTCCACATTTGACGATGCACTTATATATTCATATTTATTTATATACATTTTTAATGTTTTGGATATTGTCATGGTGTAAAGTGTCTATTGTAAATACATCATTCAAATAACATTGTATTCAAATGAAATACTCATGTTTCCGTGTGTTTTTCCCAAATGTATATGTACATTTCTTTTAAGTGTATGTGAAAACATATATTTCATTATTATATGATGATTATTTGATGAAATTACTCTCAACTAAACCATATATAATTCACTTGTGAGTAATTTTAATATAATAATCATGGTGAGTTATTTATTGGGGATATAATTTTATTCCCCTCAAAAAGGGATGCATAGAGAAAGGTGTTTATTGGTGTTGGCATTGGAATCACAATTAGTGGGTTAATGAGGGAAAGGTTGACTAAGTTGTGTTTCTATTGGGATTTAGTTACCCTATGTATATGGTTAGTTTAATTTTTTGTGTCAGGGATGAGGATTCATTAGTTATAAGAAGTGGATCACTCAGAGTGCTCTTGTTTTTTTATTTGACTAAAAAGGTATGATTCTTAAGATTTTGGTGCCGATTATTTCTTGTTTAATTTTTGGGTTGTGGTGGGAAAGAGTTATAAAATGATCCTATTATAATAATTCTATATCCATGATTTGGAAAACATGGTCTTTATGCATCATATATCCTTTTTTTCTTCAACCCATGGATATTGGCCAATACATACCCCTAATATATGAACCTATGTAGTAGGTTTAAAGGGAATGAAAAATAAATGCATGAAATTTTCAATAAATTTCTAATTTTATGGTTGAATATACTATAGCCATATGAAACTTGGAAAATAGTTTAATATTTGGAAATATAAACATACTTCAACAGTTTATATTGGTGTAATAACACTTATTATCATGGTTTGAACTGTGTCCATTTCCACCTACTTCCATGGTTTGAAACCTGGGTATAGAAACCTAAAGCTATCATTTAAACTTTTTCTATATCCATATAATACTATTATTTTAAATTGCATAGATACCCACCTAATGCCATGGTTTAAAACCATAGAAATATGTTTCTATATGCATGTTTTAATATTTTTCTATATTTTTTTTAAAATGATAAATATTTATAATTATATCTAATTATATATATATATATATTAATATGTATATATAAAAATATATACATATATATACATATAGAAAATTTCAACATCATGGTAATGTTTTGAAAATAATATAGATGATCCTGGACGATAAAACCTCACAGAAAAAAATATTTTTAAGGAAATGACCACGGTTTCAAAACCTAAACGCTGCCACATAAGGCTATAGTTTGAAATTGTATTCATACCCACCAAATTACAGGGTTGGAATCCATGGATATAGCCACATATTTCTAAGGATTATATTTTGAATATATCCACTTATTTCCAGGGTTTAAATCAGATATATGGCCACGTATTTCAACAATTTAAACTGTTACTATAGCTACCAATTTCCATGGATTAAACCATGGTTATATTCGTGTTCTTCGAAAGTTTAAACCCTATCTATAGCCTCCATTTTTAATATTTTAATCCATCAATATAGGTAAAACACTATTGTAATGGTTATATTGTCCACAACTCAATTAAATAGTGGCCTTACATTACAACCATAATTTTGGAGCCAACTACCTCTTGTTTAAACTATAGAAATATGCTGATTTTTTAGATGTGTGAGTGTTGTTAGGCTCTCATGGATTTTTAATGATCCTTAATTGGTGGTTAGTCATATAGATAACATGAGGATGTGGTAGAAACATCATTTTTATGAATAGAATCATTGTTCCTCTAGTTTCTTTGTAATATAATTCTTGAGGATCATTAATTGTGGTTTATGAACATTATATTAGGATCATTAATACATGATATCCATTGAGATGATTTCGGATAATCACACTTCCTTTTGTGAAGAATTGTGGTTGGTGTGGAATTTTTGTATATTTTTTATTTTTCTAGTTCATATGCATATCAGTTATTCATGGTGTTTTTTTCTTTATGAGGTAGTACTATAAGTATTTTTGAACTATTATGTTTTTTCTCTAGGAGTATTGTAATATGATCCACATGGTTGAGAGAACACCATTAGTAATTATGGAATTTAGTCCATATTTGATGTTTGTATTCGATTGGGGGGGGTCATGTGATTTTGGGAAGTGTGGGGGATTTTATTTTTGGATGGCAGTCACATTTGACGAATCGAAATACATTAATTTACTGTGTTCAATGATAAATGATGTATAGACTATAGAGTATTGTATCCTAGTCCTGATTGTGTGATATGTATATTCCTATGTTTGGAATCTAATTTTAATTCATGCATGAATAACCCCTACTTTGAGGAGTAATTAATACCACGAGACAGTTGGATATACATTGGGGGAGGCATTGGATATTCCAATTAATAGAGGAAATGCATGGTGGTAGTTGATCACCAGCTGTTATCAAGGGTGGGAAGTATATATCGAACGATATATCATGAACCCCATATTTTATGAATTTAAAAATCATGAGAAATTTTCTATTTTTCATGGATGTTAATTTAAGGGATAAATATTAATTTCTCATTTCAAATAATCTTAGATAATTTTTCTAAGCTCCCAATTGATTTTGGAATATGTTTTTAATCCTTAAAAATAAGATTCATTAAATTGATATATATTAGAATTTTTTTATACTATTTAATACTAAATTATTGGATTATTAGTTTATCAATTCATGTTCATATGGTGATATATTTTATAAATGACATCAAATTAATATATTGAATCTATAGTTGAGTCTAGAAAAAAAGATTTTCCCCTGGGCAAGGCACACATCACATCAGTCGTTGGGAACATTATCAAATAGCCTATTCATTTTATTTTAATTTTTTTTATTCATGGTCATATTTTTCCATTTATTTTACTCCCATTTTCATGGATTGATGTGTGTGGTCTTGAGGTCCTCCCCTTATGGTGAATTTTTCCAAGAAGAAAGTGGGGGTGGGCGATTTAGATTTTTATTGGGGAGATTTTCAAGAATTATATTTAAGATCAGTGGGGGTCTATCATGATTTTGAAATAAATTTTTGTTTATGTTTACATGGAAGTAGGTAATTAATGTTTTTTATAATATAATTTTTTTATTGTAAACATTGGTTTGGTTGGTAATCTATAATAGTTGATATAGCGTGTTTTCAAAATAAATTTCTTTCATAGAGATCTTTTAAAATAGATTATTTAATTAAACACATCTAAATGTATTGTTATTCAAAAAATGCAGAACATGATTTCTAAATTTTATTATTTTTATAAAGAATGTGACTACAAGACTTGTGTGTTCGGGATATTCTTTGTAGAGTAACATGGGGTATATTTATAAAAACACTTCCCTTTATTTGACATTAGTAAATGATTTATTAAATAATATTATAGTAAATACCACTCAGAAGAGAGTGATGAATGTATTCATTTACAATTAGGTATATAGAATATAACACCCCGACCCTAGTAAACCTGATTCGGTGCATTATTATATTTCATTGGCATGATCACAAAAGATCAAGTCATGAAATATCAATTAGTTTAGTATCCTTGGAAGTACTAGATACATTCATAAGGTTTACATTACATCATAAAATGTAGAACTACAACAAAATTGTTTCGATAGACAACACTTATATCATATATACTATCCCTGCGGGTCAGTCATAATATACTTCTTTGCATACTGAAAAAAAACATAGAAAGGGGTGAGCTCAGATGCTCAGTAAGGACAACAATATAGTGAAACTTTCATAAATAAGTATAAACATTTAAGGCAATGTATAAGACTAAAACAAAATACATTTAAACATGAACTTTAGAATAATATGGAAAAGATAAAATCAAAATAATTCTATTTACTTACTCACATGGATATTATACTCATCGAATAATCACATGAAATATCAATAGCCACTTTCATAATGATGGAATGCATAATTCCAGACTTTCATAACCACATAGTCAAGGCCTTGTTCCAAGACTGCAAATAATATTTTGACAAAGCCTTGTGCCAATACACTAGTTTGTCTCATGAGACCTACCGATGCATTGAGGAGCTATAGCGGGCTCCTCCCTTCAATTAGTAAGTCCAATGATTTCTTCATATGAAAATTTTGAAACATAACATAAACATTCGTATTAAAACTAGAATACGAAATGTCAATACTTTATCCACAAATCATGAATGGTATAAAAATAGCACATCCATAGTAAAACATAACTCATTAAATACAACGTGGAAGATCGTATTTTAATTTATTAACCTCAATTAATAATAATGAAGGATACTGACATAGATGAAAATAATCATCAAAACTATATGAGAGAAATATCCCCCTTTTTTCTTGAAAAAATTTAAAAGTATCACTTTTTATCAAGAAGTCGTTTAAAAAATTTTTTTTAATCAAAGTGTCCCATTCCAATTTGAAAATTTTAAAAGGAATTTTAATTTTAAAACATTAATTTCCATATAAATAAAACCCCAGAACCATTTTTAAAACATGGCCATTAATGGGAATGATTTAGAAGAATAAATTTTTGAAACATTTAAAATGATATTTTAGTTATATATCCTATCCAAATTAGATATGCTTGAATAAAAATAATTGAGGTAATAAAAACTATATAATATCATGAGAATAAAGGGATTCATGATATACTATGGAAAAGGACAGTATATACACCATATAATAGTGAATTGGTGCATAATAGCAGTGAAGTGTCAATGGAATGTAAATTGAGATGAAATCCCATATAAAAATTATATCCATAGATTAAGGATAAATCAATTACATAATAATGTTTGAAAAATATAAATACACTCAATATGATTTCATATTCAGTGTAACTAAATTAGAGGACATTCACACTTGTTATTTTTAAGTCAAAACCAATGACTTGGACGTTTAACTCAATGAATGGAAATTGAGTCAAAATTGCTCATATCAAGTTCATATAAATGGCTTTAGAATTTATCAATAGAGTGATTATGTGTATCAAAAGTATGTCGACACAAATGGGAGTGGAAATTACAACATAAATAAATAAACATTGATTCCACACATAATCATAACATGACATAATTATGAATTTGAAGATTAACCCAAGGAAATTTAAATTGGGTTAAAAAGTTCCCTTAACGATTTGGTAACTTAAGAAACATACACAAAATGAAATAAGGATAATACAATTAAGATTTAAATAACCATAAATGAAATTATATTAAACAAAGAATAAAATCATGGGTATAATGTACACCACAGAAAGGTAAATAGTTGCAAATATAGCATGAATCTCATGGGAATAAAAAGTGAGATGATAATCCTTTACCACGTTGTAATCAATCGAGTTGTATGACCAAAAGTTAAGAACCTCCAAATTAATTAGATAATAACATAAATATAAAGGGAATCATGATAATATATACCAAATGGAAGTGCATAATACATCACAATCATGAAATACGTTGCAACCAATTGAAAACTCACGGACTTGAAAGTGAGATAAGAATTCCTTACCTTGTACTTTTCCTTGTTAAAGGGTAGTATATCCTTTAGTATAATGGTTAAATAATTGTCATTAAATTATACAAGAATCTTATACATTAATATGATATCATATATGATCTTTTAACATTACTTAGCTAATAATATCTTAGTATTATCATCATTTCGGGTGTCAACAGATTCGTTTTCCTTTATATTCTTTATTATGTAAGTCATTTTTGTTATGGATGGGATTTATATTATTCATATCTAGAATTATATCAACTATTTAAACATTATTTTTAATCCTCAAATAAAAATTATTTTTTAATGGATACATTGAGAAATGAATCTCATCGCATTCGTGGAGATGGTAATATGTACGTACACATGACCAACAATATCATTATTTTGATATTAAAATAACATATAATTGGATGGTATATCATATATAAATAATCATTATCATGTTATATTTATTATTTACATCAATTACACATCATTATTATACCCATCCAAATAATAATGTATTGAATAAAAATTACACCACAATGTGGAGACGGTAAGTTGTACGTACGCATGTATGGTGACATGTCATTCAATGGATAGATAGAATAATTAATATGGTTGTACCATATTTATAATAACATCATAGTA
This sequence comes from Viscum album, assembly GCA_963277665.1. NCBI lineage: Eukaryota > Viridiplantae > Streptophyta > Magnoliopsida > Santalales > Viscaceae > Viscum > Viscum album. The sequence goes on from OY728130.1 coordinate 1,092,929,622, forward strand.
TATATAATATACTGGAGTTTTCATTTTATAATGGAAACAACAATAAAGGAAGAAGTGGAAGAAGAAAAAAACAAGAAAGAGGTGATAAAATATTTATCTCTTCTTTGGGTTATTCCATTTGATTTGATAAAAAGGGCTCATAAGTTTGGATTTATGAATAAAGGAAGGCCTCTAGGATTATTTGAGGATAGTTGAGAGGCTATTTGGTAGGATTTGGCCGATCTAAATGGATTTGTAGGTTTGAATTTTAGGGAAGAGGGAGTGCCATTTTATAAGAGGGGTGAGGGGCACCGTAGGAAGAGCTAGAAATATTATTTTATAATAAAATCAATTTCATTTTCAAATTTCTCAAAAACGGACTATTTAAAGAATATAGTGTGGATGGGTAGAAAATAACTAAAAATTCTTTTAGATAGGTTTTGGTTAATATATTAACCTTATCTTTTAGATTTAACTCTTAGTTAAATAGTTTGACATTTACCACGTCTCTTTGTATTTTTATATTATATGGTTAATAAACTTACTAAAAACTTATAAGCGAACCCCAAGTGGTTCATTAATGATAAAAATATCATTATATAAGTCCTTTGGCTGAACCATTTATTTTTATGAATAGAATATCAATTAATAATAAAATATTAATTTTAACAACTCTTTTCCCTCAATTTTGACACTATTTGGTATTTTGTTTTATCTAAATTCATTACAACATTATGGCTTCGAAAAAAATTCATCTAACCAACCCTAACATGTCATATTAACCTATAAAATTTGTGTAATTCCTAAAATGTCTCCAATTACATTTATTTGGATATTTATAAAATCAATTATTTTAATATTTCATTAATTTGGTAATTACTACATCATCATTGTGTCATAAATAAATAAAATTATTTAATGTATAAAAAATATGAATAAAATACTTTTATTTAGGAAATATTTATATATTTATAATTAATATTTATAGACCCATTTATCTTATGTTTGTCCCTATATTAAAAATGTATTAGTTATTAAAATTTGATTTTAACTCTTTTAACTCTTCTTTGAATTAAATAATAATAAATGTCCCAATATAATCAAAATGGACCAAATGGGTTCATATTTTATTCCTAAGTTCTTTTTGGTCGAATTATACTTATCCAATAGAATTAGGAAATGTGTTAGGGTAATAATAATACCATTTTTACCCTTAATTACCCTATTAACTTTTAACTGTGGAAACTAAAAGTAAAATTTACTATTCACTAAAAATTATTTTCATCTTATTAAACCATATTTTACTTACTGATATCAACCATGTCTCTCAGATTTTTAAAATTAAATTCACAGAAGTGGTAAAATTACTTTTTATTCAAATTTTCAAATTCCCCCAAGAGGTGGGTAAAAGACGGTTAAAAGTTCAATAAAATTTTTATATATCTAAAATTATTATAAAATGGCTCCAATGAATTACATTAAACATATATAAGTATTATGTATCTATTTTTACATAAAATAAATTTAAATAAAATAAATATTTATTTAAATAAAAATTCATTTAAGAACTATAACTCAGTGTTTTTCACTATTCATAAAAAATTGACAGTTTTTAAAAAAATACCCAAAATTCACCCTAAGATATTTTTGATATTCCGAATCCAAAAATGAATTCCATTTGAAAATATAAAATTTATTAAATTTTAAAAAGTGGGTATTACTATTCATAACGGCTAGTTTGATTGGTCGCGGTGTGTTAGAATCTCGAAGTTGCGTATAATGAAAGCTATTACATTATTCAAAAGGAAACGTACTTTGGAAGCTTGGGGTTTTATATAGAACAATATATTGAACAAGTTATACTAAAACATTATTAAAAACACCGTTAAGAAGCTTGTAAAATTCCTTGGCCTATAAAACTACATGGGATAACCAATAGAGAAACATAATAAAGGGCTTTTCTATAAAACCCAATACAGTAATATAAAAATCACAATATAAAGAATATAACAAATGGTTGAAAATATGAATAACGATTTGGAGTTAGAGGAATATAAACAATATGGTATGATATACTATGATAATCATAAAGTAACATGGGAAATGAGGCAATTTCATAAAACAATGCATCATAAACCTAGGTCAAGGATAAACTGCTAAGACTTAGTGGTTGATACTGTACCATAAATGCAATAAGGATCACTCCATATCAAAACATTATGAATCCTGATACTAAACATTACCAAATTCAATAGATCAATATATGATTTCTTGTTCCCCAGTCACATTCATTTCATTCTCATTCTTAAGTGTACCACATGGATCATACAACAAGGATTTATTCAACATAATAATTTATCCCATGATTAGGGAGTGTGTAATACATATTCGAATATCTCTATTGAAATATTATATGTGTGTAAATTTTAATAACCTATATAAGAAATTCTTATGGTATTCACTACACAATGTTTTTGGCATGGAAAATCATGGGGCAATTTTGGCAGTATAATGACATCACATAATGATTCATAAAAATGGGATGATGAGAGATAAGAGGGTATATAATAACAGAGATAAAATTAAAATTAATTGGTATATGGAAAATATTATAAAAATGATATAAATTTGAAATAGAAGGCATAAAATAATTAGGAATATTGACCAAATAAAATAATTGTAACTATATTTTCGCATGGTGACTAGTCTACATAAAAGATCATGGGAGGATTTACGAGAGTGAAAGGGGAATATCATCATTTATAAATTAAATTTAAAATAATTTTATTATTTAATAATATATCATGGTATAATAACCAAGTGTAAAAGATATGTATCATAAAAGAAGGGCATAAATAGAAATGAAAAGAGGGAAATAACTTACAGAATTTCATCTTTCTAATGGATTGGGTAAAGATGCTAATGAGAGAGAATACATGATATCACATTAAAATAACATTAATTATACAGTTTGTGAGGTTTATAAATAAATTCAATCATAACCAATAGCGATTATGAAGAAAAATTCCAAAGGGGGTGCTTGAGTTGAATGGAGGAGATGAAGGTGAGGATCCCTTACTTGAGTGTGTGGCCCCAAATTCAAGGAGGGGCTTCTTGAGAGATTGGGGAGAATTTTTTGGACTTTAGAGAGTGGAGTTTAGAGTATGGAAAATTCCCATGGAGTTTCTATGGTGATAATTAGAAAAATTCGTGGCTTTATATGGGAAATGAGGGGGGTTTCCTTATTATTTTTGTTTTCAACTCTAAATAATAAAATATCCCAAAAACCATCTATTGGGGTTTTACCATGGTTTCTCACATGTAGGATTGGTTTTTATTATTTTATATGTATAAAGTATGAAATACTTAAAATAATCACATTTCTTATACGGAGGTGATTCACACTCTTAAAGAAATGATTTTAACACCTTAAAATATAATATAGAATTTGGAGGATTCATAATGGGTTTTAAAAAAAATTATTTTTAAGGTAAAACATTTATTTCGTATTTTATTCCATTTATAGTGATTATTACATCCATTTTTTAATTATGATTTCATAAAACACACTGTATATTTATAAAATATTTATTTGTTACTTGAAATTTGACACTCTTAGAAAATTATAAAAAATTAACCATTTGATAATTTCGACTATATTATTCTAAATATAATATTTTTTTATCTATACAATGTTCTAAATTTGTGAATATTCACTATTAATAGAAAACTCACATTTATTAAGAAATTCATGTTTTCTTGATGATAACAGTTTTTTACAATTATAATAATCGCTTCAAACTTATTAAAGATTAAAATATTATGTATACCTAATAAAACTTATTTAATAATATAAATATATTATTTATCTCAAAAATCCATTAATTCATAAATTCATTAATAAAATTTTAAATATATACCATAAATATATTTTTACATTTTTAATCAAAATAAAAAAATGATTACAATGAAACAATAATTGGATTAATATATATTCATTATATTTTACAAAATATTCTATAGATCCATATTTCTATAGTCTTGATACATATCCCGTTAATGAATGCTGAAATACCCTAAGAGTAAGTTGTGTGACGGTGGGAATTTCATGGGGTGGTTCTGTGAACATAACTTCAGTCATGATCTCGATGAGCTTGAACATCCCCCACAAATGGTTTCACTCATGCCTATGTTTTTGGATCATTGATTTGTAATTTTCATGGTAAAATCCAAGAAATTCTATCTCCCTCAAAACCTTTGATAAATTAGATCCATAGGGTATGATCCTAAGGGTTGAGAAAATCACTTCTTTTTTCTATGCTAGTTAGATTCACTAAAACCCAATATTTATACCAATCATGTGATCACTACTCAAAAACTATTTTTCAACATTAATGGTACTTAAGGGTATTTTATATATCATTTGGATAAAAAAAACATTAATTTTTTTTTCTAGAACTATATTACATAATAATACATTTAATTAAAAATATATAGGGAGGTTTTATTTAGAATATTTCAGCTTATTAAAGTCTTCCCCATTAATATTTTTCTACTTAAAAATTTCATTTCCTACACTAATACATATGAGTGAAACTCTTTTTCATCACCTCTTTGTGTTCCCATGTTACATCTTCAAACATGTGGTTCCTCCACAATACATTGAAAAGGTGAGATGACTTATTTCATAGAACAAATACTCTATTATCTAAGATCTTCACATTATACTACACATAAGAAATATCTTTCTCCAATGGTACGACCTATAAATTGAGTACATTTGTGTGATTTGGCATGTAATATCTCAATATTGGTACATGAAATACATCATGTACTTGATATAATTTCAGTGTGAGTACTAGTTAGTAGGACAATACTCAAATGCGATAAAAGTTCTCAAAATGGCCAATGAATATTGGACTAAGTATTACCTTCTTCCCAAATAATGTTACATTCTTCCATGGAGATATATTGAGGAATTTGATGTCTCCAACATAAAAATCTTGGAATCTTCTATGATTTTCATCATAGAACTTCCTTCGACTCTGAGTAGCCTTGATGTAATGATGAATAGTCTTAACCTTTTCCACAATTTCACAGTCAAGAATTATTTATTTCCCAACTTCAAACCTATATACATGTGTTCTACACCTATTCCAAAAAAAATGATTCATAGGGATCCTTTTGGATGCTTGAGTAGAAACTGTTATTGTAAGTGAACACAACTAGAGGTTGATATTGGTCCCATAAGCCATTGATGTCCCTATATCATCTCACAACATTTCTTCTAGTGTCTGAACAGTCTTATCAAATTGGCCAAAAATTAGAGGATTATATGACAAACTGATGTTAACCTACATACATAGAGAATTGTTGGGAACTTTTCTAGAATATAGAGGTGAATCTCAGATATTGATTAGATATAATTGATAGTGGTACTTCATGCATCCTTACCACTTATATGATGAATATCAATGCATATTTATCGATCTTTAAATCCTCTCAAGTCACAATTATATGCACAATTGTTGAAATATGATAAACCATAACATATATATAATTATTACCTCTTTAAATCTTTCTAATACCAGTAAAAGAGTCAATAGTGATGTTTTCCAAATTCTACGTAGGTGTGGTTAATGGTTGTATCATCCCTATGTATTTTTTCCTCTTTGTTTTCACTTGTTGATATAGAATATATATTGATCTATATTTGTTGATATCCTTTTTTTTAGTGTACCGTGAATAGTTTCCTTTTAGATCTCAATTCACCATTGTGCTCTCTAGTTCAATGGAGAATGTTAAACAATTTGCATCATCCAACCGTTTCGTAACTCATTATTTTAAAGAACACAAATTCCTTACCCAAACTCACAACCCCTTCTTCATTAATATTGAATTCTGAGGATTTCCCTTTCCTTATAGTTTCCACATTCATCTAAATTCCCAAAATATCTCTTTGAATATCTTTTACCCTCTACAGAAGAGATAGTTGTTCATTAGTTTTGAAGGATTGATGATGTTCCTTTATTTATGATTCCTATGTCCATCCTTTTAAAATATAAGAAGATCAAATCCCTCAAAAATTTCATTAATTATATATTCAATGGATCCTTTCTATATATATAGAAACTTAAAATATATTATTTTTACCAGGATGGTAGTTTATTGATCAATTATTGTTCTAAATGACTTCTAACCATATTTTTTGTGCGTATTCATCTCTTTTTTTGGGAATATGTACTTGAGGCCTTTGTGATCCGTATATATTCTACAATTCTCCAAAATATGATAATTCGACCATATTTTCAAAAAAATTAATACTATAAACTACTATATATTATGTTTTGGGTATTATCTTCATGAACATTTAATATCCATGACGTATATGCTATCACTTTTTTATTAAACCTTAACACAATACCCAATCATTTCTTCAAATTTTCAATAAATACAATGAAATTTTCTTCACTTTATGGGTAGTTTGAGAAAATGAGGTTGTAATAAGACTCCGTTTCTATTACATGAATCTCTCTTCACACTCATCATTCCATGAAAACTTGTGTCTGTTCAATGTTATATTGGTAAGTGGTTTTTAAAAGCATGATTAAATTCTCACAAATTTTAAATAATACCTTGATAACCAAAAGAAACTATATGTATCTATCATAGATGTTTCCCTAATACATTATTCAATTACATCTATGATCTAAGGTTCCATATATATCCCATTTCATGTGATGATATTCCCTAATAAAGAGACATCATTAAAAAAATCAAATTTTCTATAATTGGCCAAAATCATGTCCTTTTGTAGGTTCATTAGCATGTTCCATAGATAATCATGATGATCCTCCTTTATTTTGCAGTAAATTAGAATATCATCTATAAACAATACTAATATTTATTGAGTTAATCCTTAAAAACTCTATTCATCATGTCCTTGATGATTTGTGTAGCATTAGTGAGCACAAAATGCATGATTATAAACTCATTGTTCCCATAACATGTATGGAATATATTATTGGGGATATCCTCCTCTTCAGCGTAACATTGTAATATCTCATATGTAGATCAAACTTGGAGGAGTATTGATATTCACATAGCTGATAAAATGAGTCATCAATCCATTAATGAGGATACATGTTCTTTATTATGAATTTGTCGATGTCACGATAATGAATGAAAATGAGAATCGACCAATCCTTCCTTTTGATTAAGTGGACTTGTTATCCCCATGGTGAATCACTTGGGTGACTGAAAACATTATAGATATTATCCTTTTGTGTTGATTTAGCACCTCATGTTCAAAAGTAGCCATAATATTTGGATTCTTGGATAATGGTAATTACCCATGTATAATCATTTTGAAAATACATCCTCTTATCTATGAGGTAGACTAGAAAAATTCCCAAGGAAACACATCACTATATTCCATCACAATTATAATGTCATTGCGGATGATTATTCCTTAGACTCCATCATTTTCCCTAGATATGATCTCTTGGAGGGAAACAATATCCATCCTTGAGATGTTGGCACTAAAATTGACGCATCCTCATCATTTGATTTGCATAGACTCAGAGGGGGTTCATAATATAGAGAGTGACTTCCTTTTCATGGCAATTAATATTTTCTCTATCGAGTGAAATTGAATCCATGCCAAAAAATACATCAAATTAAACAATAGGGATTATGTAAATGTCTTTTGGATAGTTCATCCCTCAAAACTTGATTGGAGAGGATTTATATACTTGGGATGAAATAATTTCTCCTATTTATATTTTCATTTATTACTCTACATCCATCCTTTGTGGGGCTGTTTTAAAAGTTATACTAAAAATATATGATATGAAGGAATACTAAGTACCATAATAAAACATTATGTTCATTATTCATGAATGAATAAGTAGTGTACCTATTACTAAATTATTTTCTGGATCCAAATCATTGGTTATGACTGAAAAATATCACCCTTACTGTATTTGAAGTTGTTGGTTGTCTCCAAAAACACTTCAGCATAATACATTAGTTCACAATGTTCTTTGATTCCTTGTAGATGAAGAAATGAACAATGTGTTGAGGGTTGAACAGAGCATTTATTTCCTCCATCATATTATTATATTTTACATATTAGAAAATAATAGCTAGGTGTCCTTAATACCCACACCTAACAAGTTTCTTTGTTTCCTATAGAAAATTTTTGTGGTGCCTCTTTCTACACCATTGATAAGTGGGATGTGGAAAGGTTTTAGCACCATTATATATCTCTATCGAACTATTAGATTTGAACTCTAATTTCAACTTAATATCCCCATGATACCCTTGATATTCACTTATCTCTATTTCGACATTTATTTCACATTATACAATTTATTCATTGGAATCAATGTCACGGATTTCAAAGTATTTTAATGGAGTAGATTTTATCCTGCCAAAGAAGTGGTCAATAATTCATTTAGGGGATATGAAAAATATAAAGGTGTATTGTTAATGTATATTTATGTTTTCATTAAAAACCCTAATAGATTCTTCATATTTCTTCTTGAGGGTGAATAAATTCCTTTCCATTTTATGTTAGAGAGTTCTAGACAAATATTTTTCAATTTTATTCAGAATTCCTTCCATGGAATATCTTAAATATAGTTTTTAGGATTTGTATTCTTAACCAATATCTACCACTAATTAGATTCTCCCTCCACAAAATAAAGAGCAATTTGAACATTCTCTTTTTTGAAATATCAAAGGATGGATAATATTTTTTGATGGAGTTGATTCATTATTCCATGATTAACAGATCACATGATCCTTCAAATATAGGATGCCATTAACACATGATGCTCTAGATTGTAACTTGTTCTCTTTTAAGAAGGTTTTTTTACCCTCCTAATCTAGGAATATATTTAGAACCTGAGTCAGGTGAGTGTGTTTCATCATAAAGTATGTGATTCCCTCTCCAATTGGGTTGGGCATATCACTGGAAAATTCATCACATTTCTCATTTAATTGATTTATTACATGATTCCACATATTTTAGACTATTAGAGATAATAAAAGGAAAATTGGGGATTATTGTTTTATACTACTAATCACATAAAGGTAAATCAAATGACATTAGAAGGATAACTTCTAAAATAAATTTATTTCTTTAACTTATGAATTTATAGGGTTCAATTTATGTTATCCACAATCAATTTATTTATATAAATCCTAGGTGATTTTATTACTCAAAAAATGGATCATAATGAGATGATAAACTTTCCAAATAATATCCCTTAGGATTTTCAAACTTGGTGTTAATTAAGGCCCATGAACGGGTACCAGGATACCATGAGTTAGGCCTAGGATACCTTGTTGGTGTAGTTACCACTATGTAATTTTGTGAACTAACCACGTCCACTGGTAATATCTAGAAATGAATTTTTTCATAATAAAACACTTTCTATATACATACAATAATTTAGGGATGTTTTCCTATATTTATTCTTATATGTGTGGTATTCCGTATAGTTTTCTATTCATAATACCAAATATAACTACTTTTTTACATTGATAAAAACTATAACAACCATATTCTTTATATAAAATAAAACCATGATTTGTTAAATAATATTACACTTAATAAAAAATGTATGATCGATATGTCGGGTGTATTTGGTTATTAATTATATAACATAACATATCCAACATGGGATACAACATCATTATTTAAAACATCCATAAAATGATTCTAAAATTTCATTTCATTTAAAACATCAGGGGATAACCTAGGGAAAACATAATAAAGGGGTGAGGTATAAATCAAAATAAGGGACTAAAAAAGTTATAAGATGAATAATATAATACATATTAGATAATAGGCATATCAATGTTGTATAAAAGGATCATGAACAATAACTTATGATATATCATGATAATCACAAATGAATCAAGTGAAATGTGGAAGAATCTTAAAACACTACAACATATACATTGGCCAAGGCTAAACCTCGCTGACATAATGGTTGGAAAAGACCCATAGAAGGAATATACTTCACTCCTTATCCCAAAATGTTTTATCCTGATACTAAATAGTACCCAATGTATTAGAGAGCTATATAAATCTTGGAATACCCACCACATTCACTTCATTCTCAAGATTAAGTGTGGCACATGGATCATACAACATGGATACATTCATCATAATATTTTATTCAACGATCAATAACGGAGGAATAAATATATTTATTTACCCAAGAAAAATTTATATTTTCATTAATGAGATCACCCGTGATAGGAAATTTGTATGGTATTCACTACACAATAGTTTTGGCATGGAAAATCTCATAGAAATTTGGGCTAAATAGAAATGAAAATTAATGATTTTAAAAAAACATTGATGGGAGATATGAGGTTATATAATCACATATAAATAAAATGAGAAGTAATAGGGATATTAAAAAAATAACACATAATTAGAAATTGAAAATAAAAGGAATAAATTTTTAGGATTGAAATATGATGTAGATTATAAATATACAAGAGGGGGGTGAATTTTATCCTTTAAAAATTCTTTTGGAACCATTAAAGTTGTTATGAAGCTTTCCTTATTAACCGTAAGGAAATTTATTCTTATCAATGTAAAACAAGGTAAATTCACCTGACCTCTTAGTTCTACAAACGTGCTAGGTTTCAGAAATGAAACGTAAGAATGTTTACAAGGATAAATATTCTACCTTAATGCGTATAGAATCTTACTAATCAGAGTATACAAATACAAGAAAGTATAAGACAATTATACTTTCCTTATTAATCAAAATGAAACAGAAAAAACATTAAATAATACAAGTAACAAGTATGAAATCTTTTACCTCCAAAAGAAGGGTATCCAACAACATTGTATAAAGGTCTCTTGATTTATACTATCAAGGAAGTGTTTCTTACCCACAACAAAGTAAGACCTCGATAGGAATATTGGAATTTATTTTCGATATCCTCAAAAGTCCTCGATCTTCAAGGTTGGCAGAACCTCTGTCTTCCAAAACATAGATGGCCTTGAAATTTAAGGTAGAGGGAACCTATGTCTTCTTATCCCTAGAAGCCCTCAATCTTTATGGTAGTTGACACATCTATCTTATTATCCCTAGAAGCTCTCGATTTTACAAGGAAAAAATCATAGTCGCATGAAGAAAGCTAAACAAGATGTTCAGTACGCACAAAGCATGAGAGTCTCTCACTCTAGGAATCACTTCAACATCATGTGGTCTATAGCTTCATAGATCAGTGTTGAGGTTATTTAAAAGAGCTCCAATTTATAGGAACTTATCCAATGATCGGCTCCTTCCTCCAACAGTTATATTTTTCCATGAATCTTGTAGGTACTTGTACATGTGTCACTTAAACAATGGTTAATTATAAATAGAATGAATGAAAATGTTTCATAATTAAACCAAGGGTAAGAAAAATATGGTTGCTTAAACAAATCCATTTTTTTCGGAGTATTGGAAAAATAATTTTCAGAGTCAATGAAAATAAACATTCAGATTGTATATTACAAAGATAATCAGATTCTATTTTTCAAGTAATTTGGAATCAAGATTCAATAAAACTCGACATCTCAATTCTAAGGTTTTTGGAACCAGAATTCGGTGGAATTTAGAATCTGAATTCTGGGGAATTTATAACCTTAATTCTGAAGAATTCGGAGTTTGAATTTCAGGGAATTCGAAATCTTAATTTCAGATAATTCAGAATCAGATTTTCAAGGAATTCAAAATCTAAATTTCTGAGAATTTGGAATCTGAATTTCAAGGAATTTGGAATCTGAATTCTGGGATTTTGGAATTTGATTTCAAAAAATTCCAAATTTTAATTTCAGAGAATTCAGAATCAAAATTTCAGAAAATTTGGGATCTGAATTTCAGAGAATTCAGAATCTCAATTTTAGAACTTAAATCAAGAATACTCTATATCTTAGTATTAATAAGATTCCAAAGATTTAAATATGAAACAAAATATATACATAGAAATAAAATGAGTTAGAGAAACTACAACACGAACAATAAAAACGAAGGTATGGAGAAAATTTCCTTAGGATAGGAAATTTTTTTTATTAAGATAAATCTTCGAGGAAATAAACTTTTACTTGAGATAGGGTGTTTGATATTTTCAAAACATAAAGGAATGGAAAAGTTATAAAGAAAAAATATTGACTCAACAATCTCCCCCTTTTTGGAAAGCACAAACATCTTTTATAAAAATAATCTAAGGACTTTGAAATTTTGTGGACTTGATAATAAAAACTTATCTCCCTTTACTTATAGATCATACTGAATACGACTAACTTTACCTTAGGATTCTTAATCACTAAGGATCATATTCATGATTTCTTAAATGAGATTTAACATTTTCTAGCATACGAAATCTTCATTGATAAGAGCTTTCCTCTAGATGAACTCCCCCTTACAGAGGAAAATATCTTCTTTACTTTGTATTATTTTTATCATTCATTTCTCCACCTTTGTGGTTTTCAAAAAGAAATATTGGGTATCGAATGAAAAAAATCGGTATCTAAAAAATTACGACTAAATGTCCATAAAAAAATATATATAAAGAACAACCAGAATTTCATTAATGATGAATGAATTTTTACATAGAAAGGTATAACAAAAGATCAAAATGGAAAGAAATTATCCTTCTTTCTCCTTCGGTATCAGCTTCTTCACAATGGTTTTTAACTTTTTGAGCCCAATTTTATCCTATTCTATATGCTTAAGAAATTTATAATGTTATTCACTTTTTTTCTCTAAGGCTTTAATTTTTTCTTCATGAGCCTTAATTAATTCTTCTTGAGATTTCAAAATTTCATCTTTCATATGAATATTATCTTAAATCTAAATTTTGAGATTCCTTTCCGTATTCCAATTCATGGCCACAAAATTAAGATTTCCATTCCGATCTTTAATTTCCTACTTTCGAGTAGTCTGTTCTAGGTTTGACCCCTCCTCAAAATTATTTGAAACATCTGTGATCTTCACATCTTCATTGTCAAAGGAATTTTTGACATTATCCTATAGTACATCGAAGATTCTCATCTATTCTATTTTCATATTTGACCAGATTGTTATATTCTTGCAAGATCTTTTATGATCCACATAACCACTGAAGAAGGTTTTGAAATCGGCCTTGAGTCTAACACATTTGTCCATAACCATGGAAACTGGATCTTATTTCTAACTAATATTATGCTAAATCATTGATCATCTTTAGTATATACATGGGAATAATGGAATAGTACCAAATAGCTTTTTCAATGACAAAACAAAAAAATCAGGTCCTTGGGAAGATGATTATGAATCATATTTTTTGGTTGATGAGGATTCTTTTTCCATGACTCCAACATTCCTCTTCGATAAAGAACTATCATCTTTCTTATTCTCCACATATTTACTAGGTGTATCTACAACCACCTTATTTCCCCTATCAATTCTTAGAATAATGTCTTGAGCTTTGGGAGATTCTTGTTTACTAACTGATAACTGAAAAATCTCATCTTCATATACTACTTCTTTCTTGGCTCCTGCCTCAACATCCTCTGGGTGCATAAAATCATGATTTCTACTATCCTCATTAGACAATTTATTCTGTTTCTCCCTACCCTTATCATCATTTCCTTGGATATAAAGTTTTGAACACTCGGATTTATAAGTTCAAATTTATAATTTATCAGAAATACTTTCCTTCTCATGATAATCCCTTACTTTCCTTATCACATCTTCAGTATCACTAATTCCTTCATATTATTCTTCTTCCACTTCATATTCTTGCACTTTTTCTTCTTCTTTATCTCATTATGGAATCACTGTCTTCTTTCTAGGAGTATCTAGTAATGTTTCTTGTTGAAATAATTCTGGTACCAAAATTTTCTCAGAGGCTTTTTTTAGAAGCCATAAGAAGAGATTTTACTATCTTAGCCTCACACATCTTCTTCTGTTGCTTCTTCTCTTTCTGTTATTACCGAAGCTCTTTAGCAGCCTTTATTTTTAACGGGTTTGAATTATTTGGGTTCAATCCAAACATATGCTCCCCTTCCTTCCTTTTTTTCATATCTTCTCTCAACATAGCTACTACCTCATCAGGATAAGCTTTTTTCTTCTTTTTCATCGGTGGTGCTGACTGAGTTTCCTTAGCTAAATTGGTTTTTCTTTTCTATTCTGGTTCCTTAGCCTTTCCCTTCCTTCCTCCTTTTTTGAGGTTTCAGCAACTTCTAGGTACTTTGAAAATGAATAAATATCTTCTTTAGATAAATCATAAAATTCTCTATATTCATTTGAGAATTCAGCCTTCATTCTATTTAATATATCATCACTCAACCACATTACCTTGTAATTACTCATCTTGGAACAACATGGAATGTTGAAATATTCTAAACAAAGAACTAAAATATTTAATAGAATAGCTGGATACATAATGATTTGGGATTTTAGATTTCCATTCTTGATTATCAAAATCGTAATCAAGATATACTTGACCATGTTTATCTTTTTAAGATTCACAATGAAATCAAAAATATAGATATCAATCCTCTTCAGATTATCCTTATCTCTTTTTTTCGGAATTACAAAGCCTTGAAGCCTCAATTTAAGAATATTTAAGTTTGTTGACAGATGAACAATCATCTGAGTATTCACTCCTTTCATCCCAAGGCACTCTATTGACTTTTCCTTATCAAAATATCCTGATTTATCATGTAATTTCAGAGTAGATAATTCCGAGTCACATTCTTAAGGAAATCCAAACAGACATGCTTCCTTGATGAAGGAAAGAGGGTAGGTCTTTCCATAACACATGAAAGAAAACTTGTCTCTAACTTCTTCCTTAAAGTATCTTTTTGTCTCCTAGAATTCAATCAACAAATCTGGATACATCGGATCAATTGCATTCGACATTGCAACACAAAGGCTCTCCTACCTATTTATCTTAACATTATTTGATACGATAAAATAATATTTGGAATAAAATTTTAGATCGACCAACATTTCTCTGTATGTCTACCACTATGGTATTTCCTTAACAGTCGACATATCATTTTGAGGAGAATATTTTGCAGACATTTGGAACTAGGGAAAATTTGGATATTCAGAACATCCTTAAGTAGAGATGCAGAGCTTCATCATTACAAAGAACAAAAAACCAATGTGGGGAAACCATTTAAGGGGAATTTATAGGAAATTGAGTTGATAGATGAACTTCCTTGGTTTATCCAATGGTTGGAAAAACTTTTGATCGAATACGATGGTTGAGATGATAACCGAAGAATGATTTTGTTAAATTCAGATATTTTGAGGTTTTTTTAAAATAAACATTCACATTTAATTAAAAGGAAGAATCCAAAAAACTTAAAAAAAGTGAATATACCAACATGTAAAAAGATGATTACAAAAACATAGTAAAGGAAACATACCTTCTTGATTCCTAGGAAGATTATTCGTAATAAGGGTAATTATTCTAGAAGAACTATATATTCTAGAAAAATATTTAAAAAATTTAATGAAAATTTTGATTACAAGAATCTGATTATGAAAAAATTAGATTTCCAAAAATTTAGACTATGAAAATTTAAACTATTGAAAATTTAAATTACGAATAATAGAATAAAAAAAAATAGATTATGAAAAAATTTAGATTACGAAGAAAATTTGACTATGAAAAATTTGACTATTAAAGTAATTGTACTCCCCCTATAAAAATGAGTTTCTTAATGTAAGGATATAGGTTTCAACATGAAGTTAATATAGAAAAATTAGCTTATAGTTATAATTCCTAATATCTGTTAAATATATTCAAATCAATCAGAGGGTAATGATTTTTTGAAAATATTAGCAAGTTGATCTTGCGTTTCGATAAATTGAAAAATGATATCTTATTTCTGTGTGTGATCCCTAAAAAATTGATTCCTAATATCTATGTGTTTTTCACATGAGGGATGTGCATATTTGTTTCTTAAGGAAATGGAACACAGATTATCAAACAATATTTGTGTTTTGGTAAATCTCATACCAACGTTTGTGAGTGTGTGTTGCATCTACAATACTTGAGCACAACAACTTCTAGCTACTACATATTCAGCTTCAGCAATGGAAAGTGATACTGAGTGTTCCTTTTTTCATGTCCAAGAAACTAATGAATATCCTATGAAATGATAGGTTCTAGTTGTACTTTTTCAATCCATTCTACATCCTCCAATGATAACATCTGAAAATCTTTTTAAGACAAAATCATTTCAAGAAGTATAAAAGAGTCCTAAATCAATGGATCCATTTAAGTAGTGAAATATTTTTTTCACTACCTCTAAATTAGATTCCATAGGATTGTATTGATATCTTGCACATAATCATACTGAAAAAATTAATTCAGGATGACTAGCAATCAAGTATAGTAAACTTCCTATCATACCTCTAAACAACGTTTGATCCACTGGTTTCCCAGCTTCATCAAGATCAAGTGAATTTGAGGTACCAATGAGAGTACTAATACTTTTAGTGTTGTCATATCGATAATTTTTAAGAAGATCATTAATATAATTATGTTGAGATATGTAGATTACTTTTGGTTTTTGAGAAATTTGAAAACCAAGGAAAATTTCTAACTCACCGATCATACTCATTTCAAACTCAGGTTTCATTATATTCGCAAAACAAATCAGTTAAAGATTTCTGAGTTGAACCAAATATAATTTCATCAACATAAATTTGAACAATTAAAACATTTTTTTATCTTTCTTAATAAAAATGGATGGATCATCAGTTCCCTTAACATGATGGTTATGATGCAAAAATCTTGTAAGTCTATCATACCAGGCTCTAGGGGATTTTTTAAGTCCATATAAAGCATTGGTAATTTTTAAAACATGTTCATGATGTTTTGTATCATTAAAACGAGGAGGTTTTCAACAAAAAATTTCTCTTCAACATAACCGTTATGGAAAGCACATTTAACATCCATTGAATTTTTTTGAAATTATAGAATGTTTTAAAGGCAAGGAAAATACAAATAGATTCAAGTCTAGTTACTAGAGCATAGGTTTCTTCATAGTCTATTCCCTCTAGTTGATTATCACCTTTAGTAACTAATCTAGATTTCTTTCTTAAAATGATTCCATTTTCATCACACTAATTTCTAAAGTCCCATTTGACTCCAATAACAGAATTTTCCTTTTGTCTTTTAACCAAGGTACAAACATTATTCCTCTCGAATTCATTTAGCTCATCTTGCATGGATTTTATCCAATAATCATCGTCTAAATCTTGTTCAGTGCTTTTTGGTTTCAATTTAGAAAGGAATGCTAAATGTTCTACTTCATTACATAAGGAACATTGAGTCCATACATGTTGATTTACATCACCAATGATACTATCACTGTGATGATTCTTTAGAAAAAACTGATTTGGGTTTTGTAAGACCTGTTCATCAACATATGGTATGAAATCTTTTGGGGGTAAATGCTTCAAAAATATTCCCTTGAAAATTTTCCTTATCAAAAGTATCTTCTATCAAGGGTTGATAATCTGTTTTTGAAAACACATCTATAGAAGTAGGTTGAGGGTTTTTGGAAACAAGAGGATTGGTTTCATCAAATTTAACTTGTACTATTTCTTCAACAGTACAAGTTTTTTTATTTAAAACTCTATAAGTGTTATATTTTTTTGGAGAATCCTTGTAAGATTCCTTCATTAGATTTGGGTTGGAACTTATGTAGTTTATCTTTAGTATTCATAATGAATACATTGAATCCGAATACCATGAAGTAGGAAATTTGTGGTTTTATACTTTAATATAACTCATAAAGAGTTTTATTAAGAAATTGTCTAATCAAAACTCAATTTATAGTATAACAAGCAGTACTTACATATTCCACCCCAAAGTGTTTAGCTATAGAATATTCACTCAACATGGTTGTTGTTATTTATGGAAGAATTCCATTTCTTCTATCAAAAACACCATTTTGTTGATGATTTCTTGGTGCTGAGAAGTTATTAGTAATGGCTTTCTTAATACAAAAAGATTGAAAATCAGAATTGTTAAATTCTCCTACATGATCACTATTAATAGTTATCAAGGGAAAGTTTTATTCATATTTAACGTGGGCTCTAAAAATATTGAAATAAGAAAAATCATCATATTTCAATGATAGAAAATAGACCCACGTAAATCGAGTGTAATCATCAAAAAACAAAAATTCATAATATTTGACTCCAATGCTTCTAATTTGTGTTGGAACAAAATGATCCATATGCACCAACTAAAATGAATCAGTAGTTGATGCTTCATCGACTAATTTAAAATTTGATTTATGTTGATTGTAATATTGACAAGGATCAAAAACTTTAGAAGAATCAAATATATGATCTGGAAGATCATTAACTAGCCCTTTCATAGAATGATTACATAGTTTCCTATGGTTATAGTGTCATATAATTCTATTCCATTACCAATAATTATCTTCCATTGCACTAATGCATGGTATATAATGGCTCCTAAGATCTTCTACGTTATGTGTGTATACATTCTCTTACCTATGGGAAGAAAGAATAAACTCTTCATTGGAATTGTGTATTAAGAACTTATCATTCCTAAAATTTACAAGGTAAACTTCACCACATAATTGACTTATGCTAATAAGGTTTTGTTTAAGACCCTTAACAAATAAAACATTAGAAATCAATGTTTTTCCCAGAAGAACAATGTTACCAATACCAATAATTTCTCCCTAAGAATTATCTCTAGAAGATACTTTTCCTTCTTTCATCTTGATAAAATTTTCAAAGTAGTTTTTGTTACCAGTCATGTGTCGGGAACATCCACAGTCCATGTTCCAAGTATTGATGTTGGTACTATCTTTATTTTCCAGAAAAAAGAGTGTCAGACTTTTGGAACCCAAACATTCTTGGATCAGGAAACTTCAGAAAGACACATTTTAGGAATCCACATTTTCATAGACAAAATTGACTTATTAAAACCTAGATATTGATTTTTATTTAAGGAACAATTTTCCACCCAATTCCCACCATACTAACACTTAGTTCAGAATGGAGCACTTTGAGGAACAAAATTATTATTACTAAAAACTAGTTTAGAATGAGTATAACAAAAACGAAAATTATTCCTTAGAGAACGAATTTGGGAATACATATTATCTAAGTTTTCCTCACCTAATGAAATGTTTAAAAAACCCTTCCTTAAGGAAAATATTTATGACATCTTTTTAATAACAATGTTTTTATCCTCAAAAACATCTATTTTAGCACTAGAGTTAGTCTCTAAAACATTTTTCTTAGAGAATACATTTTCTAGATCCTTATAATGTTTATCATTATTAGAATTAACTTTCACAAGTGTTTTTTAAAAACTTTCAATTTCATAAATTTTCCTATCATGATCTTTAGAAAGATCTGATACTTTTTTAGCAAGAAAGAAAATTCTATAATTTTCTTTATCAAGTGTTTTGATCACTATTAAATTTTAATTCTCATGAAGCTTAGAAATCCTAGAAACTTCTTCATAAGTAGGTAAAGAATTATCAACCTCAGAAGAAGATTCTTCCTCCAAAGATTCATAATATTTATTATCACAATAACTATAATTCCAGGATACATTTGTTATTGATTAAGAATTGTGTACCTTATCCATTATAAAATTATTTTCAATTGGTAATATGGCTAGTATACCAAGATTCTTCTGATCTTTAGACTCATATTCCAAGGATTCATCAGAAGATTATCCACCATTGGAACTCCCAGTGTCATTAGCTTTAAAAAAATTCTTAGAATTAGGTTTGAAGTACGTCTTTCTATTCTTCTCATAATTCTATTCCTTTCTATCATTTCTCTTATGCATAGGACAATCTAGCCTTATCTGACATGCTATTTTGTATTAATAACAAGTATCTTTTGTGTCTTTTATATCCTTTATTTCCTTGTTCTTATATCTATACTAATGTTCTTTGTTTCCAACTATCTTGTCCATCCTTCGAGCATGATTAGCTAGCACATTATCAAAATGTTGACATTCACTTTATTAAGATAAAATAGTGGCTTTATTTTATTTCGATCATGTGTGTAACACCCCGAGCTTCCACAATACGCTTCTCATTCAATAATGCAATAGCTTGCATTGTACGCAACTTCGAGTTCTAAAAGACCGTGACTAATCATAGTAGCCGTTATGAATAGTAATAACCACTTTATAAAATTATATAAATTTTATATTTCAAAATGGACTTCATTTTTGGATTCGGAATATTGAAATTAGCATATGTTGAATTTTTGGTATTTTTCCGAGAACTTCTAATTTTTTAGGAATAGTGAAAAATACTTAAAAACAAATTTTTTAATCAGAATAATTTATAGTGATAAATTATACTATTTAGTGGTTTTAAAGTATAATTAGAATATATTTTTACCATTTTATCCAATGGTGGTCATTATAATTAATTTAACATTGAAATTGGACATAAACAATCGCCAATCTTTTGATATAAATTGTTTCTTAAAAACATGATATTTGTTGTGACAGCAGGAATTAATTATAAAATTAATAAATGCAACTTATATGTTTGGAATTTTTTAAAATAGGAATCATTTTTGAATTTGGAATATCAATTATAGCTTATGTTTAAATTTTGGCATTATTCTGAAAAACTTCAATTTTTGATGAATAGTGAAACCACTAAGTGGTAGTTAAAAAACTGATTTTTCGTTTAAATGAAATTTTACCACTTCTGTGTTTTGAATTTCAAAAATCCGACATACATGTTTTTCATTAAGAAGTAAAATTTGGTTCAATGGGATTAGAATAATTTTTTGGTGAATAGTAACTTTTAAGTTCTTAATCGCGATTAGAGGTAATTAGTGTAGTTTAAGGTAAAAATAATGTTTTAATAATATGAGATGAGCTTGAAACATGTCCTACCCTCATTGGATGTTTCATGGCCGACCCGGACAATCCATGGGTGATCTTGGGGACCCCATGGACCCACTTTAGTTGGAAAATGACATAAATACCTTATATTTAATGTTAAAGTAAAAAATGACACAAACATGAAATGTTTTACTTAAACAATTTTTACATGGGGATATACAAGTCATATGTTTGACTATAAATAGTAATTGGAAATCTGAAAAGAATTCCTACATCATAGTTTTTTTTATAATTTTTAGACATTAAATAAATTAAATTAATTATGACATCATTATGATGAAGCGATGACATCATTATTTAACGATTTAAATAAAATGAGAATATAATGTAAAATCCAAGGCATACACTTGTACAAAGCCTATTTTATGAGAATATTTATAACCCTTATCACATTAGCCTCTAATTATACAAGTGTGGGACCTTTAGAATCCGAAAAGCATTGTATAATAGAATAACATTTCATTACTTTCCAAAAGTTCCCCTCCTCTCCACTTATAAAAGGCCCCCACCACTCCCACCTTATTCACACCATCAAGACATTTTTCTCGGCCAACCTCTGCCCAAATACTCTCCCAACTTCCCTCTCTTACTCCTAGAAGCCTCACTTTGGGAATAACTCTTCCCAAGGAAGCCTTTGACTCAAATCAAAAAGTGTTACCCGTTTTAAAGGTAGTGTTTTCTCTTATGTTCTTTTGTTTTATTTTGCCTCTCCAACCCCCAAAACTCTTTTTATTCTTTTCTTTTGTAACAACACCAGTATCCTCAATATACTAGGATGTTTTTATAAGAAGTATTCGAGCTACACTTACACACACCTAAATCTAATGGTTAAAGAACATACTGTTTCTGTGGATGGCGAATTTCTGCCTCACGAAACGATGATTGTTCAAATTATTTTAACACCAATAATGGTGGCCATTTTGATGACAATATTTTCATATATGATATATATATTATGTTTATGTTTTCCTTATCCTTCTTTATTTCTCATTTTTGGCATACTTTATGATTTCCATTATGGGTAAACGCGATAATTTTATTTTAGGAAGTGCGGACTACTGCCCCCTCAATGTGATTTGAATCGTTAATGCCATATGTGGGATGTATAAAGGATGGATTAAATGGTATTATACATTATATTATACTGGAATTAAATTATACCTTTATATAATTATAACTTCATTCCATTAAATATGAAATAGAAATGAAAGTAGCGTTCATGCGTATGTACGGCTTACCGTCTCCATGAACGGTGCATTTCATTTCTTACCTCAAAATGTCATGTAATATTATTAATGAATGTATATGCTGGATATATATGAGATATATGATATCTATATCATGAATATAATTCTGGATATAACGGATATTTCACCACATGAACAACTCGTAATTATAAGAAGTGTATTTTTGACTCAAGTATCAAAGATCGACAAAACGACCGTTATTAACTTAAATAATTACATAATGTTCATAACATTGTAATAAGTGATATAAAAGGGATAATGAACTTGAAAAAGGTTCTTAATAAAGTAGATATTAACTCTAGTTTATTATTCAGGAGGATAATGAACGGTCGAATCAAGTCGGACACAAGGTAAGGGAACTTCTTAACCCAATTTCCATTCTTTGGGTTAATCTCCTATTTTAAAATTATGTCATGATATTGTTATGCCATATCTTGTATTTATACTTTATTTATGTGTAAATATAGTGAATACACATAATAGATCTATTTTATTTAAAAAAATGATCTTTTTAAGGACTTTGCCTCAGTCTCCTTTCATTGAGGAATATTTGGTTTTATACACAACTTTCATTTATACGGTGTATAAACCCCTATGACTTCTACTTTTATTCAAAAGGAATCTTTTTATACAAAGAGTTTTACAAAAGACAAAAAGGAATGTTTTTCTTGCCATACGTACGTGGCGACAACGACTTCCCCGCCGCCGTAACCATTATTTGAGTTTCGGCCTCCTCTACCAGCCATAACGTTTTTTAAATGAAAAATAAATAGAATGTTTTAATTTTATGTTATTTTGGTATTGAAAATGGTTCTGAAAGTGTTTTTATTAAATCAATGTGTTGTATTGATATCTCGTGATTGAAATGTGGAAATGTTATGTTTCCTTTATGAATGTTTTATGTGATACGATTATGTTATGGTTTATGATATGTTTAAACCTATTCATATAAGGAATGCATTGGACTTAATAAGTGACGGATGGAGCCCGCTATAGCTCCTCGATGCATCGGTAGGTCTCATGAGACAACTAGACGTGTAATTGGCCAAGGCCCTTTCCCAATTTGATTTATGGTTTTGGCCGAGGCCTCAATCATTTTAGACGTCTTGGACGAGGCCTTGAAAAAATGTTTCAGAATGTCTGGCATTATGCATTCCATCATTATGAAAGTGGTTATTGAAATTGCATGTGATTATTCGACCAGTAGAATATCCATGTGAATAAGTAAATGGCATTATATCATTTTACTTTTTCCATATTATGTTTAAGTTCATGTTTAAAAGGATTTTGTTTTATTTATACATTGCCTTAATTGTTAATGTTTATTTATGAAAGCTTCCGCAGTATTGTTATCCTTACTGAGCATCTGAGCTCACCCCTTTCAATGTTTTAATATTTTTCCAGGATGTGAAAAGGTATTTTATGAATGACCTGCAGGGATAGTCAGAAAGGGATATGAGTGTGTACTATGAAGACCATGTTATTGTAGTTTGTTTACTTTTTGATGTAATGAAAGACTTATGAATGTATCTAGTGTTTCCAAGGCTACTAAACTAGTCGGTCTTTCGAGACTTGATCTTTTGTGATCATGACAATGTTACGAAGTAGTGCACCGACTCTGGGTAGCTGGGGTCGGGGCGTTACAGTTGGTATCAGAGGTAGTTTAGTACTAACCATGGAAGCTAGATTTAGATAAACTCTTATTAGAGCACATAGCCCAAAGATAGACTTTTAGGATTAGTATAGAAGAAATTCCAAGAATTTTGGTATTGTAGAGATGTTGTGAGTTTTCCGAGCAATACATCCCTATCTGGATACGAGCAGGTAGAGGCGGCTCTGGCCCAGATGTACCTAGGGGTAAAACCCGAAAACACTGCTTTGAGCTAGACTCGAATGGGAACTGGTGCACGACAACGGGCCTTGCTGCACTCTTGGTTACGACACTCCCGGGGGATATGCTTTGGATAATTCTCATTTTCATTATAAACCGCTACAAAGGGTTATGAGTATATACTTCCTCAAAGAAATCATTTTTATGATTATGGATTATGTCCATAAATAGTTCAATTTATGTTAAGTATTTTACAAGTATGGAATTGTGTATTTTGATTCATAAACTAATCTAGTTTATGCCATTGTTTAGAAATGGTGCCTAGTGGAAGGAATGGAAACTGTATCAATGCACGCACTCCGTGTAGGGATTTCCCTCCTGCTCAAGATAATTATTGTGGATCTGGAGATACAACTGGTGCTGATCAACTTATTACCATACTGGGACAACTGCCTCAGGTTATGAATAATAACCTTACTCGTATAGAGCACCCTGATCCGCAACGTGGAGGATCAATGTTAGACCACTTCATGAGGAAACAACCACCAAAATTTAATGGGGGTACAGATCCATTAGTAGCTGAGTAATGGATAAACTCCTTAGAAAAAATATTCCACGCCTTGGGGAGTAGTGAAAGGGAAAAGGTTATCATGGCAGTTTACCGCCTCACTGGAGATGCTGATCAATGGTGGTCATTGATTCAAAACACAAAGGAAGTTGATGACATATCGAATATGGAATGGAGGGAGTTCAAAGATATTTTCTTAGAAAAATACTTTCCTCATGACCATAGAGCAGATATGGAAAGGAAATTTCTGAGTTTGAAACAAAAGGAGGATGAGAATGTCACAAAGTATGAGGCCAACTTTACAAGGTTAGCAAGGTATGCTGCAGATTATATACGTAACCCAAGAGGTAAGATTGATCGTTTATTTGATGGGTTAAAACCATTTCTCCGTTGAGATTTAGTATCACAATCTTTATCAACATATGAAGATATTGTCTCATGTGCTATCGAGATAGAAAATGAATTTTCTAAGTCTTATGACAACAAAGTAAAGCAAGAGAAGAAGAGAACAGTGGAACAAGAGACAGATAAAGGGAAAAAGGGAAAGAAGGATTTTCCATTATGTGATAATTGTGGGAAGAATCACCCTGGTACTTTCCTAAAAGGAATGAGAGTTTGTTATAAATGTGGAGAAAAGGGTCACCGGGCTCGTGATTGCAAGGGAAAGAAAGAAGCTATCAAAGTTGAATGCTTCAATTGTTGAGAAATGGGTCATTCTGCAAATGAATGTCCTAAGCGTCAGAGAAAATTACCTCAGAAAAGGCCAAGGGATCAAGGCCAATCTTATGCTGTGACTATAGTTGAAGCGGAATAATTAATGTATTGGTGCTTTTGGACACATGGATTATATTCTGGTTATTAGAATAATGTGATATATATATAAGGATTGTACTGCAGTACTTGTTGATTTTTGTAAGGTTTTAATATGATGAAGTTAATCATATTTTTAGTATGTGACAAAAAGAGAAACTTTAATTTGTTTGGGGAATCTGATGTTACAATTGATTTTGGAATTTATAGAAATTTTAGAGAAAGTCTGGAAAGAGGTATTTTGGATAACTATAAAGGTTGGAATGGATTAAGTTGAACATTGGATAGTATTGTTTAAGGTTAAAACATTTATGAAGATTGTTTTTGGAATAGTATAGTACTATATTTTTAGGAAAAGGACAACCTGCAGGGTGGGGCATAACCCGTCGCGTCGGACCAAGCTGTAGGAATCGAACCCACAAGTTTGAGACCTTTAGAATCCGAAAAGCATTGTATAATAGAATAACATTTCATTACTTTCCAAAAGTTCCCCTCCACTCCACTTATAAAAGGCCCCCACCACTCCCACCTTATTCACACCATCAAGCCATTTGGCTCGCCCAACCTCTGCCCAAATACTCTACCAACTTCCCCCTATTACTCATAGAAGCCTCACTTTGGGCATAACTCTTCCCAAGTAAGCCTTTGCCTCAAATCAAAAGTTGTTACCCGTTTTAAAGGTAGTGTTTTCTCTTATGTTATTTTGTTTTATTTTGCTTCTCCATCCCCCTAAACTCTTTTTATTATATTCTTTTGTAACAAAAACAGTATCCTCAATATACTAGGATGTTGTTATAAGAAGGATTCAAGCTACACTTACACACACCTAAATCTAATGGTTAAAGAACATACTGTTTCTGTGGATGGCGAATTTCTGCCTCACGAAACGATGATTGTTCAAATTCTTTTAACACCTATAATGGTGGCCATTTTGATGAAATTATTTTAATATATGATATATATATTATGTTTATGTTTTCCTTATCCTTCTGTATTTCTCATTTATGGCATAGTTTATGATTTCCATTATGGGTAAACGTGATAATTTCATTTTAGGAAGTGCGGACTACCGCCCCCTCAAAGTGATTTGAATCGTTAATGCCATATGTGGGATGTATAAAGGATGGATTAAATGGTATTATACATTATATTATTCTGGAATTATATTATACCTTTATATAATTATAACTTCATTCCATTAAATATGAAATAGAAATGAAAGTAGTGTTCATTCGTATGTACGGCTTACCGTCTCCATGAACGGTGCATTTCATTTCTTACCTCTAAATGTCATGTAATATTATGAATGAATGTATATACTGTATATATATGAGATATATGATATATATATCATGAATATAATTCTGGATATAACGGATATTTCACCACATGAACAACACGTAATTATAAGAAGTCAATTTTTGACTCAAGTACCAAAGATCGACAAAATGACCGTTATTAACATAAATAATTACATAATCTTCATAACATTGTAATAAGTGATATAAAAGGGATAATGAACTTGAAAAAGGTTCTTAATAAAGTATATATTAACTCTAGTTTATTATTCAGGAGGTTAGAGAACGGTCGAATCAAGTCGGACACAAGGTAAGGGAACTTCTTAACCCAATTTCCATTCTTTGGGTTAATCTCCTATTTTAAAATTATGTCATGATATTTTTATGTCCTATCTTGTATTTATACTTTCTTTACGTGTACTTATAGTGAATACATATAATAGATCTATTTTATTTAAAAAAATGATCTTTTTAAGGACTTCGCCTCAATCCCCTTTCATTGAGGAATATTTGGTTTTATACACAACTTTCATTTATACGGTGTATAAACCCCTATGACTTTTACTTTTATTCAAAAGGAATCTTTTTATACGAAGAGTTTTACTAAAAGACAAAAAGGAATGTTTTTCTTGCCGTACGTACATGGCGACAATGACTTCCCCGCCTCCGTAACCATTATTTGAGTTTCGGCTTCCTCTACAAGACATAACGTTTTTTAAATGAAAAATAAATAGATAGTTTTAATTTTATGTTATTTTGGTATTGAAAATGGTTTTGAAAGTGTTTTTATTAAATCAATGTGTTGTATTTTTATCTTGTGATTGAAATGTGGAAATTTTATGTTTCCTTTATGAATGTTTTATGTGATACGATTATGTTATGGTTTATGATATGTTTAAACCTATTCATATGAGGAATGCATTGGACTTAATAAGTGACGGGTGGAGCCCGCTATAGCTCCTCGATGCGTCGGTAGGTCTCATGAGACAACTAGACGTGGAATTGGCGGAGGCCCTTTCCCAATTTGATTTATGGTTTTGGCCGAGGCCTTAATCATTTTAGACCTCTTGGCCGAGGCCTTGACAAAATGTTTCAGAATGTCTGGCATTATGCATTCCATCATTATGAAAGTGGTTATTGACATTGCATGTGATTATTCGACCAGTAGAATATCCATGTGAATAAGTAAATGGCATTATCTCATTTTAATTTTTCCATATTATGTTGAAGTTCATGTTTAAAAGGCTTTTGTTTTATTTATACATTTCCTTAATTGTTAATGTTTATTTATGAAAGCATCCGCAATATTGTTATCCTTACTGAGCATCTGAGCTCACCCCTTTCAATGTTTTAATATTTTTCCAGGATGTGAAGAGGTATTTTATGAATGACCTGCAGGGATAGTCAGAAAGGGATATGAGTGTGTACTATGAAGACCATGTTATTGTAGTTTGTTTACTTTTTGATGTAATGAAAGACTTATGAATGTATCTAGTGTTTCCAAGGCTACTAAACTAATCGGGCTTTCGAGACTTGATCTTTTGTGATCATGCCAATGTTATGATGTAATGCACCGACTCTGGGTAGCTGGGGTCGGGGCGTTGCATTGTGACCCTTTCAGAAGTATTTTCTTTAGTAGTAGTAAATTAAACACTTACATTTCCATTCTTCTTCTTATTCAAATTAGCATCTCTTTTCCTTATTGTCTCAAGTTGAAGAAGAGTTCCGAAAATCTTATCAAAAGTATTCTGAGATACTTTCCTATTCTCATCAATAGCTATTCTTATAGATTCCCACTCATTTGGCATGATATCTATAATCTTGTTGACAAGTTTCTCATCATCTAAAACGTTATCACCCATTGATTGTATGATTATAATAATAGTGATAAAACTTTTTTTTACCTTGCACACCAGTTCTCCATAAGGAATTTGAAATCTGTGATATTCTGCTCTAAGCATAGCTCTTATAGTTTCTATAACCATTGTTGTACCAAAATGAGTAACCTCCAATTTTTTCCAAAAACAATTTGCAGCTTTAGAAGAAAAAATTTGACTATGTATATTCCTGGTCATTGAACACGACAAAGTATTATGTACCTTATAGTTTAGTTGATATTCTGACTTTTCTTGATTAGTAAAAGTTCCTACTTCCTTATCTGCAATCTTGTAATCTCCAATAATCATAATGAAGTTGACCACTGCAGTATTAATAACAAAAGACTTCATATGATCTCTCGAATATTCATAATCATTCCCATCAAATATAGGTTGTCTTGTAGGATTTAGATTGTAAATAGACCCAACATTCATTCCTTCCACCTAAAAGAATCTATCTTCCCATAGAAACTTGTTAATAGTAAAAGTTTCTAGACAAGGATAAAAATCGTAAGGAGGGAAAAATATTTAGAACAATGAAAACTTGAGCAAGAATTCATATATGTGA
Organism: Viscum album; assembly: GCA_963277665.1. Lineage (NCBI taxonomy): Eukaryota > Viridiplantae > Streptophyta > Magnoliopsida > Santalales > Viscaceae > Viscum > Viscum album. The sequence goes on from OY728130.1 coordinate 1,092,958,758, forward strand.
ATATAAGTATTTCAGAGAACTCCTATGATACCAATTATAGGATATAAAAATGATTTATAGATCAATATACAAGAGGGGTGAATAGTATCCTTTAAAAATTCATTTGGATCCTTTAAATTTGGTATGAAACATTTGTTTTTAACCTTAAAGAAAATTGTGTTTAACAATGTTAAACAATGTAAATTCAAAAAACCTCTTAGTTCTATAAACATTCTTGGTTTTGGAAAAAAAATTCAAGAAATAGAACATAAGAATGTTTACCAGGAAAAATACTCTACCTTCAAGCAAATAGAATCTTACTAATCAGTATATACAAATACAGTAAACTATAAGATAGTTATTCTTTCTTTATTAATCAAAATGCAGAATATAATAAACTAGAAACAATAAAAGTAACATTTATGAAATCTATTAAACCAAATATAAGGGTATCCAATAAACTTGGATAAAGGTCCTTTGATTTATACTTTCATGAATGTCTGCCTTACCCAAACTAGGGTAATCCCTCAATAGGAATATCAGAATATGTCTTGCTATCCCTACATGACCTCGATCATCAATTTAGTCGGAACCCTTGTATTCCTAAACAAGTAATTCCTCAAAAAATAATGTATTATGCACCTCTATCTTCTTATACAATTAAGCCCTTGATCTTTAAGGTAGTCAGTACCTCTTTCATCCAATCCTCAGAACCCCTCAATTGTACATGAAAACAATCAGAATTGCATGAAGAAAGCTAAACAAGATGTTTAGTATGCACAAATCATGAGAGTATCACACTCTAGAAATTACTTCAACAACATGTGGTCTCTTGATTCATAGATCAGTGTTGAGATCATTCAAAAAAGCTCCAATTTATAGGCACTTCTCATACCGTTAGCTCCCTCCTCCCATGGTCATATTTTTCATTGAATATCGTAGTGACCTATACATGTGTCACTAAAAAAATGGTAAATTAGAAACAGAATTAATGACAATGTTTCATAATTAAAACAAGGGTAAGAAAATACGGTTTCTTAACCAAATCTATTTTTCGCAGTCTTGGAAAAATAAAGTTCAGTATTTATGAAAATAAACATTTAGAGTCTATATTACATATATACTCAGATTATTTGTTTCAAGGAATTAAAAATCAGAATTATATAGAATTCAGAGTCTGAATTTGAAGGAATTGGGAACTGGAATTCTGAGGAATTCAAAATATAAATTCTGCGGAATTCCGAACCTGAATTAGCTGGAATTCAGAGTCTGAATTTCAGAGAATTCAGTATCTCAATTTCAGAGAATTCAAAATCTGAATTTTAGAGAATTCAGAATCTTAATTTTATAACTTGAAAACGAGAATACTTTATATCTAGGTATTTTTAGGATTACAAGGCTTTAGATATAGAAACAAATTTTACACATAGAAATATAAAGAGTTAGAGAAACTATAACATGAATAATGAAAACGAAGGTAAGAAGAAAATTTCCTTGGGAATGGAAAATTTTCTTATTAAGAAAAATCATCGGGGAAATAATATATGTCTTGAGAAATAGAGGTTGTGATTTTTATAACATAAAGGAATGGAGAAGTCATAAGAATGCTTATTGACTCAACAAAATTAATTAAGAAACATGAATAATGAAAAAAATCCTAACTATATTTTGGCATAGCAATAAGTGTACATTAAGAATAATGAGATGATAAATGAGGCTGAACGAGGAGTATAATAATATAAAAATCAAATGTAGATTAAGGGGAATAGGGAAGAAAAATTTTAACAAAATAAAATGTAATTTAATAGATATAACATAAAGGAATTTCATTAATTCTAATGATAGGAGAGAAATCCCTTAAAGAATTTCGGAATTATAATGACTTGGGTAAAGAAACAAAATAAGGAGAATAAATGACCTCTAATTAAAATAATATCCATTTGACATTAGGGAATTTTTATAAATAAATTAATTCATAAAAGTTTTCAATTATTAAAAATAAGTCCAAATGAGTTGCTTGAATTGAAAGGATGAGATGAAGGTGAGGACCCTTACTTGACTGTGTGAGTCCAAAATAATGGTAAGGGATTCATCAGAACTAAGGGGTGATTTTAGAAGACTATATAGACTGTAGGAACGAGTATGGATGTTCTCTAATGAGATTTAGGGAATTTAATTGGATCTTGGGTTAGTCTATAGAGGAAATGAGGGGGAATTCATAATCATTTAGGTTTTGGATATAAAGAAATAAAATTACAAAACCAAAAACCATAAAATGGTTTTTACTTGTGGTTTCATTCGAAATAAGAGTGGTTTTTATTATTTTATTTTGTAAAGGGACTAAATTACTAATAAAATTCACTTTCTTATGTGGAGGTGAGTCACACTCTTAAAGGAATGATTTAAAATCATAAAAAATTATATAAGTTCTCGAGGATTCGTAATGTCTAGACTTAATGTAACAAATAAAATTATAATAAAAAGTATTTAATGGGAATACATTTGGATCTCATATATTGTATTTATTACACCACTTGTGGGTCATTATGATGTAGTAAAATAGAAAGTATATTTATACGACATATAATATTAACTAAAAAATTCAATTGTCTCAAAAAATTATGAAAAATTAAAGATTGGATAATTGTGAAATTAAAATTCCAATAATAATATTAACATCATCTAAATAATTTTATAATTTTGTGAAATTTCAATTTTAAAATAAAATCATTATTTATTAAGGAAGGCTACTTTTTTACAATAATTTTTTTCAAACCCTTTTCAAAAGTACATTTAACATCATAAAAATTATATAATCATTTATATTTAGTAAAATATATTTTATAATATTAAAATATTATTCATTTAAAAAATCAATTAATTCATAAATTCATTAATTGAAATTAAATATTAACTAAAATTTTATTTGTTTATTTATTTTATCAAAATAAAAAACATTTTCAAAGTTACAATAATAGAGTGAGAATATATTAATTATTATAAAATATACATATATATATATATATTAGTGTGGTCTTGATACATAACCCTTTAGTACACTAAAAAAATCTTTTAGAGTAAGGTATGTGTTGGTGGGACTTTCATGGGGTGGTTTGGAGAACATGGTTGGGGATATGATCTCAAAAAAGCTTGAAATTCTCCCAAAATGTGTTTCACTAATGCTTAAATAGTTAGATCTCACCTTGGACTTGGTAATGTATATAATCCAATAAAATGTATATCTATTTGAAGATATGATAAATGGTCTTTATAGGGTATGATCTTGCTTGTTCAAGCCATCTCTGTCTTTGTCTATGTCAATTAGATAAGCTAAAACCCTATATTTATAATTTTCATAAAATCACTATTAAAAGGATATATTCTCAATGTTAATGAAACTTAAGGATATTGGATATCCAATTGGATACAAAAAAATATTTTAATTTTTCTATTTAACAATATTAATTAATTATACATTTAATTGAAACAAATTAATAAATATAATTTATAATTGTTAGTTTCATTATAGTAGTTTTGTGCTCGTTTAGACAAAATGTGTTATGGAACATTTCTAGGCAGGAAACAATATAAATGATTATATTGGGTAGATAACCATAGGCCATGTATTGTATTTTTCAGGACCTCATTTGAGGCTCGTTCCCAAGTTCCCAGATTTATGTAAAGGCAATTTATGAGGGATTCAAAAATAATTCTTGCGATTTAATGATTTTTCTAGGTTGATGTGCCTGAAATGGTTAGGGTGTTGTAGGTATATATCATGCACAAAAAGATCACAATGTGTAATCTATTTAGGGAGGGTTTTTTATTCTCTTTTTCCAAAAATCTAGATTTAGTCATTTCGGTTGTCCATTCAATGTTATTTCACATATTGGATATGACACTTTGGATATTGGGGATATTATAGTTTTTTTATGTGATGTTTAATATGATTGTTTTTTAGTAGGATATTTTAATTTGATATTTTGACCTAATATCCTCTCGAGGGAAGCAAATTATGGTGGGAGGCCTAAGTCAGGGTTGGTATTTCACTTTTCCACATATCTTGTGGGCACCAAGTGGGGTTATTTTTTATTTTTAAAATTGTTTCAAAATGTTTATATCATGTAACATTATATATATGTTTCAATAGATTTGTTTTTATGGGATTGATAGATTTTTAGGAAAATTTCTAGGAATAAATTCCGGAGGATAATGTTTCGATATTATTAGTCTATAAATTTTTTCTTATTTGATTTGTTTCACTCATTTTCTGGATTAATGTTGTTTTATAGGTATATAGTGATGATGTATGATCATTATAGGTGAATAGATAACCCTGGTTTAGCATTACATTACTGATTGCTTGTGGAACAGTAAATGTGGTGGAACTTTCAGGAAAAATTATATATGTTCCCTAAAATTTGGATTAGTGTGGTAATAATCAAGTATTGCATCATGAAAGGCCACCTTTATCATGTATTATTATATGGGAATACTAGGACATCTTAATGATCCCTAGTTTTGTTAAACTAGTTGTTATTGTAACCATTTTAGATCACAGTATTGGTTTCCTGGAGACCAGTAGTTTTTCATTATTGTCTTGGATTCTTAGGATGATACCCTAAGGTTTGGTCTTTCTACAAGTTAAAATGTTAAATAGATAGAGAAGTATGTTACCTTTATGATTTTCTAGAGGATGTGAGGTTATGTTATGCATATTTTATAAATATTATAGTTTGTTCTGTCATTGGGGAATTTTTATATTGGGTTCTATGGGATATCATGAGGCCTGTAATTTTTAAATCAGGTATTTATAATTATTTTTTTTATTTTAGTCATTTATTTTTAACTATAATTCAAGATAATATTTATCTATGTTAGGCATATCATGTGTTTTATAAATATATCATGATTATATAGGTTTGGACCATTATTGGGGGTGGTTTAATGAGATCTAATTCTCTCCCCTAGTATGTGCACCTCAATGCTTGGGGAGACATCATGTATTCTATTTGGTGGTGCATATGGTGTAGAAGATTTGTTTAGATTCCTAATTTTTCGTCATCAGGAAATTACAATCATGTGATGTTAGGGATTCTATTTGTAGAATCTCTTTCGATGTAAGAGACTAGGATTCAGGTATGTCTCATGGATAATAATATATCATTTTTTATTTTATTTTATTAATTTATTCAATATATGTTTTTAGCCTAGTGGGTGAGTAATTATTGTGAAACACATCACTATAAATCTATATGATTCATTTAATTATTTACAAAAAAAAAATTTCAATTAATATTTATTCATAAATATATTTCTATTTATTGATGTGTATCTATTTGGTTAATTTTCCTCTTTTTTATTCTAATCTAGGGTAATAATATCCCCATTTTATATTCCTAGTTCATTCTTGTATATTGGGACAATCATCCAATAACCTAGAGAGATAAATTCTTTTTATGTGTCAAACATAGTACTATGTATGGTCAACCTATTCAATTTTGTGAATATAATCATTTGAAAACAATTCCTAGTGGGTATCCTCCAAATACCCCCATGAAATTTTTATTTTAAACAATTTTATTTTCATTAAGAGTAAAAATATAAATGTAAAAATTTATTTTCATTTAAATATATGATTATATCATAAACATTTGAGACCATTTAATATAAATAATGGTAATAACACATTTATAAATCGCATTCCAATCAAGTGATATTATACACACTTAATAATTTAATACACATTAAAAAAAGAAAATTTGTTGGACATTATTGTTTATAAAAAAACATGAACTAATTTTACATTATCCAAAACATTTCTAAAATACTATATTATAAAATAATTAAGAGGAAACCAAACCATACTAAAATGTTGATGTCTATAAATAGTGTGGATAAATCATACAATAATAATGTGATAAAATCAAATTATAGTGTGGGGATCCCCTAATTAAATAATTAGCCACAAAAATCCATCCAAAAGAACACACTGGTATGTAACATGAAACAATATTAGACTTCACATGGAGAATATGTAAAATGGGATCGACTGACCCTAGGTGAACCTAACTGAATTCAACCCAATATTACAATCAATGTTATATTCCGATGTTAGCCATAATAGAACATAATCACACATATAGAACATTCCACATTGTAATATATACTAGTGGATTTATCAACCAAACATACTTTATATAATGCCAAGAATCCCATGAAGTTACTCAATGGAGGTGAAAAGAAATCATGTTATATATATGGAAATCACACTATTCAATAGTAATACCTTATGAGTAAAACTATTTTCATATATAGAACCATCATAAGAAACAACCCAATTTAAACATTATCAATATAAATAGTTAATTAAATTATAAAAGGCTCTAATAGTGAGTTTTCTATAATATCAAAATAACATATTTAATAGTGTTTTAATTGAGGCTTTATTAATAAAATTGAATTCCAATCCATAAATACAATATTGAAATATATACAATTGAATCTTCCTTCCGAAATCACATTGAAAACATGTCTTAGATTAAAAAAAATCAAAACAACTATAATGTCTTTTAATAGAAATAAATTTTCTATAAATATCCACTAGTTAATTTAACAACAATAATGAGTTCTCAGGTAATATGAAAATGGTTTTTGATCATTATAACATAGTGAAAAAAAATTAATAACTAGTTGAAAGTTAATTTATCAAATATGGATCATTATATAAAAATGATCTAAATTTAAAATTTCTAAAATCATAAGTTTAAACATATAAAGAAAAAAAGGATTTAAATCTAAATGTTCAATCCCAGAGAAATATACATCACACATGAATAATCCACACATAAAGATGAAAACACTCCCCAATATGGAATCCAAGTCCCTTAAAAGATCACATGGAATTCTAAACAAATAATTAAGAAATCAATAAATTAATGAATTAAACCCTAGGTCATCTACATCTTTTTGTAGATAAAATGAAATAGGGAATGAGGTAATGAAGGGGATGATTATGATTCTTAAAATGTATACAATGACAATTCAAAAAAATGAATAAAATCTTTTTAATATATTACTTGATGAATGGAAATTGAGAAAATATTCATTTGGGGGTTATAATTTTTTAATAGGAGAAAAAATAAGAGGATAAACTTTAAAAAAAAGAGAAATAAGGAAACATTGATATTTTATTAAATCTAGGGAGACTTTACAGTTTCAAAAAAAATTTACTAAACTGTTTTCCACATGTGATCCCATTACTAAACACACCTAGATAACACTTCATGTTTTTTTTATTAAATCTAAATTAATTATGTTCTAACCATGTATTAAATTTTGAAATTCAATATAGGTTTTTTATTTATTCAATGAGTTTTCATATGCCATGCATAAATATTCTAGCTTGTATTGAATGCCCATTTCAATAAAAATAAAAATTAAAACCAACTACATCAAATAGACACTAATATAATTCAATATAAAATAAATTTTAATGAAAATAATTTTTGGTGTGTTATATCAAATGTACACTATCATGTACATAATTAATGTTTGTCATTAATTCATTTTTTTCTGATATATCATGTTAGTTTTTCGAATTTGCATTTATTATGATAAAACATTTCATTTGGATTATTAAAAACCCACAAATGGAATCAATTAATTTCAATGGATTCTTATTCATGAAATAATCTCTATTATAATGGAAATATATTTTATTTTTTATAACATGATATATTATATTAAAAATTTAATTGGTTTTTTATTATGCTTCCATCAAATTGTTTAAAATATCATATAGTATAATATATTGTGTGATAATATACAACGATTTCGATGTGTCTGTTTTAAAGGAAATTAATACTATGAATCATATCTTATTTACGATATAAAATATTTCTTATGATATGAAACCCCAATGTTAAATAATTAAATTATTGTGGGGCAAAGCATATGACGAAATTATATAATAATATAAAAAAACTATGTGGATTTAATATAACTCATACCTCACAAGTGAAGTATAATCATTCAGATGACTATATATATATATATATCACTACATATTAACCCTTTTATTACATAATTTTTAATATAAATAGGCAATAAACAACCCCAAAATTCTAGATCAACAATGTTGTTGGAAAGAAATATTCACAATATATCGAAATGAAACTAAAATAACATCATTATTTAATTTTTCAAGATGGTATCCTAATTCTCATTTAGATTATAATTCAATATAAGATAGATTTTGAGATAAATAAACATTAGGAGTGAGCTATAAACACTAGTAACGGAATAATCATGATAAAGTTGAATAACATATGTTATTGATGACATAAAAAATTATCATATGAAAATATTTACACAAATGATCATAAGGATTCAAGACATAAATGAGATACAATAATATAATTTGGGAACCATATAAATGTCTCAACAACATAAAACCTATCGTTATCATAATAGGAGGATAATCACAATGAAAAAATATCATGGTATACATAGTTTCAACATAGATTATATTTACCATATAATCTAACAAACAGAATCTCATGATATATAATCATTTAATAATAAATTGGAGATATATCTTGGTTCACTAATAATTACATGAACATTAATATGCATGGATCATAATGGGATGAAACATACATCATAATCATGATAATTATCATAGAATGTAATGGGAAACATAATCTTACCTTTAAGCATGTTAAAAGAATATTTTGTAATGATTCAATGATTTAAAGGAAAAAATAGTTTGGATGTTCATTTTTAAATTAAAAACTGTTTCACAAATATGTAGTTAATTTGTGAACAATACATGCGAATGCTTATTAAATTTGGTGTAGAAATGAACCATTTAAAAAATCTATGCAATAGATCAGATAAATTTAATCATAGAAAAAAATAAAAAAAATATATTTAAAAAATTATAAAATAATGGTTTACACTAAAAATGTTATCAAACAGTGATATCATGAATTTATAAAAGAAAAATGTATAGTTGACTATGAATTAATGACAAGAAAACATCCCCTATATTAGTATTGATTTTAAATAAGTTATTAAAAATTGATTTCAAGTAAAGTATACAAAAATAAAATAAATGGAATATAATACATCTATATATGTAATAGTAATATATGAATATGTAAGAATATTACTAGAAATTTAATATAGAGGGATCTTTAGGGAGTGTGAAAATTGGAATAACTCAAACAAAATAGGTTTGGGGTCAGAGATGGCCCTTACATTCTGTCAATTAATATCAATGTAAAATTATCAATATTCATGAAGAGTGATTTTTAATTTACTAACTAATTTTTTAATAAATTTGGAACCTATATTTTATTTATAATTATTATTTTATATTAATATATAATTATTTACTTAATATATCATCTTAATATTATGATAATGTTTATTTCAAGGATCCAAAGTCATATTAGATTGTGGGTAATTATTAATGATCTTATCAAATGGGACTAATACTATATAAATAATGGGAAATTACACTCCTTTCACTATATAATCTAAATTCTCCTCAATAATCATATGTGTTCCATCAAAGTTATGCCACATTTAGATTAAAATATATGGTTATTTGATTAGTTCATTAAGTTGGTTTCACTGATATTTTTGAATTAAATAAATTTTAAATAATTTAATGACATTTAATATATTATTCACCATTAAATATTTTATAATATTCATTTTATCATCATATTTGACAAAAAATAAATTTCAATAAAAAATTATAATGTTTTAGGAGAAAATCAATGTATTTTGTTCAAAGATATAGTAGACCAACTATAACCGGAAGATTCAATTTATTTATAGATTTAAATAAATTTTGGATTCATAATTTATATTAAATTAAGTTAATAAAATTATTTAATTTCATTATAGTTATTTCGGTATTCCATAATTGTTGGAATATTTGAGGATGATGTAGGAAAAAGGGTTATAATGTAACAATTTTTTTAGAACATTTCCAATTAATTGTCCACTGTTTGATGATAAAACATATTTTTTTGGTAATTTGGTATGTACATAAACCGTTGGATGAGAGGAGAGTTCTTGGGAGAGATTTTGGAGTAATTTGGGAAAGTAAGGAATATGAAAAACCTTGGAAAAAAGGGGTGGTAATGGGTAGAAGATATGAGGGATAGAGAGGGATGTTTTTTAATATAATATTTAGTAGAATATTATTTAATCAAACAAATACAAATATTCTGGATTCATATGACTATATGATGTAATTAATTTATTTATTTCCATAAAATGATTTATTACATCATTGATGACTTATTAATTGTTGTATTTAAATTATATATTTTAATTTCACATATTATTGTATATAACAATTTATAAAAATAAAATTATTTTAGAAAAGTAAATAAAAAATTTAACAATAACATTTACAATTTAGAGGTTCAAAAAATGAAATCAGATTCATGAATATAAATTTATAAATATGAGAAATTTAATTTTTAAATAACATCAATATTTATTTTGTAAATATTACATTTAATATTTTGATCATTTTTTAAAACTATATTAAAATATAATATGGTATCCTGAATGCATTTTATAATTATAGTGATCCTTTATAAAATTTCATAAAATCATTTTATGAAAATAAAATTTCATATAAACACATATATTAATCATAAAACTGCTAATATATCTTACGATTTTTAGAAAAATCCATACACATAATTTATGATCAGTAAAAAATTTATTCATTTGTTTCATGATAGAAATTTATTGTATAATCATTATATAATAATGAAAAAATAATTTTTTAATACATATATTACAAAACTATTTTAATTAATTATTTAATATTCCTAATTTTTATATTATTATACCATTATTTAGATTACAAATATAATGATCAAAATTATAATTTTATAATATGGTCTCTACTATATATAAATACAACATATTATATTCATTTTTATTCACATATAACTATAAAATTTTTTATATTTAAATTTCACAAAAGAATATATCATTAATAATTATATTATTTATTTATAAAATGATATTCATGTGTTCAGTTGAACTGGGGAATTTAGTAGACCAAAATATTTATATTATTCATATATATATTTTTCAATTATATAAATTGAAGTTATTATTATAATATTTATACACTAAATATACATATCTTGTAAATATAATAAAGTGTTGTTGGTTATATCATCTGATTCATGTGATTCCTATCAAAATTGTTTACTATAATGAAATCATTTATATAATCGAATTGTAATTTCCATAGAAAATTATCTATGCCATTACATTTCTCCACTTCATAAACATCACACTTGAAATATCATTTCACCGATTATGATTTTAAAAGTGAGAGCACATTTGTTTCATTAAATTCTTTAGTTCCCATGTTTCCTCCTCATAATTATGGTTCTATCATATTACATTGACTATGTGGGTTTATATATTTTATATGTCCATGATCTTTAATTCATACTGATCATAAGATAGGTCATTCTCTAAACATACCACCTTAAAATTAATAACATGTGTGAGTGATGATATGTAAATCCTCATGAAGGATATGTGGAACACAACATATTTTTGTGAAAAGGTTAGTGGGATTAATATTTTATTTACCAGTTATTTTATGGGATTAAAAATCTCAACAGGCATGATGTCATTGGGTATTAACATTCCATTTTTCCAAAATAGGAGGATTCCCATCCCATTAGATATTTAATTGAAACATTTATCACATGCTAAATCATTAGGTCTCAAAGATAATTATTATTATATCTCTTTTGATTAATATGAGCTATCCCAATTTGTTTCTAAATAGATGTGACATTTTAAACGATTTTAAACCATTTTATTTCTGAATAGATTGAATTCACCAACTTCATCAAAAAACATTTTTTTCTACACCTCTTCCCATACATGGATTTATATAAGGCTTTTTTTATTCTTGAGTAGAATTTATTATTTCAGGAGGTCATGAAAAAATGAAGATGTTGAGCCAACCTCCTTAGATTTTTGTCATCCTCACATATGAAGATAGTTAGCTTAAAATTGCTCATATTTTGGGGGTAATAAGTCGTACTTATTTTCACCATAGGGTTTAAATAAATTTTTATAGTTATACCTGATGTGGAGGCTGCCCTATATCTCTTTTGAATATATGAAATAGTGGAATTATATTCATCCTAACACCTTATAAAATGTATATCCATTCTACTTGATCAAGTTATTTGTCCTCGAAAATTTTAATGTAGGGGAAAATAATTTTATAATGACCTATAATAACAAATATTCTGATATTTCATCTTCATATATTAATAAGACATGTGAAAGCTTATAGCTTAATGTTTTCCCATTTCCATGAATTTTTGGGTTGTTTCATTCACTTTTAATTTTTCCTCCCTTCCTTCAATTGTTGATATACCAAAAACATTGATGTATATTAAATGAAATATTTCATCACACTGTCCAACCAATAGAGATCTCAAATATCATAATATATTATTTTTCTACACCAGTGGAGAGAAGATGTTGATTTATGTGGATCATTCTATAACTCATTCATTATATCAGGATTTTTTGGTACACATAGTCATAAAAATAGCATGATTTATTCATTATCAATTTTGACCTCTAAGGGTATCTATTTTTTATGGCCTCTAGCATCCTCGATATTTCCACATGAAGCCATTGAGAATCATTTCTCTTCACTAGAATTGATGACTAAGGAATAATTTGGGTAAAAGAGGATGTTTTCTGTTCTAATATTACATATATGTCCATCAATATCACATCTATGATGATTATTTTTTTTCTCAAAACTCATCATTGATAAGGTTTCATAATCTAATACAATATGAGAATCATCTAATTTATTTACCATCTCAACTAGTAATTGATTCATAATTAAATGTCATTGTTCATATATTGTCATCTTCATTGGTGGGTATTATGACTCTTGTATGTGAATGTATATTTTTAGAAACAATAATCCTTATATATTTCAAAATTTAATCTCTAGAAACGTTTCTGCCAAATCAACAATTTAAAAATCACTAACGTCAAAACAAGATCATACATTTGATAGTTCTTCACAGAGAAATTCATGTTCCATGAAGCGTGAGATAAAAAATTATTATTTTTCATCCATAAAAAATGAAATACCTTATGTGATGCAACACTATATACTATGAAATGATCCCCACATGGGAGTCTGGTAATTACTGCTGTGGTGATATTTAACTCTTTCAATATCTTGAATCTCTAATCACCTTCAATAGTATAGAAGACAATCACCCAGTTCTAAGTAATATTTATTAGTTTTTTTGAAAATATTGAAAATTGTGGCACTAATCAACAATTGTATGAAACATTTCCATGGAATATATGAGTCTCTATTAAAAGGTTTATTTTGGTCCACTCTTCAATCATCTTAATCATTACAGGATCCATATTTATCTATTTTTAAGTTATAACATTTCCTATGAATTATAATTCAACTACCCAAAACATACATTTACTATAAATTAAATTTATCTTGTAGTTTTTTAATTTCTTTAAAACATAATTGAAACACTCATCCTGCACATCTATTCTCTTGAATTATATTAAAATAACATCTAAAATTATGAACACGTTTTTTTCCTTATAATCATAATTGAATATATTCATTTAGTCCATAAATAAATTCATGGGATTATTTAGACTCAATTAAATAACTATAAACTCATCATGTACATATATAACTTTAATGGTAGTCATGTGTTTATCTTCATCTTTCACCTTTAACAATTGATATTCGTACTGGATCCCTGATTTTGATATTCACTATGAACTACATAGGTGATTGAAGAATTCAACAATCTATGGTTGGTGATACAAGTTCACTATCCCAAAAAATTTATTCATTATATTTTATGAAAAATAACAATTACTTATCATTATTCTTTTTCAATAGAACAATAGAAACACATAGTGAATCTCTTGGGTGTACAAAACTCTTTTTAGGATTCAATTATTTCTACAACTTCAATAAATCCAATATGATGGTGTAAAATTTACATATTCATTGATATGGTATGATATCTATGTTTATAATAATTTAATATATCAATAACTTAGTCAATAAGAGGACCATTTCTCACATCAAGGAATAAATTAGATGAGTATATCATAATTGTAATGTCTCCAAGAATATACCTATATATTTTCTCAATCATTTGAGATAGACTTGTTTCCTTATAATGAAATATTGTCAATTATTTAGAACAATAATCCAAATGATATTCTTCATCCTTCATAAACAAATATATATTATGAAGATGACTCGGGAATTGGAGAGTGGATACCATCTCATTATAGTGGGTTTTGGATATTTATAAGGATATCTAGTCGATTCGGTGGACAACATCAAATTATCCTAGAGGAAGAAGAAAAATTCAAATGTTTTGGACTATAAACATTTCCTTGGAAGGAATATATTCTTGGGATGATATAATTTCCCTTTGTCTTGTTCTAACTAACAACTCAACCACCATGTTGTGAGGTTATTATTGAATAGTTAAATTAATCATGTATTATTTTAATGAAGGAATATAACATGAATGAAATTATATATTAACCATTATTGATTTATTTAATATTGTACCAGTGAATATTTATTTTTACCATTACAACACATTAGTAGTTATAAAATATACCCCTCCTAACTCTCTATTCCATCGAGGTGGTTTTCATTGATTATCTCTACTGTCCACCATTTTAAAAATTGTCTTGCATTGTTTTATTATTTCAGTAAGTACAAAATTGTTACTATAGGTTGACTTTGGATCTGAAAATTATTATATTCTCTTTAATTAGTGGGATTATTCATCTCCATTCATTCTAAATTATGTTTATGTACCACTTTTCAACAATTCATGAATCTCCTAGTTAACATGAAATTGTTTCTATGATGATTCTTTCCTTAATCCTGACATATGGGAAGTTGGATTTTCTTTTCTCCATGGGATTTATCAATTTAACCTCAAATATTAAACTCCATTATACAATTTTTATCACCATCCCTTTAATACCACTTATAATACAAAATATTAATTTAACCATTAAAGGAATAAGGAAAAATCTTAATATATCTTTCAATGATGTAATCATAAAATATTTTTATATTCACTGATATAATAAAATAATTTAGCATCCCACATTACCATTTGATTTTATGAAAAAGTTGAATCCATACCAATAATGATTGGTGAACGTTTCTGCAAAATCATTGATAGAAAAAACGGATATGTACTTCAGTCCAATGAACACTATAACCATTTTAAGTTCAATATTTTAGGGTAGATATTTAATAACAGAATATTTTATTGAATCCTTGACCATCAATGGATATTTTTTCATCATAGTGTTTCATTGTACTAATATGTTTCCACCACTGATAGGATTCTCCCATTATTAGATAACTTTATAATACAACATTTTATTATTCATATAATTTTTTAAAATTCAAAATATTCCTAAAAAGATAATATAATATTCCATGATAATGTCATCATAATGTCATGTAAAGGAATATGGGATTTTTTTTCATAAAGTAATCAACCAAAGAAGTTTCATTCATCAGAGATAGAGGGTGTTCCTCATGATTCATGTAATTATTCATTACATGATTCCATTGAGATGTTACTACTTTTAGGATCTCGTCTCCCACTCCCATCATGGTGGGAATAACATTTTTGAAATAATCACATTCATTATCGTATTGGTTTTGGGCATGAATACAATTATTTTCGACTATTATCAAATATATTTAAAAAAATCAGTAATGTGAATAATTAATCTAATTAGTAAATAAATGTTAATATATGAACGTTTTAAGTATAAAAAATGACTTGTATTTCCTAACATATGGTTCTCTGTATTTCAATCATGGTTATAAATGGTAATTTTTCACTTGAATTTTCTAACCTAACTATCTATTCAATTCCCTCAAATTGGTTAAACAAGAGTTTTTGAACTTATAAAATCATATCCTTTTGTATTATCAAACTAGGTGTGCAACATGGATTCTATTTCATGCATGAGTTAGAGGATTAGTTAATAAAAAACAATCTTTTTAGAGGTTATTACCTATGCAGACAACTTTTCTAGAGCCCTGTCAACATGTAATATCATGATTGGGATATATTTTCAAGGAAGCCATATAATCTATAATTTTTTATAATTTTAATATTATTTCATATGCATAGTCCCATCCCTATGATATTTTCCAATGAATTTAGATATTAATCGCCAATAATAATAAATCATTTTTATGATATTTTAATTATCCCCGCAATCATCTTAGACATTGTATAACAAGGTTATTTAAATAAATACTCAATTTATATTACACCATAATCCAGAGGAAAAGTGTATTTGGAGGATAATGTTCATAAAAATCATTATACTACTAAAGTAAAACAAAATAATTATTTTATTGTACATATTATACTTTTTTCACATGAGAATATAATTCAATATTAGACATATATTGATATTTATAAAAAGGAGTGACCCATAAAATTTAGTAAGGTAATAATCATGATAATGGATCATACCATATGAGTCAAATAGAAAAACCTGATATCATAATTGACATGGTACATAAATGATATTTTGGTGGCCAGAAATAAATTAGATAGAATCATGAAATTGTAGCATCATATGAATATGAAATCAACAAAAAAATTGTCTTAAGCACTTAATGAGGTTCATCACCAAGACAACATAAACATAGACCCATAATTGATTATGTTTACTCCCTAATCACATTCATATCATCTCATGAGATATAAAATATTATCAATTCATTGGATCACTACCTCGAAACACCCTGAAAATCATGTAAATGAAAATGTGTTCCACATTACTGTATTAATCAAATGGAATATTCATGAAAAATACTGAAATAATGTATTAGATATTACAAGTCTTCAAAAATAATATTTAATAGATTTATTGTAATTAGTAAAATGAAAGTCAGGGAGTTCATATTTTAAATTAACATTTTTGAATTAATTTTAACTGTAAAAAATTATTGATTTAATTTGAATAAAAATTTACAATATATAATTCAAGAATGGGTGTTTAATTTAACCATTTAAAATATTATATTTAATGAATAAATGAATGAATATTAAATAAAGAAATATTATGTATTTTTCATTGAAATTAGACGTAACCCAAAAGTCTAAAGAATAAAATTCTTATTTTTATATAAATACATAAATGTTTAAAATAATTTTTGAGGTTTTTTCATTAATTTATTATGGGATAGAAAATTTCAATTATTGATGACTAGCAAAAAAGTTGGTACTTTAAAATAAACAAAAAGAATGTATAACACCATAAAATAATGGTATAATCAATAGTTATATATGTAATATACATATATATATATATATATAATTTCAAATAGTTTATTAACAATAAATAGATATATAATTTTATGTAGAGTGAAAAAATATCATAACCCAATGAAAATTGGATTGTTTTTAGAGTGAAATTATCCTTGGTCATTGAGTCACTATGTATGATATCATATATGTTGTACCTATCGTACCCCTCATGGTTTGATTTTCATGATCACAATCACCCTCTTATTTATCTAATCCTCTTTCAAGTGTTTTTGGATGATAGGAATCTTTTTAGGTGGGCAAGGAGTTCGGCCAAGAAAGCAAGGAAGAAAAAATGGACTCTCAGAGTCCACCGGCCAACCGGTGGCTTCACCACCGGCCAGCCGATGGAACCCAGACCGAAGGTTGAGCCACTGCCTTAGCACCGGCCAACCGGTGGCCTCAGCACCGGAGAGCCGGTGGCACCCAGCAGAATAGTGTTAGCTACTGTCTTGCCACCGGCCAACCGGTGGCCTCCTCACCGGTCAGCCGGTGGAGTCTGGACAGAAGCTTCCTCCGATCTCCAAGGCACCGGCCAACCGATGGATCTGTACCGGTCAGCCGGTGGAGCCAGTCAAACTAGTCGTTGGGCTTTTGACCAGCCTGTCCACTTGCCTCCCAACGGCTCCGAAGCCCTTTCCAACGGCTCCGAAGACCTCCAAAGGCCATTTGAGGGTTCCCCCTCTATATATAAAGGACTAGGAAGCCCCGGAAACTTAACCAAGCCATACGGAAGCCAACGGACACATCTTTGATCATTTGGCGAACCTCCTGCGGATTCTTCCAAGGGAACTTCACTTGCTCCAACCAAATTCCACATCCAAGGAGCATCACCAAAGAAGCTTGGGAGTGCACATCTTCAACTCCAATCATCCATTGGCGCCCAAGGCTTCTCCAAATACGGTTTTTATTGTTTTATTTATTTTGAGCATCAAATTGGGTTTGTGCCTACAAACCCCATCTCTTTCTCTCATCATCTCTCTTGGGTTTTCACATCACCTTTAAGGTGTGAAGAGGTTGGTCAAGCCTTACCTTTTAAAAGGCTTGAGACATAGGTGAGCTAGCCTTCACCTGTAAGAAGGCTAGTGGGTTCTTGCTCAACCAATTAAAAGCAAGTGGGTTCTTGCATAACCACTAAAAGCAAGCTGTAATAGGTTCTAGACTACCTGTAAAGTCTAGTGGGTTTCTTGCTAAAACCATTGAAAAGCAAGCGGTAGAATCTCTCAACGGTTGAGTTGGGAGCGGAGACGTAGGTCGGGTTTTTGGCCGAACTCCGTTATCAATTCTTGTGTCTTGCCTCTTTATTTCCGCTGCACCATTAACTTTGATTTTAATTTGTTAATCATTTTTTAAAAGGCAATTCACCCCCCCTCTTGCCATCACTCCCTTTTTCTCCGCCCAACAATTGGTATCAGAGGGAAAATTTGAGTAATACCCTAACCGGTTTCAAATTTAAGATCCATTGTGATGGCATCAACCTCTTTCGCCCCCGAAGGCTATTCTTTGGGTCGTGCTCCATTTTTTGATGGAACCGACTATACTAATTGGATAACCCGCATGACTACTTTTCTTAGAAGCATAGGATATCCAATTTATAAAATTTTCATGCAAGGTTACACTCTCTCTTCCCCCGATGAATCCAAATGGACCCAAGCCGATATAAAAAATTTTGAGCTTGATGGCAAAGCCATGAACGCTCTACATTGCGGCCTTGATCGTAATGAGTTCAATCGAGTTTCCACATGCACCTCATCACACGAAATCTGGAAACTTTTGAAGGTTACCCATGAGGGGACCAACAAAGTCAATGATACTCGATTGGATATGTATCGCCAGGATTTTGAGTCTTTTTCCATGCATCCATCCGCATCTATTTCTGAAATGTTTACTCGTTTTACTGATGTTTGCAATGGTAGAAAATCTCTTGGAGATAATATTTCTATAGAAACCATGGTCAAGAAGATCCTATGGATCCTACCAAGCTCATGGGCTCCAAAGGTAATGGCAATTCAAGAAGCAACAGACATAAAGAACATGCCGGTCGAAGAGCTCATCGGATCCCTCATGACCTATGAGATCACCATGAAAAGGAAAGCTGAAAAGGATGGCAAACCGATCAAAGTTCCAAAGAACATCGCCTTCAAGGTACAAAAAGAAGAAAGCTCATACTCCTCCTCATCTTCTTCCTCTTCAAGCGGCGATCCCGAAATGGAGAACCTTGCCCGCAAGATGCACAAGTTCATGAAGAAGCAGAAGAAGAAGAAATCCCGCAAGGCTCAACCCAATGAAAAATCCGAGCCCAAGGTAAAATGTTACGGGTGTGGCGAGAAGGGACATTACAAGCCCGATTGCCCACTCAACAGGAAAAAGGCCTAGCAAAAGGACAAGAAGAAGGATTTCAAGGCCACATGGAGTGATAGCTCCACATCCGACTCCTCCTCCTCCTCGAGTGACAACGGTAACAAATGCCTAATGGCATTCCATGAGGTAACTTCTTCCAACTCCTCATCCTCTTTCTCTTCAAATTCTTTAAATAATTTGTCATATGAGGATCTCCAACATGCGAGAGATCAATTGGAGGAAGGTTTTCACGAACTTTCTTCCAAATTTGTTGCTTTAAAAAAGAATTTCAAAAAACTCTCTTCCGAAAGAGAACAACTTCTCAAAGAGAAGGAAGGGATGTCCCTCAAAATCCAAAACTTTCCCGATGTTGATTCCATGGAATCAACCATCAAAGATTTAAGGGAATCCCTAGCTAAGTTCACCCAAGGGGAACAAAATCTGACCAAACTCATAGGTTCCCAACGTGTATCCCGAACCACCCAAGGGCTTGGCTATTCCAAGCAAGCTTCCTCTTCCCATGCACCTACTATTTTTGTAAGGGGGAGTTCTCAATTTAAATTTTGTAATTATTGCAAAAAACCCGGGCACTTAATCTATGAGTGCAATTGCAAAAATGCCCGGTATGGCCGCCCCAAAACCATTTTCTTAAATGATGAATTTTTTAGGAGAAGACCCGCCACTAGACAAGTGTGGAATGAAAAATTCCTATTAGCGAGTCTCTCCGGCCCAAAATTTATTTCGGTTTCAAAAACCTCTCCCCGGTGATTTGTTGTTTTTATTTAGGGGGAGTTAGGATCGTTTAATCCCTTTTAATTTCAATTTCAAAATTTTCGATTCAAACTTTCAATTTCAACACTTGGTTTCAAATTTTTTAATTTAATACTGTTATTCAATTTTCTTTTCAAAACTTTCAATTCAAATTGTTATTCAATTTTTCGATTCAAAACTTTCAATTCAAACTGTTATTGAATTTTTGATTCAAAACTTTCAATTCAAATTTCAAAAATTTCATTTGGTTTAAAATCTCTATCTTTTTTTTCAAACCTATCCCTCAATCAAGTTTTATGCCCCGTGCTATTTTGATAATCACAAAGGGGGAGAAATTCTTGGTTGATTGGAGGAGAAATCTTTTAAAGCATGCTTTTCATTTCATTTTCTACATTGATTGTTTTGGTGATTGTGATCATCAAAATAGGGGGAGATTGTTGTACCTCTCGTACCCCTCGTGGTTTGATTTTCATGATCACAATAACCCTCTTATTTATCTAATCCTCTTTCAAGTGTTTTTGGATGATAGGAATCTTTTTAGGTGGGCAAGGAGTTCGGCCAAGAAAGCAAGGAAGCAAAAATGGACTCTCAGAGTCCACCGGCCAACCGGTGGCTTCACCACCGGCCAGCCGATGGAACCCAGACCGAAGGTTGAGCCACTGCCTCAGCACCGACCAACCGGTGGCCTCAGCACCGGCCAGCCGGTGGCACCCAGCAGAATAGTGTTAGCTAATGTCTTGCCACCGGCCAACCGGTGGCCTCCTCACTAGTCAGCCGGTGGAGTCTGGACAGAAGCTTCCTCCCATCTCCAAGGCACCGGCCAACTGGTGGATCTGTACCGGTCAGCCGGTGGAGCCAGTCAAACTAGCCGTTGGGCTTTTGACCAGCCTGTCCACTTGCCTCCCAATGGCTCCGAAGCCCTTTCCAACGGCTCTGAAGACCTCCAAAGGCCATTTTAGGGTTCCCCCTCTATATATAAAGGACTAGGAAGCCCCGGAAACTTAACCAAGCCATACGGAAGCCAACAGACACATCTTTGATCATTTGGAGAACCTCCGGCGGATTCTTCCAAGGGAACTTCACTTGCTCCAACCAAATTCCACATCCAAGGAGCATCACCAAAGAAGCTTGGGAGTGCACGTCTTCAACTCCAATCATCCATTGGCGCCCAAGGCTTCTCCAAATATGGTTTTTATTGTTTTATTTATTTTGAGCATCAAATTGGGTTTGTGCCTACAAACCCCATCTCTTTCTCTCATCCTCTCTCTTGGGTTTTCACATCACCTTTAAGGTGTGAAGAGGTTGGTCAAGCCTTACCTTTTAAAAGGCTTGAGACATAGGTGAGCTAGCCTTCACCTGTAAGAAGGCTAGTGGGTTCTTGCTCAACCAATAAAAGAAAGCTGTAATAGGTTCTAGACTACCTGTAAAGTCTAGTGGGTTTCTTGCTAAAACCATTGAAAAGCAAGCGGTAGAATCTCTCAACGGTTGAGTTGGGAGCGGAGACGTAGGCTGGGTTTTTGGCCGAACTCCGTTATCAATTCTTGTGTCTTGCCTCTTTATTTCCGCTGCACCTTTAAATTTGATTTTAATTTGTTAATCATTTTTTAAAAGGCAATTCACCCCCCCTCTTGCCATCACTCCCTTTTTCTCCGCCCAACAATATATTCCTAAGTAGTCAAATTAATTTAATTTAATATTTTCATTAGAAACTTTTTCTTAGATCTTAGGTTATTTTAAAATATATATTTTAATACATAATGATTATTACAACTCTCCCAAGGGATTTTGTTTTATGGTTCCAAAGTTGATTTAGATATTGATAATTATTAAGCTTTATGTCAGAAGAGGTTAGAAAAAATAATGATGTAAAGTGAAATTATATTTGTGTAATTATATATTATTATAGGATCCAAAATAAAAATATGTGTTATGACATAGGGTTGGATCATTTATTATATATGTTATAATCATTTTATAAGCTCAATTAGGTTGTTTTAACAACCTTCATAGTCTATATTCATATTATTTTATTCAACAATTATTAATAAATACATGAAAATGAATTATGTTATAATATACATACAATTATAATATTTATACATAAATTTTTTGAACAGAAATAAAAAAAAGGTGTTGGTGAAACATTATTTATATTATTTATCAAGATAGTTATCCAACGAAAATACACACAACTATATTCATTTTACAATGAATTGAAATGATTTTTTATAATTGATATTACATTTAAAAAATAATTAATCTAGAAAAATTTTATACTAAAAACATTATTTTATGTTAGTTGGAATAAGAAAAGTTGGGGTTGAAGAATAGAAAATTCAAGGATAGTTTATTTAAGAACCTTTCCAATTTGGATGTCCTCTAATGGATGAATCATTAAGAAACATTAATATTGTATTTTCGAAATAACATAACTCTTATAAAATAGTGATATTTTTTCTGGAGTGATTAGTGAAGAATATGGGAATGATAAGTATCTTAGAATGAGTTTAGACAAGGGTTGGTGATAGCTGATATTTATGGGTGATGGAGAGGTTGACTTTACAATATAATACTTATTATTTGATTATTTTCAATCAATACTATCAATATATTGATTATTATGAATATATATAGTAATTAGTTTATGTGAGTTCATAGAAGTGGATTATTACATGATTAATTCCTCCATAATTCATTTATTTAACATATAATGATAGATACATTATTTTTTCATATTTCAATATTCACAAATAATAATTTAGTTTATAAAAATACCAAATAAACAACCTAACCATTTGAAAACATTTATATTCCAGTTCTGAAATTTATTTTATTAAATTTATTTTCAAAATTTGGGAAATTTATTTTTAAATAAGATAATTTTTTATTTGAACAGAAATAATTTGAATATGTTAATCAAGATTACAAACCATTGAAAAAATTAATGTGGTCTCATAAAACAATAATGTTAATACAATAATAGTTATTTATATTTTTTAAATTCATTTTATGATAATAAAATTTCCTTATAAGTTTAATATTTTCATAGAGGTGGGGAAAAACGTTTTTTTACCAAAACCAAAAAAATCATATTTTTTAGATTTTAAAAACACATATTTTATTAACTTATTTTATAATTTTTCATTTATAAATTTAATAAAATAACTACATAGTATTTTACAATTAAATAAGAGTGGATATAATTTTTATTATTGTGTTACTTTTCCAAAAGGTAATATTACTTTTAAATGGTCTAATTACTATTAAAAATGTCATATTTATAATGATCATATAGGTTACCTACCTTCTATAAATACATCATATTTAATTACATCATCATTAACATCTAACATCTATAAATATTTTATATTTTATATTTTAAAAATGGATATTTCTATTGTATTATCCTTAGAAGATAATAATAATGAAACTGACATTATAAATAATTATGAGTGTATTTAGGGAAAAAAATCAGTGTTCATTAAATATAAACTAAAAAATGTTGTCTCTTGAAGTGTTTTAATGTAAAGGTAAAATTAATTTTAAAACATTATAATATTCTACATTGTAGTTTTGGGGTCCAGAGTTCAGTATTCACGAGATTGATAGGTCATAGAGCCTATGTGATGATATAATGAGAGTATTAAATATATATATTCAGGAACTCATAGTTTTCATATAATAATGGAATATATCCTAATTTATGACAGATATGGAATATATGAGACCACCATTAGAACCCAAATTTAGGGTTTACCGTATATGAGAGATTACATTGATGGGTATATGGTGTTCGGTTAGACCCCATGTGAGGGTAAACATTTTATATTATGTGCATTCAATTTTTTAATTAATATATAAATATCTACTGAATGGTATCTATTATGAGAAATATGAGACAAATGTTAGGTCCCTAATGCGGGGTTTACACTTTGTGTCACATAAAACATAATCACATCGTGTGTTTAGTCCAATAACATATGGGAATAATATTTTTTGATATTTTTATTAAATTCATTATAATATTTAAATTATTAAATTCATTTTGAATATTCATATCCACCTTGTATACCTAAAAAATCACATCATTCCATAATTTTTACAAATAATAATAGATTTTATCATGTTTAAACCCAAAAATTATTCATATAATTTAATGAGGGAAATTAATGACCCCTCATAATTTTTTCATTGAATTGTGGATATAAAACATGTGTTTAATTTTTTATATTGGGTTCAAGATGTGTACATTTTGGAGTTTCATACTGTTGAAACACCCTTTATTCATAGATTTTTCTATTAGATCCAAGAAATCTTAAAACCCATTTCTAATTTATTTGTAGACATCTTACTTTTTTATTTTCCATAACAAGTGAAAAAAGCAATCCCCCACCTTCTTTTTCTCTATTCATAGTGCCAGGATGAAATAAGATTTAATATATATTTTTTTATTATTCCTTCCTCTATCATATTTGTAAAAAAATAATTTGTTTGTATTTATAAACCTATATTATAATGGTAAAATCATTAAAATTTCCAAATGAAAATAATAATATTTTATTCTATTAATTTAATTTATAAAATTTATCATAAATATATATATTTTTAAAAAAATTATCTCAAGAAATTATCTGAGGTTAAATTACTGAAATTTAAAAAGGATAATTTATTTAAACTATCATGGAATAATTATTATAATTATTGAATGTTAGTTATGTGATTTTATTAAATGATATTTATATATTTTACAATTATACAATTTTATCAAATTATTAAATGATATTTATGATTAATTATCAGAAGTTATTTATGAAAACATATCATTGGATAATTATTTTTTTATCAAAGATTAACTGTTAAATTTATACATTTTGTAATGTAAAATATATCTAGAATGGTTTAAATATTATAAAACATTTCTTTATAATTAATCATGAGGGGATTATTTTCAACACATGTATTGACCTAATATGAAATTCCTAAATTATCCAAGAGATAGAATGTATAATTTCCTGAAATATTTTATTTCAAATTAAAATTTAATATTTTTTTCTAGGAATTATTGATTAACCACAAGAATTAAAATGCCTGCAACTATGATAAAAATAATTGAGAGGATTTTTTATTTACTACTTAGGTTTCCACTGTAGTTTTCAATGCACACCGGGTGGTTCATTATTTTCATTAATGTTATGGAATTTGATGTAGGAAGTTCTTTACACTCTTAAGCCCTCGTTTACACATTCTTCCATTATATTATTATATTTTTGTTAGAAATGATGACCATTATTGAAGGTGATCAAATATGGTATTCTGTGTAAACCGCATGAATTGAAATGATATTTGATTCCATGAGGACTATAAGAGTATCTTGTTTCAATATTCGATTAATATAACATGTTTATATGTATTTCTATATTCTTTCACATGATGATATATTATTCCTTAATTTTTTTCGTATCATGTGCTTTTTTGGTACAATTTAATTGGATGTTGTTTTTAGTAATTGAAATATGCGAATCCTTATTTGATGTGTATACTTTAGTGTGTGAGTCTGTGTGGCATGTGATGTTGAAAATGAGGGGCCTACGCATAGGGTATGGTCCATGATGTCCTTGGGCATTTCTCATGGCAGTGAATTAATGGAATTATTGCTTAGGTCCGAACCTAAGAACCATGATGACCGGAGGATAGGAATCGAGGTATCAAAAGGGTATGATAGTCTATGGTAAAGGCTTGAGTGGAATGATTTCTATAGTGTTGAATCTTGATGGATTCAAGATATGTGGACCATGGGGCCTAATAAGATTTGATGCCTTTCAATTACTGAGTGGTTGATTTTTATCCTAGTAATGGTGCATTATTTTTACAAAAAACCAGGAAGATACTTCATGTATAAAGACGAGATAGGTATATTTGAGGTTCTATGATATTTTGTTTAGATAAAAAAATCAGTATTGGATTGTATATTTATTCCTGTTACACATTTATTACTATTGTGAGAAAACATGTTATACATGAGGACAACATGTTATAGATATTTTTTTGGTGTCCAACTGAATCATGTACTGAAAACCTATCTTGGAATTTATGTGATCATGTATATTTCTCATGGAATCAAGTTATGGGAAATGAACTTATTTAGGATTATTTTATATACATTCATAGAGGATGTCATAGATGATGACAAATTCCAAATCAACCCGTCAATGCTATTTTTTTTTTAATTTCTTGAAATTTTTATAGGATGAAATATTTTCATATTAAAAGATATTTTATTATGAGTAATGTATTAAATATATTTAGTTTTTATATAATTAATATGTTAATTTATTATAAATTTTATTTTCTATTATTGAGCATATGACTTGATGTTGAGGGGGGAGTCTCCACATCAATGTACACAGAGAGTAACTTCTGGTTTTTAGATTCTTTTGTATGTGGAGGGTCATATGAGGTCATGGTACCTCCCATACCAAACATAGTTTTTTGAGTCATCATTTTATATAACTACAAATATTATTTTCTAGTTCTGATGAAATATTAATAAGTTTAACCATTCTTGGGGATCGAGAAGATAAATAATTTTAGATTATATATATCTTATGATCTATTATGTATCACATAGTAAAAATATAATTTCTAATGTGATATTCCTATTCTGTTAGTCTATTTTTCAATTCAATATAGTGACATATTTTGGAATTATAATGATGTATTATCTTCTTATATAATATTTCATTTCCAAAAATTATACATTTAAATAATGAGAATAGAAAATATATTGGATATTTTTTGGTACGTAACAAAATATCGTAGCATGTGGAAATGAGTTCCATTAGTTTTATGTTATGTAGGTCCCCACTAAATGGATTTATATAATATAAATCTTTATTTGATGTCATGAAAACCCCATGCACTGGTTTTATCTTATAGAAGTAACTAAAAACTAGGTTTAATATCACATTGGCCATAAATTGGATGATGTAGTTGGTTATTCCCATTCTCAATTCCTATAAATTTTATGTGAACATAATTTTTTATTCATATGTATAATTATATATAATATTTGATATGATATGTTTTAACTTTCATTACCTTTTATATATAGAAAATAGATTCTTATGATACAAGTCACTTAGGTATAATGGTATGTTATTCATTTTTAAGTTTTAATTATGAATTGAATTAAAATGTCTTGTAAAACACATTGAAATTGTATTTGGAGATACTATTTTTTTAATAAAATGGTATATAAAATAATGAAATATAATTTTTTATATAATTAATAAAAAATAATTTTCAAAACATATATTATATTATTATCCCAATATATTACATTTTATATAAAAACTAAATTTTTAAAATTATAACGAATGGTTTATAATAAATATTTAAAATACTAATATTGAAATTATATTTTTATTCATTAAAACAATATAATTATAAATAAGGGAAAAATTTAAAGGTTATTTCATTTAATATTATTACTTGTTCATTGTAATTTATTTTTGAAATGTTAATGTTAAAAGTTCATTATTTTAGGAAACATTTTAAACAACATTAAAAAGTGTTTTGAAAATTTCTCTAATCAATGTTTATAATAAATTTTATATTTGGTGTTTAAAATTTTAAAATTTTCTATTTTTTTGAAATATTGAATCATCATATTTCATAATATATAATATATTTTAACTAAATCATATATAAATCACGTAATAAAGGATTTCATATTGTAAAATAATATTAAATGTTTATTTCTTTATTATTAACTTTCCGTATTAAAAAACTATGTTATAAATTTTTTTATTGGAATTGGTTATTAATTAAATATAAATTTTTTATTCTATGTTAAAATATATTAATTATTAATTTATTTAATATAGTCTATTGTTTTCATTGATGAAAATAAATTGTTTATATTTGGAATATATATATGTGTGTGTGGGTATATTATTTATTTTATAGTGTTTTACTACATCTGTAAATTGTATTAAATTCCTCTTAGGTATGATAAATGACATTATTTCCTCTACCTTGATATTATACTATACTAGATTACGGTCATGAATTTAAATGATTATTAATGTTTATGTCACGGTCCGTCCCCTGGAGCCTCTGTCATGATTTCCCTAAGCCTGCCACCAATAGGTTAGGGGATGAAAACTAGCACTGAGTTGGAATATCCTCTAAATGGGAGGTATTTGCCTAAGTACATGAACACACACACACACAGACATCTCCAAAGAAAAAAAATGATAAATTTAAAAACACTAATTAAACAACTATGCATAACACTACGATTCAAATAACATAGTACGATAGTAGGAAAACTAAAATGTAAATAGGGCTAGAATATAAACCCACAGAATGTAAACTCTGCTAAAGTGAATGCAGATGTTTCAGAAACTCATCAACAGAAAACACTATGTGAATGGTATGTATAGAAACAACAGTCTAAATTAGTTGAAGTACACCGCATCTCTCAGAAATCTCTCTAATCACCACCTAGGCCTAGGCCACCAAGGACTCATTCAAAGCATTGATTTTATGCATAAGACATTACACATGCCCACATAACCCATGCACGGGTGAGTAAAAAAATACTCAGTCGGGACCATGAAACCACAAAGGCAACACCACTATGAAATTCATGAAACCCAATAAAAAGGAAACACACAATGTACACAATAAATCATACACAAGAAGTATATTCAATATATTCAGATCATATATGTATTAGTCTAAAGCACGAAGAAAAGAATTTCCAGTTGTATTCCACTTATCTCTTAGTCTCTATGACACTAGTAGTGATGGAAGTGCATGGGGAATCGATGGAGCATATAGTGTTGATGGCGCACAGAGCGTAGATGGAGCTTGGAGCATCCCTGGTGCATGGTTCTTCTGTGCCTCCTAGGGTGGTTATGGAACACGAGATAACGATGACACACACACAGAATCGATGGTGCAGGGATCATCGAGGGTGAGTGGAGTATCGATGGTTTATATAGCATAAATGAAATCTGGAGAATCGATGGCACATGAAGCGTAAATGGGTTGTGTAGCCACTATGTCACATAGTCACCAAGATCACATAGTCACAACCATCCACATGATTCCACTCATAGTTTTCTTTTTCTGGGAGAACCTATACCTAAATACATTAGTTAATAACCCAACATTCACAAAAACTAATTTATAGTATCTCAAAAGGTCCTTCTAGTCGTAAGGGTAACAATGATTCAAATGACTCGCCAAATAGACACACGGTTTGAATGATATGCTCAATTTAGTAAAAAGGGTCTGGTATGGTTTCGGTCGATCTGAACCCTATCTAGATGACCCAACCTGATAGGGCCCACTGGGCTGTATGGTTGTGCCCACTGGGCCATTAGAGTGGCCCGGTTTCCTCGATACGGGCTGCTACATACAGGCCGGTTTGTGTGCGTTGGACGCGGGCCACCCTAGTCGCATATGTATAGTCAACACAGTGTCAAACAACGTTCAAAGTAGCTAGACCACCCTCCCGGAATGCAATCATGGATCCTCTGCGGATTCACAATACATCCCTACTCTATCACAACATTCTACCAAGGCCCTCTGATTTCCTATTGCATATTCCACTTCCATGATACCAGTGTGGTTTGGTCATGCTATATGCGTGGTCTGGTCACCACCGCACCCGCGGTAACTACTGAGGTGATTTTCGTCTTCTCCTGCACAAATACACTATCACAACCACATGCCACATGACTTTTCTCTGCTCCACCATCAACCTCCCTACAGCCATTGGTTGTTGTCTATGTTCCGATGCTTTGATTTTTTTAAGTGGATAGACAGCCATTATACATTGGTCACAGCCTTCACTACCCTAGTCGGTGATCCACCTTACTAGTAGTCTAGGGGACCTATCACAATAGGATCCTTCCAGAAATTTGGTTTGTGACCCTCACAGTCCAATATAGAAGAACATAGAGAAATGGGATAGAAATATCTTATAGAACAACTGAGGAATGTATCTTGGTGTTGTTCATGTTGAACTTGACCTGTTCTTTTTATCAGAATCCTGAATAAATCAACAAAAAAATAATCATCAGGAACTATTCCATTTAATTCTGCAAAAATTATTAGACCATGGATCAAACTGTTGGTGGGTTGGTCCGTGTTAGTCATTTAGTTAAAAGAAGGTGAAAAGAAATCACGAAGATATCGACAACCTACATCAATGATTGGATCTGTCATTGATAGAGAACGAATTTCTGTGTCATCATTGATCGTTGATCTACCTGTGTTCATCTTTATGAGAGATAATTCATCTCCTTGATTCAGGGGAATTCCATGTTTATGTTTATAACCCTTAATTCATCTGACATTGATTATAAAAAAAGAAAACTACCACTGTACCAACACTCAACATTCAAAAAAATATTTTTATTACATATTTTGATGACGTCTATGATTGTAATGCTTTCACTGGGGGTGAGATATCCTGATGTGATGGGCTCACTATTTCCCAACATTATATCTCTCCAAAGGTGGGAAAAAATTATCACTTCTTCAGAGATTTTCAATAATTGATTGATGTGGGGAGATGGAATGTTCAATCATCCACCCATCGATTTATCCTTGTAATTAAATGCCTCGTCCGAGTCTCCCTCATAGATTTAAGTTACGGTTCGTGAAACTCATACTGGAGCCATATCTTTGTGGATGCTGATTAATTATGTTTCTTCCGTCATGACATTCCAAGGGGTCTAGACTGGATAAAAACCTTCAGTCAGAGTAGATAGTAATAGTTTGAATATCAAGGCATATATGAATATGTGGATGTTGGTCAACTATATTGTTCCTCATAAGAGGTCATATCAAGGGTAAAAACCCAAATTCACCCCAATTCAATCATGGGGTATCATATGCCAGAGAAATGTCGCTAAGATTTTCCTCAACTTCCCATTCTTACAATGGGGTATGCCATGAGTTTGACATAATTCAGAGGCAATTACCACAAAGGCGTGTCTTCCGATGCTTTCCTCAGGCATCTCATTTTTAACATGAGGTATGATGTGAGTTAAACATCTTGCAGATACGGGATGAGCGTAATCAGAATTCCCCACGGAGGTGGATCATATATGTTACATCCCTAGGAGTTATTTCCAAGATGTAATTCCATATGGATGGATGGTGAAAACTAATAAGAGTGGACCTTGGGTGGTGTGTCTCATAAAGGGAAGATATCACACTGTGAAGGTAGATCTGGACACCACTGAGGGTGGATAAGAGATTGTGTACCCTAGAATTGGGGACACCAAGGATTACCATTGGTGGGGATTGAACCTCATGGATGTGTCTTATGTACCCTATATATATGACTAGTATAAAAACCCACATAGTTCAAAGGGTGAGACCAGGAATTGGAGTGTACACAAATAACAACGACCCATAGACATTTTAGGGATTACACATGGATTGAGGCCCATTACAAGTTGGACAAAGTTGGTTAAATGATTATGGATTTTGTAGGGATTATGAATGGTTATCTACCTAATGAAATCTTGTGATCCAACTATGATGTGGTGACCCAACATGGAATCCGGATTTATTATGGATAGTTGAACGAAGTGGATTGGAGGAATTTGGTGGAATAAACGTAAAGATGATGGGGATGTTGGGATTGAACCTTAGAGAGTATTTGTACATATCCATGTGGTGAGGAATAAATGTCCACATAGTTCAGTGGGGTGATGACACACCAAAAGAGGCAACTCATGGTAATAGGGCACATGGATGAGACCCCAAGGAAGTAGAACCTTAGGGTTGGGGCTTGATCATCCAGAAACACTAGGGATTTAAGGAAAGACCAGGATGAAACATCGATGATGGTATTGAACCTCAGTGAGGCTTCCTATGTAACCCCGTATTAGGGAATCAATGTCCATAATGATCAGGATGGATAATAGAATTGGTGTGTACACAAATGACAAAAACTGAAAAACATGATGGGGATTATGCGTGGATAATGGCCCAGTATAGGAGGGAAACAATGGGTTGAAGGAGTAAGAATTGACTGTGGGGATTACACATGATTAGCTACTAGAGATATGGTCTGACTCCACTATTGGGTGGACCAATGATGTGTGTCCCAACAAAGGGAAAACCAAAGTCCACCAGTGTTTGGGGGCGAACTGCATTGAGGCTACCTATGTACCATGGCTAGGAGACAGGGATAAAAAACCACATACTTTGAAAACATATAGTTTAATTTATTGCAAGATGGAAGGGGCATATGATTTAACATCATGTCAGAAGAGGGTATACTGACATGAGTTGTTCGACAGTGAAGGGTAATTGGGAGTTATAGAATTGATCCTCAAAGAGGATTCCTACGTACCATGTCTATGGGACAAGGATCAATGTGTGCATAGTTCGGTTTGATAGGTTATGGGTATTGCACAATAAAGATTCCCAAAGAGGATTGCATGGTAACAATTTACACTATGATTGCTTGCGTCATGCACAATGTGAGAAACAATAGGCAACAACATACCTGAGGATCGTGGCACAAAGGTCAGTTTGTGAGGAATGAAGTGGGAATAGAGAATGGGGCTTATGCATGGAAGTTTTCCAGGTGCCTCTATGGAGTGTCAATGATGGATAAGGCTTACACATGGAAGGTACCCATAATTTCTTCCTCATGTATAGAAATTATAGACTACCAAATCATGGGTGGGTTGAGGGATATAATTGATGGATTTCACTATGTTCTAGTGCACAAGCAGGATAATTCCAAAGGCATTGGAATTAGTCTGAACAAAGGGACATAAAAAGTGTGAATGACAGGCCCAAAATTTGGAACAAAATTGGGGTGACATGGCTATGGGAGATTATTGTTGACCATATTCCACTTGTAACATCTACATCATGTTTTCCTGAAATGAAAACTATCAAACGAGGGTCATCCAATGACCATATTCGAAACAAGGAGGACTAAATCCAATTTCCATTCAACGTAATCGGGGTATTTGTCCTTGAACTGTTGGGGAGATGAAGTGTCATGGGACCAGGCCATTTGTTCATCCCCTCAAACATGAAAGGGGATGACTATCCAAATAATGTACAGACAAAGAAGCAGGTGGAGTGATGAAATGTTTTAATGGATTCAAACACTCTGGAAATTTTGCCACTATAATTCATAGAATGAGGTATCTTTTGTGTGTCATATAAGAAATCACGTATCTGGGGGAAGAGGAATTTTCTTTTTGAATGATAAGGATTTCTATAGTTCAAAGTCATGTAGTGAGGACTATTGGCATCATCTGGTTGGTCCATAAGGAATCTATTATTTAGAATAAGAGGCATCCTATATTTGACACATGGGGAGTACTATAGTTTATAAACACATATAGAGGATTTTTAGGCATAATTAAGCATGAAAAGGATGGTATAGGGACTTCCAGAAGAGTATCCTTTTTTTTGACCTGACATTGGAAGTAGGTGATACGGTTTGGAGAAGTTCCCTAAGTAATCTATTGACTAAACGTACTTAGGGAATTGAAGATGATAATCTCAATCATGACATGTGAAAGGGAACAAGGTAAATATGTCAACTCGGGGAATTTAATGGAGTGTTGAGGAAAATCTAGAATAATGATATTCCATAGGTGGATGGCAGCTGCACAAACACGAGAAAGAAAACATTTCAGTGTTCCAGCCCAAAATGATCATAGTGTGACTCCAAATTTTTCATGGGGATTAGTGACGTTAGCGATGGGACTGACATTGGGGGCTGGAACCACATCTCGTCACTAATCTGGAGCGGGGGTGCGGGGGAGGGGGGGGGGGAATCCCCCTCTGTATGTATGGGTGGGTGTGAAGGTAGTAGAATCGCAATGGATATGGCTTCATAAGGGAATGAGGTTCGTGGATAATAGTGTCTCATGAAGAATGAATCTTTGTAGAACTCAGGGTCTCATGAAGAATGGTGGTTCCAGGAGGTCAAGGTCTCTCAAATAAAGTTTGTAAAGGAATGGTGCTCACGGAGCAGGGCCTCACCTTAACATAAAGTGAATTATTAAGATAGTTCCTTGGAAAGGCATGATGCTTCATGGATCCTCAAGAAACCCAAATTTGGATCCTTCCTTTATAAAGAGAAGATGCCATCAGGAAGCCCATCATGTAGTGGTACTAAGGAGCACCACAAAATGGGAGATTGGCTGCCGAAGGTTCTGCGTAACCATCCTTATGAATGGGGGTGAGCTGACTATTTACAGGAAATGACAGTCAATGAAACACACTACGAAGAACAAATTTTCACCATGAAGAAAAAATTCAACTATAATGGAAATCCATCTCTGCAACTAGTGAAATTTTCCTTACGTTTCTCATATTCACATATGATACCATTGCAGCCATTGCGACAATAGCTGAGGCTCCGGTCATTCTCATTGGACTCATATAGGCATCCTTCATAGCCTTTATGGTGCTTATGGAGTCTCCATTACAGATAATCGTACATGGAGAGTCCTCCTTCATGACCTTCATAGCGCTTTCAGATGATTCATTCAAGTTCCTCTAGTCTGTGATTGCGAAGGGAGCTCCGGGAATGGGCTCCTTGAACTAGTATTCCAGCACAACTTCAAATGTCCATAACTATTAATCCATAACTCTATTTGGGCACTATGAATAGTCAAATTGAGGCTTGAAAAACGATATATTCCTTTGATTAATATATAGAAGCATTTAGAATATCATGTATACATGTTTCCAGATGCAAAAAAAAATTCACCCTTGATAATGGGTTCCAACAATGAGGAGGATGGTGAGTCTGACAACAATATGTGGAAACTACCAAGGAAAACACCTACATTGGGCTGCAATATACCACAATCGTATTGAAAAGTCATACAAATTAATCTTTAAGCCCACTTGTAACATGCTAGGTGTTGGAAAAAAGAGATAATAGCAGATCATCAACCTGTACGAGAGTGCTGAACAGCAGAAAATGTGAAGTGATCAGAATGGGACATCAATCACCATTAGGAGTGTCCTAAATGAGAGAGGGGTTATCGTAAGATAATAAGGATATATGGACATCTGTATTTATTATACAAAAGAGATCTCTAGTATATATGTGTAGTTATGATAGGCGAATTAGAATAATTATTAAAGAAGAGGAATGGAAGGTGAGAATCATGATACCTGAAAATCGAAACATAATTACTGGTAGAATGAAAATGGATGATAACTATTAACCATATTAAAAATGTAGTATCCATATGATGTAATCCTGAAATAGGGACAATAAAATGGGTTCCAACTTCTGACCATATTCCAAACACATGTCCTATCTCTAAATTTCATCCAATATCTTCCATAACGTTGGCCTTAAATATTAGGCGAGCTTAAGAGATGAGAATATAATACATTTGTGGATGATTTATATGTGAAAGAGGGTGAGGATCCATATACAGGGAACACATATTGTGGGGTGGAGTGATGGGCTATTCGAATGGATTCCATCACTCTTAAAATTATGCCACAATGAATTAAACTGATTGGTTCAGCGTATTAGTATGAATCAAGATTAGCCCTATATCTAGGAGGGACCTCTCTGGGAAGGACCTTGGATGATCTATAGTTTTATGTCGTCTAAATGGAGATGATAAGAATGCCTTTGAGTATCATAGAGGGATGAAGAATAATGGAATAGTTTAATGTTATGTCATCAGGACATTGCACATAGATTAAGTTCATACTACCTGAACCCTACCAATAGTTTAATGTCATGTCACATGGACTGGGAACTCCTTGTATAAGGTCATAGAGTTTGGAAAATTATTAAGGGAAAATAACTGGGAATTATAATTTTCATGGGTCTTGGCACAAGGAAAAATGCCTTTGTTCCACTATGTATTCCATAAAGATGATAATCAATCCAAATGTAATTCAGGAGCACAACATGATGAGAGAACAATATAGGTGGGGGAATACTCTCTATTGAGAAAGCTGACACATACAGAAATTATCATGGGCACCCATAACCTATTCATGGGAGTATCGCAATTTAAAGTCATGCCTCAAAAACATGGGTTCCCCAAAAGAGAGATGTGTATAGTGGGAACATTACCCAACATTAATGAGGACTATAGAGGTCCACACCACACCACATGTTCATAAAAGGGATGTCTGGAATGTGAATCCCAATTCATTGAATTTACCATTCAATTGGCTGCACCTGTGGATCAGATGCCCAAATATCTCCACGTATCCTGCAAGGGAAAGAATCAAGACATACATAGTTCTTTGTATTCTGATCAGTTTAACATCATGTTGTGAGGATGATAAGGTCATAGTTTAAGGTCATATGGTAGGACCAATAGTTCACACAATCTCATGTATGGATATTACCCAACCCAAACCCTAAGACTTTGTTACCCATGCTCAATGTAGAAAACAATGAGCATTGTCAGGCCTTTCTCGAGATCGTGTAATTGTGAAATAGAAATTTTAGTTGGGGGAAATCCAATATAAACTAAATTTCCTTCTCCATGTGTCAAAATGTGTCGATTTACAACCCCAGGTGTGTCGAGGATCTATAACATAGAAAGGGATATTATAGATAGAGTTCCGAACATTCGATATTTTGGATGAAATTGGAGTAGTGTGACGGTCAAGGATAACTATTAGCTATGTTCATAACACATCATCCATTTCATGTTAGCCTTTATCAAACAAATGAGTGTCAACCACTAATGAAATTCAATACATCGGTCCTGTCTCAAAATGATGTTCAAAATATACTGGAATGTTGGCCCAAGGTGGTAGGGGAGCACTAAGGATGAGAATCCATTCCATTAGGGGTCCATTTGGATGTGAAAGATAATAAAATCCAAATAAAGGAATGTGAGATGCGTGAACATTAACCATGCTATTTAAGAATCATACAGGACAAACACAAGGAGTGGTAATCTCATAGGAAGTACATCACAAAATTATTATAAAACTGACATGAATGAGGACTGAAGAAGTATACACCACACCACGTACCTTGGAAGAACCCATTCCAGGCAGGGGGAGGAGAGGTGATAGTTGTTGTTACTGGACCATAGATAGGATGTTTGGTTATCTATACTTATCCCATAAGGATGGGAATCAAGAAAAATGTATTTTTTGGAGGTTGTATGATAGGAGGACAATATCAAAAGGGGTAGATAAACTGTTTTAATGAGAAATATTATATTTTTTTGTAGTTTTATTTCCTAGGAACATAGATGTTAGGAATCTTAGTATAAGGTCACATAACTCAGACTGTAAGGTTCACAATTTAATTTAATCTGTGAGGAGAATTCATATTCAGTTTATTACCATGTGGTAAAGAGAGAAAATTTGGGAACTATCAAGAGATCTATGTGGAATAGCTACAGTAAACCAAAGGTGAATGAGGACATAAGACCACACCACACCATAATATTCGATGTAAACTCAAGCCAAAATGTAACAAGAGGGTTCATGGTGATGTATCTATACCATAAACAAGAAGTTTATGCATCACTATATATCCCATAAGAATGTTAGTCTTGCCAAATGTAGTTCTTGATGGTGCTATGGTAGTCGGACAATACCTAAAGGGCCAACGTCTTATTGAGTAAAGGCATGAAATGGCTAGGTAATTTATAATTACAGAACTTCGATGTAGAAGAATTAATATAGAGACATTCAATATGTATGTAAGAGATCATAGTTTATGGTTATAGTGTTTGGACTAGAAATGGGAATATTATCCAAGGGGAAACATGTGATGTGGTTCCATAATGTGACCCTACGTGAATGAGGACATGATAGTCTGCACTATACCACAAATTTAACTAAGGACACACACAGTATAATGTCATGATTCTGAGACTATGGGACCGAAGCTCTTCGTTTATGGTCATAGAGTTTTGACAAAAATATGTGTGGTTCATCCATATATGCACAAATCTAACCCATATCTCTAAGGTCATGTGATCTGTTCTAGATGTGGGAAACAAGGGAAGAGAATATCATTTCAATACATGGATTACACAGCATGGGGAGATTGTGTGGAGTTGAAGATGCCTCTCATGACGCTGATTCATCTTCTTTAACATGAATAGGAGCATAGAGAGATAACACCAAGGGTGTCAAAAATCTCGATGAACATGATGGAGTGGAATGGGATGTGAATCACATGAACATTATTTAAGGCTTAATTGAATGGCATAATGATGTATGATAACTATTGACCATGTTCCAAACCTAGAATCCAAATCGTGTTACCTAAAATGAGTAAAAAATGAGGTTTGACCACTGACCGTATTCAAAACGTGGAATATGTCACATATTTTCGCTCAAAATCCTCTAGGATTTTGGCCAAAAGTGGTAAGTGAGACATAAGTCTGAGCATTCCATACCATCCAGGGGTCCTTTCGGTTATGAAATTTTCTGGAAACCCAAATGATGGGAGGATTGAAGATTGGAAACGGATGAAAGAATGTCCATGTAGAATCCGACAATCTAGGATCTATACCATAGTGCATCTAAGAATGATATTGGGTCATATTAGAGGTTGATATTCCTATATGAGAAAGGGAAAATGGGATGATGGACCTATGATTATAACAGAGGATGAATTATCTTGGTGTTCCTATGTATCCCTTGAGGATGGGAATCAATCAATATGATGTTATGAAGATGTCATGTAGTTTATGATTTATGGGAATTGGGAGAAAGATCCAAATAGGGGAAGTACATTGAATGGGTATTACTAACCCATCGTTTAATGAGGACCCAAGAGGTCCTCGCCACACCCTGTGCCTCCGACAGAGTTCAGGCCAATGGACTAGGATGAAGGTAGGATTTAAGGTACCTAGGGTTATACTCAAATAAAGAATGTTTGGGCGTTCCTACGTATCTGATGATGACGTGAATCATTACAAACATATTTCTTGAAAAATAACATGGTGGATGACCAATTCCAAACATGTTTTCTACTCAATCGAATACACCAAATTGTGGTGTGGTTTTTTATCATGCGTCTAGGATGATGGTTTCATAGTTTATGGTTATATGATAGGACCATCGCATGCGTTTTAACATCATGAAGGAAAGACACAATAGTTTAAACTCATGTAGGACTAGGAAGCATATTTTTACATCATATGGCATGAATTCCCATATATGAACAAGGTTTTAAAGGTAATTTTGACGGTGTGATAATGAAAACCTATCCTGAATGAAGACATCAATCCATGACGCACCTAGTGAAACCCCAGGGGGAGGGGTCCTCATGAAAAGGGTCAAGAAAAAGTAAAAATACAATGGTCTAGGCCCAAAGAGGAAATGTTCTAGAATTCCTATATATCCCATGTGGATGAGAGTCAAGTTGTACATATTTCTAGAAATGCCATTCAGTTTAACATCATGTGATATGGATGGATATGGGAGGGACTAGCCCGTAAGGGGAAGTACGTTGTGTGTCTATTATAGACCAGACGTGAATGATGACATAATTCTGCATATTCCACACTACATAATCCAATAAAAATCAGAACCAATGTTCAAAAAAATATAATTAGTGCAGCCTTAGCTGGATGCAAAGAAAAATTTCCTGGGCATTCATATGTATCCCATGAAGATGGTAACCAATCCAGGAGTTGTTCCTGAAATTAATGCAGTTTAAGGCCATGCATTAAGGATGAGGGGGCATTAGTTTATAGTCGTAGAGCTCAAACTGAAAGAATTCGGATTCCTTTATGCAGGCAAAATCCTAGACCAAGTCTCTAATCCAATGCGAGCTAAGATCTATGTGGAAACAAGGGAAGAGAAGGTCTTCGTAGCATATGTAATGCTTAGTATAGGAAAACAGTGTTGATTCAAGGATGAAACCATGACATCAACTATTTACGTGAAAATGTGCATGGAGGGATGACACCAAGGTTGTCACAATTCTACGTGAACTTGATGGTGTGTAAAGGGATGTGAATCACAAGTTCACTATTTTGGGTTTAACAAGGGTCGCACAACAATGGAGTATAATTGTTCACCATGTTCAAAAAATTGTACCGACATCTCGTTGGCCAAAAATGGAAAAAAAGGTGGTCCGATCACTAACCATATTCTAAATTAGTAATTTGTCACATAATGTTGTTCAAAATCCAAATGGATGGTTCCTAAAAGAAGTAGGTGAGCCATATGGTCGAGAATCCATACCGTTTGGGGGTCCTTTCAGATGTGAAAGATGATGGGAACCTAAATAAAAGGAGATGTGAAGCATGGAAGTAGATTAAACATTGTTCATGTGGAATCTACAAATCTATTTCCTAAACCATAGTGAAACTAAGAATGTTTGTGAATCACTAAAAAGTGTTGAGGAGACTAATTGATAACAGATGACTTGAGGAGATGAGTGGAGGAAAGGTAAATGGAGAGAGCTCAATAGAGGGATGCACATCGTTGTTATTGTAAAACCGATGTGGATGTGAACAAAAGTTCACACCACACCGCACACCCCCAGAGAAATTAGGCCAAGGGGCTTGAATGAAGAGAAGTTTTCTAAATGATAGGGTTGGACCTAGAGATGAAATATCCAGAAATTCCTATGTATCACATGAATATAGGTAATCAATCTAAAAAATTTCTTGAAAAGGCATGTAGTTTAATGTCATGCTTTGTCGACAATGTATGAAGGAGGGGTGTCTCAAGGGGGTGTCTGCGTCATGGAAAAATTAAAATGTTAATGAGGACGTAGAGTATATACTACATCACTCAATATGAAGAGAAAACATGGGAAAAGAGGCTAGGGGTGTAAAGGGACCTGAGGCTGGGCCACAGATGAAAGGTCTGGGAATTTATACATATCCCATAGGATTGAGAATAAAACCAAATAGAGTTATGAAAATGATGAGTAGTTTAACATCGTGAGACAAGACATAAGAGATCGTAATTTAAAGTCATAACACTAAGAGAATTTTTTAGTTTATCATCATGCAAGACGATGATGAGAAATATAACATCCACTATGATGCATATAGGAAGTTTAAAATCTTCCAGGATGGTAATACTATTTAACAACATATGGGATGAAGATGAGCAGTTTAATTTTATATAGGAAGATAATGCATTTTAACACTATGCATGACAAATATAATCAATTAAATGATATGCAGGATAATAATGTTGTGTAAAATCATACGACAATAAGATGAGAAGTATAATGTCATGTAGAATGATAATTTATTTTATCTTATTGTGGGATGATTACATGTATTTTGATATCATGAAGGACCATAATGAAGGTTAACATCAAGAGGGATGATGATGAAAAATTTAATTTCACGCAAGACAAGAATGGAGTTTAATGTCATGCGGGATGAATATGAGACGCTTAATTTCATGAAAGAAGATGATGTATTTTAATGTCATATGGGATGAACATGATAACATTAATATAATGTGTGACGATAATACAGTTTTACGTCATGCAGGAAGAAGATGATATGTTTAATGTCATGCTAGATGATAATGCAGTTTAATGTCTTACAGGAAGAAGATGAGTAGTTTAATTTCATGTACGATGATAATGCAGTTTATCGTCATGCAGGATGAAGATGAGTAGTTTAATGTAATTCTTGTCGATAATGTAGTTTAATATCATGTGATATGAAGATGAAAAGTATAATTTCATGTAGGATGATAATGCAGTATAACAACATGTGGTATGAAGATGAGTAGCTTAATGTCACAGAGTATGATAATGTTTTTTAACATCATGCGGAACGTAGATGATTAATTTAATGTCATGTAGGATGGTAATATAGTTTAACGTCATGAGGGAGGAAGATGAGCAGTTTAATGACATGTATGATGATAATGTAGTTTAACATCATGCGGGACAAAGACAAGTAGTTTATTTTCAAGCAAGATGATAATGATGTTTAAAATCATGTGGGATGAATATGAGAAAGTTAATGTCATGAAGGATGTTAATTCATATTAAGATTACATGGGATGAAGAGGAGGATTTTAATGTCATGCATGATGATAATGTAGTTTAACGTCATGCAGGATGATGATGAAAAGTTTAATGTCATACAGGATGATAATACATTTTAACGTCATGCTAGATGAAGATAAGTAATTTAATGTCATAGAGGATTATAATGCAGTTTAACGTCATGTAGGAAGAGGATGAGAAGTTTAATATCATGGTATATTATTATAGTTTAGAATCCTATATGATGAAGATGAGCAATTTAATGTCATGCAGGATGCTAATGCAAGTTAATGTCATGTCGGATGAAGATGAGAAATTTAATGTCATATAGGAAATAATACAGTTTAACATCATGTGGGACAAAGAGGAGTGGTTTGATGTCATGCATGATGATAATGCAGTATAACATCATGCATGATGAATATGAGTAGTTTAATGTCATGTTGGACGATAATGAAGTTTAAAATCATGTAGGATGAAGATGAACAATTTAAGGTTATGCATGATGATAATGGAGTTAAACATCATGTGGGATGAAGATGATCAGTTTAATGTCATGAAATATGATGATATAGTTTAACTTTATGCGGGACAAATATGAGAATTTTAAAGGCATGCATGATGATAATGTTGTTTAACATAATTTAGAACCAAGATGAGAAGTTTAATGTCATGTAGGATGATAATATGGTTTAACATCATGATGGAAAAAGATGAGAAGTTTAATTTCATGTAGGAAAATAATGTAATTTGACATCATGCGGGAATAATATGAGTAATTTAATGTTATATAGGATGATAATGATGTTTAAAGGAATGCAAGATGAAGCTGGTTATTTTAATGTCATGTAGGATGAAAATGTTGTTTAATATAGTGCATGAAAAAGATAGTTACATTAATGTCATGCATCATGATACTATAGTTTAACGTAATATGGGAGGAAGATAAGTATTTTAATGTCATGTAAGATGATAATTCAGTTTAATGTCATTTGGGAGAATGATGTCTATGTCGCTCATCCATATTAGTATGCATCCAACCAAAACTACTAATCCCACTTGAGTCATGCTCGATGTGAAAGAAGGAGTAATTATGGGATTTTCATGACACATTAAAGCACACAAAAAGGGGAATGGAGATTTTAGAACAGGAATACTTCAACATTATTGGACACTCACTCTGTGTGAAAATATGCACAGAAGGGTAAAACCATGTGTTTTTGAGTTCCAATTAAACATAAGGAGGTGGCAAGATGTGAATCACGACATCTGATATCTTGATCACAATGATGGTGGTGTAACAATTAAGGATTCTTATTGACCTTATTAGAAACATAGAAGCCAAATAAAGTTATTAGGGAT
The DNA here is from genome assembly GCA_963277665.1 of Viscum album. Lineage (NCBI taxonomy): Eukaryota > Viridiplantae > Streptophyta > Magnoliopsida > Santalales > Viscaceae > Viscum > Viscum album. The sequence continues at coordinate 1,093,002,687 of OY728130.1, forward strand.
GGTGACAAACAAATGAGGTTCGTCCACTGACTATATTCAAAATGCAGGACCAAGCTCAAATGGTGGTCCAAATTCTACTAGGGTGTCGGCCCAAAATGGAAGGTGAGACAAAGTGTCACGAAACTATTCCTTCATGGTGTCCCTTTAAACATGAATGTGATGGTGATCTAAATATTGGGATGATGCAATGAATGGAAATGGATTGAAAGTATGTCCATTTAGATTCCAACATTTGTGGTGATATGCCATAGTGCATTTGAGAACGTCAACATGGCATATATGAAGGATGGAGTCAAACCCCTTCTCAAGGATGAGGGTCCTGATGTAGTTGTTAAAAGTGGCAGGGTAGTGGACGAATGCCAAATGGATAGAGCTATCCTAGATAGGGGTAAATCACACTATATAATTTCATATCCTCTGATGGGGATGTGGAGCCATCTCGTATATAGCATATGAGGCCCCTTATGATCGACACAAGGTAAATATAATTTTTAACCTTTTGTGAAAAGGATGATAGACACATATTTTATCCCCATACTGTAAGGAAATTGCATCATATAGTTTAATGTCATGTGATTAGGACAATTATCTTTTGTCATTTAAGGTCACATATCTTTGACCATGGTGTTGGATAATTTAACATCATGTGACCTAGATGTTTTCCTATAGTTTAACATTATGCAACATAGATGATGGTGTTTGCGCAGTTTAACATCATGAATCTATGATGTGGTTGTTATACAGTTTAAATTCAATCAACTAGGATGTGGTTGTTGTGAATTTTAACTTCATTCAACAAGGGTGTGATTGTTACACAGTTTAGCATCATGCAACTAGGACGTGGAACTGCAAATATTATGTCGATAAGGGGATGGAAATCTCCTCCCCATTCCAGTCATTTGAGATCAGAGGGGAATCCATATGATGAGATTACCCTAATATTATCCAACCTATGCATGGATGTTCTACAGGTCTGAGGTGGTAAATCCCAGGGTGAACATTCTAGATGCTGTTGTCAGGGCCATAGGGATGACCTCTGCTGTTAATGAAATACAATAGTTGGGAGGACATAGAGATTCAAAATAGTGACGGGGATGATAGCATTCCCTCATTTTGGTGGGGCGATAGCGCATAGATGGCATGGATGTGTGAATCGTTGGTATGATGAGGCAATTGAGCCTAGAATTCATGGAATCCTAGAGTGTTGGTACAATATAGAGAAGGAGATTAGATGGTGTGGAATGCTAGACTGTCAGTTTGATAGAGAGATGGTGGCTGGAAGGTGTTAAAGCATGGAGTGTTTGTACGACGAGGTGATGAATCGCATAAGGTGTCAAATCCAAGAGCATTAGTACGATGGGGTGATGGAGCCTGGAAGGTGTCAAATCATTGAGCATCTATATGATATGAGTGATGGAGCCTGAGAGGAATCGAATTCTATATTATCAGTATGCGGCGTTGATGGATCCCGAATGTAAACGATGCATGGAGTGTCGATATGATGGAGCGATGGATCCTAGAAGGCATTGAAGCATAAAGCATAGGTATGATGGGGTAGTGGAGCATTGAAGGCATGGATTCCTGAATAGTCATCTCATAATGCAGAGAAACTGGAGTAGGCATTTGATCAAACTGCACCATGTTTTGGTTCTTCATAGAGAGGAACTGATTTGAAACTAAAAGGGCCTCAGTGATGGTTTTTGGATGTGCATGGTGGGACCTCCAAGATGGTTGATATCAGGAATGGTGAGGAACGTTTTGATGAATAATAGCAGGATGGGGATCACCTCTATAGTGGCTAATGTTGTCTCTATGGAGGATTCCCATGCTAGATGATAACAGTGCAGGGAGGAACCCCATATTGGATTCTAGTTATGTGGTTGATCCATCGTTGGGTTTGGGTGGATTCCACCAGTGTGCCATGTGAGGCCGGAGTCGGCGAGGAGCTGATGGAGTCGGGGGGGGGGGGGGTCATTCCCCTTATATAGCCTATTAATGTTACATTGTAGGTGAGGAGATGATGGAATCGGGGATGGATTCCCTCAACCTGATTATGAAAGTGGAAAAGATGGTGAAGAGATGATAGAGTCAGGGAAAGATTTCCCTGATACAACCTATGAAGGAGGAACAGTCAGCGAAGGGCCAATGAATTCAGTGGAGAATGCCCTTGAGGTGGCCTATGAAGGCATCAGAGTTGGAAAAGAGATGATGAAGTCGTGGTGGAAGCCTTCAGCATGGCCTATTAATGCGGCTGATTCAGCAAAGAGCTGATGGATTCAGTGGGCGGATGCCCCCTATGCTGCCTATAAAGGAGGTGGAGTCAATGGAAAGCTGATGGAGTTGGGGGGGGGGGGGGGGAAGGATTCCCCTAACATGTCCAATGAAGGCCAAAATTTCAGTGAGGAGACAATGTAGTTAGGGGCGAATTCCCCCTCTATGACCTATGAAGGCGACATAGTCGATGATGATCTGATGGAATTGGGGTGGGGGAGGATTCCCCCGGCGCGGCCTATGAAGGTGGAAGAGTTAGAGACGAGCCGATGGAGTCATGGGTGGATACCCCCTACATAGCCTATGAAGGCGGTGAAGTCGGAAAAGAGCCAATGGAGTTGGGTGTGGATTCCCCTATCGAGGCCTATGAAGGTGGCTGAGTTGGCGATGGGCCGATGGAGTTGGGAGAAGATTCCACTATTGTGTTCCTATAATGGTGGTGGAGTCAGTACAGAGAATATGGAATTAGGAGAGGATTACCTAATTGCGGCCTACGAAGGTGGTGGAGTTAGTGATGAGAAGCGGGAGTTGGGAGGTGGTTTCACCTGGAGAGGCCTTCGAAGGAAGTGGAGTTGGTGACGAGTCGATTGAGTTGGGAACAATGCCCCTGCAAGTCCTACGACAGCAGCAGAGTCAGCATGGAACTGATAGACCATATTATTCATGCACGCATTTTTATGCATCCTCCCGCACATAAAGTATTTGGTATTAACATGGGCGAGGCCTCAATCTGGTCATTCCTAACATTTTTTATCTACTCACAACAGATAGAGAAGAGATTCTTGTTGGGTTCCCCATTTCAATTTCTAACACTTTCGTTGGGGTTCGAGTTATCATGGTCTGATGCCCTTGTTGTTTCCTCGCATTCCCACATTCCAAAGGTATGTGTAATCCATCAATTCTTAGTGATGACTGCTCTGTGATCGAAATTGGATGATGGGGTGTTGGTTCCTCCATATGTCGATTCCTCCTCATAACTTAACACCTAGTCCGAGTCTCCCAAATAGATTTGAGACATGGATCTTGAAACTCTACTCGGTACCATATCTATGTGGATGCCTATTAATTACACTGCTTCAGTCAAGATATTTCAAGGGGTCCTGATAGGATAGCAACAATATATCAGAGTAGATGGTAACAACATGAATTTCAAGGCATATATGGATGTGTGGGCATTAGTAAACTGTATTCTTCGACATAAGAGGGATTCCCAATGGTGCAGAACCTAAGGCATCCCTCATCAATTATGGGGTATCAAATTCTAGAGGAATATATCCAAGTTTTTCCTTTGCTTCTTATGCATAACATGGGGTACACCAGATGTGTAACATCTTGCAGATATGATTATGCCAAAGGTGTGCCTTCTGAGGTTTTCCTAAGGCATCTTTTATTTAACACTAGATAGGCCATGAGTTTTACATCTTGCGAATATGGGATAAAATTGATAATAACTCCCCATGGATGTGGATCATATTGGTACATCCTTAGTAGGAGGTGTTTGATGGTTTACTAGATTTATGGATTAGGACACCCAATAAGAGCGGACCAAGGATGGTGTGTCCCAGAAGGGGAAGATATAACACCTTGATGGTTGATCTGGACACCACTGAGGGAGGATCGGGGAATGTGTACCCCAAAAAGAGTGACACCAAGTTTTACCATTTGCTGGTATGAAAACTCTTGGAGGTTTCTAAAGTACCATGTGTAGACGACAAGGATCAAAACCCACGTAGTTCGAAGGGAGAGTCATGGAATCTGGGTGTACACAGAGGATAATTACCCGGAGACATATTGGGGATTACATGTCCTTATCAGCACATTTCAAGAGGGATACTCTTTGTTGGATGGTTATGGATTGTGTGCGGATTATGTATGGTTAGCTTCCCAATAAAATGGTTTTATCCCACTTAGATGGGGCATCTATGGTAGGAATCCGGATGGACGATGGATTGTTGAAGGATATAGATGGGAGGAATGGGATGGAAATGATGTGAGTAAAATGTGATGTTAGGAATGTTCCTCGGATAGACTTCTTGTATATCCCCATGGTGGGGAATCAATGTACACATAGTTCAGTGGGGTGATAGGACACCAGAGGTGGCGGCCCGTGGGAATGGAGTGCATGGATGCATCCTGAAGAAAGTAGAACCACTCTGTTGGGGTATAATTTTCCCAAAACACAATGGCTCGATGGAAAGACCAGGATGAGACATCAATTATGGGATTGAACATCAGGGAGGCTTCTTACATATACACGTGGTAGGGAGTCAATGTCTTAATAGTTTAGGATGTAACATATAATTGGTGTGTATAGAAAATAAAATGACCCGAAAACACGAGGGGGCTTACGCGTGGTTAGTATCCCATCACAATAGGGACACTCTGGGTTGGAGGAGTATGAATTGAGTGTGGGGATTATGCATGGTAAGATACTCAGGAGCTGGTCTGATGCAACTATGGGGTGGACCAAGGATGTGGATCCCAACAAAGGGGACAACAAAGTTCACCAGTGTATGGTGTTGAACCTCATGGAGGATTCCAATGTACCATATCTAGGAGACAAGGATCGAGACCCATGTAGTGTGAAAGCATATAGTTTAATTCCATTTTTAGTAGAAGGATCATTCTGTTTAACCTCATTTGGGATAAGGGTAAACCAATGTGAAGTGGTCGGTACTGATGGGTGAGGGGGAGTGAAGGGCATGAACCTCAGAGAGGCTTCTTACGTACCATGTCTATGAGATAAAGATCATAGTCTGTGGAGTTTGGTTGGATGGGGGATGGGGATTACACAATAAGTCAGTCCAAAGAGAATTCCATGGTCAGTGTCAAATCTAAATTCAGGTGAGTCATCCTCGGTGTGAGAAACAAGAGGCAACAATAGACCTAAAAATCCTGGCCCAACGGTGTGTCTACATGGAATGGAGCAGAAATGGTGAATGTGAATTATGAATGGAAACTGACCAGGTGCCTCAATTGTGAGGTGAGATGTATAGGGATTATTCATTTAAGATTCTCATAATTTCATCCTCATTTATAAACAAGAGGGAATACCATCAAACTGGTGGGTTGAGGCATATAATTGAGGCCTATACCTATTTAGTCGTGCATAAGAAGGGTAATTCCAAGGGTATTGGAATTGTTCTGATAAAATGGAAATAAAAATTGTGAATCACATGCCCATCATTCAGAACACAGTGGTGGCAAAATGACGAAGGGAGATAATTATTGACCATATTCGAATATCATTATCCAAATAATGTTATCCTAAGATGAAAACAAACTAATTTTGGACAACCTCTGACTGTATTCAAATCATGAGGCTGAACTCCACGTTTTTAAAAAAAATTATATAGAGCGTTGGCCTAGAACATTATGTGAGACAAACTTTCATGAGACCTAGCTATTGGGTGGTCCATCATTACATGGAATATGATAAATATACAAATTAAGGACATGAAAATCATGAGGTGTAGTGAAAGAATGTTTGAATATATTCCAATGCTCTTGAAATTACACCACTATAATTCATTAAATGATGTATCTTATTCTTTTTACATAAGAAATATATTATTTGGAAATAGTGGAATCCTGTTATTGAATGATTGGTCATTGTATAGTTTAAATTATTTTAGTGAGGACTATTGGTATATTATAATTTGTGTATAAGTAATCTCTTATTCTGAACAAGGGGCATCCAATATTTTTCACATAGGGCATACTATAGTTTATATTCCACTATAGAGGATTATTAGGCATAAGTTGTCATGAAATGGTAGGTAATGGGACTTATACAAGAGAATAGTATTTTGGAACGACCCGACATTGGAACCAAGTGATGGGGTTTGGAGGTGTTCCTTGAGGAATCGATTTACTCAAGGTACTTAGGCAATTGATGATGATAATCTCAAATCATGACATGTGAATGAGACCCAGAGGAATATATTGAATCAAGGTATTTCATGGAGTGTGGAGAATTATTGTGGATCATGGTATTCCATAGGTGGATGGTGGATGCACATATGGGTGAAATGGGAAAAATTGGAATCCCGACTCAAAAGGTTTTTTGTGAAAGTCTCTATTTGTCAAGGGGGTCAATGATGGTAGTGAAGGGACTAACCCAGAGGGTTGGGAATGCAGGCTGCTAATGATCCAGAGTAGATTTTCAATGGAATAGGCCCTATAGTATGAACTAGAGGGCAATAATTTTGGAGATTCGTGGCAGAGAGGGCGTAGAAAAGGAAAGGGGTTCATGTAGTTTAGGGTCTTGTGAATAATGGAGCTTCATGGAGCTCAATGTCTCAATGATCATGGGGCATCATGGAGGATATTTTCTCATGAAGGAGTGTCACGATGGAAAGGTGCTCGTAGATCCCGACCTCTATATAAGAAAAAAATAATTATTAGGAGAGTACTCCATGAAGAATTGATCCATCACATATCCTAAAAAACCCAAATGGGGTATCCTCCTTCAAAAATTAATGAGGACTTCATGAAGGTCAGCATGTCATGGTGCTCGGGAGCACTTTGAAATGGGAGATTGGATACTAAAGGGGCTACGTAACAATCCATATGAAGGGGGTGAGTATAATATTTATAGCTAATGGAGGTTGGAAGAGTTCACCATAGAGAAAAAATTTAACCATGATGAAAAAATGACATCAGGATAAAAATCGTGCTTCCCAACTGGAGACAGTTTGCACATGTTTCTCAGAGTCAAAGAGGTTATCATCACGGCCTTGGTGGTGCTCGCGGAGGCTCTGGTAAAGTTACTTGGACTCGCAAAGGATTCTTTCATGGCCTTTTTAGCTCTCACAGAGGCTCCATTCAAGTTCCATGGACACACAGAGGCTTCGTTCATGACCTTGGTGGCACTTGTGGAGGCTCCCGTCATGTTCCTCTACTGCAGGAGTGTGGAGGTAGCTCTGTGAGTGGGATCCTTGAACCAATTTTCTAGACCAACACTAAATTTCCATAACCGCTAATCTATTACTATGATTAGGATCATTGAATAATCAAATAGAAGAATGAAAAATGGTCTTCACCCATTGATCATAAATAGAAGCATTTGGAATATTGATTCAATGTGTTTTCTGGTACCAATAGTCCACTTCTAAAATGTAAAATTCACCCATGACCCATGATGATTGATCATAGGCCCCACCTAATGTAAATTCTCTATTCTAGATGCAATGATACCCTCAAATTTCTTATCTAGGTTCCCATTTAGAAATTATTTCCATTTAAATAAGATACCACATATGCATTTTGTTAAAAACATAACACTTTTCGACGTATCATTACAGGCACAACGGGCCTAGGAATTTCACATCTTCTCAGCACCAAATATCACATTTTTCCAAGTTAATTACTGAAAACAAAACTAGATAAGATCTAAGTTATTACAATCTTCCCACCTTATAGATTTACATCCCCAAAAGAAAAAACAGAGGCTACTAAAAAAGATTAAGGTACTGAGAACGAATATGATCCTCCCACTCTGATGTTCTCTATTAGAGATTCCATTGCTGCCACTGAATGTGCACTTGAGGAATCGATCACCCACAAATGATTTTCTCCTAGCAATCCTTAATCTCCAATGGATTCTCCACAAATGTATCCCCATCGTCAATGTACTGCTCTCCCCAATCAATGATATTTCAAGGATCAATCATGTACCTCCACAATGGTGACCCATAGGAGATATTATGCCCTTGGTACAACTATGGGTGTAGAGCTAGGATGTATTCCACCTCAACTACACTGCTTAGAATCTAAAAATGGTCATTTTCTCTCGACGATGAAATTACACGATGGCCAAACCACTTCAATCCCTATCTAGATGAGACCCAAAGGAACACATGGCCTCAATCCTTGAGCTCCAAAGGCCTCTTAAACCTATCAGTATAAGAATTAGGATGACATTGTCCAATATTCATCCATTACTAGATGAAATTTTCCTTTTCTATCATTTCATACACTAAACCCTGGCCCATGAATGTTGAAACCCCTAGGTATGTCTATCATAGTGGTGACCTACATGGTCACCCGTAAAAGGCCTCAAACAGTTTCATACAAATGGTGGAGTGAAATATAATTGTTTACACAAAATCTACTACTGGTAGGTGATTATCCCATATTTGTAAAAAGTCCAAGATGAAATCATGTAGCATGTCCTCAGCAACCTAAATGGTCCTCACTATTTGGCCATCCATCTGGGGTTGAAACGATGTTCTCAAGCACAGCTTAGTCCCAAAAACTCCTTCAATCCCTTAATAAATGGAATGTAAAGTGAGAATCATGATCCGAGACTATCATTGATTAGACTCCATGGAGTCAAACTATCTCCTGAAATTAGTGGCATCCCAAGATCTCTACTGAGCTCTACTCATGGACTGGAAAGATATGGGATGACTTGGTGAGTAGGTCAAAGATCACACAGACGGTATCATGTCCCCTGAATATGCATGGAAAACCCATCATGAATTCCATCAATATCTCATCCCAATTATACTATTACACATGTTGGTATTGATTCAAACTCATTAGAACTAGGTGCTTAACCATCACTTGCTGAAAAGTGAGGCACTGAGAAATGAACTCTACCACTTTATTCTTCTTCCCGAACCACCAGAACTGATGTTGTCGGCCCTAATACATCATTTACATTACTGGATGTACTCTAAAAGGGGAAGTATGGAAATACCTCAAAACATCATCCCACAATGATATTGGTACTACTATGCATCATCTTATGAAAATTATGTGCTCCCCACCTTTAAAATGTCGATCACAGTCATGGAATGTGGACATTCAGGCATGTAAAGTCTCACGGTAGGTTTCGATGAGCTATGCCTCTATGATTCAATATAGGAGTGTATGGGTGAGAACAATTTAATGGAGGTAATCTACTCAATCCCCATCCAAAAATTATATCTGTAATGCGGTCAATTTCTCTGACACCTCAGTCAGAAACTTCCAGACGGATCGCATACTAGAAAATTCTTTCACCATGTTCCCCTTTAAAAGAATATAGAAAATCAAAAAGTCATATTCCAAGATTAACTATTGACATCATCACTATCTCTTGTTTAGATCATTTATGGAGAAGATATACTTCAGACTGTTGTGGTCAGAGTAAAATATTAAATGCTCACTCATAAGGTAGTTTTTCCAAATCATTAATGCATAGAAAACCACTACTGCATCAAGATCATGGGCTGTGTAGTTCTTCTCATCTTTCCTCACCTGAAAAAAAACCATAGGAAATCAAAAATTTCCCCTACATCACGACACTCCCAATCCCGGTCTCTGATGCTTCATATAACACTACATACTCAACACCCTACCCTAGTAACCTCATGATGGGGGTTCTCATCAACCTATTCCTATACATATAAAAGAACCGTTTGACCATATCCTTCCACAAGAATGGATTACCTTTCAATGTCAATGATGATAAGAATTATTTTACTTTAAAAAACTTTGGTAAAAACCTTTTATAGTACCCAAAAAAATCCAAGAAAGTATGAACCTTGGTAAAACTACTGGGTGGATCTCAAGAAAGAAATGCTTTAATCATTTCTAGATCTACTGAAACTATAACCTCTAAAATTATTTATCCTGTATAGTGGACCTCTGTAATCATGATCTGACACATTGTGAGCTTCGCCTAATGTTGGTTCTCATTGAGTGTGTCCAGGACCATTCTCAATTTTATCATGTTCTCTTCCTCAGATGCCTAGTGCACTAGGATGTCATCAAGGGAAGGCCATGTTTAATTTGTCTATATAATGTTGGATGATCTATTTAATGAGTCTCATGAACACTGTAGGGGTGTTTTTTATGTGGGAAAACATCACTATGTACTCAAATTGGTCATAATGACATTTGAATTATGTCTTTGGTACATCATATTATCGTACATAAAGTTAGAGACAGCCAGATCTAATGATTATCTTTGAGAACAACCTCACTCCCTTCAACTGATCGAAGAAGTCTCCAATCATCATCAATAGAAAATGGTTCTTCACAATAAACTTGTTTTGGTTCTAAAATTCCACACATAAACTCATGCTACTATCTGGATTCTTAGGAAACAAAACTGAGGCCGCCAAAGATGAAACACATGGTTTCATGAAGACCTTCCTCTATAGATCCCACAATTGTACCCTCAACTCACGAAGCATCATGAGGGTCATATGATATGAATGTGTAGATATAGGTTTCATCCATGTTTTCTGATCTATGAAGATGTATACCTCTCTAATGGGAGGTAATCAATGGAAATTATAAGGGAAGATATCCTCATACTCATCCACCACTTCAAGAAACTGAGGAAGAGTCTCATCCATGAAAACGAGTGTTATTATAGCCATCTGATGTGTGATCGACTAAACCATCCTACATCTTTGACCATATTGTGCTTCTTGGGTTTCCTTTTCACGAAAAAAGTAAAACCAAATCTCATCTACACTGACATACAGTACTCTATTCGTACAATTGTCAATCTGGGCATGTATTGAAGATAACCAGTCCATACTATGAATGACATCATTAGGCCTCGATGCTGCCACTTGAAGAACCCAATTGAATCTTTTCCCCTACAGTTAGGGAACACAGTTGGAAGTGGTGTATGATCATTGAATCTACCCCCTAAGAGACTATATGTATAGGGATCGTGTCAATGACTCTATTGGAATTTACTTGTATTGAACAAGGGTTGTGGAGAGAAAAAATTAACTAGAACCTATGTCTATAAAAACAAATAGTAGATTTTGAAAGACATAGATCACACCTATAACAATATTTGTATCACTGAGGTCAAAAGATTCTATCACTATATGTTGGCCTCATCCTTGTCCACCACCTCCTTGATCCCATGATGGACCACATTGGGGTGGTGGTGGTAGTACCTCAAACCCCCACCCACCTCCAACCACCTATACATCTTCGGTTCCATTTCATCCCCTAGAAGTTCACTATGTTCCATCTTTTTTCCTTTACCGCAGTGATCCCTCGACTATCATTTGATCGTTCAGATGACATGTCGAAAAATTAATAGCTAGATGTCCCTGACCACCACAAGAGGAACACAACATGCCCTTCTACTGAATCACTCTATCAAGGGAGCCTCACATTGTTTAACCCTTGTCCTGGGGTCATCCCATGAATTGTCTCTTCATGGATCCTTGCTTCAGCTACCTGACTTCTGGTGGTAAATCCCACTATTATTCCCTTCTCCTCCATAAATATATCAATTACCCTAGATCTCTCCAGTACCCGAGTATATTTAGGGAAGCTAATGGATATCATGGATGTATTGTTTTATCGGTATATCCCCTTCTCAAATGATTGGACACAAATGATTGTGTCTCGCAACATATCTGCGGAGTTTCGAGAGTGATCCTTAAATATTATACAGTACTCTGATTCTATCTGACTTCCCTACGGATGATTTAGTAGCTCATATTTATTTACATATCATAATGTCACTGTAATGAATTCCCTTTTGATGTTACACTTAATGATTGTCCAAGTGAGGGTCATCTCATTATGTTTCTAGATCCCAAAGCTTCACCATATCCTTAATGAGCCCTGAAGAAGACTCACATATAGGAATAACATCTAGTCTAGATGCGTCCCCACTTGAAGGAAGACACGTGTAACCACCTCCAGCCGATCCTCAACTGCCTGGGGGTCTGGCTCACTGCTAATTCAAGGATGTCACTAGATTGGAATTCATTCAATGAACTCTTCCTATGTTCATCCAATACCGATTACGCTGCTAGTAACTACTACTCTTTGGGTGGTGGTATCATAGTTATACCACCCCTGGGTACTATCTCCTGTACTGGTCTGTGTGTTTATTCCTCATCGCTAGGTGGATCATCCTCATTACCAAACATTGAATCATGGATGGATGTATGTGTGGAGGCATCCTAAAATATACTAAGATGTATAATAGTAAATTGACTATACCTTGTGAGTTATCAATGACTGAAGAAGGAAATGAGACCACACTCAAAATATTATTGGATTAATGTTACATTTATTCTGTTCCACCATTGTATTCATGTACAGAGAAGAAAAATGAGAATTTGGAGTCTTGGTGTATGGATAAGTATGCCACTCCACCAACACTGGATTCCCTGGCCTGAAAGCTGAACTCGAAACCATTGACATTGTTTCCCCAATCCAATATCATAGACTCTCATTTAATTAGGTAGAACCAATGACCTATGACACCACTCTATCACGACCCATCTCCCAGGGCCCGTGTCTTGACTACCTCTTTCTGACTTCCAATAGTCTATGGATAGAATCTGGCACTGAGTTGGCATATCAAACAAATGAGTGGGATTTTTCTAAGTCCTTGTAGCAATGCACTCATCTCTAAGCCCAAAATAATGAAATTTTAAAAAACTATGTAAAAAAGAATTCAAACAACTATGATTCATATAATATAATAATAATGTTGGATCAATGGAAAGTAAACAGGGCCTGAATACCATCCCACAAAAATTAATGTCTACCAAAGTGAATGCATGAGTTCATGAAACTCATCCCTAAAATACCCAACCTATAGGGTATGTACAGAAACAACTATCAGAAGTCACTAAATCACACATCATATGTTGGGGCTCTCTATAAGAACCACCTGGCCCTGGTCCATCGTGGACTCCATCAATATGTCAATAATCTACAGAAGACATGACACATGTGGGAATAAACCATGAAGGGTTGGGTAAAACAATACTTAGTAGACACTATGAAACCTCTATGGAAACACCACTAAGAAATATGTAAATTAACCCACAAAGAAAACAATAAAATTATAGAAAAATGGAAACACATGAATTTTAATCAATATGTTCAACTCAGATAGGTATAATTCTCAGAAAAAAAAGTGAAATATTTTTAATTGTAGACCTCAAATATATCAGGCTCTATGACACTCAATGTTTCAATAGGGCATGGAGCATCAACGGTTTATGGAGTGTCAATGTCGACGAGAGTCAATGGCATACGACACTTCAATAGTGCACAGAGCATTGGTGACATCCAGAGTAGCGATGGTGCCCGATAAATCAATGGTGTACCGAGATTTGTTGGGGTAGAGAGTGTCGATAGCACACAAAGCATTGATAGAGTGTGGTGCATTAATGGTTCATAGAGCTTCAATGGGTCATGAACCCCCAACTCAGATAGACACCAAGATCACATAGTCACTACCAGCCACATGATTCCTCTTGTAGAGCACTTGTTACAGGAGAACATACTCATCAATCTAGTAGTTTGTAAACCAAAATCCCCAAATACTCACATAGAGCATCTCAAAAGGAATATCTCATCACAAGGGTCCTGACACAACAAATAGATCATCAAACAGACACTGTATGAAAGATGTGTCTGATTTAGTAAAAAGGGTCTAGTCTGGTCCAAGTCCGACATGACCCAGTCTGACTGATCGGACCTAACATTGCTCATCCCTGATTGGCCCAGCCCCTACTAACTCAGCATACTGGGCTGCTGGAACAGCCCTGATCCCTTAAGCTAGCCTGCCTCATGTAGTCCACTATGTGTGCACCAGACGTGGCCCACTATGACCACATCTTCCCAACCACCATGATATCATCATAAAGTTCATGTTCCCAGACCACCTTCCTCACACTCACTCATAGGTCCTCCATAGCCCCCTCCTATAATGTGGATTCAAGCCACATTAAAACTCCTTTATAGCCCTATGATCACCAGCCATGGTATTACATGGGTTGTCTATGTTTCCTCTGTGGCTCGGCCACCACCGCTTCCCAGGTCACTGTCTGGGAGACTGTCGTCCTCCACTGCACCCACACACGGCCACCACCAAATGGAACAAGGCCCCACCCTACCCCTCCACCACCGCAGGTTGTTGATGGACATGGTTTTATGGGTCTCCTTAATTACTAAAATTCCGATTTTTCTAAAGGGATAAACATTACAATTTTCAGGTTACATTATTCACCTCCCTTGGCATTGATCCACCTTGCTAGCACCTCGATGGTCCTATCATAATTGGGGCCTCCCGACATATTATTCCAGGACCATGAGGGTCCAATAGTGAGGAAAAACAAGAACTAGGAAAGAAGGATATCATATAACACCTAAAGAATTGATCTTGTCCTTGTTCATGTCAGCCTTGATCCATAATTATTATTAGAATCATGATAAAACCAACAAAAGATTAATCACCAAGATCTATTCACTTTAATCATTCCATAATGATCAAATCATGGATCAACATATTCATGGTTTATCCTGAGTTCTTCATTTTTGTATGATAAGAGAAAAAGAAATCATGAAGAGATAAACACCCAACCTTGATGATTGGACTAGTCGTTGATGAAGAATAGAGGACTGTGTTGTCTTCGATCCTCAATCCTCTAACGTTCATCATTGATAGAGATCATCCTTATCCTTGCCTCAGGTGAATTCATTGATTATGATGATTACCTTGAGTTCCTCTGACATAGTTTATTGAAAAGGGAAGTATCCACTGAGTTAGCATGTAATGTTCTATAAAATATTTTTATTTCATATTTTATCGACATATATGTCCAAAATATAACTTTTACTCCTAACCCATACCGGTCATGGTTATTCCCCACCTATGGTAATGTCTCTGTTCTGTAAACAATAGTTCCCTCATATTTCTAATCTAGGAACCCATTTTAATGTTATTTCCATTTAATAAATATATTTCCCATATGTTTTATTAAAAGAACAACGTTTTAAACGAATCATTTAGGGCACATCTGGTATTAGACTTTCATGTCGTCTCATCACCTAGTGTTGGAATTTTTAATAAAATTTTAAAAATATAAGTAGAGAAAATCTAAGACATTACAATTTAGAAATATTATGTGTTAACATGTTAATGGAAATAATGTTTCTATTGATTAATGTATCCCTAGATAAAACAATGTGTGTCAAAATTCTCAATGAAATAGAGGATTCCAAATAAACTATAAAACAGAGGGTTTCTTATCTATCAATTACTTATTACTATTATGGGGGTTTTATGTTTCATACGGTTCTAAACGAATATATAAAATTATTTCATGAACCTTGGGTATTGGTGGAATTTGAGTGTGTATGAACATAGTTGGATATAATTTTGGTTAATAATAAAATCTATTTATTCCTTAACGAACTACATATCAATATTGTTTGAATATATTGCATTCCATCCATACTTTTAATACATAGATATTGAACACTAATAGATGAATATTCAATTGATTTTTCAAAAACACTCCAATGGACCCTAAAAGATTATTGTATTTATAAAATGATATATATATAGAGAGATTATTCATATGATAAATACATCACCTCCCTCTATGGTATTTATAACTATCTCCCATCATGTAAATATCATACATTATACCATACTTCATAACCTACGAAATGAAAAAATAGGAAATTTTCATCTTAGATGATCAGATGGGGTAAAAAAGGGAGATATCAACATCTCATGTGAATAAGAGTATGAAAAAATCTTAATAGAAAAGTAAACAAGTCACATGGACACACCATAAATCTATTAATACCAAACCATCCACATGCATTATGTATAATTAATTCATGAAATCCCACAGCCTTATTGTATAGTAAAATGTAGAATCCAACGACCGCGTTGTTTAATAAAGTATAGAATCCCACAATCATGATGTATAGTGAAAATTATACCCCATGGGATGGATCCAAGGTGCAATATACTAGAGAATACATGTAATAATTCTAGAACATGATGGATCAGATCCAAGTATCTCGTACAAGGCATCCACATCAAGTGCCAGGGGAATCCTATGGAAAATCAGTCATTGAACTGGTTAGAGTCCTAGGAGTGTGGCATTGTCATGTCCTACATGTGCCTATTCAATCTGGATCCATGAGAAGCAACCCCTAAAGAATCCCATGGAATCAAGACCCAATGGGTAGAGTCTACCCAAGGAATACACTACCGTGTTCCAGATCTATGGAGAGTTTTCCATGGCATTTTTCAAACCATTGAAACAAGGATGAAAATTTAAATATTCATTCCAAACATGTATACTCACTCCCAAAAACATGCACAAGTCATGACTATACCCGCTCTCGCAATCCAGTTATAAACTATAAAGAATATGGGCCTACCCTCTGATATAAACAATTTAAAATGCCATTGATCATTTCATAAATGTATACCCACCCATATAATCTATTTAACAATCACAGTTAAATTAAACAATCATGGAATAACAAGATATATCAAGTCATTGAGGAATTACATATCCTAAGTAATCTCTTCAAAACCATTAAGGCATCTAAATGATTCCCTTAACTAGATAGGCACAAGCACACACCCCTTGGGTGGTTTAAATAGTTATAAAAAATAATTTCCTAAAGGTGTACCCCATAGGTGACCATGAATCGAGTAACAGGTTCCAATACACATAAATAGAACCTATGTGCATCCTCACATGGTATGACTACATGTAAAACCCCAATCTTCCACGGCATGCTTCTCTTTGAATAATACAGTAGCGTGTGTTGTACACAACTTTGAGTTATAATACACACCACAACCAATCAAACTAGCTGTTATGAATAATAATACCCACTTTTTAAAATTTAATAAATTTTATCATTCAAAATGGACTTCATTTTTGGATTTGAAATATCAAAATTATCTAATGGTGAATTTTTTGTATTTTTCTGAAAACTTTCAATTTTTGATGAATAGGGAAAAACACCGAGTTATAGTTTAAAACCGAATTTTTGTTTAAATAATTATTTAATTTATTTAAATTTATTTTAGTTCAAAATAGATACAAAATACCTATATAAGTTCAATGTAATTCATTGTATTCAATTTATAATAATTTTAGATATATTAATATTTTATTGAACTTTTCACCGTCTCTTACCCAACTCTCATGAGAATTTTCAAAATCACATATTACATAATTTTATGCTTCTGTGAGTGGAATTTCAAAAATCCAAGAGACACCGTTAATATCAAGGAGTAAAATATGGTTCAAAAAGAAAAATTTTTTTTGGTGAATAGTAACTTTTTTACTTTTATTTACCACGGTTAAAAGTAAATAGGGTAATTAAGTGTACAAATGATATTATTATTACCCCAACACATGTCCTAATTCTATTGGTTAAGTAAAATTCGACCAAAAACAACCTTAGGAATTAAATATGAACCTCTTTGGTCCACTTGGATTAGATTATGACATTTATTATTATTTAATTCAAAGTGGAGTTAAAAGAGATAAAATCAATTTTTAATAACTACAAAATGTTTAATATAGGGTTATATCTAAGATAAATTCGATTATAAATATTAATTATAAAGATAAAAAGATTAACTAAATAATGGTATTTTATTTATAATTTTTAAGCATTAAATAATTAAATATATTTATTACAAAATAGTGATGCAGTAATTACATAATTAATGAAATATTAAAATAATTGATTTTATAAATATCCAAATAATTGTAATTTGATACTTTTTAGGAAATACACTAATTTTATAGGTTAATATAATATATTATGATTTTTTATCTAAATTTTTTTTGAAGTAATAATGCTGTTATGAATTTAGAAAAAACAAAATACCAAATAGTGTAAAAATTGACATAAAACAGTTTAAAAAAAACAATTATGTTATTATTTGATATTATATTCCTAAAAATATAAGGATTGTCCAAAGGACATATATAATTATAGGTGAATAATTAATGAACCACTTTATATTCTCTTGGAATTATATAGTAAGTTTATTGACCATATAATATAAAAATACAAAGAGACATGGTAAATGTCAAACTATTCAAATAAGAGTAAAATCTAAAAGATAAAGTTAATATAGTGACCCAAACCTGTATAAAACCAATTGGTTGAGTGGTATTTTACCCATCCCCACCTTAGAAATTAAATAAACCATTTCGGAGCCATTTTAAACTGATAATTATTTTATTCTAAAATAATATTTCTAGATTTTCCTAAGGTGCCCGTCACCCCTCTTATAAAAGGCTACTCCTCCTTCATTATAATTCAAACTATCAAAGCCATTTGGATCGGCCAAACCCTACCCAAATATCCTATCAACTTCCCTCAATTTATGCTAAATTCCTTCCTTTAGTCATTAATCCAACCTAAGGATCCTTTTTTATCAAATCAAAAGGAAAAACCCGAAGAAGAGGTAAATTTATCCCCACCACTTTCAAGTTACTTCCTTCTTCCACTTCCTTTTTATTTGTGGTTTCTATTATAAAATAATAACTACAAAATCTTATATATACTATGATGTTATTATAAATATGTTGTAACCAAATTCATTATTCTATCCATCCTTTGAATAACATGTCACCATACGTGCATACGTACGACTTACCGTCACCACATCGTGGTTTAATTGTTATTCAATACATTATTATTTGGATTGGTATATTGCATATGTGAAATTTATTTAAATAATAAATATAACATGATAATTATTCTTTATATATTATTTACCCTAAAATTATATATTTTTTTAATATCAAAAGATTTATATTTTCACTCTTGCGTGCGTACAGATTACCATCTCTACATAGTGATGAGATTCATTCCCCATCGTATCCATTCAAGATTAATTTTTATTTGATGATTAAAAATAATGTTTAAAGACTTGATAAAATTCTGTATATGAATATGATAAATCCCATCCATATCAAATATTACTCACATAACAAAGAATATAAAGGAAAATGAATCCATTAACACCAGAAATGACGATAATACTAAGATATTATTAACAATGCAATTTTAAAAGATCATATATGATATCATATTAATGGATATGATTATTTTAAAATTTAATAACAATTATTCCACAATTAAACATGAGTTTAACCTACCCTTGTCCAAGGTAAAGTACATGGTAAGGGGTTTCTTATCTCACTTTTAATTCTGTGAGATTTTTGTTGTTCACAACTTATTTATTGCATGTGGTGTATTTGTACTGCCATATGATATATATTATCTTTATTATCTTTATATTCAAGATATTCTGTGATTCATTTGGTGATTATTAACTATTTTTCATACAACTTGATTGATTAAAATGAGGTAAGTGTTAATTTCACAATCTCTTTGTTATCTGAGGTAGTTTTTATGTAAGTATCTTCTAGGACCTATTTATCATCCAGATCCTTGTTTCTTAAAAATTTATTTCAAAACATTCTTACTATTTTATAGAATGTGGGTTAAAGTAATTTATACCCTAGTTTAATTTTTTAGAAGATGTTTATAAAGGATTCTTTTCTTCATTTTCCAAACAAGTTCCTTTTTAACCTTTTCGACTGAATTAAGGTAACAATGTTTTTTAACTTATACGGTGGTTACAGCTATTTTCCACCGTTATAAAATCATTGAAGAATCCCTTACAAGTTTATAAGAATAGTTTCAAAGTAACTATTTAATTTTATAATTATGTTACTTTTAAATGATTAAAAAAGAGATATTTCACTCAAATACTTTTCATTTTATTTATGTCAACATCCTTTGATGGATTTTAAGCTTATTTGAAGATGAATTATTTTGATAAAAAACTTCCATATTGTATTGAAGGTTTTGGGATATTTTTGACTGTGGATGATTTATTTTTATACCATCCATGGTTTATGTAGAATGTATTGATATTTCATATTCTAGTTTTACTACGAATGTTTATGTTATGTTTAAAACTGTTAATAGGAGGAATTCATTGGGCTTAGTAAGTGACGGGTGGAGCCTGATATAGCTCGTCGATGAATCTGAAGGGCTCCTGAGACAAACTAGTGTCTTGGAACAAGGCCTTGAAAAAATATTATTTGTAGTCTTGGCACAAGGCCTTGACTATGTTGTTATGATATTCTGGAATTATGCATTCCATCATTATGAATGTTGTTATTGATATTGCATGTGATTATTTGTCTATTAGAACAGACATGTGAATAAGTAAATGGAATTATTTTATTTTATTTTTTCATATTATGGTAATGTTCAAATTTAAAAGGCTTTTGTTTTAGTTATACAATGTCTTAAATGTTTATGCATATTTATGAACGTTTCTGCTATATTGTTATCCTTACTGATCATATGAGCTCACCCCTTTCCATGTTTTAATTTTCCAAGATGTGAAGAAGTATTTTATGACTGAGCTATAGGGATAGTCTGAGGGGATATGAGTGTGGACTATAGAGACTATGTTGTTTTAGTTTTTCACTTTATCATGTAATGTAAGACTTATGAATGTATCTAGTGTTTCTAAGGCTAATAAACTAATCGGTCTTTTGAGACATCATATTTTGTGATCATGCCAATGTTATGTAATAATTCATTGACTCTACGTAACTAGGGTTGGGGTGTTACAGTTGGTATCATAGGATGTTTAGTACAAACCATGGAAGATAGATTTAGATAAACTCTGATTAAGGCATATAGACATAAGATTGAATTTGAGGATTAGTATTGAAGAACTTCCTAGAATTTTTGTATTGTAGATATTTTTTGAGTTTTCTGAGAAATTCATCCCTTTCTGGATACATGTAGGTAGAGGCGGATCTGGCACAGATGTACCTAGGTGTAAAACCTAAAAACACCGCTTTGAGCAATACTCGAACAGGGAATTGGTGCACGACAACGGGCTTTGCTGCACTCATGGTTACGACACTCCCAGGGGATATGCATAGGATAATTCTCATTTTCTTTACAAACCGTTATGAAGAGTTTATGAGTATATACTTCGTCAAAGAAAACATTTTTATGATTATGGATTAAATCAATAAACTGTTCAGTTGATGTTAAGTGTTTTACAAGTTTGTATTTATGTTTTATGATTCATAAAATAATCTACTATATGACATTGTTTAGAAATGGCTCCTAGTAGAAGGAATGGAAACCATATCAATGCACACACTCCATGTAGGGATATCCCCCATGCTCATGATAATTATAGTGGAGCTGGTGATGCAACTGGTGCTGATCATCTAATCACCATACTGGGACAACTCACTCAGGTTATGAATAATAACCTTACCCATATAAAGCACCCTAATCCACAATATGTAGGATCAATGTAAGATTTCATCATGAGGAAAAAACCATCAAAATTAAATGGGAGTAAAAATCCATTAGTAGTTGAGAAATGGATAAATTCCTTAGATAAAATATTCCATTCCTTGGGGAGTAGTGAAAAAGAAAAAGTTGTCATGGTATTTTACCGCCTCACTGGAGATGCTGATCAATGGTGGTCATTGATTTTATACAAAATGGATGATTATGAAGTATCAAATATTTAATGGAGGTAGTATAAAGATATTTTCCTAGAAAAAATACTTTCCTCGTGACTATCGAGCGGATATGGAAAGAAAATTTCTGATTCTGAGGAAAATGGAGGATGAGAATGTTGCAAAGTATGAGGCTAAAATTACATGGTTAGCGAGGCATGCTGAAGATTATATAAGTAACCCAAGAAGTAATATTGATCGTTTCTTTAATGGGTAAAACCATTTCTACATTGATCATTAGTCTCAAAATCTTTTCCTTCGTATGAAGATATTGTGTCATGTGCTATTAAGACAGAAAAATAATTCTCTAAGTCTTAAGAATTTAAATCCTATCAAGAGAAGAAGAGATCTGCTTATCACTTTGGAAATGGAAATAAGGGGAAGAAGGGAAAAGTTTAATATCCATCCTGTAGTAAATGTGGGAATAAAAACCTCAATACTTGGTTGAAGGGAATGTGAGTCTGTTACAAGTGTGGTGAAAAAAGGACATCATGCTCGTGATTGCAAGGGGAAAAATTTACTGATGTTAAATGATACAATTGCAGGGAGATGGGACATTATGCAAATGAATTTCCTAAGCATCAGAAAAACATACCTCAGAAAAGGCCAAGGGATCATGGCAAAGCTTATGCGATCACTAATGCTAAGTTTGAAGACTTGAATGACATGGTGGCATGTAATTTAATCATTTCCTCAAGTTTATCCAATGCTTTATTTGATTATGGATCATCACATTGTATTATATCTTTCCAGTTTCCTATGAAAAGTAGATATTTCCAATTTGATTTAACAATGGAGTTGTTAGTCAAAACTCCTAAGGGAAGTATCATTGCTACAATGTTCTGTGAATTAGTTCCCATTAGGGAAAATAAATGTTCATTATCTACTGATCTCATCATAATAACCATGAATGAATTTGATATAATCCTATGTATGGATTGGATTTTGGAACATGATGTTATGATTTATTGTAAGAAGAAAGAGGTTACTATTTTTTATGATAATGATAAAGAACACCTTATCTTTAGAGCAGAATCGTCACCACGGAATTCTTATCTACATACACCCCTAAGAGATCATCTAAATTCAATTATTGGGGAGGAATAGAATGAAATGATTTTTGGGTGAGGAAAGGAATGTTCAAATAGAGGATATACCTTTTTTGAGAAAATATGTTGATGTGTTTCCAGAAGATTTACCTGGACATCCTCTAGAACGACAAATTGTGTTTTCCATTGATGTAATTCCGGGTTCAAGGCCCATATCGAAGACCCCTAATAGAATGGCCACTGTGGAATTATTGGAAATAAATAAAAAACTTGAGGAATTTAGTAATAAAGGATTTATTCACTGTAGTGTTTCTCCATGGGGAGCCCCTGTTCTTTTTGTTAAGGAAAAAATATGGATCAATGAGGTTGTGCATTGACTACAGGGATATCAATGATATAACAATAAAGAAAATGTATCCCCTACCTCAAATAGATGATTTATTCGACCAAATTCAAAGAGAACAATATTTTTCAAAGATTGACCTTCGATCTGGATATCATTAGTTGTGTGTGAATAAGTAAGACATTCCAAAAACAGCATTTCAAACCAGGGACGAGCATTACGTGTTTACAGTAATGCCGTTTGGGCTAACTAATGCACCCTCTATTTTTATATATCTAATGAACAGATTATTCAAGGAATATCTTGATGAATTTGTGGTGGTATTTTTTATGATATCTTGGTATACTCCAAAAGTTACGAAAATTATAAAAATCACTTGCTCATTGTTCTAAAGACTCGGAGAAGACATGAATTATATGGGAAGTTTAGGAAGTGTGAATTCTGGATAAAGGAGATTTCTTTTCTTTTCCATATTGTCTCTAAGGATGGAATCTCTACTGATCCTTCTAAGACAAGAGCAATCCAAGAATGGTCAGTAGAAGTGAGAATAACCGAGGTACACAGTTTTATTGATTTAGTAGTTTATTATTGACATTTCGCCCAGAATTTTTCCTAATTGTCTAACCCATTAATGAAGCTCATACGTAGAGTGTTTAAATTTGTTTGGACAAAAGATTATGAATAATGTTTCGAAGAACTGAAAAAATATTAGTCAATGCTTCTATGTTGACTCTACTAGCGGGGAAAGATGGGTTGCTTATTAATAGTGATGCTTCAAAGAAAGGACTTGGTTATGTCCTTATGCAGAATGATAGGGTTATTGCCTATGCATCACGATAGCTAAAAATTCATGATAAAAACTATCCTACTCATGACCTTGAGTTATAGTCTGTAATCTTTACTTTGAAGATATGGAGACATTATTTCTATGGTGAAAAATGTTAGATATATACTGATCAAAAGAGTTTTGAGTATATTTTCTCATAGAAAGAACTCAACATGAGGCAAATGTGATGGCTTGAACTACTAAAGGATTATGATTCCACGATACACTATCACCCAGGGAAGGAAAATAAGGTGGTAGATGATTTGAGAAGAAAGGATCATGGAGTTTTGAACAAGATGAGAGTTGAAAGGGATCCTATTTTCATGGATCTAGTAATGATGGATATGGGAATCACCATGGAAGGTAAAACATCAATAATTTATCAAATGGTTTCCAAACCATCACTACTAGAAAGGATAAAGAATTCTCAGGCTGATGATAAGGAGTTTCAAAAGAAGATTAAAGTTGTGAATGATGGGAGATTGAGTGACTTCATATAGAAAGATTGAATTTTGAAATTTGGGAAGAGACTTTGTGTTCCCAATATACCTGATCTAGAAAGATAATTTTTGGATGATGATCATAGTTCCAATTACTCTGTACACCCTTGGAGAACCAAAATGTATAGAGATTTGAAGAATTTTTTTTGGTGGGACAACATAAAGAGGGAGATTTCCTCTTTTGGGGCAAGATGTATGGTCTGTCGACAAGTGAAAGTGGTAAGGCAACAACATGGAGGAGTCATGCTACCTCTTCATATACCAGAGTGGAAATAGGATAATATTATGATGAACTTTTTCATGGGAATACCAAAGAATCCTAGAAGGAATGATGTAATATGGTTCATTGTCTATTGTCTTACCAAGTCATCACATTTTCTTTCTATAACATAAGATCTACCAAATGAACATCTAGAAGGACTATATATTAATGATGTTTTGATACATCATGGAGTACCCCTATCGATTGATTCTGATCGTGATCCCCATTTTACTTCAATATTCTCAAAAAGTCTTCAGAAAGCCCTGGATACTGAGCTTCGTTTAAGCACTTCCTACCACCCCCAAACTGATGGACAATCATAACAGACTATTCAAACCTTAGAAGACATGTTGAGATCATGCTCACTTGACATTCAAGGTATGTGGGATCAATATTTAACTTCGATAGAATTTTCCTATTACAATATCTTCTATTAAAGTATTCAGATGGAATCATATGAAGCATTATATGGGAAGAGATGTCAAACACCAACTTTTTGGGATTATGTTAGTGAAAGCTAACTTCTAGGCCCATAACTTGTTAAGGACACGATGGAAAAGGTGAAGGTAATCCAAACCCACATCAAAGCAGCTCAATGTAGGTAGAAGTGCTATGTCGATAACCAATGGAAGGATTTGGAATTTCAGGTAGGAGATCATGTTTTCTTGAAGGTATATCCATGGTAGGGAGTTATACATTTCAGTAAGAAAGGTAAATTGAGTCCCAGGTACATAGGAACTTTCGAAATTCTAGAACGAACTGGGGTTATAGCTTATCATTTGAAAATGAAACCAAATCTCTATAAAGTTCACGATGTGTTCCACGTATCCCTGTTGAGAATATACATGCCTGACCCAACACATGTACTCACCTATGAGGAATTAGTACTGAAATTTGATCTTTCTTATTGCAAAGAGGCTTTCAAGATTCTTGATATAAGAGAAAAAGTGCTGAGAAGCTAGCAGACTCGTCTGGTAAAAGTTCTATGGAGATACCATAAGATGGAAGAGGAAATGTGGTAACCCAATGAACTTAAAATGAAGAACCACTAAGTCTTTTTATGCAGTAATATTCTAGAAATTTCGAGGATGAAATTATTTGAAGGAGGGGAGATTGTAACACCACAATCATCCATGGTGCGCTTCTCTTTGAATAATATAGTAGCCTGTGTTGTACGCTACTTTGAGTTCTAACACACACGACAACCAATCAAACTAGCCGTTATGAATAGTAATACCCACTTGTTGAAATTTTATAAATTTTATCATTCAAAATGGACTTCATTTTTGGATATGGAATATCGAAATTAGCTTAGGGTGAATTTTTGGTAGTTTTCTAAAAACATTCAATTTTTGATGAATAGTGAAAAACATTGACTTCTAGTTTAAAACCAAATGTTTATTTCAATATTTATTTATTTTATTTTATTTTATATTAAGTGAAAATAGATACATAATACCAGTATATTTTCAATGTAATTCATTGGAGTCAGTTTATAATAATTTTAGATATATAAAAATTTTATTGAACTTTTCACCGTCTTTTACCCATCTCCTAGGAGAATTTGCAAATTCACATAAAACGTAATTTTACCACTTCTGTGAGTGGAATTTCAAAAATCCGTGAGACACAGTTAATATGAAGAATTAAAATGTTGTTCAATAAGAGAAATATAATTTTTTGTGAAAAGTACCTTTTTACTTTTATTTACCACGGTTAAAAGTAAATACAGTAATCAAGGATTAAAATGATATTATTATTACCCTAACAAATGTCCTAATTATATTTTCTAAGTATTATTTGACCATAAACAACCTGAGGAATAAAATATGAACTTATTTTGTTCACTTGGATTAGATTTGGACACATTGTTATTATTTAATTCAAAGAGGAGTTAAAAGAGTTAAAATCGAAGTTTAATAAATAAAACATTTTTAATATAGGGTTATACATAAGATAAATTCGATTATAATTATTAATTATAAAACTAAGAATATTTCCTACATAATGGTATTTTATTTATAATTTTTAGACATTAAATAATTTAATTTATTTATGACATAATCGTGATGCAGTAATAACTTAATTAATGAAATATTAAAATAATTGATATTATAAATATCCAAAGAAATGTAATTTGAGACTTTTTATGAATTAAACTAATTTTATAATTTGATATGACATATTAGGGTTGGTTATATAATTTTTTTCGAAGTAATAATGCTGTTATGAATTTAGAGAAACCCAAAAACCAAATAGTGTCCAAATTGACATAAAAGCGTTTTTAAAACAAATATTATATTATCAACTGGTATTCTATTCCTAAAAATATAAGGTTAGATCAAAGGACTTATATAATGCTATTTTTATAATTAATTAACCACTTGGGGTTTTATTGTAAGTATATATAGTATTTTTATTAACCATATAATATAAAAATTCAAAGAGACATAGTAAATGTAAAACTATATAACTAAGAGTTAAATCTAAAAAATAAAGTTAATATAGTGACCCAAACCTATCTAAAACTTATTGGTTGATTAGGTTTCGACCCATAAACACCTTAGACTTTAAATAATACAATTTATATCCATTATAAACCGAAAAGAATTTTATTATTAAATAATATTTCTAGCTTTTCATATGGTGCCCCTCACCCCTTTTATAAAAGGGAACTCTCCCTTCTCTCTAATTAACTCTTTCAAAGCCTTTTGGCTGGGAGAAATCCTACCAAAATATACTCTCGACTTCCCTCACTTTATCCTAGAGGCATTAATTTAGTAAAAAATCCATCCTATGGAGCCCTTTTGAACAAATCCAAAGAAAGAACCCGAAGAAGTGGTAAATATTTCACCACCTCTTTTAAGTTCCTTTCTTCTTCCACTTCCTTTTTTTCTGTTTCCATTATAAAATAATAACTCCATTATCTTATATATAATGTGATTTTATTATAAATATGGTACAACCTAATTCATTATTCTATCCATCCTTTGAACAACATGTCACCACACGTGTGTACGTACGGCTTACCGTCTCCACATCGTGGTGTAATTGTTATTCAATACATTATTTTTTTGATGGGTATAATAATGATGTTTAATTGATGAAAATAATAAATATAACATGATAATTATTCTTTATATATTATATAACATCCAATTATATATTATTTTAAAATCAAAAGAATGATATTGTCGCTCATGCGTACGTATGGATTATCGTCTCAACATAGTGATGAGATTCATTCCCCATCGTATCCATTCAAGAATAATTTTCATTTGATGACTAAAAATAAATTTTAAAGACTTCATACCATTCTGGATATGAATAAGATACATCCCATTCATAACAAATATAACTCACATAACAAAGAATATAAAGGAAAACGAACCTGTTAACACCTGAAATGATGATAATACTAAGATATTATTAACAAAGTAGTGTTAAAAGATCATATATGATATCATATTAATTTATATGATTTTTTAATAATTTGATAACAATTATTTCACCATTATACAGGATATTAACCTACCTTCGTCCAAGGAAAATTACAAGGTACGATGTGTCCTATCTCACTTTTAATTCCGTGATATTTCCATTGTACACCACTTATTTATTGCATGTAGTGTATTTTTACTATCATTTGATATATATTATCATGATTATATTTATATTCATGATATTCTGTTATTGATTTGGTTGTTACTGTCTATTTTTCATACGACTTGATAGATTACAATGAGATAAGGGTTAATTTCAAAATCTCTTTATTATCTGAGGTTGTTTTTACATAGGTATCTAGCGGGACCTCTTTATCATCCAGATCCATGTTTCTTAAAAATGTATTTGAAAACATTCTTACTATTTTATATAATATGGGTTAAAGTCATTTATACCCTTGTTTTAATTTTTATAAGATGTTTATAATGGAATCCTTCTGTCATATTCCAAACAAGGTCCTTTTTAACCTTTTCGACAGAATTAGGGTAAGTATGTTTTTTAACTTATACGATGGGTGAGGCTATTTTCTGGCGTTATAGAATCGTCAAATCATCCCTTAAAATGTTATAATAATATTTTCAAAGTAAATGTTTTCATTTATAATTATGTGACTTTTAAATGATTTAAAAAAAAGAGATATTTCTCTCAAATAGTATTGATTTCATTTATTTCAACATCCATTGATGGATTTTAAGCATATTTTATGTTGATTTACTATGATAAAAAACATCCATTTTGTATTGAAGGTTTTGTGATATGTTTGACTGTGGATGTGTTATTTTTATACCATCTAGTGTTTATGGAGAAAATATTGACATTTCGTATGCATGTTTTAATACGAATGTTTATGTTATGGTTAAATCTATTCATATGAGGATTGTATTGGACTCAGTAAGTGATAGGTAGAGCCTACTATAGCTCCTTGATGAATTAGTAGGTCTCATGAGACAAACTAGTGCCTTGTCATAAGGCCTTGACAAAATCTTATTTGTAGTCTTGGCATAAGGCCTTGACTATGCGGTTATGATTGTCCAACATTGTGCATTCAATCATTATGAAAGTGGTTATTGATATTGTATGTGATTATTCGACTAGTATAATATCCATGTGAATAAGTAAATGGAGTTATTTTATTTTATTTTTGAAATATTATGCTGAATTTTAAGTTTAAAAGGCTTTTGTTTTAGTTATACAATGCCTTAAATGTTTATGCTTATTTATGAAAGTTTCCACTATATTGTTATCCTTACTGAGCATCTGATCTCACCCCTTTCTATGCTTAATTATTTCAAGGATGTGAAGATGTATTTTATGACTGACCAACACGGATAGTCTGAGGGGATATGAGTGTGGACTATGGAGACCATGTTGTTGTATTTTTTCACTTTATCATGTAATGTAAGACTTATTAATGTATCTAGTGTTTCCAAGGCTACTGAACTAATCGGTCTGTCAAGACTTGTCTTTTGTGATCATTCCAATGTTAAGTAGTAATGCACTAACTCTGGGTAACTGGGGTTGTGGCGTTACACTACATATATTAATGAATCAAACTCAAAACATGGCCTCTCAAGAATGTCCTATTGATGGTGAAAAGGCCAAACACCGGAAAAGAACCCAAAAAACTGAATGAATGTATAGACCGCCTAGATCGGCTTTGTAGTAGAAATCTCATTTAGTGTCAAGTATTGATTCATCTTGGATTGGTGTAAATCTAGAGAACAAATTAATAATGCTAAATTAGGCCATAAGAGCCTAAATCCAAATAGAAAGTAATTGTTCTAAAGAATCAAGAACGTCTAAAATGAAATTAAGTACATACCCATGTGGTTCCAATGAGACAAGCCATGATTGAATTGGAGTACGAACATGTTCTAAATCAGAAAAACCTTTTTGATGGGTTTGGAATTCCAAAAATGGAAAAAATATATTATCCATAAAAATTGGGTCTATTATATCTTTTATAAAAAAAACCTTAAGGGCTAGTACACGACGTGTTGGAAAAGTACACAGTTTGTAATGACATATTTTTTTCTGAACCAAAAAGGTTACAACTTATGAACAGCCAGTACACATTGTGTACAGGAAGAACATGATGTGTAGGCCTTGTAGACACCGTGTAACTAGCCTGAAGCTAGAATTCAGCCTTTTTCTCCCTCCTTTACCCTTCATTCCCAAAAACAATCAAACTAGACAATGAACCAACATAGGGTCTATGAGAGATTGTAATGTAAAAAGCATTTAACCCAAAAACCAATATTTTTACCTCAATAAAACTCTAGGATCATACATTTTTTGAAAATATATTCTATATGTGGAATAAGAAATTCCAAATTATCTAATATTTTATTTTCATTTTTTGGGCATAAAAAATGTTAACGTGATAAAAAAACTTCATTACCATAGTATCGGTGTAATAAAAAGGTCGGTTAATGATAAAAGGGGAAAATATAAAAAACCTATAAATACAACATTAAATATATATTTGATTTTTTTTAAAACCTAAACCATCCTTTAACTCATTAATTATCTTCCAAATTCATTGAAATTTTTGCCACCCGATAACAGTGTTTTAAAATACAATATAATCAACATTAAATCACATAAACTACCCTCCTCAAGTATAAACAACCCCAATACCTCCTTTCTCATCTACACCATATTTCCTGACCCAATCATAAACATTTAACTTCCTATCATCCATACATAATTTTTGGTGGTAATAGTCATCCAAAAACAATAACCATAGTGCCCCTAAAGGGAGATCCAATTGAAGATTGTTTATAGGAAGATAATATTATTTACTACAGAATTTAATTTTATTTCTTATTATAAGTCCACTTAATGTTTTACACTAGTAATAAATTATTAACTCGATATCCTGTATACATTGAGATGTTATTATGTTAATTAGATCACCATAATCAATATCCTCTTCTATTAAACTAGTACTTTGACTGTACATTTTCACAGATCTATAAATTGATTCTTATTTTCAAAAAGAGAAAAACATTTTGAAAACATCATAATATATAATAACATTGAATATATTTGAATAAAAAATAAGTGGTACATAATAGTATAATACATGTTGCAAAAATGGAGGTACATCATAAATATTTTATTAGAAAACAAGTAGTATAATTTTAATGGAATTATAAATTACTTGAAGAATTTTGGTTAGAGAATTAAATTATATAAATTAATAAATCATTCAAGTATGTAATTAAAATTATAATTGTAATAATAATGAATATTAGAGTTGATTCCATAAGACCATTTAATAAAATAGTAAACGAAATACCTATAGAATAATTAATTCCACTATAAAATGAAATATTTTATTGTAATCACATAATATATATTAACAAAAGAACATATTGAAAACATAATATAAGAGAAATAATGACGAATTTTTTTATACAATTTAAGACACATTAAATAAAATTAACAGAAACCAATAAATCAAATAAAATAAAAATACGGAATTCCAAATTAAAATTAAAATCACAAAAACTATATTTCAAATAATATTAACAAAATCATTTGTAATTTACTAAAATAACACATGATGATTACCAAAAAATAGGGAAATCATTTTATGAATCAACATGAACTAGATAACATTAGTAATTATGAATGATAATGATGAAAATTTGGTAAATATTATAGCCTAATTTTTTTGTTTGTATTTTTTATATGTTTATAATTTCATAATAGAGTAACATGATGTTCTAGAATCTGACATGATAAATAAGTCCTGATGTAATAAATATTTATCTTCAAAATATTACCAACGGTTCTCCTACAAGGACAAAATGTTTTAAAATTATAATAAATATAAATATATAATTAAATAAATGTATTCAATAATTGTTTATTTATAGAAAAGAGATAATTTGAAATAAAAAATTGAATTTTTTTTATCTGATAACTTTCAATGATATTATTAAATTCATAAAATATATTAACTCATGTAGAAATATTGATAGTTTTTTTTTTATTTTTTTTAATATGGAAAATCGAAAACTAATTTAAACTTCTTATACCACTTATAATTTTTTTTACTTTTAATACATAATTATATGTTTTACAGTATATATTGAAAATAAAATTATGACAATAATTTTGATAAATGTATCTCTATAAGGCAATCCTTGAAATAACTTACTGAAAATTGATTATAACACATTTTAGTCTAGTAAATTGTTACTCTAATTATAGAAATATTCTTCTACAAATATTAATTTGTGATAAAAATATTAATATAAAACATATATTGACATTTCTTATAAAAAAACTACCCATAATATTTTTCAAATAAAAACCACTTCATACCACTTATTGAAAACTACTTATACAACATGATTAAGGAGGAACGACCCCCTATTCTATTTTTGAGTCATTAGTACTGTTAAGAATGATAAGTAAAAGTGGCATTGAGTATCCATGGTGTAGGTATTCCATGCTTCATGAAAATAAGAAGTTGTATGTAGTTAAAAAATATTCAATGTGAAATAACCTTGATAAATTATCCTATGTGATAAAATATTTTCAATTCATTATAGAGTGGGATATAAAGGAATGTGTAGATTATCTAAGAATTTGAAATTCTGGAATATTATTCTAGGAAGAAGAATGTTGTCCAAAACCAAAAAATTATTTTAGTTAATTGAAAAAATTATATATCTTCAACATAAAATACAGATTAATTGTTATATATTCCAAAAATAATTAGAATGTAAATGGGATTTTATTTAAATTAATTGAGGAGAAATTCTTGTAATATTTGACTAAATTTGGATACATTTGGATGATAGATGTGAACATAGGATGATGGAAACCAAAATTATAAGATTGAATTAGTTTATGCATGCTAAAGTGCTAAACTGTGACAGAAAATACAATTATATGTATATGTTTTTAGGAATAATTAAAGATAATTCATATGGGTTAATGGTTTTCATGATGTATCTTGGTTTATAAATTCTGAAAAAATTGATTCATATATATTAACATACATATGACATAATACTTCTATATTTGATGAACATTATAAATATTGAAATAAAAACATGGTAAACTAGAATGTGCAGAGTGGACATGTTATATATATGCCAAACTAATAAATTGTGGGAAAACATTGTTGAAAATTTAGTATTGGGTAAGAAATAATATATTATACTGTTCATACCAAATATAAAAATTAAAACAATGAATTTAATGATAAAAAATGAAATAATAATTCAAGAATACATTGTTGTTGCATCACAAAATTTATGGTTTCTTTCATTATTTTTTTTAATTTTTTTTTTCATAGAGTAATTCGGTCCATTATTATGGCATGTTGTAGCCACATAGTCCCGAGAAATTACAATATAACATTTCAACTCATCCTCACCATCCAAATCATGCGTCATGATTTCCTACATATAGAATTGACATAAAACATTAAATTACATATAATATTGATAATTGATGTAAGGGAATCATAATAATAATATAAAATTAAAAATTGTAATTATACTGCAAATTTGGTACATTGAAAATAGGGAAATGACAAGACAATAAATTATTTTAAATTCTAATGATTTAGTGAAAATAATAGTTATTCATGATTATAAATATATAACCGAGTATATCACATATGCATGGTTTATGTAACAAACCCAACATAAGTGGTGCGAGATATTCATAAAGATCAACTACTCTTATTCTCCTATGTTTTATTGATAAAAGAAATTTTTTTATGAGGTGGGTTTTATTATTAAAAAAAATCCTATTTTAAAATTGAAAAGAATAGTATATGGTTTTATTCAATTCTACTTATAACTAGTGACGAGCCTCTTATTTGAATGTCCTATATAGTAAGGATAAAATTAAGAATTATTTTTGGAATACTTTTTATAAATGAGATTAAGGAAGTTGAAATCAATAGTACATGACCATCTTTAATGATGTGATCAAAATTCTTAATTTAATTTTCATTATTAGTGATAAAAAGAAGATTTCGTGTGTTTTTTTCTGAATAATGGTGATATTTTTAAATGTAGTACATTGTTACATTGAGAGATAAGAAAATTCAATCTTATTTGAAAATATTTACCTCTTAAGGAAAACCAAAATCATTATTTCCTTTATATGAAAATGAATACTAAAGTTTATTTTTATAAATAAAAAATGTATTGATATAATTTATTAAAATTCATATTTTTAACTATATAATAAAATCATCCAACTTTGAAACAGTTTAAGTTGTAAATTTCAATACAATGTTGTCAATGAAAGAAGTCTAAAATGAGTCTTTTTGTCCAGTCACCATTAGTTGGACTCTAAATCTATTGGATTTAGAAAAAAATTATAAAGTTATTTATCTCATATGATAAGCACAAATAGTAAAAAAAATAAATATTTAATGATAATTAATAATGAAGTAAATGAACTGAAAATGATTTATTTATACTATTTTGAATAAATTTATAATTCTGGTATAAAATATTTCCATCAGAAGTGTCAATATTCATTATCCAAGAGATGCGTGATTTATAATTCCAACTTTGAGATCTTTTATTTCTTTGTATTGTAGCTACAATTATAAATATTTTTGGATATGAATATTTGAGAATATTCTATTAATTTGAATATAAAATAAAATAAATTAACATTAAAAATACTGTATTGTGAAATTCAAAAAGTTTAGGATATTTTACTTACTATTTTACATTTTTTGACATAATAAAATATTTTTTGTTCCTCCTATAGAAAATATTTATACAAAACCAATAAAATGCATTAGTGGTGGACTAAAATCATTAATGGAATAAAAAATGAACACTTGATAATTTAAAAAATATAATCATTACCAGTTTGAAATTGTGAATAACACTTTTATAATGTATATAACTTGATTCATAAATAACTGAGGAGTAATTTCATGTAAAATCAAACCAACATTTAAATATATCGACTATTTTAATATCATTATGGTAAATTAATTTAATTTTGTTAATTCATATTGTTAAAAAATCGAACATAAAGGAAATTCAAAAAAAATTCATAAATTGTAGTTTTGTAGAAATTTAGAAAATTAATAACAAATATAACAAGAAAATAGAAACAATATAGATTGAAATCATAAAATTCAATGTAGTTTCCACGATAAGTAGAAATATTATAATATTAATTGATTCATTTTTGTTTTCCATTTAATGTGAAATATCATTCCAAAATACACACTATAAACTAAAGTTGTCTTGTATCCCTCTGTAAGAAAATAATGAAACAAAATGTTCACTATAGTTTATGATAAATGTGAAGTAAAAATGTTAAAATGGGAAACACATATAACTTAAAATCAATTTCTTCCTTTATTTTCTGAATTCATCATATATTTTATTGGATGGGAAAATTCATATTTCTAATAATTTCACAAACCTATATGAACAACCTAAAATTTACTTAATGAACATTACTAAAATATGGAATATAATGTTAATTCTAATAAAAGAAATTGTGTTATATGAAATTTTAAGAGTAAATGTATTGATTTGATATTTTATATAAGATTTATTTTTTACATTCAGGAAATTTCTGTTGAAAATATAGAAGAAGACCAAAACAATTATGATTATATTTACGCATTAGATGTTGATACCAAACAATTTTTTGTATAACGTCATCAGGAGAAGTAAAATCAAAACATAAGAGTATAATTTTATTATCACATGTATAAACCTAGGTGGTGATGTGAGAATAATTATGAACACTTTTCTAGTTTCCCCAACATTTCACTGATTTATAGAGATTTAAACTATTTGTATAACATAGAAAAAACATCAGGAAATAGTAGACCGAACCGTGAAATTAGCTAAATGATACAAATTATACAATGTATCATTGTTCCCTAAATCATATATTTTAAAATTATGAGTAGATTTTGAAAAAAAGATTATTTAATGTCATATGTGTAGAATAATTTTATACAATATCTGAACATAATAACACAAAAATTAAAAGTTAAAATATAGTTTATCAATTTTTGGTCAAACTCGAATGTTCATCGCAATGAATGCAGTGAAGAACAAATAAAATATTTGGAATTTTTGGATAATCAATTGAACCACATTTTGGATAAGAGAAATTTTATCTTTAGTGTTTCATCACCTTCAAGAATAATTTCATTCCATGGTTTTATAGATCATGACAATTTTTTATATTCTTCAAAATTTAAATATGTGTAAAAATAAAAAATAGTATGGAATGAAGAAAACAATGATATCCTAAAAATTTTCAATATAAAAACATTTAAAAATTTCTATATTTTAATTTAATAGACACCTAAAAAAGTTATAAAAAATTTCCATGTAGATAATAATATGTGTGGAATCAGAGACATTATTTTCATTATCATGTACTGATATTTTAAAATTATTTATTAATGTTACCCTTGGTAATCAACATATTTTTTCCCATGATAACCCAAAATTTATATGATATAACCCTAAAAATTAATGTGATTTGAATTTACTTTTTTTATATTAATATCATATGAATAAATCAAAGTATATTTATCTTAATTGTAGTTTCCAAGGCCATGTATTTTTATGTGTATCATATAAAATCATGGAATAAATTAATTAATCCTATAATGACATCCACATAAAATTTCTACTCTAATGTCATGGTCACCCAAGTGTATTAAGATTATCTGGGTACCATTACATAACCTCACTGATTGATATAGCTTTATGAGAAACATAATGGGTACACAAATATATAATGCAATTTCATTCTAATGAAACGTGAATACATTGATACCATTAATAATTTTAAGTGTGTATATATTCTCTGACTATCTATATCAAATCATGAGTTTCATAAAGAATCAAAACCACAGTAATCTATAGTTTTAGAAGTATTCAAAGATAACATGATGTCATTTATTTTTTGAATAATATCACTGGTCAGTTATAATATTCAACAGTTCATCAAATAACTCACATATCCATAATGGTAATTGAATTTAGTGTATATATACTACAAAAAATGAAATTATTAGATTGTCACCTGATGTGAGGGTATTTTTCATGCAATTTGGATGACTTATTCACCATCATTAGGCACACCAATTCAACCATCTTCAATATCCAAAGCCGACTTAGAAAAATATTTTACTTCATGTGAATAATTTGTGTATATAGTTGAATGAAATATCATGTTATCTTCCACTATTAATACTAGACTATATTTTTGTACATATAATTGTTTTATACTTACAAACCCAATGTCACATCTATTACCATGTGTAATTATTGGAAATATTTTAATATGATCAACCCCAATAAAACTGTTTGTCCAAAAAATGGTAAATTTTAAGGATTTTCATTTTTATGACCATTTATATCTAGAATAGTGATCAAGAGATTCTAAATAGTGATTATGAATCATTAGATCCCCATCCAAAATATTCAATTTTGATAATTTAAGATGTTCTGTAATATCGCTAGTTTTTTGAATATTATAAAATAACAGATCATTTCTAGATATTCAATTATGAAATTTAGAGTGACTCCTCTTACCCTCCAGGAATGAATAATATAGTTCTTCCACTTTAGAAAATATAAGTAAAGCATAACCTTTTAATATAATAATACATGTTAGAACTCTGAAAATGAAATTCATACATAGACCACTTTATGCAAGTATGAAAACACAACAATAGTAGCACAAGATAATGATGACATATTGACTATTATTGTTTTTATGGGATATCCTTGTTTTTAATGTTGTGTAAAAATTATGAAGTCTTACTATGATTTTATTAAGTTTTTTTCACTAAATGATTTCATTGTGAATCTATTAATGAATATATAACTTTCAAATATAGATATCAATGAATAAATCAACTATAACTATGAATAATGTTTTTTATGTCATGAGTATAATATATTTTTATTTTATAATAAGTGAGTGTCAAATATAATAAACCAAAAAATGATATTAAAAAATATTATAATAATTGAGTTCTACACTCATCAGCATACTTAATTATGATCAAGTGATAGGTATTCAGTTAAAAAAACCATAAAGGTATACCATAATGATAATACTCTAATACTGTAGGTGGAAATCATGTTTATAATTTTATGTATGAAGTATTATAAATAAGACATGTAAAATTAATATTGTATGAATAGTTTATGCAACTGAATGGTATTTTAGATATAATAAATAGGAATACCTATTTTCCCTCACAACTTATAACCCTATAAGAAAACATGAATATATATTTAAGAAATGATTAAAAAATTTAATGATATTAAATGATTGGTTAGTGCTGGGATAAAAATGTTTTTATGAATCTTATCATATCATAGTTTCTAGTAATTATTAAAATGCATTTAAATAGTTATTTTTTTAATAAGTGATATTTTAGCTAATTTTTAAAATGGCATAGGTAAATTTTAGACAATATTTTTATAATATTTTTATATATAAAATTTAAAAAATAATCCTTAGTGTAAATAAAAAATGAAAAATAATGTATGTTATTTTATAGATATGTACACGATGAATGAATGATAATTAAATATTTATCTCACACTTCCTAATATATAATGTTAAAAATATATAAATATAAAGTACGAACAATTATACAAATAAGTTATAAAAATTCATAAAATATAAAATTTAGTGAGATGTGATACCCTTAATTTAAACACCTTGTGGTTTTGAATATAGAGTATCATTATTTAAGATGATCTAGGTTTCGTGCCATATAATATAACTGCATTACTATTATTTGAGAATAACAAGATAGCGAATATTCTCCACAAAGAGTATCAAATTTTCAAAACTAACCCCAATTTTTTGGGTTCAACAAACTCTCTAACAATTGTTAATAATTCCAAAACCTAATTTACCTCACAAAATTTTTTATATGTAATGTTGTTCAATGTTTTAATATCATGATATGTTACTTCATTACTAATTTTTAATATTTATATTCACAATTAATATTTCTCTCTAGTTTTTAGAGGAACATAATATAATTTACCAATATAGATTCCATTTTTCCTAATGACCCATTTTATCATGATATATGAGGTAAAATATTTTTGAAATTATATATATGTTTATGTTTTTACTTCTTAGTGCATTATAATATGATCAAAAAAATATCTAAACATTTTTTATAAATGTTTCTTCTGATAACGATATCTTCCATATAATCAACATCAATGTACATAAAAGAGTTTTGTCTTAGTAATGATAAATTAAATATTTATACTAGAGGATATCTATACAGGGTATCATAAGTAATGATACTCTATAATGATTCAAATGATAATAAGTACGGATTGTTATAATAATTTTAAATATCATCTATATTATTTAAAGAAATGTTACTATTACTGGTTTCAAAATATTATTATGTAACATGATAAAGACCATTGCAGATATATTTAAAAATTTATTTGTTAGAATAATATTTATTGAAAATATCCATAATTTTGGGATCATTAAAATTTAACAGCAAAATAGGAATGTTTTGGACCACAACCCTATTATTTAAATCAACACCATTCTCAAGGGATGTAATTCCACTCTAAATTATTTGATAAAATAGATGAGAACAATCATTTTTATTTTAGTATGAACAAATGTTTATGGATAAAACATAGAAGCTTTTCAATTTTTAAAACATGGGGAATGATGATTATATTCACCACATGGTCCATGAATCATAAAATTTATGATATATTCATGAAGTATTGTGAATATTCCTTTTTTTAAATTTCATCTAAAATAATTATATATATACCTGTTGAAGTAATGAATTGGTTTTAACATCAGTTAAATAAGAAGACGTTCACATGAGGAATCCCTCATTTTTGAAACTCCATACAATGAACAACTACATGTAATATAGTATAAATATTGAAAAGACATAGAACATGATACAATAATAATGGATATTATAAATGTTATGAATAATATATTAAATGATATTTACATGGCCAAGAAATTCCAATAAAATATCCTTCTCATTAATCATTCACGAGATGGTAATCCATCAGTACGAATATTATTGATAGTATTTGAGGACAATCTGTGAGTAGAATATTTTTATTTGTAAGAAATCTATAGATTACAGACCCCATTGGATAACATGTAAATGTAAAAAAAACACTATATATCCTTTCCAATTTTAAAAAGGCATCATGTAATGGTAATTTTGATTCATAGACTATGCACGCAATGAAAATCTTAACGTTAAAATGATTCACTTTCTATAGAAATACCCATTAAAATCACATCTACGGTATGAATCTTTCAAGACATTAGAAATTTATACTCTCAAATTATTTTGATTTAAGGGTTTGAATGATAGGCATTAAAAAATATTCTTTGAATAAAAATATTGAATAAACTATATCTATATCCATATCTGATATATTAGAGTCAATTAATCATTAAAAACAAATTGTATGTGATATGATAATGACCCTCCCAATGTTAATTTTTATTGTTTTATCATTGGACTAAAGTTTTTAAAATGATGATATTTTTTTTCCACATATCCATCCCTACAAAATGTAAAAACTAATGGATATTGTAGTGGATGGTACAATGGGTGATGCTCATGTGTGTATAGTAAATTAGTTATTTTGCATTGAATGATTATATCCATTTCTTGATTAATATCTTCAACGTCACTGACAATAAGAATTTTAATTTCTGAAGTATTTTTAAGAACATATTTTGATGTATCCATTCCATATTTTCTAAGTATGTTCACCATTAAATATGAAATTTCATGTGACTGAAAAAAATCCCTTGAACCTCTAAAATGATGAGCTAAATCTATTTTCTAATGGTGAGTTTTTTTATTTTATAAAAAATATTATAATTAATAGTTTTAATGATTTTTATTCATCAAATCGTAATAGAGTAAATCTGTAATTTTAATCTTATTTTATTATCCACGAATATTTTATTAAAATTTAAAATTACCTAAAGGCCTTTATTCTATTGTGAGGAACATTTTTAGTGACTTATATGTAAATCTATTTAATATTTTATGGTTTTCTATTAGGAGAATATAAAATAATATTTTTTTTTAGTTTTTTTTTCCTTTAATGTAAATCTATTTGGACACCCACCATTGTTGATCGATCTATCGATATTCCAACCCATTGATGTGAGAAAAAACATAGCATTCAAAATGTTCCTGCAGTCTTGGAATATTCTTTCATGGGTAGATTTATAATTGAAAACTGATTTTCAAAATTGTTTTCTACCTACTTGAAATATTTTCAAAGAAATATTTCACAATGAGATGATAATCCAAAATGTGTTTTATGTTTATTTCTGTATCTTTTATAGATTTTTTCAAACTAGAATTTGGAACCACAATATTGGAAGTCTTTTAAAGGATCTTCAATATGTAAATATACTAAAATGAAAACAAAATATAATATAAGATCATATTGAATAGTTAATAATTACATTTTAAACACTTTTACAATTTTATTAAAGTAATGAGAAATTTTAAGCTATTAAATAAACCCATGTGTTTCATAGTTTTTAGTAGTAATGAATATTCTATAGAAACCAATGTTACTATAATTGTCAGTACTGTGTATTTTGAAATATTAATCAACACGGTAAACCGATAATTTTTTTAAAAAAAATTTATATGGACATAACTTTATTAATTACATTTGTAATTATGACACCATTTATTATTATATTTCATCCCGGTGTTATACGATTCATTGGTGATTGAAAATGTGGAAATTTCTTAGATCAAACAAACACACTAGATATTATTTCTCATAACAAAAATTGTATTATTATTAATTATTATTTACAATACCCACACACATAAAAACAAACACACACACACACATATATATTGTGTGAAATTTCATACATAATTTGTTTCATATATGGAAATGAAAATTTAGTTTATTTTCCAATGATTTTTTACTAAAGCAATTTTAGTTAAATTATAATATAAATGAAATAATATTGAAATGATAGAAATGTTACATTTTGCTGGAATGAGTTGTACTCACTATGATGATGTGGGAAATGTTTAATCAACAAGAATATTATCACCATT
Source organism: Viscum album (assembly GCA_963277665.1). Taxonomy (NCBI): domain Eukaryota; kingdom Viridiplantae; phylum Streptophyta; class Magnoliopsida; order Santalales; family Viscaceae; genus Viscum; species Viscum album. The sequence goes on from OY728130.1 coordinate 1,093,044,925, forward strand.
CCTTAAATGATCCCCAGTTAATGATTTAACATTCAATGAGTACATACAAGGCCTCTATTTGGAGCATAATATTCAACTTTATATAAGAAAATGATAATTACGAATAGGAAGGAAATGTTATGACATGGTATTTGTAATTATCTTATTTATTTATAATCAAATATAAATGGTTTAAAAAATTACATTATAGAGGCACTATTTAAGGTCCTGACTCGGCTCACCCCTATACATGTGGCTGAACTGATCACTACATGACCTCAAGCACATCTCCCCAAGTTGTTGCAGAATGTACAAGACCCACAAATATAACCTTGGTCAGTATATTCCTTGGTTTGGAAAGATATTATAGGATGTTTTTTGAAAAAATTCATGATTATATGGAATAATGACTATATTGACTTGAAAAGGTGTTATGTTCATCTAGATAGAAGAATGTGATTTTATTTGGAATTGAAAAAAATATTGATGAATGTTACTACTTTTTTTTATGCCTTCCAGAAATGGTGAATTATTCATCTACAATGATACTTTATTGAAATGTATTGGTTGTGTCCAAATGAATAACGATCATGTAATTGCTTCTTCTTCATGTTAGTTGAAACCTCATGAGTTATATTATCCATCATATTATTTGGGATTTTTTGATGATATTTTTTCATTAATAATTTAGAGGCAACATTTTTATATAGTAAAATATGAAATATATACTGACAATAATAGTTCTATATAGATATTTACTCAGAAGAATTTAACATGGGTCAGTGAAGACAGTTATATCTAATGAAAGATTATAATTGCATGATTCAATACCATCTTGAAAATTAAAATAATGTTGATGGTGTACTGATTCAGAAAATTAATGCTACATTAACAATGTTACATTTGGTGCATGGCCCCTTGGTTAATGATTGGATAAATTTTGGTTTGGATGTTTTTTGAGTATGAATTTCTTCTGTTTAGATCCAGGTATCAGCACAATAATCTATATCTATAGATACCCAAAGAATTATGTATATAGACATTACATTACCTTTTCAAAATACTTAATACATAACAAAAACATACACCTAAAGACTGTATAAGTTTAGTGTCTTTGGAAACTTGGAACAAAATCTTCTAATCAAGGTGGAAGATCTTCCAAATCTCCCATAAAGATCTTCCCCATTTTTATACCTAAAACCATTCTTTATATCTTGGGGAAAATAAAACATAAAAAGGGTGACCTCAAATGATATGTAAGGGTAAATATGGAGAACATAAAGAAACCCATAAACATTTGACCATAAAAACATGAACATAAAACACAAATTCAAAAGTAATGATATAAATCATGGTAGTACATAAGGCATAGATCATAAAGAAATTATAATCATGATAAAATAACATGGGAATAAAAAATTTAATTGTGTCAAAGCATTAATCACATGATATGATTTCCATAGTAGCCACGACATTGATATGAAGACCATCGTAGAGGACAAAGTCCACTACTGAACCAAGTTTACTTCCCATTCTGGCCCAGTAATACAGAACTAGATTTACATTCCATTATATCCATGTCTATCTCAAGAGATATAGATGATTACCCAATTCATTAGAGGGAGATATAGGTCCCACCTATCTCATAATGAAATCATTCTTTCATTTTCCACAAAATAAACATAAATAATTCATTATAACCCAACGAATAAAATGGTTTTCAAAAAAATCATCCCAGTATAACATAATCCATATAAAACAATGGATATAATTTCATCATAAACAAAACCAAAACTTGTAAATAATAGAGACAATATACTTGAAACATAAACATATTAAATAATGACATCATATATGGGAAATATTTTTGATAAAACACTTGAAATTAATTCTTGAAGAAAATAACCTTTCTTATTTCAATTTATTTTCTTTTCTCAAAATGATGTGCAATTTCAAAATAAACTAATTTTGTTGAAAATAATAATGAAATCTTGTAGAGGAAGCTTGTCACAACCCGTCCTCGGGGCCCGTGTTGTGACAACCCTAAGCTCCCCTTCCATAGGCCAGGGGCTGTCGACTAGAACCAAAGGCATAATTCCCAATAACTGGGAAGACATTGCCTTTATAAAAGTAAACAAACACCACAGAGTACAAGCAGAAGTAAACACTATGTACAAAGAGAAGTGTTGAAATGAAAAAGGGCCAGAATACAAACCCAAAAGAATGTACAACTACAACTGAACAAAGTACAACAGAAAAAGACAATAGCTGGAGGGACGGAAGCGGCTCCTGGGTCGTCCTCCTCGGATCCTACCTGAAGGGTAGGTACAAATGCCGCAGCTCCTGGATCATCCACCACAGATCCTACCTGAAGGGTAGGTATAGATAGCGCAGCTCCTGGATCAACCACCACGGATCCTACCTGAAGGGTAGGTACAGATAGCGCACCTCTTGGATCGACCGCCACGGATCCTACCTGAAGGGTAGGTACAGATAGCCTCCTCAACGCTCTCTCCCGTCACCTTTTTCTGGATACTGACTCATCGCATAGTCTACCTCCGGGTACTGTCTCGTCGTGTAGTCCACCTCCGGGTACCGTCTGGTCCTCGAAAACTCGGCCTCTGTCAGCACTACCCATCGTCTGCAACCAACACAATGAGGTGCGGGCATAGCCCGTGCAGGGGTGAGTATAATGATACTCAGTAGGGACCCCGAGACCCTCAAGGTATCACTAAAACCAACAAGGATAACCACATAGAATATCTCAATAGATAACCTCTTCTTAGATATATGCCCATACATATACCTAAGTTATCAAGTAACCCGTCTCAATCCTGAGAAAACACAAGGATCATGAAATCAACGGATAACCACTACCCAGGTATATGCCCATACATATACCTAAGATATCAAGTGACCCATCTCAATCATGAGGTCAACAAAAAGGTCAAAAAGTCTCAGCTCAAACCAGGATTTTCATTATCAAAACCGTAACTGCTGAAGAGCTCCGTCTCTGGAGTGTACAGTGGTCCTATCACGACTCCGAGGTACTGCTCACTAACCTGAGACTGCTGAAGTACTCCTCTTGTCGAGTACAGCGGGTCATCCACACAGACACAGTAGTGCTTCCCGCCGAGGTATGTCACCGAAACATAGTAGTGCACACCCCCTAGTAGCCTGCTGAGGTACTCTCCGGACGAGTAACGTGGGTCTGCACTGTCACACAGGTAGTGCTCCGTCCGCCATGGTTCTGCACCTCAGAAAGTAGTGCTCCATCCACTGGGCTAGTCGACTCACTCCAAGTCGAGTCGGTCAAGTAGTCGTCAGGTCTCAGCCAGCTACACGGTCTCCGTACTCCGCACGCTCGTCTCTGGGAGGGTCCGGTCCATGAGCTACAGCTCAATACTCCAAGTATCTCAAAGTCTCACGAAGAAGTATCTCAAAGGACCACCTCGTCATAGGGGTCTCAACGCAATAGACGACACGTCAATCGGACGCCCGGTCTGTGAGTTACTAGCCTTTTCGTCCCAGGGGCCCGGTTGGTTTTGTGAGCGAACCAAATCCGGCCGTATCTCAACTGTACCCCGAACACTCATAGGGTATACTCATAGGGACCGTTTCTCAATGTGATCAAGAACACCGCTGACTGTTCGTCAAACTGACGTTCGGTCAGGAAGATATCAGCTTTTCCGTTCTAGGGGCCCGGTTGGATTTCAGGTACAATCCAACCCAGCCGTATCTCAATTGCATCCAATACTCGGGCGAATTATGCCAAAAGTTTCATCTCAACAAGAGGAAAACAATGAGACAGACGGCGCGTCAATCGGACGCCCGGTCTGTGAGTTATTGGCTTTCTCGTTCCAGGGGCCCGGTTGGTTTCGTGAGCGAACCAAGCCGACCACACTCCGACGGCATCCAAACCTCGAGCAGAGTAAGCCAAAAGATCTGTCTCACTTAGAGGAATCCAACAAAGTTGATGGCACGTCAATCGGATGTTCGGTATTCATGTTATGAGTGTTTACGCTCCGAGGGCCTGATTGGTTTCGTGTACGAACCAACCCGACCGAACCCAAAGTAATCTGAAACCTTGAGTGCAATATACCGAAACAACCATCTCGATCCAAGGATCGCGTTTCTGCTAACGGAGAGTCGTTTGGAGGCTCGTATCTCAAGTTACGGGCATTTGACTGAAAGTGGTCCGAAAACGGGGGTCTGGGCCCGGGGCGACCCGGCCCGGCCCGGCTCAGTCCGGCCTGACCGGCCGGCCGCGGCTCGACCAGCGTGGCCGAGCCGAATCGCGGAGCGGCGGGGTGCGCGGCTCCCCCACCCTTCGCCGCCGATTGAGGCCGGTGGCGAACCGTCGGCCGCCTCCTTTCCGGCGGCGCGCCGCCACCGCCGCCTTCCGCGGACCACCGGATGCATTCCAGTGGTCCTTTCCTCCTGCCGTCTTCGCCTATGTTCTCCACGGGACCCCACCTTCAATGCGAAGGGATTCAAATGCCCAAACGGCATGCCTCGTCATCGCCCGTCAAACCACACATCAAAAACGAAACGTGCCGTCTTCGTGGTTCTCCGGCGCGACGCGTTGGCGTCGCGCCCCTTCACCGTGGACCGACTCTGTCCGCGGATGTCTTCGTGTTTCTCCGCCGTGACGCGACGGCGTCGCGTCTTTGTTTGTTTTTCATGACGCGGCGCGACGGCACCACACATTACTTGTTGCACGTTTCCACGCGGTGCGATGGCACCGCACTATTCCCATTTCAATCCAAAAAAGAATCCAACATGAAATAAGGAGGAGGGTCGTCCGTGTTTGTGCGGTCCGGCCCCCCTCGCGTTATTCGATAACAAAAGGTCGTATTTCATGAAGTTCGTCAAGGAAATAAACATGAGCAATTTATGTAATAACCCTCAACATAAAACCACATGATTGAACGATCCGCGGATCAACCCGGTAGTGGTTGGTCCGCACTTGTCATTCTTTTCTCAAAAGATAAGAGAATTCCAAAAATAAATTCCCCTACCTCGTGTCGTCCTTCGTTTGTTGACAAAGTCGCGGGATGGTAGTGTCTCTGTAGAACAGTATCAATTCCGTCGTCGTCGGAGTGAGCGTCGTCGTCGATGGCGACGTTCCCCGCGGTGATGCCTCTCCCTTGACGCGGTGAAAGAAGAAGAGAAGGCATGTCGTTGGTGCCTTCGCGTTCTCCGTCAGAGGGTTGGTGTTCATCACATTCTTCGTCGAAGTCTCGACGTTCTTCAACGATGGTGATGGAGTTCTTCAAAACTAATAGTGTCCTCTCTCAAAATCCTCACTTAACCATGAAACCTAATAAAATAAGGTCTCCCGTTATTTTATTAACACATACCAAGCTTTTCAAATTCAAAAAATCAAATAACTTAATTAATATATGATGTTGAAGTCATTAATTAAAAAGTGTTGGCATGCACTTAAGAGGGGGAGTGGAATGAGAAGAGTTAAAGAAAGGGAGATTAAATGGGGGTTAAAGGAGAGTTATAGAAATGAGAAATGTTGGGGCTCGTGTGGGCCCCACCATTCATGTATCCACTCATGGGAAGTTGGTTGGTCATGGGTTCCACCAACAACTTCCCATGAGAAATAATAACTCCAAAAGACATAAAATAAAATTGTTCACACAATTTTATTTATTTTAAACTAAAACCCCAAAAACAAAATCTCAACCCGCTTAAAACGCAACTGTGTTAAAGGTCCCCTTAAGCAAATAATGTCGTTGCGAGTTCATCAGTGCCATCAGATTTCAATTCCGAGCACCGTTCAAGAGATAGAAATTCATGCTCGCTCGTTCACTGAACGAACCCGAGCCAAACTTCGGAAGTTGATTCCGGGCACTCCGGGCCTCAGAATCAAGTGCCGTCAGTAACCGCATTCTTGTAAAATTCCAAACAAAATTATGAAAAAAACTTTCCTTGAAATTTCCGGGTCTTTACATTACTCCCACCTCAGGGCTTTACGTCATGTAAAGATTCAACAAAAACTAGGGTCCCAAAAGCGGTACATAGCACGCATCTGAGCCTTCTGCTCCAATGTGCTTACCTGGAGGTTCCCATACTGCCAGAGAAAGTGCACCCGAGGAATCGATCGGCCTCATAGGATCTGCTCCTGTCGATCCTTGATCCCCACTAGAACCTCCATGAATAAAACCTCATCGCCATCGTCCACCTCCTCATGGTCGATGATATGCGAAGGGTCGAGCAAGTTTCTCCTCAGTTGAGATATTTGGAAGTCGTTGTGCACCTGGTGCAACTGCGGTGAATGGGTCAAGCGGTAAACCACCCCGCCTACCCAGCCGAGGACCTAAGAAGGACCGCTGAACCTCATAGATAACTTGCCACCTTGGCCACAACTCCGTAAACTTCGTCGAGGTGAGACCCGTATAAGGAAGTGATCGTCATCCTCGAGCTCTAGAGGTCTCCATTTTATGTTAGAACTGGAACTCGAAACGACTTCCGCTATGAGGGTAAGGTTGACCAACTCAAGAGTGATCGGTCGCACCCTCCTGTGAAAGAGTTTATCCCGTGCTGCCTGGGGTTTCCTTTTTTCAGACCTATGAAAACCCATCCCAACGTTTACCTAAAACCGTCAATTTGAGTATGAACAGTTATTTCCCATTCCATACTAAAACTAACATCATAAGTCCTCGATGCTGCCACTAAGAGATTCCAACCGAAACTCTTGCCTCGAGGTTCTGACCACACCATCGGCATAAATGTGATTATCGAGTCTCCTCCCAAGGTATCTTCAGTAGTGAGGGTCAAGTGTACGGCTTACCGGAAACTCTAGGTCTGGGACAAGATTTGTAAAAGTGAGGAATGATTCATATCGATGTCTGTTACTACAGGAGCTAGTAGTGGACACAGACTGTCCCTTGAATCATTTTTATAGCCATTGGGTCACACTCCATGACCGCATGCAGCCGCACTCTTCCTCCTCTCTCCAGCTCCCTGAGCCTAGCGGGGATAACTAAGGTGGGTGGTTGTAGCAAGTTAAGATGTACACCGCCTCATGCTGCCCTCCTAGCTCTGCCTCCATGTCTGCTGCTTCTCAGACTCATCACTCCTTTAAGCTTCCACTTCTTTAACATTTAACACGCTCGAGTCTCTAAGACTGGAGCCGGTTTCCTATTTCTTACTGCACTGTGCAGTCTTCATCCCCTCCTGGATGATCTATACCTTCTTTGTATAAGATCTGAAAGAGCTGCTAAAATTTCTCCTTTGCCGAAAAGAGAAACTCGGTCTCATCCCCTGGATGAACCACGACCATTGCCTAATACAGTCAATCCTGACATGAATGACGCATTCATGCCATGGATGACGTCGTAAGGCCTCGATGTAACTACTGAGAGATCCAACTGTCACTCTCGCCTCCAAGGTTCGAGTCACACTGTCGGCATCAGTGTGAGGTCACTGGGTCTCCTCCAGTAGAAATCTCAAAAGTGAGGGTCAAGTCAACAGTTTAACTGGGACCAATCAGTATCAACCCAAACAAAAGGACAAGAAAGAAAACAAAGATAAGTTTCTTTTTATTATTGCAGCCCATAGTTCAAAGACACGAATACAATAGCAACATGGAACTAGAAGTTCAAGGGACGTATCCACTAGTTCCGCTCCTGTCCACCTGCTCCCGGAGCTCTACTGCCATGTCCACTGCTCGGCTGTTGCTCAAGCACTCGTCGCTGCTTCTACCTCGGTGGCTCCTCCAACGCCTGCGGATCAACTGTACGAGGAGTCGGACAGTCACGTGCCAGGTGACCCTTCCCGCCGCATGAGTAACACTGTTTGTTTTTGGCAAGCCTAGCTCTGACCCCACCCCAGGTACCCCGCACCACCGGTCCTAAAACCCGAGATCGTCCAACTGTAGGTCTGGTCCTCCTAGACCTCTACATCATCTGTCTACTACCCACCGATGACTCGGCTACTGATCGAAAAACACGCGACAAAGGCAGAAGCTTCTGTACATGCTTGGGGTGTAGAGCTACTATCACAAACTCCACCCTGACGAAGGTCTTGAAGTCTTCCCATGCGAAGGTCATCCCGTCGCAAAACTAAAACTAGTGGCTCCACCACCTGCCTGCTGCTGCCTGAAGAAGGCTGGCAGCAAAGATCACCATGAAGTCTGTCGGCGTCCCCACTAGCCTGAAGACTCTCACCACAGCCTCCAGCCAAACCTCAGCCGCCGGCGAGTCCGTCTCTCCCCAGAACCTGGGTGGCCTCTGGCGTTGGAACTCGTGCAGCGCACTCAAGTGGCGTGCATCGCCTACTGCTGGGGTTGGTGGCATCAGTGGAAAAATGTATGGTAGTACCTCTAGTGCCTCAACTGCAAGAGGGACCTGTACTGAAGCCTCGTTGCTCGACAGGCTGTCAGTACGCACATCCCTCTGAGCTCTAGCTGGTCGTCTGAGAAAAGGCATCCTGAAAGAAACAACGTGACACGGTCAAACGATTATACCTGGTGAGCTGACCTGGTTTGAGCTGATATTTAAATAAAACTTCTGGAAACACACACACAATCAGTATTTTCGTGCACAAAGTCAGAAATCAGTTGTTAGGGTCCTAGTGTATGGATACGTCGGCCGCCTGCACCAACACTGGACTCCCTCAACTGAAAACCACACTCGGTACTCTTAACACTATTGCTTCATAGAAAGAAAATATCAGAGTTATAAGTTCTACAGTAGAACTGGCTCCTCTGATACCAATTTGTCACGAACCGTCCTCGGGGCCCGTTCCGTGACTACCCCAAGCCCTTCTTCCATAGGCCAAGGGATGACGACTAGAACCAAAGGCGTAATTCCCGATAAATGGGAAGGCATTGCCTTTATAAAAGTAAACAAACACCACAGAGTACAAGTGGAAGTAAACACTAAGTACAAAGAGAAGTGCTGAAAGGAAAAAGGGCCAGAATACAAACCCAAAATAAAGTACAACTACAACTGAATAAAGTACAACAGAAAAAGACAACAGCTGGAGGGACGGAAGCGGCTCCTGGGTTGTCCTCCTCGGATCCTACCTGAAGGGTAGGTACAGAGGGCGCAGCTCCGGGATTGTCCACCACGGATCCTACCTGAACGGGTAGGTACAAATAGCGCAGCTCCTGGATCGACCGCCACAGATTCTACTTGAAGGGTAGGTACAGATAGCACAGCTCCTGGATCGAGCGCCACAGATCCTACCTGAAGGGTAGGTACAGATAGCCTCCTCAAAGCTCTCACTCGTCAACCTCCTCTGGATACTGACTCGTCACATAGTCTACCTCAGTGTACTGTCTCGTCGTGTAGTCCACCTCCGGGTACCGTCCAGTCCTCGAACACTCATCCTCTGTCAGCACTACCCGTCGTCTGCAACCAACACAACGAGGTGCGGGCATAGCCCGTGCAGGGGTGGGTATAATGATACTTAGTAGGGACCCCGAGACCCTCATGGTCTCACTAAAACCAACAATGATAACCACATAGAAGATCTCAACAGATAACCGCTACATAGGTATATGCCCATACATATACCTAAGTTATCAAGTAACCCATCTCAATCATGAGGAAACACAAGGATCATGAAATCAATGGATAACCACTACCCAGGTATATGCCCATACATATACCTAAGTTATCAAGTGACCCATCTCAATCATGAGGTCAACACAAAGGTCAAAAAGTCTCAGCTCAAACAAGGATTTTAATTATCGAAACCGTAACTACTGAAGAGCTCCGTCTCTAGAGTGTACAGTGGTCCTGTCACGACTCCGAGGTAATGCTCACTAACCTAAGACTGCTGAAGTACTCCTCTTGTCGAGTACCGAGGGTCAGCCACCCAGACACAGTAGTGCTTCCCGATGAGGTATGTCACCCAAACACAGTAGTGCACACCCCCTAGTAGCCTGCTGAGGTACTCTCTGGACGAGTACCGTGGGTCTGCATTGTCACACAAGTAGTGCTCCGTCCGCCATGGGTCTGCACCTCAGAAAGTAGTGCTCCGTCCACTGGGCTAGTCGACTCACTCCAAGTCGAGTCGGTCAAGCATTCTTCAGGTCTCAGCCAGCTACATGGTCTCCATACTCTGCACGCTCATCTCTGGAAGGGTCCGCTCCATGAGCTACAGGTCGATACTCCAAGTATCTCAATGTCCCACGAAGAATTATCTCAAAGTACCGCCTCGTCGTAGAGGTATCAACGCAACAGACAGCGTGTCAATCGGATGCCCGGTCTGTGAGTTACTAGCCTTTTCGTCCCAAGATCCCGGTTGGTTTCGTGAGCGAAACAAATCCGGCCGTATCTCAACTGTACCCCGAACTCTCATAGGGTATACTCATAGGGACCGTTTCTCAACGTGATCAACAACGCCGCTGGCTGTTCGTCAAACGGGCGTTCGGTCAGGAAGATATCAGCTTTTCCGTTCCAGGGGCCCTGTTGGATTTTGGGTACAATCCAACCCGGCCGTATCTCAACTGCATCCAAAACTCGGGCAAAGAATGCCAAAAGTTCCATCTTAACAAGAGTAAAACAACGAGACAGACGACACGTCAATCAGATGCCCGGTCTGTGAGTTATTGGCTTTCTCGTTCTAGGGGCCCGGTTGGTTTCGTGAGCGAACCAACCCGACCGCACTCCGACGGCATCCAAACCTCGAGCAGATTAATCCAAAAGATCCGTCTCACTTAGAGGAATCCAACAATGTTGATGGCAAGTCAATCGGACGTCCGGTACTCAAGTAACGAGCGTTTCCGCTTCGAGGGCCCGGTTGGTTTCGTGTACGAACCAACCCGGCTGAACACAAAGTAATCCGAAACCTTGATTGCGATATACCGAAACGACCGTGTCGATCCAAGGATCGCGTTGCCGCTAACAGCGAGTCTTTTGGAGGCCCGTAGCTCAAGTTACGGTCATTTGTCCGAAACTGGTCCGAAAACAGGGGTCTGGGCCCGGGGCGACCCGGCCCGACCCCCCCCCCCCCCCCCCTGGGTCGGCCGAACCGGGTCGGCTCGACCCAAGTTTGACCGGCTGGGCCCGGCCTGACCGGCCGGCCGCGGCTCGACCAGCGTGGCCGAGCCGAATCGCGGAGCGGCAGGGTGCGCGGCTCCCCCGCCCTTCGCCGCTGATTGAGGCCGGCGGTGAACCGTCGGGCGCCTCCTTTCTGGCGGCGTGCCGCCGCCGCCTTCCGCGGACCGCCGGACGTGCTCCGGTGGTCCGTTCCTCATGCTGTATTCACCTATGGTCCCCCCAGGACCCCACCTTCACTGTGAAGGGATTCAAACGCCCAAACGGCCTGCTTCGTCGTCACCCATCATACCGCACGTAAAAAACGAAACGCGCCATCTTCGTGGTTCTCCGGCGCGACGCGTTGGCGCCGCGCCCCTTCGCCATGGCCCGACTCCATCCATGGATGTCTTCGGGTTTCTCTTTCGTGACGTGACGACGTCGCATCTTTGTTTGTTTTTCAAGACGCGGCGCGACGACGCCGGGCATTACTTGTCGCACGATTCCGCACGGTGCGATGGCACCGCACCATTCCCATTTCAATCCACAAAAGAATCCAACATGAAATAAGGAGGACGGTCGGCCGTGTTTGTGCGGTCCGGCCCCCCTCGTGTTATTCGATAACAAAAGGTCATATTTCACGAAGTTCGTCAAGCCAATAAACACGAGAAATTTAAATAATAACCCTCAACATTAAACCGCATGATCGAACGATCCGTGGATCAGCCCAGTAGTGGTTGGTCCGCGCTTGTCGTTCTTTTCTCAAAAGATAAGAGAATTCCAAAAATATATTCCCGTACCTCGTGTCGTCCTTCATTTTTTGACATAGTCGCGGGATGGTAGTGTCGCTGTAGAATGGTATCAATTCCGTCGTCGTCGGAGTGAGCGCCGTCGTCGATGGTGACATTCCCCGCAGTGATGCCTCCTCCCTTGATGCGGAGAAAGAAGAAGAGAAGGCAGGTCATTTGTGCCTTCGCGTTCTCCATCAGAGGGTCGGTGTTCATCACATTCTTCGTCGAAGTCTCGACGTTCTTCAACGATGGTGATGGAGTTCTTCAAAACTAAGAGCTTCCTCTCTCAAAACCATCACTTAACCAAGCAGCCTAATAAAATAAGGTCTCCCATTATTTTATTAACACATGCAAAGCTTTTCAAATTCCAAAATTCAAATAACTTAATTAATTTAAGAAGTTGAACTCATTAATTAAAAATTGTTGGCATTCACTTAAGAGGGGGAGTGGAATGAGAAGAGTTAAAGAAAGGGAGATTAAATGGGGGGTTAAAGGAGAGTTATAGGAATGTGAAAGGATGGGGCTCGTGTGGGCCCCACCTTTCAAGTATCCACTCATGGGAAGTTGGTTGGTCATGGGCTCCACCAACAACTTCCCATGGGAGAGAATAACTCCCAAAGACATAAAATAAAATTGTTCACACAATTTTATTTATTTTCAACTAAAACCCTAAAAACAAAATCTCAACCCGCTTAAAACACAACTGTGGTAAAGGTCCCCTTAAGAAAATAACGGCATTGCGAGTTCATCGGTGCCATCAGATTTTAATTCCGAGCACCAGTTCAAAAGATAGAAATTCCCGCTCCCTCGTTCACTGAACGTACCCGAGCCAAACTTCGGAAGTTGATTCTGGGCACTATGGGCCTCGGAATCAAGTGCCGTCAGAAACCGCGTTCTTGTAAAATTCCAAAGAAAATTAAGAAAAAAATTTCTATGAAATTTCCAGGTATTTAAAAAGCTTTATTTAAATATGGTGGTATGAAATCGTAAAAATACGTTCATACCATATAAGTTAAAAAAATGTTCTCCTCGTTCTTTTTCCAGAAAAGTCAAAAAGTACCTCATATGGTAAACAAAAGAAAGATCCATTCCATATAGTGGGGTACAAGTCCAAAAAGGGTAAAAATGAATTTTAACATTCATGAAATTTTAGTAAACATTTTATGAAAATTATTTTAGAAGAAATGGATGATAAATACAACCCCAGTAAATACATACAAATAAACAATCTCGGATACAAACGAGATTGGCTAAGTTACCCCTTTCCTTAGGTACAATTTATTATGTACATTTATGAAACTACTATATAACGGGGTTATAAAATATTAAAACTTGTAACATAACCATAATAATATTTATGATATCATATATGATTCACTAATGACTTTATATTTCCCATTCGTTTTTCAATTAAATTTTAAAGGAGCATTTTGGGTAAAATCATTCCATTTATCATAAGTGTATTGACCTGTTGTTTTTCATATGATTTCTTAGACCATGATTAATTACTTCCATAATGTAAAAAATTATTTATATATCACCTATACTCAATATATAACAATATTTAATCGAACAATAAATGGATTGAAATACACCGTTCATGTAGATCGTAGGTTGCATATACGCATGAAATTTGTTTTCATTTCCTTATAAAAATAAATGGATGTAACATACATATATATATACATAAATCATGAAGAATTATTATGTCATATATTTCCTTATTATTTATTATATATACTTTATAATCATTCTTGAATCGTTAACAAGGAGAATGAATCTCATCGCGTCGTGGAGACAGTAAGTCGAACATACGCACGAGCGACAATATCAATCTCATGAATGTTGAATTGTATTGAAGTGCATGGTGTATAATATTTCAGAATAATTATCTATTTAAAATAATCATATATATTTATTTCTTCTATTATTATACCCATCCAGGTAGGTTGGTTATGAAAAACAGATTACACCACGTCGTGGAGACGGTAAGTCGTACGTACGCACGCGTGTTGATTTCATTTTTCATAGGATGGATAGAATATGTAATATGGTTGTTTCATATTCATAATAACATAACAGTATACATGTGATACTAGAGTTATTACCTTATAATTAAACAACTCATATAGATGAAGTAGAAGAAGAAATATTTTTAAAATAATTGGTAACAGATATTACCTCTTTTTTCGATGTGCCTCTTCTAAACATCCTCTTTGGGCACTAAGGTTGGTATTTGAAGAAGTCCAGTACCTCTAGTATGTTTCTAGGGATGTTGAGAAGATAAATTGGTAGGGTTTGGACGAGTTTGGAAGCTCAAAATGGATCTAAGAGGAGAGGGAGGAGGTGCCCTTTTATATGAGAGGAGAGGGCCAGTTTTGGAAACATCAAATATATTAATTTATAATAAAAACCAACCCCCCATAAAAACAACCAAAATGACTCAACATAGAAATGACATGATATAGGGTGGTAATATCATAAAAAAAATAAAATTTAGACATGTTTGTAATATATTTTAAACCTTATCATTTTGATTTATCCTCATTTAATCTATTTGATTATATTTGTGGTAATAATATTTTAAATTTTAAATTGTAATAAATACATAATTATGTGTTTTGAATTGTCAATAATTAGATAAATTATGAAATTTTATACATATAATTTTTAATTTGTAATTTTTAAATATTTTTATGATTTTTAAACAATTTAATAATATGTTATTTTTATAAAATACCAATAGTGTCAATTTTGACACTATCAATTGTTTGTATTTAAATAAAATCCACATAGAATATATGTTCGAACCAAAATATTTAATAGATTCAAAACATGTCATATTTATCTATAAAATTTTCAGAGTGAATTTATTAGTTCATATAATATTTATTTTAATATTTATAAAACAATTTTTTTGATCTTTTTCTTATTAAAATAATTACCACAAAAATTTTGTATAATAATTTAATATACTTAGTTTTGCTAAAAATTAAAATTAAAATAACAAGATTAAGAAAAATCTACTATATTTCATAAGAACACTTTTATTATAATATATCTTCTAAAACATCTGACTTTTAAAATGACATCTTTATTAAATTCTGAAGGTGAAAACTATGACATCATTTAAAATAAAATAATATAAATATCATAATCTGTTTTAAAAGGCTCCAAATGGTCCACAAGTCGACTGATGGATAATTATTGTATAGATACAGTCTAAAAATAAGGGTTTGACAATATTTTGGTCTTTTTATGGGTACTATTTTTTTTAATAAAAACTATATTATGGATTTTTCAGTAAATATATAATTTTTGCATCATTAATGTTTAAGATATTAAAGTAATTATATATTTATTAAAAATTAAAAATAAATTACCATGATGAATAAAAGAATTTTATCTTTCAAATGTGTTTTTATAATCAATTTTATATTCTGTAGAACATTATATTAAAAATAATTTAATTAATAAAGTTTGAGTGAGACATATTTCACTTTCCGTTATATAAAATTAATTAATGGTACTAATCTCTTCCAAGTGGGTTACAATATATTGCATTTCTACCCAAGTATGTTTTAGAGAGAAATATAATAAACAAATGATATCAAGTCATGTGTTAGTCTAATTTTATAATATTATTTTTACCTTCAATTACGAGATTTACCTTTAACCATGGAAAATTAAATTTACTATAGTTACTATGCATAATGCCTAAAAATTGAAGATATATATTTATACAAATCGAAACTACTGAATTTAAATATGGAATCCATTTTTACAAATTCAAAACACATAATATGCAGTAATTAATTTAAAAATAATCTTGTTGTTGAAAAAGATGGGTTTTTATATAAAACATTGCAAAAGATTGACATGTTTTTACCTATGAATTCATTGTAAAATTAATGATAATGACATAAAATATATTAAATAGTATAAATATATTTTATTTATACTTTAAAACCATTCAATATTATATTTTAACCATATAAATTATCTTGATGATAAAAGTTTTTTCTAATTAAAATTTTGCGTAGTTTTTACTATTCATCAAAATATGAAAGTTATCAGAAAAATATTAAAAAATTATCCCTGAGTAAATTTTTATATCCATATTGAAATTAATAAGCTTATTTTGTCAATTTTAACTTATAAATGTGTCAAAAAATAGATTTAATTTGGGTGTTCCATCAAAAGGCGTCAAAACAAGATTTTTTTGAAAAATACTTATTTTACCCGAAAAATGTATTTTGTTCTCATAACATGTTCTAAAATATGTGTATAATGAATTATAGTATTATAAAATTCAAAATGTGGTTAATAATATTCATAACAACTATCTCATAACAATATTATAACAATATATCGTTGTTTAGTGAAACTCGGTATTGCGTACAATACACGTTATTGAGGATGGTCACTATTGCAGGCAACACAAGCCAAGAATAGTGTTGCGTGTACTATAAGATAATACAGTGTTGCATATAGTTTATGATAATATTGGTGTAGGGTAAAACGCAATACATCAATGAAATTAAAAATAATATTTCTCATAAAATCTTGGGGTGTTACATTTTACCTACCTTAAAATGAATTTTGCAGTCAAAATTCTTCGAGGTTATAAATAATTTACTACATGAAAGGTTTTTCATAAAAACTCACATCCTAAAAAGGAATACTAAAACTTAATTTTATAAAGGAAGGTTAGAAACATAATGGTAACCCAAAGTAACTTTCCATTACGTTTCCACATAGGAGAATATAGGGGAAAATATAGATATGGAAGAGAAATATAACCATCATGTTCTGATGAATAATGGTAGAGAAAATGTCTATGAAAAAGACAACAATCACAAAACAATAAATTTGTGATGATCTAAGGTACCATATGATTCATCAGATATGAGGGTAGTAGGAAAACATTTTTGGATTTCAAGATCATTTCCCTAATGTTGATTAATTTTTGTGTAAGGTGAAATACATATATGATTTCACTATAATATCATCAATGTTCATTCCATGAAAAATTTCCACGTGATCTCTTATTTAAAGAAATGATGTTGAATTTTTCATTCATGAAGTATTAGTAGATCTTGCAATAGAATGATAAGTAATTCCATCTGTCTTTATCACAAAAAGGTTATCACTAGATATTAAATATACATAAGTCCATCTATAGTGAGGTTAAACGTATATGGTTAAAAAATGGACTTATACTTCATCTATCATACCATTTAATAAAACCAATTTCTAGAAACACGGGACTTTATGTAGGCCAATGGTAGGCGATAAAGGCCGGTCCCACTTCAGTTGTGGGTACGATTTCCCCTGCTTTGTCTGACACGATGTGTTGTCACTCGTCCTATGGGTTGTACATTTTCTAAAACTATACTATTATAACATTCTAGAAATAATATCAAAAAGTTATAGCCTTAAACAATACTAGTTTATGTCCAAATTTATCTACTCCAATCTTTAGGCTTATCCAAAATAGTTCTGTTCAATCTCATAGGATAAAGAAAAATATTACTCGAGAGGTCATCTACCAAGCATGTGAATTCCATCATTTATCCCCCATATATTATAAGATATATCATGTTGGACACATTCCAAACATGTGAATACTTTAATCACGTATTTTCCTGAAAGATGAGTTTCCATAGAACCGTAGTGAATACATGAATACTGTCAAAAGTAAACCTTTTCCACATTCCAAAATCCCAAAATTTCGATATACTCAAACCATGATATGACTTAGTCTGTATATCAATCATGAGCTCATTAATACTATCAAACATATTATTTTTTCATTATCCCTTCATTATGCACATATCATCTGCTTTCTAAAAATATTTCAATCACTTTTCATGGTTACTTGTACCATACAACTGTTGAAAACTAATACATAGATATTCAAATATTCCACGATACTATAAATGAGATTCCAAAACCCTATTTTGGAATCTCATTACATAAACACTTAATCATTCCACCACTTTGTTATCATATTCAACATCACCAATAGAGATCGCATGTGACTTCCCTCTGTACTTTTCTTTAAGAGGTTTTTGACGTCGACCATCATTAACCCTTGGATTAGGGAATTGGTTAGCATAATTCACCATTTACTTGAACTTATAGTGTTCAAGTATTGGTGGTGTGTTCTCTATATCCTTTTCTTATTCACATCATTAGCTACCTTTTTCATGTTACATCGAAACTCAGTTTCCTAATGGCCTTTATTTCCACACTTAAAACATTTTCTAGTTTCTTTAAGAAAACATCCACCATGATTCGTTCCACACTTTGATCATACGGAAACATTTGTCTTCTTTTCACCATAGTTTTGATATTTTTCCTTCAACTCCAACTTTCTTTTCTTGTCAAAACCATGAGATGGATCTATAACACCAACTTCCAGTAGTACCTTGATAGAAGAACGCACAATTTATTCATATCTAATGAAGTCTCTTATACCTAATTCCTTTAGAATACTTGGTTTTAGGCCACTAAAGAATCGATCATATTTACTTTAAGGTTGGATGATAAACTAGATGCATACCTTTCCAGCCTTGTAAAATTTGCCTCGTATATACCAATAAATTCATCATCCTTTTGCTTAAGCTCAAGTAACTCCGTTCTCATATTTCTTCAAAGATTACGAGAGAAGTACTTATTGAAAAACATGTTCTTGATCTCATCCCATTTCATGGATTCAATTTCATCTTGGGGCCTTGAATTCTTAATTAGAGTCCACCAATGTTATACTTCACCTTTTAAACGGTAAACAACCAAAATAACTTTTTCATGTTCTGAAAAGTGATGTATGGATAAAATATTTTCAATTTTACAGATCCATTATTCGGTAATAAGTGGATCAGATGGCCCATTCAAAGAAGGTAGAAGTTGCCTCATGAAGGACTCAATAGAATATGGTTCCTTTCTCTGCACATTTGGAAGTCCAAAATGATTCATAGCTTGTGTAAGTATATATATACGATTTTTTACTCCATCTCCCATAACATTGGTTTTTAGGTGGATTATCATTGCAATGTCCATTACATTGATCAAAATGGTTCCTTTGGGTTCCATCCATCATTTAAAACCCAAAAAAAATAGTGCAAGAGGGTAAAATCATTCTAGGAAAACAACATAATAAAGGGGGTGTACCTTCAATATCTAACATCTAATGTTTAATTCTAAGATCGTTATCGTAATTCTTGTACTATAACATATACTTGTACTTAATCTTAAGGACATACCTTAACATACTTTAGAAATATCTATAGGAATCTCACTCGAGTTTTTGCATCCTAGTTTCCAAAGGCTAACTAAACCTTCCATCTGATACCAACTGTATAGACCAAAGATTTATATATATATATACATTATATTACATTTGTGGAATACATAATACATAAAAAATAGATTCCCATACCATATTAGTTTAGTGTCTTTGGAAATTCAGATCAAAATCTTCTAATCAAGGTGAAAGATGTTCAAAATATCCCATAAAGATCTTCCCCATTTGTTTTCTAACCTAAAAAAATTATTTATATCCTGAGGAAAAGAAAACATAAAAAAGGTTACCTCAAATTCTCAGTGAGTGTAAACATAGAGAAAATAAAACAAACCATAAACATTTGAATGTAAAAACATGAACATAAAACATCAAAATCATGAGTAATGACATAAATCTTGGTAGTGCAAAAGGCATAGATCATAAAATAACATTACTCATTATAAAATATCATGGGGATAAAACATGTAATTGTGGAAAACCATTAATAACATGATATGATATCCATAGTACCAAAGGCATTGCTTCCAAAATCATCATAATGGACAAAGTCCATTACTGAACCAGGTTTACTTGTCATTCCTTCCCTATAATACTGAACCAGATTTACATTCGATTCCAGCCATGTCTATCTCATGAGATATAAATCTTTACCCAATTAATTGGAGGGAGAAGTAGGTCCCACCCATCTCATAATGAAATCATTCTTTCTTGTGCCACAAAATGAACAGAAATCATTCATCATAACCCCAAAAATAAAATGGGTTTAATAAAGATCATCCCATCATAACATAATCCATATAAAACAATGGATATAATTTCATTATAAAAAAATAAAAACATGTATTAATCAAGAAATTATAATCAAAACATAATGATGTTAAATAATGTCATCATAGATGGAAAATAGTTTTGATAAAACACTTGAAATAAATTCTTGATGAAAATATCCTTTATTATTTCAAATCATTTTCTTTTCTCAAAATGACATGAAATATTAAAATAAAATAATTTTGTTGAAAATAATCATGTAATATTTTAGAGGAATCATTACATATATAAGGTGTTATGAAATTGTTATAATCCATTAACGCTGTATATGTTAAAAAAAATGCCCCCTCGTACTTTTTTTAGAATAGTCAAAAAGTACCTCGTATGGTAAACAAATGAAAGATTTATTCCATTCCTTGTGGTAAATGCCATCAATGGATAAAATGACATTAAAAATACATGTAATAATAGTAATAATTTTATGAAAATAGTTTTAGACGACATGGATATTGATGATAAATATAACCCCAGTAAATACTTACGAATAAACAAACTCGGATAGAAACGAGATTGGCAAAGTTACCCCTTACCTTAGGTTTAATTTCCTTCATACATGTCCAGAGATCTTGTATAGTGGGGTAAAAATAGTATAATCTTTTAATATAACTATAATAATATTTATGAAATCATATAAGATTTACCAATGACTTTATATTTCCCGTTCATTTGTCAATTCCATGTTAAACCAGCATTTTGGGTAAAATTGTTTCATTTATCCTATATATTTTGAATTGCAATTTCTTGTATGATTACTTAGATCAAGTTTAATTAATTAAAAAATTTAAAACATGATTTATATATCACATATATTCAATATATAATTATATATAATCAATCGATAAATGGATTGAAATACACCGTTCATGGAGATAGTAGGCTTTATAGACACATGAACATTGTTTTCATTTCTTTATTAAATTAAAGGGAAGTAAATGAAAAATATATAAATATACATAAATATAATATCATTATTATGGCATATATTTCATGATATTTTATTATATATACTTTATAATCATTCTAGAATGGTTAACATGGAGAATGAATCTCATCGCGTCGTGGAGACCGTAAGACGTACGTACGCACGAGGGACAATATCATTACCATGATTGTGTAATTGTATTGAAGTGAACGGTGTATAATATTTCCAAATAAATATCCCATTAAAATAATCATATAACGTTATTTCATCCATTATTATACCCATCCATGTAGGTTGTTTATGAAATATAGATTACACCACGACGTGGAGATGATAAGTTGTATGTACGGACGAGTGGTGATTTAATTTTTCATAGAATGTATACAAAATGGAACATGGTTGTTTCATATTTATAATAAAATATCAGTATACATGTGATACTAGATTTATTAACTAACAATGAAACAACTCATATAGAAAAAGTAGAAGAAAATATATGTTTGAATGAATCGGTAAAGGATATTACATGTTCTTCGACGTGCCTCTTCTAAACATTCTCTTTGGGCACTAAGGATGGAATTTGAAAAAATCCAGGACCTCAAGTATGTTATTAAGGGAGTTGAAAAGAAAAATGGGCCAGGATTGGAAGAGTTTGAAAAGTCAAAATGGAGTGAAGAGGAGAGGTAGGAGGATCCCTTTTATAAGAGAGAAGAGGGTCACTTTTGGAAACATCATAAATAATAATTTATATTAAAAAAAACCCACATTAAAACCTCCAAAATGACTCATCATAGAATACTATATCATATAGGGTGGTAATCCCATCAACCAATAATATTTATACATGTTTGGAATTTATTTTAGACCATATCATTGGGATTTATCCTTATTTAATCCATTTGATTTTATTTTCGGTAATAGTATTATAAATTTTAAATTGTTATAAATACTTAATTATGTGTTGTGAATTGTACATAATTAGATAAATTAGGACATTTTCGACCATATAATTTTCAATTTTTAATTTTTCAATATTTTTTCTTTTTTAAAAAATTTAATAATATGTTATTTTTATAAAATACAAATAGTGTCAATTTTGACACTATGAATTATTTGAATTTAAATTAAATCCACACAGAAGATATGTTCGAGCCAAAGTATTTTATAGATTCCAAAAATGTCATATTTTTCAATAAAATTCGTGGAGCACGTTAATTATTTCTTATAATATTTATTTTAATATTTTTAAAACCATTTATTTGATATTTTTATTAATAAAATAATTTCTGTAACATTATTTTATAATTATTTAATATACATATTTTTTGCATAAATATTAAAAATAAAATACTATTATTAGGATAAATTTATTATATTTCATAAGAATACTTTTAGTCGAATTTATCTTCTAAAACAACCAACTTTTAAAATGTTATCTTTATTAAATTTTGAAGGTGACAACTTTGAAATAATTTAAAATAAAATAATATATATGTCATGAACAGTTTAATAAGGCTCCAAATGGTCCACCAGTCAAACCTTGGATGATTATTGTTTATATATACTCGAATAGTATGGTTTTTTCATGTTTTTGGTCTTTTTTATGGGTATTATTATTTAAATAAATACTATATTATTTATTTTACACTAAATAAATAATTTCTACATCATTAATGTATAAGAAATTAATGTAATTATATATTTCTTAAAAATTACAAATAAATTACAATGATTAATAAAAAATTTTATCTTTAAAATGAGAATTTATAATCTAATTTATATTCCATATAACATTATATTAAAAATAATTTAATTAATAAAGATTGAGTGAGACATATTTCACTTTCCTTTAAATAAAAGAAATAAAAGGTCTTAATCTTATCTCAGTGGGTTCCAATAGATTCCATTTCGACGCAAGTTTATTTTAGAGAGAAATATAATCAACAAATGATATCAATACAAGTGTTAGTGTAATATTATAATATTTGTTTTACCCTTAATTACCTTATTTACCTTTAACTGTGGTAAATAAAATTTACTGTAGTTACTATTCATAATGCCTAAAAATAAAAGTTATCTTTTAAAAAAAATTGAACCTCTTGATTCCAAATATGGAATACATTTTACAGATTCAAAACATGTAAGATGTAGTGATTAATTTAAAATTAATCCCATTGTCGAAAAAATGGGTTTTTATTTAAAACATTTCAAAAGATTGAAGTGTTTTTACCTGTGAATTCGTTGTAAAATTAATGGCAATGACATAAATTATATCATATGATAAAAATGTATTCCATTTATAATTTAAAACCATTCAATATTATATTTTAACCATATAAATTATCTTGATGATAAAAGTTGTTTTTATTTAAAATTTAGCGTATTTTACTATTAATCAAAATATGAAAGTTAATGGAAAAATATTTAAAAATTAACCCAAGTAAAATTTTATATTGTAATCACATTTAATAAGTATATTTTGTCAAATTGAACTTATATACTTGTCAAAAACTATATTTAATGTGGTTGTGCAATCAAAAGGCGGCAAAACTGCATTTTGTTTTAAATACTTATTTTAACCGAAAAAATTATTTTGTTCCCATACCATGTTCTAGAATATGTGTAAGATAAATTATAATGTTATAAAATTAAAAATGTGGTTATTAATATTAATAATGACTAGTTCATAAAAATATTATAGCAATATATCATTGTTTAGTGAAACTCAGTTTTGCATACAACACACGCTATTGAGGATTGTCACTCTTGCATGCAACACAAGCCATGAAAAGTGTTGTGTATACTAAAAGATAATACGGTGTTATGTATAATGAAAGAAAATCATGGTGTAGCTTAAAACACAAGGCATCCAAAAAATCAAAAATAATATTTCACATAAAATCATTCAGTGTTACAATATCAGACAGAATAAGGCATTCTCATAAATAAGACTATGAGTTTCAAAATATGGTAGAATAGGTTCAAAAGGATATGTTTCTGGAGATTAATAATGGAAAATATTTTATTTTAATGTCTGTAAATTGAATATGACCTCCTTTTGATTCAAATAAGAAGAAATAAATTTTCTTTGAAACTTATAGATCTTCATTTTCAGTTCATTCTATCAGTATAAAGATTTATACAATCCATTCAGATTATTACAGGAGGGATGGAATGAAAAGGGTTATTTCTGAATTTACAGTCAAATGAACTAATTTTCAATAGGTTAAAAATAGAAGAAGTTACCGAAGGGGTTTCTTCATAATTATCTAGTTCTTCAATGGAAATGGGAAAACAAATCGGTGGACATCATGATATGACAACCAAATAATTCTCGAATTAAAAATATAATTTGAGTTATTGTTGACCAATTGACTAAATCATCACATTAATTCCGATTTTATATACTATGTTCTCAGATACTAATTCTCATTTGTAGCTCAAATATATTGTTAGGTAACATGGAGTTCTCCAATCCATTTTATCTGACCTAGATCCCATGTTCCCATATAAATTTTGGAAATGATTTCATATGTCTTTGGGAAATTAATTAAATTACCACATTTTGTTTCATCGCTAATTTGATAGATATACTAAGAACATAATTCATACCTTGGAGGATATTATTTTGGTTAGATTCATGTAATATCAGTTAAGTTGAGATCAACATCAATCTTTACATGAGTTTTTGTATAATAATAGTTTTCATTCAAGTATATATATGGAACCTTCTAAGGTATTATATGGGAAAAAATGTCTAGCTCGATCATTTTTGTATGAATTTGTTGAAATGAAGTTTATTGGACCAGAATGAGTAGATGAAGTGGTTGATAAAGTGACTATGATCCTGCCACAGATGAAGACAACTCTAAGCTGATAGAAAATTTATAAATAAAACAAGACGAATGACCATTCATTTGAGGTAGGTAATCATGTTTTCTTTAAAATATCTATATAGAAAAGTGTTATTTTTTTATGGAAGGAATGTTAATTCAATGACTCATTGGAACTTTTGAAATCCTAGAGAATTTTGGACAATTTTTCTAACATGTTTATTTTCCATAGAGTTTATTTTTGGTTCATACTATTTTTTATGTTTTGATATTGAGAGTTTATTTTTTAGATCCATCTTATGTGTTGATCCCAAGATTATTTTAGCTAGGAGAGAACCTTTATTATGAAGAAAAACCTATTTATATTCTAAATCATAGAGGGGAATTATTTTCCAAATTGGTAATTCATCGGGATAAGGTTTTATGGATAAACTATATGGTTGAAAAGTAACATTGGAATCCGAATATGCTATGAGGTAAATTTATCTTTAATTTTTAAATAAGTGATTCAATATTATGAGTATGTAATTTCCTAGATGTGGGGAGAATGAGACAACCTAGGTACATTTAAAATAAATTTCATTTTTTTAATAATATATAGTTCAATCAATTATAATTGTATACTGAAATAATTTGTATTTTAAGTAATCAAATTCGATGGAATAGTAACATGAACTAAGGAATAGTAATATGAACCTTATGAATATTAAATTATTCAATAAAATAGAAAACACACATAAAAATGTATAGATAACATTCATTTATATTATATGTAAAAATATGATATATTTATATCTTGGAATGAGTAAATATTTTTTTTGAAAATGATAGAATAAGTATTGGTATTTTTGTAGAACATAAATATTTATTAAGAATATTATAATTAATTTAATGATTTAAATGAAAATATATTTACATTTATTATATTGATTAATTAATATTTTTTTGTTTTATGATTATAAGATAATTTTATGAGACCTTAATTAATTTTATAAAGTGCTGTAAAATCAATTATAGTTTTAAAAATGGTATTTTTTGAATTAATTATGATTTATTTGATATATAATTTTCTCATATTTAGAAAAATATTTTCAATAAATGGAGTTTTTTTTCAATTAAAAAATTATAGAAATGGTTAGGTTTAATTTTTTATATTTTTCTAAAAACATTTTTTTTTGGTGTACTGTGATATACGATAAATACAAGAATTATTGAGTCATGGATGAGGTTCTGCTGAGGTTAGCCCACTTGGATTGAAATCAAATGAACTAAATTATTTTTCTCTACATATGAAAAAACTATATTAATTTTCCTTTTCAAAATTGTTATTTAATTATTAAAATAATAGTAAAACCCCCTCGCCTCCACAATAAAAACCACCCATCACCACTCTTATGCTCATGCCTCTCAGCTTTGGGACATGCCCAATTTCTTCCCATGATTCATCCAAAGCCACTTCCACATGATTGAGATATGCGGGTCTCACCAAAATATCATAACCATGGGTTGTATGGTGGTCCTCAATGATGAGAATTCAAGTAGTTAAAATCTTCTTTAATTTTATTTTATTTTCAATTCAATTATTTTTCTTTTCTTATACTATCTATACGAACCCTTTTCCAAGAGGCATTAAAACTACTGTATCATATATATAATTTATTTTTTTATGCTTTTTGAAAAATTAATCATTAAAAAATTGTTTTGTCTCTTTTATTCTAAAAATTAAAACATTGTCTATGATGTGTCAATTTTTTGACATCGTGGATGATGTGTTTTCAATTTCCATTACTTCTTTCATGGATCGTCAAAAAACAATTTAAAGAGTTGAAGCATGTTTTAATTTATATTATATAACCTATTTTACGTTTTTTATTTACAATATATTCATACATTTTTGTTTCCTAATGAAATTACTCAATGATGATCAAAGAAATAACAAAATGATTTAAACAAATATCATTAATGTTTTATCTAAGGAATCATTGTAGTATCTATAAAAATGATATATTTTATAATTTAAAAATCTAAAAAATGTAAATATAATTTCATTCCACTTCCAATGCTTCACTTCCTTAAAACAATAACTTACAAAAAGAACTGATCCTGGAATCAATGTAAAGAACACATCCGAAACAATAGAAATAACACAATATTATTAATAAATGTTTTGAATGATGTTATAAAAATATAGTATAAATATTGGTATCATTATTTAATATATTAATAACACTCTTTGAAATATTATTCTAGAGGTGTGGAAAAATTTAATGTAATATAGAACCGAGGTAAGGGGATTCTTATTTCGATTTTGATTCTTATGTTTTACATTATACTTTATTGATTTTTTATGCTATGATTATTTGTAAAATTCCATTTGATTATATTATGTTGAATTATTTGTATTTACAATGAATGTATATATTCCTTTCATTTTATTAATTATTTCTTCAGTGATTTGATATTTGTAAGGGATATTCCTTTTAAAGTCCAGTTAAATGATCCTTTAACCAAATTCAAAATAATTTTTCTTACTTAAATGTCATGAGAATTTTATTCTAATTTCATAAGTTTTTTTATTATTATAGTTTATACTTTATATGTTTTATATTATTATTTTTAAATATTAATTCATTATTTTGTGCCTGACATTTATATTTTAATACTGATTTTTTTATAGAGAAGGGAATTTGGAAATATTAAATTGCTTTTCTAAATAGTTTAAATGATTGACCATGTGTTTTGTTTCATGACATGTTCCATTTATATATTTAATATTTCTTTTAGTCAATTTTAGCACAATATATGATGGTTTCAGCCCCATTATAGCTCATGATAAGTCATGCTTATCTAATTATACCTCAATATATGAATAGTGACCCCCATTATGGCACTCTATTACATTGAGTACTATAGAGGTGGGTGTGGACTGGAAGGGTAATCTATTTTAAATGGTGAATGTAATATTTATATGTTAACTATATCCTAAGGAATATTCATGATGTTTCTATTCATGATTATTATTTTTATGAAATGGGTTTTTATAGTTTCTATGTTATCAATTGACTAATTTGTTCCTTATTTATATACCATACTGATAATTTTTCTCATACCACATTTTTAAATGTTTTTTATAGATTATAATGATTTTTAAGATAGATAATTAAGTCTAGTTAAACATTAAAAATATTTTTCAATGAGAACAATTTTTTTGAAAGTTAAATATTTTGGAAGAAATGGATACATATTTAGTAGTATCTACTCCTTTTTAATATTTGTTATTATGTATGTATTGTGTCTTAATTATATTAATCTATAATCATAAAAATATCCTCAATGTAGAAGAAATTAAATTTTTTACTAAAATTCAAGATTATTAAATGTTTTTAAGCTGGGTCATTATAAAGAGATCCAAAAAATTTGGACTTGAATTTTGTATTTCTTACTGACTATAAGGACCAAAACTTAAAACATTAAATAATATTGAGTTTTAGTTGAAAATATTGTTTCTTTCACACTGAGGTTCTTCTCAGGTTTAGTTATTTATAAAATTATGAAATAATACATTCATTGAATCCCATATTTACACCGATTGGATACTTCTAAAATAGAATTAATTTCATCCAACATATTAAAAAATAAAAAATAAAAAATGTTATCTTTAACAAAATATCTATAAAATTTATCAATAATTCCTTATTTCTCTTACACATCTTTATAACCTATGAAAACATTTTAAAACATGGAATGAGCACAAAAATATCTATAACGGATATAAATATAGAAATTGCTAATCAAGTGACAACCTAAAAACCATTAAAACCAATTCCATAAAAACTCATTAGAATGAATAGAAACATAATGATGTTTCCTTGGGACATATTTATCATATAACCCCAATATTCTCCCTTACAAGTGGAATAATCTATCGGTTGACTTATATCTCCAATGTACCCAATGCATTGGAGAGCTATAATAGGGCCCACTTGTCATATCTTGGGGTACACTAAGCTGAACCTACATATAATGAGCTATAATAGTGATCAACACATCATATATTGAGAAATAATTGGATAAAACCAACATATAAATTGTATATGGAACAGCTCTTGAAATTAAACGCCCAATCACTCATTTAAATGCTTGATGAAAACACTTTCATATTTCAAAATAAGATTTTATCAAAAAGAAATAACTTTCATAGTATAAAAAACATGAAAATAATAATAAAATAATATTCCTAAAGAAATTATACATACATGTAAAGGAAAAATTATATTAATAAAACATCATTAAATTAGATGAAAATCCACATGACATTAAAAAAATAACAATAATTTTGGATTTCATAGAAAATACATTTAAAATGATTTCAAAAGGAAAGTACCATACAAATATCATATCATTGATGCGAGAATTAATAAAATGAATGGAATATATATATATATTCATTTTAAATCCAAATAATACAAAATAACATAATCAAAAATCCATTTTACATATAATCATAGCATGATCAAATCAATGAAGTAGATGGTTAACCTAAAGAAAAAAAAATTTGGTAGGTAATCCCTTTACATGGGTTTGTCTAAAATTAAACCTATCCAATCCTATTATGTAATGGTTAAATGATTTTTTTAATATATTAAACAACCATATTAAAATTTATAATAAATTATATTATATTTTTATAAATATTTAAAAGCATTTATTAATAATATTTTGTTATTTCTATTGTTTCATGTGTGCTATTTATATAGTTTCCATGGTCAGTTCATTATGGAATTTTTATTGAAAGGAAGAGAAACTCCAAAAGTTTAATGAAATATTATTTACATGTTCCTATAACATTTAATTAAACCATATATAATTTTATTTTGGATCTAAGTTTGATTCATTAGATAAAACATTAATGAAAGTTGTTTAAATCATTTTTTGTGGTTCTTTGATCATCATGAACTAATGTCATTGTATAATCCCATATTATTAGTATATTTTAATTACTCAACAATAAAGAGGTATTACAATACACTTTAAAACTAGTTTAAACCATTATAATATTTTTTTAGACCATCTATGAATGAAGTAGTGGAAAATTAAAACACATCATCTTTGATGTCCATAAATCCACACATCACAGATGATGTTTTATTATTAGAATAAAAGGGAGAAGAGAATAAGTATTATGATTAATTCAGACATAAAAATTTAAAAATTATAGAATATAAATGATTCTAGAGTATTCATGCCTCTGGGTTAAGGGTAGATGAAGAGATGATAATAATAGAAAAAATATTTGAAAATAAAATAAAATAAAATGAATGTGGATTTTTTCCTCTCGAATTATCTTCATTGAGAACATCTTTAAGTTTCTTGGTTTGGCATTTTGGTGAGCCCAGAAGATCTTAGAAGTAGGGAATAGGTTTGGAACAATCATGGTGGGAAATTGGAAAATTGTCAGTGGTTTAGAGGTGTGAGGAGAATAGAGGGTGAGGGGTCATATATATAGAAGATGAGAGAGAGGATCTTCTATTATTTTAGTTGTTATTTTTTTATTTTTCTCAAAACAAGAATTAGTGTTGGTTATTTTGAAGAAAAATATGAAATTAATTCATGTGAGTTCAAACCTAGGGTTAATACCCACACAAAAAATCATCTATGAATCAATAAATCATGTATTTATGGTATTTCATAAATTATCGTATGTCACAGTTCACAAAAAATACACGTATTTTAGAAAAATTTAAAAAATTCACCCTACCCATTTTTTGATTTTTAGAATTAAAAATTGAACTATAATTTGTTATGATTAATTTAAAAAATACATAAACTTTAAATTTTGATAAAAATCATAATTTATTCCAAAAATACCAATATTAAATCTATAACTGATTTTAAAACACATTGAAAAAATAATTAAGGTCTCATAAAATTAGGTTATAAAAATATGACAATAATATATTAATTCATGAATCTATTATATGATAATATATTTTACATTGAATTAATGTATGAATTATTATATTTTAAATAAATAATTTTTTTTCATGAAAACCAACACTGAATCTCTCATTTTCAAAATATTTATTTACTCATTATAAGATATAAATTTATCATATTTTCACATATAGGTTATATAAATTATATTTAAAATTTAATATGAATGGTTACTATTCAATTACACGATTTACTAATAATAAGAGTCATATTACTATTCTTAATGTCATTTTTCTTTTCCATCAAAAAATATTCCTTAAAATACCACTTATTTCATTATACATTTGTAATGTATTTAACTATATAATTTCAAAAGAGAAAACTTTATATTATATGTACATGGTTTCTTACATTATCCCCACATTCGGGAAATTATATACTTGATATTTTTTGATACTAATAAAACATGTGAGGATACCTCTCCCTCATAGTATTTTTATATTCCCATGTTTCTTATTTAACAATGGGGTTTCTCCATAAAACATTATCCAGGTGAATTACCTTATTTCGAAATTCTTTCTCTCTACGATCAAGAATCTGACCATGTTTCTCTTCATAGGAAGCTTCTCTTCCTGGTGAACTAGTACTAGGATTAAAACAAGAAATTTATCTGGAACATACATTCTCAAAATTAAATCTTGAAAAAAATTATGTACTTCAGATAAACTCATAGGAAAATCTACTCAGTATGAAAATCATACAACTTTCTCCATGGTTTAAAAAAGGTCTGATGAATCATGGACTTATCTTTCCTTTCTTACAAAAATTCTTAACAGTTTACTAAAAATGAATTTTAATAAAAATTTGATTACCTACCCTGAATGAAAGGTCGTACCTCTTATTATCCACATAACATTTCAGTTTGTTCTAAGATTTCCTCTTGTGATACTGAATCAAATCTAACTTCCCAGCCACGTCCTCTATTAATGTTGGTCCCATCAACTTCCTTTCCCTGAATTCATCCCAAAATTCAAGAGTTCGATACAATTTCCAATATAACTCCTCAAAATGTGTCATATCTGTACTAGAATAAAAACTATTATTATAATAAAAATAAATTAAAGAATGATATTGATCCTAACATCCCTAATAATTCATCGAATTGGCTGAAAGAATATACTCCATTATTTTAATTGGTCACTCAGTCTATCCATAAGATTGGGGATAGAAAATTATGTGGTAATTTAATTCAGTTACCGACAACTTTAGAAGGCCTTTCCAAAAGATACAAGTGAAACTGGGTTCATGACTAGATACGATTGATAGGTTAGAACCATGTAACCTTATAATCTCTTTGAGTAATAGTCATGAAAAATTATCTAAAGACATATTATATTGAATAGTAATGGAATTTTTAGATTTATTTTTTCTGTCAAAAATAATCCAAAGAGCATTGTTACCTCGAGAGGCCTTTGGTACTCCCACTATGAAGTCAAGGAATATATTATCCATTTCAACTCTAGCACCGGAAAAGGATGAATCATCCCATTCAGTAACCAGACATCTAATTAAACCAATTGACAAGTTAAACATTTAATGGATAAATTCCCAATATTTCTTTTCATTACATCTCACCAGTAATACTCTCAATGGTCTCTGTACATCATTCTACATCCATGATGAACTGAAAACGAATAACTATAAGCTTCTCATTA
Source organism: Viscum album (assembly GCA_963277665.1). Lineage (NCBI taxonomy): Eukaryota > Viridiplantae > Streptophyta > Magnoliopsida > Santalales > Viscaceae > Viscum > Viscum album. Next base: position 1,093,077,239 of record OY728130.1, read on the forward strand.
CAATTATTTCTTATACTCCGAATCAAAAGTAACTTATATTCTCTTCTAAAACCTCAACACACAATCTTTTTCAATGCTAAACCAAGGTAACATGCCTATTTTAACCAACTCTACCATTTTCTGCAACTCACTGTCATCCTTCTGAGAAAGCTTTATTCGGTCTAACATGGATGATGACACTGAATCCTAAAATAAATTAATTTAATTTCCTACACCAATAAATTCAAAAACAAATTTTATCAAACTGTCAATCGAGGGATAATTTTGTAAATGTAACATGGTTAATGTTCAATTTATATTCTGACTCAAAGAATCATCCACTAGGATTGATTTTCCAATATGTTATTTAATGATGTAATAATAATACATTATTAGTTTTTTCGATATTTTCAATGTAATGATTGATTAATTCTGAGAAAATATGTTCCTCAAAGTTTTTTCTTCAATATATATTTTACATTATACTCCATAAGAATTATTCCTCTAAAATTTAAATGCCAAAAAAAGTGCAGCTACTTTTAAATCATGCGTTGGGTAATAAAAATCACGAGGTTTCAACTGATGTGAAGCATAAGATATCACTTAATCATTTTTTATTAGGAAAAATCAATTTCTATTCAACGAAGCATCACTATATATGAAAAATTCATCATTTCTATAAGGTAAGAATATAACTGAAGCATTAAACAATATACTTTTTCAATTCCTGAAAACAATAACCACATTTTATTTTCTAGATGTACTTAACACCTTTTCAAGTTAACATATTAATTAGACTAGATATCCGTGTAATGTTTTCAACAAAAATCCAATAATATCCATCCAAATCAAGGAAACATAAACCTCTATCATATTTATGGGACATTTCCATTCATAAAAAATGTTTTTTAAGGAACATTAGTTATTCCATCTTAATAAATAATGTGACCAAGGAATGAAATTCATTGCAACCAAAATTTACACATTCTGAATTTTTCATACATTTTTTTTCATTTATGGATTGAAAAATAACCATTATATGTCATTAAAGTTCCTCTTTAATTTTTTGAATATACAAAAATCTAATCAATAAACACAACCTCAATATTATACAAGAACTCTCGAAATATTCTATTCATACGTTCAATGAATACAATAATTGAATTAGTTAAAACAAATTGAATAACTACATATTCCTAATGTCTATATCTATTACGAAGCACAATCTTCGTAATGTCTGCTTATTTTAATTTCAACTGATGGTACCTCGAACTCAGGCCAACCGTGAAAAAATATTATGCACCCTGGAGTTGATCTAAGAAATAATTAATATTATCCAAAAGATACTTATTATTATGAGTGATTTTATTCAAACCTATATAATCAAAACAAATTATCCTTGAACAATACATCTATTTAATAAAATAAGAAAGGAGAACCCTAGGGTGACGTTGTAGATCAATGGAAGCCTTTATCTAATAATTAATCTAATTTATTATTCAAATATAAATATTCCATTTTAGCTATTTGATAAGGTGTTTTATAAATATTATTTTCATTACGAACAATGTAAATGTAAAACTCAAACTCTTGATCATGAAAAATACTGGGGAAATCATTATGAAAAATATAAAAATAATCATTTACCTATAGAACGTCATTAATCTAAATAGATCCTTTATTTTCAACATATGTGAAAGATAACATTAATTTTTGTCATTTAATTATGTCTTGGATTTTAGATATGTTATCAATGGTGTGGGTTCATTCATGTACACAAACCAAAACTTATTTTGAAAATATATTCATTATATCTACAATCAATATTATCATGAAAAATAGAAAGCCACTGCATACCCTGAATAACATTAAACTCTACATGTGTCAAAAGATCTTGTTTTGTAGGAAATCACATTCTATAGACAAATATTGTTAAATTAATATAATTTTTTTTTCCTTGTATTTTCCTCTTGATGTTTTTACCTTGAGTTCTGGCTTCTTTTTTTAAAGGGGGATTAATAATTTACAAGAAAATCTCTCATAAGTTAGGGAATGTGTAAACCCAAAATCAAACAACATAATTTCATATTCTGTAAAAACACATAATGTACCTGATACAACTTCTTTTGATGGATTATCATTTGTTGAATTAGTTGAAAATTATTTTTCTAAAACCTTTGGATTCAAATTGTTATAATTTCATGAATAATTTACTAGCAATGGTCAAACATCGGAAGAATTACCCAACTCATTATAGTTAAATAATCTTACCATTGACTTCCCATCATTCTTATGATCATTTTTTTTGTAACTACAACCATTGTGTCACATTGATAGTTGTTCCTATAATTTTCTAGACATTCCCCAAGATTCTTTTTACCACATATTTCAACAGAAGAGAATTTTATTTTCATACCTCTAAATTTTATTAATGTTTTATTCCCCAAATCATGCCAACCTAAATGATTCTAATTCTATTCATCATGAGGTTTATATATGTCAATATAACATCATTTCACCCTTTTCCGTCACATGAAAAACATTCTCATAACTTCTAAATTTTCATGAAGCCAAGAATCATCATAAACCTATTTTCAATCCAGAGTAAAACAATTAAATTTTTATATTAGTTTATCAAATAAAATTTGTTATATACCAGACCAATCTTGTGATTTTTTCTTCATATGTAGCTATATAATCATTATCTTCAGGCCTCTAATCAAGAAATTGTTTTCCAATAAGATTTTAAAAATCCTTGGATAATATTTATAAAGTAAAATATACTTGAATTTTTTCCATTCCATAAACTCAAGATCATTTTTCACTCTGGTATTCTAAAAAAAAGTCCTTTATTGATCAGATTCACCCTCAAAATTATAAATGGTAAGGGTTAATTTTTGATGCTCTAAACATCCTATGACATCTAAAATCTTTTACAAATCATTGATCGATCATTAGGATACAACTAGGTTAGATGATACACTATATAATGGGGGATGTTTCCTCATGAAATTCTCTATAAAAGACAGGTACCTTCATTGTAGATAAGGTTCCCTTCTAGCATGAACACCAATACCATTTATTGCTTGAGTAAACTGATCCATTATTTTCACATACAACTTAGTTCTAATTCACACCATTGCATGAATCAGATTAGGACAGATATGATCCTCTTGGTGCCTTCCTAATTCATCATATCCACAACATCGGCATAAAACCATTCTAAACAGACATATCTTAGTTAAAGAAACATGGTAACCATCAAATGATATATAATTTTAAATTAACCATATAGTAAAAAACATTAATGACATTATATTATCATCATCATAACCCCTATGATTATCAAAACCAAGACCTCTTTCCACCTATAAGGAAAAATTATTTAAACATTATATAATCATGTGTTATATTCAAAATTATACATTCATTCACAATGGGGATCCTTTAAGGTTTATATATTTCTATAATTTGGACACAATACATAAAAAACAACTCATATTTATACCTAGTTTATAATACTAAAATAGTGTTCATTTCTTCTATAATTTTAAACATTATAAAATAAAACATGTTTTCTTTGAAAATTTTTAATAACTATTAACTAGTCTTCCATATTTCTCATACATATCTTTATAACCTTTGAAAACAATTATAAACATTGGATGAACACAATAATATCCTTAAAAGATATAAAGAAATAAATTTTTGATAAATTGATATAATAAAAACCATTAAAATACATTTCATAAAAACAAATTAGTATGCAAAGAAAAATTATGAAGTTGTCCTGGGACATATTGACAATAAAACTCTAAAAATCACCCTTCAAATGGAATATTCTTTCATTGGACTTCCATCTCCAGAGTAGCCAATGTATTTGAGAGATATAATGGGGATCACCAATCATATCTTGAGCTATAATTGGATAAAAAAATCATATCATGAGATATAATGGGGATAAAACAATCCTATATTCATCTATAATAGGCTAAAACCAATAAAAAAACTTCCAAGGAAAAAATCAGTAAATAAAACAATTGTTCAGTCATTTAAACCATTGATAAAAACAATTTCAAATTTCAAAATACCATTTTTCGTTATATAATCACTTTTAAAATATAAAGATAGAGTATAGAATACTGAAATCATATTCTAAAAAAAACAATAAAAAAATATAAATACATTATATTAATAAAACATCATTAAATTATAATCCTATTATCATAATATTAATGAAATTATAATTGATTTGAATTTTCTAAATGGTGGATTTAAAAGGACTTTAAAATGAAAGTTCCTTATAAATATAATATCATTTAAGAGATAATTAATCAAATTAAAGAATAAATATATATTAATTATTAATAATCATAATTCAGTATAATATATTCATAATTAATTTTTAGAATAATCGTAGAAAGAAAAAATCAATGAAGTATAAGTTTAACTCAAAGCATGGAAATTGGTTTAAGAATTCCCATACCTCAGCTTTGTCTTACATTATATATGTCTAAAATGTATATATAATAGTTCAAAGAGTTTTATTAATATATTAAATAATTATATTAATATTTATAATAAATTATATGTTCTTTTTGTTAAATCACGGCACCTATTAAATAATGGGATTTTTTTTCAAATTGTTTCGAGTGCATTCTTCACATGGTTTTCATAATTGGTTTTTTAGGTTATTTCTTGTCAAAATGAAGAGAAACTCCAAAAGTGTAGTGAATTGGAATTTAATTGTTTAAATAACATTAAATTATATCATATATCATATTTTTCTGTTATTTGAATTATTTATTAGATAAAACATTAATGATATTCATTTAAATTATTTTGGTGGCTCATTGATCATCATGAACTAGTTTCTTTATATAATTCAATATTATAAATATTTATTAATTCAAGAACATAAAATATGTTACATAATACACATTAAAAATTATTTCAACCATTAAAATAGTTTTATTAAAAAATCATGTTGGATGTATTGAAAATTGAAAACACATCGTCCACGATATCGATAAATCGACACATTACGGATAATGATTTTATTTTTAGAATTAAATGGAGATGAAAATACGTATAATAATGATTGTTTCCTTAAATATAAAATAATTCAAGTATATATAAGATATTATAATTTTCATGCCTCTTGAATAAGGAGAGGTTAAGATAGTATAATAATAGAAAAATAATTGAAAATAAAACTAAAGAAGATGAAAGAGGATTTTTACCTATTGATTTCTATTTATTGAGAACCTTTTTTAGGCCATTGGTTTTAGAAATTGTGAGAAACCAGTTGCTCTTGGACATGGAATAAGAGTCCCGAGAAGTGTCTTGTTATGATATTAGGCAAGGATGAAAACTTTAGTGGTGTATCCAGAAGATGAGGGGATGTGTATTATTAATAGTGGATGAGAGGAGTTTTTCCTATATATGAATCATTATTTTACTATATTTCTCAAGACAAGAAATATTGATGGTTCTTGAGACTCAAAAAAGTAATTAGTTCATGTGAGTTCTAACAAAGGGTTCTTACATCTACAAAGCATCATATAGGACTTAGTAATTCATGTATTTGTCTTATTTAGTATGTTATCGTATTTCATTATTAATGAAAAAATCATTTATTTTAGATAAATCTAAATAATTAATCCAAACCATTATTTAACAGATATAATTAAAATATGAAGTTAATTTTATGATTTTTTTTAAATATGGGAAATATAATGTTTTACTAAAATCATAATTTATTAGGAAAATATCATTTTTAATACTATAAATAATTTTACAACACATTTATGATTTAATTATGGTCCCATAAAATCTCCTTATAATCATAAGAAAATAAAATACCAATTAAGGAATATAGTTTTTAAAATATATTTTCTTTTAAATCTTTAGATTAATTATAATATTTTAATTAAATATTAATGTTATAGAAAAAATGTACACTTATTTTATCATTTCAAAAACATTTATTTCCTCAATCCAAGATATAAATATGTCATTTTTTCACATATAAGATACATAAATTGTATTTATAAATTAATAAGAGTGGAAACCATTATATTGGCATATTTATTATTCATAAGGTATATATTACTATTACTAAGGTCATGTTACTATTCCATTTGAAAATATTCATTAAAATAACAGTTATTTCATTATACACTTGTAATTGATTTAAATATAATATTTCAAAAAGAAATCCATGTACTCTATAAGTACCTTGGTTATTACATTGACCTTTAAAATGTTTTCTCTTTAAATAATTTGGAGTCTCTACAAGAGTCGTATAATTTTTTATAAATTCAGTTAGATTAGCATATACCAAAATTATGTTTCTTAACTCCCTCCAACATCAGCTTTCCCTATTCGTTTATGAAATCATTATATTGGTTATAATATATATTATTAGAATGCATTATGTTATTCAAAAATATTTAAAAATATCAATTAATGTTAGGGATTTTTAATATTCAAAATCTGGTTAATTGCAAAATATAAATTTTAAAATAATAACCCATATGTGTATTTTATATCATAAATTATATAAATCTGAAATTAAATTAACGAAATTAATTTTTTGAATACTATTAGTTTCACTAATCTAATTGAAATTTTTAATAAAACATTAAATAGAAAAAAAATTATTTCCCTAATTCCCTTATATAACATATTTAGTAATATTTATCAAACATTCAAAAAGATACACCTAGAGAAGTAGAGGTCCAATTTCATTTTTTGGATTGACATAATATTTTAAAATAGACTATATAATGTTAAATTTCTATATAAATTATTTTCCTTTATTTACAAATTGTCACATGTCACTTCCTAATATATTATGGATATATATATATATAATTAATTAATTTTATATAATCATTGTACAACATAACTAAATTAATATCTAGTGTGATATATAATAGAAAATGGAATCATAAAAGATAAGAAATATAAGTAGTCACATGTATTAATTGTATTAGAGGAATTATATAATATAAACATGGTAATAATATGAAGCATAAGAGAGTGTAGTAACATAAAACATGTCATAAAAATAAGTTGGGTCCCACTGTTATGTAATCATAATGATATATTAATGGATTACTACACCGACATAATAAATGGAATCTCATGATACCAGATGACAACTAAAAAAATTGGGGAATTATATTCTTACAATACAAAAAATATCTATATAAACCATTATGAATTTATATAACACATTTAAAAATAAATCAATCATCAGGTATAAACATGAATCATAAAAAATGAATTAAAATTGTTTCTATAGTAGCATGATGTATGATTTTCAATTTGATGATCACATGGGTAAAAAAATTTAATGTAAATTTTAATTTTTTTCACTATCAAAATCCACATGTAGTTATGGATTATAGATCATTTATATGTAGATCATTATATATGAAATAGTATAAAACCATCAAGGATAGGATAAAATAAATTTTACATATTTTACATTTAACATCGATGGTTTTTCATTTAGAAATAATATAATATAATTCATAATAAAATTTATATACTAAAAAGTAGAGGAAATAATAGAGTGATAAATGTATAATAAAAGTATATAAGTAATATATGATAGAGTAAGTCAATATGGAAATAATTATGAACATGAATATATACTTGGAAGGAACCCCTTACCACATATCCACCATGAAAGTACTTAAATTGACCTCCTAAATAAAAATATTTAATATTATAAATTAATTTATTCAAAGACAACATATTTTGTATTTTAATATTTAAATTTCTTTTTATTCATATAATATTTAACTATTAGTTATTATAGTTTTTAGATTTTAGTCATTGTTATGTATGTTTTAGGGTCTCAGGTTTACATCAGTTGGACGTTATCAACCACTATTGATCATATCTTTATTAAATGTGTTCGAATTTTATTAATGTAAGTATTCATGTCATTACTAAAATATAACTTATCAATAGTTATGTTAATAATCAACAATAAAATCAATTTTATAGTATTTATCATTAAACATATATTTAAACAATAAAACTAACTATGATGTTTTATCATTAATATTTTGAAAGATATGATTATTGGATAATTATAGAGTCTTAAAAGTGATATAATATTTGTTAAAATATAACTATTATTCTAGAAAACTGTATTCTACAATATAAAAAAACCTAGTGAATAGAAAAATCACTCGTCACATAATTGTTGTACTCCTACCATTGTGTAATCACTGTGTTCAAGAGTTAAAAAAATAGGAACAAAATAATAAATCCTTTACTATAAATCTTTTATTATTTTTTAATTATAATATTTTAATAATATTTTAATAATATTATAATAGGGTTTATGTGGCATGTGAGGAAAATGAAAATTTCAAATAATTAGCCTGAAAAAATTTACCACGTTTGGGAACCATTCCTTAGATTACATCTAATGTATTATTGGGGTGGAATTTGGATTAGATTAAAACATTTGTATCATGGTGTGGGGTGACCTATAAGAGATATTTTATTAGAGGTCTAATTTGGGTGGGAGCTTGTAATTGTAGTGGAATGTTTTGAGGATGTGTGTATATTTATTAAAATTATTTATTTATTTTTTGAATAAAATATTGAGTGTTTTATTATTTTATTAGATAAATTTGAATACAAAAGAACCATATGACTAAAAAAATGTGTGATCATAGAATATAATTTTTTATTTAATTTTTTCACTTGAATAAATTAATGGTAAGATTAAAATATTAAATTTATTATAATGAATCGAAAATTGTTATTTAATAGTGAAAATTATAAATTATGAATAATATTTTAAAATATTAGATTATAAATATCTGTCTATTTATGAATTAATTTAATCACTAAATCCATTTTACATTTTCATTATTTAAAAAAATCATTGGGGTATTTTTATTTTATTTTTATGTTATGAAAATGTTTCTTTGCACAAAACAATAATTTTTATTCATAAAAATTTCAAAATTTCCAAGAAAGATAAAAAATTCACATTTCTATCATTTATTTCTTGATTCTAAAACTTCTTTACATTAAGACTAAATTAATTTATAAAATAGGTAATTTAATTATTCAATTTCTTATATTAGAATTATTATTTTTTAATAAATACTTAGAAAATTTATTATATATTTTTACATATAGTCATTTTGAGTTATATACTACAATAAATAATTTAACGTTATTATAATATTTATATTTACTTGTTTAATATTATGAAATATTGTTTGTTAGATTTTTAAATATTATTGATGGTAATGTTCTTTACCAGATTTTATTTTACTATTCTATATAGTTAGTTACTATTATAATGGTCAAATAATACTTTTAGTTTATATAAATTGTAATTTTATTCATTTTATTCCATTTTTTATTATTGATCAAAAATTTTAGTCGCATGCTATTAATTTTCCTCATTTATCCATGATTTATTTTTATTTTGTTTTTTAATAATTTATTTATGAACTTGTGTTCACCAACTCCATATTTTTTATAGAGATAATATTGATCTATATTATAGATTAATAGGGTTCAGAAGTTATTACAAGAAATACACATTTTCATTTCAAAATGATTGGTTATAAAATAAATATTTTTGAATAACGAATCAATAAATATATTATATTTTTCTTCGGAATGAGTACTAATATTTATTTAACACATTTTTAATAGTGTTTTTACAAAAGATAAATATTTTTAATTACACATTATTTTATATATTGATAAGAGTTTTTATGACCGCAATTAAGAAGGTAGATAAAAAATATGACCCACAAATAATTACAAACATTAGTGGGCCCTCTCATAACAACTAATAAATTTAAAATGAATGAAATAATGATTCATCTTATGCCCAAAATATTTCAAAATTATAAATAAACTTTAGGAGAGGTATTTTGGATAGACACTAAAAGATAATCTATCTTTTGAGTTGTTGGAGGATGATTCCTTTTATAAGGAAAAGTATGAAAATTACATTTGAATCATGAGAGAGGTAAGGGGTAAAAAAGAAATCACAACAGTTTTAGTTGATATTGTAAATGAAATTTTAGTGTACATTTTATTATGTACTCATAACCCAAATATTATAAATTTTAAATTCACCAATGGTTTATATTGTTTATAAACATGAATAGTTAAATTGTATTATAAATGACAACTTTTGACCATGATTAATCATTTGACACAAGAATTGTTTGTTATTAGAAATTTATGATTAACCCTATTACCTACTTTTGATGTTTTAATTCAAAACATATCCCTTGTTTAATAATTTTTATAATGAGATTAATTAAATTTTATCTTTAATATTAGAATAAATATTATATCAAAGAACTATTATTGTAGAATAATAATATTCAAATCATTCATTATTCTTACTCTTATTTCATACTAAGAAATAATATTTTTATGAGTATTAATAGTTTCTAAACTAATGACATTAAACATTATTAAAATAATCATATGGCCATAATTTATTCAATTTTATTTAAAAATGTATAGCATTTAATATATTTTTTGAAATTTACATTTGTAAATATGAAAATTTATCAATATTATGTATAAATAATTATTCAACATTTTATATATGTTAATATAACAATATATATTTATATTAATTTCATTAAAACCATTTATTAAAATTTATCTATTTAATTTATTATGATTATAACCAAAAGTATAGATTGATTGATTTTTATTTAAAAAATATCCAATAGATTTATTTAAATTACATTATTTAGTTATATTTAATCATTATCAGTGTAGATTAAATTAAAATACCACTTTTATTGATATAAAATAACTAAATTTATAAATGTAAAAAACTAAAATCATTCAATTAATATTAATTAATATAACCATATATATAGAGTGTAAAAACAAATTTTTAGAAATAAACTTTTTAAACCTTTACATTATTATAAATTTAGTTCATTAATTAATTAATTTAATTATATGAATTGAATAATTTCAAATAGTTTACCATTAATTTCTTTTTATAATTAATGATTTTAGATATATTTATGCTCAATTATTGTATAACCAATGACCATATAACTAGTATCTATATAAAAAATTATATGGATTTTACCTTAAACATTATATAATCTGGATTTTTTTCATGAAATAATTGTGTACCATTTTTGAAACATTCCAGGTATATTTTATTAAGGAATTATATTTTTACTCATACATAAAAAATCGTATCATACAATTTTGAAACTTGTAATCAATGACCATTTTTCCAAAAATGTAAATTTTTTGAAAATGATACATATTTTGTTTTTCATAAAAAATATATATTAATTAATACTAACAACTTCATTGTCCTTACACATCCTTAAATACAATGAAAAACACTTAAAAATGTGGTAAGACCAAAATTATCTTCATAAGAGACATTGAAATAAGAAATCAATTTGAATAGTGGAAAACATTAAAAACCATTTAATGTTTACAAATTTTCATTATAATTTTTGAAAGTGAAATAATTTTTTCCCATATTCAAAATAACCATTTTTCATAATTAAATCTAATAAAAACAATAATAATAAAATACATAGAATTTTTTGAAACTTAGAGCATGATATTTAGAAAAAATTTTGAATCAGTTATAGAAATAACAAGTGACTAGTTAAATCCATAGTTGATAGTCTCTGTTAACTCTCTCAATGTTTCCTATAAAGATATGTTACAATACTAATAGAATATTTGAACTATTTGAGAGTACACCATTAATATATGTTTCATTAGGATAACCTATTTCTCAAGACTGACAATGGTGAGTAACTCATTGTATAAGCTTTATTAGGATAACCCTCTAATGTTATATAAATATCAAGTATAATTTCATTAATAAAATATTTTAGGCTTTCTATTTTTTTCATAAACTCTTTGGAAACCCATTTAAAACTTATATTTGAAACATGTTTATATATCATAATACCATTGTCTTTAAATACCCTATTTTCAAAACCAAAATACATAGAAAAAAATTGAAATAGTGTTTTCTTCTGAATAATTAATGAAATATTTTCAATTTATCCAAACAAAAAATTGTTATTTTTGTGGTGGTAATATTTGTTAACATTATATATGATAAAATTGAACATTTCCTATATCATTTTGTCAATAATTTAAACATGAAACTTATAAAAATATTATTTTTTTGGACATTAAATAATTATAAATAATATTTATTTTATTATTATTTTGTCTCACTAATTATTTATCCATTAGATAAATTTAATAAATACTGACATGGAAGAAATATTTTTGAAAGGTATACTTTAAAAAGATGATTTTAAAAGAATGTATCTCATGTCGAGTCTGAATCATTAGGTGTGCTCTTTATCTTTGGGAATAACAATACAGTTTTATTTATTTACTTACTTTATAATTTTTTTGATGTTTATTGTTCATTTTTTATACATATAGTACATAATTAATTATTAATTTTATTTCATTTCAAGGTTTTTGATGATATTCCGCTCATATGTCCTAAATGATAGTGCTATGATAACTATTGTCAAAGAGAAAACAATTCCACAAACTAAAGAATAAAAATCAAATAATAATTATCTTATTATATATTATTTATAGTATTATAACCAAACATTAATAATTTTTTTTAAAAATGATATTTTTTCCAACTGTAGGTGTGATAATCCATACTTATGAAAGAGTAACGATTGTATTTATCAAAGATAAATATGGAAAAGAAAATAATTATCATTTAATATTTCCATAATTATCATTAAATATTAACTAAAATATTATTTATCTAAAATTAATTATATATATATAATATAAATGACCTGGTGATGAAAAACAAATCACATTGCTTTGTGGAGCTGATCGTCCCGAGTTGCAAAAAATTGACATTATCATTTTCAGTGAAAGAGATGGTGAGAAAACATGTGTTCTAATATGTATTACAAATTATATATATTTAAATATTATCATATATATTCATTCAATACATAAATATATCCGTCACTGATACGTTTTAATATAAAACAATTTACACACAGTCTGTGATGAAACAGTCCACTATAAACACAAATAACAGATTCCATTCACATATTACCAACGTGGGAGATAAATATATGTTATTTTATTAAATTAATAATATATCATTATATTTTATATATAGTTTTTTTATATAAACATTTTTATGGAATATTTGATATTTGTGGATGAATTATTAAAACAAAAACTCTATGTTATGAACTACACCACTTCATCAAAAAACCTTCACTAAAATTAACTATACTAACACTCTAGTTGGTATTGATTCCAAAATATGGCATATAGGTAATGGATATTTATTTAGGGAAGTTATTTGGGAAGTTATTGGATGGACCATATTTTTTTTCATGTTTGATGAAATCTAACAAACATTTTCTATTATATAAGAAGAGGGGAGATCTTTTATTTTCATACAATATATAATTAATATAAATTAATTTGTAATTATAAATGGATATAAATAGATAATATTTTTATTAGTTAAAATAATCACATACAATAATATTTTGAAAAATATGGATTACAATTTTACACTAATATTCTTATTTTTTTCATTTTGTTACCCATATTGACAATTATGATAATATCAACATTTTTAAACTATAAGGGGTTAATATAGTTAATATTAATGTAACAATTGTCCATAGAATAACCATGTTTTATTTAACTGACCGTAAAGCTTTCTCTTGACTAAAGATTAGATTTTACTGAAATTATTATAATTTAAGAAAATATTATTTATTATAAAATGTAATTAATGAAAATTTTGGAACTATTACTTTAATATGACATGTCAAACTACAATAAAACAATTTAATTCAAAGAAAATTCTTTGAAACCAATATAATATGATGTTTATTTTAATAAAAACATTTAACCCAAGAATAAATTCATATAATATTATATATAATGTATTTAAAACTATTCATCTTCTTTATTTTAATTGAATAATTACTCTATAAGGTTTTTTATCATTTTAAGGTAATTTATTTTTCATTAATAATTTGAAATAAATATCAATGATAATAACTTATTTATAATTCACGAGATAATTTTCTCAGTAAGTATCCTCTAATTATCTATATGTTAAATATATTATAGTCATTAGAAATAAGTTTGTGTCATTTTTTACAATATATTAACATTAAAATTATAATGCTCCAAATAAACTCCAAAATTGAAAAAAAATATTGGACTTTAGGTTGATAATGTTGTATGTATATTCAATTAATTAAATTAATTCCATTTGTAGGTGATTTTGTTATCATTATCATTTTATTTTTTATTTTTATTACAAAATCTACCATTTACAAATGTATCAAATATTACTAGGGTTACTATTCAAATTGACCAAATATAAAATTTCACAATTTAAAAAATTTGTAACCATTGATTCCAAATATTGAAAAAAAATTAATGAATATATAAAAAATTATGGAGAAATTAATATGTAAATTAATCATGAAACACTTGACTAAAATAAATTTGTAGAGTGCTACCTTTTTTATTACAAAAAAGTTTTTTTAATGAGTTAAACTTTAAGAGTCAATATAAAAACAATATTTGATTACGTTTAAATAAATAATAAATAATTAAATTTGGAAACTAATATAAAATATTATTTTTTTATAAATAATTATTATAAAAATAAAATTTTAAATATAATTCCATATTTTCAAATCATCATTACAAATATCAAAAAATTCGTAAAATTATGAAAAACCTATATTTGGAAGAATTTAAAATGACTAATTCAAAAATAAAATTATTTTGTTTTAAATCATAATTTTATAAATTTAATATTAAAAACTTAAATGCAACCATATCAGACATGTATTTACTTATACTTTTACCTTTCTAGTTTATAAATTACCTAATGATTTTATATAGAATATAACTATCTATTTCAATAGTAACAATAAAAAATAAAATTATTTATTCTATCACTTCCTGGTTTATTAAATTCTTCCAGCACATTTGGAATATTTTTCCTCACACTTTTATTCTTCAATGAAATTATTTTTGATATTTTTCTCTCAAATAATAATGAGATTATCATTTATGTTCTTCAAAGAATATACTTGTAAATAATGAAAACATTATGAATTAACTTATTCTAGAACACTTTCTTTTGATATTCAGAAATGAGAATTGAAATTTCGTATATAATAAAATATATCTTCTAATTTAATATCATAGTGTAAAAAACATGAGATGAATCTCGTAAATTATTTCATAACATAAAACATGAAAAACATTGTATAATGGGATAAAATTAGAAAAAAAGAAACGACATTGGAAACTGATCCAACATCTTTTAGGATTTCATTTGGTCCAACTAACCATGTATTTATTTTTCCAATTTTATTAAAATGAGTAACACTTTTCCATGGAGATACTTTGTGAAAAACATAATCACATACCTCAAAAAAATAAAATTTCATAAAGTTTTATACCTAATATCTTGGAAAAACTGATCCATCCACATATACATAAAATTAACAATCTAGATATAATCCATTTAAAACTATATTTTGTCCTATTAGTATAGTTGATTATAATATTACCCATAAATTAGAAGTCTGACACCACATTATATATAATTCTTCTTATGGTTCCATCTTTAAACCATAATTAAAACTATATTTATAATAAAACACAACCTAATAATAATATTGATACCAACATCCTTGGTAATCCATTAGGTATGAATAAAACAAATATTATTTGTTCTATAATATTAACTTATATTATCCAGCATATTGACGATGAAATGATTTACTAAAATGAATTTTTTACCCAATAACTTTTCAAGGAAATTCCTTGTAATTGATGTATGTTAGGGACCCCAGTGAGATAAAATGGAGAGAGAACTCCTTATAAACTAGATTTTTACATAATACAAAATTAAGAAAACTGATATAACTATATTTTATATGGTATTGTAAGTAAATGTGTAAATAGAGTTTGTTGATCAATAATGAACCAAATCCAATTATTTCCTTGAGAAGTAATAGTACATCCCACTATAAAATCCATGTGCATTTTTATCGTTTCCACTATGTTGTCCATAAATAATGAAGCTCCAAATTTACCTATTATCATTCTAGTCTAACATATTAAAAACTACAAAATTTCTAATGAAATTGAGGAAAATCTCATTTTGATTCATCCATTGAGTAATAATAATTAAGGAATCTATATATTATCTTAATACATGGATGATTGGAAAAAGGGGAACTAAGATATTTTATCAATAATACAATCTTCAATTAGGTGTCACACGAAAGACATAAAATCTTCTAAAATCATAAAACATGTTCTTTTTCAACATTAAATTCATTAACATAATCTTTTTAACCAATTCTACAATTTCCTACAACTATTTCTCTTCCTTCTAAAGTTTTATTATTCTTTTTGGAAAAGATGATTTTACCAACACCTAAAATAGAATAGAGGGTGGTCCTACAGCCATATCTTATAGGAAAAAAATCATCAAATACTTATTTAAAGTTTCATAATCCAATAATAACATTGTTAGTGTTCCATTTTTTTTTAATTTAAATAATCCACTACAAATTTCCCTTCTCCTAGATTCTGAATAATAATGTGGTCATAATCATTAATTATATTCAAATAAATCATCTCCCTCCTATTTATCTATTTTTGACTAAATATATTGTTCTAATTTTTATGATAAGTATATATTTAAATCATTTCCTTATATAAATAATTACATTAAATTTTTAAATCAAAAACCATCCCAACTAATTCTAGATCATAATAGTCATTATTTAACTTTGAGGGTTTTATTTTATGTGAGGGATAAGAAATTATCTTATCATTATGCATTAGGAAATAGTAAATTCCCTTCATAGAATAATTAATATTAATAAAATTTTATATATTCCTATCAGTAATAGAAAAAATTGGATAATTAATAAGTCTTCATTTTATATCTCTAAAAAATCACATTCATTTTTATAAAATAATTGAATTTCTTTTCAAGTAAACAGAGTTAGTGGGATATATTCCTAACAAAATATTTCAATATAACATCATTAGAAACCATATAATCCATAAAAAGTATTATTCATAATAAAATGTTTTGATTTCATAAAGTCATCAATGACATTATTTTTTGTTAGGGGATAATTATTCAATCTTTAGAAATAATTATTCAAAGGGAATAAATTATTGAAACCAAATTCCACTAAAAATAAACTTTTTATATTATTATGTTTTTAACATGTTTTAACAGAATCTATTGGTGTCTTTCATGGTCCTAATTTCTTTTACAATATACTAATATTTCATCAATAAAAACAAAATTAATTGAATCCTTGAACTCATGGAATACACTTTTCTTAACATCCATAAATAATATGTTTCCTTAGACAACCAAATAAGAATTAATACAATTTTATTAGGTCAGTATCTAATCCAAAATGTTATATTTGGAATATATTCCTCTTTCAATTTTAACTATTCATAACCTGACCTAAGATCAATCGTAAAAAAGAATCATGCTCCCATGATGATCTAACAAATCATAGATTTGAGGTAGATGATTATTTTACATAATAGTGAAGTTATTATAGGTTATATAATCAGGGGAAAACTTATGGAACCATAGTTAGATTTAATAAATAAAAGATCCGAACGCCATGGTGAAGAGATAGTATAAATGAAAACTGTATCTATAAAGTCATATAATTCACTTTTCAATTATAAATATTCAATAGGAGATAATTGATTAAGTGATTTTGAAATCAGATTCCCATCACGTAATAATTCAATCAAAAACTAGCCACACAGATCAAAAATAAAACAAATATAAAAATCTAAAAATACATCCACATATTTATTATGTATTGAAACAATATTATTTTTAACAGATTATTTTTTATCAATTTCATCAAGGTAAATTTCACTTTAATCTCTAATCAATTTCTCATAATTTTAGAATGTTACTAATGGAATGAAATTATTAAATATAAAATTATTAACTCTTTAGTATATATCAATATGATAAAAATAATTTCAATACATACCCTAAATAAAACAATACTTTTCCTTAGGATATTAAAACATATATATAGAAAATCTCATCCCACTAATAACCATATGATTATTTTTTTACATCATTGTTTTTTAATATTTCAAGATAGAGCTTTCCAAAAATGTTATATATTCATTTCATGAGGAGATATTAATATTTTACTTGACAATTTCCTAAACATGAAGGATTCTGAATATCCAGGGTCAAATAGGTCATTTTATTAAAACAAATTAATACGTATCATAATAATCACCATTTGATTTGATGGTACATCATCAATTGTAGTTGTAAAAAATTATTTTCCACACCATTGTAGTTCCTGACATTATTATTTCTATCTAAGGTATCTATCTTCACACATCTGTTATCATAATAGAAAATTCTTTTAAATTAAAATATCTCCTTGTTTGGTGGCTATATATTAACCTATTTCGTTATTTTTAATGTATCTTTTTTATAGTCATGATATATGCAACCATTATTACCACACTAGAAACAATTTCTATATACTATGTGAAATTAAAAAAACATTTTCACCACATGTAACATGTTTATGGATTAACTCTATACATATTATAATGATTATTCAACTTTTTCCACCACCTAGACCTTTTTATAGTCATTTAATATTTTGGAATAGAAGAGTCCAAAAACTCAATCTCAACATTAAAATAAAAAAACATCATTATCCTTCCACATAAATTCTTATATCAAAAAATCTATTCAAAAACATTGTTCCAATAGTTTGTAATAATATTTAATTTTAATATTAATGTCACACAAAAATAATATATTACATAACTCATCAATTGTGAAAAATATTTAACATATAATTGTTGAGTCAATAAGGTTTTCCTTATGACTTTTCCATTCCTTCTTGTTTTGAAAATCACAAACACCTTATCTTTAAGGAAAATCGCTTTTGTAAGGAAAATTGCTTTTATAAGGAAAAATGTTTTCTTAAGGAAAAACGCTTTTATAAGAAAAATTTATCCTTATCATATTTTCATTAATATTTTTCTTAAGTATGAAATTCGGATTCACTTTCTCGGAATCATTAAAACTGATAAAAAGCATTCTGTTTTAGGGTTCGGATTCTGGACAAGAACTATAAGGAAGTTTCACTCCGAATTCCGGTTATGAATTCTGACTAAGTTCTATTCCAGATTCAGGATACGAATTCTGAAGAAGAATTCTCATTACGAATTCTGAAGAAGAATTCTCATTACGAATTCTAATGAAGAAATCCCATTTCGAATTCTCATTACGAATTCTGAAGAAGAATTCTCATTACGAATTCCAATGAAGAATTCTCATTACGAATTCTAATGAAGAAATCTCATTCCGAATTCTCATTACGAATTCTGATGACGATTTCTCATTACGATTTCTGATGAAGAATTCCTATTCCGAATTCCTATTCCGAATTCTCATTCCGAATTCACTCATTAAACAGAATCTGGATATCATTGTTTTATACACTCTGAATTTGTTCACTCCGAACTTTCACTCCGAAATTTCTATTCCGAACCTTTATGTTAGGTTTTAAAACGATGTCGTACTTTATGTTACACTTACTTTGTTATAAAACGATGTCGTCCATTTTGTTATAAACTAACCGTTGTCTAAGTGACACGTGTACAGGTCCCTCCGAACTTTAAGGAAAATATGACCGTTGGAGAAGGAGCCGACCTCACCTATAAATAGGAGCTCATTTGAAAAAGCTCACAACGGATGGATGAACATTTGAACTTTGTGCATACATGCTGTTGAAGTGATTTCTAGAGAGAGAGTCTCTTATTAACTCTCAAAGCTTCGTGCAACTCCGAATGTTGGTGATTACATTCGAGGGCTTCCGGGGATAGGAAGACAGAGGTGCCGACTACCTTAAAGATCGAGGGCTTTCTTGCTGAGAAAGACAGAGGTGCCGACTACCTTAAAGATCGAGGGCTTTCTTGCTGAGAAAGACAGAGGTGCCGACTACCTTAAAGATCGAGGGCTTTCTTGCTGAGAAAGACAGAGGTGCCGACTACCTTAAAGATCGAGGGCTTTCTTGTCGAGAAAGACAGAGGTTGCCAACTACCTTGAAGTTGAGGGCTTGCGGGGATAGCAAGACAGAGACACCGATCTTCGTATCGAGGGCTTACCCTGGTGTGGGTAAGACAGACTTGCTTGAAAGTATAAATCAAGGGACCTTTATCCAAGGTTGTTGGATACCCTTCTCTTTGGGTTAAAAGACTATCATCTTGTTACTAGTAGTTCTTCTACTTGTACTTGTTTTATTCCGCTGCATTTTGTATCTTAAGGAAAGTATAATTTTCTTATACTTCCTTACTTACTTTGATTAGTTTAGATTCTATACGCTTTAAGGTAGAATCTCATATTGTAACTTTTGTTAAGTTTCAAATTCCGGAACCATATTTCCGGAACCTTCTTTTGGAATCTCTTTCCAAGTTTAGTTCGGTGTTAGAGGTGTTGTGAATCAACTTAGTTTAACTTTGTTAAACTTAGTTCTTTCCTTTTCTTAAGGAAACTCTAGTTATTCATAACTAACTTTAAAGGTTCCAAAGGAATTTTTAAAGTATACAATTCACCCCCCCTCTTGTATATTGAGCATCTCATATTATATTTCGATCCTACAATTGGTATCAAAGGTTGGAAACCTCTTACTCTATACCATTCTTACAATTGGTATCAGAGCAAGGTTACTGAAATACTTGTACTCACGTTCAAGTTTTTCTTGCTCACTTTTCAATTCCGAACTTTTTCATTCCAAATTATCCATTCCGAACTTTTCCTATTCCGAACTTTTTAATTCCGAATTTTTGTTATTAACAAGTTTGTCTCCAAGTTATTTTCAAGTATGGCAGGAATGAATGTTGGTTCGATAGACAATTTGAATCCTACAAGGCCACCAATATTTGATGGTAATGATTATGAATACTGGAGAGATCGTATGAAGACGTTTGTTATCAATACTGGAGTAGATAACTTTGTCATGCTTACTGGTGATTACAAAATTCCTGACAAGGAAGTCAGAACCTTTACTAACCAGGAGAAGCAAGAATATCAACTCAACTACAAGGTACGCATCACTTTATTATGTTCAATGACCAGAAATATATATAGCCAAATTTCTTCTTGTGAAGCAGCTAATTGTATATGGAAGAAGTTAGAGGTTACTCATTTTGGGAATTCTAAAGTGATTGAGACTAGGAGAGCTATGCTTAGAGCTGAATATCATGGCTTTAATTTTCCTTATGGAGAACCTATCTGTAAAGTACAACAAAGATTTATGACAATCGTCAATAGTATACAGTCTATGGGAGAGAAAGGTTTAGATGATGAAGCTCTTGTGGACAAGATAATTGACATTATGCCCAATGAGTGGGAATCCAAGAGAACAGCTATAGATGAGAACAGGAAGGTTACTCAAATAACTCTTGATGAATTATTTGGAACTCTTCTACAACATGAGACCAGAATGAAGAGAGATGCTGACAACATCAAGAAGAAGAATGGAAATGGTACTGTTGCTTTTACTACAACTTCGAATCAGATGAAAGCTAAGACTCCTGAGAGAGTAACCAGATCCAAATCGAAGAAAGTCATTTTCCAATCCGAATCTAGTGAAAGTGAAGTTTCAGAAAATGAATTAGCCAATCTTGCTCGAAGGATGAACAAGATAGCTGGACAAAGAAACTTTCAATCCAAGTATAAGAAGAAGGATAGGAAAGATAAGAAAGATGGAGAAGTTACTTGTTATGAATGTAAGAGAGCAGGACATATTAGACCAGATTGCCCTATGCTCAGAAAGAAAGAAAGAAAGGAAAGGCATTCAGACAGGAACAGGAAGAAATATTACAAAGCTAAAGCTAAGAAAGTTTTGAAAGCTAATGACACCTGGAGTGCCAGTGGTGGTGACTCTTCAGATGAATCTTCTGAATATGAATCTTCAGGACAGAAGAATCTTGGTCTTATAGCCAGATTACCTATTGATAATCATTGTCTTATGGCTAAGGTACGAAATGCTGAATCATTGACCAATGTTTCTTTAAATCCTAATGATAGTAAGTATTATAACTCTTCTGATGAAGAATCAACTTCTGATGAGGAAAATACTTTACCTACTTTTGAAGAAGTCTCTAGATTTGCTGAACTTCTTGAGATTGAGAATTCCAAACTCAACAAGAAACTTGATAAGGCAAATTCTAGGAATTCTATTCTTACTAAAGAGATATCAGATCTTTCTAAAGATCTTGATAAGAAAAATGCTGATTTTGAAAGTATTTCAAAAAATCTTGAGGAAGTAAGTTCTGAGAAGAATAAACTTTCTAAAGAGTTAGAAAAAGTAATTTCTAATAAAAATGTTTTCGAGCCTAAATCTAGTTCCAAAACTAATGATTTTGAAGATAAAAACTTGGTTGTAAAACTCAAGTCCGAAATTTTTTCCTTAAAGAAGTGCTTATCAAACTTTACCCATGGTAAGGAAAATTTTGATAAGATGTATTCTCAAATACGACCTTTAAGAAATAAATCCGGATTTGGTTATACCCATGCAAAACCTGTTTTCAGCAACAATTATTTTGTTCCTCAAAGTGCCCCATTTTGTACTAAGTGTCAATGTGGTGGTCACTGGGCAAGAAATTGTTCCTTAAACAAAACCCAATCCTTAGGTTTTCATAAAGCTTATTTTTCCAAGAAAATGTGGGTACCTAAGATTTTATTGTCTAGAAATCTCGGATCCAAGCAAGTTTGGATTCCGAAAGTCTAACTTTGTTCTTAATTTCAGGAAAATAAAGAAAGTTCCAGCAACAATGTTTGGTACATGGATAGTGGATGTTCCCGGCACATGACTGGTAACAAAAGCTTCTTTGAAAAAATTATCAAGACGAAAGGAGGAAAGGTAACTTTCGGAGACAATGCTAAGGGAGAGATTGTTGGTATTGGTAATATTGTTCTTTTAGGTAAAACTTTGATTTCAAATGTTCTTTTTGTTAAAGGTCTTAAGCACAACCTCATTAGCATAAGTCAGTTATGTGATGAAGGTTACCTTGTGAATTTTAGGAATGATAAATGCTTAGTTCACAATTCCAAGGAAGAATTTATTCTCTCAGCCAACAGGCAAGAGAATGTTTACACCTTAAACTTAGAAGTCCTAAGAAGCCAAGATTTACCTTGCCTAAGTGCAATGGAAGATCATTCTTGGTTATGGCATAGAAGACTAGGACACTGTAATCTTAGAAACCTATGTAAACTCTCTAAGAAGAAACTAGTTAAGGATCTACCGGAGCTTAGATTTGATTCTTCTAAAGTTTGTGATCCTTGTCAATATGGCAAGAAACATAAATCTAGTTTTAAGTCAATCGGTGAAGTCTCAACAACCGATGCATTACAGTTGGTGCACATGGATCTTTTTGGTCCTACACAAACTGGAAGCATTGGAGGCAAATACTATGTGTTTGTTCTAGTTGATGATTACACTAGATTTACTTGGGTCTATTTTCTAGCAAGAAAATCTGAAGTTTTTTCTTATTTCAAAAGTTTTAGAGCTCAAGTTAAAAATGAGAAAAACCTTCCATTGAAAACTATTCATAGTGATCATGGAGGAGAATTTCAAAATTCTGATTTTGAAACTTTTTGTAGTAAGAAAGGTATTACTCACAACTTTTCAGCACCTAGAACTCCTCAACAGAATGGTGTAGTTGAAAGAAGAAATCGAATTCTTCAAGAAATAACTAGAACCATGTTGAGTGAATATTCTATTGCTAGACATTTCTGGGCTGAAGCTGTAAGTACTGCTTGTTATACTATAAATCGAGTTTTGATTAGACCTTTTCTTAATAAAACTCCTTATGAGTTATGGAATGGTAGAAAACCAAGGCTTTCCTACTTCAAGGTTTTTGGTTGCAAAGTATTCATTTTGAATACTAAAGATAACTTACATAAATTCGCACCAAAATCAGACGAAGGAATTTTCTTAGGATATTCCACAACCTCTAAGGCTTATAGAGTTTTTAATAAAAATACTTGTACTGTTGAGGAAACAGTATATGTGAAATTTGATGAGTCAGATCCTTTTGTTTTTAAAACCTCCCAACTTACATCTTCAGATGTGTTTTCAAAAACTGATTGTCAACCTTTGTTAGAAGAACCTTCTGATAAGGAAATTGTTCTAGAAGATACTTCTGAAACATTTACCCCAGAAGACTTTCTACCTTATGTTGATGAACAGGTTTTACAAAACTCAAATCAGATGTTTCTTAAGAATCATCCCAGTGATAGTATCATTGGTGATGTAAATCAACCTGTAAGGACTAGAAGTTCCTTAAGAAATGAAGTAGAACATCTAGCATTTCTTTCCCAACTAGAACCTAAAAGCACTGATGAAGCTTTAGGTGATGATGATTGGATCAAAGCAATGCAAGATGAGCTAAATGAATTCGAAAGGAATAAAGTCTGGACCTTGGTTGAAAGACCTAAGGAAACTTCTGTTATTGGAGTAAAATGGGTCTTCAGAAACAAATGTGATGAAAATGGAGTCATTGTTAGAAATAAAGCTAGACTTGTTGCTAAAGGCTATAATCAGCAAGAAGGAATAGACTATGAAGAAACCTATGCTCCAGTAGCTAGACTTGAATCTATCCGTATTCTACTTGCCTTTGCAGCATTCTTTAATTTCAAACTATTTCAAATGGATGTGAAATGTGCTTTTCTTAACGGTTATGTTCAAGAGGAAGTTTTTGTTGAACAACCTCCTGGCTTTGAAGATACAAAACATCCTGATCATGTTTTTAGACTTACCAAAGCTTTGTATGGCCTTAAACAAGCCCCAAGAGCATGGTATGATAGACTCACTGGATTTTTACTTCAAAATAACTATGTTAAGGGAAATGCAGATCCAACCCTTTTTATAAAGAAAGATAAGAAAAATGTTTTGATTGTTCAAATTTATGTTGATGACATTATATTTGGTTCAACTCAGCAATCTTTGACTGATTCTTTTGCTAGTCTAATGAAATCTGAGTTTGAAATGAGTATGATGGGTGAGTTAACATTTTTCCTTGGTTTTCAAATTTCTCAAAAACCAGAAGGAACCTACATATCTCAACATAAGTATATTAAAGATCTTCTTAAAAAGTATGGTTATGACAACACGAAGAGTATAAGTACTCCTATTGGTACCTCAAACTCTTTAGATCTTGATGAAGCTGGGAAATCAGTAGATCAAACATCTTTTAGAGGTATGATTGGAAGTCTACTTTACTTAACTGCTAGTCGACCAGACTTAATGTTTTCAGTATGCTTATGTGCAAGATATCAATCCAATCCTAAGGAATCTCACTTAAAGGCAGTTAAAAGAATTTTTCGCTACCTTAAGGGAACCATGGATCTAGGATTATTTTATACTTCTGGAAATGATTTTGTTCTAAAAAGCTTTTCTGATGCTGACTTTGGTGGTTGTAGAATGGATAGAAAAAGTACATCCGGAACTTGTCATTTCTTAGGAGATTCATTAGTTTCTTGGTCATGCAAGAAGCAACATTCTGTTGCACTCTCCACTGCTGAAGCTGAATATGTAGCAGCTGGAAGTTGTTGTGCACAAGTGTTGTGGATGCAACACACACTCACAGACTATGGCTTGAGTTTTACTAAAACTCAAATTTTGTGTGATAACACAAGTGCCATTGCTCTAAGTAAAAACCCTGCACATCACTCCCGTGCAAAACACATAGATATTAGGCATCACTTTCTTAGGGATCACACACTTAAAGGAGATATTATTCTTCAGTTTATCGGAACGCAAGATCAACTTGCTGATATTTTCACAAAATCTTTACCTTCTGATAGATTTGAATATATTAAACAGAAGTTAGGAATGATAACCGTAAGGTAATCTTCCTTAATTAACTTTCTGTTGGAAAAATCTTCTCACAGTAATAAACTCCTTTTCATAGGGGGAGTACATTTGTTTGTTTATTTAACAAAGTTTTTCAAAATTTGTTTTCAAATTTTTCGGAACGAAATTTTCCGGAATGGAACTTCCGGAACTACAATTTTCCAGAATGGATATTTCCATACAAAATACTTCTGGAATAAAAGTATTCGTATTGAAAATTTCCGGAATGGAAAATTTTCGTACTGGTATTTTCATAATGGAAAAACTTTCGTATTGAATCTTCCATATCAAGTTTTTCGTATCAAGTTTTTCGTATTGAGTTTTTTTTTCGTAGTCGTCTTTACATTACCCATTACGAATAACTTTCCTAAGCTAATCCGAAAGGTATGACTTCCTTACTGAAGTTTTCGTAATCATATTTTACTTGCTGGCATTTTCTTATAGCTTGTTTTCGGTTTTTTGAATTTCTTGAATTCTGTTTTAATAAAACCTCAAAAAGATCGGATTCAACCTCTCAACCGTCAGATCTGATCTCAGATCATTCTAAACCGTTAGATCAACCGAGGAAGTTGAACCGTCATTCCAAAGCCTATATAAAGGGGACCCTATTTTCTCGTCCCACATCGATCTCAAGCTCTTGCGTGCTGAAGCTCTGTCTCTCTGATTTAAGGCTGTTCCGAACTACAGTTTTCCAGTTCTGAACTTCAGTCTTCTTAGTTCCGAACTTCTCAGAGACTTCTAATCCGAATGTCTGCAGAGTTAGCTTCTCAAGAGATGTCTTCAACAAAGCCCATTTCACAGTGGTTAGTCTACAGAGAGCGGTTAGTGCATCCGAATTTCTTCAGCAACTATGATTCTATTATATCAAAGAATATCAAGCTCAATGGCTGGGAAGATGTTGCGATATCAAAAACTGGCAACCAAGATGAAGTTTACCCAGACTTGCTTGTTGAGTTTTATGAGTCGGTTGCTTTCTTCGTGGAAGACAATAGAAAAAAATTTTCCTTCAAATCGTATGGCAAGACTTATAAGCTATCTTACACCAAGGCTGCAAGCTTGGTAGGGTTGAATTATGAAGGGGAAGCTGAGTTTATCTCGCATGTTCTGCCAGACTCCTTGGGTAGTTTCAACAAGGAGAAAGCCTTAGAAATTCTCGGACTGGATGATGATAAGGCTTCGAAAATTGCAACCCTATCTACAAACTTCCGGATTCTGGAGTTATGGGTGCAAGGGCTTATTGTACCGAGAAAAGGAGACAAGGACAGCTTGAAGAAGAGTGAGATATACATCTTAGATTTCTTGATAAATCAAAGGAAGTTCAACCTGATGAAGCATATCCTTCTTAATCTTGAGAATTTAAAGAAAGGGAATCTGAGAGCTCAGATAGTAATGTACCCGGCAATATTGTCGAAGCTGATAGTTCGGTGCCTTGAGTCCTTCAAGGATGCTTGCAGTTCTAAACCGAAAGTTTGCAAGATCATGTTGCTCAGTGATGCAACTCTTAAAAGGATGAATATAGCTTTTGACAAGAAGTCTGGCATGTTTATTGATCTTCCTCCTCAAGAAGAAGTGACTCCGAAAGTGGCTGATCCGGAATCGCCTAAGCCGGTAAGGAAGAGGAAGCTGAAAGAAGTGGTAGGTGAAGCTGAAGAACCTAAGTCTAAGGAAGTCCATTCCGCACCTCCTAAGCCTAAGAAGAAGAAGACATATACTGATGAGGTTGCAGCGAAGTGGAGAGCTGACAAGGAAAAGAGGAAGGAAGGAGATCCGCAGTTCGGATTGGATCCCGCAGAGGCTAAAGCTCTGAAAGAAAAGGCTGCTGATGAGCTCGAGAAGCAAGCTAAGGAAAAGAAGCTGAAGAAGAAGTTGTCAGAAGCTGAGGCTGTGCAAGCCTTGTTGAAGTTTAATGAAATGGTTTCAGCAACCATTCCCGTTCCGAGAACTTTTTCTTTGGACTCTCTACCTGAGACTCCAGGAAGAAATCTCGATGATCCGAAAGAGGCTGCTGCTAAGAATGCTGAGGAAGTAGAGCTAGTGGAAGAAGTGGAAGAAGCTGCTGAAGGAAGTGGTGAGACAGGAGATGTGCTCAAACAAGTAGATGAATACAAGGGAACTCCTTCGGAACACCTGTCGCTCCGAACTTCTGAAGCCGAATCTTCAAAACTAGTTACTCCAGTAATAGAAGGAAAGGAAGGAGAGGAAGAAGTTTCTTATCATGGAGAAGAAGAACATCTTTCACTTGATGCTGCTCAGAAAGAAAATATAGAAGTTGTTGATGAGGAAGATTTGGTTGTTCAAGTTTCTGACAGTGAGAAGAAATCTCCGGAACAGGTTTCTATTCCGAAAAAAGATAAGGGGAAACAAGTTATTGCTGATACCCCGAGTTCAGAAAAGAGTATGAGGAAGGAAGATGGTAGTTCTTCAAAGAGGAAGTTGGAGCTTATTGAAGAAGAAAATTCTCCTAGCAAGATGTCAGATTCGGAATCATCTTCGTTGGGGCACGATTTTGTTGTTCAATCCTTGAAGAAGTTGGTGGGAACCATTCCGACTTTCTCCAGTATTGATTCTCGGTGCCAGATGCTCCAACATACGCTGAATCAGAAAACCGATTCCGTATCCATGGTAATGGATAAGTGTGTTGAGATAGAAGCCCAGTTCAAAAATTTCTTCATTGGTTACGAAGCTCATAAAAGATCTTGCAAAAGGATGACTAGCTGGTCGAAGAAGAATGTGGAAGAGATGAGGTTGCTGGATGAGTTTCAGGAGAATGTTAAGGATGCTTTTCAAACCGAGGATAAGAAGTTTCATGAGATGACTGCATCATTCGATGAGAAATTGGCAGAGGAAAAGAACATTCGGAGTCAGGAAGTAAGAGATCTGAATGGAAAGCTCAACTCTGTTAATCAAAGTTGGAAATTTGAAAGGGATCATCGGATCAATTTTCTAGAAAGGATAAAGTCTCAGGAAGAGAAAATGGAAGCTCAGGAAGAAAAGTTGAAGGCTCAGGAAGAAATCATTCAAGCTCAGTCAGCAAGAATAGTTGCCTTAGAAAAGCAAGCAGAGGAAGATCATAAGGACCTCAAAAAGATCAAGACTATTCTCAAGGGGCTTATGTCAAAGGAGAAAGATCCGAAATAATCAATCCGATCTTTTTGTTGTAATCTGTTTTTGTTGCTGACATTTCAAATTTAATGAGAATCGTGCTTGTTGTTCTGTTTTGTTGTTGTTACTAATCTTTCAGGTACTTTGTTATTTTTTTTCCATTCCCTCGAAATTCTTTTTGAAAATCACAAAGGGGGAGAAGGAAAAGATCCTTAAGAAAAAGAGGAAATCTAATAAGTGATTATCAAAGGGGGAGAAAGAAAAATACCCAATGAGATAGAACTCTAATAAGAGTTTGTTTAAGGGGGAGTTTTTATCTTAAAGAAATATCACTCCGGAAATATGAATACGATCCTTAGAGATTCAAAGCCTAAGGGGGAGTTAGTCGTATTCATCTATATTCTTAAACCAAGGGAGATAAGCTTTATTGTGTTTCTTTCTTCCTAGAAATAGCTTTTTCGTAAGGATGTTTGTGCTTTCCAAAAAGGGGGAGATTGTTGAGTCAATAAGGTTTTCCTTATGACTTTTCCATTCCTTCTTGTTTTGAAAATCACAAACACCTTATCTTTAAGGAAAATCGCTTTTGTAAGGAAAATTGCTTTTATAAGGAAAAATGTTTTCTTAAGGAAAAACGCTTTTATAAGAAAAATTTATCCTTATCATATTTTCATTAATATTTTTCTTAAGTATGAAATTCGGATTCACTTTCTTGGAATCATTAAAACTGATAAAAAGCATTCTGTTTTAGGGTTCGGATTCTGGACAAGAACTATAAGGAAGTTTCACTCCGAATTCCGGTTATGAATTCTGACTAAGTTCTATTCCAGATTCAGGATACGAATTCTGAAGAAGAATTCTCATTACGAATTCTGAAGAAGAATTCTCATTACGAATTCTAATGAAGAAATCCCATTTCGAATTCTCATTACGAATTCTGAAGAAGAATTCTCATTACGAATTCCAATGAAGAATTCTCATTACGAATTCTAATGAAGAAATCTCATTCCGAAATCTCATTACGAATTCTGATGACGATTTCTCATTACGATTTCTGATGAAGAATTCCTATTCCGAATTCCTATTCCGAATTCTCATTCCGAATTCACTCATTAAACAGAATCTGGATATCATTGTTTTATACACTCTGAATTTGTTCACTCCGAACTTTCACTCCGAAATTTCTATTCCGAACCTTTATGTTAGGTTTTAAAACGATGTCGTACTTTCTGTTACACTTACTTTGTTATAAAACGATGTCGTCCATTTTGTTATAAACTAACCGTTGTCTAAGTGACACGTGTACAGGTCCCTCCGAACTTTAAGGAAAATATGACCGTTGGAGAAGGAGCCGACCTCACCTATAAATAGGAGCTCATTTGAAAAAGCTCACAACGGATGGATGAACATTTGAACTTTGTGCATACATGCTGTTGAAGTGATTTCTAGAGAGAGAGTCTCTTATTAACTCTCAAAGCTTCGTGCAACTCCGAATGTTGGTGATTACATTCGAGGGCTTCCGGGGATAGGAAGACAGAGGTGCCGACTACCTTAAAGATCGAGGGCTTTCTTGCTGAGAAAGACAGAGGTGCCGACTACCTTAAAGATCGAGGGCTTTCTTGCTGAGAAAGACAGAGGTGCCGACTACCTTAAAGATCGAGGGCTTTCTTGCTGAGAAAGACAGAGGTGCCGACTACCTTAAAGATCGAGGGCTTTCTTGTCGAGAAAGACAGAGGTTGCCAACTACCTTGAAGTTGAGGGCTTGCGGGGATAGCAAGACAGAGACACCGATCTTCTTATCGAGGGCTTACCCTGGTGTGGGTAAGACAGACTTGCTTGAAAGTATAAATCAAGGGACCTTTATCCAAGGTTGTTGGATACCCTTCTCTTTGGGTTAAAAGACTATCATCTTGTTACTAGTAGTTCTTCTACTTGTACTTGTTTTATTCCGCTGCATTTTGTATCTTAAGGAAAGTATAATTTTCTTATACTTCCTTACTTACTTTGATTAGTTTAGATTCTATACGCTTTAAGGTAGAATCTCATATTGTAACTTTTGTTAAGTTTCAAATTCCGGAACCATATTTCCGGAACCTTCTTTTGGAATCTCTTTCCAAGTTTAGTTCGGTGTTAGAGGTGTTGTGAATCAACTTAGTTTAACTTTGTTAAACTTAGTTCTTTCCTTTTCTTAAGGAAACTCTAGTTATTCATAACTAACTTTAAAGGTTCCAAAGGAATTTTTAAAGTATACAATTCACCCCCCCTCTTGTATATTGAGCATCTCATATTATATTTCGATCCTACAATAATGCTACTAAATCATTATCCATTAATGCAAATTACTTTAATGTTTTTCCGTTCAAAGATAAAAAGCATTGGGGAAATATTTTTTAGGTAAAATAATCATGAATTTTCCCCTTCCATGGTATGAGCATCATATTTATATCTTGTATTCTTAACCAAATACTGCCATCTCAGATATTCACCATTAATATAATAAACAAAAATAGTTACCTTTTTATTTCTGGGATATCCATGAAAACAGCTCCAAATAATTAATCAATATTTTTAACAAAATTAGATATTATATTCTACTAAACGTTAGAGGATACAATATTTTTATACCCTAATATCTACATGTTTCATTTTAGTTATCCTAGTTTTTTACTTACATGTATGAAACCACTATTTATATTATTCCTCAACTCGTCCATTACTGCTACAAATTTCATAGTTCCAACTCCATCTATTCTATAATTCTGAGATTGGGGGATAATATTTACTTAATACCTTCATACATTAGATTCAATATATCGTCTATATAAAAAAATTATGAATAGACATATATTAGTATAATAAAAAATGTAATTTTCAAATTCTATATAATTTAACATGGACACATTTTAAAATAAATTATGTATTTGTTATTGACATAATCTTAAACAATTAATTCTTCTGTACATTTCATTTGATACCAACTAAAAGGAATCGATCTTAAAAACTGAAATATCTAGATTTTAAATTCAATAATTCATTTTCATTCTTTTGAATATATTTTATAGGCTATATTTTTAGAGAATAAAATCATAAATCATTCATAAAATAAACATAACATGCCATTTGGGAACTTATAATAAGTATCTAATTTCCACCAATATAAAACTATTAAAAAGAAATATGTTTTATTTTAATCAACAATTTTCATGACTTTCAACTTGATTTCTCCTTTCTCCTCATCATTCCTAAATATTATAAAAACATAAAAATCATGGGATGTTCACAAAATCCTTAGTATGTTATAAAAAATATTTAATATATTATTCGGGGGGAAATCATTAAAACCCATGAAAAATTTACCTATATATCATTATTTTTTGAGATCATGCAACAATTAATTTCAACATGAAATATAAAAATAGATATTTAAAAAAGAAACCCATTAAAACCCATTGTAAGAATAAAAAGCCATTGTTGTAAACATATTGAATATTTTTCATAAATTGTTCGCAACCCTTTTCATAAATAGTGTTATCCATATTATATCCATATGAGATACCCTCCTGTAACCCCCACATTCATTAATCTAATTTGAAGTAATATTACCCAACATATTGAAGTTAAATAATGGGTCTCACCCATCGTGTCAGTTGTATCTCACTCATCCACATCATATGATAAATAATGGGGATCAGATCATCATATACGGTCTATCTGGATCAAACATTTAAGATAAATAATTCTTAAGTACAATATCATAAATTAAAAATATTATTGTAGAACCTTTTATCATAAAAACATTTAAAAACTCATTTCAACAGTTATGAAAATCACTTTATGATTTTAAATGTCCATTAAAAATTAAAACCAAAATTTATATATGAAAATACCCCTAAAAGGGAAATGTCATATTTCATTTAATAAAAATTAAATATTATAATGGTTTAAAAATAATAATAAATGTAGAAACGGTGGGAATATCTTCTTAAATCATATATTTTAAAAAAAATTATTTTTTCTTTTCTTTATAAGAATAATTATAAAATAAAAGAAAAATAATCATTTTGAAATCCTTTTATATAAAGTTAAATTTAAAATAAAAATTACTTTTAATTCTTTTATGATCACCTAAATTAATCCATAATTGTTTTTATAAAAAATGGATAGTGAAGAAAATTATTTTAAATGTAAACTTTGTAAAGAGGACTTTTAAATTAATGACACTTACCAAGTGACTGAATATTAATGCTAATTCGTTATCTTCCTAAATAAAAAATAGATGTTAAAAATTTTCTTACATTAAAAAAATTTCAATTTTATTATTCTTTTTACATTAAATTTTATATAAAATTACTTATTATTTTAAATTCACATTTTATTTTCTTAAAATATTCGTCTCATTTATCAAATATTATTTTGGATGGATTATTACGGTAAAATAAGACATTATTCAAATATCTCTATAATATTAATCATTACATCCTTTAAATTTTTATATAATATTTGTTATATTATTACTAACCATGATTGATTTTTTTTTGGAAATATGAACTAAGTTACAATCACAGAGATGGTAGTTCATGCACACACATGTGTAATGATTCGATTTTTTCAATGAAAATTATGTAATGAGGGTATGTATTAATTTATTTTTATATAATGATCATAAAATCATAAATACAATACTATTTATTTAAATATAATAATATATATAATCTATTGGATGTGGAGTTGAAAAATGAATCACATCACTTCGTGGAGGTGGTAGTCCACATATACACTTGAATGACATTATCATTTCATAGTGAACTAAAATTCATGAAATAGTTATTGAATAATACTTAATTATGGATAAAAATTTGATGATTGGTAAAAATTTTGATGAATAAATTATATATTATTTAATTCTATCATTATATCCATCCAAGAGAGGTGGTGATTTAAAATGAATTACACTGATCTATGATGTGGTAGTCCACCGTACACACAATGGATGGATTCCATAAATATTTGATTATGGTAGAAGATTGATATTGGTTATTGCATTAATATAATGAAAATTAAGTATATGTTAGAGATTTATTATGTAAAATAATAATGGTTTTCGAATATTTATAGGTTTTAAAAGAATAAATAAATAAATAACACTTGGTAAAAAAATTTAAAACTTACTTTAGAAAACTTTTTTTATTTATATAGACCTCTAAGGTTATTATTCTATACTAAATAAGTACTCAAATAAACTTATACATATTTTATGATGGTATTTAGGTAGTAAATGGATAACAATTAATATTTTTAGTCTAAATAAAATAGAATAATTTGTTTCATTTTATAAGAGAGATTAGGGTACTATTATAATTTATTGAAATATTAAATTAATATAAAATAATTTGGTGGTAAAATTTGATCAAAATTTATGAAATAAAATGGAATAGGGGGATGTGTAAAAATACACTCATGTAATAAAATTTTTACAAGTTTAAATCATACTATTTCCCTGATCTTTATTTAAAATAACCTTACACAATTTGAAAATTGTGGTGATATAAATTTTTTTACTCTTAAGGGTTTTATATAGTGAAAATAAATGGAAATAGACTAAAATAGACAATGATTAATGTTATCAACCATATCAAAACTCAAATTTCCAGACATTATACAATGACTAATCGAAAAAAATTTAAAAAATATTTAATTCAATAATATTTCTTTAATGTAACTTTCAGAACTATTTATTTTATTTTACTTTTCAAAATAAATGACAATAATTGAATTCAAAACAAATACAATGAAAATTTTCTAAT
The DNA here is from genome assembly GCA_963277665.1 of Viscum album. Taxonomy (NCBI): domain Eukaryota; kingdom Viridiplantae; phylum Streptophyta; class Magnoliopsida; order Santalales; family Viscaceae; genus Viscum; species Viscum album. Next base: position 1,093,112,151 of record OY728130.1, read on the forward strand.
ATTTCATGATTATTTAAATAATAAAATTTCGAAGACATATATTCATTGAAATGACATTATCTTTTAAATTTTTAAAAGAATTTATTTTATTTTTCTATTAGTTTTATAGTAAGACCACTAGTATTGGTTAATCTTATAATATAATTATTTATTCAATAAAAATTGAAAATAAATTACCTTTGAAAATGTGTTCAAAAATTGTAAGGAAACATACATATATTTGACTTTTTCATTAATTTTAGATATGAAATAACCATAATCAATAGTTAAGGCAAGTGTTATGGTCATTTTATAGTACTTGTAATCTTATTTTTATTGTTAATTACCAGATTTACCCTTTACAATGGTATCAAAAATTGATATGTTTACTATTTATAATGAAAATAAATAAAAGTGAATTACTAATCAAAATTTGACCAAATCTTTTCATGTGTGGAATAAATTTTTTTAGATTCAATATAAAAAAGTAAGATTATAATTTTAATGTAAATCAAAAATATATAATGAAAATTGTTTTTTATAAAAGTGAATCTTTTTGTAAAAACTATTTTTATACTAAATCAATGTATTTTATTTATTTTAAAAATAATAAATATAATATTGTAAATATAATCGAACTAATTAAATATAAAAAAAGTATAAAATTTAATAAGAATTTTTAATTACTTTATAATAAAATATAATCAATGATAAAAACATTATTATATATTAGTAACTGAAAAATAAATTATTTTTGAAGTTACAGAAAAATTCATCTTGGGAAAATATATATAATTTGTACTAAAAATGAAATTAATTTTTTAATATTAAAATTATATAATTTGAGTCTAAAATTATTAAATAAAACATTATATATATTTTTTAAAATTAAATTTATTTCGTTTTTGTTATTAAATTACAAAATGATTATATAATGAATAAATATATTTATGTTACTAATAATGAAAAATATGAAAACGATTCATTCTATCATTACATGGGTTGTTACACTTTATTAAATATTAAATTATTATATTATACCATACATAATTCTATAAACTCATAACCGTATTCCCGAATATTTTATCTTAAAATTTCAATCATTAATCTATCAATTTTAATTATTACAATAGCTATCGATGGCAGTATAATATTGATGAATATACGTGATAATGATAATTTTAACCCAGTATATTTTTATATAGCTTCATTACTTTTTATAATTTCTATAAATATGATTAATTTAGATTTCATGTAATATATTTAATAATGTATTACACTATTTTACCATACTCGAAAATGGAATTATTAAATTTTTATTAGAATTTCCCATAATTAAATCTATCATAGATTTAATTTTAAATTCACATTATATATATATATATTGTGTAATATTTTCCACCATTAAAACCATTTTACCCTAATATTTTCATTATTTTTATAGAAAAATATGATGATAATTTTGTCAAGATACATCTTCTAGTTCATAACTTTATACCTCAAACATATTTTGTCTCCATAGTATGTTTATTAGATGAATGTAAATATTTCATAATGATTTCCATGATGGTAAATGATCTATACATTGTATTAATCACAATATATATCATGATCTAATTGAATACCATTATATTTTAATACTTATGATAGATCTGATATTTTCTTTCTTGGAAGTGACATAAGGAACACATAATGCACTTAGGGGAGGTTTGGAAAACATGCAATGTTGTATCATAAAGTACCCATATTGTCAATGATTTGGAATGAATAGATATGTATAGGGCTCAACTTCTCCTTTTTTACAACTCTCATATCCCCATTCAAAGATGATTTCTATATTATAACCCTACTTATGGAATATTCTATAAATTTAAATGAAAATGACTATTTATTTTCGTCTTTATTACTTTTTATAAGGGCTGGTTAGTGTTTTAGATCGCATTTATATGAAACATTCTTGGTGTAGAAGGATATTTAGATCACCCACTAGAGTCTTATATAAAGATAAAATTCCCCTATGAAATTAGGAAACCCAATAGAGTTTTCATCGGTGTTCATTTTAGTAATGGGGTCCCAATATATTCATTTTTAATTAATTCAAATTAATTAATAAAATTATTTTTTTAAAGGGATTTTATTCAATATTTGGACTTGGATATTTTTCACCCCATCTCATACACTCTAAATATTTTCCCATTATGTGGAATGTTCTTTGTATTGGATCAAATATTCTTACAATCTACTCCATGTAAGTGCTACATGTGATTCTAACTCTCCCCGTCCCTCTATTCAGACATTCATTTTTGGATTCCCCAAACATCATTGACTGAGTATTAATTCATGAAATTTTCATAGTTTTTGATTTTATTTACTTATATTGTGTTATATGAAGACATTTAATAGTAGGGATTATAAAATACATCAATAGATGGTCCATAGAATATACATAAGGTTATTGATAGTTTCTTTGGGATTATGATAATTAGTCATAATGACCTATTGTTCTTGATATATTAACTCATTATAACTCTATTCATTCTATATTGTACAATTGGTGAATTGTATTCTAGAGTTAGGTTGTGTATATGGATTTATATGTTAAAATATTTGTTGTACATATGGGCCTTAAAATTTTGATTTTTTTAATAGAGGCTGGTGGCTACCCTATAACACCCCAAGTAAATGAAGAATGATATATTAGTATTCTTATTAATATTTTTGAATTAAATATTAATTTTACTTTAAAATTCTTTCTATGTTTGATAGTGTATGTGATACGCAACAATGGGTTTCTTTGGAATCTTATGTTGCACACTAATAATATAATAAAATTATTTTAAAAAGTAGTTAAGTCCTAGCCGTTTTATTGGAGGGAATGAAAAAAACTAACTACAATATTATTATACATGTTTGTTAAATATATTTACATTATCCAATAAAAATTTAGAGGCTTAAAATATGAATGAATCTAAGTTTAAGCATAATTTACATTAAAAAGTCGGTTTTTCGCCTTTTAATGGAGAACCCTCTTTAAACATAGTTTTGGTCACTTTAATACATTCTATATGACCAAATAAAATCCTTCTTTAGAATGGGGACATAAAAATTTACCTTTTGTAATTTTTTTGGAATTTTTCAGATAAAGTTCATTTTTAATGAATAGTGAAAATATGGTATTTTATTTCAAAAGTGACTTTTAATGAAATTTATTTATATGGATTGATTATCTTTTTTATTGGTTTTAAAGTTAAATTAGAATATATTTTTACCATTTAATCAAATTTTGGTAATTGGAATTAATTTCACTTTGAAAATGGACATGAAGAAGTATCAATCTTTTGATTATTATTGTTTCTTAAAAAGACGCTATTTGTTTTAACAACGGGAATAAATTTTAAAAATAATTAATTCCACTTCTATGTTTTAAATTTGAACAAATAGACATCAATTTTGAATTTGGAATATCAAATAATTCTTAGGCTGAATTTTTGGTATTTATCAGAAAAACATCAATTTTTGATGAATAGTGAAACCACTTATTGGTAGTTAAAAAAACTGAATTTTTCATTTAAATGAAATTTTACCACTTCTTTGAATTGAATTTCAAAAATCCTACATACATGGTTGTTATCAAGAAGTAAAATTTGGTTCATTAAGATGAAAATAATTTTTTGTGAATAGTAACTTTTGACTTTTATTTACAGCGGTTAAAGGTAAATAGGTTAATTCAAGGTAAAAAGAATATTATAATAATTCAAAATTACCTTAACACTTGTCCAAACCTTATTGATTGAGTCATTTATGACCATGGGAATTTTTGGATCGATTTCAGGGCCCCATTGAGCCAGTTGGGAGTGATAATGACAATTTGAATTAATTAATTTAATGTAAAGACAAAATTGACATTAACAAAAAAAATTTATAAATTAACTTTTATATGGTGTTATATAAGTCCTATTTTCGACTATAAATATTTATTGGAAATATAAAACTATTTCCTACATCATGGTATTTTTTTTATAATTATTAGACAACAAATAAACTAAATTGTTTATGACATAATAATGATGCAGTGTTTACCTCATTAATAAATCATTTAAATAAATAAGATTATAATTATTAACATATTATCCAAACATGTCCAATTTTGATTGGATGATTTTATTTCGACCATGAGTCATCTTATATTCATCTTTATTTATTTTTGGACTTTTCTAAACTAAAGATAAGTTAATAATAAAATAGCAGTTTCAAACATTCCTAAAGAGCCCATTCTCCCCCTTTTAAAAGGAGACCACTTCTAACTAATTACTCACACCTTTCAAGCCATTTTTCTCAACCAAACTATACCCAATTAATCTTTCTACATCCCTCTCCTCCCCCTAGAAGACTTACCTTAGTCATATGGATCTTCAAGAAGTAATTTTGGTTCAAACCAATCGGAGTTACCAAAATTAAAGGTAACTGTTTCTTGTAAATTGTTTTCTTTTATTTTACTTCTGCAACCCCTAAAAACTTTTTATTCCTTTCTTTTGTAAGAACACCAGTATCCTCAGTATACTAGGATGTTTTTATGAGAATGATTCTTACTACACATACACACACCTCCATCTAATATGTGAAGAACATAATGTTTCTGTGGATGGAAAACCAACGCCTCACGAAACAATGATTGTTCGATTATCTCCTACCACCTCTCATGGTGGCCATAATGATGGAACTGTATCTATATATGATATATATTTTTTCTATTTTTTCTCTATTCTTTTGTAATTTCCATTTATATCTCTCCTTTATGGTTTCCATAGTGGGTAAATAAGATAATCTCATTTGAGGAAGTGCGGACTACCGCCCCCTCAAAGTGACGTGACTCGTTAATGCCTTATGTGGGATGAATAATGGATAGAGTTAATGATATTATATTTGGTATTATAATATAATTATAATATACCTATGTATAATTATGTTTAATTTCTATTAAAATAATAAATAGAAATGAAAGTAGCGTTCAGGCGTACATACGGCTTACTGTCTCCACGAACGGTGCATTTCATTTCTTACCACCGTATGTTATATACTATTATAAATACATGTAAATACGGGATATATTTGATATATATGATATCTAAATAATGAATACCACACTGTATATAATGAACTATTGACTGCATGAACAGCAAGTAATTATAAGAAGTCCATTTTTGACTCAAGTACCAAATATCGACAAAATGAACCTCATTAACTTAAATGATTAAATCATGTTTATAACATGGTAATAATATATATAAAAGGAATAATAAACATGAAAAATTTCCTTAATAAATTAGTAATTAACTTTAGATTATTATTCAAGAGATTAAAGAATGATCGAGTCAAGTTGGACATGAGGTAAGGGACTTCATCTCAATCTCATATCAATGAGACATATTTTGTTTTAATACATGTCTTTCTTTTATACGAGGTATAAACACACTTGTATTTTCGAAGGGAATATTTTTCTACGAAGAATTTTTCTAAATGACAAAAATGAATGTTTTTTAACGTAACCTGTGATAATGACTTTTCCACCGCTGCGAGTATTATTTGATCTTTGGCTTCCTCAACAAGCCGTAATGCTTTTCAAAGAAAATAAATACCATATACTATTTTATTATTTTGGTATTGAAAATGGTTTTGATAATGGATTTGTTATGTCAATATATTTAAGTTATATATTGTGATTGAAATGTCAAAATGTTTTCTTTCCTTTATATTTGTTTTATGTCTTATTATTTTATAATGGTACTTGGACATTTGATAGGTGGTTACATGATAAACCAAATGAAGGGTGGTGCCGTGAATAACAGGATGGGTGGTTACATTATAACCTCAGATAAATTGGGTATGGATGTTGGACGTATGGCTATTCCATTTAGTGATATATGTGGAAGTCGACCGTATGGTTATTCCATTTATGTATGTTTATGTCCCAAGTTTCCTTTTATGTTATGTGTTCTTTATATGAGTTTTATGGTAATATTTTGGTAACAAAAGGGTAAGTAATGATTTTTTATTAATTGAAGAGTATTTACTACTTCACAAAGGTGAAAAAAAATTACTTATGTAAAAGAATTCATGGTTTACTTGTTGTTTTGAAAAACTAACAGTTTTACTTCTTTGTGTATCTCATACTGAGATTTTTATGCTCATACCAAGTTTTTGAAATGTTTTTCACAGGACATAATGTGGAATAGGGTCCAGGATGGGATCAAGGAAAAGTCATGTTGTCTTAAACATGTAAGTAGACATGACTCTTTTTTTCAAGAGTTCATGTTTTGTAAAAGAAATGGAAACTGTGAAGAAGTATCTACTTTGTAATCTTTTGAGATGTAATAGTTAGGTCCTAATTCTCAAAATATCTAATCCTAAATATATCTTCAATGTGAATTATTCATTTAATTCAATATTATGTAAGGTTAAATACTGATTCCTTATAGTTGGTATCAAAGGTAGGTTTAGATAAATTTAGGAGTTAGGGTATTGTTAAATTAATATCCATAAAGTACTTTATGTTAATATTGAAATGGTATAGCATTTACAGATTAACATGTATCTTCACCTAAGATATGTATCTGTTAAGAATGGTTTTTCATAGATGAAATATGGCAGTTGTGCTGGGATGTCATACAAAAGGAGATGACCTTCTCGTTCAGCATTAAGAGATAGTCAGAATCCAGGTTGAACAGTTTGTTGCAGTGATGACTTAGTTGAATTAGGTGATAAATTGTAGTTTTTTTTATTGATGATATTTTGGTTTATTCCAAAATTAAGTATGAACATGAAATTCATTTATGTAATGTCTTACAAACCTTAAAAGAAAATAAACTATTTGGTAAATTCAGCTAGTGTGAGTTTTGGTTACAACAAATTTCGTTCCTTGGTCACATTGTTTCCAAAAATGGCATAACTGTTGATCCTGCTAAAACGAAAGTTGTTGATGAATGGCCTAGAACCACAAATATAACTGAGATTCGTAGTTTTCTTGGTTTGTCAGGTCATTACCAGAGGTTTGTTGAAACGTTTGCATGGTTATCTAGTCCAATGACTTAGTTTCCTCGAAAAGGTGTTAACTTCATCTGGTCAAAAGAATGTGATGATTGTTTCCAGGAATTGAAAAGAATATTGGTGAACGCTTCAGTTTTCGCACTGCCATCCAGAAACTGTGAGTTTTTTTATCTACATTGATGCTTCATTGAATGGACTGGGGTGTTTGCTAATGAAAAATGATCTGTTAATTTCTTATGATTAACGTGAGTTGAAACCAAATGAGTTAAATTACCCTACACATGATTTGGAATTAGCTGCTATTGTTTTTTGCTTTAAAAATTTAGAGGCATCATTTGTGTGGAGTAAAATGTGAAATATATGCTGACCAAAAAACTTTAAAGTATATATTAACTCAAAAATAATTGATCATGAGATAGAGGAGATGGTTGGAATTAATCATGAATTATGATTGCACGATCCATTACCATCCAGGAAAAGAAAATAAAGTGGCTGATGTTTTGAGTGGAAAAAGTAATGTTTCATTAGGCATGCTATGTTTGGAACGAGATCCTTTGGTTTTTGATTTAATGAACTCTGGAATATAAGTTTTTGGTGCAATAAATTCTTCTATTTTGTATCAGCTATCAGTGAGACCATCTCTATCAGACAGAATAAAGAAAGCACAGAAAGAATACAGTGAGTTGCAGAAAAAGGTAGAGTTGTCTAAGAAGGGTAAGTTTCCTGATTTAAATCTTGATAATTATTGTGATTTGAGATTTGGGAAGATATTATGTGTGCCTTGTGATTCACAGTTGAAGAATGAGTTGTTATGCGAAGCACATAGTTCTTCTTTTTCAGTTCATCCCGGCAGTACTAATATGTACAGAGATCTTCGAGATTATTACTGGTGGGATGGAATGAAAAGAGATATTGTTGATTTTACTCTGAAGTGTTTGACATATCAGTTGGTTAAAGTAGAGTGACAGTTACCAAAAATAATTCTCCAGCCTTTACCAGTTCCAGAGTGGAAATGGGAAAATATATCCATGGACTTCATTGTTGGATTACCAAAAAAATCTCGAGGTAATAATGAAATCTGGGTTATAGTTGATCAATTGACTAATTCTGCTCATTTCCTTCCTATTAGAGATAATATTTCTCTAGATCAACTTGCTTTGTTGTATGTTAATGAGATAGTCAGGTTGCATGGAGTTCCCCTCTTTATTGTATCTGATCGTGATCCCAGGTTTACTTCTAACTTTTGTAAAGGCCTTCAGAAGTTGTTGGGTACTGAATTAAATTTTAGTACAAATTTTCATCTGCAATCAGATGGGAAGTCAGAACGAACAATTCAGACCGTGGAAGATATGTTACGTTCTTGTTCGATGGATTACCAGGGAATCTGGGACCAACATCTTTCTTTGGTTGAATTTTTATATAATAACAGTTTTCATTCAAGTATAAAGATGGCTCTATTTGAGGGATTATATGTAAAGTGATGTCAACTCCAGTTTGTTGGGATGAAGTAGGTGAAAGGAAGCTGATGGGACTAGAATTGGTAGATGAGATGGTAGAGAAAGTTCAGTTAATTTAGAAGCACATGAGAACAGCTCCGAGGATACAGAAAAGTTATACAGATAACCGGAGGAAGGATCTTTCTTTTTAGGTAGGTGATCATGTATTTCTCTAAGTTTCTCCATGGAAAAGTGTGATGCATTTTGGTAATAAGGGAAAGTTGAGTCTGAGGCTCATTGGACCTTATTAAATTCTGGAGAAAGTTGGATCTGTTGCGTACAGAGTGGATTTACCTCCATGTTTATCCTAGGTACACATTATTTTTCATGTTTCGATGTTGATAAAGTATATACCAGATCCATCTCATGTTTTGAGCCCAGAGGTAGTTCAGTTGGAAGAGAATCACTCTTATGAAGAACAACCAGTCCAGATTCTTGACCATAGAGAGAAAGTGTTGCAGAATAAAGAAATTCACCAGGTAATGGTTATGTGGAAAAACCATATGGTTGAAGAGGCAATGTGGGAATCTGAAAATTAAATGAGGGATAACTACCCCCACTTATTTTGATAAGTGAATAAAAATTGCAAGGACACAATTTCCAAAAGCGGGAAAGGATGTAACATCCCATGTAAATGAAGAATAAGATATTTTTATACTTATTAATATTTATTAATTAAATATTAATTTTACTTTAAAAGGGTTTCTATGTTTGATAGCATACCCGATACGCAACAACGAGTTTCTTTGGAATATTACCTTGCACACTAAAAATATAATATTATTATTTTAAACGGTAGTTAACTCCTAGCCGTTTTATTGGAAGGAATGAAAAAAACTAACAACAATATTATTATACATTTTAGTTAAATTTATTTACATTATCCAATAAAAAGTTAGAGGCTTAAAATATGAATGAATCTAATTTTAAGCATAATTTACATTAAAAGGACGATTTACAACCTTTTAAGGGAAAACCCTCTTTAAATATAGTTTTGTTCACTTTAATACATTCTATATGACCAAATAAAATCCTTCTATAGAATGGGGACATTAAAATTTACTTTGAGTAAATTTTTGGAATTTTTTTAATAAAGTTCATTTTTTAATGAATAGTAAAAAATATGGTATTTTATTTCAAAAGTGCCTTTTAATCTAATTTATTTATATGGATGGATTAAATTTTTGATTGGTTTTAAAGTAAAATTAAAATATATTTTTACCATTTCATCCAATGTTGGTCATTGTAATTAATTTCACTTTGAAATTGGACATAAACAAGTATCAATCTTTTGATAGTTATTGTTTCTTAAAAACACGCTATTTGTTTTAACAACATGAATTAATTTTAAAATTAATTAATTCCACTTCTATGTTTTGAATTTGGAAAAATAGAAATCAATTTTGAATTAGCAATATCAAATAATTCTTAGGCTAAATATTTGGTATTTTTCTGAAAACATTCTATTTTTATGAATAGTGAAACCACTAAGTGGTAGTTAAAAAACTAACTTTTTCATTTAAATGGAATTTTACCACTTTTGTGAAATGAATTTCAAAAATCCTACATACATGGTTGTTATCAAGAAGTAAAATTTGGTTCATTAATATGAAAATAAGTTTTCGTGAATAGTAACTTTTGACTTTTATTTACCGCAGTTAAAGGTAAATATGTTAATTCAAGGTAAAAAGAATATTATAATAATTCCAAATTATCCTTAAATTTGTCAAAACCATATTTATTGAGTCATTTACGACCATGGTCATATTTTGGTCGATTTGGAGACCCCATTGAGCCACTTGGGAGTGATAATGACAATTTGAATTAATTAATTTAATGCAAAGACAAAATTGTCATTAAGAAATATCGTTTAGTAATTAATTTTTATATGGTGTTATATAAGTCCGATTTTTGACTATAAATATTCTTTGGAAATCTAGAACTATTTCCTATATCATTGTATTTTTTTAGACAACAAATAAATTAAATTATTTATGATAGAATAATGATGCAATGTTTACCTCATTAAAAAATCATTTAAATAAATAAGATTATAATGATTAAAATATTTTCCAAAACATGTCCAATTCTTATTGGATGATTTTATTTCGACAATGAGTCTTCTTCTATTCATCTTTAATTATTTTTGGGCCTTTTGAAATAGAAGATATGTTAATAATAAAATAATAGTTTCACACATTCCTAAAGAGGCCCTCCTCCCACTTATAAAAGGAGAGCACTTCTAACCAATTACTCACACCTCTAAAGCCATTTGGATCATCCAAAATATGCCCAATTAATCTCCCTACATCTTTATCCTCCCCATAGAAGCCTTACCATAGACATAAGGCACTTAAAAAAGTCCTTTTGGTTCAAACCAAAGGGAGTTACCCAAATTAAGGGTAATAGTTTCTTCTAAATTGTTTTCTTTTATTTTACTTTTAAAACACCTAAAATCTTTTTATTCCTTAATTTTGTAACAAAACCAGTATCCAATATATAGTATCATGTCTTTATGATAATTATTAGAACTGCACATACACACACCTCCATATAATGGGTCAACAATATAAGGTTTCTATGGATGGAAAACCAACACCTCACGAAACGATGAATGTTTGATTATCTTCTACCACCTTTCATGGTGGCCATTGTGATGGAAATGTATCTATATATGACATATATTATGTTTATTTTTTATTTATGCTTCTATAATTTCAATTTATAGCACACCTTTATGGTTTCCATAGTGGGTAAATACGATAATCTCATTTGAGGAAGTGTGGACTACCGCCCCCTCAAAGTGATGTGACTCGTTAATGCCTTATGTGGGATGTATAAAGGATAGAGTTAATGATATTATATATTCTATTATACTATAATTATAATATACCTATGTATAATTATGTTTAAATTCCATTAAAATGATAAATATAAATGAAAGTAGCGTTCATGCGTACGTTCGGCTTATAGTCTCCATGAATGGTGCATTTCATTTCTTACCTCCGTACGTTATATACTATTATAAATACATGTATATACGGGATATATAGTATATATGTGATATCTAAATAATGAATACCATTAGGGATATAATGGAATATTTACTGCATGAATAACATGTAATTATAAGAAGTCCATTTTCGACTCAAGTACCAAATATGGAAAAAATGAATGTTGTTAACTTAAATGATTACGTAATGTTTATAACATGGTAATAAGTGATATAAAATTAATAATAAACTTGAAAAATGTTCTTAAGAAAGTAGAAATTAACTTTAGTATATTTTTCAGGAGATTAAAGAATGATCGAGTCATGTCAGACACGAGGTAAGGGACTTCGTCTCAATCTCCTTTCATTGAGGCATATTTTGTTTTAATACACCACTTTTTTTTATACACTGTATAAAAACCCTTGAATTTTCAAAGGGAATATTTTTCTATGATGTGTGTTAATAAACAACAAAAAAAAAATGTTTTTTAACCTAAGCGGTGATAATTACTTTTCCGCCACCACGGGTATTATTTGATCTTTGGCTTCCTCAACAAGCCGTGATACTTTTAAAAGAAAATAAATACCATATAATCTTTTATGTATTTTGGTATTGAAAATGGTTTTGATAATGTATTTTTTACGTCAATATATTTATGTGATATATTGTTATTTAAATGTGAAAATGTTTTCTCTCCTTTATATTTGTTTAACGTCTTATGATTTTATAATTGTACTTGGACATTTGATTGGTGGTTACATGATAAACCAAATGACGGGTGATGCCGTGAATACCCAGATGGGTGGTTACATTATAACCTCCAATGCATTGGGTATGGAAGTTGGTCGTATTTCTATTCTATTTAGTTATATGTGTGGATGTCGACCGTATGGTTATTCCATATATGTATGTTTATGTCCCAAGTTACGTTTATATGTTATGTGTTCTTTATAAAAGTTTTATGGTAATATTTTGGTTACAAAAGGGTAAGTAATGAATTTTTATTTAGTGAATAGTATTTACTACTTATTAAAGGTGAAAATTATTACTTATGTTAATGTATTCATGGTTTACTTTTTGTTTTGAAAAACTAATAGTTTTACTTATTTGTGTATCCCTTACTGAGCTTTTTATGCTCATCCAATGTTTTTGAAATTTTTTTCACAGGACATAATGTGGAATAGGGTCAAGTATGGTATCAAAGAAAATTCATGTTGTCTTAAACATGGAACTAGACAAGACTCTTTTTTTCAAGAGTTCATGTTTTGTAAAAAAAAATGGAAAATGTGTAGAGTGTCTACTTTGTAATCTTTTGAGATGTATTAGTTATGTCCTAATTCTCTAAAACTATAAACCTGAAAAGATCATCAATGTGAATTATTCATTTGATTCATTATTATATAAGGTTTATGGTCGGGTCCTTATATACCCATAGGGGCCCCATGGGGTAATTTTGACCTATTGGTATTATATTTTTTTACCTAGGGTATTTACCTTATATATGAGAGTAGTAAAGTGATTTAACATTGTAATTTCCTTATATAAAAATTTTCATTGATAAGAGGTCATGTGAAAAGTAATAATTACATAATATTAGTAGTGTTTTTATTTTTAACATCACCAAACACAACTGACCATTAAAAATTAGGTTTCATAATTGATAACATTTTAACTTATTTGTTTAATTTTTGAATTATAAATTTTTTATTGATCTTATATTTTGCCTTATTCATGTTATTATTAGCCTGTATACAAAATATATAAATCATATTGGGTGATAATTCATGTAAGAACATAGGTAATGATATAATAATACCTTGTTTCTAGTTATTATGATATAGAAATTATAAAATGATCTTAAATTTAGAATGGACACTATGTTCAATAGTATATATGATAAATTTGGTTTACGCTTTAAAAATGTATTTCTTGAAAACGTTTTTTATCACATTTTGATGACACGTATTATTTTAAAACTATATTTTGAAACATTATTAAATTATAGTTTTGAAAAAAATCCTTTTTTATAAAATTAATATCAAATTTCTCTTTGGTTTCATTTTTTATTTATCTTATAAGATACATTTTTTGATAAATGTTGAAAAATACTACCATTTAACTAAAACTAAAATTTCATATATATATTTAATATTGTTAAATAAAAATTTCAATTTAGTTTAATATATAATTATAACAAATATACATCTATAAATTCAAGTTAGGTAATTGGAATCAATTTCATAATAAATATTAATATAAAACATATCCAAATACTGAACATTTTAAAATTAAAACCATTTTTTCTTACACCACATATGAGGTTAATTTTAAAATAATTCTTGAAACTTTAGTTTTTCAAATTTTAATAATTTAATATAAATTTATAATAAGATTGTATAAATTTATAAAATGTGTCTCTTTTATTTTTGGACATTATGAATTGTAAACTTATTAATTTTTTTACCATGGTTATGGGTAAATCAGTTCAATATGGGTAAAAAAATACTACTAATTTTTTACAATTACCTTAAAACCAAAATCAAATTGTAAAGATTAATATTTCATCTAAAATAATCTAATTATAAAATTTGTGATCTCTTAAATTCACTTTTAAGGTACTAATCCCCATGATGTATTTATTTTTTGAAAAGTATAGCTTCTCACACTATTGGTTTTAGTAAGTATAAGAATTTTAATATGTGTTCATCATGATGTTATCTTCACAAATAAATACTTTTTTGAAATCTAAAATATATGTATTAATAAGGGTAACATATTTTAAAATCATAGGGATGAAATAATTGATGTGAAGGAATTTACAAAGTCGATGTCACAATTATTTAATTATTGAAAAAATTAAACAAATGTTATTAGAATTATTAAAATAAAAACCTTTTTTTATAATTAATACCATACATGAATATTATATATGACCTTGAAATGTAATTTATGTGTTATAAAATATTTTTTCTAATTTATATTTCGTTATTGGATTTTTAAATGAATATATAATGAATATTGTCTAAAAATAACAGTAATTATATTATAAAATAAATTATATATTATTAAATTTATCAAAATTTTTAGAAACTCTATTATATATAAAATTATTTATATATGGGGTAAAATTTATAAATGATTCATTTATGGGTATTTTGAAAATTTATTGTAGCGATAATAACCCTAAAATAATAAAAATCCATATTCTCGTGTTATAAGTTAATGGGGTTAAATAGGGTTTGAAACAAAACATAAGAGAATTGATTTAGTCAAAACAGTTATAAAAATTATTTAATTATATTTATATGAACCTCCATCATTTTATATTCTAAATAAATCCAATTTCATTCATTTTAACTGATAATTCATTTATATAAATGTAATATTTTTATAAAAATCCAAGATTTCCCCTCTAGTCTCTTATAAAAGAAAACCTATGATTCTTATTTCATTACACAAAACAGACTTCTGGTTTTTCAAATATATTAGCAAATAACTTCCTATAGTCCCTCACAACATTTTAGAGATCTTATTTTAGGAATAAATCCATCCTTAGTGGCCTTAATTTGTTAAGTTAGACAGGATTTTTAAAGAAAATGTATAATTTTTAATTAACTGTTTATATTTTGATTCATATTACACCACATTAAAGATATATTAAACCATGATTAAATAATAAATAAGGTTTCATCAACATACTGTGATGTTATAATTTTGATATCATTACCTAAATACATCTCCACATCCATCAAATGGGAAAAGAGGTTTGTGTTCATGTGTAAGAAATATTATCAGCCCATGAATCAATGGAATTCATTTACCATCACTGTCTCTCAAGCCTAGTTATATGATAGAATCAATGATTATATAATATGTTCATTAAGTATTCTTAATTATACAAAATATATATCATTTATGATCATAACATTTCATGTAGGGAAAAATGATAATATCATTCATGTGTATGTTTAAATTATCACCTCCACAAAGCGATGTGATTCATTTTTCATCACCACATCACATGTGTGATATATATAATAATATTTAAATGATATATATGTAATTATTATCATTCCATAATGGTAAAATTATTCCTATTTTCGTATCAATAATGATCATAAAAAAATGAAAATGTTACTCATGTGTACGTATGGTCTATAATCACTATGATTATAATATAGTTAATTTTCCATACCCATGTGGTATTATTCAAAATTATTCATTATGTATAAAAATTATAATATTATCATTAATATTATTATAGATATTATGGAATAATATACACATTAACTACATTCATCTGACCAATGTCATTTTGGGCTTATGAACAAAATATCGGCAAAACATCAGACCTAAACTTAAATAATTAAGTAATTGTTGTATCATTCTAATAAGGTATATAAAATTAAAGAAACTATGAAGAGGTTATAAATAATGCAAATAATTTAAATAATTAATACATTTATATTAGTCACGAATATAGTGGTTTTACTTGATAATTCCAGTTCAAGGTAATAGACATTGTCTCAATATCCATTCATTTTGGTATATTTTTATGTTACACACCCACCATATTTTAAGAGGTGTAAATACATGACCATTGGCGTATCATATAATGAGTTTTTTTATTTTCATTTTATTTAATTTTTTAAAAATTATATTCATTCATGGGGATTATTATTGAAAAGTTTCAATGTGGTATGGGGAACATGGAATTAAAAATATCTTTCTAAATGTTATAAATGGAATTAAAAATGGATTTAACATTTCAATAATATGAAATTTAATTTTTTGAGTGAAAATGAATTTTTAATACTGATATGTTGAAAATTTCAATCGTCTATGTTTTGATATTATATAATGGTAGTTGTACATTTGAATGGTTTTTATGTGATATACCAAGGATGTGTGGTTCCGTGATATAATAAGGAAAAGTGAGTTCATTATAACCCAGAAATGAATTAGTTATGGAAGGCAATCATATGATTATTCCATTTTCAAGGGTGAATTTTGTGAGATTTGGAAGCCTGACTATTCCTTTTATATGAATTTTATGTATAATTGTGTCCATGTTACGATTTTGATTTATCCATTCTTACTATAGGTTTTATATTAATCTTTGAATTAGAAAAGGTAGAAAATGAGAATATAATCAAAGGAATTTTTCTTCTAATTTGTAATGGTGAAAATTATTTTTTTATGATAAAATTTCCATTGATTTTCTTGTTTTCTTAATACTAATATTATTCCTTGTTTATATATTCCATACTATTCTTTTTGTACTCACTCCATGTTTTCAAATTTATTTCATATAAAATATTGATAGTATGGGAATGTAAGGAGTCATGTTTAATGTTAAGAATATATTTTAAGAAAGTCATCGTGCTTTATTTTAAAATTATTGTAGTATAGAAAAATGGATACTAATCATACATGTCCACTATGTATTACATAGTTGTGTAATGCATGATTTGTGATTTAATTCAATGAAAATATAAACCAAAAAAATACATTCAAATTAAATAAAACTAAATTATTGTATAAAACTCATGATTATGTAGTGTTTAATGATGGTTCTTTAAAGTTGGTATGAAAATATGATTCAGATATCTCTAGTGGTTATGGTATTATTATTAATTTTCTTTTGAAATATTTTACTTTATGGTCATGTTAAAATTATTTGTAATTTTAAGATAATCGATTTGCTTCATCTAAACAAGGTTTTGTTTATACTATTTTTTTCAATGAGGAAATGGGGAATCTATAATGAGAATCCGCATAGGGGAAAATATCATTTAGAATCAACATATTGATATGATTGGAATTCCACATGAGCAATGTTTTTGACTAATGGATCAATTGAAATAGCCTATAAATGGTGGTGGTGTCGATTCCCGAGAACAACCAGATCTACAATATAGGAAAATTATGAAAATTTATAATTTTATAAGAAAATATCCTCCATAAATTATATGATCATATGACTACATAATAAGTGAAGGGTGGGATAAGTCTATTGAAATGATATTTTATGTCATGCATTGTTTTGATCCCCAAATGGAAACTCTTAAAATTTATCATTTTGGAGGTGAGATAGACAAGTGGTGGTGAATGGTTAAGTATATTTAATAAATGTAAGAATTTTTTTTCATTGGAATGGGATGATTTTAAAACAGTTTTCATTGTAAAATATGTTTTAATACTAGTTAACTTATGATGGAAAAAAATTCTTGAAATTGAATCAAAATAAGTAGGATTTAGTGTCTTCATTTGAAGAAAACACGTCCCTTTTGGAAAGGTTTGTTGAAAATTGTATCCAGGGTCATGATAGGTTGATAAATAACATTTACTCAATATTAAATCTTGTATATCGAATTGAATTGGTTTCTAGTAAGTTTATGATATATTGGAACATTTTTTATGTTTTAATAAGGTAGATATACAGATTTATGATGATCATGTGTCCCATTAAAATCACCCAAAGAAGTGGTCTAGTTGGTAGCGAATGAGAAATAATTCACCAAACAAGATAAGTCATTAGAAAAAAATTCCCATATTGTGAGAATTGTGATAAAAATAATCTTATAGAGTGTTTTTATTGAATAGGATGTGTTTCTAATGTGCTACTATTTTACATATATCATATGACTATAAGGTAGGTGATCTAGAAAGCAATGAAAATGAAATAGTAAGACGATTTAGTTTCAAAGACTTAGGTTATTATTCCATTGTGTGTCCAGTATTAATTACCCATGGTGGAAACTAACTACATAGAAATAAAAATCAGGTAGAAAAATATTTTTCTACCACTGTGGTTGATATTGGGCCATCATATTTTGTGGTGAAAAGTGTGTTATAGATTTATTTGATTTATTCCAATACCCAATTTCGTTCAGGTTATTTGTATTCATTAATTTTAGATAAATTTTCATTTAAATTGGTATTATATTATCATGAATCTAATATATATCTTTTGGTAAACAGTTCAGTTGAAATTATTAAGGAAATGAAGTTTTCTAAAAATCCCCCTATTGTCGATGGATAGTCATTACAATAAATCTTTTCAAACATCTAGTAGTAGAGTTTGATATCATTTTGGGTATGGATTGGATTACTATTTATCATGTTAAAATATATTGAAAATTCCATAAATTTTTTATTCAATTACTTCATACCAATAATAACATACTAATATGCAAGGAAATTGATTAAATTTGGATTTGAAAGTTATCTTGCATATGTTATTAAAGAGAATAAAATTGTTCAGATTAGTGATATTCCAGTAGTGAATGAATTTATAGTTGTTTCTATTAATGAATGTCCTTTTGTTATTTCGAATATAAAATTTGAATTTACTATAAATTTAGTGCCTGATTCTATGACGCTTTCTAAAACCCTTATTAAATCCCTCCTGTAGAACATGTGAAATTGAAATACAAATTACTATAATTTATTTGCGAATGTTTCCTTCAACCATGAACATTACCATGGGCACCCCAATTAAAATTTTAAAAAATAAATATACTTCCCTGAGATATTTTTTTCATTATAAACATTTGAATAACATCAACGTTAAAAATATGAATAATTTTCATCTTATCAATGAATTTTCTCATATTCAAGGATCATAGTATTTTTAGACGATTGATCTGAGGTCTGAGCATCATAATCTAAATGTGAAGTAGGGTGACATTATAAACACAATGTTTCCAATGAGATATATACACTATGAATTATTTGTTGTGCACTTTGGGTTATATAATGCACCTATTATATTTAGTAATCTTTTTAATAGTGTCCTCAATATGTTTTTTGGATCAGTTTCTGGTTGTGTTTATTATTGATTTTTTTATTATATCTGAAAATCCAAGAGGTAAATGAAAGGAAATTAAGTTTTTTTTAAATCATTAACATAAATGAAACTATATAGAGAGCTTACTAAAAGTGAATTTTGGGTGAAAAAAATTTCATTCATTTTCAATATTGTTTATAAAAATGAAATGAATGTTAACCCACCTAAAAAATGATGAAGAGTGTCTTATAACTAATAATTTCATAGATATTATCTTTTTTATTGGATTAGTAGTTTATTACCTATGTTTTTCATAACATTACTCTATTCTCTATACTACTATCTATGTTATATCAAAAGGGAGTTAGGTTCACCTCGTCAAGAAGATGTGATATTTGTTTTTAGAAATTTATAAAATGATTAGTCAATGCACTAATTTTGTGCTTTCCATCCAAAATATGTGAATTTTTCATCAACAGTGATTTTTCATTGTATGTACATGGTTATATCCTAATAGAAAATTATTAGTCAATTTAATATAATTCATCACATGTGAAACCACATGATTTAAATTACCCAACACATGATTTGAAAATTTATATTGTTTATTTCCTTATACAATTGGTAACATCATTTTTAGAGACTAATGTGTGAAATATATACTGATAATAAACCTATATTTATATAATTACTACCAATTAATTGAAAATTAATCAACTAACAGGGATACAACAAATCAATGATTATAATTTAATGATTCATTATCTTCTCAGAAAAGAAATCATGGTGGATAATTCATTAAGTGAAAAAATAATCTACGTTTACCAAGTCATATTAAGAATGTGGCCCTTTAGTTAATGAATTTTTAGATTTTATAAAATATTTCTCGGATTCAAGGACATACTATGTTTTATTCGAGATTTCATTGAAGATAAATAATTCTTGAAGTATTATAATTGAACAGAAGGATGATCCATATTTCCATTAATGGGTAAATATATTATGAATTGTATGATTCCTGATTCTAATATTAAAGAAAGAGTTTTTTATTTATTTCAAAAAAATATTTGTGCCTTTTGATTTAAATTTGAGGAATTTGTTGTTGGTTGAAGCTCCCATTTCACTATATTTCATTCATCGAGGTAGAATTAATATGTACAGAAACATTCAAGAGTATTATTGGTTGAATTGAATGAAAATAGATATTTTTAAATTTACCATGATGTGTTTAACATGTAAAAAGGTCAATAAAAAATGAAAACTACTGAATGTAATGATTCATCCATTTCTAGTTATAGAGTTTAAATGGGAGAATATATTAATGGATTTCATGGTAGGATTTCCAAATATATATCATGTTAATAATTTGATGTGGGTTGTATTTGATCAACTAACAAATCTTCAAATTTTATTCCAATTAGAGATAAGATTATTTTAGATCATATTTCTATACTTTATTTAAATTATATAGTCATGTTATGTGTATTACCACTCTTTATTGAATCAAACCTTGGTCACAGGTTAACATATATTATTTTTAAATGACTATAGAAGTTGTTTGGTACTAAATTATATTTCAGCACATCTTTTTTTTCATGCAATATGATAGACGTTTAATGTGGAGGACTTGGACCATGGATGATATGATTCATTCTTACTCAATTAAATACCAAGGATATTGAGATCAACATATTTCTTTGGTTGATTTTTATTATAATTGTAGTTCTTATTTTATTATACAGATGGATCCATTTGAGGCAATATATATAAGTTGTGTTGAATAATAGAATTTTGGGATGATGTAGGATAATGTGAGATGATGGGATCAGAGATGGTGTATGAAACAAAATTTAATGATCATTTGATTCAGTGACACATGATAAGATTATATATTATGTATAAAGTTTTTTTATATAACCATGGGAAAGAAATTTGTTTAAGGTTGGTGATCACAACATTCTTAATGTTCAAAAATGGTAATGTGTGGAGCGTTTTAGTAATAAAGGGATGTTGGGTCCATGATTAATTAGGCCATATGAAAATGTAGATAAATATGTATCATTTTTCTATTGATTTTATTTTACATTGACATTATCCAAGGCACACAACAAATTTTAGGTTCTAATGTTATAAAAATATGTGTCGGATTTATCTTATGTTTTTTTATCATTGATGTAGTTTAGTGGAAAGATAAATTTTCTTATTAAGAACAAAAAGTTTAGGATCATGATAGTAAATAGAAAGATTAGATAAATAAGGTGATTAATTAGGTTAAATTTTTATGGAAATACCATAAGGTTGAATGGGAATCTGGAAAATCTGAAAATGATATGAGGGAAAGATATCCCCACTAATTGAATTAGTGAATAAAATTGTGTGAATGCAATTTCTGAAAGGGGGAAAAATATGAAAAACTAGGTAATGATAGAACAATTATTTGACATATTTACTTATATTTATGGGATAGCTATTAATTTTACAATTTAAAGGGACACAATAATTTATTGAGTATATTTAAATTTATGTTTTATTCTTAAATATATTGTTTTTAAAAGATATTATAACCTTTTAATATAGAACTTATTTTAAAATTAATTTATTAACATTTTTATATTTTATGTTAAAATATAAAATTAATTTTTAGGAAAATAATACTATATTTACATTGGATTATTTTTTGGTATTATTTTAATATGTTTAATTATTTGATGAATATTGAAAAATACTGTATTTTAATAAAAAAATAAATTTTCATCTAAATAATATAAAATTTCATATTATATTATCAATAAAATTAACGTACAATAATATATATTATAAAGATATTAATCTGATTTACTTCATAGAGATCATTTTCACATTATATTTGGATATTAAAAGCATTCATCCTTTCCAACATTATTATTTTAAAACTCCCATTCTCACACCATCTGCATGATTAATTTTTAATTTATTTATCCACATGAGTGTCTTTAATTATAAAATTTTTATTCTATATTTGGAATTAGAAGTTATAAATTTATTAAATCATCTGCATTTATTTTTTTTTCAAAATTTGAATATTAATGTTAGTAATTTTATTATCACAGTAAAGGTGGAATTGGATAATTAAGTATAAAAATAATATTATAATTATTATCCATATATCTTAAAATTTTCCCCCAATTGATTTCATGAGTATGTATATATGTAACCCATTCATGGGTGGGATACATTATAACTTTAAGATACTTGTATAACATTGACGCCCTTATAGTATTTTATATTACAAAACACCAATCTTATCAGACAAATGTTTTTAATAAGAATTAAATATTTAAAATGTGGTCATCCATAATATATCTTCATTCATAAAAATATAAAATCTCAAATATTTTTCCTAACCATTGTAATTTATTTTCAATTTTTAGGGTTGAAATAATTAACTTAATTCCCTACACAATAATTATGTGGTAATTAATTCAAGTAAATATAGAATGAATTATATGAAAGATATTAAAACATATATAATTTGAGAAAATTAATGTCATTATCTAATTTTATAGATTATATTGATATGTTAGTCCTGTTTTATAATATTTTTATGAATTCATCTTTTTTTATTTTGGTAAAATTCAATATAATGAAATGTTCCAAAATTGAAAATAATTATATAAGAAAATATTTAATATATTAATAAATGATATCAAATTCATCTAAATAATAATTAGGAAATATTAATGGGATATATTTTAAAATTTCATAAATGATTCATTTATCGGTATTTTGTCTTTTTTTGGTTTATATACTAACCCTTAATGTGTACAAATCCGTCTTCTCGCTATAAGAGTTAAAGGGGATAAATGATGGTTAATAACAAATGATAAGGGATGAAATTCAGTCAAAAAATATAATTATTATTTTATGAGATTATTTAAACCGACCATCCAATTATATTATAAATAATCATTTTTTATCCCTTTGTAATTGAAAAGTTTTTTATATTAATTTAATATTTTGAGATATTTCAAGGGTTTCCCTCCCCTATCGTATAGAGGGGACCCAATTCTTCACATTTCTACAAACCTGAAAACTATATTATAAAAAATATCAACCAAAATAACTTTATATTGTCCCTGCCCTCTTTTTTATTTTAATTTTAGTAATAAAAACATCACTTGGGGTCTTACGTTGTTATAAAATAATGAATTTATGAAAAATAGTTATCATTTTTATTAATGTTTTTTCTGTTGTTTCTTCTTCCATATTCGTAAATTATTCATAAAAAATATTATATAAAAACATAATATCCTATAGATAATGATATGTTAGTATGTTAATAACATAATCCAAATCTATCTCAACATCCATCAAATGAGAACAAAATTTATTATTCGTGTGTACAACATATTATCACATCACGAACCAATGAAATTCATTTTTCATCACCATCTCTCAAGACCTTTTTTATTGATTGAATTTATTTATATATAATATATTCATGAAATTTTTATCATTATAAATATTTAATATACCTTATATTTTCTTATCATTCCATGCATAGAAAAATGATAATGTCGTTCGAGTATACAAGTGAATTAACACTTCAATGAAAGATATTTGATTCTTTTTTTAACCACAACACATTGAAGATATATATAAGTATAATAAAATAATATCTATGTTTTTATTAACATATTGTAAATAGAAAATAATAATTAAATTCTTTTAATAAAGATCATTGAAAACTGGAAATGTTACACAAGCATTTTTACGATGTACGTTATCCATGATAATAATGTAGTTAAATTTTAATAAACATGAGGTTTTATTTCAAAATATAATTGATGGGTAAAAAATATTTTTCTCACATTTATATAATTCTGGATATGGAGGAATAATATAAACAATGTTGATAATTCATTTCAAGTGTATTACCCATTTTATCATCAAAACAATAGATGTGAACATTAATAATTATATAATTGTTGTAACATAATAATAAGTGATACCAGTGGAATAAAAAAATTGAAAATGTTTCTCATGAATGAAAATAATTACAAAATGATTATTATTAAATAATAAAAATATTTTATGTTATTAGTAAGAATCAAGGTAAGGGACATTGTCCCAATATTCCTTCATTGAGGAAAATGTTGATATTATACACCCACCTTATATAATAAGTTATATATAAAAACCCATTTAAAATTTCAAATCATGAATTTATTTATTATAATTTAAATTAATTTTTTCATGAATTTTATTCCGTTATTGTTCTTATTATTCAAATGTTTCAAAGTGGTATGGGAAAAATTGATTTAAATTTTTTTACTAAATTTTTTAAATGGGTTTTTTAGATGGAATTATTATTCCTATAAAATAAAATGTTTTATTTGGGGTGAAATTGAAATTTAAAATTGAAATGTTTAAAATGAAACAAATTTATGTGTTATGAATATTAATGTTCAATTATACATTTTATGGGTGGTAAAATGATAATCCAATGATTGGTGGTTCTATTATAAACTAACTACGGGTAGATTCATAATAACCCTCTAATGCCTTGGGTATAGAAGTAGAATATATGGTTATTGATTTAGTAAGGGTGACATGTATATAATTCATCCATTTGTTCATTTCATTTATGTAATTGAAAAGTATAATTATGTCCCATGATACCTTTTTTGGATATCTATTCTTGCGATGGGTGTTATTGGTAATATTTTATTTACAAAAATTGAAATAAATAATCTTATTTTTAAAGGAAATTATATAATACATATTATGGGTTAAAATTATTACATTATGGTAATGTTTTGAGGGGTTTTCATGTCTTCAAATGACTATATTTGTTTCTAATTTTTGTACCCCTAAATGAGATTTTTTGTGATCACCTCGTGTTTTGAAATCTGTTCCACATGATTTAAGGATTGTATAGATAATGGAGGTTTCCATGTAGAAAGAAGAGAATAATTTCTATGAAAAATTCATGGTTTTTTAAATGTATAATATTATGAAAAATTGTATACAAATCATAATATTACACTCTTTAATATGTGGTTTTAAAAAATAGGATTTCAGATCTAATTCTCTACATTTCTAAACTAGAAAAAATCATCAAAGTTCTAGAAAGTAAAATTAAGACTAAACTCATAATTATGTAATCATTGTGGTTAGTTACATATAATTCAAATAATATAAAAATGGGAATTATGTATTTTTTTGTTACATGGGTCGAGTAAGCATTGAAACCCTATAAACATGGGAATTATAGAATAGTTATGTGTATTCAGATGAGTGAGAATTTCAACCATGAAAACATGGGGGATATAGAAATCTTTTTTTGATTGTATTGGGTGATCATGATATCCACGTTGAGAGATATGATTCAATTTTGTTTTTCTATTAGTCAAATTCATAGACATTTGGGATGTAATGAAATAGTTATGTGGAATTTGTCAGATGATCATGCCTAATATAGAGGTGTTTGATGATCTGGGGTATGTTAGGTTTTATTGGTTGGGTGGTCATTCCATCCATGGGAATAAATTTTATGGTGAGATGGATATTTTGGAATACTTGGGTATAATTTCATTAATTAAGAGATTTATATATTGTTTATGTGATAATTCATACAATTGTTGCGTGAGTCTAAAAATTTGGATTCCATGCCTTCTATCTCTGTAGATTGGCTTCAGTTGGGCCATTTTGTAACTAAGAGGAGTTATATATGGTGAATGATGGATTTATTACCAATTAGGAATCATGAACCTCATGAGATATTATTATTTCCTTGAAATATTCCCGTCCTTTTTATTGATATGTGAAATGTTTAGACTGAATGTGCATATTAAACAATAAAGGAATGATTAATCGTATATGTCTCCATGAAACACAAGGGTAGATGTTTGTTATTTTACCACACATTTATCTTATATATCTGGTCATGTATGAAAAAAAATTTATAAAATATTTTCTATGAATTCTTTTATTGGTGGCATAATTACTTATAATCACAACATATCTAGAATATATGGTTACCTAGAAATTCATCATGTTCATTGTTCATGTTATTTTTAGTTGCCCAATACTCAATATTTGAGTTGTCTAACAGAGTTAGAGTAGTGAAATGGGTAATATTTAGGATTAGGGAATCAGTTTATTTTTATCTCTAGTATTATGGATCAATTATACATGTTATTCCCTTGAATGGCCATTTTTATGTATGTATGAATTCTTTAACATATTTAATTATCATGTTATTTTTTATTCTGTTTTAATAGTTACCATTACTACTATAACATTAAGAGTATTACTACAACACAAATTATATTATGATGACTCTTGTTTTTTTACAAATTTATTTTTATTTATACCTGATGAGCATAAGAGCCCCAACCCTGTTGGTGGGGACTTGACAAGTGCATCCAAGAGACCTGAGTTCAAAAACGAGTGGAGACATATTTTTGGGTACTATTGAAGTGTTATAGCAGGAAATATATCATGTACTATAACAGAAAATATTTTGTACTATAGCAGCCTAAATTATTCATATGTTTGGGCTTTTGGGCCACCAGTTTGGGCCTCAGGTCCATTAAGGCCTTTGGGCCACCCAAGGCCTTCGGGACAGTAAGGCTTTCATGCCACCATAAAGAATTCGGGCCACCTCAAGGCCTTTGGGACCCCTAAAGTCCTTTGGGACACCTAAACCCTTTGAGAATACCTTAAAATAGTGCATAAATTATAATAATGTCTCTATAAGGAGCACACTCGAGATGGGGATTCCGAGCAGGCACAGTAACTAGAGTAGAAACAATGCAGATTTTTCAGAAAGGGAGGGCATGTAATTTCCAGTGGGACCAGCCTATGCTTGCACATGAAGCCTAGCCGAACAGGCATGTGAAGGTGGAGAGATGAAATCATGACGAAGAATCTGGGTGGTGGAGTTCCAAGTATAGTATATATATTTCCTAAGACCTACGGGTCTTGTATTCTCAAAGCCTACATGACTTGTTAGGGTACACCCTAATCCCTTAAAAGGGGGGTTACCAAAAATCAATAAGAAGTTGGCATTCAGGCCCTTAGGGGTTAGTGTATACCAGATTTTATAGTCTATAAATGATTATTTTTATACCCTTTCATCTATAAGAATACATTGGTGTAAGTGAGGTTCCCCTGAGGTATGTAAGATCTCAATTTAGAAAAATTCAGTAAAACTATTTTTAGGACATTAAATGTCATATAATTAAATTATTTCGATATTTTCTTTTTCTTTTTCATGATGGGATGATAAGATATAGGATATGATGTGTCTTATTATCAATATTCATGTTTTGATTAGATAAATGTTGTTTGATGGGATTCCATGATATACGAAATTAAATGTTTATCTTCACTTTTTAGCTTCGCAGTTTTGTAATTATTTGGGAATATATGTAATTAACCCCTCTCCATAGTGTGTACCCCTCCTGAGCTAGAAATGTGAGAAGGGAGATAGTGACCCCCTGAATCCCACCTCTAGTACACTCCGGTTTGGAGACTAACATAGAGGGTATTGTAAATACACTAATGAGAGGCATTACCCACTAAGAGAACACATGTGGAATAGAGAGATAATATTAACAACAACCAAATCCATATCAGACTGAAATATAAAATAAATAAAAATTACAAGAATGTAATGTCATTCAAACTAATAGAACTGAAAGGGGAAAACTGAAAATTCCCAAAAGAAAGTAAAAACAGTAGGAACCACAATCCCGAACAGCTCCTCCAACCCCAATCTATTAGAAACCATCTTTATCTCTAAGCTAATATAAGTGACCTGAAAAACAATTCATATATACATTGGGTGAGTATAAAAGTATACTCAATTCGATCCTCCCCGAAGCCACTCGTGAAAATGTAAAGAAAGCAAGCTAAAGCACAATGAACAACAAGTGAAACTAACTCATCACAAAAATAGGTATACTAAGTTCCCAACCTCACCCAGGCTACTCTTACCAAGTAATTCATTAAAAAGTTTATAATATAATAAAGAATATAAAGTGTACCATTATACTACTTACTCAATGGTTTTATGCTTTTCCCCAATGTCGCACGTCCTAAGCATCTCTCTCCAAAAAGGATTTCCCACAGATACCTAGGCAAAGCACCAAAACATGCACCTTGTGAAACAAAACCACCACATCCACGTAAGTAAGTAAGTAACTAGGTAGTTTTTGGGAGCCACATCATCTCATATAATCTGTATCATACATCAGGTATTACACCTCAAGCCATTATAGCCCATGCACCAACTAAGGATCCTCAAGCCATCACAATCTTTACACATTACACTTATAGTTGTCCATATGATACTATATCCAAAACGTAAGTGTGGGAATAACAACAATCCATTACAAGCCTCTACCAAGATATATGGGTAAAACTATATATTTTTCCTACCCTCAAATGTATCTAAAAAGAGAAGAGAGTGGGGATAATGACAGTAGTTATCCATCTATCCTCCAAGAATAATGTGGGGGAAAACACCCCCCAGGGCTCAGAATAACCAGGGTGTCAGTTTCCCTAACTGATAGGGTGGAGTGGCGTATAGAAACACAAAAAGTACAGAATATACTATATCCAAATACAACATTATGGAAATAACCTAGTCATTGACACAACTGTAGCTAACATCTCCCAGACTCTCGGCTTCCACTTCTAAGACTAGGTATCTTATAAGCACACAACAATTTAAAATGCTTTATTACATTACATTATTCCCTTTTTTTAGTTTCACTTTACTTTGATTAATTATTTAATAATTAATTAACCATTAATAATTCCACCATAAATTTCTTTAGCATCACACCCAAAGTCCATTTTCCCTTTAAATTGAAACATTATCATTGTGTCCTATCATGCTCCAACCCCATGGGTTAACATAATTTATTAAATTGTTTTTTAAAGAAAATTATTACTTTCTTATATTCCCAAGCATTCTAGAAAAAAATTCTATGCTAATGAACATAAGGGGGCTCAACATGGTTAGTAAATGAACAACCCATAAATTCTTTTCCACCTATAGAAAGAGTGTAGACCCATCCTCCCTTTGAGAAGTTAAACATGGAATGGACGTGGCATACCTCCTGCGTCTTCACCCCTTTAAGTAGAAGGGTATGAAATACTATCTACCATGATTGGTGGGGAATGTAATGATGAAAAACAACCTATAAGAATAAGAAAGAATATAAACATTCACATCCAGCTCATTTCATCACCCCTAGTGTCCTCCCCGACACCCATATGAATAACCTAATGCATCTCGCCACTCTAGGTGTCAACTGCTTCCACAACGAATAGGACTCCATGCCCCCACATATCACAATATCCAACCAGGCTCACATCACAAAACTATCACCGGGAAAACAAAACTCATATCAATTAGGATTCTGGCCCTCAAAAATCAAGGGGGTAACCCATTACCCAACAAGGAATTATATCTTATCAAAAAACCACTTCTTTAATCCATCTTGGATTAATTAATTTATTATTTGTAGGTTTAAATTTTATAAAACCTATCTAGTAAGCTATCATAAATAATTATACATGCTCACTACACTAATTTTATTAACATAAAATTAAAACAAGAAGAACCAGATTGATTTACATGCCTCTTTATCTTTATCCAAACAATTATCAATTAATTCCATCTTTACGTTCTTTACCAATTTCCATCAAGAAGGAAAGGATAAACAATTCAAGTATAGATATCACACTATCTATCGAAACAGAAGGCAATAACATTTGATCAATATCAATTTATTTATCTGGTTCAGATATTTATTATACCAATTCCATTGTGATCTAGTGGAATAAAACATGTTAACTATAAAGTTACACGTAAAATAAAATAGAAGAAATGAATCCCCTACCTCAAATGGTTATTGATATTCCTTATATGAGAACAATCCACAAAATGGGTTACGATCTCTTCCCCCCGTGACAAATGTATCCACCGGAGGATGCAAAGACACCGCCACATTGGTCAACACCCATTAAAAAGCCCATTAAGAACATGGAGATAACATTCCATAAAAGGGAGAAGGAAAGCAGAAGGAGATGAACCAAATAAAATTAAGATAGAACAGACCTTATATTGATGATTTATCGATACTTCTTGGTTTCATAAATATAGAGGGGAACCAATCCTAGGAAGAAATTTTGATTGTGAAACTCCTACGGGATGGAATAAATTACATGAGCATCTCACATTTGAAAACAAGGAGGAAGAATTATGGAGGATGATATATTTTCTCTTTTGAAGATTTAACAGGGCTGTGGTTTAAGATTTGATGGATTTTATTTAAAAGAGGATCAAATTAAACAATTTTTTTTGACCAAGTTAAAGTACCTATGCCTTAGGGAAATTAATATAAGATTTATGGCCTTTGAACCATCTATAGAGTCCTTAAAAAGTCTTTAAATAATTTTACGTCAAACAAATTGTCCATGGGGAGAAACTGTAGGAAGATGGATCGAAATCGGAATTTGGAAAAGGAAATAGAGGTTACCGATGGACCTCACCATTGTGAAAATACTATTGAAGAACTCAAAATTTGGAAAATAAAATATAGCTTACTGATGTACCTCACCTTTCTGGAAACATTTTTCATGAACTCAAAATTTGGCAATGGAAATAGAGGTTACTGATCAAACCTCACATTTCTGGAAACATTGTTCATGATCTCAAAATTTAGCAAAAGAATGTGGTCACTGTCGGAACCTCACGGTTATGAAAACACTTTTCATGAACTCAAAATTTGGCCAAGGAAAGAGGTCTCTGTTTGAACCTCGCCATTTTGGAAACACTGTTAATGAACTCAAAATTTGGGAATGGTAATAGGTCACCGTTGGAACCTCACCATTCAACTAAGGTTACCATTGCACTGTTCAAAGAATAGTAAATTTGTAAAAGTGTTGTGGATAAGTCACCATGACCTCCCAGAACACCTCAAAGACCAGATTTTCACAGCAGAATGGACCACAAATGTATGGGTCATCACATTAGATACCTCTAAAAACATTCTTGTCCTTGAGAATTCAAAACCATCCTAAGAAGAAATAGAAAATAATTCTGAATAGACACCCATCGAGATACCTCTAAAAATAAGGAAATCCACAATAAGTAACCAAAATACAGATATATTATATACACGAAAGATCTATATCCACAAATCTTAAGTCATTAAATAAAATGAGTTAAACATCAAACAATTATGGCTACTGAGAACCTATCTGCGACTCACATTCCCATTTACTATCCTCTGCGCCACCATATAACCAGAAGACACGAACCAAGGGGATAGAACTCCCATGAAACACCTTCAATTTGTGGTCTTGGATCACCACAGGTCGCTCCACAAAGGTCACACCATCATCAACATCGATCTCTCCCCAATCGATGACATGAGATTCATCATGAAGATAACGAAAGTGTTGTGATACATAAAAAACATCATGTTTGTGAATCGTATATGGGGTGAGTTCTAATCGATACGCCACAACTCCAACATGAGCTAACACCTCAAAAGACCCAACAAAATGGGGATAAAGATTACTCCCACGACCAAACCTTTGATTCCCACGATGGGGAGTCAACTTCAAAAACACATGATCCCCAAAATCGAACTCTTAGGTTCTCCTCCTTTGATCATCCTAAGATTTATTATGATCTTGTGTATTCTTCATCCTATCATGAATCACATGAACAATCTATATTGTATTTGTCACTAGTTGTGGTTCAAGAATTGCTGACTCTCCAACCCCAGTCCAGTACAATAGATAATGGAATGGCCGGCCATTCAAGGCTTCAAACGGTGCCATACCAATGGTGGATTGAAAAATATTGTTGTAATAGAACTCCACCAAGGGTAATTGACTCATCCACGAACCTCCAAAATTCAGGACACAAGAGCGTAACTTGTTTTCAAGAGTCTAGATGGTTCGCTCTGTCTAACCATCTGTTTGTGGTTGAAAAGAAGTTCCAAGGCATAACTAAGAACGAAAATAATGATAAATACCTCTATATACTGTAGATGTCAAACAAGGATCTTGATCAGAAATGATCATCCTTGGGACTCCATGATGTCTCACCACCTCCTCCAGATACCGCCTCGACAAAACATCCACTGATCTTGACTCCTTGATCTCCATGAAGTGGGATGATTTTCTAATATGATTCACCCCCACCCAAATAAAATCATGTCATCTATATGATTGAGGTAAACTGGTATCAATTTCATTGAGATGTCCTCCCACTTCCACTGAGGAATATCGAGTAGTTGGAGCAGAACAATGGGAACGCAGTGTTCCAACTTCAATTTCTGTAATACCATACATCAAGACACAAACTCCACAACTGCATGCTTCAGCCCAGGCCACCCAAAATGCCTCCACAATGCTCAGTACATCTTCTTCATGCCAGGATTCACCACGAAAGGTGAACAATGGAACTCTCTGAGAACCATCTTGTTCATCTCCAAGGGAAACCAAATCCTTCCATGATACAACAATGCGTGTTTTTCATCCCCAGTTCAACCATCAGGGGCCTCGCCCCAGAAAACATGGTCTCTCTAGTCCTCCTACTCAAAATCCCAAAACTGGTAATATTCCACCTACTGCACTAGATATGACTGCATTGTTATCTAACAAAGGCAACCTTTTCCCCCAACTTCTCCCATACCAAGATGTAATTATATCTGTTCTTACATTACTCTCTAGAAGTCTCCAGATTGACGCACTATCCCTATGTGGCTTCCGACTCAACACATTAGTTACAAAAATACCCTTTAAAGGAGTATAAGACATTTCAAAGTATTATTCCTGTAATAACTCCATCCACCAAAGCTATCATAAGTTCAAGTCATGCATGGAGAAAACTTACCTCAAGATCTTTTGATTAGTGAAAACCCCAAAGTGCTCAACAATGAGGGAAAGTCTCCTCATCTTCAGGGAAAAAACCATGGATTCCAACTCAAGATCATGGGTGTCATAGTTACATTCATGGGGATGTAAATACTGAGATCTATAAGGAACAACTGATCTTTTCTACATCAGAACATAGCCTAACCATTGATGCAAAGCATCGCATAAAACCTAAAACTGAACTCCCTCTGCTGGAAGAAAATGAAATGAATCACTAACTAACTTAACCATTAGATACTTGAAAACATCATGATAGTGATTAGTCCATATGAACACCCGATCTTTCATATTCGAAGCTGTCAGAGGAGTCACAACTCAAGAGATATTTGTTACATACCTCCAGTAGTAGCCTATGAGACCAAGGAAACTTCACACAAATGACACTATCTTGGTGGATAACCAAGACTCAACTACATATATCTTCAATTGATCCACATAAACTCCCTACCCGGACACAAAATTCCTCAAGAAAAGGACTTCTCGAGCCCAAAACTCACACTTTGACATCCTTGCAAACAACTGATGTTGATGAGGAACACCCATAACGACATGTAGATTCTCTGCATGCCCCACCTCAGATGTGAATTACATAAGGATTTAATCAATAAAAACCACCACAATCTTGTCTAGGAACTCACGGAACACAACGTTCTTCAATCCTAGAAACACATCTAGAGCATTTTTCAGGACTAACGGCATTACAACAAACTCATAATGCCCATGAAGACAACAGAATGTAGTCATCATGATATCTGCATCCTTCACAATCATCTGATGATATCTTGACCACTATTCTGCCATTGAGAACCAACATGCACCCTTCGGTTGACCGAGTAAATCCCCAATCCATGGAAGAGGATAGCAATTCTTTATTGTTAGATTGTTCAAGCGACGTTAATCGACACATAGCCGCAAAGTACAGTCAGCCTTCTTCACGAACAAAAATGGTGCACCCCATGGAGACACACTCAGCTAAAAAAAACCACACTTTAACAGACCATCAATATTTATACATAGCTCTCGTAACTCAAAAGGGGAAATCCAATTTGTAGACATAGAGATAGGAGATTCCCCTGGTTGTAGCTTGATCCCAAAATCGATCTCTTGTCGAGGGGGGTAATGCTACATCCTTTTCTGGAAAGACATAATGGTACTCTTCTACTACCCTAGGGAAATATATTTGTGGAACCACTGATGAACTCAGTAACAACTCATACATCATGGATTATTAAGACGTAACATGCCTCGAACTTATCTGAGGGTCTCACTCGCCACCAAACACCACTGGCTCTCCATCCGCATCGAAGAACACAACCTGACCCCTTAGTAAATCTACGATAGCCTTCACCGAATAAAACCAATATATGACAAGGATGAAATCATAGGGTTATATTCATAAACATAGGAAATATCCCTAAAAGTGGTGTAGCCCCTACAGTGGCTCACAGTACCTACATACTTCAAACAATTTAGCTCGACCTACAACTGGTGTAGCCAACACCAAGGGAACTGAAAGCCTCTCTACCTTATGTCCCAATTCATGGACAAGGGTAGATGATATGAAAGAGTGTGTCACTCCTAAATCAAACAAGGTATACACCAAGGTAGAGAAAAAGTAAAGGGTACCTCGAAAGAAATCTGTCTCACATGGTGCTGGAAACGCTAAAGCATCTTGCTGACCACGACCACCTCCACGACCTCTCTGACCCTGATGACGACCACCACCATAGTCGTGCTCTGCTCTATGAGAGTGGGGAGCATCACGTGGATATTCTATTCATTCCCCATCAACCCTCTACTGATCAAAATCTAGGGTAACCTGATACTATTTCCTTGGAAAGAAATGCCTCTACATATAACCCAGAGTAGAAAACTTGGTGCGCGATGACTACACTGAAAGGCCGGGGACTCTCCCTACTGATGACCTTGACCACCACAAGAAAAACAAGCGTCTGATCCCTTGGCATAGTCCTGAGAGTTTTTCCCCTTTAGAAATGAAATGTTGAGGGCTATGACCTACCTCGGACAAACATAAAGTCTTCTAACCTGAAAACCGAGTACCCCAGACCACAACTCTACTTTGTGAGGAATCATGACAACTATCCTCTCTCGATGATCCAGTTTTGTCCAATGTCCTCTTGATGACCTCTTCCCTAGAAAACAACTCATGATATGTCTTCGGCATATATGGGGTGACCTAATGCTAGATCTCTGGACACAAAGCCCCATTAAAATGCCTTTCCCTAGCCTCCTCATCAAGAAACATGTTCGAAGAATATAGTAAAAGGTATGTGAAATGGATTCCAGACTCTAGGACACTGGAGATCCCCTGTCGAAGGATAAGAAGCTCTTAGATACTTGACTCCTTTGTTTTCGAGGAAAGAAACTCGACTCTAAACTTTCTTCAGAACACCTCCCATGTGATTTTTGACTCGTCATGATCCCCAAGGAACAATAACCACAATTGTCTCACTCCTCTATGTAGCATTGTAACAACCAAAGACACCAAGTACTCCTTCTGATCACAGATCAAACTAAAGCATATCTAGACCTCCTCCAACTAGTCTTCTATGAATGCATATGAAACAGATCCCTCGTACTTTTTTAGACTTTGGCGCTAGAAATCTTGGAGTATCCTCTTCCAAGTTTCATCATCATCAACCTCTATCCTGGGGTGATCTACTGGAATAACCTTCCAGACATCTTCTGTGCAAACCTGAAAAGAACGTCGACTTGAAGCCATACATGAAAAAAAGAAAATTGTTAGAGGTCTTAATCATGGAATATAGAGGGCTCAACATCAATTGATTAAATTTTTTCTTTTATTCATTTTAGGATAACCCATCCCATGGTTTTCCATTTCAAACATAGGAAAAAATAAGAATAATGCATGATCCTTACCTAGGTCTCAACCCTATAACTAGTATCACCTCGTTAAGTATCAATTGTAAACATAATGGTCCATACATCAGATCATAGGGGGCCCTAAATGCCTATGTCTCAGCCGATCTCTAATGTTTACATCTCTTGTTAAACCCAAATGACCCTGTTTCACTACCAATCCATACAACTTCACCTGTGCCAAACTCCATACTCCATATTATCTCTCAACCTTCCTCTCATACCACTCTGTCACAACCCCCTCCCTACAATGTGTACCCATCCTAAGACCGAAATGTGATAAGGGAGATAGTGTCCCTCGATTCCCACCTCCAGTAGTCCCCGGTTTGGCGACAAGAACTGAGGGTATAGTAAAAACACAAATGGGAGGTATTACCCTCTAAGAGAAGACATGCGGAAAAGAGAGATAAGATAGACACCAACCAACTCCAACTCAGACTAAAATATAGAAGAAATACATAGTAAAAATATGCAATTTCTGGAAAACTACTACAACTAAAAGGGTAAAAACAACAAATACCCAAAAGAAAGTAAAAACAATAGCAACCACAAGTTCGAACATATCCTGTAACCCCAAACAAGTAGAAACGAGCATGATCTCCAACCTACTCCTTGTGACCTGAAAAAAATTTATATATACATTGGGTGAGTAAAATGGTATACTCAGTAGGATCCTCACCAAATCCTCTCGTGCAGAAGTGAAGAAATTTTTCTAAAGTACAGTGAACAACAAGTGAAACTAACTCTTCACCTAAATAGGTATACTATGTTCCCAGCCTTATCAGGGATATGTCACCAAGTAATGAATACAAGTGTTTATATTATAATAAATAATATCAAGGGTACCTCGCTACTTCTTCCCCACTGGTTCGCCGGTTTTCCCCAAAGTCGTGTGTCCCATCTCTCTCCAAAAAGGCTTTCCCACAGACAACTAGGCAAAGCAACACCACATGCACCTCATGCAAAAAAAACCTCCATGTCAACGTAATCAAGTAACCAGGTAGTTTCTGGGTGCCAACATAGCTCGAATAAAGTGTATCATACGTCAGGTATTATAACTCAAGCCATTACTTCCCATACACCGAGTAAGGATCCTCATGCCATCATAGACTATACATGTTACACCTATACTAGTCCATAAGATACTATATCCAGAATATATGTCTGTGAATAACCAAAAGCCATTATATCCCTCTACACACATATAAGGGGAAATCTAACCACTATGCCTACCGGAACAAGTATCTACCGAGAGAAAAGAGTAGGGCCAAAGGGGGTAGTTAGCCATCCATCCTCCCCCCAAAATGTTGGGGAAAACACCCCCGAGGTCTTAGAATCCCCGAGGTGTCGATTACCCTAACATACATGGTGGAGTAGCATATAGAAACACAAAAAGTACAAAATATACTATATCTCGCAACTACAATATGGTCTTAAACTAGTATTAGATTAAACTGTAGCTAACGTCTCTCGGACTCCAATCTGCCACTTCTAAGACTCGGCATCTTATAAGCACATAACTATCTACATAGATTTATTACATTACATCATTCCATTTTGTCAGTTTCATGTTACATTAATTAATTATTTAAAAATTAATTAACTATCAATAATTCCACATTAAATTTCTTTAGTATCACACCCAATGTCCATAGTCCCGTTAAATTGTAACCTTAGTATTGTGTCCAAGCAAGCTCCAACCCCTTGGGTTAACATCATTTATAAAATTAATTTTTAACAACATTATTACTTTTCCATATTCCCAGAAATTCTAGAAAAAATATTCCAAGCAACTAAACACAAGGGGGATCCACATGATGAGTAGAAGAACTACCTATCGAGTCTTTGTAGCCTATAGCAAGAGCATAGAACCAACCTCCCTTTGATAAGCTAAACACGAAAATCACGTGGCATACCCTGCACGTCTTCACCCTTTTGGAGAATTGTAAGAAAGACCAGCTGCCTTGAGTAGTGTGGAAAGTAAAGATGATAAAAAAAATAAGAATCAGTATGAATCCAAACATTTACATCCAACCCACTTCGTTACACCTGTTGTCCTCCCCGACACCCACATGCATAACCCAATGCATATCACCACTCTACGCATAAACTGTTGCGCCAACCAAAAAGCCTCCATGTCCCCACATATCACTACAGACATCCAGAATCACATCACAACACAAGATATGAAAAAACATAATATCAATTGGGCTCTTGGACCTTAACCAATCAAGAGGGTAACTCAGAACCCTATAAGGAATTATCTTTTATCGAACAACCAGTTCTTTAATCCATCATGGATTAAACTATTCATTATTCGTAGTTTCCTAATTTAGAAACCAAAATGAGTAAGCTATCACAAATAATTAAACATTTTTACTACACCAATTGGATTAACATCGAATTACAATAAGAAGTACCATATTCATTTAAGATTCCTCTTTATCTTTGGCCAAACAATTATCAATTAATGATGGATTTTCATTCTTTAACTATTTCCAACAAGAACGAATGGATAAACAAAGAAAGAATAGATATCACACTATCAAGAAAAACAAGGGGACATAACATATTATTGATATCAATTTATTTATCTAGTCAAATATTTATTATGCCAATTCCATTGTGATCCAGTGGGATAAAATATGATAACTATACAGTTTCACGTAAAACAAAAGAGAATCAATGAATCCCATACCACAAATAGTTCTTAATGTTCTTTATATGAGAATTTGCCACACAACGGGTTACGATCTCCTCCCCCTATGATTATTGTATCCACCCGAGGATGTAGAGACACTACCACACCAGTCAACAACCAAGAAAACCCCATTAGGAACATGGAGATAGAATTCCATAAAAAAGGAGAGGGGAAACAGATGGAGATGGACCCAAAAGAATGATGATAGAAGATACCATATATCAAAAATTGATCGATACTACTTGGTTGCATCAAAACAGAGGGGAACTAATCCTAGTAAAACTATTTGATTATGTATCTCCTATGGGATGGAATAAAAGATCCGAGAATCTCACGTCTGTGAACAAGGTGGAAGAACTATAGAGGAATATATATATCATCCCTTTATATGTATTAATGTTATAGTAGTTTAAGATATGCTAGATTTTCCATAAAAAAGTGGATCACATTAAACCATGCGGATTGACCATGTAAAGGTATCCTGATCATTATGAAAAATAATATAGCAATTATGGCCTTTGAATCGACCATAGAGTCCTTAAAACAAGCCTTTAAATTCATTTTACGTCAAAGGGGAGAAACTGTAGGGAGCTTGAAACAATGTTCACAAACACAAAATTTTGGAAAGGAAATAGAGGTAAGCGATGGACCTCACCATTTTGGAAAGACTATTAACATTCTCAAAATTTGGAAAAGGAAATAGAGGTTACTGATGGACATCACTATTCTAGAAACACTGTTCACAAACTCAATATTTGGAAAAGAAAATAGAGGTTACACGTGGACGTCACAATTTTGGAAACACTATTCATGAACTCAAAATATGGAAAAGAAAATAGTGGTTACCGATGGATCCTCACCATTCTGAAAACATAGTTCATGAACTCAAAATTTGGCAAAGGAGGTCACTATTAGAAGCTCTCAGTTCTAGAAACACTATTTATGAACTCAAATTTTGGAAAAGGAAAGAGGTCACCATTGTAACCTCACCATTTGGTAAACACTATTCATGAACTCAAAATTTGGAAAATGAAATAGGTCACCATTGGAACCTCACCGTTTTGGAAACACTCTTCATGAACTCAAAATTAGGAAAATGAAAGAGGTCACCATTGGAACCTCACTATTCTAGAAACACAATTTATGAACTCAAAATATGGAAAAGGAAATAGGTCACTATTTGAACCTCACTATTCTGAAATCATTATCCATGAACTCAAAATTTGGAAAAGGAAAGAGGTCACTGTTGGAACCTCACCGATCACCGAAGGTTACTATTGCACTGTTCACAAAACTGGAAATTTGGAAAAGTGTAGGAGATAAGTCCCCTTGACCTCTTGAAACACCTCAAAATCCATATTTTCATGAAGGAATAGACCACAAAGGTCTATGTAATTACAATATACATCTATAATTTCTAGAGTATTAGATTATAACACACTACATGAATTAGTAAGAGTGAATTATCTCATGTATTATAAATAGAATGTAAGATTATCATGAATGCTGTCTTATTTTCTATTATTGATATGAATATATATGACATAGAATTTTTCATTAAATAATAATTTATATAATGTATTCCTACATAAAATTTTTTTGGAACACTATTAAACAATGAATGTTTTATCAGAATTATAGGATTGTTTTAATTATCATTTTATAGTTTTCGATCCATTATATATAGTTTATCAGAAATGTTGGTAGAATAGGGTAGAAAAAGTTTCCCTATTGTGGTAAATTTTTTAACATGATATTTATATAATTTATGGGGACTTACTGTTAGTTTTCTTAAATTTTCATGCCATGAACTATAATAATTTGGTACGGATATATTTGTTTTTTATTATAGAGATATTCCACTATAAAAACCTTTAGTAGAGTTCTAGGAAGGCATGAAAAATCATTAAACAACAATAGTTGAGTGAAACCCCCCTATAAAGATAGTTCCATTCGTAAAAGATATGTTCTTAGATATTTTGTTACTTTTTATATTGTTTATATATTCAAAATCACCATCCATTGAATGTTCAAGGATTCAGGTGACATTGACGGTAATGATGTATTATTCACCAAAACATATGTCTAAGAGTTTTCCTTATTATACCGATATTTTTATTACATCAATTTAAACAATATTTTACCATTTCTTTACACCACCTCATTGGGTGGTAATGCAGGTGGCCAATTTGATATACGAAATAGAAAAATGATTCTATGATATCCTAGTGAATGATATCCAATATGTTTGGATTACCAAGTAATTATTTAATACTTTTTATGGTATTTTATCATATTTAAATAGGGGATCATAAGTAAAAAGTGTTTATATATGGTTCCCTAAATTGGATTCCAATTATGGAGTATAAAACATTATATACCAAGGATACACACATTTCCCTAAAAATGATGGGAGATGAGGTTACAAGTCATGTGCTTGTTACTGGTTTTATTTGTTGTGTAATTTTCATACTTTTGTAGGTATTTTATATTCCTTTATTATAAAATTTGATGAATTATTATCTCATATATGATAAAAAAGTATTATGGGAGGATTATCCCAATAACTGGTAGATACTAAGGGGGATGATAATAAGTATTTGAGGGGAATGATGTTTGGTTTGATGGTTCACTCTTGGGTTTAGGTGAATTGAGAAGCTATTGTTGAGGTCTATCTTTTACTCTTCATGTAGGTGTTCGGTAGAGTGTTTATAGTGAGGTGTCCATATACAAGTATGATCTTATTTCATTGAAAATTACATATAATTTCATTCATGTGGGAAAAGGTATCACCTGTAGCAATATTTTCGTATCACCTACTAGTATATTTTTAACAACATTAATATTTATTTTAAAACATTAATACTATAGAAATATTATTTATCATGAAACAAATAAATAATAGAAGGAAAAATGTAAAAGGCCATAACCTTAAACGTTACTTAATCTTGAGTTAAGTCAAGAATTACTATTGAGTATCTTTTCAGGATTAGAGTTTTAGAGAATTATTCCATAACTATTACATTACATCTCAAATAATACAAATAGACACTTCTACATAGAATCTATTTTTCCATAAAATAAAAACACTTAAACAAAAACAAAAATTATTTTCTTGATATAAATCTTCTCTATGTCTCCCTTTCATTTACACTACCTTATTCCTTGTGAAAAGCATTTCAAAAACATAGGATGAGTATAAAAACCTTCGCAAGGGTTATAAAATAAAGAAAGAAAACATCAGTTTATCAATACATACAAATCATATGCTCTTTAACATACTTAATAATTAATAATATTTATGAACAACACATATAAATCATAATTTATAAAGGTAAATTGTGGCATCCATAACATACTTACATTGTATCTTTCACAGATACATAGGGAGTTGTGTTTGGAATACACATCATTGTTTACTCCATAAATCTATTAGAAGAAAAATAATCATTTACCTTTTCCATGCTACCCAAGGCATTGGAGAGCTACTCTGGCTGACCCTCGATAAGTTTATCATGGAACCACTCGTATATATAAACAATGCCAAAGAACCATAACGTATTCATAACACATAAAACAAACATAAAGGGAAGATAACATTTCGACATTCCAATCACAATATATCATTTCAAGATATTGAAATAATAAATCCATTCTTAAAACCATTTTCAATTTCTAAAATATGTAAATATAGTATATGGTATTTATTATCCACTTAAAAATACTACGGCTTGTAGTGGAAGCAAAATATCAAATAATGCTCATTGTGGTGGAATGGTCATGGTCACCGACTAAGTTAAAAAGAAACATTCAATTTGTCATTTAGTAAAACACTATTAAAAAATATTCCCTTTAAATGAAATGAAAATTCAAAGGGGTTTATACACCGTATAAATGAAAGTAGTGTAGAAATCCAAATATTCCTCAATGAAATGACATTTAGATGAAGTCCCTTAAAAAGATCATTTTGTAAATACAATTGATAAATTATGTTTATTTACTATAATTAAACATAAATCAAGTATCAATACATGATAAGATAACAATATTCATCTCACACATAATCCTAGAAAGAATGAAACAAGAACTATAAGATAAACCTAATGAATTGAAATTGGGTTATGAAGTTCCCTTAACTCATGTCTGACTTGACTCGTTCGTTCTTTAATATACTGAATAATAAACTAAACATAATTTATACATTATTCATAAACTTTATCAAGTTTATTATTCCTTTTATATCACTAATTAACATGTTATAAATATTACATAATAATTATAGTTAATAAGTGTTGTTTGGTTGATATTTGGTACTTGAGTAAAAAATAAACATCTTATAATTAAAAGTTGTACATGTGTTCAAAAGTCCATTATCTCCAGAATGATATTCATGATTTATATATCATATATAAAATATATATCTAGTATATATATGTACTTATAATAATACATAACATTTGGTGATAGAGATGAAATGCACCGTTCATGGAGGCGGTAAGCCATATGTATGCAAGAATTATACATTCATTTATATTTCTATTTATTGGAATAAAAAATTAATGATACATAGGTATATTATAATTATTTTATATTATCATATATATTTAGTTTAACTCTATCATTTATATGTTCCACATATGTCATGAATGAGTAATATCACTTTGAGGGGAAGTAGTCCACACTTTCTCAAATGAAATTTTCATTCTTTTCCATCATTGAAACAATAATGGTATGATATAAATTAAAAACAAAGAATCACATAGATAATATAACTATAATATGTATCACAAATAAATATAGTTATATCATAATGGCCTCTATGAGAGGCGGTAGGTGATAATTGAACAATCATCATTTCATCAAGAAGTAGTTCACTATCCACCGAAGCAGCATGTTATAAATCCATTAGATGGAGGTGTGTGGAAGTGTAGTTCGAATACATTTCATAAAAATATCATAATATATTAGAGAAACTTATTTTCTTATAAAATAACAGAATAAATAGAGTTTAGTTGGTTGGAGGAGGAAAAAAATGAAAATTACTTGAGGGAAGACGATGCCTTTAAATCGGGGAACTCCATTTGGTTTGAAAAAAAGACTTTCTTGAATTGCCTTATTCCTTGGGTAATGATTCTAGGAGAAATAAATGGATTTTTGGAGTTTAATGTAGTATTTTTTTGATGATTTAGGGGGATTAAGTGGCGTTTGTAATGGGTTAGGGGTGGTGGCCTTTTATTTGGGGGAGGCAGGGCTCTTTATGAATGTCTAAAAGTATTATTTTATTATAAAATGATTTTGGGTTTCAAAAGATCAAAAATAAATTTAATTTGATGATAAGATACATATAAGTAGAAATAAAATAATCCAATAATAATTGTACCAGTTTTTGTATATTTTTTAATCCTTATCTTTTTGTTTAACCATTTGTTAACCTATTTTACTTTTAACATCTCCTCTAATATATTCATAATATATGATTAGTATTTTAACTATAAAATAGAAAGACACCCAAAATGATTCATTTATGAAACTTGAAACATTA
Organism: Viscum album; assembly: GCA_963277665.1. Classification (NCBI taxonomy): domain Eukaryota; kingdom Viridiplantae; phylum Streptophyta; class Magnoliopsida; order Santalales; family Viscaceae; genus Viscum; species Viscum album. Next base: position 1,093,156,552 of record OY728130.1, read on the forward strand.
TTTAAGTCATTTGAACGAATATTATAATTTTAGGATTATTATATAATTTAATAAAATATTAATTGTTTTGAAAACTCAATTATATCAATTTATAAACTATTCATATCAAGATATTTGAAAAATCTACAAGAACATGATTATTTCTAACAACATTCATTAAATAAAATATATCAAGATATTATTATCCCAAAAATTCTTATATGGAATAAAAATTTTCAATAAAATTTTATTTAATATTTATAATATCATTTATTTGAATCATTTATTATTGAAGCAATTACTACGTCACCAATTTATAATAATTAAATTTATTTATTTAATGTCTATAAATTATAAATAAAATACCATGATGTATAAAATATTTTTATATTTCCAATTAATATTTATAGTTGAATATATCTCTTATATAACCACATATACAATTGTTTTACTATAAGATATATGTTTACGTTATTTTTTCCATACTTTAAATTAATTAATATAAAGTGTCGTTATCACTCCCAAGTGACTCATGGGGTCCCAAAATCTACCCAAGGATTCCCTTAGTCAGATATATCTCATCCAATAGGTTTAGGACAGGTGTGTGGGTAATTTAATATTATTATTATATTATTTTTTACCCTTATTTTCTAGATTTACCCTTTCACCATGGTAAATAAAAAATTTACTAATGTAAATATTCATAATGTATAAAAATAAAAGTTATCTATTAACACAATTTTCACTATTGATTCCAAATATGGAATCCATTTTCCCAAATTCAAAACACAAAAGTGGTAGAAATTAATTTAAAATTAATTCCAGTTGTCAATACCAGAAAGCGTGTTTTAAAAAAATAATACCTATCAAAATATTAACCATTGTTTTTGTCCAATTTAAAGTGAAATTACATTAAATGACATTTATTCAATTAAATGGTAAATATATACTCCAATTACTCTTTAAAACCAATAAAAATAGCAATCTAATAATATAAATAAATTATATTAAAAGGATGTTCTAAATTAAAATGTAGTAGTTTTCATTATTCATAAAAAATTGAACATTATCTGAAAAATACCAAAGAATTCCCAAAGTAAATTTTGATTTCTCAATTATAATAGATAAGTTTATTTGGTCAAATTGAACATTAAAAGTGACAAAAAATATATTTCAAATGGGTTCACCATCAGAAGGTGGTAAATCGACCTTTTATAGAATATTACAGTATTTTATGCTCAAAATTTGATCCATTATTATCTTAAGCCGCTAAAATATATTGGATAAATGTAAAGACATTTAAAAAACATGTATACTCATATTTTAGTATGTTCTGTTCATTCATGCCAAAACAATGTCTAGGAATTAAATAATATTTAAAATAATCATATTATTATTATATATTTTGGTATAACTCAATTTTGGGAGTAATGTAAGATTTCAATGAAAACAATTGTTTTATTTTGAGTACACTATCAGAGATAGCATCCCCTTGGATGTAAAATTATTATTTAATTCATAAATATTGGGTAATAATAAAATGATATTTTATTTATTTACCTGGGATGTTACATCCTTCCAAGCCTTTTTGGAATTGCGTCCTCACAATTTTAAAATTGGTATTGGAATCATCATTGAAAGTCCCAGATTTGAAAAAGAGTCAATAAAAATATAATTTTAAAAGAATTAAAGATAAGTTCAAAATCCAATCAAGATAACCTATATTATGATTCCTAGTATGGAAACATAGATATGGAAGATAAAGAAGGTGTCCAGTTCTGATGGAGAGTGATGGAAAATATGATCTGGAGAAAGATAACAATAAGAAAACCACAAACTTCTGATGGGTTAAACAGAAAATTTTTTTTAGTTTCATTTTATAAACTTGGAAAATTTATTTATATTATTGAATAAGGAAATAAGGAAATATACTTACTTTTCATGTTGAGTTTTTTCATTTAACAATTTTCTACAAAAAACTCATATTTTCTCCAATCGAAGAGTATTCAAGATGACTTGGTCAGACTTGATGCACGTGAATCATCTTATAATGAATAACATGATCCACAAAAGATTAACCATATATTTCCAATGTCTTTATGCATTAACCAAAACCAAAATGGTTACTTCAGGATCAGATAATACCCAAAAAGGATAGTAATTTATAAAAAAAGAAATACTACTCTTAATCTCCAAAATTGAATAAAAAATACCCAAAGATCCACAAAGTCCCTTCAATACAAAATTGTCCTTAAAACAATTCTTAAAAATATTCCAACTAATATTGAAACCCCAAAAATTAGAGGGATTTTATCACATAGTATTCCATAAAAAACATTGCATTTATATCATAATAACATTAGTTACTCTTAAATTATCATACTAAAAATTAATTATCCTATTCACGTATTCTCTATGATAGGTTAATCATTTCCATAAATAACCCAAATCTTCATATGTCCACAATAAAAACATATATTCTCCTAAAATAAAATTTCACCCATTAATACATAAATTAAATCACATAGTATTATATTTCCCTTGGGCATATAGTGTTTCCCCAAAAGAGGGAATGTCTTCAAAAATATATGTTATCACTTAATCACCAAAAAAAATTCATATAGTACAATAATGCATTTAATAAAAAACAAGTTCCAAAAATCATCTTTTTCTTGATGCATAAAATATTTTAACTAAAATAATTAGTCATACTAACCTAGGACATCATGTAGTCTAGTTGTACGCAATAAATCCTAGTCACACTTTGGTTGTGGGTTCCATTCCCGATGCTTTGTCTAATGTGATGGGTTGCCACATGGTCATAGTTTTGTCTTTTTTCAAAAATTATATAAGTTTATAATAGTCACCAAAATGAGATAAATTCTTTCAAAATAACCATAACATATTTTAAACACAAATGTTATCTCATACCTTAGATTTTCATCCAAGAAAGTAATAACCTGTAAACTCCTCAAATTCATGGATCATATAACCCGAAATGGTTATTTAAAACAATACCCACGAAAAAATATGACTCTTACTTAAATAACATTTTCCCTTATCAAACTTCAGTTTTACACATACTAGAAAAGTTATTCCAATGTAATCATATCATTAATATATTTAAACATATCATCATCCCTAGATGCAACATAACACTTCAATTCATAAAATGTGGACATCTTAAACATCGAACATTCTTCTTGACAATTTATCCATGTTTTTATATTTTATTCATTTAAAATTCATTCCTATAAATAAAATCATGAATAATGTCTTATTATTTTAGTAATTTAAAAACATGAGCTAATAAATTATCCATACCTTTCATAGGTCATTTTCAGTTTCCTCATCTTTAGTTAGAATGGAATTATGAATTGGTAAACATATATTTTTATTATCTTGTTGATCCCATTCTCGAACATTCATAATAGGAAATCTATTTGTATAATGAAAATGCACACCACATTTAAAACATTCAATTGAACCTTCGGAAATTACAACTTTCCCTTTCCCGTAGTCCACTGAATGCTTCCTTTTTTCGTGGTATGTTCATTCTCTATGACATTCATTACCACATCTATATCATCTTCCCATCCCTTGGAATCATTTTCCTAGGTGTTTATTTCATCATCCTAGACACATAGTTTTTCTAATTTACTTACCTTTATGATTATTACCTGAACTACCATTGGGGTTTTTTCTAGCATATACGATGCCATATAAAAATCACCAATGTTCAGGTGGACAATCATGGATCTAGATAGTTGTTTGAGAAAACACCACAAGAGTTTTCATTACTAATCTCATTTCATTCGGTTTCTTATTTAGAAAACCAGCACAATTTTCTTCACATACATTTTTTTACTTTGGTTTCTTCCAGTTCAATCCATTCACAAAAACCAAATTGGTTAGTGTGAGTATATCAGTAAAATCATTATAAAATATCTTGTTTGCAGGGTAAACATGAAGATATACTTATTCATGTTATCTTAAAGACATTCAATATACCTAAAATAACTATGATTTTGTCTAATATTATAATAGTTATGGTTATTTAACTTATACTTAAATAACACCCTAAACACTATTGTTATCTAAACTGACCATTGATACAAACTATAAGGCACTAGCCTTAAACATTACATAATCTTGACTTAAGTACAGAATTGACATTGAGGATCTTTCTAGGCATAGAGTTTTAAAGAATTAGGCCATAACTGTTAGAGGAATTCTCAAATATTATAATATAGATAATTATACTCAGTATCCATTTATTTCATGAAATAAGAACTCTTAAGAGGAAATAATTTTTGTTCTTGATATTAATATTTTAGAATTCTTCCTTTATTTTACCTTTCCTTACACCCTGTGAAAACCATTTCAAAAATAGGGGATTGGCATAAAATTCTCAATAAGGGTAATAAAATAAAGAAAGAAAACATTATTACATCAATACATAAAAAATCATTCTCCTTATCATACCTCATGAAATCATAGGATTTATGAATAACACAAAGAAATCATAAATCATAATGGATACTTATGGCGTCCATATCATACATACGTTTTATCTTTCACAGAAACATAGGGAGTCTCATTTGGAATACCCCTTATAGTATCTTCCATGAATCATATAGATGAAACATTAACGTTTACCTCCATAACATTTCCCAATGTATTGGAGAGCTATATCGGGCTCACTCATCCTAGTTTTATCACGAAACCACCGGTATACGTAAACAATTTCCAAGAACTATAACATAATCATAACTCATGAACAGTCATACTAGAAAGATAAAATTTTAACATTGTAATAAAATTTAAATATATTTACATAATAAATCCATTCTCAAAACCATTTTCAATACCAAAATACGTAAAAATAGTATATGGTATTTATTTTCCTTTTAAAACATAACGGGTTGTTAAGAATGCCAATTATCAAATAATTCTTGCGGCGGAAGAATGGTTTTTGTCACTGTGTACATTAAAAAGAAACATTCCTTTGTTCATTTAGTAAAACACTACATATAATAATATTCCCTTTGAATTAAATGAAAATTAAAAGGAAATTATACACCGTATAAATTAAATTTGTGTATAAATCAAAATATGCCTCAATAAAAAGATATTTTGACAAAGTCCCTTAAAATGATCATTTTCTAAATAAAATAGATCAATTGTGTGTATTCACTATAAGTACACATAAATAAAGTATAAATACAATATATGATATCAAAATTAATTTCACACATAAACGTAACACGACATAAACAAGAAATTGAAGACCAATCCAAAGAATGGAAATTTGGTTGTGAAGTTCCCTTACCTCATGTCTGACTAGACTCATTTGTACTTTAATCTAATAAATAATAAACTAAATATAATTTCTACTTTTTTTATATCATTTTGAAAGTTTATTATTCCTTTTATATCACTTATTACTATGTTATAAACATTACATAATCATTTGAGTTAATAACGGTCATTTTATCGATATTTGGTACTTGAGTCAAAAATGAACATCTTATCATTACATATTGTCTATGTGGTCAAAATAACATTATCTATAAATTGATATTAATGATTTAGATATCATATATATCATATATATACATTATATATGTGTATTTATAATAGTACATAACATTTGATTATAAGAAACAAAATGCACCATTCATGGACACGGTAGGCCGTACATACGCATTAACGCTACATTAATTTATATTTCATATTGAATGGAATGAAAAATTAATTATACTTAGGATTATTTTAATTCGAGTATAGTATCATATATAATTTCATTATCATCATCTTTTATACGTTCCACGTAGGGCATTAATGAGTCATATCACATTGAGGGGATGGTAGTCTACACATCATCAAATGACTTTATCGCAATTATCAATTATGGAAACTATAGATGTATGATATAAATAAAAAATAAAGAAACATAGTGATAATATAAATATAATACATATATCATATAAATATAGTTTTTTCATAATGGCCACTATGAGAGGATGTAAGAGATAATTGAATAATCATCGTTTCGTGTGGTAGTGTTTCACCATCCACAGAAATAGTATGTTCAAAATCCATATAAGGACCCAGCCTTAAAACATTACATAATCTTGAATTAAATGAAAAAATCACATTGAGGATCTTTTCAGGTTTAGATATTTAGTCAATTAGAACATAACTATTACATCTCAAAAGATTACAAAGGAGACACTTCTACATAATTTCCATTTTTTCACAAAATAAATACCCTTGAGTGAAAAATAGTCATGCCCAGTTCCAAGTTTTAGACAGCATTTCATTTCCTTGAATCCCATCCTTGACCCTATTCATCTTTAAGTTCTATGAAAAAACATTTCAAAACATGGAATGAGCATAAAAATCTCAATATTGGTTTTAAAACAAAGAATGAAAACATTAGTTCATCATTACATACATAACATAAGATCTCTAACATACCTCATGAAATGATAATATTTATGATTAACATAATAGAAAACATAAATCATAAAGGTAACTTGTGGCATCCATATCATATTTATAGTATAGCTATCATAGCTACATAGGGAGTTACATTTGGAATACCCATCACAGTTTATTCCCTAAATCTATTAGGAGAAACATTCACATTTACCTTTGTGACGTTACCCAATGCATTGGAGACCTATATCAGGCTAACCTCCCATAGGTTTATCACTGAACCACCCGTATTCATAAACAATACCCAAGAACCATAACATATTCATAACATATAAAACCAAAATAAAGGAAAGATATCATTTCCACATTTTAATAATAATATATCATTTAAATATATTAACATAACAAATCCATTATCAAAATCATTTTCAAAACCAAAATACATAAAAATAGTATATGATATTTAGTTTCCTTTAAAAAGACATTATGACTTGTTTAGGAAGCCAATGATCAAATAATACTTGTGGAGGCAGAAAGTTCGTTGGCACCGCATACATTAAAAAGAAACATTATTTTTTTATCATTTAGTAAAACTCTTCGTAGAAAAAAAATCCCTTTGAATTAAATTAAATGTAAAAGGTATTTGTACACCATATAAAATAAAGTTTAGAATAATACAAAATATGCCTCAATGAAAGGAGATTGAGACGAAGTTTTACTTAACTCGATCGTTCTTTAATCTCCTGAATAATAAACTAATGTTAATTTATAATTTCATAAGAACCTTTTTCAAGTTTTTTATCAGTTTTATATCACTTATTACCATGTTATAAACATAATAAAATCATTTATGTTATTAACGGTTGTTTCGTCGATATTTGGTACATGAGTAAAAATGAACACCTTATAATTACATGGTCTCCATGTGGTCAATTATACATTACATTAAGAATGATATTAATGATTTAGATATCATATATATCATATATATCTAGTATATACATGCATTTATATTGGTACATAACATTTGGAGGTATGAAATGAAATGCACTGTTCACGGAGACGGTAAGCCGTACGTATGCATGAACGCTACTTTAATTTCCATTTAGTATTTTAATGGAATGAAAACATAATGATACATACGTATATTATAATTCCAGTATAATATATTAAATAAAATCATTAAATTTATCCTTTTTTCATCCCACATAAGGCATTAACGAGTCATATCACTTTGAGGGTGCGGTAGTCCGCACTTCCTAAAATGAAATTATCGCATTTACCAATTATTGAAACCGTAAAGGTATGATATAAAAGTAAAATAAAGAACCAAAAGGATAATATCAACATAATATATATCATATATAAAACATTTCTATCATAATATCCACCATGATAGGCGGTAGGAGATAATTGAACAATCATCATTTCGTGAGGCGTTAGTTTTCCATCCACAAAAACATTATGTTCCTTACCCATTAGATGGAGGTGTGTGTATGATTAGTTATAATCCATCTCATAAAAAATCCTAGTATATTTAGGATAATGGTTTTTTTACAAAAAAAATGGAATAAAAATAGTTTAGGTGGTTGGAGAAGTAAAATAAAACAAAAGAACTTAAGAGAAGACGTTACCTTTAAATCGGGTAACTCTATTTGGTTTGAACCAAAATGGTTTTTTGAAGTGATTTCTTCCTAAGGTAAGGATTATAGGTTGAATAGAGGGATCTTATGAGCTTATTGGAGAAGATTTTTCATGAGACAAAGGCTTGAATAGTGTGAGAAATGGGTTTGGAGTGATGGATTTGTATAAGGGAGAGGAGGGACTCTTTAGGAAAGGTTCAATCAATTATTTTATTATAACCTCATATTTGGTTTCCAAAGGTCAAATATTCATTAATATCAATGTTAAGATTTATCATGGTCGAAATAAAATAATCCCATAATAATTGGACAGGTTTTGGATATTGTTTTAATATTTATAATCTTATTTATTTTAATCATTCATTAATGAGGGTAATATTGCATCATTATTGTGTCGTAAATAATTTAATTTATTTTAAGTCCAAAAATTATAAAAAAAATACCATGATATAGTAAGTAGTTTTTTCTTTCTAAATAATATTTATAGTCTAAAAGATAACTTATATAACCCCATGTAAGTCGTACATACGCATGAACACAACCTTCATTTGTATTTAATATTTAATGGAATGAAAACATAATTATACATAGGTATATTATAATTACAGTATAGTATAATATATAATTTCATTAAATCCATCCTTCGTATGTTCCACATATGGCATGAACGAGTCATATAACATTGAGGTGGTGATAGTCTGCACTTCTTCAAATGAAATTATCATATTTATCCATTATAGAAACCATATATGTATGCTATAATTGAAAAATAAATAAGCATATTGATAATATAAAAATAATATATATCACATATAAATATGGTTTCATTATAATTTCCACCATCAGACCGGCAGTATGAGATAATTGAATATTCATCATTTCGTGAGACAGTAGTTTGTCGTCCAATGATTAAATATGTTCTAAATAAATTAGATCGAGGTGTGTGTAATTGGAGTTCTAATACATCTCATAAAACATCCTAATATATTTATGATACTAGGGTTTTTATAAAATTATATAATAAATATATTTTAGGGGGTTGGATAAGGAAATAAAAGAAAAGAACTTGAGAGAAGACGTTGCATTTAAATCGGGTATCTCCCTTTGGTTTGAACCAAAATTATTTCTTGAATTACCTTATTCCAAGGGTAAGGCTTCTAAGAGGAAGATATGGATTTTTGGAGCTTATTGAATCTGATTATGGATGAGGCAACAGAATTGAGAGGTGTGTGTGATAGGTTAGAGGTGGTTCCCTTTTATAAGGTGGAGGAGGGGCTCTCTAAGAATGATTGAATGTATTATTTTATTATAATTTTTTTTTCCATTCAAAAAGTTTCAAATCATATTTAATTTGAAGATAATGTACATATAATTAAAAATAAAATCATCCAATGAAAACTGAATATTTTTTGTATATTTTCCTAGCCCTTACCTTTTTTATTTAACCCCTTGTTAACATATTTAACTTCTACCACGTCCTCTCATATATTCATACTATATTTTTAATATATTTAATATAAAATTTTAAGTAACCCAAAATGGATCATTTTTTATATTTGTAACATTATTTAAGTCATTTGGATGAATATTATATTTTTAGGATTATTTTATCAAATAATAAAATATTAATAGTTTTAAACACTCATTTATGTCAATTTATAAAAAATTTATATTAATACTTTAAATATATATATAACGACTTGATTATCTAGAGAAACCATAATTCACAAAAATATAACAAGTCATTAGTATCCCTAAAATTTGTATATGGCATAAAAAGTTTCAAAATAAATTTATTTTAATATATATAATATCATTTATTTTAGTCCTTTATTAATGAATCAATTACTCCATCTCCATTGTGTCATAATTAAATATATTCATTTAATGTATAAAATTTATAACTAAAAAACAATGATGACGAAAATCTTTTTTTTATTCCAATAAATATTTATAGTCTATTAGATCACATATATAACCCCATATACTATTGTTTCACTAAAATATATATGCTCATGTTATTCTTGTCCTTACTTTAAATTACTTTATATGAAGTGTCATTATCACTCCCAAGTGGCCCCATGGGGTCTAAAATCGACCAAAGGATGACCTTGGATGGAAATATCTCATCCAATTGGGTAAGGACAAGTGTAATGGTAATTTAATATTATTAAAATATTATTTATACCCTTATTTACAATATTTACCCTTTAATTATGGTAAATAAAATATTTACTGAATTAAATATTTTTAATTTATAACAATAAAAGTTACTTATTTAGAAAATTTGGAACTCTTAATTCCAAATATGGAATCAATTTTCTCCAAATTCAAAACAAACATGTTTCAGAAATTAATTTAAAATTAATTCCCGTTGTCAAAATCAAAAAGTGTGTTTTTAAGAAATAAAACCTATAAAAAGATTGACCTTTGTTTATGCCTTATTTAAGAGTGAAATAAATTAAAATGACCATAATTGGATGAAAAGTTAAAAATATAATCCAATTACACTTTAAAACCAATAAAAAATAACAATCTGTCTATATAAATAAATTAGATTAAAAGGCAGTTTTGAATTAAAATGCATTATTTTTCGCTATTCTTATAAAAATGAACATTATCAGAAAAAATACCCAAAAAATACCCAATGTAAATTTTGATGTCTGCCTATAAATAAGAACTTTATTTTTTTCAAATAAAATATATAGTAGCAACAAGAACATTATTTAAAAAGGGATCTCCATCAAAAGTTAGTAAATCGACCTTTTAAAGAATATTGGAGTATTATATGCTAAAAATTAGATCCATTCTTGTTTTAAGCCTCTATAATTTATTGGATAAATGTAAAGACATTTAACAACCATTTATAATCATATTTTAATATTTTATGTTCATTCCCACCAATAAAACGGCTAGGTGTTAACTACCATTTAATATAATAATATTCTTATTTAATTTTTTGGTATAACTCAAAGTTGGGTGTAACGTAAGATTTAAAATAAAACATCTATTGTGTGTTGAGTATGATATCAGATATATCATCTCTTGGAAAGATAAATTAAAATTTAATTCAGAAATATTAATAAATCAGAAAATTTCATTTTATTTATTTACCTGGGATGTAACAAAATGTATATATAAAATTAACATTAATAAAATGTGGTCATTATAACTAAAGATCTCAAGGTATATCAATCTCTAAGAGGATGAGGTGGTTAATCATGAAAATGCTTTCCTATTTATGAGAGAATCCCTTTTTTCTAAACCTGATCATAATGTTAAAGTTCTTGTTGCACTCAATTTTATTTGACACCATTACAAAATGTGTAGTATTAATAAAATAGGAATTAGTATATAGTTGTGAGAAGGTTGGATATAATACCATACTTCTTTCCATATTTGTTAGTTCCCCTAAGATGGAATCTATATTATTCCATCATGTTAATAAAACAAGTTAGGCACACTAGATATAATCTCTCAGTAATTGGTTAGATACCCCAACTAATCCTCTTCTAGGATTGGTTAGACACAACAATCACAAGCCTTTAATAACCAAATATGAACCTCAGCTATAATATTTGTCTCTAATGATGATCCGGAGGTATAAATATCTTCATCTTCTGATGGACATTCATGATTATATTGATGGATTCCCATTAAATGTGTATGATACATCTATGTCATCAATAGTTATTTGGAATAATATTTCTTGATTTAAAACTACATTGATAACATGAATGATATAAATTATAATATTCAAATACTCAATCACATGTGATCACCCTATTAATGAACTTCTAATAATTTACTCATTTCATAATTTAAATGATGTGTCAATATTCTCTTACAGAATAGATATAATATCTCTCAAAATTTTATCCAAAACAATTCATTACTTCAATGTAAAAAGTTTTCATAATAAGAAAATATTTTTCATGTCATAAATAATTTATTAAATTATTCAAATATTTTTTAAACAACACATTAAATTTTATCATTTATAATACACATAATGGACCAATTTTTTTAATTTTATAAATAACATTTAATTACCCAATATATAAACATTTTCCATTAGAAAAAAAATTACTAATCATAAAAAAAAAAGAAATGATTTAATTTCAAATTCATAGAGTTATCTTATTTATTGAAAATTAAATACACTCGTTATACTTCAGTGAATTTATTGTTTTTCAAATGACATTAAATAATGATTGAATGTTTTTCATTTATGATAAATGTCTCCCTAAAGAATCATGTTCCCTTTATTTTAGTTTTATGAAGGGTTTTGGTTTCTTCCTTTTCTTTTATAAAAAACTCACTCCATCATTAACCATGTAATATTTTAAATTCCCACCGTATTGATCCATCTTTTATCCTCATTTATATATGAACTATATGTGTTTAAGGATTGTAGTCAATATCATTTACAGTAGATAAATGTTTCAAGATAGCCTATAACATCATGTGGTAATAAAACAATGCATCTAATTTGATACACCTGATAAATTTGAGTTTTTATAATCTTAAAAACAATTTAATTTCTCTCATTCAATAAAAAAATAATAGTATCAGGCCTCTTCATTCCTTAACATAGTAAATAAATAATACACATCATCTTTAATATGAATTAGATTGAGCTTAAATCATCATCACTAAAATAATTCTAGACTACCTTATCCAATATTCTTGATTGTATTATGGAATATCTTCGAATTTACACAAATATTATGAACTCAATGAACACCATATGAACCATAGATATCTTGAAAATTATTTAATATTCAAATTCATTCTATATTCATGCATGAATTATGAAGCTACTTAGATGGCCTTTTATCTCATTAGTACATTATATTTGTATTTATCACTAGTTAAATAATCATTTCAAAAACTATATATGTAAATATGATCAACATAGAGTGCTGAACATATATAATAAAAAAACTAGTCAATATGAAGAAGATGATATAGTAAGAGATAAAATTTCATAGGTAGATGCAATTGGATGATAGACATTACATACCTATATTTTCAATGGATTAATAGTGAACCACTTACATGATAATCTCATTTTATATTTAGTTATGTTTATGATCCTTTATATAATGAATTATGTTCCCTAAAATGTCTTTAAGAAATTAAAGGAGTATTCTCATGAATCCCACTATTATCGACCTATACTAGCAACACTATTCTAGCATGTCACCTAGCATAGATTCACTACTACTTCATTTGTGTATTGGGAATATGCTATGCCTACAAACGTTAACATATGTTCTTACCACCATGTATTCCTAGGCATGACACAATTCCTATGTGGATGAAATTATTCTTATATATGTTTGAAATAGACCTCCTTGGATGGAATTGGGTGGAATGGTTTTTTTAATAGTCTTTGAAAACATTCATAAACGAATTCTAGGTATAGAATGTTATACAAATCCATTCATAATTATAATTTTAACAATTCACTATTACAAAAATATTTTAATTCTTATATGTATTCCTTAACAATATATTGTAATTCTTAATCTAATGTCCTCAAATAATTTGTCATGTATACTCAAGAAATAACATATATATTGCATGAAAATTTTCCAAAAATTTTTCTTGAACACTAAAATCAAAAATTTATAAGACCCTAGACATAATAGATTATATTTAGGGGTTATATTATCACATTGAAAATTGATAAAATAAATCACATCATAAATGACTGAACAGATTAGTAGTCTTGGTAAAATAGATATATAAATGAAATTATGTATAAATTTTGAAAAATAAATTCAATAAAAAAATAATAGGAAACCATTATTCCCCTTAACATAATCATGTATATCAATGAAAATCATTTCATGGAATCTTATAGAACATAGAACATAAAAAATGGTGACATTAAATTCTTAGTTAGGTTTAATTATAGTATAATCTATCATGAATAAATAATAATAATAATAAACATGGAATTGTAAAAAAACTAACACTCATACCATTTACATAAGTATAAATTATTGACAAGATAATGATTAATAAATAGGTATTTTTAAAAAACTAAAAATATTTTCCATTTTATCTATAATTGGGAATTAAATTAATCAAGAGATAATATCACGTGGAAAATATAATAAATAATAATAATAAATAAATTATAAAATAAGGATATACATAATTATTTGAAATCATGTTTTAGTAACTTTATACCTCTAAAGACCATACACATCAAAATATGGTTTAAAAAATCTGGGTAAAAATTGGTCTGGTTTGGAAAACTATACATCTATAATAAAGAACATTAAAAATAAATATTAAAACTACTTCTTATAAACCGATCAAGTTTTTTCTACTAATTTGTCTCCTATGACATGTTGGTACATCAACGGGATATATATTACGGGGCCACACCTATATATACATGTCTATAGCATTCATCATATAATGAAAAATTAATTTAATTCATGATAATTTTCCATATAAAAAATATCCATATTGAGTGAAGGATGCATATTTATCAACATTTAACTCTTTAAAAATATTATTACTTGTACAAAAAATATGTAAAAATAGAATCCTATTTATGAAATAATAATACCCATCATGATCAAACATTTAAATTTATTAGAAATTTAATATTAAATGATCACAATTAATAGTAATCATTAAAGGAAGGAACGACTAAATAATATACCAAATGGTGAATATGTAAAAAAATGATTTATGATTATTTATTATTCGGTTTACCATAACAAGATAATAATAATATTTTTGATTAAATATATAATTATCACAGTAAAATTAACTTCTAAGAACAAACATACAAAATAAGAAGCCAAAAATTATCATTGAAGGTAAAATTGTAAAATTGTAAAATAATATTCAATTAATTATTATTTCATGATGTTGGAAAATCTACTCATGTTTAAAAATATAAGTTAAAACATTATTTCTATATTATTGTCGAAATTTTCACAATGTTCCTCAGTTGTAAATGTTAACAACATTCCTTTAATTTTTTAAAAAAATTAAAATGGTCCAATACGATCCTAGAAAATATTATTATAATAGTAAAAAAAAAATACATTTTTTGAAATCATGTACATGAAACAGAAATATTTTCTAATTTGTATTTAAATATAAACAATCCAAAATAATTATGAAATTGTGAAATAAACTCTTCCCACGTTATTCACATTTTGAACATAAGACACATAAAAGTGATAAGATTTAATTCATTTTTAAATACCTAAAAATTTCAGGAAAAGAAACATAAAATAATATCATGGGTTTTATACACACCATACAAAAATATATATGTGGTATAAAAGAGATATGTTCCACAGATGTAAATTTGAGATGAAAATCACTTACGTTATGATTCCCATTCATTGACGTTCATTAAAATAATATATGATTAATATTAATTTATTATTCATATATTTTTTAACCATTACCATATATATTATACAATATATGATTTATATATAATATTTCATCACCCATTTATTATCAATTCATTGATAATATTACTATTTTGGGTTATATATTTTTTGTTTTTCATGTATGTTTTGATTTGGTAGTTCTGGTATTTATAATTTTATCAAAGTTATAGCACATAAATAATACTAAATATGGTGTAAAAATTATATATATATATATATATTCATCAACAACTATAGAGATACAATGAATAATTATACAGTACATAGAGATCATAGTCTGTATGTATGCATGAACATTATTTCCACATTTTGATGGTTGAAAAAAAATAATGGTAAAGAATAATTAACCTTTCCAGAATCATTATTATGTCATATATATATATATATATATTATTTATTCATTTATTATATATTTATTACAATCCAAATAGAGTGTTCATGATAAAAAAACATAATCTACATTGTGGAGATGGTATGTTAAACGTACACATGCACGATGCTTTTCTTCATTGAATAGATGAAATATCAAATAAGGTTCTATCATAATAATAATAGATTATAAGTATATAAGTTAAAATAGATTTATATATTTATGATGGAATATTCACATGTATAGGATGTAGAATAATAAATAAACATAAAGGTGTAGGTAAACATTATTACTAGTTCTTAGCAGATTTAAATAAGATATATTATTAAGGGTTCTAGGGTTGGTATTTTTTCAGGAAAAAAGAATCTATAAAATTTATAATTATTTGGATAAGATAAAATTTCATTTTATCTCAATCTAAATGTCTCATATTGGTGTAATAAAGCGATGGAATGGGTTTCTCTTTTATAATTTATATAAGGGGAACTTTTTTAAATTGTCAAATGATGAATCTATAATAAGAATATTATAGACGAAAATGATTAAAAATTTCCTATAAATTCTATTTTGATGACTTTTTGAAGCATTATTATCCAAATTGGTATTACATATTATTTATGGCATTTTAACATAATTTTATAAAATAATATATTCCTGAAATATCATTATTGTCAATTCATGCACTATACATTACTTTGACTCTAATAACATGAATACAATAAGATAACATTGATGTAAATATTTCAAAAAATATCAAATATTTCATATTATTCTATAAAATTCTTATATCACTAAAATTGTTTAAATTATTATTTTTGAAACATTTAATATCATTTACATGATTTTCCAATTAAATTTATAATTAATGTATCAACATCGTGTAAGAATTTAATGTAATAATTTCCTTAGTAAAAATCTAAGATAAATTACCATGATTTATATAAATATTTTATATTTAGTAATAACATTTATAGTTGATCAATTCCTTTTGATAACACCATATAAAAATTATATAGTTATTAAAGAAATGTGTGTGACATCTTTTCCTTTTTTTATTATTACAAAGGTCATAATTTTATTCAAATAGACATAAATGGTCATATAATAGAAAATTTAATGAATATGGAGGAAAATTAATCATCCAATAAAATTTAGGATTGTTTTATGGTCATTTTGTAGTTTATGTCGTTTTATTTTTAACTACAATGACCCAATTTTTCCTTTACCATGGTAAAAAAATTATTATTGTTACAATTCATATCGACCAAAAATAAAATAAAAAAATTAATATTTTTCAACCATGTAAAAAAACCTAGATGCAATTTTTTAAAATTCAAAACATTTAATTGGAACATTTTAATTATAAATTAATACATTAAAATGCATTGAAATGCATGTTTTTCAAATAAATAAAATTTTTATGTGTAAAGATTATTTATTATAAATTCATTCAAAAAATAGTTTATAATGAAATCAAATATATTCTCAATTGTACAATTAATTTTTTTTAATTTTAATTATTTTTAATTAAAATATTCCACTATGAATTATTGAAATAGAAAAAGTATTTTAAATAAAGATTTTTATTTCTCAATAACTCTTAGAAAATAAATCTTTTAATAAATCATCATAAGTTAATTTTGGTATAAAAAATTTAAAAAATTATTTCAATTTAAAAAATATTTATATTAATGTTTCAAAAACAAATTATATTTTGTTTCTCAAAAAAATATATTAAAATATATTTTTTATTAGAAAATTTATTTTTTGAATAAAATGACATTAATAAAATTATATGTTTTTTTAATAAGAATAAATAAAATTTAATTTAATATGAACATCTTATTTATTTCATTATATAGATAAACGTTTCATACTCACCAATATAACAGCTAGTTAATAATATTCTAGTTAAAATAATAAAATTTAATTGAATATCATTGTTCATTTAAGTTCAGTGTTTCATGAACTCAATGATATCAATAAAATTTCATATATTCAAAATTATAAAGATTTTACATTCTCTCATCCTTCAATAAATTATGTCTATAAAATTTGAAATTATACTTTTCGAATAAAGGGTATGTATTTAAAAAAATTTAATGGAATTCCATCATTTTAAAAATGGTTAATAAAAATTCCACCTTAGATGAATGAAAGGGAAGTTTGAATGTCATTTATAGTAATACATAATAGTATTCCATATAAGGGAATAATAGTGGAAATTTAAAATAATGACATGTGTGAGAAACATAACATTCAAGGACCAATGGAGAGTGATAGATGTAACATCTTGAATATTCTCAAATGTACAATGAATTATTTTTCAGTTTTAATTCCTTTGATGGATATTATAATGTTTATTAAGGTTATATTTGAGGTATCATGGGTTTCTAGGTCATGTTGAGAGCTGGAGCCCCGAAATCTCAATACGCAAACCGGGCTACACTATTAGGTGTAACTGTTCCAGCAAGACCATGTGGTTTCTTTAAAAAATGTGGCTTGTGGTAGTAGTGTGAATGGGCCTAACAGTTTGTCTATAACCACGTGACCATATGAAAAAGGTTATTTGGTGATAAAAACACTGAGAAAATTCCCATTCATAATGAATCCACATGATTCGGACAATCATACATTCTAAAGGAGTGTCTCTATCTTTGTCGGCTGATTTCCAATTATAACTATAATGAAACAAAAATTATAACCCTTCCTTAATCGCTTACCATTCTTAGTGGACCAGAACCTCCCTCACACGTGAATCACTCCTCCTCCCCTAATGCAGGGTTATTGATATCTCCCTCATCCATCTTTCTAATTCTATACTTTTAGAAGAATCAGAAAGAAAGAGGTAATCACTAAACTCCACTTCCTTTAATTTGACATTCCTTTCTTCATCTGTTGTGCTATATTGGAGTGAAATATTATTCACTATTTTTAAGTAGTTCATCAATTTGTTACATTTTATTTAGAACCAGACCAAATCAAGGCTCAATATAGTATTTTGGGTTAACCTCAGCATGAGGTTGGTGGACTATCTTCTTTCCCATGGTTTAATTGTGTTCTATTAAGTGCATCATTGTATAGTGCACCAGATACCTCTGGAAATTCCACTATCCTATAGAATAAAATAAATTGAATGCATTTTGATGTCCGTTATGACACTAATTAATAGTGAATCATCCTATTTATTGATCTCCTTCACTCTATCCACCCCAATGGGTTTATTTTACCTTCATGTCTTAATACCAAAGAAATTTGGTTTGCTAAACAGCCCATGGGGTGTGTTTCACCTATAATAAATTCCTCAATGTAAAGAATTTAATTAATATGAATTTTTATTAAGGAATTAGGACTACAATATTGATGTATTATTCATTATACAAAATCTCTCACACTTATTGTCATGTCCACTATTCAATTTACGTGTGCTTATACTAGATGCATTTATCCGAGTGATCATTAATTGTAGACTAGTGTTTGTGCTTATGCTTAGTGCATTTTGATCAATTCCTTCTACCATGTTCCAAGTTCCATATTTCATAAAAATTGTTGATTGTGAATTATTATCATGTATTATACCATAATCCATGTGACCACACTTATGTATAGTGACTTCATATTGTTTTCATGTGTGTATTTCTTGTACCATAATGCTTATGTTTAGGCTTAGGGTCTTGGGACTACTTTCAGATTCCATTGTTATTGTCTGTGGATTAATTTTTTGAATGGATTTTTTTATCTCTATGTTTATAAGATTATTTATTTATGATAGGTGGTATTTGTTATTATTCACGAAATTTTTGTGAGACATGAGTAATATTTGGTTCCAACGTATGGTCAACGTGGATGGACTGGCCATCCTTGGCTTCGAAGTACATGATGTGGCATGTGGGATACAAGTATTTCCCTATAAGGGATCTACAGGTTGATTAATAAACTCACGAGTGATATTTTTCCCCTAGGGGAGTAACCATGGATGATATCCTTATAAATATGGATACCTGATTCCATGGATGATACTTGGTCCCATAAATGAGAAGTCTGGTAAGGACTCAAATTTTACTAGGCCATGAGTTATACAAGGGATTATTTTATGGGTTTCCTTAGATAGACACCTTTTTATAGGTTATAACATTGGAACCTATAGAAACCATTAAATTGTTTATATTTTTTCCTTATATGGGATCAAGATACAGTTACTGGATTTATCATATATATTTCTAGGATTATGTATGATGTCTTTTTTTTAGGATGAGAATTTAATATTGTTGTTCTAGGAACATATCCTCCAATAAAAATAACAAGCATGGGAAAATCAACACTTTATTCCTTATTTTTGTGGACTATGATCATTCCTCATTACTTATATAGGTTCTATAGGATTAGCCATATGTCTAAATCCAATTTATGATGAATCAATTGGGAATCCCTTTTTGAATCTTGACAATTGTTCATTGTTAATTATATTTTTATTTATTTTCTTGCATTCACATATATTAGAACATTGTCCATTATATATCGCAGAATATGGATTGATTTGTAATCTATTGTTGGTGACCTTTGAGGATTATATCTCAAATCCTGAATGGGATTATATCAATACCCAATAAAATCATCTTGTTCACAATCCTATGGATTCATTCTTATATTGTGCATTTTCAATTGAGAGATTATAAGTGTTAGATTATAATGGTAGTTATAATTCTCTTAGAGATCTTAGTTGGGGAATTTTAATTTTTTTCTTTATTTATTGTTTCTCAGGCTTTCATAGGGTCACTCAATTGTCTGTTGATGATGTGATGTTTGTTTCCCCTCATTCTTATTTTTCCAAGGTAGGCAGCATCCATTGCTTATTCCATGAAATTTTCTCCTTGATCAAAACATGATTATGGGATATTATTTCATGCTTCTTTGGATTCCTACTCATTGCTCATTACATAGTCTGGGTCTCCCTAATAGACATAAGATGTTGTTCATGAAACTCTTCCCAGTGCCATAACTTCATGGATGCTAGTTAATTACAACGCTTCTTTCGTGACATTCCAAGGGGTCCAATCAGGGAAGAAACCTTCAGTCAGGGGAGTAGTCACACTGGACATCGCTGGCATGTCTGGATGCATGAACCCTAATGCATCTAGGTTTCTTCCCCTTATGATAGGGCTTCTCAAGGATGCGAAATCCTGAGGCATCCCACATCAAATGCAGGGAATTATATACCTTAGGCATGACTCTGATTATTTCCTCATGTTCCCATGTTTAACACAGGTTATATCATTCGATTAACGTCTTGTGGAGATGGATCAGACTGATCAGAACCCTGATACGAGTGGATAAAATGGCTCCACCCCCGAGAGGGAACACTTATACAGGGGATAATGCAAGGTTAGTTGCCTGATTTCTACTAGGATCATCGAGTATGTGGGTGACATGATCTCACCGGGATGTGGTGGCCTGGGTAAGAATTAGGATGGATGTCGATGGTTTGTATATTTTGATGCAGAATGAAATTGAACTGACGTGAGGATGATGGTGATGTTGGGCTTTAGGCTTGAATAGAGTTACTACGTACCCATGTTACAGGGAATCACAGTCTACATTGTTTAGTGGGGTAATGGAGAACATTAGGATGCGACCCATGAGAATGGACACATGGATGGGATCCAAAGGATATAAAACCATCGGGTTATCACATGACCATCCCGAAACACATAGGCTCGAGGGAGAGATTCCACGGTGGGACATAAGAGGTGGGGTTATATAATCGTGGTGTTCACAAAATACAGTGACTCGAAAACATGTTGGGGCTTACGTTTGGTTAGAAGCCCTGGTTGGTTTGAAATTCGAGTGGTGGAACCAATATGTGGGTCACGATAGGGGGGACACCAATGTTTACTGTTGTTGGGGTTGAACCTCAGGGAGGATTCCTACATACCCTATCTAAGAAATAGGGATCTACCCCGTGTATTTCGTATTAAATTGGGTGCTACAATGTCCTAGCGTTGGCTGGGGTTACAACATGTCACACTGATTGGGGTACACCAGTTGATCACTGATGGGGATTGCAATGGCATACAGTGGATTTGTCCAAAACATCTTACCATTGATTGGGGTACAATTAATTATAGTAGATGGGGATTTCAATGGCTTACTACTAATTTGGATACAATGGGTTACCACTGATTGGGGTACAACTGTTTACCTTTGATGGGGATTGTAATGGGTTACCGCTGATTTGGATATTGTGGCTTACCAATGATTGAGGTTGGACCTTAGGGAGGCATCAAACATAACCAATTTGGGGTATGGGGATCAAATCTCATGTACTTAATATGGGTAGATTTTAACACCTTCTTAGAAAAAAGGGGCATACCATTTAACATTATACAGGATGAGGGTGGACTAATGTGAAGTGGTCAGGACCGATGGGTGTTGGGATTTAACCTCTTGGAGGCTTCCTACATACCATGCCTAATGGGAATGGATAAAAGACCATATAGTTTGGGATGGGGATAAATTTTAATGTCATGTCTGATGAACATGAACTGACGTGAAGTTGTTGTGATATGTAGTTGTTGGTCTTGAAACATAGGGAGGATTCCTACATGCCTGGCATAGGAGACAAGGATAAATGTCTACATAGATTGGTTAGGTTTGGGGATTACATGCTAAAGCAACCCAGGAAGGATGCCATGGTCGATTATTACTCTATGCCCCAGGAGTTATGATCAATGTGAGAAACAAGAGGTTGCAAAGACTTGGGGATCACGTCGCGAAGGGTGCATATGCAAGAAGTGGAGTGGGCCTTACGTGTGGTTAGTAACCCAAAGTTGAAATAGAGGATTTTGCGTGGTTAGAAGCCTAGGGAGATGGATATTGAAACTTACTCCAGGATGGAGGCCTAGAGAAGACAAATCCATGATGGAGAGGAATAGGTGACGAAGGTCCATGTTCCTATCTCTCCTATGGTCATTGGAACTGCAGAAGACATGGGGACTATGAATGATACATCTCGCAATAAAGGATATGGGATTACACTATCATGTTTTCCCCTCCCGTGGATAGACATCGCTTAAAAAAATATGAACTTATTCTATTAGTGTAAGATAACACTCCCATAGAAATGAGAAACTGTGGATAATGTCCAAGGTAGGGCGCCCTTCATTTATGATGCACTGGGTGAGGCCACAATTGGATTTCATGTGCTAAGGATGATTGTTCATGTTAGATTAATGTCCTACATCTCAGACAGGGTGGGTTTACTCTGCACCCATAAGACATACATAACTGGTGTAGTTTGAACCTTGGTGAATGGAAGGCACCACTAATTCCATGGTGTTGGGGTGTTGTGGAGTTATCCATTGAGGGGCCCATTATAGCGTGGCTATGAAAAGAATCAATAGCCATCAGTGTGCCTTTGTAAAGAAGAATGAGGCTAATAAAATCAATGTAAATCACTGGCTAAGGTACCTTGAAATCATTTCGTACAAACATGGAGGGCCGTATGGGAAAAGGGGATGTGATGCAAATGGGTTCACAGGATGGGACTTAGTGAAGCCGATGTTATCCATGTAGTGGAGGGTCATCATAAAGGGGTATGCTTCACAAAGTGGAGTGTCCTAGCCTAGTCATATGGTCTTGCTGTATATGGAGGGTACTTCGCGATGTGGAAAGGCTTTCATGGAGTTGGATTAGATGAAACCAGGGTACCTTTAAAAGCATATCAATGCAATTCAATGTTCATCATGAAGCATAGTGACCCTACCTTAGTATATGGTTCACATGTGTATGGAGGGAACTTCACGAAGCATGAGTGCTTTTTGAAGACCCGAGTCCCCTTGAGGATCTCCCTCCTTTTTGGGGGCCCATGATCTTTGCAAAGGGTATCCCTGCTTGAAAAGGAGTGGTATTTATGTTAAGGGAAGGGTACATCACAATGATCAATTACCTAGAAGATCTCATTTTTTCATTTTTTTTATAGATAGGATGGTACATCATGATATGGGAGTAGATAAGGACAAAGGTCGGAGTATCCATTCTTTGGGCTCGAGGGGAGCCCAATATTTATAGGTGAGTGGTGTTGCAAAGCACGAACAACTCGGGGTGAGGCCACGTAGCGCTTCACAATCGGCCACAGATTGCGTTAAGTTATTCAAAACTGTGGAGTCAACTTTCATCCCCTACTCAACGCGGATCTCTTCTGGGTGCTCTGCATGGTGCTTGTAAAGGCTTATGTCATGTTATACATGCTCAAGGAGGTCGATTTACCTCCCTGTGTGGTGCAATGCTTCCTGTCAATTTTATCGTAACCATGGAGCCTCCATCCTCTTTTCTCTACAGCTACCGCTATATGGGGATTTGGCTTCATGCTGACCGTGGTGCGGGTCTCCACGAATTGTCTTTATGAAGAACCCCCTTTGTAGTTTTTTTTCTCTTTTTGATACTTTTCCTATTCCGATATTTTGGAAAAAAACAAATTCACCTCCCTTAGACTTGGAACATTGGAGAAAATGAGGTTCTATGTTTGAGGGTCCATCGCAAAAAAAATCAGCCAATCGTAAAGAAAGATCGTGAAGTAGGATCATGCTATGGAGGGGCGATGAGAGGGATGAGAGTGCCACAAATATCTCCACATCCAAACACACTATGAAGTAAATGGGGTCTTTTCCTATATAAAGGAGAGGTTAACCACTATTTTTTCCTTTCTCATCTTCGAGTTTTTGAGATATTTCTTTCGATTTGTGATGCTTCCAGAGCCCTATGATTGTTCCTTGTAATTTATTCCTTTCTAATCGGTGGCAAACAACTTGTACTTCGACTCTACGAGGGTGATCTCCACAACTTGCATCTACGAGGTCTATGGCAGTGCTCTGTAACCTTTCTCCATGACCGAGCTTCACAAGTAAGATTTGCGATCGAGATCCATGATCATGGAATATTTTAAAAACATGATGACTAAATAGACCACCACGAATGTGACAGGGGGATCCTTGAGAATGCTACCCAGAGTGAGGAAATCATGAATAACAAGGGTATCAGGGAACATGTATAGATCCATTCATACCATGAGTCGCTAGTGGAGCTACTTTTAGAGGGTTATAAGAACTTCCATCTTTGCAAAATGCATCCTCTAAACGGATTTGGTCTGAGGGATGTAGTTTTCATTCTTGAAGTGAACTAGGATGAACCCACTTATTTTTTTAGGAGTACACCTTGTGAGGGCCAATGGTCTAGGGAGGCTGACAAACATACTTGGGAGGATTTCACAACTGTCAATGCTGATTGTCTAAATATCCATGTGACCAACGTCAATTGGAATTTATTGAAACTCGAGGTTTCTCCCCCGCTGTTCTACACCATTCTGAAGGAGGCACTGTTGAACCATTATAAAGGGTGGACTGATGACTGGTTCCTGCACCACGGTGACAATTTCATGGGCGACTGGGCATGAGCCTACTGGATAGGCACCTCGTTCGAGGAGTTCGGGGTGGAACTGATGTGATTGGGCCTGTATGAGGCAGCTTGGGCTTCCCAATTCCACATTTACCGGCAAAAGATTCAAGTTATGGAGTTGTTATGTAGGTGTTCATTGAGGACTAACACCTTTCATCATCACCAGGGGAGGATGGAATCATCCTTTGGGACATGCACCAAATCATGAGTGTCCTAATACTGGGGACTATGTATGAATAGTTCCTCCCCATTGTGAATAAATGAGAGGACCCAGAGTATATGATGATGCTGGAAAATACATTGATGGACCTGGTGTCGGGGGAGGACACAAAGTTAGTGTGGGGCGTCCACTTTAGATAGTGGTTCAAGAAGTTATTAAAATCCCCTAAAGATGGAGATTTCTCTAGGAGGCCTTAGATATGCTCTAAGGGGTTTCAATGGGGAATGGAGCAGTCATATTGGTGGCTCATGGAGGAAATCCAGTGGAAGATATGAGGATTCAGTGTCAGTACTGAGATGCAACCAGTGGTTAGGTTGGATGCATTCATTTTTTGTGCTTATATGCAACTAGATTCATCTAGTGAGGGATATAAGCATGGGGGTGCGAGCGAGCACGTTCTTCATGGTGTCTGAATTGGTGACTAGGGTGTGGGTCAACCTGGGAATCCTGATGCTCTCCATTTAGTATAAGGTGTTATAGCACATTAGTGAAGGTAATCAGCCACAAAGGATATGTGGTTCGTCATATATTTTGTATGGGTGGATCGGAGTTCATATTAGGGGAGTGTATGAATATCCAAACCCTATTTCTCCACCATGGTAAGACATCCGACCAGCCATTTTGAATGTGGTGGGAATTTTCCTGATCATGTTTTGTATACAATTAGTGCGGAACCTTATCTGGAAGGTGGATGAATTAAAATTCTACACATTCCCACTGTCGATGGGCATGTTCTAGGATGATGGATAGGGAAGGGAGGGTCCTCAGTCTTAAATGCTGGCCTTTGGGGTGGATTTTGGTGGTGCTGGTTGACCACGTGCCTCTTTGTGAACCGTACACCCCACACTACTACATGGGGTAGTTTTGTGCTTGCATAGGTTGAACCTATTAGACTACGTGGGAGTGCACCATGAGGATCACCTATATGTGATGAGGCATATGTCACTAACGTTCACACGGGAGGATGGGATGATGCAGAAGGACGTTCCTCCACCCACATCCATCTACAGGATAGTGATGGAGTACACCATGATATGGGAGGCGGCCTACCCGGTGGAGATTCTAAAGCATCAGACCATCCGAGCCTATGATTGGGTGCCTCCCTAACCTCGGGGTTGGGGTCTGAAGGAATAAAGGACATCCCATAGTGGTAGTATTCTAATGGTGGTGAGAACCGCACTGATCGAGAGATAGGAAGCGGGGCGGACCAAGCGGTCCAAGAAGAGAAAATTCATCTAGAGGGGAGGCCCCCTTGTGGTTCCACAGGACACCCACGAAGGCTCCTGGGAAGCGGCTACAACACATAGACATGCCTGAGATTGTTTTCTTCCCAGAGGATTGGGACATCTGGGATGTCAACGGGAAATTACTCACCGCATCTGAGATGTGGAAACATCTGAATCATCTCATTATGGATTTTCTGAGGATCGGTTGTTTTAGTGTCGGCTTTGCGGTATCCCAGGAAGAGGGGGAGCTACACCTTGTTGAGATGGAGGACATTGTGCACTTCTGGGGTGCTCTACACCCAATGAATGATCTGGTGGAGGTGATACTTGATCGAACGGCCCCTCCGCGGTTGTTGGCGGCTGAATTGAAAGAGCACTTTCCTCTACTAGATGAAGCGGATGATTATACCTTGAGAAGTAGGCCGGTTGAGGGATCCATCTAGAGGAGGGTGAGGTCAGCAACTCAGATGTGGATTTGGACAAACATGAAGAGGCTATCAAGGTAAACCCCTAAGCCACATCTTTTTTGTCTTCATCTGGTTTGCATATGACTTCTCAACTAACATATGACCTCTATAGGAGGGCCTCACATGCAAAACCCACTCCCTCTCTACCGTAGATGCAGTTGTGGGATCTTCAGGTATAAGGACACAACCTTAAAACACTATATAATCTTGAATTAAATGAATAATTCACATTGAGGATCTTTTTATTTTTTGTGTTTTAGAGAGTTATTCCATTACTATTACATTGAAAAATAGTACAAAGTAGACACTTCTACTCAGTTTCTATTTTTTTCATAAAATCAAAACTCTTTAAAAAAATATTTATGTCTAGTTCCATGTTTTAGATGGCATGAATTTTCCTTGATCTCATCTTTGACCCTTTTCCATTTTATGTCCGGTTAAAATCATTTCAAAAACATGGGATGAGTATTAAAAGATTAGTAAGGGATACACAAAGAAGGAAAACTGTTAGTTTTTCAAAAGAACAGGTAAACCAAAAATACTTTATCATAAGAAATACTTTTCACCTTTATGAAGAATTAAATACTCTTCACTAAATAAAAGATCATTGCTTACCCTTTTGTATCCAAAATATTACCATACAACTCATATAAAGAACAAATAACATATAATGGTAACATGGGACATAAAAATACTTAAATAGAATACCCATATGGACGACTTCCACACATACCACTAAATAGAATAGCCAAACGGTCGAATTCCATACCCAATGCATTGAAGGTTATAACGTAACCACCCGTCCTAGTATTCACAGAACCACCCATCATTTGGTTTATCACGTAACCACCCGTCAAATGTCCAAGTACCATTATAAATACATAAAACAAATATAAAGGAAAGAAAACATTTTCACATTTCAATCACAATATATCACATAAATATATTGACATAACAGAACCATTTTCAATACCAAAATACATAAAAGTGTATATGGTATTTATTTTCTTTTAAAACCATTACGACTTGTTGAGGAAGCCAAAGATCAAATAATACAAGCGGCGGTGGAAAATGTTGTTGTCACCGCTTATGTAAAAACAAACATTCATTTTTGTCATTTAGTAAAATTTATCATAGAAAATATCCCCTTTGAAAATTCAAGGGTGTTTATACAGTGAATAAAATAAAGTCATTTATTAAAACAAAATATGCCTCAATGAAAGGAGATTGAGATGAAGTCCCTTACCTCGTGT
The DNA here is from genome assembly GCA_963277665.1 of Viscum album. NCBI lineage: Eukaryota > Viridiplantae > Streptophyta > Magnoliopsida > Santalales > Viscaceae > Viscum > Viscum album. Next base: position 1,093,185,043 of record OY728130.1, read on the forward strand.
CCGACTAGACTAGATCATTCTTTAATCTCCTGAATAATAAACTAAAGTTAATTTCTACTTGGTTAAGAACATTTTTCAAGTTTATTATTCCTTTTATATAACTTATTACCATGTTAGAAACATTATTTAATCATTTAGGTTAATAATGTTCATTTAGTCGATATTTGGTACTTGAGTCAAAAATGGACTTCTTATAATTACATGTTTTTCTTGTGGTCAAATTTTCATTATATACTGACTGATATTAATTATTTGGATATCATATATATCATAAATATCTAGAATATACATGTATTTATAACAATACATAACATTTATAAGTAAGAAATGAAATGCACCGTTAATGGAGACGGTAAGTCGTACATACGCTTGAACGCTACTTCCATTTATATTTCATATTTAATGGAATTAAAACATAATGATACATAGTAGTATTATTATTACAGTATTTTATCTTATATAATATCAATAAATATATCTTTTATACGTACCACAATTGGTATGAACGAGTCATATCACTTTGAGGGGCGGTAGTCCGCACTTCCTCTAATGAGATTATCGCGTTTACCCATAATGGGAACCATAATGGCATGCTATAAATGGAAATTACAGAAGAATAAAGGAAAAATAAACATAATATATATCATATATAAATAAATTTTCATTATAATGGCCACCATTAGAGTTGGTTGGATATATTTGAATAATCATCGTTTCGTGAGGTGTTAGTTTTCCATCCACTGAAACATTATGTTCTTCATCCATTAGATAGAGGTGTGTGTACGTGTAATTCAAATCCTTCTCATAAAAACCTCCTAGTATATTTAGGATAGTTTTTTTACAAAAGAAATGAATAAAAAGATTTTAGGTGTTGGGGGAGTAAAATAAAAAAATTTTAGAGAAACGGTTACCTTTAATTTGGGTAACTCCCTTTGGTTTGAACAGAAAGACGTCTTGAAGTGCCTTATGCCTAGGGTAAGGCTTCTAGGAGGAGGAGAGAGATGTAGGGAGCTTAATTGGGTAGAGTATGGATGAGCCAAAAGTCTTGAGTGGTGTCTGGAATTGGTTAGAAGTGGTCTTCTTTTATAAGGGAGAGGAGGGGCTCTTTAGGAATGTGTGAAAACATTATTTTGTTATAAACATATCTTCTATTTCAAAAGGTCCTTAAATCATTAAATTCCAAGATAATATGACTTATATTTAAAATAAACTCATTAAATCATAATTTAACATGTTTTGGATATAATTTTATTCATTATAATCTTTTTTATCTAAATCCTTTATTAATGAGGTAAATACTGCATCATTATTGTCTCATACATAATTTAAATTATTTGATGTCTAAAAATTATAAAAAAAATACCATGATGTTGGAAATACTTTTATATTTCTAATGAATATTTAAAGGAAAAAATTTACTTATATAAACCATATAAAAATTAATTTACTAAAAGATATTTTTTTATGTCGTTTTTGCTATTACATTAAATTAATTAATCTAAAGTGTCATTATCTTTCATAAGTGGCTCCATGTGGTCCCAAAATAGCCCCAAAGATTCCCATGGTCGTCCATTACTCATAAAATAATGTTAGGACCAGTGTTAAGGTTAATTGTGAATTATTAAAATATTTTTTAACCTTGAATTACCCTATATACCTTTAACCGCGGTCAATAAAAGTCAAAAGTTACTATTAACCAAAAATTATTTTCATCTTGTTGAACCTCATTTTACTTCTTGATAGCAACCATGTATGTCGTATTTTCGAAATTCAATTCACAAAAGTGGTAAAATTTCATTTAAATGAAAATGTCAGTTTTTTTTAACTACTACTAAGTGGTTTCACTATTCATCAAAAATTAATGTTTTTCAGAAAAATACAAAAAATTCAGCCTAAGATATATTTGATATTCCGAATTCAAAAATGATGACTATTTTTTCAAATTCAAAACATAGGAGTTTCATTAATTAATTTTAAAATTAAATCCAATTATCAAAACAAATAGCGTGTTTTTAGGAATCAATAACTATCATAAGATTGACACTTGTTTATGTCCAATTTCAAAGTGAAATTAATTTCAATGATTAACATTAGATTAAATGGAAAAAATATATTCTAATTAAACTTTAAAACCAAATAAAAATATAATAAAACCATATAAATAAATTAGATTAAAACACAGTTTTGAATTAAAATACTATACTTGTCACCATTCATTAATAAATGAACTTTATTAGAAAAATACAAAAAATTACCCAAAGTAAAATTTGATGTCTTAAATCGAAAGAAAAATTTTATTTGTTCAATTAGAATGTATTAAAGTGACCAAAACTATATTTAATGAGGGTTCGCCATTAATAGGCAGTAAATCGACCTTTTAATGTAAATTATGCTTAAAATTCGGTTCATTCACAATTTAAACCTCTAACTTTTATTGGATAAATGTAAATACATTTAACAAACATGTATAATCGTATTGTAGTTAGTTTTTTTCATTCCCACCAATAGAATGTCTAGGAGTTAACTACCATTTAAAATAATAATATTATATTATTAGTGTGCAACGTAAGATTTTAAAGAAACCCGTTGTTGCGTATCAGGTACGCTATCGAACATAGAAACCCCTTTAAAGTAAAATTAATAGTTAATTCACAAATATTAATAAATATGAAATATGTATCATTTTTTATTTACCTAGCATGTTACATCCTTCCCCCCTTTCTGGAATTTCGTCCTCACAAGTTTACTCATCAAAATAAATGGGGGGTATTTATCCCTCATAGCATTTTCAGATTCCCACATTGCCGCTTCAACCATATGGTTTTCCCCAAAACCTTTTCCTGGTGAATTACCTTATTCCGAAACACTTTTGCTCTACGGTCAAGAATCTGAACTGGTTGTTCTTCATAAGAGATATTCCCTTCCAACTGAACTACCTCTGGGCTCAAAACATGAGATGGATCTGGAAAATAATTTCTCAACATTGAAACATGAAAAACATCATGTACCTGGGACAAACATGGAGGTAAATCCACTCTGTACGCAACTAATCCAACTTTTTCCAGAATTTCAAAAGGTCCAATGAACCTCAGACTCAGCATTCCCTTCATAAAAAAACGCATCACACTTTTCCATGGAGAATCTTTGATAAATACATGATCACTTACCTCAAAAGAATGATCATTCCTCCAGTTATCTGCATAACATTTCTGTCTCCTCTGAGCTGTTCTCACATGTTTCTGAATCAGCTGAACTTTCTATGGCATCTCTTCTACCAATTCTGGTCCCATCATCTTCCTTTCACCTACTTCATCCCAAAAAGATGTAGTTCAACAACAATTTCCATATAATGCCTCAAATGAAGCCATTTGTATATTGGAATGAAAAATGTTATTATATGAAAATTCAACCAAAGAAAGATGTTGGTCCCAACATCCTTGGTAATCTAGTGAAGAAGCATGTAGAAAATATTCCAAGGTCTGAATTGTTCGTTCTAAGTTCCCATCTAACTAGGGATGAAAAATTGTACTAAGATTTAATTCAGTACCCAATGACTTCTGAAGGCCTTTCCAAAAGTTAAAAGTAATCCTGGGATCACAATCAGATATAATAGAGAGGGTAAATCCATGAAACCAAACTATCTCTTTAGCATACAACCGAGAAAGTTGATCTAGAGACAAAGTATCTCGAAAAGGAAAGAAATGTGCAGATTTAGTCAATCGATCAATAATAACCCAAATTTCATTATTACCTTGAGATGTCATTGGTAATCCTACAAAAAAGTCCATTGTTATATTTTCCCATTTCCACTCTAGATCTGGTAAAGGCTGAAGCATCCCTTTTGGTAACTGCCACTCTTCATTAACCTGCGGACAAGTCAATCACTTCACAGAAAAATTAGCAAAATCTTTTTTCATTACATACCACTAGTAATACTCTCAAAGATCTCTTTACATATTAGTACTGCCAAGATTAACTGAAAATGGGGAACTATGAGCTTCACATAACAACTCATTCTTCAACTGTGAATCCCAAGTCACATATAATCTTTTTCCAAATCTCAAAACTCAATCATCATGAACGTTAAAATCAGGCAACTTACCCTTCTGAACTAACTCTTCCATTTTCTAAAACTCACTGTCTTCTTTATACACATGCTTTATTCTATCTGATAGAGATGATTTTACTGACACCTGAAACAAAACAGAATAATTTCCTACACCAACAACTTCTATGCCAAATTTCATCAAATCAAAAACCAAAGTATCTTCTTCCAATCGTATCATGGATAATGAGACATTACTTTTTCAACTCAAGGCATCAGCCACTTTATTTTCTTTTCCTAGATGGTAATGGATCATGAAATCATAATCCCCGATTAATTATACCCATCTCCTCTGTCTCATGTTCAATTCTTTTTTAGTGAATATATACTTTAAACTTTTGTGGTCAGTATATATTTCACATTTTACTCCATACAAATGATGCCTCCAAATTTTCAAAGAAAAAACAACAGTAGCTAATTCCAAATCATGTGTATGGTTATTTAACTCATGAGGTTTCAACTAACGTGAATCATAATAAATTACCTGATCATTCTTCATTAGGACACAACCCAGTCCTTTCAATAAAGCATCACTATAGATAACATATTCACCATTTCTGGATGGCAGTTCCAAAACTGGATTATTCACCAATATTGTTTTCAATTCCTAAGAACAACCATCGAATTATTTTTTCCAAATAAACTTAAAACCTTTTCGAGTTAACTTAGTCATTGGACTAGATATGAGTTAAACATTTTCATTAATCCTCGAGTAATAACATATCAAACCATGAAAACTATGAATATCGGATATATTTGTCTGTCTTGGCCAATCTTCAACAAATTTTGTTTTAGTAGGAACAATAGTTATGCCATTTTGTGAAACAATGTGACCAAGAAAAGAAATTTTTTGTAACCAAAAGTCACAGTTACTGAATTTCCCAAATAGATTCTTTTCTTTTAAGGATTTCAAGATAACCATTAAATAACTTTCATGTTCCTCCTTACTTTTGGAATAATCCAAAATATAATCAATGAATACAGCCACAAACATATCCAATAACACACGGAAAATTCTATTCATAAGATTCATGAATACAGCAGGTTCATTGGTTAAAACAAAAGGCATAACTAAAAATTCATAATGGCTATATCTAGTAAGAAATGTGGTCTTTGGAATGTCTGTTTCCTTTACATTCAACTGATGATACCCCGATCTCAAGTCAATCTTCGAAAAATACTGAGCTCCCTGGAGCTAATCAAACAAATCATCGATATGAGGGAAATGATACTTGTTCTTAACAATAATGTTATTCAATGATCTATAATCAATGTAATGTCTCATTAAACAATATTTATTTTTAACAAACAATACAGGAGCACCCCATGGTGATGTTCTAGGTCGAATGAAACCTTTATCTAATAACTCCTACAATTCCTTCTTTAACTCTAAATTTTCAATTTGAGTCATTCGATAAGGGGGTTCTGAAATTGTCTTAGCATCAGGAACAAAGTCAATAATAAATTCAACGTCTCGATCAACTATAATGAAAAAAAACTCATCAGGAAAAACATCAAGGTACTCATTTACCACTAGAACATCCTTAATCTGAACAATTCCTTTATTTTCAACAATATGTGCAAGGTAACATTCATTTCCATTTTTTACTACTTTCTCAGCTTTCTGATAGTTTATCAGAAAAAAGGGTTCATTATTGTACACAAACTGTAAAGATTTTTGAATAGAAACCACTTTATCTCTCCAATAAATCTTAGCATGATAAACAGAAAGCCAATCCATGCCCAAAATAACATCAAACTCTACTAGAGGCAAAACAATATGGTTTTCAGGTAGATTCTTTCCATACACAAGGACAAGAATGTTCTTATGTTTTCTTTTTTTCTCAACATTTCCTCCAGGTGTTTTTACCATAAGTTATGTATTCATATCTACATATGGAGTTCCAAATTTACTAGAAAACTTCTCGGAAATGAAATAGTGTGTAGAACATGAATCAAAAAACACATTGGAATAATCTGAACAAACTAATAGTGGACCTAATACAACTTCATCTGATGGCCCAACATCTGGTGAAGTAGTTGAAAAGGATTTCAACACCCCTTTTTGCTTGTAGTCTGGTGTCTTTCCCTCAGTTGAGTTCTTCAATGGACACTCATTGGCATAATGACCCATTTCATTACACTTAAAACAGCATACCGATGTCTTTTCATTACCTGCATGATCATCTTCCTTTCAGTTACGTGCATTATGACCAAACATACCACACTGGAAGCACTTTCCAGACATTGATAATCATTCTACGGGATTATTTTTACCACACTTCACACAAGTATTATATTTAATTTTCTTACCTCCAGGCTTCTTTGATGAATTATTCCCCTTTCCCTGCCAACTGGACCTCTTATTCTGTTGTTTATCAAAGAACACATGATCATCAGAAAACTCCATTTCCACCTTCTCTGCACATCGAAAAAGTTTTTCATAACTTTTGAACTCACGAGAGGCTAATGCCCTTCGATATCGTGGCTTCAGTCCTGAGTAAAATCAATTTATCTTACTATAAAGATCTCAGATGAAATTTTGTGCATACCTTGCCAGTCGAGTGGACTTTTCTTCATAATCATCCATTAAGTCATTCTCCTACCTCAATTCTAGGAATTGTTTTTCCATCCTAAGATGAAGCACGTTAGGGAAATATTTCTCAAAAATCATACGTTTGAATTCATCCCAATCAAGAGCATCAATCTCCTCACTATCCCTGATATTTTTCACCATCGACCACTACTCATCAGCTTCACCTTCAAAACAATAAACAACAAGACTAATATTTTGAAAATCTGAACAACCCATGACATCGAAAATCTTATCTAGTGCTTTAATCCACCCTTCTTCTAGCACCGGGTCAGATGATCCTCTGAATGATGGGGGATGTTGCCTAATGAAATGTTCCACTACTGACATGTTCCACTGTGGTTGATCTGCTTGATCTTGTGCATGGATGCCACCATCATTTATAGCCTGATTCAACTGTTCCATCACTGCAACAAACTATTCAGTTCCGATTCTGACCATCTCAGGTTGCTGATATGGAAGGTTGTCTTCCTCCTAATGTCGTCCCAACATAGGTTCCCTGTTTCCTTTGCGGAAAACCATTTTGAATATAGAAATATATTAGGCTAAGCAACATGGTAATCCTTAAATTCTATTTCAATATTACCATAATTAATTTATGGACATTTATTTAACAATACTCAAACTCCTAAAGTTATCTAAACCAACCTCTGATACCAACTATAAGGACCCGGCCATAAAACATTACACAATCTTGAATTAAATGAATAATTCATGTTGAGGATATTTTCATGTTTAGAGTTTTAGAGAGTTAGGACATAACTATAACATTGCAAAATATTACAAAGTAGAAACTTCTACTCAGTTTCCATTTTCTTCATGAAATAAAAACTCTTTGAAAAAAAGGGTCATGTCTAGTTCCATGTTTTAGACGGCATGAATTTTTCTTGATCTCGTCCTTGACCATATTCCATATTATTTCCTGTGAAAATAATTTAAAAAACATGGTATGAGCATAAAAATCACAGTAAGGGATACAGAATGAAGGAAATCTGTTAGTTTTTTAAAACAACAGGTAAACCAAAAATACTTTATCATAGGAAATACTTTTCACGTTTATGAAGTAGTAAATACTCTTCACTGAATAAAAGATCATTAATTACCCTTTTGTAACCAAAATATTACCATGAAACTCATATAAAGAACACATAACGTATACAGGTATCTTGGGACATAAACATACTTAAATAGAATAACCAAATGGTCAACTTCCACACATATCACTAAATGGAATAGCCATATGGCCGACTTCCATACCCAATTCATTGGAGGTTATAACGTAACCACTCGTCTTTTTATTCACGGCACCACCCGTAAATTGGTTTATCACGTAACCACCCGTCAAATGTCCATGTACCATTATAAAATTATAAAACAAATATAAAGGAAAGAAAACATTTCCACATTTCAATAAAAATATATAACTTTAATATATTGACATAACAAAACCATTTTCACTACCAAAATAAATAAAAGATTATATGGTATTTATTTTATTTTAAAAAAATTACTGCTTGTTGAGGAAGCCAAATATCAAATAATACTCTATGTAGAGGAAAATGTCATTGTCACCTCTTATGTTTAAAGAAACATTCCTTTTTTTTTTGTTTAGTAAAACGTTGCGTAGAAAAGATTACCTTTGAAAATTCAAAGGTGTTTATACAACGTATAAAAGAAATTCGTGTATTAAAACAAAATATGGCTCAATGAAAGGAGATTGAGGCGAAGTCCCTTACCTCGTGTCCGGATTGACTTGATCATTCTTTAATCTCTTGTATAATAAACCAAAGATAATTTATACTTGATTATGAACATTTCTCATGTTTATTATTCCTTTTATATCACATATTTCCATGTTATAAACATTATGCAATCATTTGAGTTAATAATGTTCGTTTTGTCAATATTTGGTACTTGAGTAAAAAATGGACTTCTTATAATTACATGTTGTTCATGTGGTCAAAGGATCATTATATACAGAATGATATTCATGTTTTGGATAACATATATATCATATATATCAAGCATATATGTATTTATAAAATTACATAACATTTAGAGGTAAGAAATGAAATGCACTGTTCATGGAGACGGTAAGTCGTACGTATGCATGAACGATACTTTCATTTATTTTTCATATTTAATGGAATTAAAACATAATGATACATAGTAGTATTATAATTCTAGTATTGTATCATGTATAATATCATTAAATCTATCCTTCATACGTACCACATATGATATGAACGACTCATATCACTTTGAGGGGGAGGTAGTCCGCACTTCCTCTAATGAGATTATCCAGTTTACCCATAATGGAAACCATAAATTCATGATATAAATGGAAATTAAAGAAATATAATGAAAACATAAAAATAATATATATCATATATAAATATAGTGCCATCATAATGGCCACCTTGAGAGGTGGTTGGAGATATTTGAACAATCATCATTTCGTGAAGCGTTAGTTTGTCATCCACATGAAACATTATGTTCTTAATCTATTATAGGGAGGTGTGTGTCGGTGTAGTTTGAATAATTCTCATAAAAACATCCTAGTATGTTTAGGATAATGTTTTTTTACAAAAGAATGGAATAAAAAGATTGTAGGGGTTGGAGGAGTAAAATAATAGAACACAATTTAAGAGAAACTATTACCTTTAATTTTGGTAACTCCCATTGGTTTGAACCAAAGGACTTCCTGATGTGCCTTATGCCACTACAAAATATTTCAATTTTTCCAACAAGGATATATATGTTGGTAAAAGTTAATTTTATGTTGGTAAATTTTTTTACCAGCATATATGTCCCTGTCACTAAGCTGTTGGTAAAAAGTCTGTCACTAATTTTTTTTACAACTGATAAAATAGTTCTCTTGCAATTATAATTATACCAACAGATAATATATATGTTGGTTAATGTTTTTAGAAATAGTTTATGGTGAAAAATTTATCTGTTTCTAATAATATTCCCAAAATATAATATATATTCTTTTATAAATTACATTCGAACAAAAATTATAAATATTTCTTGCTAGAAAAATTCCATATTATATTTATTATTTTATCATATATAATATATAAAATATGATTTTAACACAGGTTCCAAGTAAGAAAAAAATTAATTATATTAACAATAAAATATTTATACAAAATTATTGATCACCAATATTAATATTGAAATATTTTATACAAAAATCTGGATCCCTCACCCCCCACCATGTTGGACCCCCCAATATGGTCCACCCCACCTCCAGGCGACCCATCCATGACATCTAGTCAGCTCCAGCTCTAGTGCCCCAACCATGCCATCACCCCATCCATACCATCTAGTCACCTCCAATCTAGGGACAAAATCCAAATAACATAAATTTTTGCTTTTGAACAGAAATAGTGGAAGTTTTGGTATAGTCTCATGCACATCCTGATCCAACACCATGTATGAAGACCGAAATTGATTGTTATACTCCTCTATAATCCATCCACGATCTTCCAAAATCAACCAACTTTAGAACTAATACATAAAGAATTAATACATCACAAAATTATAAACAAAACAAAGTAAAAAAACTGAAACTCTACTATTACATCAATATTTACATTCAAAATAGAAACTCAACCTATTAAAAAAATAAAAAACCCAAGTTGCATCTCATACTCCTATAGAATTCATCCATGATCTTCCAGCATCAGTTGTCCCTATAATGATTTCCAGAAACGTTCTTCGCAGTTCCAAAGTGCATACATCAATATACCAATGGGATATCATCAATCAATCAACGTCTAATCTCATTTAATTTAAACTAGTAATGAACCTGTGCATTTGCATGACATAATCATTTAATTATAGATTCACATATAAAAGTTCATAATTTTAGGTTATTAAAACCTTCAAATAGATGATCTATAATAAAAGAATGAAAAACAAAGATAAATAATAATAGATACATAATACATAACGGTACCACAAATAAATTGTTGCACAATGGAAAATTTTAAATTTAAGTTAAAACATGATATTTCTATCAAAAATAGCACAATTAATATATATGGAATGAAATTTTTCCTGAAAATATATGTTTTATTGAGAAATAATTGGTGTGATGAATTGAAATAAGACTTACAATGAGAAATCATTACTAAAGGATCATGTGTAGATTCATTTTTTAATAATAATAGTGTACTGTATTCATTTAAAAGAATACAATTAAATTAAAAAGAATAATATATGAATATAGAAAAGGGAATTTATAAACATACACATGAGATGAATCTACATGGAGTTTCAAAACACCTCTTCAATTTAAACACTTGTAATGACTATCAATGATCACATGAAAAATAAAAGGTCACCAAATAGGACCCCCACAATAGGTTCAACCATAAATGATTCCACCGGGCCTGTAGAAAACCTGTATTAATACCCCCCTTCAAAACATATTCAAATAAATTTAAGAAAGGTAGATAAAAATGTAATTGAATATTAAGTATGATAATATTAATTTTTATATTAATAAAACTAAATAAAAAAATCATAGAAAGTTGTATAGGGTATCCATGTACCTACTTCATCATGAAAGCTGTACAAAAATCATACCAATTGAAAAAGTAAATAGACGTCGAGTCATGGATTATATTAGATGTTCCGGAGAACATGGTGAAATGATAAAATGTATGAAACTGAGGTGGTAATCAAATCCACCACAAATAATAATTTCAAAAACATGACAAGGTTACACCAACATGAATAAGTAAATTTTATTATATATATAAAATGAATTAAAGTGCAGGATGGGAGTTTTCTGAGGAGGAAATGGAGGAATTAAAATAACAAACATTTAGTCAATAAAAAAAATACATATTGGTGTTGATAATCCATATAAATTAACACCAAAAAATACTATACATTGGGGCGCTTGTGAAAACCTGTCTAGAAATGAAAACTACAAAAAGAGAGGAAATCGACCACCCACTACATAGAGGCGCTTATGAAAACCTTTCCAACAAATAAATGAAGAATATAGTTTAACATAACCCTAAAAGAAATAGAGAAATATTATTTATACTTACCAGAACATGAACGACATTATTAAATCCAGCACACAGAGAGAGATGAAATTATCAAACAAATAATGCAGATTGAATACACTTACATAGAAAGCAGTGTGGGGTTTCTATATACCTACATCATCATGAAATCCATGAAAAATTTAACTATTGAAAAATTAAATAGGTTTCATGTCATGGATTATATTAGATGTTCCAGAGCATGTGGTGAAATTAGAAAATGTGGGAAACTGAGGTAACAAAATACAACACAAATAATAAGTTCAAAAATATAAAAAGGTTACACCAACATGAATAACTAAATGTCATTACATAGAATGAATTACAGTATAGGATGGGAGTTTTTTGAGGAGTAAATTAAGAAGGAATGAAAAGAACAAACATTGAGTCAATGAAAAAAATACATTATTGTGTTGGTGGTCCATATAAATTAACACCAAAAAATACCTTGCATTGAGGCGCTTATGCAAACCTTTCCAGAAATGAAAACAATAGCAAGAGAGGAAACCGAACACCCACTACATAGAGTCACTTATGTAAAAATGTCAAATAAATAAAGGAAGAAGGCAATTTAACATACAACCAAAATAAATAGATAAATAATTGTTACACTTACTAAAACATGAACATTATTAAATCCAGCATAGAAAGAGATGAAATTCCCAAACAAATAATGCATATTGAATGCGCTTACATAGAAATCAGTATAGGGTTTCCATATACCTACATCATTATAAATGCCTTGGAAAAATCATACCTATTGAAAAAGAAAATAAATGTCCAGTGATGGATTAGATTATATGTGCTAAAGCATGTGGTGAAATAATAAAATGGGGCAAACTAAGGTAATCAAATCAAGCACAAATAATAAGTTCAAAAACATGAAAATGTTACACCAACATGAATAACTAAATGTCATTACATATATGAATTATAGTGTATGATGGGACTTTTTTGAGGAGGAAATGAAGGAGGAATTAAAAAAAATAATCATTCAGTCAAAAAAATACGTAACAATGTTGATAGTCCATATAAATTAATAGCAAAAGATACCTTGCATTGAGGCGCTTGTGCAAACCTATCCAGAAATGAAAACTATAGCAAGAGAGTACATCTAACACCCACTACAGAGAGGCACTTATGAAAACCTATCCAACAAATAATGGATGAAGTTGGTTTAACATGCAATGAAAAAAATAGATATATAAACATTACACTTACTAAAACATGAACAACATTATTAAATCCAACCTAGAGAGAGATGAAATTATTAAAAAAATAATGCAGATTGAATGCACCTATATAGAAAGCAGTTCAGGGTTTCCATGTACCTACTTCATCATGAAAGTCGTGAAAAAATCATACCTATTGAATGCACTTACATAGAAAGCAGTGTAGGGTTTCCATATACCTGATTCATCATGAAATCCGTGAAGAAATAATAACTATTGAAATAGTAAATAGATGTCCAGTCATGGATTATATTAGATGTGCCATAGAATGTGGTGAAATAAGAAAATGGGGGAAACTGAGTAAATCCAATCTAGCACAAATAATAAGTTCAAAAACATGAAAAGGTTAAACCAACATGAATAACTAAATGTCATTACATTGAATTAATTACAGCGTAGGAAGTCCTAATATGCTTTTCATAATCCTCTATAATCCATCCATGATCTTTAAACATCAACCTACTTTGTACTAATACTATAGAAAAGAAATACATCACCAACATATAAGAAAAACAACATAGAAAAAAAACAGAAACTGAACTATTACTTCATGAATCCTAAAACATGTCAGAACAGTGGGTAGCCGTAATAAGCAGAGTTGCAACATCAATTGAATATAAAGGGATTCAAAAAATAATCCAGAAAAGGATATATCATTAATCATTGATACATTAAGTAATTTACAAATTATGTTGGTAAAATAGATATATTTCACAAACATAACAATTAAAAAGAGAAAAGGGTATTTTTTATAATCACTACCTTTAACTAGAAATCAATCAATGCTTCAAACGGTTTACACCAACATGAAAGAATCAACAGAAGATCACATGAAGAAACCTAGATCACAGAAAATAAATATCAACACCCAGAATAATTGTTTTCAAGATATTAAACTGCCACAACTAGAAAGCAATAAAAATATTGAGGAAAACGTATGACAAAAATGGATTGGAGATCGTATACATTATTGGGTTGTCTAAAATAGTGAAAGTAACTAAAAAATCACATTGAATCACCTAGGGAATGAGGTATGTGGGACGCTATTGATGAAGGGGCTCCTGGGGGTGACGAAGGGGCTGTTGGGGGATGCCAGTCAAGAACATGCAAGGGGATCATTTGAGGATGTCAGTGGGGAAAACCAAGGATGACGAAGGAGCCAATGAAGATGTAGGTCACGCTGTTGAGGGCAGTGACTAGGGCTGTGGAGAATGAGCTGGGGCGATGGGAGGTGAGGCAATGAGAGGTGAGGCCATAACATGGTAGTGCAGTATGTGAGGCGGGAGAGCGGGATGATGGGTGGGCAGTGTGGGATGTGAGGTGGGAGAGCGGGATGAGGGGCGGGGAAGTGAGAGGCAAGGTCGAACACTGGGTAGGGGGCGATGATGGTTTGGGAAGAGTCACCAATTAGGGTTTTGGGTGTTGTTTTTTAATGATTTTTTAAAATATTTATTAAATAAATAATATTTTAAATTATAAAAATAAATAAAATTTTTTGAAAATTGAATAATTGTTTTTAATAAATATAAAAACATTAAATATTGTGAAAAAATTAAAAATTAATATCAATTATGATATGTTTTTAATAAGACTATGGGATATAAAAATTTATTTTCGTCAAAAAAATAATAATATATATATACATATACACTGTTTCTATTGATTGGTTATTGATAAAATATATATTTTTTGTTATTGAATGGTTTTTTGTAAGATTTTTTATTGACAGAAAAATATTTGTTGATAATTCCATTCTTAATAACATATTCATGTTTTGGTAAAACAAATGTTGGTATTATTGTGATAAATCAATAGATTACACTTTTGGTAAATGATATGTTGGCATTGAAGGATCAATATCAACAAATATATCTATTTGTAAAAAGAAGTGTTGGTATTAAAAATTAATACCAATAAAACATAATATCGGTTGGAATTGCCCATTTTTACCAACAGATATATTATCTGTTAATAAATTTCTGTTGGTATAAGACATTTTTTTGTAGTGTGACTAAGGTAAGGCTTCTAGGAGTAGGATAGGGAGTAGGGATCTTAATTGGGCATATTTTCAAAAATCCAAAATATAACGCCCCATCCTTAAAACTTACTTAATCTTGATTTATTACAAGATTACACATTGATGATCTATTCAGGTTTAGAGTTTTAGAGAATTAGATCATAAAACTTGCATTACACTCCACATATAAACAAAGTGGTTACATAAAGATAGTATTCATTTTTTCCCATCAATTGAAACATATTTAAAATAAAACATGGATTCATTCTTGACACTTCCTTGACACTATCATCATATCATGTACCTTTCCCTTGACCTGTGAAAAACATTTCAAAAAAAAACTTTGGATGAGCATAA
The DNA here is from genome assembly GCA_963277665.1 of Viscum album. NCBI lineage: Eukaryota > Viridiplantae > Streptophyta > Magnoliopsida > Santalales > Viscaceae > Viscum > Viscum album. Next base: position 1,093,200,416 of record OY728130.1, read on the forward strand.
AAAGCTCAATATGGGTTATAAAAATATGGAAAGGAAACAGAAGTTCATATATTCATAAGAATGAAATCATACTTTACCCACAAAACATAATCACTTTAACATACCTCATCAAATCACGAATAAATCATAGAAATCATAAGACATAAAGGTAACTTGAGACATTCATAACATTCTTACGTAGGGAGTAACCCTCTTGGTTACGTTTGGAATACCCATCATAGTATATTCCCTAAATCTCTTCGGAGAAACTTTAACGTTTCACTCCTTCGCATTACCCAATGCATTAGAGAGCTATATCGGGCTCACCCGCCCTTAGTTTATCACGGAACCACCCGTCTTCATAATAATGCCCAAAAAACCTCAACATAATCATATCAAATAAAACATGCATAATGGAAAAATAACATTTCCACCTTTCAATCACAAGATATCAATAAAACAAATTGATATAATAACTTTATGAAAACCATTTTCAATACCAAAATAATGGAAAAGTAAAACATGGTATTTATTTTTCTTTAAAAACAGGGATGGCATGTAGAGGAAGCCGAAACTCAAATAATGGTCATGGCGGCAGAGAAGTCGTTGTCACTGCATACGTATGACAAAAACATTCCCTTTTATCATTTAGTAAACTCTTCGTATAAAAAAAGATTCCTTTTGAATAAACGTAAAATTCAAATGGGTTTATACACCGTATAAAAGAAGGTTGTGTATAAAACAAAATATGCCTCAATGAAAGGATATTGAGACGAAGTCCCATACCTCGGGTCCGACTTGACTCAGTCGTTCTTTAATATCCTGAATAATAAACATGACTTAATTTACACTTTTTTAAGAACCTTTTTCAAGTTCATTATTCCTTTTATATCACTTATTGCCATGTCATGAACACTATGTAATTATTTTAGTTAATAACGGTCGTTTTAACGATCATTGGTACTTGAGTAAAAAATAAACCCTTTATAATTAAAAGTTGTTCATGTATTCATTATATCCAGAATGGTATTCATGATGTAGATATCATATATGTCATATATATACAGTACATTTATTCATTTATAATATTACATAATCATTTAGATGTAAGAAATGAAATGCACCGTTCATGGAGACGGTAAGCCGTACGTACGCATGAATGCTACTTTCATTTCTATTTCGTATTTTTATAGAATAGAATCATAATGATATAAAGGTATATTATAATTCCAGTGTAATATCATATATAATATCATAACTCCATCCTTTATACGTCCCACATATGGTATTAACGAATCAAATCACTTTGAGGGGGCGGTAGTCCACACTTCCTTAAATGAAAATATCGCGTTTACCCATAATGGAAACCATAAAGGTATGCCCAAAATGAAAAATATAGAATCTTAAGAAAAACATAAACATATTATATATCATATATAAATATAGTGTCATCTTAATGGCCTCCTTTAAATGTGTTAAAATAATTTTGAACAATCATCGTTTCGGGAGGCAGAAATTCGCCATTCACGGAAACAGTATGTTCTTTAACCATTAGATATAGGTGTGTGTATATGTAGATCAAATACTTCTTATAACAACATCCTAGTATATTGAAGATACTGGAGTTGTTACAAAAGAAATGAATATAAAGAGTTTAGGGGGTCGAAGAAGCAAAATAAAACAAAAGGACTCAAGTGAAGACATTACCTTAAAATCGGGAAACTCCCTTTGGTTTGAGCTCAAAGGCTTCCTTGGGAAGACTTATGCCCAAAGTGAGGCTTCTAGGAGTAATAGAGGGAAGTTTAGAGACAAAATAGGCAGGTTTTGGCCAAGACAAAGGCTTTGGATGTGTGGGTAAGGAAGTAGAGGTGGGGGCGTTTTATAAGAGGAGAGGAGGGGCACTCTTGGAAAGTAAAGAAATGTGACATTATTTTAAAATGATTTTTGGATTCAAAAGGTCCCATGTTGATATATTTCGAGGGTAAGGTGATAAGGGATCTAAATCCACCCATCCAATAGGTTTTGGACATGTGTAGGTCATAGATTTTACATTATCATTTCATTTTATTTAAATCCTTTATTAATGGGGTAATCGCTGCATCATCATGATGTCATAAATAATTTAATTTATAAAAAGTCTAAAAGTTATAAAAAATATCATGATGTAAGAAATATTTTTATATTTCTAATGAATATTTATAGTAAAAAATCTTACTTTTATAACCCCATGTAAAAATTGTTTTAGTAAAACATCTCATGTTTGTGTCATTTTTTACTTTAACATTAAATAAAAGGTTATTTATGTTATTTCCCAAACAAAGTGTCTCCATGGGGTCGCCAAGTTGACCCATGAATTGTCTTGGTCGTCCATGACACATCCAATGAGGGTAGGACATGTGTCAATCTCATCTCATATTATTAAAACATCATTTTTACCTTAAACTACACTAATTATCTCTAATCGCGATTAAAAACTTAATAAGTTACTATTCAGAAAAAATTATTTTAATCCCATTGAACAAAATTTTACTTCTAAATGACAACCATGTATGTCGGATTTTTGATATTCAAAACACAAATATGGAAGAATTTCATTTAAATGGAAAATCAGTTTTATAAGTACCACTTAGTGATTTCACTATTCATCAAAAATTGATGTTTTTCAGAAAATTACCAAAAATTCACCCTATGCTATATTTGATATTCCGAATTCAAAAATGATGTCTATTTTAAAAAATTCAAATCAAGTAATTTACATTAATTAATTTAATAATTAATTCCCGCTCTCATTACAAATAGCGTGTTTTTATGAGACAATAAGTATCAAAAGATTGACACTAGTTTAAATCCAATTTCAAAGTGAAATTGATTCCAATTACCACCATTGTATTAAATGCTAAAAATATATTCTAATTTCTCTTCAAAACCAATTCGAAAAATAATCTAATCATATAAATAAAATATATTAAAAAGAGTTTTTGAATTGAAATACAACATTTTCACTATTCATTAAAAAATGAACTTTATCGGAAAAATACCAAAAATTCACACAAAGTAAATTTTGATGTCCCAATCATAAATAATAAGTTTATTTTGACAAACATTTATTATAAAATTGTCAAAAGATAGATTTAAAAATGGTTTTCCATCAAAAGGCAGCAAAACAATCTTTTAAAAATATTAGTGTATTCCATGCTTAAGATTGGATTTATTTTCATTTTAAGCCTCTAAAACACTATCTAATTCATTAATAGACATAGATAAAAATATCTATTATTAATTACTTACTTGGGATGTTACATCCTTCCCCCCTTTAGAAAATTGCGTCCCCACAATTTATTTACTTATCGAATAAATGTGGGTACTTATCCCTCATTGCATTTTCAGATTCCCATGTTGCCTCTTCCATCATGTGGTTTTTCCACAAAACCTTTACCTGATTAATCACCTTATTCTGTAACACTTGCACCCTGTGGTCAAGAATCTGGACCGGTTGTTCCTCATAAGATAGGTTCTCTTCCAACTAAACTACCTCTGGACTCAAAACATGAGATGGTTCTAGAATATACTTTCTCATCATCTAAACATGAAAAACATTGTGTACCTGAGATAAAATCGGAGGTAAAGCCACTCGGCAAGCAACTGATCCAACTCTCTCCAGAATTTCATATGGTCCAATGAAACTTGTACTCAGCTTTCCTTTCTTACTAAATCGCATCACACTTTTCCATGGTGAGACTTTGAGAAAAACATGATCACCTACCTCAAAAGATAGATCCTTCCTCCTGTTGTCCGCATAACTCTTATGCCTGCTCTGAGCTGTTCTCATGTGTTTTTGTATCACCTGAAATTTTCTGCCAACTCTTCTACCAATTCTTGTCCCATCAACTTCCTTTCACCCAATTCATCCCAGAAAGCTGGAGTTCGACACTGCTTCCCATATAATGCCTGAAATGGTGCCATCTGTATACTGGAATGAAAACTGTTATTATATAAAAATTCAACCAACGAAAGATGTTGGTCACATCATCCCTGATAATCCATTGAACAATATCGTAGCATATCCTCCAAGGTCTGAATTGTTCGTTCTTACTGCCCATCTGATTGAGGATGAAATGTTGTACTAAAATTTAATTCAGTACCCAACGAATTCTGAAGGCCCTTCCAAAAGTTAGAAGTAAACATAGGATCACGATCGGATACAATGGAGAGAGGAAATCCATGTAACCTGACTGTCTCTTTTAGATACAAACGAGAAAGTTGATGTAGAGAGAAATTATCTCATATACCAAGGAAATGAGTAGATTTAGTCAACCGATCAACAATAACCCAGATTGCATTATTACCTCGAGGGGTCTTCGGTAATCTCACAACGAAGTCCATGGATAAATTCTTCCATTTCCAATCTGAACTGGTAAAGGATGAAGCATCCCTTTCGGTAACTGCCGCTCTTCTTTAACCTGTTGACAAGTCAAACACTTCACAGTAAAATCAGAAATATCTCTTTTCATTCCATCCCACCAGTAATACTCCCGCAGATCTCTGTACATCTTAGTACTGCCAGGATGAACTGAAAACGGAAGAATATGAGCTTCACATAGAAACTATCTCTTCAACATTGAATCACAAGGCACACACAATATCTTCCCAAATCTCAAAACACAATAAATATCAATGTTGAATTCAAGCAACTTACCTTTTTGAACTAACTCTAGCTTTTTCTGCAACATACTGTCTTGCTTCTGTGATTGCATGATTCTGTCTGATAGAGATGATTTCACTGATACCTGAAACAAAATAGAAGAACATCCTGCACCAACAACATCTATGCCAATGTTAATCAAATCCTTAACCAAAGGATCATGTTCCAAACGCAACATTGCTAATGAAGCATTACTTTTTCGACTCAAAGCATCAGCCACTTTATTTGCTTTTCCAGGATGGTAATGAATTGTACAATAATAATCCTTGATTAATTCTAGCCATCTTTTCTATCTCATGTTCAATTATTTCTGAGTGAATATATACATTAAACTTTTGTGATCAGTATATATTTAACACTTTACTCCATACAAATAATTCCTCCAAATTTTTAAAGAGAAAACAACAGCACCTAATTCCAAATCATGTGTAGGGTAATTTACCTCATGAGTTTTCAACTGTCGTGAAGCATAAGCAATTACATGATCATTCTGCATTAGGACGCAACAAATTACTTTCAATGAAGCATCACTGTATATAACAAACTCACCATTCTTGGAAGGACGTTCCAAAACTAGATCATTCACCAATCCTATTTTCAACTCCTGAAAACAATCATCACATTCTTTTGTCCAGATAAACTTAACACCCTTCCGAGTTAGCTTAGTCATTGGACTAGATAACCGTGAAAAATTTCTAACAAACCTTCGGTAATAGCCTGCCAAACCAAGGAAACTACGAATCTCTGTTACATTTGTGGGTCTTGTCCATTCTTTAACAACCTTTGTTTTTGCAGGATCAACAGTTATCCCATCTTTAGAAACAATGTGACCAAGGAAAGAAATTTGTTCTAACCAAAACTCACACTTGCTAAATTTCCCATACAATTTCTTTTCTTTTAAGGTTTGAAAGATAATCCTTAAATGTCTTTCATGCTCCTCTTTACTTTTAGAAAACACCAAAATATCATAAATAAAAACCACCACAAACTTATCCAAGAACTCATAGAAAATTCTATTCATTAAGTCAATGAATACAGCATGTGCATTGGTTAGCCCAAAAGGCATTACTAAAAATTCATAATGGCCATATCTTGTACGAAACCCAGTCTTCGGAACATCTGCTTCCTTTACCTTCAGCTGATGGTACCCCAATCTCAGGTCATTCTTTGAAAAATACTGAGCTCCCTAGAGCTGATCAACCAAATCATCGATATGAGGAAAATGATATTTGTTCTTAACAGTGATGTTATTCAAGGTTCTATAATCAATGCAAAGTCTCATAGAACCATCTTTTTTTTTAACAAATAAAATAATAGCACCCCATGGTGACGTGCTAGGTCGAATGAAACCTTTCTCTAATAAATCCTTCAATTGCTCCTTCAACTCTAAAAGTTCAATTTGAGCCATTCGATAAGGGGGTTTCGAAATTGTCTTAGCATCAGGAACTAAGTCAACAGTAAATTCAACTTCCTGATCTGGTATTATTCTAGGAAACTCATCAGGAAAAACATCAGGATACTCATTTACCACTGGCACATCATTAATCTGAACAGTTCAATTATTTTTAACGATGTGTGCAAGGAAACATTAATTTCCATCTTTTACTAGTTTCTCGGCCTCTTGATATGTTATCAATAGTAAGGGTTCATTCTTGTACACAAATTGAAAGTCTTTCTAAAAAGAAACTTCTTTAGCTCTACAGTTAATCTTAGAATCGTAAATAGACAGCCAATCCATACCCAGGATAACATCAAACTCTACTAGAGGTAAAACAATAAGGATTGCAAGTAGGCTCTTTCCATGGATAAGGATAGGAAGATTCTGATAAATTCTTTTTTCCTCAACATTTACCCCAGGTGTTTTTACCAAAATTTCAGTAGTCATTTCTTAAGATGGTTTTCCCATTTTACTAGAAAATTTTTTAGAGATGAAAGAATGTGTATACCCCGAATCAAACAACACACTGGCATAATCTGAAAAAACAAACAAAGTACCTGATACAACTTCATTTTATGGCCCTACATCTGCAGAAGTAGTTGCAAAGGATTTCACCACCCCTTTCTGCTTTTAGTTGAACTACTTCCCATCACTCGAGCTCTTTGTCGGACACTCGTTTTCATAGTGACCCATCTCATTGCACTTAAAACATTTCACTAACTGTAAATAAAAATTGAACTTACCATCACCTTTATCGTTTTTAGTGAAATCACGAGCCTTATGTCCCATCTTACCACATCGGTAGCACATTACTGAATTCAGAAGACATTCCCCAGCATGCCTTTTTCCACATTTATCACAAACTGGAAACTTAGATTTCTTACCATCAGACTTTTTTGAAGAATTCTTCCCTTTCTCCCGCCACCTCAGTCACTTCTTCTGCTGGTTGTTATAGAACACTTGATCATCGGAAAACTCCATTTCCATCTTCTCAGCACATCGAACAAGCTTTTCATGACTTTTAAACTCACGAGAAGCTAATGGCCATCGATATTTTGGTTTTAATCCTGAGTAAAAACAATTGATTTTACTATCAAGGTCTCGGATAAAATTTGGAGCATACCATGTCAATCGAGTGAACCTTTCTTCATAGGCAGCCAATGAGTCTTCCTCTTGCATCAATTCCAAGAATTTATTTTCCGTCATAAGTCGAACAGACATAGGAAAATAATTCTCAAGAAACATACCTTTGAATTCATCCCAGTCAAGAGCATCAATCTCATTAGCCTCCCTGATATTTTTAACCATCGACCACCACTGATCTGCCTTACCCTCCAAACGGTAAATATCAAGACTAACCTTTTGATTGTCTGAACACCCCATGACATCGAAAATATTCTCCAGTGCATTAATCCACCCTTCAGTTAGCACAGGGTCAGATGATCCTCTGAATGATGGGGGATGTTTCCTCATGAAATGTTCCACCACTGACATGTTCCTCTGCGGTTGATCCGGCTGATCTCATGCATGGATACCACCACCATTTATCGCTTAAGTCAACTGCTCCATTACTACAACAAACTGTTTAGTTCCAATTCCGACCATCTCATGATGCTGATTCAGAAGGTTATTTCTTTCTGTATGCCTTCCTAGCACTACTTCCCTGTTTCCTCTGCAGAAAACCATTTTGAACAAACATGTCTTAGATGAAGCAACATGGTAATCTTCAAATTCTATATCATTTCAATTTGACCATAAAAAAATTTTGGATAATCATTTAATAGAATTCTAACTCCTAATGTTATCTAAACCGACCTTTGATACCAACTATAAGGCCCCAGCCTTAAACCTTACTTAATCTTGAGTTATTACAAGATTACACATTGAGGATCTTTTCAGGTTTAGTGTTTTTGAGAATTAGATTATAAAACATTCATTACATTCCACATATAAACAAAGTGGTTACATAAAGATAATATTCATTTTTCCCATAAATGGAAACATATTTAAAATAAAGCATGGATTCATTCTTGACACATCCTTGACACTATAATCATATCATGTACCTTTCCCTTAACCAGTGAAAAACATTTCAAAAAAACATGGGATTAGAATAAAAAGCTCAATATAGGTTATAAAAATATGGAAAGGAAACATAAGTTCATATATACATAAGAATGAAATCATACTTTACCCATAAAACATAAGCACTTTAAAATACCTCATCAAATCATGAATACATCATAGAAATCATAAGTTATAAAGGTAACTTGAGCCATTCATAACATTCTTACGTAGGGAGTAACCCTCTTGGTTACGTTTGGAATACCCATCACAGTATATTCCCTAAATCTCTTCGGAGAATCCTTAACATTTCACTCCTTCGCATTACCCAATGCATTGGAGAGCTATATCGGGCTCACCCACCCTTAGTTTATCATGTAACCACCTGTCTTCATAATAATTCCCAAGAACCTCAACATAATCATATCACATAAAACATGCATAAAGGAAACATAACATTTCCACCTTTCGATCACAAGATATCAATACAACACATTGATATAAAAACATTATGAAAACAATTTTCAATAACAAAATAAATGAAAAGTAAAACATGGTATTTATTTTTCTTTAAAAAAAGGTATGGCTTGTAGAGGAAGCTGAAACTCAACTAATGGTCACGGTGGCAGAGAAGTCGTTGTCGCCGCATACGTATGAAAAAAACAATCCCTTTTGTCATTTAGTAAACGCTTCGTATAAAAAAATATTCCTTTTTCATAAACGTAAAAGTCAAAGGGGTTTATACACCGTATAAAAGAAGGTTGTGTATAAAACAAAATATGCCTCAATGAAAGGATATTGAGTCGAAGTCCCATACCTCAGGTCCGACTTCACTCTGTCGTTATTTAATCTCCTGAATAATAAACATGAGTTAATTTCTACTTGTTTAAGAACCTTTTTAAAGTTCATTATTCCTTTTATATCACTTATTTCCATGTCATGAACACTATGTAATTATTTTAGTTAATAACAGTCGTTTTAACGATCATTGGTACTTGAGTCAAAAATAAACCCTTTATAATTACAAGTTGTTCATGTATCCATTATATCCAGAGTGGTATTCATGATGTATATATCATATATGTCATATATATCCAGTACATGTCTGAATTTATAATATTACATAATCATTTAGAGGTAAGAAATGAAATGCACCGTTCATGGAGACGGTAAGCAGTACGTACGCATGAACGCTACTTTCATTTCTATTTCGTATTTTTATAGAATGGAATCATAATGATATAAAGGTATATTATAATTCCAGTGTAATATCATATATAATATCATTACCTCATCCTTTATACGTCCCACATATGGTTTTAACGAATCAAATCACTTTGAGGAGGCGGTAGTCCGCACTTCCTTAAATGAAGATATCGTGTTTACCCATAATGGAAACCATAAAGGTATGACCAAAATGAAAAATATAGAAGCTTAAGGAAAACATAAACATAGTATATATCATATATAAATATAGTTTCATCTTAATGACACCCTTTGAAGGTGTTAAAAGAATGTTGAACAATCATCGTTTTGGGAGGCAGAAATTCGCCATCCACGGAAACAGTATGTTCTTTAACCATTATATGTAGGTGTCTGTAAGTGTAGCTCGAATCCTTATTATAAAAACATCCTATTATATTGAAGATACTGGATTTGTTACAAATGAAATTAATAAAAAGAGTTTAGGGGTTGGAGAAGAAAAATAAAAGAAAAGTACTCAAGTGAAGACATTACATTAAAATCGGGTAACTCCCTTTGGTTTTAGCTCAAAGGCTTTCTTGGGAAGACTTTTTCCCAATGTGATGTTTCAATGAGTAATATAGGGAAGTTAAGAGACAAAATGGGAAGGGTTTGGCCAAGACAAAGGCTTTGGATGTGTGGGTAAGGAGGTAGAGGTGGGGGCCTTTTATAAGCGGGGAGGAGGGGAACTCTAGGAAAGTAAAGAAATGTTACTTTATTTTAAAATGAGTTTCAGATTCAAAAGATACCACGTTGATATAATTCGAGGGTAAGTTGATAAGGGTTCTAAATCCACCCATCCAATAGGTTTTGGACATGTGTAGGTCATATATTTTACATTATCATTTCATTTTGTTTAAATCCTTTATTAATGAGGTAATCGCTGCATCATCATGATGTCATAAATAATTTAATTTATTTGAAGTCTAAAAATTATAAAAAAAATATCATGATGTAGGAAATAGTTTTATATTTCTAATGAATATTTATAGTCAAAAACATTACTTGTATAACCCCATGTAAAAATTGTTTTAGTAAAACATCTCATGTTTGTGTCATTTTTACTATAACATTAAATAAAAAGTTATTTATGTCATTTCCCAAAAAAAGTGGCCCCATGGGGTCCCGAATTTGACCCACGGATTTTCTTGGTCGTCCATGACACATAAAATGAGGGTAGAACATGTGTCATGCTCATATCATATTATTAAAACATCATTTTTACCTTAAACTACACTAATTACCTCTAATCGCGATTAAAAACTTAATAAGTTACTATTCAGCAAAAAATTATTTTAATCCCATTGAAGCACATTTTACTTCTTAATGACAACCACGTATGTCGGATTTTTTAAATTCAAAACACAAAGATGGAAGAATTTCATTTAAACAGAAAATCAGTTTTTATAAGTACCACTTAATGATTTCACTATTCATCAAAAATTGAAGTTTTTCAGAAAATTACCTAAAATTCAACCTAAGCTATATTTGATATTCAGAATTAAAAAATGATGTCTATTTTACAAAATTCAAATAATATAAGTTACATTAATTAATTTAATAATTAATTCCCACTGTCATGACAAATAGCGTGTTTTTATGAAACAATTAGTATCAAAAGATTGACACTAGTTTAAGTCCAATTGCAAAGTGAAATTGATTCCAATGAACACCATTTGATTAAATGGTAAAAAATTTATTCTAATTTCACTTCAAAACCAATTCAAAAGATAATCTAATAATATAAATAAATTATATTAAAAAGAGGTTTTGAATTAAAATACAACATTTTCATTATTCAATAAAAAATGAACTTTATCGGAAAAATACCAAAAATTCACACAAAGTAAATTTTGATGTCCCAATAATAAAGAATAAGTTTATTTTGACAAACATAGCTTATAAAATTGTCAAAAGATAGATTTAAAAATGTTTTTCCATCAAAAGGTAGTAAAACAATCTTTTAAAAATATTAGTGTATTCAATGCTTATGATTGGATTTATTTTCATTTTAAGCCTCTAAAACACTATCTAATTTATTAATAGACATAGATAAAAAAATCTATTATTCATTACATACTTGGGATGTTACAAAAAAAGGCTTGAGTGGTGTGTGGAATGGGTTATAAGTGGTCACCTTTTATATGGGAGAGGAGGGGCTCTTTAGGAAAGTGTGAAAACATTATTTTATTATAAACATATCATCGTTTTAAAAAGGTCAAAAATCCTTAAATTCAAATATAAGATGACTCATATTCGAAATAAAATCATCCAATCCTAATTAAAAATGTTTTGGATAATATTTTAATCATTATAATCTTATTTATTTAAATCATTTATTAATGAGGTAAATACTACTTCATTATTGTGTCATACATAATTTAAATAATTTGATGTTTAAAAATTATAAAAAAATACCATGATGTAGGAAATATTTCTAGATTTCAAATTAATATTTATAGGAAAAAATATTACATATATAACACTATATAAAAATTAATTTACTAAAGGATTTTTGTTTATGTCATTTTTTCCTTTACATTAAATTAATTAATCTAAAGTGTCGTTATCTTTCATAAGTGGCTTCATGGGGTCCAAATATATACCCAAAGATGAACATGGTCGTCCATTACTCATAAAATAAGGTTAATATAATTCTTAAGGTAAATTTTGAATTAATATAATATTATTTTAACCTTGAATATCCATATTTACCTTTAACCGCGGTAAATAAAAGTCAAAAGTAACTATTCAACAAAAATTAATTTCACCTTATTGAACCAAATTTTACTTATTGATAACAACCATGTATGTCATATTTTCTAAATTCAATTCACAGAAGTAGAAAAAGTTTATTTAAATGAAAAAGTCAGTTTTTTTAACTACTACTAAGTGGTTTCAATATTAATCAAAAAATAATGTTTTTTCAGAAAAAAACCTCAAATTCAGCCTAAGCTATATTTGATATTCCAAATTCAAAAATGATGTCTATTTTTTCAAATTCAAAACATAGAAGTGGAATTAATTAATTTTAAAATTAATTCCTATTATCAAAACAAATAGCGTGTTTTTATGAAACAATAACTATCAAAAGATTAAAACTTGTTTATGTCCAATTTTAAAGTGAAATTAATTCCAATGACTAACATTGGATTAAATGGTAAAAATATATTCTAATTACAATTTAAAACCAATTAAAAAGATAATATAATCATATAAATAAATTAAATTAAAGCACAATTTTGAATTAAAATATAATATTGTTCACTATTCATTAGAAAATGAAATTTATCAGAAAAAAAAATAACCAAAGTTAAATTTGATGTTCCAAATCTAAAGAATAATTTTATTTGGTCAATTAGAATGTATTAAAGTGACCAAAACTATGTTTAAATAGGGTTTTCCATTAATAGGTAGTAAATCGTCCTTTTAATGTAAATTATGCTTAAAATTAGATTCATTCACAATTTAAGCCTCTAACTTTTATTGGATAAATGTAAATAAATTTAAAAAATATGTATAATAATATTGTAGAAATTTTTGTTCATTATCGCCAATACAACGACTATGAGTTATCTACCATTTAAAATAATAATATTTTATTATTAGTGTGCAACGTAATATTTAAAAGAAACCCGCTTTTGCATATCGGGTACGCTATCAAACATAGAAAGCCCTTTAAAGTAAAATTAATATTTAATTCACAAGTATTAATAAATATTAAATATGTCTCATTCTTTATTTACCTGGGATGTTACATCGGGATCTGCTCCCATAGCAAAGGAGATTATCATGCCTAGGAGGGCCATGACACCTATGGTGGTCCTCCCAGAACCTTCATATTTCCCCACCATATATGGGAGGCCACACCTCGAAGTACCAATAGTAACAAATTGGGAGAGAGACTAACTGTTTGACCTCTATAAGTATTATCTAAATTCATAACTGTTATCCATTGATCATGTTAACTGATGTATGTGCACTTTTTGTATGCAAAGTTATTCAATTGGTGTGGGCCACCATAGAAAGGTTTGTTAGTGCTCCTAGTGCTCCTTTTCCCAGGGGAACACTAGTGGTCGTGGAAGTGGATGACCGAGCTAACCAAACTGCAGCACTCCCGATCACAGGTGGGACCATCAACAGGACCGATCCTAAAATCATTTAAGTGGGGTCTAATAATGAGGATCAACAAGATGACATTTGTTATGGACAACTAGACCAGAAATGTGATACAGACCTTGATGATGAGTTCATGCAGGTGTTCCCTGCATACGAACCTGCTGGCCCAATGGATCGGAATGAGACAGATTCTGATGAAGAAGATAGAAGAATCATTCATCACCGGTCGTGAAAGCTGATCAAGCACTTCATTGGGGAGACTCCTTAAGCACAAAAAATAGACTAGATGGGGAGGATTCATTCCTAGATACACAAACTATGCATATAAGGAGTGGATGTCCAGCATCCTTATATGCTCATCTGAGACTTTATGGCTGAGAATATTCAAGAGCATAATCGTGGCCTTAGTGTGCGATGGAAATAGAGGTAATCAGTGAACATAAAGAAGCTTCAGGAGGCCAAAAGTGAGGTTCAACAGTTGCGGGCATGAGTGAATGAGTACTCTGCCTTGCTCAATGCATACTCGGAGCTCGGATTGCAACTTAAGGCCCAATTGGAAGTAGAGAAATACAGAATAAAGAAATCCTCATAGGAGATGGCCACCATCCAAGCTAAAAAAGATCAATCTTGTGTCACGTCTAATGAACTATGTTCAATCTCCACCAAGGAGGAGTAGGAGCTAAACAGGAGAAAATAGATCCTAGATGTCATAGGCCAGAGAGTGGTGGAGCTGGAATGCACTATTTAAGAGGTCAACCCATACATTGGAGGGGCCAATCCTTGGGTTTTATAATTCATGAAATCTATTTCAACATACTTTCATTCTTTGATTGTTTTTCCTAGCTGAATTTTTGAGTTCCTCTATTAGTTTTGGTTTTTTTCATGACCATCACACTACTGGAAATAGTGGTATTTGAGACGGGCTATTTGCAACGGGATCCCATCGCAAATAGGCCGTTGTATAAAACGGCATCACAAATATTATTTTTTGCCACGGGACCTTCACAAAAAATAGTATTTGCAATGGTAAAGGTCTCGGTCACAAATAATAATCTGATTATATACATTATATATAAAAATAAACCTTTCACGATGGATCATCGCAAATACTATTTGGGACGGAGTAATTCAATGTCGCAACTAATCCTTCGATTATATAGATTATGTATATAGTAACCTTTTGTGATGAGGGAATCACAAATAGTATTAATAAAAAATCATATTTAGATTATTTGTGATGGGAATCAATCTCAAAAGGTCCTATCACAAATACTAAACATAATGAAAAAAATTTAATAAAATTATGATTAATGAAAAAATTATATTAATATTATTAAAAAAATTAAAAATTTTAAAAAAATATTATTATTAAAATAGACAGACATTAGAAAATATAATACTAAATAAATATATTTAATAAAATTATGATTAATAAAAAAATAATATTAATTTTATTAAAATTTATAAAAATAAAAAATTATTACAATTCTCAATATTTAAAAAAAATGTTATTATTATTAGTAAAATAAACTAATATTAAAAAATATTATACTAATAAAAAATAATAAAATATTAAAAATAAAATAAAATAAATTATGCTATATTAGTACCAATATAAAAGACAAAAACTTTAAATTGTTCATATTATAATAAATATAAAATTCAAATGTTTTTAACATAAAAACAAATCACTGGGGTGGTCATCTTTTAGAGGAGTTGAAGCAGTTGTAGGAGATGGTGGATGAATCTTCATCCCTAATCAACGAGTCAGATAATGCATGAACTTCATCTGCTCGTGATGCGGCTGTTGCTGCCATCGACGCATCTCCTCCTCATGCTGCTGCTGCTGCTGCTGCTGCTGTTGCTAACACATCTCTTCTTGATGCTTCTGCAAACTCTATATAAGCTCAGACTGAGTTCGCAACTACTCATGATACTTTGATACAGAATATGATCCATCCCCATGAGATCCTCTCAAGCTGGACACCGACATCGTATAAGTACCATAATAAGTACCAGGAGTCAAATTATAGTTGATACCAACTACTCGGCCCTTATCAAAGCCATAATGTGTCACCTGCATCCATGCTGCCTCATCGAAATTGTGGGCACTGGTCTGTTCAGTCGTATCGTCCTGACTCTCATCTTGTTTTTGAGAGGTCCCAACCTCATATGACTCCTTCAATTCTAATTTTAAATTAAAATGGTGACAATATTATATAAAGTTAATTTTCAAACTAAAAAATAATAATAATAACCACAACTTGAAGCTGTAAATCAACTCTAATCTCTCCAGTGGATGGATCCATGTAAATCCTCAGATAAATGTCGCACTCTATAATATCAGGATGCTTGACTAACTACAAAAATATATAATAAATTGTTTATATTCAAATTTATATAAACTATTTAAAAAATATAGTTACGAGATGCTCTCTCTGTGTACTGAATGTATGGATACCAGCTCGATGCAGTAGGTTTCGGGCGTAGCGGAAGCACGTTAGTGGGTTTTCTCAACTTTAGTTTAACGTTAAATAATATTCAATCTAAGATCCGTCACGATATAAAATGATGAATCTTCAGAATAAAATGATGAACGAAAAGAAAATAAGAGTCCTGGAACCCTTGAGGGGGATCATCATATGTTGATTATAATTATTTTAATTAATGCATAAGAATTACCTCGTTCGAATTATTTCTTCATTGATGTGTCTGGTAACGATTCGGTGATCCGTCATTGCATCATAGAATCCAAGTGTAGGATTCCTCTAGTGGTGATCCACACGTGTGCCACGTATCTTCGGACTTCGCCGAAGGGATCTCCGGATGCTAGCATGGAAGAACCTTCAATTGCGATGTCCGCCTTCGACTGCCTTGATCCGATGGAGGATCTTGCTCTCGTAACTTGAGGTAATTCTTGGTGGAAAGGGAATTCTCTCTTGGCTTGAGAGTATTTCCAAATCCGTTGTGCACAACAATGGACCTTCAAAATGTTGGGGTTGCGAAGATATTTATAATCGGGTTTGAGGTTAATAGAGTTATGACAATATATAAACGTGGTACACATTTTATTTATTTCATTATCTCTTATTAAAAACCCCCATGTCGAATTATTAATTCCGTGACATGCTCCCACACTGATTATAATAAATATCATTTAATAAAACAATATTAAATCCTCAAAATCCCATCTGGAAAAACTACACGGCGTGTAATAATTAATACACGACGTGTACTTGTTTTCCATAAAACTACATGGCGTGTATATTTAATATACATGGAGTGTACTTTTATTTTCCATTTTCTCCACCACATTTATTAGACCTTGAGTGATGACAATTTATTTCTTAAAAAAATGTAACTGAATTACTCGCTAATAAATATATTATTTCTTCAACAATATATTCTCTCGTATTACTAGTGTCAAAATAAATGCAATAAGACATCCTTAAATAATTATTAAACCATAGTCGGGAATAATATTTATTTAACTTGTTAAATTAATATTTAACTGAGATACATGGACACACTTAGTGTGTGACCCTCTAGGCCTTTTTCTCAGTGGCATTAGGCTGAACCTACCTAAAGTCCATGGTTAGCATCCAGCAACAAGCCAAGGAACCCATAGAGAAATAAGTTAATGCCGCAATGACGTGTCACCTCCTATGAACGCTTACCATGTAATATAATCCCTTTGTCTCGATATCTCAAATCAAGAGGGTTGAATTCTAGTTCCATCAACCCATGTGCTTGATTATTCTTTCTTTAATTTCCCGGAATTGAACTTGCCCATACCTTACTGTGGACATGGATTTATTTAGGCTATATCAATTCCATCAAAGGTCCTGAGATATCTACTTCCATTATGGAACGTAAGGGACAAATCCATTCTCACATTATCTATTAATGCGTTATTAATCGTGACACACCTAACATATCCTACCTCACTACGAACAGTGTGTCGTCAAAGTTTTCTCCAATACATCTAAGTGTGCGAGTTGTAATACCCATTAATAATAATCATAAAGTATAAGGACCTATACACACATCCACAGATAAAAACATCCAATGGCACTATGAAATGTGGATTTCCTACTGGCGGGTCTCATTCTCATAATATCCTCATGGATATTACCAAGGGCGCACACCATGAGAAGGTGCCTCAATGTTTTATGAGTCCTCACCCCTAATGACCTGTATTATTTGTGTCCCTCAAATAATATCATCCGGCCATAGAACATACAATCATGAACAGTGTTATGGCAATTCCGGGTTCTCATCATAGCATGGATCTGCTACGACCCTTTAATACAACAGTTGTCCTTAGGACATTATCACATGACATGTCATGCAAAAGAACAATCAAGATGTGATAATGATTTTATTTAATGAATAATGTACAAAGTAGTTTGTTCTAGACCACCAACTCCAACAGACTCCCACTTGGACTAGAGCCATCTGCTAAATACCTTTAACCCACTAGCTCTCACATGATATTCATGCTTCCTCTGAGATAGGCCTTTAGTCATGGGGTCCGCCATGTTCTCTTCCATGGACACTCTGATCACTGCAACTTCACCACTTTCCATGAAATCCCTCAAGAGGTGATACTTCCTGAGTATGTGCTTTGTCCGTTGATTTGACCTTGTTTCTTTTGCAAGAGCCACCGCTGCAGTATTCTCACAATAAAATGTAATCGGATCTTTACTGCTAGGCACCACATCAAGCTCCTGGACAATGTTCAGAATCCAAACGGCTTCCTTGGATGTATCAGAAGCCGCTATATACTCGAACTCCACTTTAGAATCGACAAACACTGGCTGCTTTGAACTCTTCCAGCTCAGATCTCCTCTATTGAGACATAAAATATATCCAGATTGCGACTTCAGATCATTCTGATTAGTTTGAAAACCAGCATCAGCATACCCTCTAATGACAAGCTCCTCGTCTCATCCATACACCAGGAACATATCCTTAGTTCTTCTCAGATACTTAAGGATAGTCTTAACAATAGTCCAATGTTGTTCTCTCAGATCTTCTTGATATCTGCCTAGCATGCTCAGTGCATAGGTAACATCAATACTGGTACATAACATGGCATATATGATGGATCCTAAAGCTGAAGCGTATGGGATCTTTCTCATCCAATATTTCTCCTGTTGTGTCTGGGGACACATTTTCTTAGTAAGATGTAAGCCATGTGACACTGGAACCAATCCCCTCATGGATTTTTCAATACTAAATATCTTTAGTATCTAGTCAATGTATGTACCCTGACTTAGTCCATGCATCCCCTTGGATATTTCACGAATGATCTTGATCCCTAGAATGTACGATGCTTCTCCAAAGTCCTCCATGGAGAAACACTTGTTCAACCAATCCTTAACTGACTGTAAGGCTGGTACGTCGTTTCAAATAAGCAATATATCATTAACATATACCACTAGAATGACGACCACATTCCCATTAAACCACTTATAAACACATGGCTCACATTCATTCTTAATGAAACCAAATTCCTTTATGGCTTCATCAAATTGAATGTTCCATGACCTGGATGATTGCTTCAATCCATAAATGGATTTCTGCAACTTTCAATCCCGTTTGGCTTCACCTGGTGTCACAAACCATTCTGGTTGTGTCATATAGACATCTTACGGAAGGTTCCCGTTAAGGAATGATGTTTTGACATCCATCTGTCAAATCTAGTAGTCTTGGTAAGCTGCTATGGAAAGTATGATTCTTATAGATTTAAACATGGGAACTGGCGAGAAGGTTTCATCATAGTCAATTCCTTGATGCTGTCTGAATCCTTTAGCCACTAGCCTTGCTTTATAGGTTCTAACTTGACCTTCCATGTCCATCTTTCTTTTGAATAC
Organism: Viscum album; assembly: GCA_963277665.1. Lineage (NCBI taxonomy): Eukaryota > Viridiplantae > Streptophyta > Magnoliopsida > Santalales > Viscaceae > Viscum > Viscum album. Next base: position 1,093,219,839 of record OY728130.1, read on the forward strand.
CCATTTGAATCCAACATGCTTTACATCAACTGGATCATCGACCAGAACCCAAACATGGTTCTAATACATGAAATCCATCTCAGAATTCATAGTTTCTAGCCATATTGATGCTTCTGAGCTTTCTACTACTTCCTTGTAGGAGAGGGGTTCATCATTTTCCAACAATAATGATTCACCATCCTCGGTGACTAGGAAACCAAATCTCTCTGGTTCCCTTACCTCTCTTGAGCTCCTACGCAATACTTGTGATTCTGGAACCTCTTCCACAGGGACCTGTGGAACTTTTTCCTGTACCAAATCCTGTGTATCTTGAGAATCAACTTCGTCGAAGTCAATCTTGCTCCCACTATCCTTCTTGAGGATGTGCTCCCTCTCAAGAAAGACGACTTTTCTAGAGACTGTCACTTTCTTGTCTTGAGGGTTATATAGGTAATATCCTTTCGTTTCCTTGGGATATCCTATAAAGATACACTTTGTGCCCTGGGATGCTGTTTGTTGTCTGAGAAGTCCTTAACAAATGCCTCGCATCCCCATACACGTGTGTTCGATAAAGTGGGTTTCCTTCCATTCCATAACTCGGATGGAATTCCGTTTTCCGCCTTAGTTTGTACTCGATTTAATGTGTATGCTGCAGTTTGTAATGCATATCCGCAAAAGGATAATGGAAGATCCACATGACTCATTATCAACCTCACCATGTCCAACAAGGTGTGGTTCCTCCTTTCACTAACACCATTCCACTGTGGTGTATAAGGAGGAGTGAGCTGAGATAGAATCCCAGACTCCCGTAGAAGATCGATGAACTCTTGGTTCAGATATTCTCCACCTCGATCCGATCAAAGATTATTTATCTTCTTACCAAGCAGATTCTCTACTTCATTCATGAATTCCTTAAATTTCTCTAAGTACTCTGACTTATACCTCATTATGTAGAAATAGCCATATCTACTAAGATCATTAGTAAAATTAATGAAGTAATAATATCCACCTCTTGCTTCTACTGGAAATGGTCCACACACATCCGTGTGTACCAATCCTAGAAGCTCTGTGGCCCTTTCACCTTCTCCACAAAAAGGTGGCTTGGTCATTTTTCCTTGTAAACAAGCATGACAAATATCAAGTGGTTTTAGCTCAGTAGAGTCTAAATAGCCATCTTGGCAGAGCTTTGTCAAATGCTTCTTCATTCACATGACCAAGGCGGTGATTCCATAACGGGGTGATGTATGAGTCATGTGAGTTTGTTTTGTTATCGATTTCCAACACATGGTTTTCGTAATTCAATACATACAAACCATTATTTAAATGTACCATACCATAACATATATTGTTCTTATAAAAGAGACAACCCTCATTTCCAAATTTGAAAAGAAATCCATCCATATCCAAACAAGATACATAAATTATGTTCTTGGTAACACTAGGAACATAATAACAGTTATGTAAAACCAAAATCAGCCCAATCAGCAATGAGAGGTGGTAGTCTCCAATAGCCAATGCAGCCAGCCTTGCGCCATTGGTAGCTCGAAGATCCACCTCTCCTCTGGCAATATTTCTAAATCTACTTGGTTCCTGCATTTAAATATAGATATGAGACCCACAAGCTGAATCTAATATCCAATGTGTATAAATAGAATGATTGAACTCAATAACAAACGCACCTTTAGTGTCCCCATGCTTCTGGGTGCAGTTCCTCTTCTAGTGGCCCTGCTTGCCACATGCAAAACACACTGCCTCTCATTACTTTCCCTGCCTCTGGATCTTTCCCTTCTTGGAGGGATGGTGCTCAGGGGCTTCAGATCATTTATAAGTCTTTAGACCCTTTTCCTTGTCCTTCCTTTTCTTGTTCACCATAAAGACCGCAGGTTTGTCACTCCCCATGTCCTTATCTACCTGGTGAATCACGTTCAGAAGCTCCGATAGACTATTCTCATTGCCTCTCATGTTATAGTTGACAATGAAGCTAGAGAAGGTCTTGGGCAGTGATGATAGGATGAGATCTGTACACAACTCATTCGGGAATTTAATCCCTATGATGTCCAGGCATTCATTGTAGCCAATAACCTTGACTACATGTGGCCCAGATGGCTCAAACTCTCCAAGCTTCGTGGTAAAATAAGCATTTTAGATCTCATACCTCTCATGTATCGCCTTCTCTTGGTAGAGATCCTTAAGGTGAGACATCATGCTATACGCGTCCATGTTTTCATGTTGCTTCAAGAGCTCATTAGACATGGCCGATAGCATAATACACTGGACATCTGTGGCAGCATCCATGTGTTTCATATAGATAGATAATTCCTCATCACTAGCCTCTTTCCCAGGTGCAACTGGAATAGTCTCTTCCAGCACATATAATTTCCTTTCGTGGAGAAGGACGATGCTTTAACGCCTCTGCCACTCTTGAAAATTGGTTCTGGTGAGAAGGTTTTCTTTTTAGAGTATGGTGCACAATGATATGTTTGAATTCATTTTATTACCATTTCTACAAATTAAGATGAGCCAAGGTTTATTAATTTATTACAAAAATTGAGACAAATAAATAAATTAATACTTATTAGTCTCCCACTATTTTATTGAAATCCAATAGCCCTCACCATTGATTTCGGAATATTCTGTTGCGTGAATATTCTAGTGGCAAGGATCCATATTGTCGTATGCATTACCCTAACTAGGGTTGGTCAAGCAACATGAAGGGTTTTAGGTAGGCATTCCAAATGCCAACTGCATTAACTCGTAGCTTCTTGATCCGCTGAGTGGACTCCCCAATCCTGAAATTCTTTTTGGATTTTATCAACTTTTGCCTCTTGGTCACACCAAGTCCTACTGTGGTAGTCAACCCTTGATGTGAACCACGTCAAGTCAACCCAAAACCTTGAATTATAATTCCTCGATAATTGAAAGCACCCCAACTAGGGTTGGTCAAGCACTTTGAACTATGGTTCTATTCTAACCAAGATTATGGAAGGCTTTGCCGACTTAATATTTATTTTGAGGGATTTTATCCTTATACATAAATTTCCATTTTATTATCTTTGATTACATTCTTGTTAATATTAAATGGGATATACTTAAGTGATTAACCATGTTTAAGATAATATTTACGTATAATCTAGTTTTATTTTAGTTCCATCTTGCATGCTCGTTTAATTCATTAATTGTGTGATCGTGACAACAAACCCACAATAAATAAACCTTGTAACAGACAGAAATAAAATAAATGGTATGATCATGAGCTTTTATATTGGTTAGTTTCTCTAGCAGTTGATAAACTAACCCAAGACCTAGGGGAGAAACACCTTGAACCTTTCAGGTTCATGTTTACAGCTTTCCACCTATCCACCTTTGTATCTCCTTGGATTGGTTTCACCTTGGCTCCTGACTTGAGCCGCCTCCACTAGCTTGGGAACTCCATCCATTACATATGCATTTATCTCACACGTAGGTGAGGGGTAAAAGGGGTTTTTACATAAAATAATCCTTGGGTGTGCAGGCCCTATGTATTAATGAGGAGATGGCTCGCAGTCCAACAAATTTAATTTAAATAATTAAATTAAAAGAAACCATTCACATACAAAGGTCTCGGTTTACCTCATGATCACCCATACATGCAACGATATTTACACATAAATAAAACTATCATTCAATTCATTAATTGTTCTTTTTTAAGATAAATCACGCTCGAATCAATTAATTATCATTAATTAATCAATCATTTTATCTTAAATCCCTTTTCTAAATTTCCTTGAGATTCTCATCCATCATAATTTTAAACAAATAAATTCATTTAAAATTATCCTTGTATGTAACTTGTACCTTAGAGGAAACCCAGTGAATTCCCATTTATTACACAGATGTTAAATTAAACACACATATATAAAACACCTATCACGTGTTGTGCCTCACCTTTACGCCTGCACCATGGTACACGTCTCAAGGTTTTGTATAATATAAGAATAAATTTTAATAAATCTGTGTAATTTGGGTGAGTTCACGGCATGTAGTTCCGACTACATGCTGTGTACCTTTCTTCACCGTTCATTCAAAGTACACGCCTGGGGACAGGGCGTGTTAATGTACTTCCGAATTTTTCGGAGTAAACGGCGTGTACAGTGGGACACACGCCGTGTAGTTTCCGCGTTACATGGTTTCTAGCCGGGCATGCTATGTACGGAGTACATGACCCACCCCTAACCCGAAGGGACTATACGCCGTGTTCATTGGACCACACAGTGTGTATTCCGGAAACCGTGTGCCACCTGTTTCTGGTCAACACACGATGTCTTAAATTCGTAGAAAGAATCCAAAACATGGCCTGATTTGGAAGATCAGTCAATTCATTGAACCGAGACTACACGGCGTGTACTTCCGAATACACGTCGTGTATTCTGGTGTTATACGGCTAGAAACATGTGGCTCCTCTGGATGAGTTCCTTTATTTTATTTTAATCAAAATTACAAGAAAAAATCGTTTCTATGAGGTGAACTAGAAATGAGGGAGGAGGAATAGATCTCAATATTCATATTTTCAGAATAATTAAACTTGAATTGAAATAACTATATTTTTAAATGCATAAATTAAAAACGAAAAACTATATAATTATAATCAATGATATGACACTTCTGATACCACTTGTAGGTTCCGGGCACAACGGAATCCCATTGGTGGGTTTACCCATCATTAATTTAACGTTAATCAACGTTAAATCCGAGATCCTTCACGATATAAAATGCCGAATCGTCAGAATAGAACGACAAACGAAAAGAAAAGAAGAGTCCCGGAACCCTTGAGGAGGATCATCATATGTTGATTATAATTAATTTTATTAATGCCTAAAAATTACCTGGTTAGAATTATTTTTTCGTTGATGTGTCCGGTCATGATTCGGTGATCCGTCGTTGCATCATAGAATCCAAGTGTAGGATTCCTCTAGCGGTGATCCACATGTGTGTCATGTATGTAGAGACCCAAAGCCTGACGTACATGGACATTACATTACATTTGCGGAATTCTTAGTACATAACAAAAACACACACACAAGGATCATAATAGTTTAGTGTCTTTGGAAACTCGGAATATAATCTTCTAATCCTGGTGAAAGATCTTCAACATCTCCCATAAAGATCTTCTTTTTTTATACCTAAAACCTTTATTTATATCCTGGGGAAAAGAAAACATAAAAGGGTGAGCTCAAATGCTCAGTAAGGGTAAACAAAAGAAATATCAATCACATCATAAGAACATAACATTTTGAAAATCTTAACCTGCAAATGAGAGCATAATATCATAACATAGGATAACTCCTGGCAGTGAAATGTATTCACAATAATAATAACTTAAAACATTAAACTTTGTGGAATACACACATAATCATAGAGAATCATTTCTTGTTATTCAAGACTCATTGCCAAGACTATCTTAGTGGACAAAGTCCCTTTCTGAAACGAGTCACCCTCGTTTCAGTCCTGTTTCACTGAACCGGTATAACCTACCATTCCAGCCATGTCTATCCCATGAGATATAAAATCTTTACCCAATGCATTGGAGGGAGATATAGGTCCCACCCATCTCATAATGATACCATTTTTATGTGTGCCACAAAATCATAAACCATACATCATTGCATAACCCATGTAATAAAAATGGGAATCTTAAACATCATGACATCATAAAACAATTCATATACGATAAAGGAATTCATAAAAATAATTCCTTCACAACATAATCAAATAAATGTAATAATAGGGATAAAAACAGAACCCTTTTATTATCTTAGATGGAAAATAATTTTGATAAAATACTTGAACTCTATTCTTGAGAAAAATATGCTTTCTACTTCAAAAACACTTTTCCTTTCTTAACATGTCATAAAATTTTAAACTAAAATAAGTTGATTAAAGATAAACTTTAATAATTGTTATGGAAGCTTCTAGGAAATAATTTTTTCAAAATCCATTCATTCCGTATAAGTTAAAAAAACATTCTTCGTACTTTTGACGGAAAATTCAAAAATGTACCTCGTACGAAAAACGACAAAAAATTCCTTTCATATCTTTTACTAAAAACTTACCGAAGGGTAAAATAGGATTTAAAAAGTTGTAGGTGGATGGAAATAATATTACATATTGTGTAAACATGTATGTGGATGATAAAATACACCCCAGTAAATACCAAAGTATAAACAATCTCGGATAAAAAAAGATTGTGATATTTCCCTTACCTTAGGTCTGATTTGCTTTGTAAGTGTCCGAACCTCCTGTATAATGATTTAAATAACGTCATTGACTTATTACAGAATCATATTAATTGTTATGATGTCATATATGGTTCACTTATGACTTTATATTACCCATTCTTTTGTAAATTCATGTTAAAGTAGCGTTTTGGGTAAAATCGTCTCATTTGTCGTTCGTGTTTTTAACTTGTAATTATTCATATGATTACATAGATAATGATTACTTAATTCCAGAATATAAAACATGATTTATATATATATATTCAGAATATACATATATAATAAATCAGTAAATGGAAAGAAATACACCGTTCATGGAGACGGTAGTCCGTATGTACGCATGAACGCTGTTTTCGTTTCCTTATTGAATTGAATGGAATTAAGTAGATGAAATACATGTAAATATAAATAATTCTAGTATCATTATTAGGTCATATATTTAATTATTACTTATTATATATACTTTATAATCATTCATGAATGGTTAATCATTGAGAATGAATCTCATCGCGTCGTGGAGACGGTAGTCCGTACGTACGCACGAGCGATGATATCGTTCCCATGGTCGTGGAATTGTGTTGAAGTGTATGTATACTATTTCAGTATCAATATCACTTTATAATAATCATATATAGTTACTCATTAAACCTTTATACCCATCCAATTAAGGTGGTGGCAGAAAATAGATTACACCACGGCGTGGAGACGGTATTCCGTACGTACGCACGCGCGGTGATTTCCTTTTTCCGTAGGATGGATAGAAGGTTAATTAGAGTTGTTTTATATTTATAATAACATATCATTATAAAAGAAATACTGATGTTATTACTTTATCATGAAACAAAAAACGAAGAATATGTTGAAGAAGAAATAAATTGAAAAAGATCGGTAATGGATATTACCTCTTCTTTGAAACGCCTCTTTGAATCCTCCACTTAGGGAACTAAGATTGGTCTTTTAAGAAGACCAGGACCTTTAGGATTATTCTAGGGAAGTGGAGAAGGGATTTTGGCAGGGGTTGGCCGAGCCTGAGTGCTCAAATTGGTGTGAGGAGGAGGGGGAGGAGGTGCCCTTTTATAAGGGAGGAGAGGGGCACCTTAGGAATACCTCAAAATATTATTTTATATTAAAGTCAAAATCGGTTTATAATGGTTCCAAAGGGTCTTATTTCGAAGGTAAAGTGGGGATGGGTCGAAATCCTATCAACCAATAATATTTAGACAAGTTTATTTTATTATTTTAACCTTATCAATTAGATTTAACTCTAAGTTAAATAATTTAACTTTTACCGTGACTTCTTGTTTTCTTACACTATATGGTTAATAAACATAATATAACATGACAAACGAACCAAAAGATGTTTATTATTAATATATATATACTTATCTAAGTCATTTGGCCGAACCATAGATTTTTAGGAATAAAATAACAATTAATAATATAATATTTGATTTAAAAACTATTTTGTGTCAATTTTGACACTATTTGATATATGATTTTTGTGAAAGTCATAAAAGAATTATATGTTCGAACCAAGTTGATTAAATCAACACTAATATATCATAGTAACCTAGAAAATTATTGGAATTCATAAAAAGTCTCAAATTACATTTATTTGAGCATTTATAACATCAATTATGTTAACATTTCCTTAAAAGGGTAATTACTGCATCATCATTGTGTCATAAATAAATTAATATATTTAAAGTCTAAAAATTACAAATAAAATATCATTATGTAGGAAATATTTTTATATTTATAATGAATTTTTATAGTCGAATTTATCTTATTTATAACCCCATATTAAAAATGTTTTAGTTATTAAACTTTGATTTTAACTATTTTAACTATTCATAAAATAAAATAATATTAAATGTCATAATCTAATCCAAGTGGACCTAAATGGTCATATTATATTCATAAGGTTGTTTTTGGTCGAATTACACTTATCCAATAGAATTAGGACATGTGTTAGGGTAATAATAATATCATCTTTACCCTTAATTACCATATTTACTTTTAACCGTGGTAAAAAAAAGTAAAAAGTTACTATTCACCAAAAATTATTTTCATCTCATTGAACCACATTTTAGTCCTTGATATTAACCGTGTGTGTCAGATTTTCGAAATTTCATTCACAGAAGCGGTAAAATTATGTTTTATGCAAAATTCAGTTTTTAACCTACAACTTAGTGGTTTCACTATTCATCAAAAATTGAATGTTTTTAAAAAATTACCAAAATTTAGGCCTAAGATATATTTGATATTATGAACTCAAAAATGATTTCTATTTTACCAAATTCAAAACATATCAGTTGCATTAATTAATTTAAAAATTAATTCCAGTCGTCAAAACAAAAGGCGTGTTTTTAAGAGATAATAACTATCAAAAGATTGACACTTGTTTATAACTAGTTTAAATGTGAAATTACATCCAATGACCAACATTGTATTAAATTGTAAAAATATATTCTAATTATACTTTAAAACCACTCAAATTAATAACTTATCACTATTAATTATTTCGATTGAAAAAGTTGTTTTTAATTAAAATTTAGTAATTTTCACTATTCATCAAAAAATGAAATTATCCGAAAATCACATAAATTTCACCCTAAGATAATGTCGATATTCTGAATTAAAAAAATGAAGTCCATTTTGAAAAATAAAATTTACAAAATTTCAAAAAGTGGTTATTACTATTCATAACGGCTAGTTTTAATAATATTTTAATAGCATATCGTTGTTTAGTGAAACTTGGTGTTGCGTACAACGCACGCTATCGTGGAAGGTCGCGATTGTGTGTAATTCAAGCCAGGTCAGAGATGTGTGTTGTGAAAGCTCCTTTTGGTGTAGCGTATAACAAAAGACATTAAAAAGAATATTTTTCATAAAATCTCGGGGTGTTAAATTCTACCCCCCTTAAAATAAATTTCTCCCACGAAATTCGTCAGGGTTATAAATGGTTTACTATTCGAAAGTTTCTTTAATCGAAACCCACATCGTAAAAAGGAATACCAAATCCAATCTTTAAAAACAAAAGTATGAAACGTAACGGTTACCCAAATAAACTAATCACTGGGTTTCCACATAGGTGAAAATATGGATATGGAAGAGAAATCTAAACATCATGTTCTGATGGAGAGTGGTAAGAACATGGCTATGGAAAAGATAGCAATCACAAAGCCATAAATTTGTGACGATCTAAGTTACCATCTGATTAATCAGATATAAGAGCACTAGGACGATATTTTTTGTTTTCAAGATCATTTCCCTAAAGTTGATGAAATTGGAATTAGAAGAAATACTTTCGTGATTTCGGTATAGTCTCATCGTTGGTCGTTATTTGGACAATTTCCACTTCATCTCTGAAATAAATGAAGTTGAATTTGTCATTTGTGATGTGTTAGTAGATCATGTAATAGAATGATGGGTCATTCCATCTGTCTCAAACAAAAGGTTTGAAAAGTTATAAGTTCATCTTATGGTTATATTAATCGTATATGGTTCCAAAAATGAACTTATACTTCATATATCATACCGCTTAATAAAATAAAACTAGTTTCTACTAAACAGGGACTTCATGTAGGCCAGTGGTAGGCGATAAAGGCCAGTCGCATTTCGGTTGTGGGTTCGATTCCCACAGCCTTGTCCGACGCGATGGGTTGTCGCCCATCCTGCAGTTTGTCCTTTTTCAAAAACTATATTACTATAACATCCCATCAATAATATCGAAAAAATTCTATCCTTAAACAATACTAACTTATGTCCAACATAATCCATTCCAATCTTTAGCCTTACCCATAATACTGCAGTCCACTCTCATAATATAGTGGAAACAATTACCAGAGATTTAATACCATCGTTGATCCCCATATATCATAAGATATGTCTTGTTGGTCACATTCTAAACATTCAAAGTCCTTAATCATGTATTCTCTTGAATACCCATTGAACCTTAGTGAAAACATGAATGCAGTTAAACATTAACACTTTCCACATACCAAAATCCTCAAAATTCTTTATAATCAAACCATGATATCACTTAGTCCTTATATCAATCATGAGCTCATGAATACTGTTAAACATTTCATTTTCTCATTTTCCCTTCATTATGCGCATATCGTCTTATTTCCAAAAATATCTCAATCACTTTGAATACCACATTAGACCAATAAATAAATATTCCAATACTCTATGATACAACATTATTTTGGAATCCCATTACATAAACACTTAATCATTCCACCACAACGTTGTCATATTCAACATTGCCAATAGTGATCGCATGTGACTTCCCTTTGTCCTTTGCCTTAAGTGGTTGCTCATGTTGTTCATCACTAACACTTGGATTAGGGAATTTATTAGTATAATGCCCCATTTCCTTGCACTTGAAGTATTTAAGTGTTGGTGGTTCATTCTCTGTAGTGTTTGCTTTATTCACATCATTAGAAACCCTTTTTCCATTACTTCGACACTCAGCTACTCGATGACCTTCTTTTCCACACATAAAACATTTTCTAGTACCTTTAATACAATCTCCACCAGGCTTCTTTCCACACTTTGTGCATAAGGAAACATTCATCTTCTTTTCACCATTATTCTGAGATTTCTCCTTGAACTCCATCTTTTGTTTCTTGTCAAAACCATGAGATGGATATGTAACACCAACTTCCATTTCTACCTTGATATCACAACGCACAATTTCTTCATAGCTACTGAAGTCTCTTATAGATAATGCCCTTCGAAGACTTGGTTTTAAGCCACTGAAAAATTGATCAGCTTTACATTAAGGTTGGATGATAATGCCATATGCATACCTTGTAAGTCTTGTAAAATTCGCTTCGTATATACCAACAGATTCATCATCCTTCTGCTTCAGCTCAAGAAACTCCTTTTCCATCTTTGTTCGAAGAATACGAGGGAAGTACTTACTGAAAAACAAGTTCTTGAACTCATCCCATTCTATGGACTCAATTTCATCTCTTGTCCTCGTATTCTTGAAAAGATTCCACCATTGATCAGCTTCACCTTCCAAACAATATACTGCTAAGATGACTTTATCATGCTCAGAACATTGAAGAACTGAAAATATCTTTTCAGTGGTACTGATCCATTGCTCAGAAACAAGTGGATCGGAAGACCCACTAAAAGAAGGTGGACGTTGCCTCATGAAGGACTCAATTGAATATTGTTCCCTTCTCTGCTCATTTGGAAGTCCAGAATGATTCATATCTTGTGTAAGTATAGCAATAAGATTTTTCACTCCATCTCTCATAACATTTGTTTGTTCAGGAGGGCAATCATTGCATTGTCCATTTCATTGATCAACACGGTTCCTTCGGGTTCCAGCCATCGTCTAAAACCCAAAAAGAATTGTGTGAGAGGCAAAAATCATGCTAGGGAAAACAACATAATAAAGGGGGAGTACCTTCAATATCTAACATCTTAGGTTTAATTCTATGATCGTTAGCGTAATTCTAGTACTATAACCTATACGTATACTTAACCGTAGGGACTTCCCTAGACATACCTTAGAAATATCTCTAGGGATCTCACTAAAGTTCTCGCATCCTAGTTTCCAAAGGGTGACTAAACCTTTCCTCTGATACCAACTGTAGAGACCCAAAGCCTGACGTACATGGACATTACATTACATTTGCGGAATACTTAGTACATAACAAAAACACACACACAAGGATCGTAATAGTTTAGTGTCTTTGGAAACTCGGAATATAATCTTCTAATCCTGGTGAATGATCTTCAACATCTCCCATAAAGATCTTCTTTTTTTTACCTAAAACCTTTATTTATATCCTGGGGAAAAGAAAACATAAAAGGGTGATCTCAAATGCTCAGTAAGGGTAAACAAAAGAAATATCAATCACATCATAAGAACATAACATTTTGAAAATATTAACCTGCAAAAGAGAGCATAATATCATAACATTGGATAACTCATGGTAGTGAAATGTATTCACAATAATCATAACTTAAAACATTAAACGTTGTAGACTACACAAATAATCATAGAGAATCATTTCTTGTTAGTCAAGACTCATTGCAAAGACTATCTTAGTGGACAAAGTCCCTTTCTGAACCGAGTCACCCTCGTTTCAGTCCTGTTTCACTGAACCAGTTTAACCTACCATTCCAGCCATGTCTATCTCATGAGATATATAATTTTTACCCAATTCATTGGAGGGAGATATAGGTCCCACCAATCTCATAATGATACCATTCTTATGTGTGCCACAAAATCATAAACCATACATCATTGCATAACCCATGTAATAAAAATGGGAATCTTAAACATCATGACATCATAAAACAATTCATATACGATAAAGGAATTCATAAAAATAATTCCTTCACAACATAATCAAATAAATGTAATAATAGGGATAAAAACAGAACCCTTTTATTATCTTAGATGGAAAATAATTTTGATAAAATACTTGAACTCTATTCTTGAGGAAAATATCCTTTCTACTTCAAAAACACTTTTCATTTTTAACATGTCATACAATTTTAAACTAAAAGAAGTTGATTAAAAATAAACTTGAATACTTGTAAAGGAAGCTTCTTGGAAATAATGTTTTCAAAATCCATTCATGCCGTATAAGTTAAAAAAAACATTCTTCGTACTTTTGTCGAAAAAGTCAAAAAAGTACCTCGTACGAAAAACGACTAAAGATTCCTTTCATATCTTTTACTAAAAACTCACCGAAGGGTAAAATAGGATTTAAAAAGTTGTAGGTGGATGGAAATAATATTACATATTTAGTAAACATGGATGTTGATGATAAAATACACCCCAATAAATACCAAAGTATAAACAATCTCGGATAAAAAAAAGATTGTGATATTTCCCTTACCTTAGGTCCGATTTGCTTCGTAAGTGTCCGAACCTCCTGTATAATGATTTAAATAACTTCATTGACTTATTACAGAATCATATTAATTGTTATGATATCATATATGGTTCACTTATGACTTTATATTACCCGTTCTTTTGTAAATTCATGTTAAAATAGCGTTTTGGGTAAAATCGTCTCATTTGTCGTTCGTGTTTTTAACTTGTAATTATTCATATGATTACTTAGATCATGATTACTTAATTCCAGAATATAAAACATGATTTATATATATATATTCAGAATATACATATATAATAAATCAGTAAATGGAAAGAAATACATCTTTCATGGAGACGGTAGTCCGTACGTACGCATGAACGCTGTTTTCGTTTCCTTATTGAATTGAATGGAATTAAGTAGATGACATACATATAAATATAAATAATTCCATTATCATTATTAGGTCATATATTTCATTATTACTTATTATATATACTTTATAATCATTCATTAATGGTTAATCATTGAGAATGAATCTCATCGCGTTGTGGAGACGGTAGTCCGTACGTACGCACGAGCGATGATATCGTTCCCATGGTCGTGGAATTGTGTTTAAGTGTATGTATACTATTTCAGTATCAATATCACTTTATAATAATCATATATAGTTACTCATTACACCTTTATATCTATCCAATTAAGGTGGTGGCGGAAAATAGATTACACCACGGCGTGGAGACGGTATTCTGTACGTACGCATGCGTGGTGATTTACTTTTTCCGTAGGATGGATAGAAGGTTAATTAGTGTTGTTTTATATTTATAATAACAAATCAGTATATAATAAATACTGATGTGATTACTTTATCATGAAACAACTAAATAAGAAGATGTTGAAGAAGAAAGAAATTGAAAAAGATCGGTAATGGATATTACCTCTTCTTTGAAACGCCTCTTTGAATCCTCCACTTAGGGAACAATGATTGGACTTTGAAGAAGACCAGGTCCTTTAGGATTTTTCTAGGAAAGTGGAGAAGGGATTTTGGCAGGGGCTGGCTGAGCTTGAGTGCTCAAATTGGTGTGAGGAGGAGGGGGAGGAGGTGCCCTTTTATAAGGGAGGAGAGAGGCACCTTAAGAATACCTCAAAATATTATTTTATATTAAAGTCAAAATCGGTTTATAATGGTTCAAAAGGGTCTTATTTCGAAGTTAAAGTGGAGATGGGTCGCAATCCTATCAACCAATATGATTTAGACAATTTTAGGTTATTATTTTAACCTTATCAATTAGATTTAACTCTAAGTTAAATAATTTAACTTTTACCGTGACTTTTTGTTGTCATACACTATATGGTTAATACACTTACTATAACATGAAAACGAACCCCAAGTTGTTTATTATTAATATATATATCCTTATCTAAGTCATTTGGCCGAACCTTAGATTTTTAGGAATAAAATAACAATTAATAATATAATATTTGATTTAAAAACAATTTTGTGACAATTTTGACACTATTTGATATATGATTTTTGTGAAAGTCATAAAAGAATTATATGTTCGAACCAAGTTGATTAAATCAACACTAATATATCATAGTAACCTATAAAATTAGTGTAATTCATGAAAAGTCTAAAATTACATTTATTTGATCATTTATAACATCAATTATGTTAACATTTCCTTAAAAGGTTAATTACTGCATCATCGTTGTGTCCTAAATAAATTAATATATTTAAAGTCTAAAAATTATAAATAAAAAATCATTATGTAGGAAATCGTTTTAGCTTTATAATGAATATTTATAGTCGAATTGATCTTATGTATTACCCCATATTAAAAATGTTTTAGTTATTAAACATTGATTTTATCTATTTTAACTATTCATGAAATCAAATAATATTAAATGTCATAATCTAATCCAAGTGGACCTAAATGGTCATATTATATTCATAAGGTTGTTTTTGGTCGAATTACACTTATCCAATAGAATTAGGACATGTGTTAGGATAATAATAATATCTTCTTTACCCTTAATTACCCTATTTACTTTTAACCGTGGTAAAAAAAAATTAAAAAGTTACTATTCACCAAAAATTATTTTCATCTCATTGAAACACATTTTAGTCCTTGATATTAACTATGTCTGTTGGATTTTCGAAATTTCATTCACAGAAGCGGTAAATTTATGTTTTATGCAAAATTCAGTTTTGAACCTACCACTTAGTGGTTTCACTATTCATCAAAAATTGAAAGTTTTTAGAAAAATACCAAAATTTAGGCCTAAGCTATATTTGATATTATGAACTCAAAAATGATTTCTATTTTACCAAATTCAAAACATATCAGTTAAATTAATTAATTTAAAAAGTAATTCCCGTCGTCAAAACAAAAGCCGTGTTTTTAAGAGATAATAACTATCAAAAGATTGACACTTGTTTATAACTAGTTTAAATGTGAAATTACATCCAATGACCAAAATTGTATTAAATTGTAAAAATATATTCTAAATATACTTTAAAACCACTCAAATTAATAATTTATCACTATTAATTATTTCGATTGAAAAAGTTGTTTTTAATTAAAATTTAGTTATTTTCACTATTCATCAAAATATGAAAGTTATCCGAAAATCACAAAAATTTCACCCTAAGATAATGTCGATATTCTAAATCCAAAAATGATGTCCATTTTGAAAAATAAAATTTATAAAATTTTAAAAAGTGGTTATTACTATTCATAACGGCTAGTTTTAATAATATTTTAATAGCATATCATTGTTTAGTGAAACTTGGTGTTGCGTACAACGCACACTATCGTGGAAGGTCGCGATTGCGTGTAATTCAAGCCAGGTCAGAGATGTGTGTTGTGAAAGCTCCTTTTGGTGTAGCGTATAACACAAGACATTAAAAAGAATATTTTTCATAAAATCTCGGGGTGTTACAATGTATCTCCAGACATCGCTGAAGGGATATCCGTGTGCTAGCGTGGAAGAACCTTTGCTTGAGATGTCCGCCGTCGACCGCCTTGATTCAGTGGTGGATCTTGATCTCGTAACTTGAGGGTGTTCTTGGTGGAAAGGGAATTCTCTCTTGGCATGAGATTATTTCCATATCCGTTGTGCACAACAATGTCCCATCAAAATGTTGTGGTTGCGAGGATATTAATAATCGGGCTTGAGGTTAATAGAGTTATGACAATAAATAAAAGTGTTACACATTTTATTTATTTCATTAACTCTTATTGAAAACCCCCATGTCGAATTATTAATTCCATGACATGCTCCCACACTGATTATAATAAATATCATTTAATAAAACAATATTAAATCCTCAAAATCCCAACTGGAAAAACTACACGGCGTGTAATAATTAATACACGGCGTGTACTTGTTTTCCATAAAACTACACGGTGTGTATATTTAATATACACGGCGTGTAATTTTATTTTCCATTTTTCTACACCACATTTATTAGACCTTGAGTAATGACTATTTATTTATTAAATAAATGTAACTGCATTACTCGCTAATAAATATATTATTTCGTCCCCAATATATTTTCTCGAATAACTAGTGTCAAAATAAATGCGATCAGACATCATTAATTAATTATTAAACCACAGTCGGGAATAATATTTATTAAACTTGTTAAATTAATATTTAACTGAGATACATGGACACACTTAGTGTGTGACCCTCTAGGCCTTTTTATCAGTGGCATTAGGCTGAGCCTGCCTAAAGTCTAAGGTTAACGTCTAGAAACACGCCAAGGAACCCATATGGAAAGAAGTTAATGCCGCAATGACATGTCAGCTCCTACGAACGCTTACCATGTAATATAATCCCTTTGTCTCGATATCTCCAATCAGGCAGGTTGCATTCTAGTTCCATCAACCCGTGTTCTTGATTATTCTTTCTTTAACTTCCCGAAATTGAACTTGCCCATACCTTACAATGGCCATGGATTTATTTAGGCTATATCAATTCCATCAAAGTGCCTGAGATATCTACTTCAGTTATGGAACGAAAGAGACAAATCCTTTCTCACATTATCTATTAATGCGGTATTACTCTTGGCACAACCAATGTATCATACCTCACTGTGAACAATGTGTTGTCATAGTTTTTGTCAACACATCGATGTGCGCGATTTGTAATACCAATTAATAATAATCATAAAATCTAAGGACCTATACACACGTCCGCAGATAGGAACATACAATGACACTATGAAATGTGGATTTCCTATTGGCGGGTCTCATTCTCATAATATCCTCCGGGATATTTCCAAGGGGGCACACCATGAGAAGGGGCCTCAAATTTTTATGAGTCCTCACCCCTAATGACCTGTATTATTTGTGTCTCTCAAATAATATCATCCGGCCATAGAACATACATTCAAGATCAGTGTTATGGAACATCCAGGTTCTCATCATAGCAGGGATTCGCTATGACCCTTTAATGCAACAGCTATCCTTAGGACATTATCACATGACATGTCATGCAGAAGAACAATCAATATGTGATAATTCTTTTATTTAATGAATAAAGTACAATGTAGTTGGTTCTAGACCACCAACTCCAACAAATACGTCACCTCCTGTCTCCCCCGGTTCTGTCATCCCACTGAAGATCTCCTTTGAAATCCACCACCCAACCAATGTAAACATAATCCATCCCAAACATGAGATGAAATGTACTCTGGATAGTGGGCTCTACACGACTCATTAAATTCTATCACTCCTTCTTTCTTAATGGTTGTTCTTCTCAAATTGTGCAAAATACTGACTGAAATGGTCACACATAGACACCTGCCAAGACGTGTGGATAACGTCAAAAATTCTATCATTAATGGGATACCATGAACCCTAAAAATAATCTATAATATCATGTTATTAATAAAAATAAATATGAAAATAAATATTCTTTATTTACATACCATCCAATGATCGAACATATCGCGCCGCACATCAACATGAATCTGTTCCCATGAGATCCATGGCTGAGAAAAATAATTATGCAATATAGTTCTCCCTTGTCCAATAGTTACATGCGCAAAACAATGAAAAAAATAAATAATTAAACAATTAGTATATTTATAAATAAATTAATAAAAGCTAACTAGAATATAAAAGTTATCATACCTCCGTGTGTGTGGATCGAAGCCAAGACATGGACGTCACTTGGGGATAGGGTCAGGAATCATCAATCACACAAGAACGTGCCCCCTCTGCGTACCCTCTGAACCATTAGTAGGATGAGGGACAGATGGTCCACAATCCCCCTCATTCAAAGGTAGATCAGCCTCCTCCAACTCGCGAAATAGATCAGGATCCATCTGAAACACAAATTGATTGTTGTTAGAAGGTAGTTGAAAATAAAAATTATATATATATATATTAGTTATGATTATAACCAGCATTTAACTGTGTCAATTTTTATCTTCATCTTCATCTCCATAGCTATCCATGTCAATGTTTTTATCATCCTCCCCTATATCATCAATATCCATATGAGTTTTAGTTTCATCATCTCTTGTCATTTCAAATTCATTTGTAACATAATTAATATATTCATCATCATCGATATTAATTGTCAAGTGTCATCATTGATATTTACATCTCTTTGTGAAAAAGTTGGATTGTGAGCAGTCTCTTGAATTATTTCAATTCCTTCTACTTCAGTAGAACCACATTTAGTTTTAGTAAACTGATTTTTTAGAGATTTCATTTGTATTATGCTCAATCAATCACTCAAGTATCTTGAAGTATCACAATACATTGCATAATAAATTTGATGTGCCTGTTGATCCAGTAAAAATGGTTCATTTACTACAAGAATACATTTATATTTAATATCGATGATTCCATGAGTTGGATGAACACACAAGACCCTCTCAGTATCCAACCGCAGACATTTAAACCTTGTTATGGAATTCTATCCTAGATAACACAGCTCAATAATTGCATCCAGAATTCCATAAAAGTCAACTTCAGTTTCTCTATGATGCGGTCTTCTCATGAAAACTCTACTATTCATTGTTTTTTATTCCCCATATGCATGTGAATGAAATCGAAAACCATTCACCACATGAATTATAAGATTTAACCATTTTTGATTGTGGGTTACTCAATATACATAGTCTCTTATCAATTTTATCACCATGTTGAGACACCTAAAATTTTTTAAAACAATTATCAATATGATAAATAATAAACAAAATTGATATTAAACCATCAATAATTTATGTTACTAGTTTTTTAAACCATTGAGAATTTTTTTTCTTTATTCTTCAAGAGTAGCTACTATAATTTGTGGAAGTTGTTTATTGATATGATTATCATATAAACTAAAAATAAAATAAGTTTACATACTTTAACATAAATTATAGAATAAGTTATAGAAGCACTCACAATACAAATGATGTCATTTCTTCACAGTTGAGAAGGACATATGTCTGAGCTCTGTGATGTTCATCATCTGAAAGCCATCGTTCATAAACTCCACCAAAACCAAGATTTGGCTAATTAAAAACTAAAAATTGATTGTCTATTTCATCATTAACATTCCCCTCATTTCATCCCATGTGATTGTGTTTTGAGGTATATTGAGATTCAAAATAATGAGACCATAAAAAATAAATTTCATCTTGCAAATAAGCTTCAGCAATTGAGCCTTCAACTAATGCTTTGTTACATACTTTTTTATTCAATTTCTGCATGCATCTCTTGAATGGGTACATCAATCGAAACTACATTGTACCTCCAAATTTAGCTTCATGTGGAAATTGTAATATCAGATGTTCCATTGAGTCAAAGAAATTTAGCAGAATGATTTTTCTAGTTTACATATATTTACAGAAACATCTTCTTCCGGTTTTCTTAGCACATCGTAGTCTGTTGTCGCTACACAAATTTCTTGAAAAAAATATAATATGTCTGTTATCGAATCCCAAATCATGTAATTCAACAAACCTATAAATCTAATCTTCATAAATCATTCCATTATAACATGACAATCAAGTCTTTTTAATCTGGTGATATAACCATTCTTAACACATCTGCCCAAATTTAAAGCATAGATATCTAAAAGTCTCAAATATGAAATGTTCTGAAAAAATAGTAAGGGACTCTCTTTGTACAGTGTATAAGATTCTTTTGGATTCATTAACCTATGTGAACTAACATTTTTAAATAGTTCTTGTTCTGGCCGCCTGCAAATTTGGGCAAGATCTAATCGTGCCTTTACAGTATCTTTGGTATTACATGGTCTATCCAAAACGGTATGAAATAAATTATCAAAATAGTTCTTCTCAATATGCATGACATCCAACATATGGCAGACCATCAAATCAGACCAATATAGAAGATCCCAAAAACTTATTCGTTTTATCCAATTATTTTATTTCCCAAATCCATGAATTTTCTATTGGTTTACTGTATTCCCAAATGTGATAAGAGGTAATGAAAAGACAACTGATTTTTAATATGTACCTGATGTCATTTGTGGAGGTTAATCCCTTTCAATTGTACCTTTTGTGAAATGGGATTTGTTTTTCCTAAATGGATGATCGGTTGGAAGAAATGGGTGGTGACAGTCAAAATAACAATGTTTTTTTTCCATTGACGAGCATAAAGGGCTTGTTTTCTTTCATACAGTAAGGAAATGATTTCAGACCATGTGTACTCTAGCCAGATAACCTTCCATATGCTGTAAATTCACTAATCATCCACATCAATACAGATTTTCATATGAAATTTTTTTTTCAGAAATATCATATGTACTAACACCATAACTTCACAATGAATTTAGCTCATCAATCAATGGTTTCAAATAAACATAAATATTCTTTTTTGGATGTCCTGGGATTAAAAAGATCAAAAATATATAGGGCTCCTCCATCAATATCCAAGTAGGTAAATTGTATGGAGTTATAAATATCGGTCATCATGAATACATACTACCATAAGAACCAAATGGAATGAAACTGTCAGTAGAAATACCCAATCGTATGTTTCAGGATTCTAAAGCAAAACACAGATGCATATGGTCAAAATGATTCCATGAATCACCATCAGATGGATGATTCAATATTTCATCAGTTGAAATCTTTCTTTTTTGCAATAAAATCATTGATGATGTGTTCTGAGACATAAATAAATGCTAGAACCTATGTTTAATGGAGAAATATCTCAAATGTTTTACTAGAAACGATCTAGACATCCCTGGTTGATCTTCTGAATACCTCAATTGTCCCCTTGTGGGACAACTAGCCAATGAATCATTTTCACTAGAATATAAAATTTTGTAATTTGGAAATTCATGAATCTTTTGATAACTAAGGCCCAGATTAAAAAACAACCTCTTGATCTCATAGTAATTTCCAGGAAACACATTTCTTTCAGGTAATAGTGTTTTAACCCAAGAAAATATCTGATCAAAACTGTTGTTTGACATTACATTATCTTATTTAATAACCATAAATCTTTCAACCGCATAAAATTTTCTTATCTTTAAAACAGGATATAATTCATCCTCAACAGACCTCAACAACTCATAAAATTCAGATGGTGCCAACTCAAGAGTTAAATCAATATCATATTGAGTTTCAGATTTCTGAACAGTTGAACCTAAAACATAATGTACTAAATTATGAAACCGTGATGGATCCATAATCAATTTATTTGTATCTTATCCAGAACTTCGTTCTCCGTGTTGATATAAAAAACATAATCTGGTTGAAAACCAAACTTTAAAAAATATCCCCCAACCTTGTCAAATGTGTCAAACATTCTTCGAGCATATTTTTACAAGGAAACTTTATTGTTCCATTTGAAACATATTCTGGATTTGATGATGTAAATGATAAGAATGCTTCAACACCCTCAATATATATAGGATTTAAACTAGAACTTTTTAGATTTCTACGCTGGTTTATCCATCTGCGATCATCTAATAATAAATGTTGTCTACTTCTTTGTTCCATATTTTTCTACAAAATATAAAATCATTAATATTTTTTAATAATTTGAAATTTTAAAAACACTATCTAAAGAAAGATAAATAATTACAACTACTTATTAACAATTACCATTACTTACGGGTGACCCAATTTCAGTTGATCGATGACTGCTCTTTTTTCTGGCGGCTTATTTACTTGAAACACTCTCAGAAACAAATCACATTGAAGAATCTGATAGGAGGTATGCATATTCATTCTCGCATGCACGAGAATGAATATTCTTACCTCTGAGAAGATTCTTCATTGTGATTTCTGTGTGGGAAAGTTTCATGTAAATGAGCCATCAGACAAAAGAGCCCCCTTTTCATCGATGAATCATCTTCTGACAACTTTCACCGCCTGAACCCATTATATAAAATGTGGTCCTATGAATGAATATTAAAACTCTTTGATAAACTAGTAAAAAATTACTCTATACCAACGGTTTGAAACCGTTGGTATATGCCTCCAAACTGTTGGTATATCCTATACCAATGGTTTGGTGAATCGTGGCTATGTAAGCAGTGGGGATAGGTCTATACCAACGATTTTCCCAAAAGCGTTGGTATAGACCAATACCAACGGTTTTCAAAATTGATAGCATATGTAATATGAAAAATCTATACCAACGGTCCCATAAAACTATGAGTATTTGTATTTCCAAAAAGAAGCATTCGGTGGGTTTTGATCCCAGTACCTGCAGTTTATGATTGGATGACCTAAACACCAACCTAAATTGACTTTTGTGAAAATAATTTCAGAAATATATATATATATATGTATTATCATAAATATTTTAAATTTTGATTTATTTAATGTTCTTTGTAAGAATATTCCCTAAAAAATACATGTAACTATACCAATGATTCTCAAAACCATTGGTATAGACCGATACCAATGGTTTTGAGAGCCTGCGGTATGGATTATTTGATTTTGGGACCATTACCAATGGTTTGGGGAAAACTGTTGGTATATGGTCTCTATTATGGACATATCCCAAAGGTTTGGCCAAACCTGTTGGCATAGGTCCATATAAGTAACCTATACCAACATTTTTCCCTAAACTGTTGGTATTGGTCCCCCTTATACCAATAGTTTATCCAAAACCTTTAGTATATGTCCAAATTAGTGACCTATACAAATGGTTTTGGCCAAACCACTGGTATAAGTCCATATTAGGGAACTATACCAACGGTTTTTCCCAAACCATTGGTATAGATCTTATTTCCAGTATTGATACGTGATTGGATATGCATACATAGAAGGATACTTTACATAATGTTTTGAGTCGGTGAAAGATGAAAAGAGGAGAGTCATCGAGCAAAAATAGTACAGTCAATCCACTGGAAATTGTACCAAGTTATTACAGGTTATTACAATATATTAAAATTGATTATCTTCTTAATTGTTACTAATTGTTACTAATTTTTAGTAATTTTTGCTAATTGTTTTTAACTGTTACTATTTCTTACTATTTCTTATAATTTCTTATTATTTCGTACTATTTCTTACTTTTTTACTATTTATTACTATTTATTACAATTTCTTACTAATTCTTACTATTTGTTACCAATTCTTACTATTTTCTTCTATATATTACTATTTCTCACAATTTTATAATAGTTCATACTACTTCTTACTACTTCTTACTATTTCTTACTATTTCATAATATTTCTTACTATTTCTTATGATTTCTTACTATTTCTTACTATTTCTTAATATTTATTACTATTTATTACTATTTATTTCTCTTTATTACTATTTATTAATATTTATTACTATTTATTAATATTTCATACAATTTATTATTATTTCTTCCTATTTATTACTAATTATTCCTCTTTATTACTAATTATTATTATTTATTACTAATTATATGTATTTATAACTATTTATTCCAATTTATTACTAATTAGTCCAATTTATTTCTAATTATTCCTATTTATTAATAATTATTCCTATTTATTACTAATTATTACTAATTATTACTAATTATTACTAATTATTACTATTTATTACTATTTATAAATATTTATTACCACTTATTACTATTTATTTCTAATTATTCCTATTTATTACAAATTATTCTTAATTATGACTAATTATTCAAATTTATTACTAATTATTTCTAATTATTTCTATTTATTACTATTTATTAATATTTATTCCTATTTATTCCTATTTATGCCTATTTGTTCATATTTATTACTAGTTATTCATATTTATTACTAATTATTCCTAATTATTACAAATTATGACTAATAATTACTATTTATTAATATTTACTACTAATTATTACTAATTATAACGAGTTATTACTAATTATTACGATTTATTACTAATTATTACTAATTATTACTAATTATTAGTAATTATTAGTAATTATTACTAATTATTACTATATATTTCCAATTTTTACTAATTAATAGTAATTATTACTATTTATTAATATTTATTACTAATTATTACTATTTATTATTATTTATTACTATTTATTACTAATTATTTCTAATTATTTCTAATTATTACTAATTATTATTAATTATTACTAATTATTACTAATTATTCTTAATTATTACTAATTTTTACTAATTATTCTATATTATTCTAAATTATTCCTAATTATTACCTATTATTACTAATTATTGCTAATTATTACAAATTATTTATAATAATTACTAATTATTACTAATTATCACTAATTATTACTAATTATTACTAATTATTCTAATTATTTCTAATTATTACTAATTAATACTAATTATTACTAATTATTACTAATTATTATTCTTTATTTGTAATTATTACTATTTATTACTATCTATTTCTAATTATTAATATTTATTTCTATATATTACTATTTATTTCTATTTATTCCTATTTATTATTTTTTATTATTTTTTCTTACTATTTATAACTATTTATTATTAACCACTCTAATTTATTACAAATTATTACAAATTATTCTTATTTATTATGAATTATTCCTATTTTTTCCAATTTGTTCCTAATTTTTCATTATTATTACTAATTATTTTTAATTATTACAAATTGTTACTAATTATTACTAATTATTTCTAATTATTACTAATTATAACTAATTATTACTAATTATTACTAATTATTTCTATTTATTTCTATTTATTACTATTTTTACAATTTTTTACTATTTTTAACTATTTTTTACTATTTTTACTATTTTTTACTATTTTTTACTGTTTTTTACTAATTATTACTAATTATTACTATTTACTACTATTTATTACTCTTTATTACTATTTATTACTAATTATTACTAATTATTATATATTATTTCTATTTATTACTATTTATTACTAAATATTACTATTTATTACTATTAATTCCTATTTATTCCTATTTATTACTATTTATTACTATCTGTTCCTATTTATTACTATTTGTTCCTATTTATTCCTATTTTTTACTATTTGTTACAAATTATTACTAATTATTACTAATTATTACTAATTATTACTGTTTATACTAATTATTACTAGTTGTTACTCTTTATTACTATTTATTAGTATTTATTCCTATTTATTACTATTTGTTACAAATTATTACTATTTATGAGAATTTATTTTTAATTATTACTAATTCTTACTAATTATTACTAATTATTACTAATTATTATTAATTATTATTTATTACTACTATTTATTTGTATTTGTTATTAGTTGTTACTATTTTTTCCAATTTATTACTAATTCTTACTATTTCTTACTATTTCTTACTATTTATTACCAACTATTCCTATTTATTCATATTTATTACTATTTATTACTATTGATTCCTATTTATTGCTACTTATTCTTTTTTATTCCTATGTATTCTGATTTATTACTAATTATTACTATTTATTTCTATTTATATCTATTTATTCCTAATTAATTCTATTTATTACTATTTATTACTAATTATTACTATTTATCATGAATTACTATTATTTATTACTAATTACTACTATTTATTACTAATTATTACCAATTATTCTTATTTATTACTAATTATTCCTATTTATTCCTATTTATTACTATTTATTCCTAATTATTACTATTTATTCCTAATTATTACTATTTATTTCTAATTATTACTAATTATTACTGATTACTATTAATTATCACTATTTATTACTATTTATTACTAAAATACAGATAGCAAAACAATTTAAATCAAATTTAGTTACAACTAATCAACAAAAATTAAAATTAACATAAAAAATACTAAATTAATATTAAATAAAATAAAATATAAATACCTTTAAACTTGATCTCTGGTTGATGTAAGCGCCTTCACAACTTCTCCGTAAATCAAATTTTTGAGAGAACTTTTCCCTCTAAAATTTGAGTTTAGAGAGAGAGAGGAAATGAGACATGAGAGGAAGAGAAAAAAAACGGAGGGGGTATATATAGATTAGATTAGTTGCGATGGGACTACTTACAACGTGCTTACCATCACAAAAGGTGACCTTTTGTGACAGGGCCCGTCAAAAATAACTATGCCCGCATTAATTAATGTCGGTGGTAAAAAGGGTATTTGCGATGAGGCCCGTCACAACAGTTGATCTGACGACAGACCTTTTGCGACGATAGAACATCCCGTCGCAAAAACTCATTTACTGCAACCTATATTTGTGACGGGTCCCGTCACAAATACCCTCCGACTGACACTATTTTTGTGACAGGGGAATCCCCCCATCGTAAATAACCTTCCAGCGCTCTGGCGCGCATCCCACGCCAAAGCGCGCATTACCTTATGCAACAAGACCCCAAATCCCATCGCAAATAACTTGTTATTTGCGACGAAACGAACCAGCCGTCACCAATAACCCATGGGATGGACAATTTGGGACGAGAACTAATCATGTCGCAAATACTCACAAAAGACTATTTTTCCCGTAGTGTCTCATTCATAAAGATATTCAA
This sequence comes from Viscum album, assembly GCA_963277665.1. Classification (NCBI taxonomy): domain Eukaryota; kingdom Viridiplantae; phylum Streptophyta; class Magnoliopsida; order Santalales; family Viscaceae; genus Viscum; species Viscum album. Next base: position 1,093,246,880 of record OY728130.1, read on the forward strand.
CAATCAATCCCTAAGCTCACATGGTTCAGTCCCGATGTGAGAAAAAAGGGATTACTACCTCGTTATTCCATAAAAATATTAATGTTCCAATCAAGTATCGGTCCATCAGGGTTTGAAAAACTGATCCAGATTTTTGGGATGAAATATGGTGGCATGACTAGAGAGTAAAGCTCTCAGAATAGTCGAATTTTCATTTTCCAAATGTTCTCTAGTTTGTGCATCGGGTAATTCCAAGGGCATTAGAGTCAATCCGAACAGAGGGGAGTGGATGATCTGAATCCCAATACCTAAAATTCATAACAGTTTAGGGGTGGCATGAAAATGAAGTTTAACTATTGATTGTGTTTAAAAGACAATATCCCTATTGTATAAGCCTGAAATGGGGACAACTAATGAGGGCCGACCGCATACCATGTTCGAAACATGGGGCCCGACTTGAAATGTTATCCATTATTCTTCTCGAACATTAGCCAATGATAGTAAGTGGGCCATAGGCTGAGCATCTATAATTTTATGGGGTTCCTTTAGATGTGAAATGGGATGAGGGCTCAAATAAAGGGCACGTGAAGCGTGAAGGTTGGATTGATGGGTTTGTTTGAATAGAGTCTAACACTCTTGACGTTATGCCACTGTGATGAAAACACGTTAGGTGGGTGCATCGGTCTAATCATTGATCATACCTACATCTAGATAGCACCTCTATTGTGTGGAACTATAATTCTCTATTTTTTTAAGTCACTAGGAGGGATAAAAAACATGTTTTTAAACGCCGTACGGTGAGGACGGTACACATAGTTTTAAGGTCATACTTCCTGGATCGATATCGAGGATGAGGGGCCAGAAGGGTTAATGACCATGGGGCCTGGCCTAAGGCGAAGTGCATAGGCATCACTATGTATTCCATATGGATGAGAATCAATCCAAACATAGTTTTTGAACACAGCATGGCCAGATACCAACGATGGTAGGGGATATCCTTTTTGGCAAGGAAGCTGACTAATCCAATGGTTTACATGGGGAATCCAAAACTAGTTCGGGATAGAACTATAGTTTAATGTCATGTGTCGAGGACATGTTGACTCGTGTTGTTTAACGTCGTAGGGTAGGAAAGAAAGTGAAAGGAGAGATCCCAAAAAGGGAGTATGTGATGCAGTACCTATAAACCCGACTTGAATGAGGACATAAAAAGTCTTCACCAAACCGCGTATCCCCAAAGGAAGATTAGCTCAAGAGAGAAAAATTTAATGTTAGGCTGGGCCCTGGGAAAAGTGCATTGGGGTTCATATGTATCCCATTAGGATGGGAATCAAGCCACACGTTGTTATGGGATCGCAATTTAATGTCATGTGGGAAGAAAATCTTGTGCGGCATAGCTACACTAGTACACACACCACCAAAACAACTAAGCACGCGTGAGTCATTCTCGATGTGGGAAGCAAGGATTAATGATGGTATTTCCCTAGTATAGGGAGGCGCACTTTAGGAGTGATGGTCCACTATGTGAGTGACGTTCTACTATTGCTGACCTGCCATTTTAACGCACATACATGTGATGGGGGGGGGTGGGGGTTTAGCTGAGGGTACTTAAATTTCACAAAAAGGGGTGGGAATATGTGAATCATGAAACCCGAGATCTATATTGCAGTGAAGATGGAGTGATAATAAAGGATAAATATTGACCATGTTCGAAACACATCATCCATCTCGTGTTAGCATGGAATGTGGGAAAACAAATGAGGGTCTACAGCTAACCAAGTTTGAAACACGGGACCTATCGCAAATGTTTTCTAGGGTCTTTAGGGGTGTTGTCCCAAGACAGTAGGTGAGCCTAGGTGGCATGATACCAGGTCTTAATGGGGGTCCTTATAGTCATGGAAGAGTATGAAGAACCAAATAAAGGGCTCATGAATCCTAGACATTAAACACGAGAAAGTCCATGTGAAACTTCTACACTTTGGGCTCTTTTCCATGATGCATTTTGGTATGACAACAAGACATATAGGACCGAGGGAATAAAATCCCATTCCAAGGACAATGGTACTAGTTTCACATGCACCTAGATTAAGGTTTTAGAGTGGACCATTAAGAGAGGACCTCGATTAATTAAATCCTGTCTAGGTGGAAAAGTAGTTGAACCTGATGTGTAGTTCACATAGGGAAATCTTAGTTTACGGTCATAAAACTCAGACAATAGATAGAAATGAGGGAGGGAGACATGGGGTGCATTAATTTAAAAACCCAATATGAATGAAGATAATAGGAGTCCATATCAAACCATGTTCTCCCTGAGGAGGTTTTAGGTCATGGGACTGAAAATGAAAGTTGTGATGGGCTTAGAGGCAAGTGCTCGGATGCCACTTCGTAACCCACTATTATGGTGATCAATCCATATGTAGTTCTAGATGTGTCATGGTAGGTTACCAATTCTAGGGACAATACTATTGTGCGTATCTAGACCATGCACTAAAAGAAGCATCATTTGATAGATATAGTTTGTTCTTTAGGATGGATGTGTATGATTATTTTTGTGAAGTGATAAACCTAGAATAGAGAATCCAGACATCGCTATAGGAATCACTAACAAACATGACGTGCCCTCAATTGAGGACATCACAACACAGTTCCATTTTTCATTGTGTTGCCAGAATGACAATTTCATAGTTTAGGGTCATGTGATAGGATCAACCCCTACATTTTAATGCCTTGCAGTAAAGATGTATTAATTTAATGTCATGTGGGACTACACAACACAGTTTACCGTCATATGGCACGAAATGAAAAATTACTTAATGACCTTGGGTCTAGGCCTAAGGATAATTTCATGGGTGTTCCTACATATCACATGAGTATGGGAATTAAGCTATACATAGTTCAAGGAGTGTGGTTCAGCTTTACGTCTTACGGAAAGGACGCGAAGAGATTCTAGTTTTAAGGTCTTAGAGCTTGGACCATAGAAAAGAGAGACTCTTCCAAATGGGTGAAAAACTTGATCGAATCCCTAAGCCCATGTGAGCTATTCTTGATGTGGGAAAAAAGGACAGAGAAGGTCTTTGAAACACATGTGATACAAACAAAACGGAAATCTGTGCATAGCCCCTAATGACGCCTCACCATGGATTTATCATCATAACGTTAAAATGAAGATGAGGGATATTCCCAAGAGTGTCAAAATTACACCTAGAAATGATTTAGTGGAAATTGATGTGAATCATGCAATCGACATTTAAGTATTTATGGGATTGGCATGCTGATGGAGGATAACTATTGACTACATTAGAAACACAGTATCCATATCCTGTGACCTGAAATGGGAACAAAAAACAAGCATCGACTGCTAAATATATTCATAATGTGGGACTTGTATCAACATTTCATTCAAGATCCTCAAAGACATTGTCATGAAATGGTTGGATAGCTCTAAGTATTAGTATTCATGCCGATCGGGGGTCCGTATGGGTGTGAATGATTACAAAATCCCAAATACAGGGGAACATGAAGCCTGAGGATGGGCGATAACATGTCTATGTAGAATATAATAGTCAAGGTGCCGAACCAATGTGATTCTAGGCACATTAGAGAACTAATAAAAAGGGTCAAGGGGCCTAACTCAAGATAAACCAATTCGAAAAGATTAGTATAGAATAGGTGGATGAATAGCTCTAAGGAGAAAAAGGTATGTGGCATGGTTGTTATAGCCCGAAGAGACTGAGGAGATATGACCATGACACACTGCATACACCAATCCTAGAAGAACTCAATCTAGGGGTCCATGAAGATAAGGAGGTTTCTATGAAATGGGGCTAGACCTGAAGGTTAAATGTTTGAGCGGTCCTATGTATCCCATAAATATGGGAATCAAACCACAAGTATTTCTGGAGGATACTGTGCAGTTTTACGTTATGTGGAAAGGAAGAAAATAGGAAGAAGGTATATCGATGAGGAATGTGTACGCAATTGCTTGTAACCCGACATGAATGAGGGAAAAATTCACACATACCATACCATTAATAATTCCCACTGAGAATTAAGACCATGTGGCCGAGAGAAAGGGGACATGAACCCATGATGGTCCAAAAGACAAGACTTCCACGTTTTACTACATATCCCATGAGGATTTGAATCAATGCATGAATAGTTCTAGGAGATGTGGTGTAGTTCAACAACATGCGGCAAGAACATAGTAAGTCATAGTTTTTTGTCATAGAGCTCTGACCGTAGATTCCAAGTTTAATATCATGTGTAAGGGGAAGATGTGTGGAAAGAGTGAATCATAACACATGGTGTGTGGGAGACCACAGAACAACCACAATAATTGAGGATAACTGCTTACCATGTTCGCAACACAGTATCCATATTGTGTGACCAATGATGTTTGGGAAAACAATTGAGAGTCGACCATTGACCGTATTTGAAACAAGATACATCTATCAAATTGTCTTCCAGGACCCTTGGGGATGTTGGCCTGAAATGTTAGGAGAGCCCTAGGCCCCAATATTAATTCCATTCTGAGGTCTATTGGATGTGAATTATGAGGGAAACCAAAATTATGGGGCACAATAAGCATGGAGAGGCCTGTACAATTTAATGTATTGCCAGAATGTGGATGGATGAAGGAGAGATATCTCAAGTGGATATGTGTGGCATGGAGAAAATATCCTGACATGAATGAGGACATAAGTCCATATCACACAACACAATCCAAAATGAGAATTTGGCCTAGGGGCCAAAAAGGTCGAGGGACCTAAGATGGGATGTCCTAGCCAACAATAGATACACGACCCTTTATGTGGGTATTTCCATACAAAGATTCTTATCCCAATGTTAGAAATGCTCGGTGTGGGAAAAAAGGAATATGGTTTGGCTCTCCCTGTCATATAGGGGCATGATTAATGAGGTAAGGGGATGAGGCGGGGTAGAACCCAACCAAACTAACAGTCTTACTCAAGGAAGACTAGTGTTTTAAGAGATAACAATACAAAATGAATCAATAAACCCCATATTTGGGATATATAGGGGTGGTCAAAATGATGGGGGATATCTATTGACCACATTAGAAACACAACATTCACATCATGTTCCCTGAATTGAGAACAAAAAATGAGTGTCGACCATTGACCATTTTCGAAACACAGGACTTATATCGATTTTTCATTCGATATCCTCATTTATAGTGGCCCACAATGGTAGTACATCCCTAGGTACTAACATCTATGCCATTAGGGGTCCTTTCGGGTGTCAAATATGATGAATACCCAAATAAATAGGATTTGTAAAGAGTGAACAATTCTGTGCAGTTTAACATCATGAAAGATGATGAATGAAGTGGAGATCTCTAGGGAGAAGGATACATGGTGTGGTCAGGATGAACATGACCTGAATGAGGTCAAAATCTTGCACCCTACCATGTGTTTCAACCCAAGGGGAGATCATGAAGTTGGGGATATGCCTACAAACGCAATATTTGGGTGTTCCAACTTATCCCATGAGGATGGGAATCAATACATACATAGTTATTAAAGGTTCCATTCAGATTGACGTCATTCTATGAGGACATGGGAGGATAGAATAATGAGGAGTGGAACATGGTATGATCGTCATAATCCCAACATGAGTGGGACTAGGGAAGTCTACAATACACCATGTGTGATCCTCCTAGAGAACTACTCCCTTGGGGTAATCAAAGAGAGGAGTTTGGTGGATCGAATCAATAAGAAATGTCAGTGCTTTGGTACATATCCCATAAAGATGGTAATCAATCCATTAGTATTTCTTTGAGATATAGTTTATCGTCTTGAGGGATGGTTTTTGTTGTAATATATTTATTTAAGGACATAGAGCTCGGACAATAGCGATATATCTGCTTCTTATAGTTCAACATCATGCAGGACGAATATTGTGTAGTTTGATGTCCATTAGTTCGTACAAATCACACATTATAACGTCATGTGGAATTGAAGGAACAATTTATTGTCATGTGAGACCATATATATCGTAGTTCATGGTCATAAATCTTAGATCATTTTTCAATTTATCGTCATGTGGGATGTAAAAACAGTATAATTTCCTGGAGTACATATTTATATAAGGTCATGTAGGACTGTTCCTTTATCACACAAAGTATTTCATGAGGAATTTTTCATTGGTGTGAGGAGTTATAAGCTCACCATCCATGGTAACTGGGTAATACACACCATTGGAGGTAATCCTTGTGAATAATGTATAGTTATTCCTATTTCAGCACCATCATGGGTGGTTTTCTACCAGGTATCATTGTCCTTTTCATGGCCAACACCATGTCTACTTAAAATTAATAGCAGAGGAAATATTTATTTTTAAAGGATATAACAATCTTTTTCTAATTCCTTTTCATATTGTGCAGGGCACAAAGCATGTTCTCATCGAGTGCTTCTAATTTAGCCAAATGGATTTCTAATACCTTATCTTGTGATTCATGATCATATATAACTATTCTTATTGGAGGAAATTGAATATCAATGGGAACGATGGCCTTTGATCTGTACACTCGGGAGTATGGGATCAGCTATGTGAAATTGTGAGTCATAGTCCGATAATCCCATAGGTCATTAGGGATTTTTCCCAACAAACCATTCTTGTTCTGGGCAACCATCTTCTCTAGAATGTTAGAGATGGCCTTTTGGAACGCCTATATTTTTCTATTTTCATGCGCATGATAGTGGGAGGTTCTATTAGAATGGATGTTATACATGGAGTACAATTTCTTCACCATATCTTTCTGGAAGTTGGTTTCTTTATCGATGGGGATGACAAGAGGGACTCTGAATCGGTAGATGATGTTGGAGCTCAAAAATTTAAAAATATAATGGTCATTGACTTTCTTAGGTGGAACCATGTCTACCCACTTGGAGAAGAAGTCTATAGAGTTCAGGATGAACCAGCACTAGAGAGCTATCACCGGTGGATATGGACCCATGACGTCGAGTCCCCAAACAGCAAAGGGCCTGGAGTACTTCGTAGTGTGGAGAGGTTCCAGCAGCCGAGGCACAAAGTTATCATGGATTTCGCATGAATGGAACCTATTGGAGAACTCAATATAGTCATAGATCATTAAGGGCAAAAAATACCCCAGTCTCTTATTCTGGTAAGATAAATTCATCTTGGTCTAATGAGCCTTGTATGATCCAGCATGAACCTCTTGAATAAATTGAGAAATCTAATCTCTTTGAATGGAATGGAGGAGAACCCCAGTCAAAGAATGGTCTTAGAGGATCTTCTCAAGACCAGGTCCAATCTGGAGGGTAAACTACAATGCGTAGCATCGGATTCGCTCGCACCCGGCTCGATCAATTCGGAAGACTGTCCTACTGGTGGTACTCGATAAAGAGGGTGATGCAGATAGGATTCAATTCCATCATTGAGATATGGGGACTTGAGGGTCCTAATGTGGATGCGTTAGAGGTAAGGTGGATTACATGTAGGCAATCATCATTGTCTGGAGTGATGGGGGTGATGAATCTTCAATGTGCTAGGTGGATAATCAAATCATCCTGATTAGGATCTGTAATATATTTAGCCAGGTTGGCCAAGGCATCAACTCGACCATTCTTGGATCAAAGTACATGAGTGTCCTATGTCCGGGATGGATAATAGGCCATCAACTTGAAAGTACGTTCCAACATAGGTATGAGATTTGGATTCCTGACAACATAGTCACTGTTGTTCTGCTTGATGACTAGTTAGGAGTCCCATTTCACATGGAAGTGGGGAATTTCAATCTCAAGGTCTAGCTCAAGGCTATTAGTGGTGGCCTAATACACTTCGTCATTATTGGTACAACCATAAAAAATAGTAATTAATATGGAAGAACAACTTGTGTTAGAGTGATGAAGACGATACCCATGCCTACTTTGTTGAGTTTGTGGTCATTGAGTCTTATACTGGTAGGGCTTTGGTAAGATCCATAAATGTGAATTTTCAAACATGAAATGGCTTGTTCTACATAGAGAATTGAATAATCTGGAACTTCAAGGTCCAGGGAAAGGTCCATGTGAGCTGGATGGGTGGCCAGGAAGTCTACCAATGAATCCCCTTAATAGCCTTATAGGGGACGAACCTAATATTGAACTGCTAGAGGATTACAACACACCAAGCTATATGGCCTATAAACATGGGGAGATTCAAGATGTAAATCATTTGATCGAATTGGGACCCCAGATGTATTTCATGATTCCACAAATGGTGTTGAATTATTTTTACTGCCAATACCAGGGAAAGGAAATATTTCTCAATAGAGGATTTTGTGGTCTTTGTATTGAGGAGAATGGAGTTGAGATATTATATAATTTTATATATTATCTCATTGTTCTTCATGGTAAGAAGGTCTCTGAGAGAATGTTCTAGGGTGTACACATAAAGGATCAGATGTATTCTATAAATGGGTGGCATCAGGTCTGGAGGCTGTAACAGGTACTACTAGATTTTTTAAAAAGCAGTCTAGCATTCATCATCCCACTGATAGATTGTGCCTTTCTTTATGAGATGATAAAAGTTCATAAATTTTTGGGCCAAATTCGAGATGAATTGGCATATGTAGGCCAGGTGGCCATAAAATCCTCGAAGCTCCTGAATGTTGCTCGGAGGAGACATCTAACTGATGGCATTAATGTTCTCCAGATCGATCCCAATACCACTATATCTGACAACGAACCCGATAAAAATTATAGAGGTGACATCGATGGTACAATTCAATGGGTTCATATTAAGATGGAGAGAACAAAGGAATCCAAAAACTTTCTCATGGACTCTATGATGGTCCTGAAGCTAGAGATATTTGACCACTAGGCCGTCAATGTAGAATTCCACCAATGTCTCATGGGTCAGCTTAAATATGTGATGCATGGAATACTGGGAGGTGGAACATGCATTCATTCGACCGAAGGGCATTAAATAGTGGAAAAACGTAAGTTATGGTGCCTTGAAGGCTATAGACTCTTTTTTCATGGGGGCCATTCAAATTTCCTTATACCCAAAATACCCATCCATAAAAGAGAGAGACTGGATCCTAGCAGTGGTGTCAATCAATAGTTCAGTCATATTAAGGGGAAATTCAACCTACATACAGTGAAAGTTAAGATCTCGAATGACTTTGAAAAGACTTATCTTCCCATTCGTTATCCTGATAGGAAATATTTGGCTAACCACATAAGGTATTGGACATCCATAACGATGTCAAATCATATGAGATTATCAACATCAGCCTCACCCATTGCAATATGAGAAAGGTTAATCTTTCTAGGAGGACGTTTGAACCTATGGTGATTTTATGGAAGAATGAGGTAGTGTAAGGTTACCTAAGGATATATTTCATAAATCCCATTATTACCCCAAGAAAAATCATCACGGTTCTACTTCATGAAGTCCGCGTAATATTGTTTCTCCTCGATAGGCATAGTGGAACTGATCAATATAGGTTTCAAATCTGTCTTGCTATTGATGGTCATATGTACCATTTCCTCAACCATGGTGGAGGAACCTTCTTTGAAAGATGAAGGAGCATACTCTAAATCCAAATCATCACTTATTGAGGAGGGATCCTTAGTGGAAGCATATTACTCCATGTCAATAGACCCTGATGGGATGTTGGTGTCAGCCCGAGTGGCGTTACACACTGTATCGGGGAACTCTAGTGCTGGCGAAACCATATAAATGAAAGCAGTTGACCTGATACCATCTGTTCATTGGCCCAAGGGGATACATTTGATGATATCAATGAAATAGTAGCGCATTGACTTGTATCAATTTATGCCTTCATGGAGAAACAAGCCAATATGATGTATTATCAGTTCCATGGTATGAACATCCCCATTCCTTATGGGATTATGAGGCTATGGGATCACCTGATCTTGATTCATGTAGAAATATCAGTGATCTTCTAGAGTCCCTTAGACTTGGGAATGTGCTTCCCCATCGTTCCAGAAACAAAAAAGTATTATCCCAAATTAGGGGTCATGGCCTCCAATCGGTAGATTGGAAAAAATTAGGCATCATCCAAGACTTTCCATAGGTTGGTCACAACTATAGAATGTTCGACCTCATTATCCTCGTCCTTCTTGTCCTTTCCCTTATAATAGTCGACATCCTGTTAGCGGGATTCCCAAGTTGCAAAGGAATATTTTTCCCCTTGGAGTATTCCCACTCGACCATTAATGGAGTACTCAAGGAACAAGTGATATGATGAAGTGACCACCACTTTATAGTGATTTCATCGACTACCCACCAATGCATTATAAGCAGTGTCCTCGGAGACAACCATGAACTCGGTGTTGGTAAGTAGGCCACTGAACTGGGACTTCAAGTGGATCTTTTTTGCTAGTTTTTGTTTCATCTCATCATAACCATATATTTTTATATTAGAGGGACTCAGGCCATCCTCAGATAGCCCCATATTTCATTGTTTCTGGATCTGTATTAGGTTCATCCCATAGCATGTGTTTACAAAATAAAAATTAATCTCTATGGCATTGAAGTGGACAGTGATATACAATGTTCCACAGTATGGGAGAGCCTTCATCCTCTTCAGATAATATTTAATGTCCTATCATTTAGCATGGTATACTACCTTATCATGGAAGGATTCAATGGCTTCTACCTCCATTTTAAACTAGATGGGGCTTCATTAAGCCTCGTTGAGGGATTCACTCATATCGTCTAATTGGTGCAGAGACTCAAGGATATAGTGTCTTGCAGGAATTCTGGCAAGATGCTTAATGATATCATACTTCCTTAACAAGAGAGAGATTCTATTTACAGAAGGTCGTTCAATAGTAGGAGTCATGACGGGTCCTTCCGGCTGAACCAGCAACAGGATTTTAACACCCTATGATTTCATAGTATGTTATTTTATTTAACGAAATTCAATAGATTGCACTAGAGGAAACACCGAGTTCGAGTGCCCCACAACTTTCCAAACCAGCCGCTCAAAAAAAGTTTTGAATAGTATTAACTGTATTTTGAATTTTATATAATCCATATGATTTTATCATCCAAATTATTTATTTCTCGGACATAATATAAGAGAAAATTCATATTTTCAGAAAAAAGATGTATGTTTCAAAAAAAAGAAACATTAATGCCATTTAATAGATAACCCTTTTTCAATCCAATATTTGTCACTTTAATATATTCAATTTAAAAAAATAATCATCTTCTTTAAAATTGGGACATAAAATTTCAGTTTTGATAATTTTTCGGTGTTTTTCTGATAACATTCAGATTTTGGTGAATAACGAAAAATAAAAAAATTTAATTGAAAACCACTTTTTTAATAAAAATAATTTATAGGGATAAATTATACATTTGAATGGTTTTGAAGTATAATTATAATATATTTTTATCATTTAATCCAATGTTGTTCATTGAAGTAATTTTACATTTAAATTGGACATAAACACATATCAATCTTTTGATAGGTTTTACAGCTCAAAAACCCCTTTCTGGTTTGGACAATGTGAATTATTTTAAAATTAATTAATACAAATTATTTTTTTTTAATTTGGTTAAATTTACATCATTTTTTCTTTTAGAATATCACAATTATCTTCTAGTGAATTTCTATTAATTTTCTTAAAACATTCAATTTTTGATGAATCGTGAAAACATTGTGTTATTGTTTAAAGGTGACTTTTTACTTAGATAATACTTTTTAATTTAAATATATTTTAAAGTCAAAATAGATAAATAATAACTATATTAGTCCAATTTATTTAATTGAAATCATTTTATAATAAGAATAGATATATAAAAGTTTATTGAAATTTTTACCGTCTTATACCCACCTTCTAGGCACATTTGAAAATTTGCATAAATCATAGTTTTACCACATCAGGGAATTAAATTTCAAAAATCCTAAAAACACTATTGACATCAGTGAGAAAAATTTGGTTCAATATAATGAGACTAGTTTTTCTGAATAGAAACTTTTGAATTTTATTTATCACAGTTAAATGTTAATACGGTAATTAATGGTAAAAATAATTTTATAATTACCCAAACACATGTCATAATTCTATAGGATAAGTGTATTTCGAATAAAATAAACCTCATGAAAATATATTACCCTTTTTTATCCACTTCGAAAATATTAGGAAATTTATTGTATTTTATTAAGGAATAGTGAATAGTGTTAAAATCAAAGTTTAATAAATAAAACATTTTTAATATAGGGTTACACGTAAGATAAATTTGAAAATAAATATTAATTAGAAATATAAATAAATTTTATACATAAATGTAATTTATTTTTAATTTTTATACGTTAAATATTTAAATTTATTTATGACACAATGATGATGCAGGAATTACCTTATTAATGAAAGAGTAAATTAATTTATGTTAAAAGTATTAATATATATGTAAATTGAATTTATTGATGAATTCAAAAAAATTTCTAGGTAAATATGACATTTTAGGATTTATTAAATGTATTGTTTTCAATGAAATAAGATTGTTATGACTTTCAAAAAAACTAAATACTAAATACCATCAAAATTGACATAAATGAGTTTTAAAAATAAACACTATTTTATTATATTATAAAATAGTCTTAAAAATCTAAGTATTCTCCAAAAGAATTATATAAGGATATATATGTCATTTATTAACAACTTCTTGTTCTCTTTTCATTTTATTGTATGTTTATTAACCATGTAATATTAAAATACTAGAAGCCATTGTAAAAGTTAAACTATTTATCCAAGAGTTAAATCTAAAAGATAAGATTAATATGGTGACCTAAACTTATCTAAAACCTAATGGTTGAGATTATTTAGACCCATAAACAACTTATACTCTCAATAAATTCATTTAGATCCAATATAAACCTAAAATGATTTTATAATAAAATAATCTTTCCAAATTTTCCAAATGTGACCCTCAACTCTCCAATAAAAAGATTCTCCCCCTTATTTGAAATTCACATATCCAATTCCGTTTTGTTTGACCAAAACCTTCTCAAATATCCTCCCAACTACTCCAAATTAAACTTATAGGCCTTACATTGATCATAAATCCATCATAAAGATCCCTTTTGATCAAATCAGAATGAAGCACCCGAAGAAGAGGTAAATTTTCATCATTGTGTTCAAAGTTCTTTTCTTCTTCCACTTCCACATTCTTGGTTGTTTCCATACCAAAACAATAAATCTAGTACCTTATACATAACATTATGTTATTATAAATCTGGTATCACCATATACTTATTCAATCCTTCCGATGAATGACAAATTCACCATATGTGTTTGCGTACGGCTTACTGTCTCCCCGTCGTGGTGTAGTTTGTTTTTCAACACTTCATTATATGGATGGGTATAATAATGAGTATAAATTATGTAAATAATTAATATAACATGTTAATTATTCTGTGTATGTAATATACCATCCATTTACATATTATTACGCCATCAATAGAATGATATTATCGCTCTTGCGTATGTACGGATTAACGTCTCTACGAACACGATGAGATTCATTCCCCATCGTAACCATTCTAGAATAATTTTAATTTTATGATGATTTTTTAGAACATAATATAATTCTATACATAAATAAAATACCACCTATCCATAAAAAACATGACTTACGTATGAAAATATATAAAGTAAAATGAAACATTTAACACAAGAAACATTGATACTTCTGAAATATCATTAACAATGAAATATTAGAATATCATATATGATATCATATTTATGTCTGAGTTTCTTGTATAATTTAATAACCATTATTTAATAATTATACAATAGGTTAAACTTAACCACAAAAAATGGATCATATATGGTAATTGGTATTAATCTTACTTTTTATTCACATGAGATTCTCCTATATTTGGAACTATTTCCATTTGAGTGGTGTATGTACTGCCCATGATTGTATTCTTCGTGTAATATAATTTAATTTATGGGTATTGATATATTCATTTTTTCTTACTTCTTTCAAGGGTTGTATGTTTCATATGTTTCCAAACCGGTAAGGGATTTTTTAATTTTAATTTCAACTCATTAGTTTCAAGAAAATTTCATTGATAATTTAACACTAAGATTATGTGTGAAATCACAATTTATTTATTAATGTAGTAATTTACACTCCCCCTTGTTTGTATATACTTTTTATACATATAATAACTTTATTGATAAATTCTCAATTCTTAGATATGAACTTGAAAAGATTAATCTTAACTCAATTTCTATTCAATCAGTTAAAAATCCATGTCATTGGTGTTGTTTTTACAAGAATATGTGTGAATGTCCACTGAATTATTTACAAGGAATATGGAATCATATTGAGTGAATTTATATTTTTCACACATAGTTATTTCATTGATTTATTCTTTAGCTAAGGAAATGTTCTTTATAAGGTATTTCATCTCGATTTACATTCCATTGAGACTTTATTGTTGTTAGGCACCAATTCAATTTGATATGCTGCATATATTGTACCTTGGCATAGTATATCATGGATCCCTTTATTCTCATGATATTATAACGTTTTCATTTCATAAATTTTTAGTATTCAACCATCTTTCATTTTGTTAGGAACTCTAAATAAAATACAATTTTAATAGTTTTAATGATTTATTCTTCTAATTATTTCTCCCTAATGTCCACGTTTTAAAAATGTTTTTATGGATTTATTTATATGTAAATGAATGTTTTAAAATCAAGATTTCTCTCAAAAGTTTAAAAGTTGTTTTAGACACAATCATTCAAAAATTTCTTTTAAATGACTTCTTTGATAAACAGTGTGGCTTTCAAAAAAAAATAATGAAAAGGAGGGTATTTATCTCAAATAGTTTCTCTATTTATTTTCATCTATGTCAATATCCTTAATTTTATTCTATTCATGATTGAGGTTGATTAAAATCGTCCATATTGTATTGAATGAATTATATTTGAATGTGGATATAATATTTTTATACCATTCGTGGTTATTGGTTAATGTGTTGACATTTCCTATACTAGTTTTATTACGAATGAATTTTTTATGTTTCACCTTTTTCATATAAGGATTGAATTGTACATATTAAGGGATGAGAGGGGCCCAATATAGCCATTTATGGATCAGTAGGTCTCATGATACAAACTAGTGTCTTGGCACAAGACCTTGACAAAATCTTATTTGAATTATTGACACGAGGCCTTGACTATGTGGTTATGATATCCAACACTATGCATTCCATCGTAATACAATTAACTATTGATATTATAGGTGATTACTTAACTAGTAGAATATCCATTTAATTACTAAATGGAATTATTTTATTTATCTATTACATATTAATCCGAATTTTAAGTTTAAAAAGATTGTGTTAGTGTCTTATACATTGCCAAAAATGATTACTCATATTTATGGTAGTTTTTTCTATATTGATATACTTACTGAGCATCTAAACTCACTCCTTTATAATGTATTCTTTTTCCAAGTATTTTAATATGTATATTATGATATACCTTCATGTATAGGACAAAGGATATGAGTATGTTCAAAGGGGACACAATGTTGTTTTATTATTTATATGAAGTAATGTAAAACTTATGTATATATCTAGAACTTCCAAGGCTCCTATACTAATAGGTATTTTGAGAATTGATCTCTGGTGATCATTCCAATGATATGTAATAATGCATTGTATCTAGGTAAGTATGGTTAGGGAATTACCATTGGTATCAGATGAAGTTTAGTACAAACATTGGAAGTTAGATTTAGAAAAACTATGGTTAGAGAACAATACAGTAAGATAAACTTTGTAGATTAGTATAGAAGAATTTATTAGAATTTTTTTATGGTATATATTTGGTGAATTATCCAAGAAATAAATCCTTGTATGGATATTAGAAGTTAGAGGAGGCTCTGGCACAAATGTATCTAGGGGTAAAACTAGAAAAAACCTGTTTGAGCTAGACTCAAACGGGAACTAGTGCATGACAATGGGCCTTGATGCACTCTTGGTTATGACACTCTCGATTGATATATATAAGATAATTCACACATCCTTTACAAACGAATTTGAATGATTTTAATATAATATTAGAATAAATAACCTTGGTTAATCCTATGGTGTTTTATATTGAAAATAAGGTGTCATTATATTCTCTAAAGGTTTTTTTGACTATTGTTACAGACACTATGATCTTTTATTCAATTAATATATTCCAAGGATTTAATAATAACATTGAACATGATGTACATTGTGGGATCTATGGTGGAAATGAGAAACTAAATGGATTGTTGATAGACATAAAAGATATAGTGTTCATGCAGATGATGGTTTCCAAAAATAGGATCAACAACATATACATTAACCAACTCCCAAAAACTAAAAATAATAGAAAGGTAGAGAATGATATGAGCTCAAATAGTGTAGACTGTGGAGAAAAAAAGGTTAATTTCCATAATGTAGGAAATATGGAAAGAGAAACCCAGGAAAGTGACTCAATATAACAATGAAATGCTTTATGTGTGGAAAATAAGGACATAAATAAAAAAATTGTTGACGAAAAATGAAGAGTTCTATGGACGAAAATTTAAATGATTCTATGAATCTATTTACAATAATTTTCCATAAATGTATGATACCTAGGCATTACCTGAGTCAATTCCCTATTCTTTAGGATAAACACTAGGTCAAGGAAGAACTTATGTGGAAATAAATGGATTGGGAATTGTTTAATAGAATTAATTATTTTTGTTGATGGGATTACATTTGAAGACCATTCTCTTTTATGTGTTACCTTGAGGTTTGTTATGTGAAAATTCTCTTGGAGGAGGTGATATCTTTTCTTATGTAAATATAGTTATACAGACCCATTTGGGTTTATATAATCCTTGAATTTGATGTAATTATAGGTTATCAATTTTTGGGAATAAAATTCAAGGTATGAGATAACATTTTTGGTTATATTATGTTATGGTTATATTTTGGAATTGTTATAAAATATAGTTTTTGAAAAAGGAAAACACGCAGACCGTGTAGAAACCTGTCTTGTTGGACAAGTCTATGAGAATTGAACCCACAACCAATGTGTGATTGAGATTTATCGCCAACCAAAGAACTACGTGAAGTCCATGGTTTATGTGAATAATTATTTTCAATTAAATTATTTTTTGTTGAATAATATGTTGATTTTTTATTTTATGTTTTATAAAATGGATATCCTTAGTATAGGGAAATGACATGGTGATTAATTGATAAATGTTATTCTAGAAGAAGTTCTCCCTGATGGAAACACTATATTCTTGAGGAAAATAAAAAACTATGGGATTTCAATTGAGGAGTAATGGTGTAATTTTATTTTGGTAGATTCTATGCTTTCATTGTGGACATATTGAGATTCATGTTATTAATCGAAATGGTTAACCAATCATAGAGAAAATTAATTACACTTTTTATATGACTTTATGAGTAGTTGATGTTATTTGGGAATAAATATTAATATTTACTATGAAAGACGATTTAATTATGTTCTTTTGAGTTTTATGATTCAAATTTTGTTTGGATTATATTGAAGGATTTTAAGGACAATTGTTTGTTGGATGGTCTTTGTTTAACATTAGGTATTGTTTGTTTTATTTTGGAAATTAAGATTATTATTTCTTTATATAAAGGGTTATCCATTTTGGGGATCATATGATATTATACTAACCATTTTGGTTTTGGTTAATCTCTTAATACAAGATAAATTTATAGTTAATCCTTTGTGGATGATTTGATTCCCTAAAAGTTGATTCTCGCGTTTCGAGTGGGACAATTAAATATTGAATACTCATCGTTTTGAGAAAAGATGAGTTAGTGGTAAATATTTATTAATGAATGAAACTCTACTTGAAAAGTACTTATATCTCATTATTTTCATAGTCATTATCATAAAAAAAATTCCTTAACATTATGAAATGGAACTTAAAATAAAAAACATTGTCCATTTACTTTTCCTACTATGACACTAATGACTTTTTCACCCATCAAAAGACTGTGGTTTTCTTATTGTTAACTTTCTCCTCAGAATGTTTTCTATCACTCTCCATCTAAACATGACACTTAATTTATAAGGCCCCAGCCTTAAACCTTACTTAATCTTGAGTTATTACAAGATTACACAGAGAGGATCTTTTCAGGTTTAGAGTTTTAGAGAATTAGATCATGAAACTTGCATTACATTCCTCATTTAAACAAAGTGGTTACATAAAATACAGTATTCATTTTCCCCATCAACGGAAACATATTTAAAATAAATCAGGGATTCTTTCTTGACACTTCCTTGACACTATCATCACATCATGTACCTTTCCCTTGACCTGTGAAAACATTTCAAAAACATGGGATGAACATAAAAAGCTCAGTAAGGGTTATAAAAAATATGGATAGGAAACATGAGTACATATATATATAAGAATGAAATCATACTTTACACATAAAGCATAAGCACTTTAATATACCTCATAAAATCATGAATAAATAATAGAAATCATAAGACATAATGTTAACTTGAGGCATTCATAACATTCTTACATAGGGAGTAACCCTCTTGGTTACGTTTGGAATACCCATCACAGTATGTTCCCTAAATCTCTCCGGAGAAACCTTAACGTTTAACCCCTTCGCGTTACCCAATGCATTGGAGAGCTATATCGGGCTCACTCGCCCTTAGTTTATCACGGAACAATCCATCTTCATAAACAATGCCCAATAACCATAACATAATCATAGCACATAACTTAAGCATAAAGGAAATATAACATTCCCATATTTCAATAACAATATAACATTTTAAGATATTGAAAAAATAAATCAATTCTAAAAACCATTTTCGAAACCATTTGAAACATTTAATAAAGAGATATTTGATTCAAAGTGTCCCATACCACTTTGAAGGTTTTAACATTTTAAACCATTAATATCCATATTAATAAATCCTTAAAACCATTTTGAAAACATGGATTTTAACGAGAAATATTTATAAGAATAAATCATTAAAACATTTAAAACCATATTTTAGTTAAATGGTTTTGAACAAAATGAGAGACACTTAAATACAATAATTGAGGAATAAAATTTAATCAGAACTTTATAATATCATGAGAATAAAGGAATTCATGATATAATATTCCAAAGGACAGTATATACACCATATAAGAGTGAATTGGTTCATAACAACAATGAAGTCTCAATAGAAATGTAAAATGAGATGAAATCCCCTATAAAGAAGGTATCCTTAAATTAAGGATAAATCAATCTCATAATTATGTGTGAAAAATATAAATACACCCAATATAAGTGGATATTAAGTTTAAAACAATCAATGGTCATTCACACATATTCAAAGGATGACATATTCAATAACTACATGTTGAACCCAAAGATTCGAAATTGGGTTAAGAAGTTCCCTTGACAGCCTAACAACGTCCCATAAAATTTTAGAAAAATAGTTGATGAGAGAGATAAAGGGTATCTAATCACTTGGACTTAAAATTTACATAAATAAGGATATATAATAACATATCCCCACATAATAAGATGAAAATTAAAAGACATAACAAAAGAAGCCTTTTAAAAAGAGGAGGGTGAAAGGTTCCCTTACTGATTTGGGTAACTTTCAAAACGTACACCCCATGAAAGAAGGACTATACAACATTGATGTAAATACTCATAAACGAAATTATGTTACAGAAAGAGTATAATTATGGAGAGTACATACACCACTCAAAAGGAAATATTGGAAAATGTAGCATGAATCTCACGAGAATAAAAGTGAGATGAAAAATCCCTTACGAAAACACGACAGCCTAACGACGCCACTTAAAACTTCCCAAAATGGATTGATGAAATCAAATAGGGTCTCTAACCATGTTAACATAAAATATACAGAAAGAGGAATATAAAATAACATCTCCCAACATAACAAAGAGGAGCTTAAAATAAGTGACATAAAGGAGAGTACTTAAAAAGAAAGAGAGAGGTTGTATCTCTTACGAAAATTCGGCAGCCTAACGGCGCCAATCAAAACATCCAAAATGGATTGATGAGAGAAAATAGGGTCTCTCATAATATGAACATTAAAATTACAGTAATATTAATATAAAATAACATCTCAATCATAAGAAATATGATCTTATAACGAATGATATAAAAGAGTGTACTTTAAAAGAAAGAGAGGGGTCAGATCCCTTACCTCGTGCCGACATGACTCGATCGTTCTTTAATCTCCTCAATAATAAAATTTGGTAAATTTATAATTTCATAAGGAACTCTTTTAAATATTATTACTTAGTTCATATCACATATTATAATGTTATAATAATTGGTTAATAAAGTGAGTTCATATCAGACATTTTTGTCGATGTTCAGTACATGAGTAAAAATTGAACTTGTTGGAAAAGACTTTTCCATTTAGTTATAAGTACATCATCTCCAGAATAGTATTTATGTTTTAAATATCATATATATCCATTATATATTCATTTTATACTATTCCCTAGAATTTGGAGATAAAAAATTTAAAGCACAGTTCATGGAGACAGTAGGCCGTATGTACACATGAACGCTACTTTCATTTTTTGTCATATTAATGGAATTAAAATAAATGATATATATATATATTATAATTCCAGAATGATATCCATAATTTAAATGTAATATATTACATATATATCCATTATATATATGTACTTATAATAGTTCATAACATTTGGAGATAAGAAATGAAATGTACCGTTCATAGAGAGGGTAAGCCGTACGTACGCATGAACGCTACTTTCATTTTTTTTGTATTTAATGGAATGAAATAATAATTATATAAAGGTATATTATAATTCCAGTAGGATAAAATATTTAATACAATTAATTCCATCTTTATTCGTCCCACATATGGCATTAACGAATCAAATCACTTTGAGGGGGCGTTAGTCCGCACTTTCTAAAATGAAGATATCGCGTTTACCCATAATGGAAACCATAAAGGTATTCCATAAATGAAAAATTCAGAATCTTAAGGAAAACATAAACATATTATATATCATATATAAATATAGTGACATCTTAATGGCCACCTTTTAAGGTGTTAAAATAATATTGAACAATCATCATTTCGTGAGGCAGTAATTTGCCATCCACAGAAAAAGTATGTTCTTTAACCATTATACGAAGGTGTTTGTAAGTATAGCTAGAATCCATCACATAAACACATACTAGTATATTGGAGATACTGGTTTTGTTACAAAAGAAAACAATAAAACGAGTTTAGGGGGTTGGAGAAGCAAAATAAAACAAATGAACACAATGGAAGACATTACCTTTAAATCGGGTAACTTCCTTTGATTTGAGCTCAAAGGATTCCTTGGAAAGGATTCATCCTAAAGTGAGACTTCAATGATAAATATATGGATGTGGAGAGATGAAATGGGCAGCGGTTGGCCGACCCAAAGGCTTGAGAGGTGTGTGTAAGGTGGTAGATGTGGGGGCCTTTTATAAGAGGAGAGGAGGGGCACTCTAGGAAAGTAAAGAAATGTTACTTTATTTGAAAATGATTTTCAGATTTAAAAGGTCCCACATTGATATAATTAGAGGATACGGTGATAAGGTTTCTAAATCCACCCATAAAATAGGTTTGTGAGACGTGTAAGTTATAGTTTTAACATTATCTTTTCATTTTATTTAAATCCCTTATTAATGAGGTAATCGCGACATCATCATGATGTCATAAATAAATTAATTTATTTAATGTCTAAAAATTATCAAAAAAATATCATGATGTAGGAAAAATATTTATATTTCTAATTAGGATTTATAGTCAAAAATATGACTTGTATAACCCCATTTAAAAATTGTTTTAGTAAAACAACTCATGTTTGTGACATTTTAATTTTAACTTTAAATAAAAAGGTATTTATGTCATTTTCCAACCAAAGTGGCTCAATGGGGTCCCCAAGTTGAGCCATGGATTTTCATGGTCTTCCATGACTCATCCAATGAGGGTAGGACAGGTGTCAGGTTCATTTCATATTATTAAAACATTATTTTTTCCTTAAATTACACTAATTACCTCTAATCATGATTAAAAACATAAAAATTACTATTCACAAAAAAAATTATTTTAATCCCATTGAACCACATTTTACTTTCTAATGACAACCATGTATGTAGGATATTTTAAATTCAAAACACATAAGTGGTAATGTTTCATTTAAATGAAAAATCATTTTTTTTAAGTACCACTTAGTGGTTTCACTATTCATCAAAATTGATGTTTTTCAGAATAATACTAAAACTTCACCCTAAGCTATATTTGATATTCCAAATTCAAAAATGATGTCTATTTTACAAAATTCAATCGTATAAGTTACATTAATTAATTTAATAATTAATTCCCGTTGTCATGACAAATAGCGTGTTTTTATGAAACAATATATATTAAAAGATTGACATTAGTTTAAGTCCAATTTCAAAGTGAAATTAATTCCAACGACCACTATTGGATTAAATGGTAAAATTATATTTTAATTTCACTTTAAAACCAATTAAAAATATAATAAAATCATATAAATAAATTATATTAAAAAGTGGTTTTGAATTAAAATACAACATTTTCACTATTCATTAAAAAAATGAACTTTATGGGAAAAATACCAAAAATTTACACAAAGTAAATTTTGATGTCCTGATTCCAAAGAAAAATCATATTTTTTCAAATATAACACATAAAATTGTCAAAAGTGGATTTAAAAGAGGTTCTCCATAAAAAGGCGGTTAATCAACTTTTTAAAGAATATTAGAATGTTTTGGATTCATTCGCATTTTAATCCTCTAACATTTATTGTAAAGAGTAAAAATATTTGACAAGAATATATAATCATTTTTTAGTTAGTTCTGTTCATTTCGGCCATTACAATGGCTAGGCATTAACTACCATTTAAAATAATATTATATTATTATTAGAGTGCAACGTAAGATTCTAAAGAAACTCATTGATGCGTATTGGGTACGCCATCGCGCATAGCATCCCATTTAAAGTAATATTAATATTTTATTAAAAAATATGGATAAATGTGAAAATGTAATATTCTTTATTTACCTGGGGTGTTACATCCTTCCCCCCTTTTCTGAATTGCGTCATCGCAATTTTAAAATTGGTCTTGGAAACTTCATTGAAAATCCCACATCGGAACAATAGTCAGTAAAACAATCACCTTAAAATAAAGAAAGAGAAGTACAAAGGTCATCTGAGTTAACCCATACCAGGACTCCATGTAGGAAAATATGGATATGGAGGAGAAAACAAAGGGTCATGTTCTGATGGAGAGTGATAGAAAACATGTCTAGGAGAAATTTAACCATAAGAAAATCACAAACTTGTGATGGGTTAAACGGTATTCGATTCCCCAGTAGGAAAACGGAAAACCTTTTTGTTTTAAGTTACTCTTCATTGAGGAATTTTTTTTGAGCTTAACTAAATCACAATGAAACATACTTACTTGTCATGTATACATTCAACTTTAACTAGATTCCTTAATCAAACTCATATTTTCTCCAAAAGATGAGTATTTAGGAAGACTTGTTCGCATTAAAAGTAATATAATCAACTTCTTGAGAATCACCTAATGCTAAAAATAGAACTATATATTTCCCATGTCTTTAGAAAATATCCAAATACAAAATTGTTAGTATGAGGTCAGATAATCCACAAAAGTATAATCCTTTATAAAAAGAAAATCTATTCTTAATCTCCAAAATTTGTCAAAAAAAACCCAAATTTCAACGAAGACCATTCGATAAACAATTTGTCCATAAAATTCTTCAAATTAAACCAAACTAAGATTGAAACCCAAATATTTTAAGGATTTAGTCACATAGTCTTCCAAGTTAAATCGTAACATTTATCTCCAAACAACATCAGTTGCTCTAAAAGTCTCATATTGAAAAGTAGTTAACCTAATCACATTTCCTCCATGATAGGTTAATAAATTTACATAGATAACCCAAAATAAACATAATTTTATTCCAAAAATCATCTAACTAAAAATAATTAGAGAAACTAACTAGGGACTTCACGTAGTCCAGTGGTAGGTGATAAATACCAGTCACACTTTGGTGGTGGGTTCGATTCCCGCAGCTTTGTCCGACGTGACGGGTTGTCACACGGTCTGCGTGTTGTCCTTTTTCTAAAACTATATAATTCTCAAATCATTCCCCAAAAAGAGATAAAATCATGAAAAAATAACCATAACATAATTTAACCTCAATTTTATCTCATTCCTTTCACCTTCCATCATAACATATAGTAACCCATAATTACCTCAAAAGTAAGGATCATATAAACCCTAATTGTTACCTTTATAATTATTACCTAAACTTCCACATCGCTTGGTCATCTCGTACATGATGCATTACAGAATATACCAAGGTTCAAGTGGTTGATCATGACTCCTTGATAGTTGGTTTAGAACAACCACGAGTTTCCTCATTGAATCCCCCATTTCATCCAGTCTCTTAATCAGAGAACCACCCCAATTTCCTTCAAACCCATTTTCACCTTGGGTTCCTGCTAGATCTATCCATTTAATAAAACCAGATAGGTCAGTTTGAGTATATCAACAAAACCATCAAGTACTAATGAGGAATATATAATTACTCATTCACTTTATCTAAAAACTATATCTCTTTCTGAAATCCTGACCATTATGGTAATGTCACTTATGATTAAAGAATACCCTAACCCCTAAAGTTATCTAAACCGACCTCTGATACCAACTATAAGGCCCCACCCTTAAACCTTACTTAATCTTGAGTTATTACAATATTACACATTGAGGATCGTTTCAGGTTTATATTTTTAGAGAATTAGATCATGAAACTTTCATTACATTCCACATTTAAACAAAGTGGTTACATAAAAGACAGTATTCATATTTTTCCCATCAACGGAAACATATTTAAAATAAAACACAGATTCTTTCTTGACACTTCCGTGAGACTATCATCACATCATGTACCTTTCCCTTGACCAGTGAAAAACATTTCAAAAACTTGGGATGAGCATAAAAATCTCAGTAAGGGTTATAAAAAGTATGTAAAGGAAACATGAGTACTTATATACATAAGAATTAAATCATACTTTACCCATAAAGCATAATCACTTTAACATACCTCATAAAATCATGAATAAATCATAGAAATCATAAGACATAAAGGTAACTTGAGGCATTCATAACATTCTTACGTAGGGAGTAACCCTCTTGGTTACTTTTGGAATACCCATCACAGTATATTCCCTAAATCCCTTCGGAGAAACCTTAACGTTTAACCCCTTCGCGTTACCCAATGCATTGGAGAGTATATCAGGCTCACCCGCCCATAGTTAATCACAGAACCACCCGTATTCATAAACAATGCCCAAGAACCATAACATAATCATAGCACATAACTTAAGCATAAAGAAAATATACCATTCCCATATGGGAATAACAATATAACATTTTAAGATATTGAAATAATAAATCCATTCTAAAAACCATTTTCGAAACCGTTTAAAACATTTAATAAAGAGATCTTTGAATCAAAGTGTCCCATACCAATTTGAAGGTTATAACATTTTAAACCATTAATATCCATATAAATAAATCCTTAAAATCATTTTGAAAACATGGATATTAATGATAAATATTTATAAGAATAAATCATTAAAACATTTAAAACCATAATTTAGTTAAACGGTTTTTAAAAAAATGAGAGACACTTGAATATAGTAATTGAGGAAAAACATTTAATCATAACATTATTATATCATGAGAATAAAGGAATTCATGATATAATATTTCAAAGGACAGTATATACACCATATATGAGTGAATTGGTGCATAACAACAACGAAGTCTCAATAGAAATGTAAAATGAGATGAAATCCCCTGTAAAGATGGTATCCTTAAATTAAGGATAAATCAACCTCATAATTATGTGTGACAAATATAAATAAACCCAATATAAGTGGATATTATGTGTAAAACAATCAAAGGTCATTCACACATATTTAAAGGATGACATATTCAATAAATACATGTTTAACCCAAAGAATTGAAATTGGGTTAAGAAGTTCCCTTGACAGCCTAACGACGTCACATGGAATTTTAGAAAAAGAGTTGATGAGAGAGATAAAGGGTATCTCATCACTTGGACATAAAATTTACGGCAATAAGGATATATAATAACATATCCCCACATAATAAAATGAAAATTAAAAGACATAACAAAATAAATCTTTTAAAAAGAGGAGGGTGAAAGGTTCCCTTACTGATTTGGGTAACTTTCGAAACATACACCCCATGAAAGAAGGAGTATAAAAAATTGATGTAAATACTCATAAACAAAATTATGTTACACAAAGAGTATAATAATGGAGAGTACATACACCACTCAATCGGAAATATTGGCAAATGTAGCATGAATCTCATGGGAAAAAAACTGAGATGAAAAATCCCTTACAAAAACTCGGCAGCCTAACAGTGCCACTTAAAACTTCCCAAAATGGATTGATGAGATAAAATAGGGTCTCTCACCATATTAACATAAAATTTACAGAAAGAGGAATATAAAATAACATCTTCCAACATAAAAAAGAGGAGCTTAAAAGAATTTACATAAAGGAGAGTACTTAAAAAGAGAGAGAGGTTGGATCTCTTACCAAAATTCGGCAGCCTAACGGTGCCAATCAAAACTCACTAAATGGATTGATGAGAGAAAATAGGGTCTCTCATCTTATGAAAATAAAAATTACAGTAAAATTAATATAAAATATCATCCCAATCATAAGAAATATGAGCTTAGAAGGAATTACATAAAAGAGTGTAATTTAAAAGAAAGAGAGGGGTCGGATCCCTTACCTTGTGTCCGACATGACTCGATCGTTATTTAATCTCATGAATAATAAAATTTGGCCAATTTATAATTGCTTCAGGACCTACATTAAATATTATTATTCATTTCATATCACATATTACAATTTTATAATAATTGGTTAATAAAGTGAGTTCATATCAGGTGTTTTTGTTAATGTTCAGTACATGAGTAAAAATTGAACTTGTTGGAAAAGACATTTCCATGTAGTTATAGGTACGTCATCTCCAGAATAGTATTTATGTTTTAAATATCATATATATCCAGTATAAATTCATTTATACTATTCCATATAATTTGGAAATAAAAAAATTAAAAGCACCGTTCATGGAGACAGTAGGCCGTACATACGCATGAACGCTACTTTCATTTTTTGTCATATTAATGGAATTAAAACAAAATGAGAGATATATATATTATAATTCCATAATTATATCCATCATTTAGATGTAATATATTATATATATATCCATTATATATATGTACTTATAATAGTTCATAACATTTGGAGATAAGAAATGAAATGTACTATTCATGGAGACGGTAAGCCATACATACGAATGAACTCTACATTCATTTTTTTTGTATTTAATGGAATGAAATAATAATGATATAAAGGTATATTATAATTACAATAGTTTAACATATTTAATACCATTAATTCTATCTTTATATGTCCCACATATGGCATTAATGAATCAAATCACATTGAGGGGGCGGTAGTCCGCACTTCCTAAAATGAAGATATCACGTTTACCCATAATGGAAACCATAAAGGTATTCCATAAATGAAAAATAAAGAAGATTAAGGAAAACATAAACATATTATATATCATATATAAATATAGTTACATCTTAATGGCCTCCTTTGAATGTGTTAAAAGAATATTGAACAATCATCGTTTCGTGAGGCAGTAATTTGTCATCCACAGAAACAGTATGTTCTTTAACCATTAGACGAAGGTGTGTGTAAGTGTAGATCAAATCCTTCACATAACAAAATACTAGTATATTTAATATACTGGTGATGTTACAAAAGAAAAGCATAAAAAGATTTTAGGGGGTTGGAGAAGCAAAATAAAACAAAAGAACACAATGGAAGACATTACCTTTAAATCAGGTAACTTCCTTTGATTTCAGCTCAAAGGCTTCCTTGGAAACGATTCTGCCCAAATTGAGGATTCATTGATGAATAGATGGATGTGGAGATATGAAATGAGTAGGGGTTGGCCGAGCTAAAGTCTTGAGAGGTGTGTGTAAGGTGGTAGAGTTGGGGGCCTTTTATAAGAGGATAGGAGGGGCACTCTAGAAAAGTAAAGAAATGTTACTTTATTTGAAAATGATTTTAGAATTTAAAAGGTCCCACATTGATATAATTCTAGTATAAGTTGATAAGGTTTCTAAATCCACCCATAAAATAGGTTTTTGACAACTGTAAGTTACTGTTTTAACATTATCTTTTCATTTTATTTAAATCCCTTATTAATTATGTAATCATTGCATCATCATGATGCTATAAATAATTTAATTTATTTAATGTCTAAAAATTATAAAATAAATATCATGATGTATGAAATATTTTTATCTTTATAATAAATATTATAGTCAAAAATATGACTTGTATAACCCCATTTAAAAATTGTTTTAGTAAACCAACTCATTTTGTGACATTTTAATTTTAACATTAAATAAAAAGGTATTTATGCCATTTTCCAACCAAAGTGGCTCCATTGGGTCCCCAAATTGACCCATGGATTGTCTTGGTCGGTCATGACTCATCCAATGAGGGTAGGACATGTGTCGTGTTCATTTCATATTATTAAAACATTATTTTTTCCTTAAATTACACTAATTACCTCTAATCGCGATTAAAAACATAAAAGTTACTATTCGCCAAAAAATTATTTTAATCCCATTGAACCAAATTTTACATCCTAATGACAACCATATATGTTGGATTTTTGAAATTCAAAACACAGAAGTGGTAATGATTCATTTAAATTAAAAATGAGTTTTTTTAAGTACCACTTAGTGGTTTCACTATTCATCATAAATTGAAGTTTTTTATAATAATACCCAAACATCACCCTAAGCTATATTTGATATTCCAAATTCAAAAATGATGTCTATTTTAAAAAATTCAAATCTTATAAGTTACATTAATTAATTTAATAATTAATTCCCGCAGTCATGACAAATAGCGTGTTTTTATGAAACAATATATATCAAAAGATTGACACTAGTTTAAGTCCAATTTCAAAGTGAAATTAATTACAACAACCACTATTGGATTAAATGGTAAAAATATATTCTAATTTCACTTTAAAACCAATTCAATAGATAATATAATCATATAAATAAATTATATTAAAAAGTGGTTTTGAATTAAAATACATCATTTTTCACTATTCATTAAAAAATGAACTTTATCGGAAAAATACCAAAAAATTACAAAAAGTAAATTTTGATGTCCCGATTCCAAAGAAGAATTTTATTTTGTCAAATATAACACATAAAATTGTCAAAAAGTGGATTGAAAATATTTTCTCCATAAAAAGGCGGTTAATCGACCTTTTAAAGAATATTAGAATGTTTACGCTTAAAATTGGATTCATTCGCATTTTTAATCCTCTAAAATTTATTGTAAAGAGTAAAAATATATGACAAAAATATATAATAATTTTGTAGTTAGTTCTGTTCATTCCTGCCATTACAATGGCTGGGTGTTAACTACCATTTAAAATAATATTATTGTATTATTAGAGTGCAATGTAAGATTCCAAAGAAACTCGTTGTTGCGTATTGGGTACGCCATCATGCATAGTGTCCTCTTTAAAGTAATATTAATATTTTATTCAAAAACATGGATAAATGTGAAAATGTCATTTTCTTTATTTACCTGGGGTGTAACATAATTTATCTTATATATCCTTTTTTTCTTACATGGAATCCTAGAATGGGTAATCTTGGGTGACATTTGTTCTTCTCATTCTTTCTTTTAAAGTGATAGTTATATTGACTCTTTTTCCAATGTGGGACCTTTAATGAAGTTCCAAAGCATAAATTTAAAATTCAAAAGATGATATTTCCCAAATGTGAGATGAATGAAACACCCCATGATTTCATAGTAAGTTATTTTCTTAAATGTAATTAATAGCTTCTGCTACACGTAACATCGAGTTCGAGCACAACACGACTTATCAGACTAGCCATTAAAAAAGCAGTTATGAATAGTATTAACTGAATTTTGAATTTTATATACTACATATAATTTTTACATACATATTATGTGTTTCTTAGACATAATATAAGAAAAAATTCAATTATTCATATAAAAGAATTATTATAAAAAAATGAAATTTCACCGCCTTTTAATAGAGAACCCTTTTCAAATCCAATGTTTGACACTTATATATATTCAATTTGATAAAATTAAATTCTTTATTATAATAGAGATATAAAAATTTAGTGTGGATAAATTTTTCGTTCTTTTCAGATAACTTTAATAATTTATTGAATAGTGAAAAATACTAAATTTTAATTGAATGCAACTTTTTAATCAAAATAATTTATATTGTTAAATTATAAATTTGAATTATTTTAAAGTATAATTATAATATATTTTTATCATTTTATCCAATTTTTTTTATTGGAAGTAATTTTACATTTAAATTGGACATAAACACTTCAATTGTTTGATAATTTTTACTTATCAAAAACCCACTTTCTGGTTTTTACAAGATGAATTATTTTTAAATTAATTAATAAAATTTCTATATTTTGAAATTGGTAAAATAGAAATTATTTTTTAATTTGGAATATCAAAATTATATTTGGGTGAATTTTTGGTATCTTTCTAAAAAATTCAATTTTTGATGAATCGTGAAAAACACCGCATTGTTGTTTAATGAAGAAGTTTTATTTAAATAATTAATTTAAATTTAAATTTATTTTAAAGTCAAAATAGATACATAATACCTATTTTAGTTCATTGTAATTCATTTCAGTCATTTTATAATAACATTAGATATATATCATTTTATTGAACTTTTTATCGTCTTTTACTCACCTTCTAGGCACATTTGAAAATTTTCATAAAACCTAAATTTACTACATCTATGAATTTAATTTCCAAAATAATAAAGACACATTTGAAATAAATATCTAAAATTTTGTTCAATAGGATGAAAGTAATTTTTGGTGAATATTAACTTTTTAATTTTACTTACCACGGTTAAAAGTAAATTTGGTAATTAAAGGTAAAAATGATATATAATTACCCTAACAAATATCCTAATTCTATTGGATAAGTGTATTTAGACCAAATTCAACCTTGGGAAAATATATGATCCTTTTTTATCCACTAGGTTTAGATTTGGGCATTTTTTATATTTTGTTTAAAGAATATTTAAAAGTATTAAAATCAAATTTTAATAACTAAAACATTTTTAAGATAGGGTTACACATAAGATAAATTCAAATATAAATATTCATTAGAAAATTTAAAATATTTTCTACTTAAGTGTAATTTATTTAATAATTTTTATACATTATATAAATAAATTTATTTATGCCACAATGTTAATGTAGTAATTACATTATTCAAGAAGGACTAAAATAATTGATGTTACAAGTATTAAAATAAATTCAAATTGAACTTTTGATGCATTCCACTAATTTTATTGGTTAATATTATATGTTTTGATTGATTAAATTTATTTTTTAGAAGAAATAAGATATTTATGACTTTCACAAAATCCAGATACTAAATAGTGTCAAAATTGACATCAATGAGTTTTTAAAACTAATATAATTTCATTAAATTATATAATAGTCCTAAAAATATAAAGACTAGACAATGGACTTATATAATGTTTTATATGTCATTAGTTAACCAAATTAGTTTCTCTATGAATTTATTTTAAGTTTTTTAACCATGTTACATACTAATACAAGAAGACATTGTCAGAGTTATTCTCTTTAACTAAGAGTTAAATATAAAAGATAAGGTTAATATGGTAAACATAACATGTCTAAAACCAATTAGTTGATATTCTTTAGATCCATCATAACCTTATCATCTAAATAAATCCATTTGGAGCCATTAGAAACCGAAAATTATTTTATAAGAATATAATATCTCTAATTTTTCCTATAGTGACCCTAACATCTCATATAAAAGGGTACTCCCCCTTCTCTAAAATTTACACATACATAGCCATTTGGATCAGCCATCCCCATCTAAAATAACATCATAACAACCATTACTTCATCCTAGATGTCTCACATTTATCAAAAAGAAACCCTATGGATCCCTTTCGATCAAATCAAAAGGAAGAACCCGAAGAAGAGGTTGTAATTTCATCACCTCTTTCAAAGTTATTTTCTTCTTCCACTTCTTATTTATCTATTTTTTCCATACAAAAATAATAAATCCAGTACATTATACATATTTTTATGTTATTATAAATATTTTACAACTATATTAATTATTCTAATGATCATATGAATGACAATGTCACCATATGGGCGTACGTCCAGCTTACCATCTCCATGTCGTGGTGTAGTTTGTTATTCAACACTTCATTATTTGGATGGGTATAATAATGAGTATAATTGATATATATAATAAATATAACATGTCAATTTTTCTTTATATTCAATATAAAATCAATTTACATTTGATTTCACCATCAATAGAATGATATCATCACTAGTACATACATATAGATTACCATCTCCACTAACGTGATGAGATTCATTCCCCATCATAACCATTGAAGAATATTTTTGATATTATGATTAAAAATAATGTTTTAGATATTAATATTATTTTTAATATAAATCAAATACATCTAATACAAAACAATCAAGGCTTAGGTAAAAACATATAATGGAAAACGAATCAGCTAATACTCGAAACAATGATTCTACAGAAATATTATTAAAAAAGAAATATTAGAAGATCATTTATGATATCATATTTATGAATTAGGTTATTCTATAATTTAATAACAATTATTTAACTATTATAAATGGGGTTAAACTTACTCTCGACTAAAGAAATGTATAAGGTAGGGTGTTTCATCTCACTTTTTTTCTCGTGAGATTCATGCTATATTTGCCACTATTTCCTTTTGTGTGGTGTATATACTACCCATGATTGAATTATTTATGTAATATACTTGAATTTATGGGAATTTAAATCATAATTTTATTATACTTATTTCATGGGTTTTATGTTTCATATGTTAATAAATCTGTAATATAATTTCTAATTTCAATTTCAACTCATTGGTTTTATGCAAACTTTATTGATTATTTTACTCAAAGATTATGTGTGAAATCACTATTTATTTATTTATGTAGTAATTTACACTCCCATTAGTTTGGATATAAATTTTATACACATAATAACTATATTTATAAATTCTCAAGTCATCGATATGGACATGATAAGAGAAATCTTAACTCAATTTCCATTCATTGAGTTGAATATCCAAGTCCTTGATGTTGTTTTTACAAGAATATGTGTGAATTTCCTCTAATTGATTTACACTGAATATCAAATCACATTCAGTTTATTTATATTTTTTACACATAATTATGTCATTGATTTATCTTTAACCAAAGGATTGTCATTATAAGTGATTTCATCTCAATTAACATTCCATTGAGACGTCTTTGTTGTTTTTTCACCAATTCACTTTCACATGGTTCATATAATGTACTTTTACATAGTATATCATGACTCCATTTATTCTCATGATATTATAATGTTTTTATTAAATCAATTATTTGTATTCAATCATCTCTCTTTTGGTTAAGAACTCTAGCTAAAATATCATTTTAAATGTTTAAAAGATTTAATATTCAAATTTTTTTTCATTAATGTATATGTTTTAAAAATGTTTTTAAGGATTTATTTTTATGGACATGGATGTTTTAAAATAAAAATTCCACTCAAAAGTTTCATATTTTTATTGTACACTATCATTCCAAAATCTTTTTAAATGTCTTCTTTGATAAATAGGGTGACGTTCAAAATGTTTTCCAGAAAAGGGTATATTTCTATCAAATAGTTTTTATAATTATTTTCATCTATGTCAATATCCTTAATTTTATTATATTCTGGATTGAGGTTGATTTATTATAATACAATATTCTATATGGTATTGAATGAGTTATGTTTGACTTTGGATGTGTTATTTTTATACCACTCATGGTTTTCAGTTAAAGTATTGAAATTTTATATGCTAGTTTTAATACGAATTTTGGGATTATATTTAACCCTTTTGATATGAGGAATTAGTAGAACTTAGTAAGTGTCAGGTGGGGCCTGCTATAGCCCCCCTATGCATCTATAGGTCTCAATAGAATAACTAGTTCCTTATCATATGGCCTTAAAAAATCTTATTTGTTTTCTTAGCACGAGGCCTTGACAATGTGGTCATGATGTCTGGCATTTTGCATTTTATAATTATAAAATTATCTATTCATATTTAATTTGATTATTTGACAAGTATAATATCCATGTGAATTAGTAAATGGAATTATTTGATTTATCTTTTCGATATTATGCTGCGGTTTATGTTTTAAAGGATTGTGTTTTAGTCTTATACAATGCCTTAAATGTTTATACTTATTTATAATACTTTCTACTATATTGGTATCCTTTCTGAGAATCTGAGCTCACACCTTTCTATTGTTTTATTTTCCCAAGAAGATAAGAAGTATATGATGATTAAACTACATGGATAGGCCTAAGTATTTGAGTGTGTTTAAAGGGGACATAATGTATTTTTTTTATTTTCATGATGTTTTGTAAAACTTATGTATGTATCTAGTACATATAAGGATTATAAACTAATATATCTTTTGAGCCTTGATCACTTATGATCTTGAAAATTATATGTAATAATGCATCGTCTCAGGGTACCTAGGTTCGTGGTGTTACAGTTTGTATTAGAGGAAGTTTAGTACAAATCTTGGAAACTAGATTTAGAAAAACTATGATTAGAGATCATTACCGTAAGATAAAAATTGACGATTAGTGTAGAAGAACTTCCTAGAATTTTGGTAATGTATAAAATTTGTAAATTTTCCTCGAAAAACATCCTCGTATAGATATGAGAAGGTAGAGTTAGCTCCTGCATAGATATATCTATTGGTAAAACCCGAAAACACTTCTTTGAGAAAGACTCTAACAGGAACTGGTGTACGACAATGGGCATTGATGCACTCTTAGTTATGACACTCCCGAGGGATATTCTTAGAATAATCCACAAAATCATTACATACAAATTTAAAGGATTTTAATATAATATGAGAATAAATAACCTTGTTTAATCCTAAGGTGTTTTATATGGAAACTAAGGTGTCATGATATTCTATAAATGATTTTATGACTGTTGTTACTCACACAATGCTTTCTAGTTCTAGTCAATTTCTAGATTCTAGAGAAGTTATAGTCATACTGAACATGATGTACAAGGTGGGAAAAATGGTGGAAATGAGAAACTAAAAAGGATTATTAATAGGCATAAAAGATATCAGGTTCATTCTGAAGCATGTTCCCAAATATATGATCAATAACATATATATTAACCAACTCCCAAACTCAACAAATAAGAGAAAGGAAGATAATGATAACAACTAGAGCAGTGTAGACTATGTAGAACATAGAGTAAAATTTCTATCATGTAGGAAATTTGGATGGAGACACCCAGTAAAGTGTCTCAAAGGAACAAAGAAATTCTTTATTTGTGAGAAATAAATCCATAAAGTAAAGAACTATGGAGGAACAAAGAACAGGGTTATGGAATAAAATACAAATGCTCCTAAGAATCCATTTACAATAATTTTCTATAAATTTAGGGGACATGAGAATTACTCTAGTAAATTCCCTATTCTATGAGATAACATCTAGGTCAATGAAGAACCTATGTAGAAATTAATGGATGGAGAAATGTTTAAAAGTATTAATTCTTTTTTCGGATGAGATTACTTCGGATTACTTTTATATTGTATGTGTAACCCTAAAGTTTGTTATGTGAAAAATCTATTTGAGGAAGAGTTAACTTTTATTATGCGCATATAGTTATATAAGTCCATTGGGGTTAATATGATCTTTGAATTTGAGGTCATTACGGGTTATTAATTTTTGGGATGAAAATGCGTGGTATGAGAAAAAATATGTGGTTAAATTATGTTATGGTTATTGGTGGAGTTGGTAGCCTAGAACCAACTACTTTGTACTTGATTCATTAATAAATACCTTATATCATCTTGATTGTTATTCTGCGTGACAATTCTTGTGGTAATGTCTTAAGGATAACTGTTTAATTAAAGGGTCATAGCAGATCCCTACTAAGATAGGAACCTGTAAGTACCACAAAAATATTTTGAATATATGTTATATGGCCAGACAATGTTAATTTATGGATAAAAATAATACATTCCATTAGGGTTGAAGACTCATAAAAAATTGATGCACCTTCTCTTGGTGTGCGCCCTTGGTAATATCCAAGTGGATATTATGAGAACGAGACCCTCCAGTAGGAAATCCACATTTCAGAGTGTCATTGGATTTTTCTATATATGGATGTGTGTATAGGTCCTTAGTCTTTATGATTATTATTAATTGGTCTTACAACTCACACACTTAGATTTAATGAAAAAATCTATGACGACACCCTATTCGTAGCGAGGTAGGATACATTGGGTGTGTCGCGAATGATATTGCATTAACAGATGATGCGAGAAAGGATTTGTCCCTTCTCTTGCTGAACAGAAGTATATATCTCAGGCCCCATGATTTAATTGATATAGCCTAAATAAATCCATGAACATTGTGAGGAATGGAAAAGTTCAATTCTTTAAAGACAAAGAAAGAATAATCTAGCACATTGTTTATTTCACTAGCATGAAACTCGCTTGATTTGAGATATCGAGACAAAGGGATTACTTTACATGTAAGCATTTGTAGGAGCTAAAACGTCCTCACGACATTAACTTCTTTCTCTATGGGTGTCTTGGCGTGTTGTTATATGCTAACCCTGGACTTTAGGTAGGCTCAGCTTAATTCCACTGAGAAAGAGGCCTAGAGGATCACACACTATGTGTGCCCAAGTATCTCAGTTAAATATTAATTTAACTAGTTAAATAAATATTATTTCTGATTGTGGTTTAATGATGATTCAAGGATGCCTGATCACAATTATTTCGACACTAGTTATTCAATAGAATATGTTGTGGGCGAAATAATATATTTATTAGCGAGTAATCCAGTGATATTTATTTGAGAAATAAATATCCATTTTTCAAGGTATAATAAATGTGGTAGAGGAAATAAAGTAAAATAAAAAAATAAATATACACACCGTGTATATTAAGTATACATGCCCTGTATTTTTTCTGGGAATTTATGAGAAATAATATTATTTATTTAATTAAAAAATGTTAGATGTAATTTTCTAGGCACATGTCAAGTAATAATAATAGTCACTATTATAATTAGACATGTGGTATTACTAAGAATTAAATGAAATAAATAAATGCATTCAGATAATTGATTCATTTAATTATTCTATGTAATTAAAAAATCACAATTATATATATCTCATTAGCATAGACATTTTTTTGTTTGGTTGTGCACAATAGGTTTTAAAAGCTCTCAAGCCAAGAGAGAATTCTTTTTCCACCAAGAATGATATCAAGCTACGAGAGAGAGAGATCCACTTCCACCAGATCAAGGGGATCATAGGTGGACATCACATCGACGGCTTTTCCGTGCTAGAACACGGATATCCCTTCGGTGACATCTAGATTTACCTAGAGCATGTTTGGATAACCCCTATAAGAATCATACAATTGGATTCTATGATGAAACAACTGATCACATCAGATCATGATCAAAAACATCTACAAAGAATGAATTCCATCAAGGTAATTCTTGTCAGTTACTTAAATTTATTATAACCAACATATAATGATCCTATCTTTAGATCTGGAAATCTAATTTTTATTTTTCATTATTTATTCTATTCCAAAGATTCAACATTTTATTATCGTGAAGAAAGTCATATGAATCATTGTTAACGCTAAAATTAAAGTTGGGTACACACACCAACGTGCTATCGCTGAGCCTAGAACCTACAAGTGGTATCAAATGGAGTTATATATTTGATTATAATAATTTATTTCTTCATTGGTGATTTACGCATTTAATAATTTAATTGTTTCAATTCAAGTTATTCAATCTTTAAATCTGAATATCAAGATCTGTTCCTCCTCTCTTGTTTCTCATTCACCTAACAGAAATTAATTTTTCATTTAATTTTGATCAAAATAAAATAGAGGATCTCAACAAGAGGTGCCAAACGTTCCTGGACATACAACACCATAATACAAGGTGTGTATTTGGAAGTACATGTCACGTAGTCTAAATTCAATGCATTGGTCTAGTCCGTCAAATCAGGTCATGTAAATGGATCCTATCAATGTCTTTAAGACTCCATGTTTTGACCAGGAATAGGTGGAAGAAGGTTTCCAAATTACATGCCATGTGGCCTATGGAACATAGTGTGTAGTCCCTTCGGGTTAGGGTTGGACCATGTACCTCGTACATTGCTTTCCTGGATGGAAACAAGGTAATGCAGATACTACACAGCATGTGTCCCACTAAACACATTGTGTACTTCGAAAATTTTCAAAGTACATCTACATACCATGTCCCTGGGCGTGTACTTCAGATGGACAATGAACAAAATTAAACACCATATAGTCCTAACTACATGTCCTGTACTCATCCAAATTATGCAGATTTAATAAAATTTATTGTTATATTATACAAACCATTGAGATGTGTACTATATTGCTGGTGTAATGCTAAGGCACAACACCTGATAGGTGTTTTATATATATGTGTTTAATTTAACATCTGTGTAATGTTCATTTCTACTCATTGGGTAGTTACGAATGGGAATTAATCGTGTTACATCTAAGGTAAAAGTTATGTACAAAGATAATTTTAAATTAATTTATTTGTTTAAAATTATATTGGATGAAAATATCAAGGAATTTTAGAAAAAAGGATTAAGATAAAAGGATTGATTGATTAGAGATAATTAGTTTATTCGATCATGATTTATCTTAATCAAGAATGATTATATAATTGAATGTTAGTTTTATTTATGCGTATATATTGTTGCATGCATGTATGATCATGAGCTATACCAAGAACTCTGTATGTTAATGGATTCTTTTAATTTATTCATTTAAATTTAATTTGTTGTTCTGCGAGCCTTCTCTTCAATAATATGTAGGGCATGCGTGCCCAAGGTTTCTTTTATGTAAAACCCCATTTTACCCCTCACCTACATGTGAGATAATAACATATGTAATGGATGGACCTCCCAATCTAGTCGAGGCGGCTCAAGTTCAGGGCCAAGGTGAAACCAATCCAAGGAGATACAAAGGTGGACATGTGGAAAGCTGTAAACACAAACCCTAAAGCTTCGAGGTGTTTCTCCACTAGGTATTGAGTTTGTTTATGAACTACTAGATAAAATTACCAATAGAACAAGCTCATGATCATACCGTTTATTTTATTTATATCAGTTTCATGGTTTATTTATTGTCAGTGTTTTGTCACGATCACAAAATTAATGAATTAATCAACCATAAAAGATGGAAATAAAATAAGACCGTATTATGCATAAAATATTATCCTAGACATAGATAATCACATTGGTATATCCCACGTAGTATTAAAAATTATGTAATCAAAGAAAATAAAATGAAAATTTACGTATAAGGATAAAATCCCTCAAATAAATATTGTGTTGGTATAGCCTTCCATAATCATAGTTATAATCGAACCATGGTTCAAGGTGCTTGAACAACCCTAGTTGGGTGATTTCAATTATTGGGGAATTCTAATTCATGTTTTTGGGTTCACATGACATGGTACGCATTAAGGGTTGACTACCACAATAGTACATAGTATGACCAAGTGGAAAATGTTGAGGAAATCCAAAATAAAAGGATTTCAGGATTGGGGAGTCCACTCAACAGATCAAGGAGCAACTAGTTAATCCAGTTGGCATTTGGAATGCCTACCTAAAACCCTTTAAGTTCCTTGACCAACCCAATTTGGGGTAATGAAAAGGGAAATGTGGATCCTTTCTACTAGAATATTCATGAAATAGAATCTTCCAATGTCAATGGTGAGGGATATTGGATTTCGATAAAATAGTAGATGACTAAAAAGTATTAATTTATTTATTTGTCTCAGTTTTATCATAATAAATTACTAGAATTTTTCTCATATTAATTGGTAGAAATGGAAATAAAAATGGCTTCAAACATATCATTGTGAACCATACTCGATAAGGAAAACCTTCTCACCAGCACCAATTTCCAAGAGTGGTAGAGGAGTTTACGCGTCTTCCTTTGCCAAGAGAGGAAATTGTATGTGATAGAAGAGCATGTTCCAGTTGTTCATGGGAAAGCGGCTAGTGATGAGTAACTATCTCTCTATATAAAACATATTGATGATGCCACACATTTCCAATGTTTCATGATATTGTCCATGTCTAATGAGCTCTTGAAGAAACATGAAAACATGGATGTGTATAAAATGATGGCTCACCATAAGGGTCTCTACTAAGAGAAGGCGAGACCTGAGAAAATGAGATCTCCAATGATTTGTTTACCAATATGATCCGAGAGTCTACAGCAACTGTGCCTCTTGTAGTCAAGCTTATTGGATCCATTGAACACCTGTACATCATAGAGATTAAGTTCCTGGATGAGTTTCATATAGATCTCATCCTATCACCACTTCCAAAGACCTTCTATAGATTTATTATCAACTATAACAAGTGAAACAATGAGAAGAATCTATGAGATCTTCTCATCTAAATTCCCATGAAAGATATAGATATGGGGAATGACAAACCTACAGTCTTTATGGTGAATAAGAAGAAGTGTGACAAGGAAAGGGGCCACGGAATTATAAATAGTCTCAAGCCCCCAAGCACCGTCCCTCCAAGAAGGGGAAGATACAAAGGTTGGGTAAGGAATGGAAGGTGGTATGTTTTTCATATGTCAAGAAAGGCCACTGGAAGATGAACTTCAATAAGAAGTGTGGGGACACTAAAAGTGTGTTTGTTATCAAGTGTAATCTATCCATTTATACACATTGGGTATTAGATATAGCATGTGGGTCTCACATTAGTATTAAATTACAGGAACTAGCAAATTTAGAATAATTGCTAGAGGAGAGGTGGATCTTTGAGCTTCCAATGGTGTGAGCCTGGCTAAATTATCCATTGGCTATTACCACCTCTCATTTCTAACATGGATGATTTTGGTGTTACATAACTGTTACTATGTTCCTAGTGTTACCAAAAACATAATTTTTTATCATGATTGGATTTGGATTTTTTTTTCATGTTTTGGGAATAATGGTTTCTTATTTTATTAAAAAAACCTATGTTATGGTATTAAGCATTTAAATAATGGTTTTTATGTATTAAATTATGAAAAACATGTGTTGGAAATCGATAACGAAAAAAACACAGGTGACTCAAACATCACCCAGTTTTGGAAACCCCACCACGGTCATGTAAACGAGAAGTGCTTGACAATGCTCTACCAAGATATCCATTTAGACTCTACTTAGCTAAATCCACTTGATAGATGTCATGATTTTTTAGAAGGTAAAATAACCAAACCACATTTTGGTGGACAAGGTGAAAGGGCCACATAGCTTCTAGGATTGGTTCACAGAGATGTGTGTGTACCATTTCCAATAGAAGCTAGAGGTAGATTTTCATACTTCATTACTTTTACATATGATTTAAGTAGATATGGATATGTATAATTAATGAGGTATAAGTAAGAATCCTTAGAGAAATTTAAGGAATTAATGAATGAAGTAGAGAATAATCTTGGTAAGAAGACAAAGAAGCTTCTATCAGATCGAGGTGGAGAATATCTAAATCAAGAGTTCCTCGATCTTGTATGGGAGTATGGGATTCTATCTCATCTCACTCCTCCTAATACACCACAGTGGAATGGTGTTAGTGAAAGGAGTAACTGCACCTTGTTGGACATGGTGAGGTTGATAATGAGTCATGTAGATCTTCCATTATCCTTTTGGGGATAAGCATTACTGACTGCCGCATACAAATCAAACTGAGTACCAACTTAGGCGGAAAATGGAATTCCCTCCAAGTTATGGAATGGAAAGAAATGCCATTTTATCACCCACACATGTATGGGGATGTGAAACATTCGTTAAGGCCTTATCATCCAAAAAATAAGATCCTCGGGGCATGAAGTGTATCTTTATTGGATATCCCAAGAAAACGAAAGGTTATTACCTATATAACCCTTCAGAAAAGAAAGTGATTATTTCCAGACAAGATGTCTTTCTCAAGAGGGAGCGCATCCTCAAAAATGATAGTGGGGGAAATATTGACTTCAAAAATGTTTATGCTGAAGATACACAAATGTTGTTACAAGAACAAGTTCCACATTTCCTTATGGAAGAGGTTCCAAAAACACAAATATTGCATAGGATATTAAGAGAGGAAAGGGAACCATATAGATTTGGTTTTCTTGTCACAGAGGATAGTGAATCATTATTGTTGGAAAATGATGAACCTCTCTCCTACATAAAATTAGTAGAAATATTAGTAGCCACAAGATGTCTAGAAGCTATGAATTCTGAGATGGATTCCATGTATCAGAACCATGTTTGGGTTCTGGTCAATGACCCAGTTGATGTAAATCATGTTTAATGGAAATGGGTATTCAAATGAAAACCAGACCTAGAAGGTCACGTTAGCCCCTATAAAGCATGGCTAGTGGCTAAAGGATTCAGACAGCGTCAAGAAATTGACTATGATGAAGCCTTCTCTCCAGTTTCCATGTTTAAATCCATAAGAATCATACTGGCCATAACATCTTACCATGACTATGAGATTTGTAAAATTGAAGTCAAAATCACATTCCTTAATGGGAACCTTCATGAAGATGTCTATATGACACAACCCGAAGGGTTTGTTATACATGGTGAATCCGAATGGGATTTTACGTCACAGAAACCCATTTATGGATTAAATCAATCATCCAGGTCATGGGACATTTGATTTGATGAAGCCATAGAGGAATTTGGTTTCATTAAAAACAAATGTGAGACATTTGTTTATAAGGGGTTTAATGGGAATGTTGTCATCATATTAGTAGTATATGTTGATGACATATTGCTTATTGGAAATGACGTACCAGTCTTACAGTTAGTTAATGACTTGTTGAACAAGTGTTTATCCCCGAAGGACATGGGTGAAGTAGCCTACATTATAGGGTTCGA
Organism: Viscum album; assembly: GCA_963277665.1. NCBI lineage: Eukaryota > Viridiplantae > Streptophyta > Magnoliopsida > Santalales > Viscaceae > Viscum > Viscum album. The sequence continues at coordinate 1,093,290,175 of OY728130.1, forward strand.
GATCTTTTTTAATAGATACAAGAGGCTTCTTTCACTAAGTCAAGGTACATACATTTACTAGATAATAAATAGATTTAGTATAGAACAATCCAATAGGGGATTGGATCCAATGTCACATGGCCTGCATCTTTCTAAGATAATGTGTCCTCAGACATAAGAAGAGAAAGATGGAATGAGTAAGATCACATATGCTTCGGCTATAGGATCAATCATGTATTCCATGTTATGTATGAGGCTTGATGTTGACTATGCACTGAGCATGGTAGGAAGATATAAAGCAGATCCAGGAGAACAACATTGGACTGTTGTTAAAACTATCCCAAAGTATTTCATAATAACTAAGGATATTTTCCTAGCGTATGGAGGCGATGAGGAGTTTTTCTTTAGAGGGTATGCTGATGTTCGTTTTCAGAAAGATCAGAACGATCTGAAGTCACAATTTGGATATATATTTTGTCTCAATAGAGGAGCTATGATCTTGATGAGTTCAAAGTAGAAAGTTGTTGCCGATTCTATATCAGAGTATAAATATATAGCAGCTTCTAATGCAGCCAAGGAAGTCCTATGGATTCGAAACATTTTCTAGGATCTTGATGGGGTTATTATAAGTAATGATACTATTACGTTGTATTTTGATAATACTACAGCGCTGGCTCTTTAAAAAGAACCAAAGTCACATCAATGAACAAAGCACATACTCCAGAAGTATCACCTATTGAGGGATTTCTATTAAATGGGTGAAGTTGCAGTATGTATAGTGTCCACAAAAGAGAATGTGGAGGACCCCATGATTAAAGTCCTATCTCAGCAGAAGCATGAATATCCTGTGAGTGGTAGAGTGTTAAAGGATTTTAGTAGTTGGCTCTAAACTAGAGTGGGAGTCTGTTGGAGTTGGTGGCCTAGAACCAACTGCATTGTACTTTATTAATCAATAAATCCCTAATAACATCTTGATTGTTCTTATGCGTGATAATTCATGTGATAATTTCCTAAGGATAGATATTTTAGTAAAAGGTCATTGTATATCCCTGCTAATATGAGAACCCGGAAGTTCCATAACACTGTTCTTGAATATATGTTCTATGGTCGGATGATGTTATTTTAGGGGAACAAATAATATTGCCCATTTGGGGCGAGGACTCATAAAACTTTGAGTCACCTTCTCAGGGTGTGCACCCTTGGTAATATCCAAGAGAATATTATGACAATGAGACCTGCCAGTAGGAAATCCACATTTCATAGTTTCATTGGATGTTCTTATCTGCGGATGTCTGTAATAGTCCTTAGACTTTAATATTATTATCAAGGGGTACTAAAACATGCGTACTTAGATATATTGATGAAAACTATGACGACACATTGTTTGCAGTGAGGTAGGATACGTTGGGTGCGTCATGATTGACACTGCATTAATAGATAATGCTAGAAAGGATATGTACCTTCTGCTCCATAATGGATGTAGATATATTAGGGCTTTTTATGAGATTGATATAGCCTAAATAAATCTATGGCCATTGTAAGGAATGGGCAAGTTCAATTTTGGAATGCCAAAGAAAGAATAATCAAGCACATGGGTTGATGGCACAAACATGTAACCCTCTTGATTTGAGATATCGAGACAATGGGATTACATTACATTGTAAGCCTTCGTAGGAGGTGACAAATCATTGTGGCATTAACTTCTTTCTCTATGGGGGTCTTGGCGTGTTTCTTAAAGCTAACATTGGACTTTAGGAAGGCTCCACCTAATGCAACTGAGAAAGAGGCCTAAAGGATCACACACTATGTGTTTCCATGTATCTCAGTTAAATATTTATTTAACAACTTAAATAATGATTTTTCCTGATTATGGATTAATAATTATTCAAGGATGGCTGATCTCAATTATTTCGACACTAGTTATTCAAGATAATATATTATGGGTTAAATAATATATTTATTAGCGAGTAATGTAGTTATATTTTTATAATAAATAAATATCCATTATTCAAGGTCTAACAACTGTGGTGGAGGAAATAAAGAAAAATGGAAAAATAAAAGTACACTCCATGTATATTAAATATACATGCAGTGTATTTTTTTCTGGTAATTAATGAGAAATATTATTATTTATTAAATTAACTAATATTACATTTAATTTGTTGGGTGGATGTTAAGTAATAATATTAGTCAACTTTCATTGTTAGACATGTGGTATTACTATGAATTAAATGAAATGAATAAATGGTTTCTGGTAATTGATTAATTTTATTATCCAATGATATTAAAAAATCCCAATTATATATTTCTCATTAGCCTAGTCATTTTTGTGTGTGATTGTGCAAAACTGATATAAAAATCTCTCAAGCTAATAGAGAATTAATTTTCCACCAAGAACACTCTCATGCTACAAGAGAGAGATCCACCTCCACTGGATCAAGGCGATTGAATGTAGACATCACAAGCGAAGGATTTTCCGTGTTAGCACCCAGAGATCCCTTCGACGATGCCCAGAGATACATCGAGCACGTCTGAATCACCAATAGAGGAATATTATACATGGATTCAATTATGCAATGATGGATCACAACAGATCATGATCAGAAACATCAACGAATAAATAATAACATCAAGGTAATTCTTTTCAATTAACTAAATTGATTATAACACACATATGATGGTCCTATCTTTAGTTCCGGGACTCACCTCTTTATTTTTCATTATTCATTCTATTCTGAATATTCGGCGTTTTACTATCATGATGTATCTTCGATAGATCGTTGTTAACGCTAAAAATAAAGTTGGGTACACCCACTAATTCTCTTGCACGCTCTTGCACTGCACCCGAACCCTACAAGTGGTATCAAAGGGAGTCATAATTTTGAATATAATTATTTAGTTTTACATGGGTGATTTATGCATTTAATAATTTAGTTGTGTCAATTCATGTTAACTGTCATTCAAATTTGAATCTCGAGATCTGTTCCTCCTCTCTCGTTTCCCATTCACCTTACATAAACAAAATTTTCTTTTAATTTTGATTAAAATAAAATAGAGGATCTTATCTGGAGGTGCCAATTATTCTTGTCCATTCAACACCAGAATACATGATGTGTATTCAAAAGTACATGTTGTGTTTTCTAGGTTTAATAAATTGGACTGGTCTGTCAAATCAAGTCATTTAAATGGATCCTATCTACAGCTTTAAGAATCAGTGTGTTGACCAGGAATAGTTAGCACACGGTTTCCAGATGACATGTTGTGTGGCCCATGGAACATGATGGGTTGTCCCTTCGGGTTAGGGTTGGATCATGTACCCCGTAAATGGCCTTCCCAAATGGAAACTATGTAACATAGATACTACATTGCATGTTCCCCACTGAACATGCCATGCACTCTGAAAATTTATGAAGTACATATACACTCCATGTCCCCGGGTGTGTACTTATGATGGACGGTGAACAAAAGTACACACTGTGTAGTAGGAACTACACGCCGTGTACTCATCTAAATTATGAATATTTATTAAAATTTATTATTATATTATACAAACCCTTGAGACGTGTACCATAGTGCAGGCGTAAATCTGAGGCACAACTCATGATAGGTGTTTTATATATGTGTGTGTTTAATTTAAATATGCATAATGTTCATTTATACTCATTAGGTATTTATGAACATGAATTCTATGGGTTTCCTCCATGGTACAAGTTACGTAAAAAGGTAATTTAAAATGAATTTATTTGTTTAAAATTATGATAGATGAGAATCTCAAAGAAATTTCAAAAACTGTTTAATATAAAATTATTTATTAGTTAAATAAAATTAATTGATTGGATAATGATTTAGCATAAACAAGAATTAATAAATAATTGAATGCTAATTTATTTTATCATATATATCATTCCATGAATGTATGATCAAGAGCTAGACCAAGACCTTTTTAAATGAATGGTTTCTTTTAATTTATTTATTTAAATCAAATTTGTTATCCTGCGAGCCTTCTCCCCATTAATAAGTAGGGTCTGCACACACAAGGTTTATTTTATGTAAAACCCATATTACCCCTCACCTTCATGTGAGCTAAAAGCATCTGTAATGGACGGATCTCACATGCTAGTGGAGGAGGCTCATGTTAGTCGCCAAGGTTAAACCAATCCAAGGAGATACAAGGGTGTACATGTGGAAAGCTGTAAATAGGAACCCAAATGGTTTGAGGTGGTTCTCCCCAAGGTCTTAGATTAGTTTATCAACTTCTAGATAAACTAAACAATAGAACTATCTCTTTATCATACAATTTATTTTATTTCTATCTGTTTCATGGTTTATTTATTTTGGGTCTATTGTCACGATCAAACAATTAATGAATTAAACAAACATGTAAGATGGAACTATAATAATACCAACTTATGAATAAAAAATTATCTTATGCATGGCTAATAACTTAAGTATAACCCTCATAGTATTAAAAATCTTTTAATCAAAGACTATAAAATAAAAATTTACATATAATGATAAAATCCCTCAAAGAAATATTATGTCATTATAGACTTTAATAATCTTAGTTAGAATGGAACCATAGTTCAAAGGACTTTACCAACCCTAGTTTGGGTGCTTTCAATTATCAAGGAATTCTAATTCATGGTTTTGGGTTGACTTGACTTGGTTCGCATCAAGGGTTAATTTCCACAACAGGACTTGGTGTGACCAAGAGGAAAAAGTTGAGGAAATTCAAAATAAAAGGATTTCAGGATTGCGGCGTCCACTCAACAGAACAAGTAGATTATAGTTAAAGCAGTTGGAATTTAGAAATGCCTACCTAAAATCCATCAAGTTTCTTGAACAAGCCTAGTTGGGGTAATGCGAAAGGGTAATATAGATGCTTTCCACTTGGATATTCTGGAAATTCTATATTATGAAGTCAATGGATAGGGATATTTTATTCAGATAAAATAGTGGGAGACTAATAAGTATTAATTAATTTATTTGTCTCAGTTTTATCATAATAATTTATGAAATCTTCGATCATATTAATTTGTAGAAATGGATAGAAAAATGTCTTCAAACATATCATTGCGAACCATACTCGAGAAGGAAAACCTTTTCACCGACACAAATTTCCATGAGTGGTAGTGGCGTTTACGGGTCATCCTTCACCCCGAGAAGAATCTGTATGTGATGGAAGAGAATATTCCAATTGCACCTAGGAAAGAGGCCAATGATGATGAACTATCTCTCTATACGAAAAATGTGGATGATGCCAGAGATGTCCAAAGCTTCATGCTATCGGCCATGTCTAATCATCTCTTGAAGTAACATGAAAACATGGATGCGTATAACGTGATGTCTCACCGTAAGGATCTCTACCAATTATAGGTGAGACATGAGAATTATGAGATCTCCAACGCTTTGTTTACAACTCTGATTTGCGAGTTTGTTTCAGCTGGGCCTCATGTAGTTAAGATTATTGGCTACATTGATTGCCGAAACATCTATGGGATTATTTATTAGATGAGTTGCATACAAATATCATCATATCATCACATCACAAGACCTTCTTTATATTTATTGTCTACTATAACATGAGCAATAATGCGAAGAATCTATCTGAACTTCTGACCTCAATTCACCATGTAGATAATGTCATGGGGAGTGACAAACCTACAATCCTTATGATGAATAAGAAAATGAAGGATAATGAAAAGGGGAGAAGAACTTATAAATGGTCTGAGTCCCTTGATCCCTATCCCTCCAATAAGGGGAAGATCCAGAGGCATGGTAAGGAATGGGAGGAGGTATGTTTTCTTGTGGCAAGCAAGACCACTGGAAGAGTAACTGAAACTAGAAGTGTGATTATGCTAATGTTTCATTCTCTATCGAGTGTAATATTTCCAATTCTACACATTGGGTATTAGATATATCTTGTGGGGCTCAAATCTATATTAAAATGAAGGAACCAAGTAGATTTAGAATGATTTCCAGAGGAGAGGTGGATCTTTGAGCTACCATTGGTGTTAGGCTGCCTGCCTTAGCCATTGGTGATTACCACCTCTCATTGCCAACTTGGATGATTTTGGTTTTGCGTAACTATTATTATGTTCCTAATGTTACCACAAACATAATTTCTATATCATTTTTGGATATCGATGGATTTATTTTATTGTTTGGAAATAGGGGTTACTTCTTTTATAATAACAATGTAGGTTATTATATGGAGCATTTAAATAATGGTTTGTATGTATTAAATTACAAAAACCAAGTGTTGGCAATCGATAACGAAAAAAACTCACGTTACTCATACATCAACCAGTTGTGGCATCACTATATTAGTCAAGTAAATGAGAATCTCTTGAAAAATCACTCCCAGAATGGATATTTAGACTCTACTGAGCTAAAACCACTTGATAGATTTCACTCTTGTTTACTAGGTAAAATTTTCAAGCTGCCATTCGGTGGACAAGGTGAAAGGGCCACAGAGCTTCTAGAATTAGAGCACATGGATGTGTGTGGACCATTTCTAGTATAATCTAGAGGTGGACATTCCAACTTAATTAATTTTTCTAATGATTTATGTACATATAGATATTTATACATAATGAGGTATACGTCAAACTCCTTATATAAATTTAAGGAATTCAATAATGAAGTAGAGAATTTTCGTGGTTAGAATATAAAGAAACTTTGATTGGATCGAGGTGGAGAATATCTAAACTAAGAGTTCATCATTCTTCTACAGGAGTCTATGATTCTATCTCAGCTCACTCCTCCTTATACACCACTGTGGAATGGTGTTAGTGAAGTGAGGAACCAAATTTTGTGGACATGGTGTGGTTGATGATGAGTCATGTTGATATTGTATTATCCTTTTGGGTATATGAAATATAGAATGTTGCATAAACATTAAACCATGTAACAACTAAGGTGGAAAATGGAATTCCCTCCATGTTATGGGATGAAAAGAAACCCATTTTTTGCACACTCACCTGTATTGGAATGCAAGGCATTTGTTAATTCCTTCTTAGGAAAAAAAACTAGAACAACTAGGAACGAAGTGTATCTTTATAGGATATCCCAAGGAAACGAAATTATATTACCTATATAACCTTTCAAAAAAGAATGCAACTACCTCCAGACAAGTTCTCCTTCTCGAGAGGGAGCACATTCAAAAAAAGGATAGTGGGAGAAAGATTGAATTCGACAAAGTTAATGCTCATGATACACAACAGTTGGTATAGTAACAAGTTCCACTAGTCCCCATAGAAGAGGTTACAGAAACACAAGTAGTGTGTAGGATCTCAAAGGAGGTAAGGTAACCATAGAGATTTGCTTTTATAGTCACCGAGGATGGTTAATAATTATTGATGGAAAATAACGAAACTCTCTCCTACAAGGAAGCTGTATAAATCTCAGAAGATATAAGATGGCTAGAAGCTATGAATTTTGATGTGGATTACATGTATCAGAACCAAGTTTGTGTTCTGTTTGATAATCCAGTTGATGTAAATCCTATTGGATGCAAATGGGTATTCAAGGGAAAAATGGACATGGAAGCTTACATTGGCACCTATAATGAAAGGCTATTGGAAAAAGGATTCAGACAACGTCATGGAATTGACTATGATAAATCCTTCTTTCCAGTTTCCATGTTTAAATCCATATGAATCATACATTTCATAGTAACATACCATGACTACGAGATTTGGAAAATGGATTTCAAAACAACATTCCTTAACGGGAACCATTAGGAAGATGTCTATAGGATACAACCAGAAGGTTTTGTGACACCAGGTGAATCCAAATAGTTTTTTAAGTTGATTATATCCATTTAAGGATTAAAGAAATCATCTAGGTGATGGAACATTCGATTTGATGAATCCATAAAAGAATTTTGTTTCATAAATAATGAATGTGATCCATGTGTTTATAAGCAGTTTAATGGGAATGTGGTCATTATCCTTGTAGTATATGTTTATGACATATTCTTATTGTTAATGATGTATGGGTATTACAGTCAGTTAAAGACTGGTTGAACAAAAATTTCTCCCTGAAGGACTTGGGTGAAGCAGCGTACATTCTAGGGATCAAGATCATTCATGATAGATCCAAGAGGTAGATTGGACAATTTCAGGGTACATACGTTGACCAGATACTAAAGTTATTTATTATGGAATAATCTAAGAGGTGATTGATTCTAGTGACACATTGCCTACATCTTTCTAAGAAAATGTGTCCCAGACACAGTAGGAGAAAAATAGAATGAGAAATATCCCATACTCTTCGACTATATGATCCATTATGTATCCCATGTTATATACTAGGATTGACGTCTCCTATGCACTGAGCATGGTAGGCAGGTATCAAGTAGATCTCGGAGAAAAACATTAGACTTCTATTAAGACAATCCTTAAGTATCTGAGAAAAACTAAGGATATGTTCCTGGTGTATGGAAGAGACGAGGAGCTTTTCCTTCGAGGGTATGTTGATGTTGGTTTTCAGAGAGATCTGAACAATATGAAGTCGCAATTCAGATGTTTTTTCTGTCTCAATAGAGGATTTGTGAGGTGGAAGTGTTCAATGAATCCAGTTGTCGCCGATTATATAGACGAGTCCAAATATATAGCAGTTGTTGAGGTAGCCAAGTAAGCCATCTAGTTTTAGAACTTTATCGAGGAGCTTTATGTGGTTCATATGAGTAAATATCCTATCACTTTGTATTGTGATAATACTGTATAGGTGGCTCTTGAAAAAGAACCAAGGTCACAATAATAGACAAAGCACGTACTCTGAAATTATCACCTCTTGAGGGATTTCTATAAAAGGGGTGAAGTTTTAGTGAGTAGAGTGTCCACAGAAAAGAATGTGGTAGACCCATGACTAAAGGACTTTCTCATCAAAATAAAAAATATCATGTGAGAGTTGGAAGGATAAAGGTTGTTAGAAATTATCTCTAGTCCAAGTGGGAGTCTGTTGGATTTGGTGTCCTAGAACTAACTACTTTTTACTTTATTCATTAATAAATACGTTATCAAATATTGATTGTTCTTATTCATGGAAATGCATGTGATAGTGTCATAAGGATAACTGTGGAATTAATGGTTCATCGAGAATACCTACTAAGATGAGAACCTAGAATTTCCATAACACTATTATTGAATATATGTACTATGGCCGGATGATGTAATTTAATGGACAAAAATAATACAGGCCATAAGGGGGGAGGACTCATAATACTTTGAGTCACCTTATCATTGTGTAAGCCCTTTGTAATATCGAGAATTATATTATGAGAATGAGACCCGCTAGTAGGAAATCCACATTTCATAGTGTCATTGGATGTTCTTATATGCACACGTGTGTATTGGTCCTTATACTTTATGATTATTATTAATGTGTATTACAACTCACACACTTAGATGTATTGAAAAAAACTGTGATGACACACCATTTGTAGTGGGGTAGGATATGTTGGGTGCATCACGAGTGATATTGTATTAATAGATAATGCGAGATAATATTTTTCCCATCTATTACATAATGGAAGTAGATATCTCAGGCCATTTGATAGAATTGATATATCCTAAATAAATCAATGGACATGGTGAGGAATGGGAATGTTCAACTTAAGAAATTGAAAGAAAGAATAATCAAGCACATGGGTTTATGGCACTTGCACGCAACCCGCTTTATTCGAGATATCGAGACAAAGGGATTACATAACACAGTAAGCGTTCATAGGAGGAGACATGTCATTACAAAATTAACTTCCTTCTCTATGGGTGTCTTGGAGTGTTGCTAGATGCTAACCTTGGACTTTAGGCAGGCTCCACCTAATGCCACTGAGAAAGAGGCCTAGAGGGTCGCCCACTATGTGTGTCCAAGTATCATAGTTAAATATTAATTTAACAAGTTAAATAAAGGTTATTCTTAGCTGTGGTTTAATAATTATTATGGATTCCTGATCACAATTCTTTCAACACTAGTTATTCGATAGAATATATTGTGGGATAAATAATATATTTATTAGAAAGTAATGTAATGATATTTATTTGAGAAATAAATAGCCATTATTCAAGGTATAATAAATGTGGTGGAGGAAATAAAGAATAATGGAAAAATAATAGTACACTCCATGTTTATTAAATATACACATCGTGTATTTTTTTCTCGGAATTTATGAGAAATAATTTTATTTTTTTAATTAAGCAAAAATGGGTGTAATTCACTGGGCACATTTCAATTAATAATAATAGCCAACTATTATCATTAGACATGGGGAATTACAAATAATTAAATTAAATGAATAAATTCTTTCAGGTAATTGATTCATTTTATTATTCTATGTAATTAAATAAATCCCAATTATATATTTCCCATTAGCCTGGAAATATTTTGTGTGGTTGTGTAGAACGGATTTTAAAAGATCTCAAGCCAAGAGAGAATTTATTATCCACCAATAATGCTCCCATGCTACGAGAGAGTGATACACTTTCACCAGATCAAGGTGATCGATGGACGACATACAAGTGAAGGCTTTTCTATGCTAGTACCCAGGGATACATTCACCGATGTCCTGAAATACATGGAGCACTTGTGGGTCACCGCTAGATTAATCCTACACTAGGATTCTACGATGAAATGACGAATCACATCAGATCGTGATCAGAAACATCAGCGATGAATGAATTCCATCATGTAATTTCTTGTAAATTAATTAAATTGATTATAACCAACATATGATGATACTATGTTTAGTTTTAGGACTTGCCTAATTTTTTCATTCTTTTTTCTATTCAGAAGATCTGGCGTATTATTATCGTTATTGATCTTGGATTGATCGTTGTAAACTCTAAAATTTATGTTGGGTACTCCCACCAATGCACTTCCACTATGCGTGGAACCTACAATTATATTTTGGGAAAGTTATAAAATACAGTTTTTGAAAAAGGACCACATGGAGACCGTGTGACAACCCATCACATCTAACAAAGCTGTGGGAATCAAACCCACAACCAAAGTGCGACTGGGATTCCCATCTACCACTGAACTATGTAAATTCCCAGGTTAGTGTGACTAATTCTTTTTAGTTAAATAATATTATTGTTCAATAATTAGTTGATTTTTGATATTATGTTTTTATAAAATGGATATCCTTAGTATATGAAAATTATTTGGTAATTGATTAATGTTATTTTTGAAAGACGTTCACTCTATTGGGAACACTATAAGACAAATGAAAATTAAATACTATGGGATTTCATTAGAGGAGTAATGGTGGATTTTTAATTTTGGATGAATATTTGTTTTTATTATGGACTTATACTGATTTAGGTTATTAATGGGAATGATTAAACTATAATAGAGAATATGTGATTTGGTTAATAACACATCAGTATGAGAAATTAAGAGTAGTTGATGTTACTTAGAGATAAATGTTAATATTTACTATTAAAGAGTATGTGTTTATATTCTTCTGAGTTTTGGGTTTCAATCATAGTTTGAATTATATTGAAGTATTTTAAGGACAATTTTTAATTGGATGGTCCTTATAGAACATTGGGTATTTTTTGTTTTATTTTGGAAATTAAGATTTTTATTTATTTTTATAAAGGATTATCCATTATGGGGATCATCTGATCATCTAAGGCCCCGACCCCAGTTTCCCAGAGTCGGTGCATTGTTACATAACATTGGTATGATCACAAAAGACTAAGTCTTAAAAGACTGATTAGTTTAGTAGCCTTGGAAACACTAGATACATTCATAAGTCTTACATTACATAATAAAGTGAAAATCTACACCAACATAGTCTCTGTTGTCCACACTCATATACCCTCAGAATATTTCTGCAGGCCAGTCATAAAATACTTCTTCAATCCTGAGAAAAATAAAACATATAAAGGGGTGAGCTCAAATGCTCAGTAAGGATAACAATATAGTGTAAACATTCATAAATAAGCATAAACATTTAAGGGAATGTATAACTAAAACAGAACCCTTTTAAACTTGGATTTACGCATTATATGGAAAAAATAAAATGAAATAATTCATTTACTTATTCGCATGGATATTCCTCTAGTTGAATAATCACATTCCATATCAATAACCACTTTCATAATGATGGAATGCATAATGCCAGACTATTATAACCACATAGTCAAGGCCTTGTCCCTAGACTACGGATAATATTTTTTCAAGGTCTTGTACCAAGACACTAGATTGTCTCATGAGACTTACCGATGCATCGAGGAGCTATAGTGGGCACCAAACGTCACTTACTAAATCAAATGCATTCCTCATATGAACAGGTTTAAACATAACATAAACATTCTCATTAAAACTAGAATACGAAATTTCAATAATTTCTCCATAAACCATGAATGGTATAAAAATCAAACATCCACAGTAAAACATATCACAAAAATATCAATACAATATAGATGTTTTGTATCATAATAAATCAACTTCAAATAATCTTTAAATCCATCAAATGATGTTGACATAGATGAAATCAAAACTATTTGAGAGAAGTATCTCTTTTTTTGAAATCATTTAAAATTTACATAATTATAAAAGAAAAAATTTACTTTGAAAATATTCTTATAATCTTGTAAGATAATATAAAACGATTTTATAATGGTGGAAAATAGTAGCACCCACCGTATAAGTAAAAAAACATTCCTACTATAATTCTGTCGAAAAGGTTAAAAAAGACCTAGTTTGGAAAATGGCAGAATGATTCCTTTATAAAAATATTATAAAAAGTATAAAAAGGGTATAAATGACTTTAACACACATTATATAAAATATTGAGAATGTTTTGAAATACATTTTTAAGAAACATGGTTGTGGATGATAAAGAGGTCCCAGAAGATACTTACATAAAACAACCTCGAATAATAAAGAGATTGTGAAATTAACCGTTACCTAGTACTTTTCCTTGGTCGAAGGTAGGTTAAACTCCGGTATAATGGTGAAATAATTATTATTAAATTATACGAGAATCATATAAAATAATATGATATCATATATGATCTTTTATCATTTTATTATTAATAATATCTTAGTATTATCGTCATTTCGAGTGTTAACAGATTTGTTTTACTTTATATTCGTTGTTATTTGAGTCATATTTGTTATGGATGGGATGTATATTATTAATATCCAGAATTATATCAAGTCTTTAAACATTATTTTTAATCATCTAATGAAAATTAGTCTTGAATGGATATGATGAGGAATGAATCTAATCGCGTTCATGGAGATGGTAATCCGTACGTACGCACGAGCGACAATATCATACTTTTGATAATAAAATAATATATAATTGGATGGTATATCATACATACAGAATTCTTATCATGTTATATATATTATTTACATCAATTACACAACATTATTATACCTATCCAAATAATAATGTATTGAATAACAATTACACCACGACGTGGAGACGGTAAGCTGTACGTACCCACATATGGTGATATGTCATTCAAAGGCTTGATAGAATAATGAATTTTGTTGTACCATATTTATAATAACATCATATTATATAGAATATACTGTATTTGTTATTTTATAATGGAAACAACAAAGAAAAAGGAAGTGAAAGAAGAAACGAACTTGAAAGAGGTGATGAAATATTTACCTCTTCTTCGGGTTCTTCTTTTTGATCTGATCAAAAGGGCTCATCAGGTTGGCATTCTGGATAAATTAAGGCCTATAGGATGAAGGGAGGATAGTTGATAGGGTATTCGGTCAGAGTTTGGCCGAGTGAAAGGGCTTTGAAGGTGTGAATTAGAGAGAAGGGGGAGTTCCCTTTTATAAGAGGGTTGAGGGGCACCTTAGGAAAATCTAGAAATATTATTTTATAATAAAATTGTTTTCTGATTCTAATGGCTCAAAAATGGATTATTTAGATTATATGGTGGGTTGGGTCAAAAAAAAACTCAACCAATAGGTTTTAGATAGGTTTTTGTCACTATATTAACTTTATCTTTTCGATTTATCTCTTAGTTAAATAGTTATACATTTACCATGTGTCTTTGTATTTTTATATTATATGGTTAATAAACATACTATATACATCCAAGAGAACCCCAAGTGGATCATTAATAAGAAACATATCATTATATAATTTCTTTGGTTGAATGTTAGATTTTTAGAAATAGAATATCAATTAATTATATAATATTTGTTTTAAAAGCTCTTTTATGTCAAATTTGTCACTATTTGGTATTTTGTTTTTCCCAAATTCATAATAGCATTATTACATTGATTAAAACTCATTTAACCAACCATAATATGTCATATTAACCTATAAAATTAGTTTAATTCATATAAAGTCTCAAATTAAATTTAGATAGATATTTATAATATCAATTATTTTAATATTTCATTAATTAGGTAATTACTGCATCGCCATTCTGTCATAAATAAATTAAATTAGTTAATGTATAATAATTACAAATATAATACCATTATGTAGGAAATATCATTGGAGTTCTAATGAATATTTATAATCTAATTTATCTTTTTTATAGCCTTATATTAAAAATGTTTTATTTATTAAACTTTCATTTTAACTCTTTTAACTCTTCTTTGAATTTAATAATAATAAATGTCATAATCTAATCCAATTTGATCAAATAGGTTCATATATTATTCATAAGGTTTTTTTGGTCAAATAAAACTTGTCCAATAGAATTAGGACATGTGTTAAGATAATAATAATATCATTTTCCCCTTAATTACACTATTTACTTTTAACCATGGTAAATAAAATTTAAAAGTTACTATTCACAAAAATTATTTTTATCTTATTGAACAAAATTTTACTACTTGATATTAACCATGTCTCTTGGATTTTATAAATTCCACTCATAGAAGTGGTAAAATTATTCTTTATGTGAATTTTCAAATTCTCTTAGAAGATGGGCAAAAGACGGTGAAAAGTTCGATAAACTTTTTATATATCTAAAATTATTTTAAACTAACTCTAATGAATTACATTGAACTTATATTGATATTATGTATCTATTTTGACCAAAAATAAATTTAAATAAAATAAATAAATATTTAAATAAAATTCAATTTTAAACTATAACTTAGTGTTTTTCACTATTCAACAAAAATTGAATGTTTTTAGGAAAATGCCAAAAATTCACCCTAATTTAATTTAGATATTCCGAATCCAAAAATGAAGTCAATTTTGAAAGATAAAATTTATAAAATTTCAAAAAGTGGGTATTACTGTTCATAACGACTAGTTTTATTGGTTGTGCTGTGTTAGAACTCGAAGTTGCGTACAACACACGCTACTGTATTATTCAATGAGAAGTGTACCGTGGAAGCTTGGGATGTTACATTATCCCCTACTAATAATTTCCCCCCCGAAATTTCAAAATTATTACTCATAAAAAGACTCAGGTGGTTCTTCATCATAAGTTCCTTGGGTTCCCATGTTGCCTGTTCCATTTTATGGTTTCTCCATAGAACTTTTACCAGACGAGTCATCCGGTTTCTCAGCACTTGTTATCTTGTATCAAGAATGTTGGCAAGCTCTTCACAATAAGAAATATTGGGTTACAGTTATAATTCCTCATATGTGAGTACATGCGTTGGGTCAGGCATGTATTTTCTCAACACTGATACGTGGAACACATCGTAAACTTTGGAGATATTTGGCAGCATTGCCAAACGATAAGCTATAGCCCCAATTAGTTTTGGAATTTCAAAAGGTCATATATACTTGGGACACAATTTACGTTTCTTACCGAAACATTTAACTCCCTTCCATGGAGATACCTTCATGAAAACAAGATCTCATACCTGAAATTCTAAATCCGTCCTTCAGTTATCAGCATAGCTCTTCTACATACTTTGAGATTCTTTACTGTGGATTTCGGTTACCTTTACCCTTTTTATCGTTTCCTCAACAAGTTCTGGGCCTACAAGTTTTCTTTCACCAACATCATCCCAAAAAGTTTGGTGTGCGACATTGATTTCCATATAACGAAGTTCAGTATTCAGGGATTTCTGAATACTTTTCTTGAATCTTGAAGAAAAGCATGGATCACCATCAGAAACAATCAATATGGGTACTCCATGAAGTATCACTACTTCATTAATATATAGTCTTGATATATGTTCAGGTGGAAAATATTATCTTATAGAAAGAAAATGTGCTGACTTGGTAAGATGATTAACAATTTCCCATATTTCATTGTTCCTTCTAGGTGTATGTTGTAGTCCCATGACAAATTCCATCGTGAGTTTATCCCATTTCCACTCAGGTATGGGAAGAGGCTGCAATACTCCTCCAGGTTGTTGCCTTCCAGCTTTCACTTTTTGATAAACCATACATCTTGACAGAAAATCAGCAATCTTTGTATTCATGTTGTCCCACCAAAAATTTTCCTTCAAATCTATATACATCATAGTGCTATCAGGATATATATAGAAATTAAAACTATGAGAATCATCCAATAATTCCCTTTTTAGATCAGGTCTATCGAGAACACAAAGTCTCTTCCCAAATTTCAAAATTCTATCTTCATATACGAAGTCACTCAATCTCCCATCATTCACATATTTAATCTTCTTTTGAAACTCTTCATCACCGGTCTGAGAACTCTTTATACATTCTAGTAAAGATGGTTTGGAAGCCATTTGAAACAGCATTGATGTTTCACCTTCCATGGCTATTTTAATATCCATATTTACTAGATCCATGAAAATAAGATTTCTTTCAACACTCATCTTGTTCAAAACACCATGATCCATTCTACTCAAAGCATCTGCCACCTTATTTTCCTTCCCCAAGTGGTAGTGTATCATGCAATCATAATACATGAGTAGTTCAAGCCATCACCATTTCCTCATGTTGAGTTCTTTCTGTGAGAAAATATACTTAAATCTATTTTTATCGGTATATATCTCACATTTTTTATCATAGAGATAATGTCTCCATATCTTCAAATCAAAGATTACAATAGATAACTAAATATCATGAGTAGGGTAGTTTTTCTCATGAATCTTTAGTAGTCGTGATGCATAGGAAATAAACCAATCATTCTACATAAGGGCACAACCAAGTCCTTTCTTTGAATTATCACTATAAATAACAAACCTATCATTCCCCAATGGTAGAGTAAATATAGGATCATTGACTAATCTTCTCTTTAGTTCTTCGAAACATTCTTTACAGTATTTTATCCAATCAAATTTAACACCTTAATGCGTGACTTCGTTAAAGGGTTAGACAATCGGGCAAAATTTTGGATGAAACATCGATAATAACCTGCTAAAAAAATAAAATTGCATACCACAGTTATACTCGTTGGTGCTGGACATCATGGGATTGCTCTTTTCTTATAAGTATCAATATATATTTCATCATTAGAGAAAATATGGCCAAGAAAAGAAATCTCATTTATCCAAAATTCACACTTTCTAAACATCCCATATAATACATGTCTTCTCGGAATCTCCTGGATAATGCGAAACTGATTTTCATGATTTTTGTAGCTTTTGGAGTATACCAATATATCTTCAATAAATACCACTACAAATTCATAAAGATATTCCTTTAATACTATGATGATTAGATCCATGAAAACAGAGTGTGAATTAGTCAGCCCAAAAGGCATTACTGTAAACTCGTAATGCCCGTACATGGTTCGAAATGCAGTTTTCAGAAAGTCTTCCTTCTTCACACACAACTGATGATATCCACAGAGAATGAAAATCTTTGAAAACTATTGAGCTCCATGATGTTGGTCGAATAAATCAACAATGCGAGGTAGGGGATACTTGTTCTTTATTGTTATAGCATTGATCTCCCTGTAGTCAATGGACAACCTCATATATCCATCTTTCTTCTTAACAAAAAGAACAGGGGCTATCCATGGAGAAACACTAGGGTGAATAAATACCTTATTACCCAATTTCTCATATTTTTTCTTTAGTTCCACCAATTCCACAATGGTCATTCTACAAGGGTTCTTTGATATGGGCCTTGAACCAGGAATTAAATCAATGGAAAAATCAATTTCTTATTCTGGAATATGTCTAGGTAAATCATTTGGAAACACATCAACATATTCTCTCACAATAGGTACATCCTCTACTTAAACATTTCTTTCCCCACCCACAGTCATTTCATTATCTTCCTCCACAATAATTGAATTTAGTTGAGCTACTAGGGGTGGATCTAGCTAAGAATTAGGTGGTGACGATACTGCTCTAAAGATAAGGTGTTCTTTATCATTATCATCGAAAATAGTAACCTCATTATTCTTATAGTAAAGCATCACATCGTGGTCCGAAGGCCAATCCATACCAAGGATTATGTCAAATTCATTCATGGGTATGATGATGAGATCAGCAGATAAAGAACATTTATAAGCCCTAATGGGAACTGATTCATAAATTTTTTTAGCAATGATACTCCCCTTAGGAGTTTTAACTGACAACTCTCTTGTTAAATAAAATTAAAAATATCTAATTTTTTTAGAAAAATGGGATGATATGAAACAATGCGATTATCTAGATTCAAATATAGCATTGGTTTAACTTGAGGAAACTATTAAATTACCTGCCACCACCTCTTTCAGAGCTTCAACCTCAGCAGTAGTGATTAGATATGATTGGCCTTGATCCCTTGGCCTTTTCTATGGTAAGTTTCCCTAACGCTTTGTAAATTCATTTGAATAATGTCCCATATCCCTATAATTGTAGCATTGAAAATCGGTAGCCGCTTTCTTCCCCTTGCAATCATGAGCTTGGTGGTCTTTTTCACCACACTTGTAACAGACCCCCATTCCCTTCAATAATGTACCAAGGTGTTTCTTCCCACATTTACTGTAGGATGGATATTATAATTTTACCTTCTTCCCCTTATTTCTATTTCCAGAGTGATCAGAAGATCTCTTCTTCTGTTTCTTTGCTTTAAAGTCGTAATACTTAGAGAATTCTTTTTCTGTCTTGATAGCACATGAGAAAATATCTTCGTATGATTAGAAGGATTTTGATACTAATTCTCGATGTAGAAACAGTTTTAACCCATCAAATAAATGATCAATCTTACTTGTTGGGTTACGTATATAATTTTCATCATGCCTCGCTAACCTTGTAAAGTTAGCCTCATACTTTGCAACATTTTCATCCTCCTTTTTCCCTAGACTCAGAAATTGTATTTCCATATCCGCTCGATAGTCATGAAAAAAGTATTTTTCTAAGAAAATATCTTTAAAATCCCTCCATTCCATATTTGATACTTTATCATCTTCCTTCGTGTTTTTAATCAATGACCACCATTGATCAGCATCTCCAGTTAGGCGGTAAACTGCCATGATAACTTTTTCCCTTTCACTACACCCAAGGCATGAAATATCTTCTCTAAGGAATTTATCCATTGCTCAACTATGAAAGTATTTGTATTCCCATTGAATGTTGGTGGTTTTTGCCTCATGAAGAGATCTATCATTGATCCTCCACGCTATGGATTAGGGTGCTCCATACGGTTAAGGTTATTATTCATAACCTGAGTGATTTCTCCCAGTATGGTGATTACATGATCAACACCAATTGAATCACCAACTCCACTATAATTATCTTGAGTAGGAGGTAAATCCCTACATGGAGTGCGTGCATTGATAGGGTTTCCATTCCTTCTACTATGTGACATTTCTAAACAATAGAATACACTAGATTAGTTTATCAATCTCAATACATAAATACAAACCTGTAAAACACTTAACATAAATTTAACAGTTTATGGATATAAACCAGAATCATAAAAAAAATTTCTTTGAAGAAGTATATACTCATAAACCCTTCATAATGGTTTGTAAAGAAAATGATAATTATCCTGAGCATATCCCCCTAGAGTGTCGTAACCAAGAGTGCAGCAAGGCCCATTATGGTGCACCATTTCCCATACAAGTCTAACTTAAAGTGGGGTTTTCGGGTTTTACCCCTAGGTACATCTGTGCCAATACCGCCTCTACCTTCTTATATCTAGATTGGGATGTATTTCTCGAAAAACTCAAAAAATATCTACAATATCAAAATTATATGAAGTTCTTCTATACTAATCTTTAATTTCTATCTTAGAACTATGTGATCTAATCAGAGTTTATCTAAATATAGCTTAAAATGTTTGTACTTAACATCCTCTGGTACCAACTTTAACACCCCAACCTAGTTACCAAGAGTCGGTGCATTATTTCCTAACATTGGAATGATCACAAAAGTTCATGTCTCGAAAGGATGATTAATTTAGTATCCTTGGAAACAATAGATACATTTATAAGTCTTACATTACATCATAATGTGAAAAAATACAAAAAAATAGTCTCCATATTCCACACTCGTATCCTCTCAGACTATCATTTCAGGTTAGTCATAAAATACTTCTTCACATCCTGGGAAAAATAAAACAATGAAAGGGGTGATCTCATATGCTTAGTAAGGATGACAATACAGCGAAAACATTCATAAATAAGTATAAACTTTTAAGGAAATCTATATCTAAAACAAAATCCTTTTAAACTTGAGCCTCAAAGGAATATGGAAAAAATAAAATTAAATGATTCCATTTACTTATTCACATGGATATTTTACTAGTCGAATAATCACATGCAATATCAATAACCACTTTCATAATAATGAAATGCATAATGCCAGACTATCATAACCACATAGTCAAGGCCTTGTGCCAAGACTAAAAATAATATTTTTTCAAGGCCTTATGCCATGAAACTAGTTTGTCTCATGAGAACTTCCGATGCATCAAGGAGCTATAACAGGCTCCACCCGTCACATACTAAGTCCAATGCATTCCTCATATGAGCAGGTTTAAACATAACATAAACATTCATATTAAAACTAGCATAAGAAATGTCCATAATTTCTCCATAAAAAATCTATGGTATAAAAATAACACATCCACCATCAAACGTATCACAAAACATTCAATACAATTTGGATATTTTGTATCATAATATATCACCTTCAAATAAGCTCAAAATCCATCAAATGATGTTGACATAGATGAAATGAAAATTATTTTAGAGAAATACCTCTTTTTTTTAAATCATTTAAAAGTCACATAATTATAAAAAAACATTTACGTAGAAAATATTCTTATAATATTGTAAGGGAGGCTTCGACGATTTTTTAATGGCGGAAAATAGCCACACCCGCCGTATAAGTTAAAAAAACATTCTTACCATAATTTTGTCGAAAAGGTTAAAAAGAACTTTGTTTGGAAAATGACAGAAAGATTCCTTTATAAAAATCTTATAAAAAGTAAATCAAGGGTATAAATGACTTTAACCCATATTATATAAAATAGTAAGAATTTTTTGAAATACATTTTTAAGAAACATTTATGTGGATGATAAAGATGTCCCAGTAGATACTTACGTAAAAACAACCTCGGATAATAAAGTGATTGTGAAAATAACCCTTACCGTGAAGTTTTCCTTGGTTCAGGGTCGGTTAAATTACTGTATAATTGTGAAATAAATTTTATTAGGTTATACATGAATCATATACATTAATATGAAATCATATATAATATTTTAACATTGTTTTGTTAATAATAACTTAGTATTATCGTCGTTTCCGTTGTTAATATATTCATTTTACTTTATATGATTTGTTATGTGGGTCATATTTGTTATGGATTGGATGTATATTATTCATATCTAGAATGATATGACGTCTTTAAACATTATTTTTAATCATCTAATGAAAATTAGTCTTGAATGGATACGGTGGGGAATGAATCTTATCGCGTTCCTGGAGACGGTAATCCGTACGTAGTAATCCGTACGTACACATGAGCGACAATATCATACTTTTTATATTAAAATAACATATAATTGGATGGTACATCATATATAAATAATTCATATCATGTTATATATATTATTTACATTAATTACACATCATTATTATACCCATCCAAATAATAATGTATTGAATAATAATTACACCATGACGTGGAGACGGTAAGCCGTACATAAGCACGTATGTTGACATGTCAATCAAAGGATGGATAGAATAATGAATTTGGTTGTACCATATTTATAATAACATAACAGTATATAAAAGATACCAGAGATATTATTTTATAATGGAAAAAAAAGAAAAAGGAAGTGGAAGGAGTAAGGAACATGAAAGAGGTGATGAAATATTTACCTCTTCTTCGGGTTCTTCCTTTTGATTTGATCAAAAGGGATCCATAGGATGGAGTTATAGATAAAGGAAGGCCTCTAGGATGAAGGTAGGATAGTTGATAAGGTATATTGGTAGAGGTTGGCTGAGACAAATGGCTTTTATGGTGTTAATTATAGATAAGGTGGAGTGCCCTTTTATAAGAGGGGTGAGTGGAACCATAGGAAAAGTTAGAAATATTATTTTATAATAAAATAATTTTCAGTTTATAATGGCTCCAAAATTGATTATTTAAAGTATAAGGAGGGGATGCGTCGAAAACCACTCAAAACATAGGTTTTAGACAGGTTTGGGTCACTATATTAACTTTTTCTTTTACATTTAACTCTTAGTTAAGTAGTTTGACATTAACCGTGTCTCATTGTATTTTTATATTTTATGGTTAATAAACATACTATATAATTCCAAGTGTACCCCAAGTGGTTCATTAATAATAAACCTATCATTATATAAGTCCTTTTTCCAAACCTTAAACATTTAATAATAGAATATCAATTAATAATATAATATTTGTTTTAAAAACTCTTTTATGTCAATTTTGACACTATTTGGTATTTTGTTTTTTCTAAATTCATGAAAACATTATTATTTCCAGAAAAATTCATCTAGAAATCTCTAATAGGTCATATTAACCTAGAAAATTATTTTAATTCATAAAAAGTCTAAAATTTCATTTATTTGGATATTTATAATATCAAGAATTTAATATTTCATTAATTATGTAATTACTGCATCATCATTCTGTCATAAATAAATTAAATTATTTAAGTCCTAAAAATTATAAATAAAATACCATTATGTAGGAAATATTTTAATAGATATAATGAAAATTTATAATCGAATTTATCTTATGTATAACCCTATACTAAAAATGTTTTAGTTATTATACTTTGATTTTTAACTCTTTTAACTCTTCCTAGAATTAAATAATAATAAATGTCATGATCAAATCCAAGTGGATCCAAGAGGTTCATATTTAATTCCTATTGTTGTTTTTTGTTGAATTATACTTAGCTAAAAGAATTGGGACATGTGTTAGGGTAATAATAATATCATTTTTACCCTTAATAACCCTATTTACTTTTAACTCTAGTAAATAAATGTAAAAAAATACTATTCACTAAAAAATTATTTTTATCTTATTGAACCAAATTTTACTCCTTGATATTAACCATGTCTCTTGGATTTTTGAAATAACACTCACAGAAGCTGTAAAGTTATGTTTTATGTGAATTTGAAAATTCTCCTAGGAGATGGGTAAAAGACGATGAAATGTTTAATAAAATATTTATGTATCTAAAATTATTATAAAATGAATCCAATGAATTAAATTGAACTTATATAGGTATTATGTAACTATTTTGACCTTAAATAAATTAAATTAAAATAAATAATTATTTAAATAAAAATTCGGTTTTAAACTATAACTCATTGTTTTTCACTATTCATGAAAAATTGAAAGTTTTCAGAAAAATACCAAAAATTAACCCTAAGATAATTTCGATATTACGAATCCAAAAATAAAGTTCATTTGGGAGGATAAAATTTATAATATTTCAACAAGTGGGAATTACTATTCATAACAGCTAGTTCGATTGGTTGTGCTGTGTTAGAACTCAAAGTTGCGTACAACACATGCTACTGAATTATTCAAAGAGAAGCATATCGTGGAAGCTTAGGGTGTCACATTATCCCCTACATCAAATAAATTCTCACTTGAAAGTTGTATAATATTACTACATAAAAAAACTCTGGTGGTTTTTTCATCATAAGTTCCTCGGGTTCCCACGTTGTCTCTTCCATCTAATGGTTTCTCCGTAGAACATTTACCAGACGAGTCATCTGATTTCTCAGCACTTGTTCTCTTGTATCAAGAATCTTGACAGGCTCTTCGCAATAAGACAGATCGGGTTCTAGTTCTCATTCCTCATAGATGAGTACAAGCTTGGGTGAGGCACGTATTTTCTCAACAGTGATACGTGGAACACATCGTGAACTTTGGAGAGGTTTGGCAGCATTTCCAAATGATAAGCTACAACCCCAATTCGTTCAAGAATTTCGAATGGTCCTATGTAAATGGGACTCAATTTACCTTTCTTACCAAAACGTATAACTCATTTAAATAGAGATACCATCAAGAAAACATGATCTCCTACCTAAAATTCCAAATCGTTCCTTCAGTTATCGGCATAGCTCTTCCTCTTACTTTGAGATGGTTTGATGTGGGTTTGGATTACCTTTAACTTTTCTATCATTTCCTCAACATGTTCTGGGTCTAAAAGTTTTCTTTCACCCACATCATTCCTATAAGTTCATGTGCGAAATCTCTTTCCATATAATGCTTCATATGGTGACATCTGAACACTTGAATGGAAGATATTGTTTTCGGAAAATTCTACCAAAGGTAAATATTGATCCCACATACCCTGAAAGTCAAGTGAGAAGGATCTCAACTTGTATTCTAAGGATTGAATAGTTCGTTCTGATTGTCCATCAGTTTGGGGGTGGTTGGCAGTGCTCAAACAATGTTCAGTATCCAGGGCTTTCTGAATACATTTCTCAAATCTTGAAGTAAAACGTTGATCACGGTCAGAATCAATTGATAGGGGTACTCCATAAAGTCTCACTACTTCATTAATATATAGTCATGCTAGACGTTCAAGTGGTAAATCTTTTTTTTATAGTAAGAAAATTTTCTAACTTTCTATGATGGTCAACAATGACCCATATTTCATCGTTCCTTCTAAGAGTCTTTTGTAGTCCCCTGAAAAAGTCCATCATGATATTATCCCATTTCCACTCAGGTATGGGAAGAGGTTTCAATACTCCTCCAGGATGTTTCCTTCCAACTTTCACTTGTTGAAAAACCATACATCCAAACACAAAATCAGCAATTTCCATCTTCATGTTGTCCCACCAAAAATGTTCCTTCAAATCTTTATACATCACAGTGCTACCAGAGTGTGTATAGAAATTAGAACATTGAGCATCATCCAACAATTCTTTTTTTAGATCAGGTATATCAGGAACACAAAGTCTCTTCTCAAATTTCAAAATTCCATCTTTATATATAAAGTCACTCAATCTCCCATCATTCACAGCTTCAATCTTCTTTTGACACTCTTTATTACCATTCTAGAAACTATCTATCCTTTCTAGTAAAGATGGTTTGGAAACCATTTGAAAAATCATTGATGTTTCACCTTCCATGGTAATTCCTATATCCATATTTACTTGATCCATGAAAATAGGATCCCTTTCATCTCTCATATTGTTCAAAAATCAATGATCTTTTCTGCTCAAAGCATCTGCCACCTTATTTTGCTTCCCTGGGTGGTAGTGTATCATGATATAATAATCCTCGAGTAGTTTAAGCCATCGCCTTTTCCTCATGTTGTGTTTTTTCTATGAGAATATATACTTTATACTCTTGTGATCGGTATATATCTTACATTTTTCATTATAGAGATAATGTATCCATATTTTCAAAGAAAAGATTACATCAGCTAACTCAAGATCATGAGTAGGATAGTTTTACTCATGAATTTTAAGCAGTCATGATTCATAGGTAGTAACCCTAACATTTTCCATAAGGACACAACCAAGTCCTTTTTTTGAAGCATCACTATAAATAACAAACCCATCATTCCTCGATGGTAGATTCAATATAGGAGCATTGACTAATCTTCTCTTTAGTTCTTTGAATCATTCATAACAATTTTTTGTCCAAACAAATTTAATCCCTTTACGTGTGAGATTCGTTAATGGGTTAGCCAATCAGGCAAAATTCTAGACAAAACATAGATAATAACCTTCTAAAAAATAAAATTGCACATCTCGGTTATACTCGATGGTGCTGGCCATTCATGGGTTTCTCTTGTCTTAGAAAGATCAACATATATTCCATCCTTAGAGAAAATATGGCCAAGAAAAGAAATCTTATGAATCTAGAATTCACACTTGATAAACTTCCCATCTAATTCGTGTCTTCTTAGAGTCTTCAGTATAATACGCAAATGATTTTCATGATCTTCATAGCTTTTGGAGTATAGTAAGATATCATCAATAAATACCACTACAAATTCACCGTGATATTTTATGAAAGCTCTGTTCATTAGATCCATGAAAACAGATGGTGCATTAGTCAGCCCAAAAGGCATTACTGTAAACTCGTAATGCCCGTACCTCATTCGAAATACTATTTTTGGAATGTCTTCCTTATTTACAAACAACTAATGATATCCAGATCAAAGGTCAATCTTTGAAAAAATATTTATCTCCATTAAGTTGGTCGAATAAATCATCAATACGATGTAGGGGATACATGTTATTTATTGTTATAGAATTAATCTCCCTATAGTCAATGCACAACCCCATATATCCATCTTTCTTCTTAAAAAAAGAACAGGGGCTCCCCATGGAGAAAAACTAGGGAGAATTAATCCCTTATAACTATATTCCTCTAGTTATTTCTTTAGTTCCACTAATTCTACAGTGGAAATTCTATAATTGGTCTTCGATATGGGCCTTGAACCAGGAATTAAATAAATGGAAAACTCAATTTATCGTTCAAGAGGATGCCCAGGTAAATCTTCTAGGAACACATCAACATATTCTCTTACAATAGGTATATCATATATTTGAATATTATTTCCCCCACCCACAGTCATTTCATTCACTTCCTCCCCAATAATTGAATTAAGTTGAGCTACTGGGGGTGGATCTAGATAAGAATTAGGTGGTGACGATTCTTCTCTAAAGATAAGATGTTCTTTATCAACGTCATCAAAATAGTAACATCCTTTTTCATAAAATAAATCTTCACATCGTGGTCCAAAATCCAATCCATACTGAGTATTATATCATATTCAATCCTGGGTATGACGATGAGATTAGCAAATAAAGAACATTTATATGCCCTAATGGGAATAGATTCATAGACCTTTGTAGCAATGATACTTTTCTTAGGAGTTTTGATTGACAACTCCCTTGTTAAATAAAATTGGAAATATCTAATTTTCTTAGGAATCTGGGAAGATATGAAACAATGCGATGATCCAGAATCAAATAATTCATTGCCTAAACATGAGAAAACCATTAAATTACCAGCACCACATCTTTAGAATCGTCAACCTCAGCAGTATTGATCGCATAAGCTTGGCCTTCGTCACTTGGCCTTCATCACTTGGCCTTTTTTGAGGTATGTTTCCCTGATGCTTAGGATATTCATTTTTATAATGTCCCATATCTATGCAATTGTAGCATTGAACATCGGTATATTCTTTCTTCCCCTTGTAATCACTTTCTTGGTGGCCTTTTTCACCACACTTGTAACAAACTCACATTACCTTCAAGCAAGTACCGAGGTTTTTCTTCCCACATTTACTATAGGATGGATATTCAACTTTTCCATTCTTCCCCTTATTTCCATTTCTAGAGTGATCAGCAGATCTCTTCTTTTCTTATTTTTATTTAAAGCCGTAATACACAGAGAATTAATTTTCTTGTCTTGACAGCACATGAGACAATATCTTCATACAACGAGAAGGATTGTGAGACTAATGCCCAACGTAGAAATGGGTTGAACCCATCAAAGGAACACTCAATCTTACTTCTTGGGTTATGTA
Organism: Viscum album; assembly: GCA_963277665.1. Classification (NCBI taxonomy): domain Eukaryota; kingdom Viridiplantae; phylum Streptophyta; class Magnoliopsida; order Santalales; family Viscaceae; genus Viscum; species Viscum album. Next base: position 1,093,318,026 of record OY728130.1, read on the forward strand.
TATAATCTACAGTATGCCTCGCTAACCTTGAAAATTTTGACACATACTTTGCAACATTCTCATCATCCTTTTTCCTCAGACTCATAAATTGTCTTTCCATATCCGCTCGATGGTCACGAGGAGAGTACTTTTCTAAGGAAAGCTCTTTAAACTCACTCCATTCCATATTTGATAATTCATCATCTTCCTTCTTGTTTTGAATAAACGACCACCATTGATCATCATCTCTAGTGAGATGGTAAACTGCCATGATAACTTGTTAACCTTCACTACTCCCCAAGGCATGGAATATCTTCTTTAAGGAATTTATCCATTGCTCAGATACTAATGGATTCATAATCCCATTGAATGTTCTTTTTTGTTGCCTCATGAAGCGATCTAACATTTATCCTCCATGCTGTGGATTAGGGTTCCCCATACGGGTAGGTTATTATTTATAACCTGAGTGACTTGTCCCAGTATGGTGATTAGATGATAAGCACCAGTTGGATCACCAGTTCCACTATAATTATCTTCATTAGGAGGGAAATCATTACAAGGAGTGCATCCATTGATTCAATTTCCATTATTTCCACTAGGTGCCATTTATAAAAAATGTCATACATTATATTAGTTTATGAATCGCAGTACATAAATCCAAACTTGTAAAACAATTAACATTAATTGAAAAGTTTATGGATATAATCCATAATCATGAAAATGTTTTCTTTGAGGAAGTATATACTCATAAACCCTTCATAATGTGTTGTAATGAAAATGTGAATTATCCTAAGCATATCCCCCGGGAGTGTCATAACCAAGAGTCCAGCAAGGCCCGTTGTCGTGCACCAGTTCCCATTCGAGTCTAACTCAAAGTGGTGTTTTCAGGTTTTACCGCTAGGTACATCTGTTCCCGAGCCGCCTCTTCCTGCTCGTATATAGACTGGGATGTATTGCTTAGAAAACTCACAAAATCTCTACAATACCAGAATTATAGGATTTTCTTCTATTCTAATCCTCAAGGTCCATCTTAGGTCTATTTTCTCTAATCAGAGTTTATCTACATCTAGCTTCCATGGTTTGTACTAAACTTCCTCTAATACCAACTGTAATGGCCCGACCCCAGTTACGCAGATTCGGTTCATTATTACATAACATTGGCATGATTAAAAAAGATCAAGTCTCAAAAGGCCAACAAGTTTAGTGGCCTTGGAAACACTAGATATATTCCTAGGTCTTACATTACATAATAAAGTGAAAAACTACAAAAACATAGTCTCCATAGTCCACACTCATATACCCTTAGACTATCCCAACAGTTTAGTCATAAAATAATTCTTCACATCCTGGAAAAAATAAAACATATAAAGGGGTGATCTCAGAGTCTCAGTAAGGATACCAATATAGAGGAAACATTAATAAATAAGAATAAACATTTAAGGCAATGTATAAATAAAACAAATTCCATTTAAACATGAACATCAGCATAATATGGAAAAAATAAAATGGAATAATTCCATTTATGTATTCACATGGATATTTTACTAGTCGAATAATCATATGCAATATCAATAACCACTTTCATAATGATGGAATGCATAATGCCAGACTATCATAAGCACATAGTCAAGGCCCTGTTCCAACACTACAAATAATATTTTTTCAAGGCCTTGTGCCAAAAAATTGGTTTGTCTCATGAGACCTACCGATGCATCGAGGAGATATAGCGGGCTCCACCCATCACTTAATAAGTCCAATGCATTCCTCATATGGACAGGTTTAAACATAAAAAAACATTCATATTAAAACTAGTATACGAAATGTCAATAATTTCTCTATAAACCATGAATGGTATAAAAATAACACATCCATAGTCAAACATATCACAAAACATTCAATACAATATGGATGTTTTGTATCATAATAAATCAACTTAAAAAAATCTTAAAATCCATCAAAGGATGTTGACAGAGATGAAATCAAAACTATTTGAGAGAAATATCTCTTTTTTTGAAATTATTTAAAATTCCAAATAATTATAAAAAGAAAACATTTACATTGAAAATATTCTTATAAGCTTGAAAGGGATGGTTCTACGATTTTATAACAGCAGAAAATAGCCGCACCCGCTGTATAAGTTAAAAAAACATTCTTACCATAATTCTGTCGAAAAGGTTAAAAAGGACCATGTTTGGAAAACGACGGAAAGATTCCTTTATAAAAATCTTATAAAAAGTCAAACAAGGGTATAAATGACTTTAAACCATATTATATAAAATATTTACAATGTTTTGAAATACATTTTTATGAAACATGGATGTGGATGATAAAGAGGCCCAGTAGAAACTTACGTAAAAACAACCTCAGATAATAAAGAGATTGTAAAATTAACCATTTGCATGTAATTTTACATGGTAGAGGGTAGGTTAACCTCTTATATAACGGTGAAATAATTGTTATTATGTTATAGAAGAAAAATTTACATTAATATGATATCATATATGTTGTTTTAACATTGTTTTGTAAATAATATCTTAGTATTATCGTCGTTTCGGGTGTTAACGGATTCGTTTTCCTTTATATTCATTGTTATGTGAGTCATATTTGTTGTGGATGGAATTTATATTTTTAATATCCAGAATTATATCAAGTCATTAAAAATTATTTTTAATCATCTAATGAAAATTAGTCTTGAATGGATACGATGGGGAATGAATCTCATCACATTCGTGGAGACGGTAATCCGTACGTACGCACGAGCAACAATATCATTATTTTGATATTAAAATAATATATAATTGGATGGTATATCATATATAAATAATTCTTATCATGTTATATATATTATTTATATCAATTAAAAATCATTGTTATACCCATAAAAATAATAATATATTGAATAATAATTACACCACGATGTGGAGACGGTAAGCCACACGTAAGCACGTATGGTGACATGTCATTTAAAGGATGGATAGAATAAGGAATTTGGTTGTACCATACTTATAATAACATCACATTATATATAATACACCGTAGTTATTATTTTATAATGTAAACAACAAAGAAAAATGAAGTGGAAGAAGAAAAAAACTTGAAAGAGGTGATGAAATATTTACCTCTTCTTCGGGTTCTTCCTTTTGATTTGATCAAAAGGGCTCCTTAAATTTCATTTATGGATAAAGTAAGGCCTCTAGGATGAAGGTAGGATATTTGAGAGGGTATTTGAGTAGAGGATGTCCAATCCAAATGGCTTTGAATTTATGAATTAGAGAGAAGGGGGAGCGCCCATTTATAAGAGGGGTGAGGGTCAACTTAGGAAAAGCTAGAAATATTATTTTATAATAAAATCATTTTGGGATTATAATGGCTCCAAAATGGATTATTTAAAGTATAAGGTGACTATGGGTTTAACACCACTTAAATAATTGGTTTTAGATAGGATTGGCTAACTATATTAACTTTATCTTTTAGAAGAAAGTCTTAGTTAAATAGTTTTACATTTACCATGTCTCTTTTTATTTTTATATTATATGGTTAATAAACTTACTATATACTTCCAAGTGAACCCCAAGTGGTTCATTATAATACAAATATCATTATATAAGTCCTTTGGCCGATCCTTAGATTTTTAGGAATAGAAGATCAATTTATAATATAATATTTGTTTTAAAACCTCTTTTATGTCAATTTTGTCACTATTTTGTATTTTGTTTTCTCTAAATTCATAACAGCATTACTAGTTAAAATAAATTCATCTATAAAACCCTAATATGTCACATTAACCTAGAAAATTAGTTTAATTAATAAAAAGTCTCAAATTACATTTATTTGGATTTCTATAATATCAATTATTTTAATATTTCATTAATTAGGTAATTGCAGCATCACCATTGTGTGATAAATAAATTAAATTATTTAATGTCTAAAAATTATAAATAATATAATATTATGTATTAAATCATTTTATATTTCAAATTAATATTTATAATCGAATTTATCTTATATATAAACCTATAAAAAAATTTGTTATTAAACTTTGATTTTAACTCTTTTAACTCTTCTTTGAATTAAATAATAATAAATGTCCTAATCTAATACAAGGGGACCAAAGAGGTTCATGTTTTGTTACTAAGGTTGTTTTAAGTCGAATTATACTTGGACAATAGAATTAGTACATGTGTAAGGGTAATAAAAATATCATTTTTACCTTTAATTACCCTATTTACTTTTAACCGTGGTAAATAAAAGTAAAAATTTACTATTCAACAAAAATTATTTTTATCTTATTAAACCACACATTACTCTTTTATATTAAACTAGTTTCTTGGATTTTTGAAATTACACTCACAGAAGCGGTAAAAATATGTTTTATGTGAATTTGAAAATTCTCCTAAGAGATGGGTAAAAGGCGATAAAAAGTTCTATAAAATTTTTATATATCTAAAATTATTATAAACTGACTCCAATGAATTAAATTGAACTTATATAGGTATTATGTATCTATTTTGACCTAAAATAAATTTAAATAAAATAAATAATTATTTAAATAAAAATTCGTTTTTTAACTATAACTTAGTGTTTTTTACTATTCATAAAAAATTGACTGTTTTCATAAAAATACCAAAAATTCACCATAAGATAATTTTGATATTCCAAATCCAAAAATGAAGTCAATTTTGAAATATAAAATTTATAAAAGTTTGAAAAGTGGGTATTACTATTCATAACGGATAGTTTGATTGGTTGTGGTGTGTTAGAACTCGAAGTTGCATACAACACACACTACTGTATTATTTAAAGAGAAGCATACCGTTGAAGCTTGGGGTGTTACAGATCGTGTACTAACAATTTTGGTTTTTGATAATCTTTTAATATGAGGGAAATATATAGTTCATCCTTTATGGATTATGTGATTCTCTAGAAGTTGATTCTAGCGATTTAGTTGTGACCAAGTCATCATGAATACTCATAGTTTGCAGAAAATATGAGTTAGTGGTGGAAATTTATTAAAGGATGAAACTCCACTTGAAAAGTTTGTATATATCTCTATGTTCTTATTCAACCGCATTAATAAATTCCTTAGCATTATGAAATGGAACTTAAAACAAAAAATGATGTCCACTTACTTTTACTACTTGGAAAATAAAGACTGTTTATCCCATCACAAGTTTGTGATTTTTTTGTTGTTAAATTTCTATTGATCATGTTTTCATTAAATCTCCATCATAACATGACACATATTTTATCTTCCATATCCATGTTTTATTACATAAAAACCTAGTATTGTTTATCTCAGGTGACCTTTGTACATATCTTTCATTCTTTTTAAGTGATTGTTTTATTGACTCTTTTTCTGAAGTGGGACTTACAATAAAGTTCCCACAAATAATTTTAAAATTTCAAGGATTCAATTTGCCAAAGGGTTGAAGAATGGAACACCCCATGATTTCATAGTAAGTTATTTTCTTAAAAATAAATCAATAGCTTGGGCTATACGCAACACTGAGTTCGAGCGTAATGAGACCTACCAATCTAGCTGTTCAAAACGTGGTTATGAATATTATTAACTGGATTTTAAATTTTATATACTCCATATAATTTTAACATCTGTATTATGTGTTTCTTATACATTATATAAGAACAAATACAATTCTTCATATAAAATAAGTATTTTTCAAAATAAAATTCATTTTTAACACCTTTAAATGGAAAACCATTTTTAAATATTTTATTTGACACTTTTATATATTAAATTTTACCAAATAAAATTCTTATTTATAAACAAGACATAAAAATTTAGTTTTGATAAATTTTTGGAGCTTTTCTGATAAGTTTCATATTTTGATGAATAGTTAAAAACAATAAATTTTATTTGAAAACCAATTTTTTACCAAAATAATTTATAATTTTAAATTGTACATTTGAATTGTTTTGAAGCATAATTAGAATATATTTTTCTCATTTAATCATATTTTGGTCACGTGAAGTAATTTTCTATTTAAATTGGACATAAAAACATATCAATCTTTTGCTAGTTTTTACTTCTCAAAAACCTGCTTCCTGGTTTTGACAACGGGAAATAGTTTTCAATTTATTCATACAAATTATATGATTCTGATTTGGTAAAATATACATACTTATTTAATTTGTAATATCAAAATTTTCTTTGGGTGAATTTTGGGTATTTTTCTAAAAACATTCAATTTTTGATGAATAGTGAAAAACACAACATTATTGTTTATAGACAGCTTTTTATTTAAATAATTATTTTTAACAAAAAGTTAGTTTAATGTCAAAATAAATAAATAATACCTATATTATTCCAATTTAATTACTTGATGTAATTTTATAATAATATTTGATATATAAAATATTATTGAACTTTTTTTCGTCTTTAATCCACCTTATAGGCACATTTTCAAATTTTCATAAAACATAATTATACCACTTTTATGAATTGAATTTCAAAAATATGAAATTCACAGTTGACATAATTATGTATAATTTGGTTCAATAGGATTAAAATAATTATTGGTGAATAGTATCTATTGAATTTTATTTACCACGATTAAAAGTAAATAGGGTAATTAATCGTAAAAATGATATTATAATTACCTAACAAATTTTCTAATTCTATTGGATAAGTTTATTTTGACCAAAATAATCCTTAAAAAATATATGATCCTTTTTTATCCACTTGGATTATATTGGACCATTTATTATATTTTATTTAAGGATTTGTTAGAAGTGTTAACATTGAAGATTAATAATTTTAAAAATATTAATATAGGGATACACAAAAGATAAATTCGACTATAAATATTTATCAGAAAGATAAATTTTTTATACATAATGGTAATTTATTTTATAATTTTTATACATTATATAATTAAATTTTTTATGACACAATTATAATGTAGAAATTATCATATTAATGAAGGACTAAAATAATTGATGTTATAAATATTAAAATATATGTACATTGAACCTTTTGAATAATTAAACTAATTTTATTGGTTAATATGACATGTAAGGATTCATTAAATGTATTTTTCTGATGAAATTATATTGTTATGACTATCACCAAAACCAAATACTAAATAGTGTCAAAATTTACATAAATGAGTTTTTAAAAGAAATACTATATTCTTAAATTTTATAATAATCAAAAAAATCTATGGATCTCCCAAGGGACTTATATAATGATATATATGTCATTAATTAACCACTTTATGTTCTCATGGAATTTTATTGTTTGTTTATTACCCATGTAATATACAAATACAAAGAAAACATTAAAAAATTTAAACTTTTTAGTTAAGAGTTAACTCTAAAAGATAAGGTTAATATGGTCAAAAATTCATGTCTAACACTTATTGGTAGAGTGTATTTAGACCCATACTCAGCTTAGCATCTAAATTAGTTAATTTGGAGCTATTAGAGACAAAAAATTATTTTATAATAAAATAATATTTAAAGATTTTCCTTAAGTGACCCTCAAGTCTCGTATAAAAGGGTACACCCCCTTCTCTCAAATTCATACATCCATATCAATTTGGATCGGCCAAAACCTAATCTTATATCCCCCAACTGACCTCAATTTATCCTAGAGGAATTACATTTATCAAAAAGCCATCCTATAGAGCCCTTTTGATTAAATCAAAAGGAATCACCCGAAGAAGAGGTAATAATTTCATCACCTCTTTCAAAGTTCTTTTCTTCTTCCACTTCCTCTTTATTTGGTGTTTCCATAAAAAATAACAACTCCAGTACATTTTACATACTGTGATGTTATAATAAATATTGTATAACAATATTAAATATTATATTCATCCTATTAATGACAATGTTACCATACGTGCGTACGTACGGCTTACCGTCTCTACGTTTTGGTGTAGTTTGTTATTCAACACTTAATGATTTGGATGGGTATAATAATGAGTATAATTGATGTAAATAATAAATATAAGATGTTAATTATTCTGTATATTTTATATAACATCCATTTACATATTATTTAACCATCAATATAATGATATTGTCACTCATTCATACATACAGAATACTGTCTCCACAAATACGATTAGATTCACTCCCCATCGTAACCTTTACAGAAAAATTTTCATTTCATGAATAATATTAATGTTTTAGAACATAATATTATTCTGTATATGAATCAAATAAATGCTATCCATAACAATATTGACATATGTAACAACAAATATAATGGAAAACAAATCAGTTAACACTCGAAACAATGATACTACTGAAGTATTATTGACAATGCAATATTAGAAGATTATATATGATATGTTATTAATGTATGTGGTTATTTTATAAATTAATAACAATTATTTAACTATTATACATGTGGTTAATCTTTCTATTGACTAAAGGAAAGTATATTGTAAGGGGTTTCATCCGACTTTTTATTCTACTGAGGTTCATGCTATATTTTACACTATTTCCTTTTGTGTGGTGTTTTTATTTTCCATGATTGTATTATTTGAGCAATATACATTAATTTATGGGTTTTAAATATTCATTGTATGATCCCAGATTCAGGGGGCGTATGTTTCTTATGTTACCAAATCAGTAAGATAATTTCTAATTTCAATTTCCACACATTGGTTTTACATAAACATCAATGATTATCTTACTCCAAGATTAGGTGTTAAAGTTCTATTTATTTTTTAGGTAATAATTTACACTCCTGTTTGTTTGGATATACTTTTGATACACATAATCAGTCCAATAATGAATTCTCACGTCGTCGATATGAACTTGATAAGAGTAATCTTAACTCAATTTCCATTCATTGAGTTAAACATCCAAGTCATTGGTGTTGTCTTTAAAAAAGTATGTTTGAATTTACTTTGAATTTTTTCCACTAAATATCAAATCATATTGAGTTTATTTATATTTTTCACACATAATTTTGTTCTTGATTTATCCTTAACAAAAGGATACATTCTTTATAAGGTATTTCATCTCAATTTACATTCCATTGAGTATTCTTTGTTTCTATGCACCAATTCAATTTTACATGATGTATTTAATGTACTTTGAAATTGAATATTATGAATCCCTTTATTCTAATGATATTATTATATTTTTATTAACCCAAACATTTTTATTCAAGCAACTCTTATTAGGATAAGAAGTCAAACTAAAATAAAATTCTAAATTTTTTTAAGATTTATTCTTCCAAATCTCTCTCATTAATGACCATGTTTTAAAAATGGTATTAAAGATTTTTTTCATTGAACATGGATTTTATAAAATGAAAATTATTTTAAAAAGATTCAAACTGGTATGGTACACTTTGATTTAATATTCTCTATTAAATGACTTCTTTGATAAATAGTGTGCTATTCAATATGTTTTTCATGAAATGAGGGATATTTCTATGAAATAGTTTTACTGATGATTTCTATCCATGTCAATATACTTCAATGTATTTTATTCTTGATTGTGGTTTTTTTATTATAATACAATATTCCATATTTTATTGAATTAGTTGTGTTTGACTGTGGATGTGCAATTTTTATATCATTCATGGTTTGTGGCTAAACTATTGACATTCTGTTGACGTGTTTTAATTTTAATGTTTAGATTATGTTTCACCCATTTCATTTGAGGAATGCATTGGACTTAGTATATGATGGGCATAACCTACTATAGCTCCTCAATACATGGGTAGGTTTCATGATACAAACTACTATCATGGCATAAGACCATGATAAAATCTCCTTTGTAGTCTTGGAATAAGTCCTTGACTATGTGGTTATAATGTCCGACATTATGCAATCAGTCATTATGAAATTATATATTGATATTACATGTGATTATTCTACCAGAATAATATTTATGTGAATAAGTAAATGGAATTATTTGAATTATTTTTTCCATATTATTTTAAATTTTATGTTAAAAATAGATTGAGTTTTAGTTGTATACATTGCCTTAAATTTTTATGATTATTTATGATAGTTTCAGCAGAAAATTTATCCTTACTATAAATCTAAGCACTCCTCTTTCTTATGTTTTCTTTTTACCTCGATGTGAAGAAGTATATTATGATTAACCTTCAGGGATATGACAAAGGATATGAGGGTGCTCAAAAGGGACATAATGTTTTTTTTATTTTCTTGATGTAATGTGAAACATATGTATGTATCTATTACTTAAACAGAATTTAAATTAATCGGTCTATTGAGACTTGATCTCTTGTGATCAGGAAAAAGTTATGTAATAATGCACTAACAATAGGTAACTATGGTTGGGGCGTTACATGGATGGATTTGAGAGTGTCCCGCTGTTTTCTAGTCGAATCACATGGAGAGACTACCATATGTGGTCTAGTTGACAGAGGACGTTCCGTAACAAAGCGCGGATGAATAAAACAGGGTTGGGGTAGCTCTGTCTGATCATGTATCACAAATGGTGGCGAAGGTGGACCGGACGACACCAGATGAGAAGGTTTTGCGTGCTGACCACTACGCTGGGCCTACTTTCTACATTCGATGGTATGCACAACCTGGAAAGATGTACTGACCGAGGCACTCCAAAGATCCATTTATCCATGACTTGGCTGGCACTAGCGATGACTGATGACATTGAGAGGATCTTTTTGGTGCTCCTGGTCGTTTGGAATCATATAGGAGTTTACCGGTTCCACATTATTAACTAAACAATATCCTTGATCATCATTAGAAGAATCTTCCACCACTGGATGGATTTTGTGGAAAATTACCCACTATAGGGGTATGTTGTTTCCGAGTGTACGAGATGAAAAGAACATTTGTGGGGGAACTTTTTTACCTTCCATCTCTGATACTTGATCTTCAAAGAAGTGGGATCCAGATATATTAACGGAGATGTAGTGTCTATGGGTGACGTCATGTCTGCTAATGTCTTAGGTTGATTTAGATGTGCACAGACAATACCATGGGAACATGATATTTAAATACGAGCCCTCTACTCATTATAATTTTGATACCCACATTTAGAAACATGATGTCACTCACTTTTTCATTTATTGCCATTGTCTGGCATCACAAATACACGTGCCACCTGTGTTGGAGCTTGGCATAACCTGACATTGTTTATGTATAAAATTTCTTGGACCCATTATTTAAACACATAGATCCACTTGAGGTTATACCCCCAGATCCGGGGATAGAGGCAGTAATTCGGGTGATCCGTGAGATCTATCTCTTTAGACATCTTGCATTCGGGAAATAATACAATTCACTTTTCCAAGGAAAATTAAACATAATTGGGGACCTAAGCCTTGTTTAATGAGTAGGTCATATTTCTTATATCTAGGAAGGTGGATCTTGGTGCCTGACCCAGAAGAGGGGCTGGAGGAGCTGTCAAGGAGGTGGAACTTGGCTATCTCGCCAAGGTTGTGGGGGTGAATTTCACACGGGCACCTAACGGTTCTAGGGTGGTTGTTGTTAGGTTGGAGGTTGCAACTGAGTTGGCATGCCGCTGCAAGACTATGGAGGTGGATCCGCTGGTAATAAATCTAGTTTTTAGGGGACACTTTTTTGGAAACCATGGTGGGATTTCCCTTAGCAGCTTTTGTCGTTGGAATTGTAGGAGGCAACATATGAACCTACTTGGCCTACTGTATGGATTCATCTAGTTGTTGGGCCTTATCAGTGAAATCTAGGAATCTATCCGGGTAATTCTGACTAATGTGTGAGGGGACCAATTCATTTTTGACATACCCCACACACATTGTCAGCACCTGTACTTGAGTCAGTGGCATATCCATAGATTAGGTGAGGCATTTCCCCCGGGAGATGAAGTTATTGACTCACTCATCTGACCTCTACATAAACATGATGTTGTCTACAATACTCATCTTCTAGATGGTAAAGATGAACTGATAAAGAAACCTCATACGTAAACCATCTCAATTGGATACTGACCCGATGGGTATTTGGTTGTACCTGACAAACACATGCCCTGCCAATGACTGTATGAAACATTGGTGTTTGGTGGCCTCTTGCTGCGCCGGAGTTCCCAACATGGGTCCTCACCTTTAAATAATGTGGGCCAGGTGATGCACTGGATCACCCGTCCCATTAAAGATGGAAAAGGAGGGATTTCCAAAACCCGGGGGTGCTAGCATATCATTTACCCATGTCAGATATGGCTGTCCATCAGGTGGCATTTCCACCTGTCATGTTTCCAATGCCTCGTGGTGAGCAATGAGCACCACCATCGGATCATCTGGGCAGGTATTCCTATCTTACAGAGGGTCTCTAACAACTAGTTTTTTGGAAGGTTCTTCAAAATGATATGCAGGCCCAGTGGCACATGGAGTGGCTGGTGGGGTGGATTATGGAGTGGTTGGGGGAACCTGAGATACGTCCCAAATATTACCATGCCACTCAGGTGGATTTGGTGAAACAAACCATTCCCACATTAAATAAGCTCTGGCTTCCATACTCTCTATATGGGAAGAATATTCAAGGTCACCTAGAGGAAACTCATTAGCAGAATGTAGTATCTTCCCCCACTGCCCCGTCCTAGGATTTCCATTTTCTAGCCGTCTCTTCACGGCATGATCAGTAGGGATGTCATTGACCATCTTCTTGTACTCTGTGAGCTGTTGATGCAACATGGATTTTTCGGGAACATCTTCCTTCTTCTGCACTTATCCAAATGGTTTTGAGGGTTTTACATCCCCAAGATGCTCTTTTCCCTTATTGGGATTCAGAAGAAGATATAATGACGTTTTAGGTATGGGATGACCCATTAAATTTCATTACTGGCTCGTGAACCTTCCCAACAGACCCAATGGGTGTGACACTCCCACGGGAGGTATGTCCTCTACAAGGAGCTCTAACTCATTCTCTCCCTCTGGTATGCTGTCCATGTTAACCATGACTCCACCTAGAGGAATATCTTAAATATATTTTATAATGATGGGTTGGTTCTAGATAGCACTAAAATGGAGAGAATCATACTCCCCCAACCACTAACCTGCATGTGGGGTGGGGGGGAGCCTCCTTGATAATTTTACGTAGAATATTAAAACTCTGAATACATCATTGCTGGAGGGTCTGATGGAGACTAGGAAACTCAAGGCACTAGGCCATAGAGAGTGAATCCATGTCATCCATGTGGAATTGTTGGTCGATATCTTGATGTGAGTCTGTCTATTGGGGTAATCCACCCACCGATAATATAGGCAAAAGTGTGTCACCTAGAGGGTTTGGTGAAAACATGCGACTTCTTCTAGGGTAAGCGATTCTGGATCACTGATGTTCACATTTGTAGTTGTCCAGAATATCTCTGGGAAAGGAACCGATGCAAGGATGTCATAAAAGATTCTTGGTTCAAACTCAGGATCTGGCCCTTGGTTTCCCCACTCATCAACTGACGGCACCTGTAGGACCGATAACAACACTAAAGAAACCCGATAAGATGGTAGAATATCTGGTGGAGAATAATGTAACAATGCAAATAATCCTATGCATATTGTTCTATCCTACGATGAATGAAATGACTGACCCACCACATCCCTGTAAGACGGACTGGCCACCACGACTTCCAGTGCAGGGGATACAGTTTCTAGTGGAAGGTCATGTTGCTTTTCATCCTCTACTGGTCTCCAGAACAACTCTCCATGATCTCTAGTCGATGTAGAGAATGTACCTATGGATGATAGGGATAATTTCTTGACCAATCCCTTCAAAGGGGAAAATTTTCCTCCTCCTGGATGTATCTGCGACGGGATGCGAGAATCCAATAGACCATACATTACAGATGGAAGTGGATGATACGACTTATTCCTACCCGGACCTTGAAATAAAGGATTGAGGTGAAGGTTCCATTACTGAGTCACATCCCGAATCATAATCTGAGAAGCAGATAGGTGTTGGGCCAAAATACCTCAATGTAACCTTGAGTAATTTTTGAGGTGATTGAGTTTATTGACAAATCGGGACTTTGTGTTGTGTTTTTTGACAAAGCAGACCCTATGTAAAAATATTTTTACAAATGGGGTTACATGGTGAGTTTTATAGTTCAAGTGATGTTGTAAACAATCAATGATTGATTTAAGAACCTCGATAAAGGAATTGATGATATGGAGGCTATACAAAAAGTGCAGATACAGGGTGGAAAAGTGACTTTCGCGCTGATGTCTTGGAGGCCTAGAAACATGTGCACAATAATTTTTTAAAGATCAAAATATCAAAATATAGAGAAACAAATGAGGGGGCCCACGTTTTAGTTTTGGTGAACAAGGTGACAAGGGAGAAAGAGATTAGGGTAGTAGGACCTACGTGTCGAGAAGAAACATGTGTGCTGGTGGTCAGGGTACACAGAATTCCAATAAATAGTGGGACGCCTCACCACATTTTCAACAAAGCTCTACACATAGAAAAAATGAGACCTTCAGTCATGCATGTGGTTTGGGCACACAAGTGGTGGTTTGGTAACACAATTATTAAGATATTTATATGTTTCATGCTTGTTGACAGTTTCATGCCAATATTGATTTGGATATAAAAGGGTTTTAGTCTCCCATGTTTGGAGATGATCAAGGGAGTGTCGCCCATGTTGTTTGGTGACACTTACGCGCCAGAATTGAAGAAGCGTTCCAGTTGGTAGTTGTGTGTCAATATTGTTTTGGTAGTAAAAGGGTGTTAGTTTCCCATGTCTTGGGTTGAATAAGGGAGTCTTGCACAAGTGATTTGGTGAAACATGAGGGCGAGGCATGGAGAAGTGTGCCTGTCATTCTAGGGATGTGAGAAAGTTGGATGATTGAATGATACATTCTGTGAAAAGTGGTATTCATCAGTGGATGAAAATTTTTCTTCAATAGAGAATCTACATACAGTGGAGGATGCGTTCATTTATGATAATGAAGGGAATGAAAGTCTTTTAATAGATAGTGGAACCCTTCCATAGTAGTGTGCAATGGAAGATGAAGAATGTGATACTTTCTACTGGCATCGAGACAAAGATGGAGGAACATGGAGTGAACCTTGGGAAAGTAGTGAGATTACCCTAAACATTGTAAAGGCAATGATCCTAGGCATATAAGTGATCTAGCTTGAACATTGTAAATTGGAAGTGATCTTTAGTAGATTTGGTAAAACGGAACATCGTCATTATATGCTCCTTGGACGTAGCCAGTGAGGTTGAATCATGTAAAAATCATTGTGCCACCCTGCTTTCTTCTCTTCATTGCATTCAAAGCATCATGATCAGATAAATACGCGATGAATAAGATAAACAATAAAATTCAAGTTCTAACAAAGAGATAGTTAAAATAAAGAGTTCAAGATCATGTGGGGAAGGGATAAATTTAAAAAGAATATTTATAACTTGATTCACTCCCCTATCAGGGTATCTATGCACCTTTTGGTCCTAACAATATGTTTATTTACAGTCTCAATCTTCTCTGTGTTCTTTTTATGGTGTCAGAAACCCGCCCTCCTACCCCAAGATGGCCTTTTGGGGTAGTGTAGATTGTTTTGGATCGAGTAGGGCTTTTGACTGAATTGATGCAGGCGTAAAGAGGGATTCCACTTGGATGTGTTAAGGTACAAGGAGAACTTGGAAAGAAGTCAAAGGTAACATGGGGAGGACCTTTGTGTCTTCTAAATGATGCATGGAGGGAGTCTCTACGGGATGTTCTTAAGTGGGTGGGACCCTCACTAGAGCCAGTAAGAGCAAGGGCAGTGCCTCCATGCTTTTTTCCTCTAGAAACGTTGGTACGTGGAGGTTCCTTGTACTGGTCAAGATGATCATGGGTTGGACCTCTATGTTGGGTGGCCATTAAACAAGGAAAACCTCCACTTCTATGATTTCTAGGATGAGGAGGTCCTTCGTCTGCTGCTGCATGGACATGAGGAAGACCCCCATTCCAACGGTTGACCGGATGAGTAGCATCTTCACACTGGCGACCTATGAGAGGGAGAAATAATCCACAAATGGGGTCATGAGTGCGGGAGAGGCTTTCGTATTAGGTGATAATGCAGAAGAGGGGACCGGCATGCAGATTGATGGTGGGGTGGGTAGGGTCTCCACACAAAGCATGGGATCAGGATAGACCTGTGATCTCATTGGTGATGGTACGAGGATGACCACCGTACTAAATGTCAACATCACAGGTTGGCCCAAAATAGATGCCCCATGTGTCTACAAGTAGGAGAGTCGACCCAGCCTGCCCGTGATGTGGTTGGATCCTCAGTCTGGGCAAGGCGTAAGTGTGCCTCTGTTCGGTATAAACAGGGGACTGATGTTATGTTCCTGTGTTGTCATGAGCCACAATAGTCATTGACGCTGACGCCCCTCGGAGGGTGTCCTCCTCAACCTGCACCCAATGTTGGTGTCTGGTAAACTAGACAGCGGTCAGTGGTGTAGGTGTGTAGCCCACCCACTCCACATCTCGTGGTGCTAGGTGGTGGTGCCGATGAAGACTGAAGGGAATCCCCCTTAATATCCCATGTAGCGGGATTCTGACTAGTCTGGCTTGGAAATCCCTCATCTCATTGGTGTAGGGGAGGGAGTCATCAAATCGTTCTGAGGAAAGGATTATAAAACAATTATAAGTCGGAGTGGGTAGTAATGGCTCCCTACTTGATATTTGTGGATAGTGGTGGTAGTGGGGCGTATAAGCATTAATGTCTTATCAGGTCATAAGTCGGGTTGGGATAATATCCTCTCCCTCATATCGTCAAATGAGGTCATTAATTACCCTTCTATAAATGAATTCATATTAGGAGATGTGGAATGGGTGCCCATTAGCCGTGGATGTGGAGGCTTAAATGGGAGAGATAAAGTTACATGGGATTGTCGTGTTGACATTACCCCTGCCCCTACATCGGTGGGTGGGTGGTTATTAGATTCCAGTCATGACAACTTTGGTCCTACAAATCTAGGAGATTTATCCATTCACTACTATAAATGGGGTTTATCACCACGCTATTATGCCCACAGTTTAACGAACCGTGGGGATAGATCATTTTTAATGCTCTATACCCATAGTTTTATTAAAACCGTGGGTATTAAGCCCCTATGTATCGGGATCCATCTTGCTACCCCCACTTCAATCATCCATCGCACTCCCCCCACTTCAACCCTACCTCCCGGCTTCGCCTCCCAACTCCACCTCCCACCTCCGCCTCTCGGCCTCCGCCTCCCGGCTCTGCCTCCCGACATCGCCTCCAGGTCTCCACCTCCCAGTATCCACCTCCTGTCTCTACCTCCTAGCTCTTCCCCCAGCTCGGTCGACGTCCCTGATCCCCCCTCTCACCTTGCTATCATCTGGGTATCATCAAATTAATCAGTTTTCTATTATAGATGATGTTTCCAATGTGTCCCTACTTATAAATTTTAATAATTATCCGTGAAATTTAATTGATATTGAGAATTTTGTGTTGGAGGTAAATGATTCATTTTAGAAAGGTCTATTATGTATTGTTGATCGATGAATAAAGGAACTATAAAATAAGATGAAGCCTCTTGTTAAGGTTTTATGGAAGAACATACATATTAAAGAAGATAAATGGGATAAGGAATCATATGTGTATTATTACTAGACCTACTTGTTAGATTTAGACCTATAGAGACACATATTAAGGTCAACATGTCATTTTATGGGGATATTTGAACAACCACTCACATTCTAGGAGCATTATGCCTTATTTTTATCCTTTATTAAGAGATTATTTGAGTTATTGCATTTATTGGGTGATGTATTGGGTAGATTTTGGGAGATTGGGGGGGGGTAGAAGTATTTAATGGTGATAATGGTTAGAGGGAATAGTGTATTCCCGAAACATAACTATGAATCTTATTGGAGAGGAGTAGATGGTGATATATGGTAGGGGTACTTTTATAGCTAACATGGAAACAATTCCATGGTAACTATGTAACTCTAAAGAGAATCAACATCATGATGGTCATAGGGTTTACAAAACCATGTGTCCAAACCATGCGGGTGACTTGAATAGGTATTGAACTTCCCATGGTTAGAGCATGATTTTGTAAGCCAGGCAACCAAACCATTTACATAGAATTTAATCATTTGAAAATTATTATTTTGACACAAAAACACCCTAAATATAGTCATTATTCCTCCTAAACATAGGGTAATCAAACCAAGGGGCTCTAATGAGACATCATGGTGAATTAATTATTTTCAGAGACGAATTATATTTGATATAGAGATATTAGTCCTAGATATTTAAATATAATTTATCATTTGTTTGTTGTTATTCTTATTATAGCTAGATATTAATTATTATCCTTGTAAAGAAACTATATCTCTGATTTCTTATCGAGGTTTAGGATTTACAATGATATCCAATGTGATCCTTTCTAGATTTACATGGAAAATAAATATGGAAAGATGGTTTTTCCTAACCATTCTCAGATCCATCTAGATCTCTTAATTTTGTAGTATCTTGATGGATATGTCAAAAATGATCCTAGCCCATAACATGTTCTTCATCATATATCATATCCCTTGAATACTCATGTAGTGATTTGTGGAATCTTCCATGGATATTTAGATTGTGATATTGATTCAAGTGGTGAACATTGATATTGGGCTTCAATATGTTGAATTCAATAAGTTCTTACCATGTTATGACAACTATATAAAAATGTATGATATGAAATACTCATGCGTCTGTGTACAGACCATGATAATTTTTTTAAAACGATATTCTTATGCCTATATATAGATAAAAAGTTTCCTTACTATGACTTGGGTATATATATATATATATGTTTATGGATAGTAGACTTATACTATCCTGTATCAAAGTTAAAAGTGGATCCTTCATGAATTCATTAATCCTATATAGGGGAGAATTCGAGATGTGATTCATGATAAAAATGGTGGGGGTATTGAATGAAAAATGGAAGGGAATGAAGGCCTTGAGGCATTAATGTAGTACAAAAGTGGGGAATGATGACATTGTAGTATGACCTATGATAGTTGATAGGGGATGATATCTTTATGGAATAACCCAAGTCATAATGGTCTATACACCTGTTGGGATACATAAATTGGTCTTGTGGTTTGGTTTGTGAATTTTCAAAACCAAAAAAACTCATGTGAGCAGAACATCCACTATCCAATATCCATGGACTTTCCCCTTTGGATATTATGGGTGAAACATCAAGAACTAAATCATTCTCCTTCACTTTTCTATTCTTCTTTTGATTATTTTGAGTTTAAAATTCAAATATTTTCAGGATGGTATGTTGATGAGGCATCCATTTTCACCATGAATAGGATGGTCACACCTTCTATAGACTTATTCAAGAATATCAAACATGTTTTGTGATTTCTATATAGAATTTTCAATACATTTCTATCTTTTATTCCTTTAAGGAGGTTGAAACACTAAAACATTTATTCTCAATACTCCCAAGTATATCATGATGTCTATTTTAAAAAACATATCTTTTCTATATGAACAAATATTCCAAAGTTCCAACAGAATCAATAAAAAGTATTTCTTTTAAGCATCATGTTGTACAAAATTTTTAGTATACCTTGAAACATTTTTTCAATATTAATTCCAAAACATTAAAGTTATAACTTCACTATTTTAATTGAATGTTCTATTCCCCATAAAATAAACCCTACCAAATAATCTATAAAATTATAAATTCATATTATTAAAATAAAATTTTCTTCCCATGTGTATAATGCATCTATATCTATGAAGGAGTATTTTAGATTGAAATTTTCTTTTTTATTCGCCATCAATGACCACTTGGGAGTGTCTTTTTTATCATTTTTCTTTAGTTTACATCTCAAGGTAGAACTTTTTTCTTTTTTCATACTTATTCAATCATGGAATCCTCTTTTCATTTAATATGTTTTGCTAGCTACTAATATGATTTGATTAATTTAATAATAAAATTGATTGTAAAGAATTTTTTAAAAATGATTTACATTGTTGATTTAATGATAATTGTTTTCTTGTTATAGAATGCATAGAAGCTGGATGTATCGTATCGATCAGATTTCAAACAAGTTTCAAAGTAATTTGGAGAATTTTTTAGATTTTTCATTTAACAATGATTTAGATGGAGGTTGTATACAATTTCCCTTCTATAATTTTGTTGGAAGACCATGCTTAAGACGAGAAGAAGTTAGTTTCCATTTAACGAAATTTGGATTTCAAGAAAACTAGAATGTTTGGTTTCACCATGGAGAGACGAGTCAATATTCGACTATTCATAAACAAAATAAATGAAGTGACATATAGAATTTGATATTTGATCGGTTTCCATATGTGCATCATTCCGAGAGAGATAGCATGCCGATGAAAGAAGGAAATGATATCAGTACACATGAGGAAAATACTGTAGGCGATGATATTGAGAGAGTGAAATTTTTTTTGAATGATTCCAGAACTCCAGTATATCAAGAATGTCCTAAAATAACCAAGTAGGAACTTTTAATGTAGTTATATCATGGGAAAACCATATATGGGATTTCTAATACCACCATTGATTATATTCTTACATTTTTGAAGGACATGCTTCCTGATTGTGTAGATATTCCCTCAAATCATTACATGGCATGGATGTTAATTAATCATCTTGGATTTGCTACTAATAAATTACATGCTTCTCCGAAAGATTTCATTTTATATTTGGAGAAAGCAACTGACTGTTATGACTGTAAAGAATGTGGTACATCTCGATGGAAGACAAATGTAGATGGAACACCATCTCGTGTGCCACAGAAATTCATGCGACACTTTCCATTTATTCCCAGAATTCAAAATCAATTCATGTCTCCAGAAATATCAGATAATATGCGATGGAACGATGTTGTGAGAATTAAAGGTAATGACGAGTTGGTCCATCCTGTAGATGGATTAGTATGCCAGATATTTGATTCACAACATCCTGATTTTATAGCTGAGGTTCATAATGTTAGATTGGGCCTATCATGTTATGGTTTTAATCAGTTTGGTCAGATGCTTACTGCTCCTACCACGTGGATGGTTTTTATTCACGTTGATAATCTTCCTCTGTGAATGTGTATGAAAACAGCATTCAATTTCTTGAGTATACTGATATTTGGACCTTCAGATCCTAGTAATGATATAGATGTCTACTTGAAGCCTTTAATAAAAGTGTTGAGCCAACTTTGGGATTTAGGTGTGCATAAATTTGATGCTTCTTCAAAGAATATGTTTCAGATTCGTGCTGCCCTTCTATGGACCATAAATTATTTCCATACCTATGCAATGATGTCTATGTAGAGCGCTAAGGGAAAAATATCATGTCCCATTTGTATGAAGAATACACTATCGAGAAGGATTAAATATCATCGTAGTTTCAGTTTCATAGGGCATCGCTGATTCTTGCCAATGGATCATCAAAACATGAACAATTGTCGGAGGTTTGATAATAATGTTGACATAGAATAACCACCTCAACGTATGTCAGGAAGTTATGTGCTTGATTAATTGAATGATTTCAGCTTTTTATTAGGGAAATGTCACTTGAAATCTCGAAAGGGGAAGAATACTGATACTGAAGTCACTTACAATTGGAAAAAGAGATGTATTTTTTTGTTTTTCCATATTGGCCTACTAATTTTTTACGTCATTGTTTAGACA
Organism: Viscum album; assembly: GCA_963277665.1. Classification (NCBI taxonomy): domain Eukaryota; kingdom Viridiplantae; phylum Streptophyta; class Magnoliopsida; order Santalales; family Viscaceae; genus Viscum; species Viscum album. The sequence goes on from OY728130.1 coordinate 1,093,339,643, forward strand.
TAATGCATATTGAGAAAATTTTATGTGAAATTTTCCTTTCAATTCTTTTGAATATTAAGGGGAAAACCAAAGGTGACTTCTGATCTCATCAGGATTTATTGGATTGACGTTTTCGACCAGAACTACATCTTGTTTGTATCAGTGAAAACAAATGGAAAGTTCCCTGTGCTTTTTATGTGATTACACTGGCAGAGAAAGAACAATTTCTAGAAATATTGGTGAATATAAAGGTTCTAGATGGTTATTCCAGCAACATATCTAAACGAGTCAATAAAAGACATTTGAAATTGAAATCCCTAGAAACTCATGATTATCACATCCTTCTTCATGAATTGATTCCAATATCAATTCGGCTTTTTCTATCCAATAATGTAAGGGTGTAAGTGATTTGGTTGTGTCATTTTTAGAGACCTTTGTGAAAAAAGGTTATCCAAATCATTGTTGATAAAAATGAACCAAGAGGCTCCGTTAATTCTGTGTGAGTTGGAAAAAACATTCCTCCATCCTTTTTCACATGCATGCTGCATTTAAAAGTTCATCTTCCAACTGAGTCACTTATTGGGGGACCATTCAATTTTTGGTGGATGTATGCCGCTAAAATAAATATGTGCACTTTGAAATCATATGTCTGAAATAAGAATATCCTGAAGGTTCCATTGTGAGGAGTTATCTGGCCTAAGAATGTATGGATTTTGGTTCAATGTATTTGTCTGATGTGGGCACAAGACATAATCAACCAATTTGAAATGAAGATGAGTAGTATGAGGAAATTCATCCCTCGTTTCCATCTCTTCCCCAAACAGGTGAAATTGTCGGGTCATATACATTGGTTGCATTGAGCTTTGAAGAGCGGAATATGGAACATTGTACAGTCTTGTTTAATTGTGGTTTTTTCGATGCCTATATCAAGTAAGTAATTTGAATATATATATTTTATCTTATATGATATCATATCACATATACCTTATAATTTTATTGTCATTTTATGTAGAGAACATAAACAGATTATAAGTAGAGTTCATCGGTCTTTGCCATTGAGAAGGAGAGAGGCTATGCATAGCCAAGTGTTCCCATATTGGTTGAAATAAAAGGTATACCCATTACATTATATACCTTAAAATATAGATATATATTTAACAACATTACTCATATGTATTCTAGGTATTGAGTTTATCTACTGACTTCATTTCTCAAGAATTTAGGGCGTTGGCTTTTGGTCCCAGTTATTTGGTTCGTGACTGAAAATCTTTAATAATCAATGGATATTAATTTGTTACAATTGATAAAGAGGTGAAAATGAGAGCACATCATGACAGCGTTATGTTAACCACTAGAGCGGATTGTTATGCCCGTGCATTAGATAGTCGACCTCGATATGAAGATGTGTATTATTATAGACTGGTTGAGAAAATATTGTTATTGTATTTCTACTCTCATGTTTGAGTCACTATGATGAAATGTAAATGGTTTGATTTAATGACACGACATGGTACATTTATTAATGATTTCAGATTTAGAGTTATTGACATGTGTCGATTCATGCATACCGATGAACCATACATTTTGGAATCAATGGAAAAACAAGTGTTTTATATGAAAGATCATCTGAAACCTAATTACTGTGTCATTAATGAAGTAATCCCAAGACATTTTTTTTCATGATTCTTGGGATGAAATTGTCACCATTGACGCACCCATCAGTGTTATCCAAAATATTGTATTTGATGGAACAAATTCTTCCATTGTGAGAGATGATGTTGAACCTGAGGTACTGGAGCGTAATATATAAAAGCACCCATATATATTCAGAGATCATTTAGTTTAACTTGACGTGAGTTTCTCAAGTTGGTACTAATGTAATTACTTTAACTTATTTTTATTTTGAAATGGTATGTCTGTTTTAGTATTGTTTGGTTTCGTTTCATTTAATTATATTTATTTCAATTCAGAAAACTGTGATTAAAATTTGGTTTTAATAATTGTATTACTTGGTTGTAAATTATCATCACTGAAATATGCTATGATATTTTTTCTTCTTCTTTGGCTTCTATGTTGTATGTATGATTTGTAAAAATTTTTGCTAAAAAATATTTATTTCATTCTTATGCAGATTATGAAGAAATCTACAAAAGCTCGCAAGAAGAGATTATTTGATGTTGATCATGTTAGACGCAAGCGTGAGTTGTCTTCAGTGGGTAATAATTCTAATATTTATCTTCTTCATTATATATAATATGAAGTTAATATTTTTGATAAATTTTTTTAGGGATATATAACTCTAGAGTTTCCTCTTCCTAGTATGTGACCGAGCAGGGATCCTCCTAGACCTAGGTAGAGCTCCGGTCTTACCACTCCCCACACTAACCCATCAGTGGACATCACATATACCAGACATGTCCGCCCTCCACTTGAGACCCCTGGGATGTTCCCATACATGCCGCCTTCATCATCCCATTTACCCTTTTTTCCCATTCCAAGTCCATGCCGACTCGACCTATGTTCTCACCTGCACAATTTCAATATCCATTATTGTATCCCCAGAACTACTACACATATTCTGACTTGTCCACGCCAACTCCTTTTCCTACCATCCATCCTATAAATATTGAGTATGTTCCTTTAGTTTCCACTCTTGTTCATGATGATCAGTCGGAGCACACTGCAGAATAGATACTTCTTTCAGAGGATGCTGATCCAACACAGTCCACGGATGCCTCGCAGCCTATTCAGGAGCCGGCTTCATGTTTTTTTATTATAAATGTTTCAAATTATATCATTTCACTTTTTTCATATTGTATTGTCACATAACTCTTCTCTTTTCACCTCTTATCTTATTTAGTGGGATCTTCATGTAGGCGACGTGGGTGCACTCGAATGCGGGATGCCATGAATCGTGAAACTCGGATTATGGTGGATTACAATCCTCAAAATCAAATGGTAGGTAAAAATGAAAAGGAGTGTATAAGTTTCATGGATACTTTAGCCAAATATCGTGATATAGTTCTGGTGGAACATGTATCACGGAGACATATCAGTGCTGACATCAAGGATAGGGCATGGGTGAAGATATGGGTACGGAAATTTTATAAATTTATATTTATATTAGTAATGTATTTATATGACATAAAATTTTCTTTGTAGAGTTGATTTAACTTTCCTAACAGTGAAGATACCAAATATTCAAGGTTGGGTGATCTTGGAGAGTATTGGCAGTCATACAAGTATGAGTTACATATTAGTTCGAGGAGTAGAATGGGTACTGAGTTAGAGGGTATGCCCACAAACCCTGACTGTCCAAAAAGTCATCATGAAAAAAATGATCGCACATTGGAAGACTAAACAGTATAAGGTACTACTCATCTTTAATGCTTTTTATATAAAATTTAATTCTTATTACTTGTATTGTTTATTTTTCTTAGGAAGTGTCAGCGAAAAACCAAAAAAAAAACAAATATGAAATGACATATGTACACACATAGGGGCGCACTACAATGCCCGATCATGAGAAGCAGCTGGTACATTAAATCCAATTTCTTGCATTTATCATATATGGTTGCAATCCAAAGTTTTTCATTTCTCATATGCAGCAAGCTGAATTGGGCATTGAAGGTCCTGTACCTCGTTCCAAATTATTCTTCTTCAGTAGGAAAAAAATATGGAACTGTAGTTAATTCACAAACACAAGATAATATTGTATGTTTTTTATTTATATTTCAAACATTTATAAGAAATTCATAATTTAATATGTTTATACTTTCAACAGTCTTCCTTGGAGGCCATGGATGAGAAGGAAACTGAAAACTTAGGGCCAAATGATGATTTGAGTCAGGTGTTAGGTGTGGAGCATCCATGAAGATTCCATTGTAGACTAGGCAAAAACATTGTCTTGTTTAGGTACTGGTCATCATAGGACTCCTCTAAAGGATATATGGCCCCTGAGTTGGAAGGCATGCATGCTGAATTAGCTCTGATAAAGAAAATAGTATTAGAGGAGCGTGAAAAAAGTAAGCTAATGAATTCACATTCCATGAAATCTATGTCAGTTTTCAGTCATTCAATACCACCAGAGGTTTCTTCCACTTTTCATTCATGTTTGGAATCAATGAAATATTTAAATAATGCCTCGAGTGATTCCCATGAGGGTCCTAGTGGCGATGACGGTGGTGGAGATAGAGTTAGAGATGATGTTGCTGATGCTACTATTCGTGATGAGATTGCTACTGATGATGATGATGATGGTACGGTTGGTGATTATGTTGCTGATGATGTTGCTTCCGATGTTGTTGCTGATACTGATGATGTGGTAAATGGGTGTGATGATGATGGTGATGGGGGGGATATTAATCCCCTCCAGTTTTGACTTAGGAGAGAGACTTGGGTTGGATTTTTAATTTCTTTTCGTATTGGTGGAATGCTTGTATGTGAATTTCTTTATGAAATGAAATGCATTTTGAATTATGTTTTCATCAGGGTTGTTATCTTACAATTCATTAGGTAATATTCACATTCCATATATTTTTTTATGGTTTGGTGTGTTTATTATTATCTCACCATCTTATCTTAGACTTAGGAGTGGAGGGGAGGCTTGAGATGGGGGGGGGGGTATAGTGGAGGCCTAGGAGGGGAGGGGGCTGCATTCACTTAATATCTTTTTTATATACTCAACATGCAAAGGATGTTCATCAGGCGAGTATGACTGTGCCCTCTACTTTGAAGCAGAAGAACTCATCCATTGAAGGAGTTGAGAAGGATTAGTTTCTTCTTATCTTTTTCTTTAAACGTAAAGGCACTGATTGGTATGTGATCTGACAGTTATATGAATATTAAGTGTTGACTAAATGATTTAGATGTTACATATACTATTTTTGGTTTTCAAATTTCCTTTCCCTAATTTTTTAATGTGGTTTTGTGTGTTTTAGGAATACTCCAAACACAAAAGAAAAAGCTTGTTCAGTGGGGAGGGAGGTGGAAGGGTTGGGAAATGGGGAGAGAGGGGAGGGGATGGGAAGGGGGGATGGGTAGTGGGGAGGGGCTGGGCAGGGGGGATAGGCAGTGGGGAGGGAGGGGGAGGGGCTGGTCAGTGGGCGGGGAAGGGGGGGTTGGGCAGTGGGGAGGGAGGGGGAGGGGCTGGGTAGGGGGAGGGGCAGGGGCAGGGCAGTGGGGAGGGAGGGGGAGGGGGAGGGGAGGGGGAGGTGCTGGGAAGTGGTGAGGGAGGGGGTTGGGGGGGATGGGTATCGGAGAAGGAGGGGGAGGGGGAGGTGGGTAGGTGGGGAGGGGGAGTGGATGGGGGAGGAGCTGGACGGTGTCAACTTATCCATCGTCGCCAAATGTATAGTTTTACCACACCATTTTTTACATCATGACATGTTTTCTTTTTACTCAACTGTATCCTCAAATATTCAATTTACCCCCCAGACTCATATTTTCATAATATGAACCAGTTTCATGTTTGGTTGTTTAATGTTTTCAATGTATGGGTGAAATCTCTAGTTTAGGTGATGCTGATTCATCTTCCAGCATCAATGGCATTGAAAAGTGTAAAATTGAGATATCAACTTATTTTCAAGATTAAAATTAATATTTCTACTATTTTAATTAATGAACACATGATATTTTTATCATTCCATTATTGTGATTTATTATTTCAGGTAATTCATCATTATAAATAGTATTGACAATGACGTTGCAATGTGCCTTACAAGGGTTTGGTTCTTCTATTAAAAACATTGACATGTCCATTTAAGAGGGTAAAATTAATGTATGAAGTGTCTATGACCTTTTAATCATTATGAAACTGGTTTTTTTTATGCTGTTATTTTATTTGTTCAAAATTTCACATGCATCACATTGCGTTTTTAGTGATCGGAATTTTTATGTGGGCATTGGCACCCTCAATGAGTAAGTTCGTTGTTTTCTTCTACAGTAGTGTAATGACCATTTGGATCATCCTTGTTATATTGAGGATCCTCTTTCAGGTAGTTTATCTATAACCCCCCAATGATATTTTGAATCTGATGATTTTTTTTCTGTTCAGTTTTAGAAGTTTTAAATCATTACGTGGAAACCTGCTCTCTAATTTTTAATCAACTAAAATATTTTTAGTTCATCACTGTTACTGATCCAATATTTTATCAAGGAATGGGACTGCTTCCCACTGGTTGAAAAAATTCACTGGGAGTTTACATGGTTGCATAAATTGTGTGTATCGACTTCCTTTATCAGTCCTCACCCGGACTCATTAATCCATTCCTCTGTAATGTTAATAAAAATTTTCATTAGGATGGTCTCGGATCATGTCTCCTTCATTATCTTCCTAGTTTATTCAATTCTATACTCATGGACTTAGGAATCAGCAAGGACATGTACTATCCTATATGTAAGTTATCAATTATGTATTTCAGGGGTGGATTTTCTATGATTGGTGTTGAAATGACAATACTAGCATTGATGGATTTTTATTTTTATCTCCAGTTGGCAATAATTTTCCTGGTTTTCACATGTCTTGTTAGTTCTTGGTTGGGATTTTGGATTGTACATAAATATTTCACTAAATCTAATGGATCAATTAATATAAGCACATCTACTTTTGTTGCGTGGGCCATCTGATTAGTCAGGGAAACAATGATTCTTCAGGTTTTTTCTCTTTGGAAACCATTTTTTCGGAGTTTTTTTACCAAGGGCAACAAATTGAAGTATTCCTTGAATTCATAGGAAACTGTTGATCACTCGATAGTTATTGAAGCATTGGTATGTGGAATTATTCTCTCAAATTTTTTGAGCAAACCTTTTCGATTCAGGTTTTTCAGGCAACTCAGGTAACTCTTCTTTATCCATTCAAGGCTGGAACTGTTCTTTAAGTAGGTGGATTTATTGTATTTTAGCTTATTGAACTTGGCTCTTGGCAAGTTGGTAAAATTTGATCATTCATCAGAAGGCCCACAAGTTCGATATGATTTCTATTTCTATTACCCTATATATTTGAAAGACCAAATACCAAATTTTGTCCAATGAAATCATTAAAATTGTTAAAATTCTTTTTGATTAATTTAATGTTTAATATTTTTCAATTACATTTTAATTGATTTCATTTATGAAATCTATAATTTTCAGGTTTAATTCACCAGTTTAGGTGATTTAGCTTCATCTTCCAACATCAATGGCATTGAAAAGGGTGAAATTTCTATATCATAATATTTTCTAGATTAAAATTAACATTTATACTCTTGTAATTAATGATCACATGTTATATTTATCATTTCATTAATGTGATTTATGCTTTCAGGACAAGAATCATTGGAAATAGTATTGAAAATGCTATTGCAATGTGCCTTACAAAATGGTTGGGCATGGAGAATTGTATAAATGGTATGTAGTTCGACTATTTATCTAGTACTGATTTAGAATATTTGTTTTTTAGTTTTCCATCATCACCATCTTCTCTTGTACTGATAAACCTCTGCAGATAGAGATATAAATATTAACATAGCCACACAAGACCGTAGTACATTTGAAATGATTAGTGGGTGTGACCATATTCTGAAATTTTCTAGTATTCGTTTATGTGGGGTATTTAATACCTAATTACAACTTCATGATATTTGTTGATGTTCACACACATATATCTATTGTCATCGTTCAAAGTTTGAAAAGACTGACCTCTTCATCTTTGACTTTTTATATTAGACTACATGGTGAGAACTTGATAATATATAATGATGGGGCTAATAAAGTCAACTGGAAGTACACTGTAGTAGAAATCAATCATCCTCTTACATGGTACAAGGCAAGGACCTAAATACCATGAGCTGATGTCAAGAACATATGATTGTTGATTTTTTAAGAAGCGAATACACATTCAAGTAATGTTCTAGGGATGAATTTTATTGTTGTAGGCTATTGTGGATCCCCCACCTAGAAATGAACCTGTTGGATTGGATATGGATTCCCTGGGGAAGGCCATGGTATAGTTGAATGGAGAAGAAATTGGGAGGTACTGGCATAGGAATAGCTCCATTTACGATGAATGTGTCCTTGAATGAAATTATAGAGGAAAATTTAGTCCATTCAAATGCAGAAAAGGATGTGGAACTCCAAATAAGAGATGGTAAGTATGCCCAACTCTCTCCCTTGTATGCAAATAATCTTAAATGATAAAAAATCAAATGTTTTTGGAATGTCAACCTAGTTTGAGTTCGTTTGTTTTCTAGGGAGAAATTTGAAGTGTGGTAATTTTCATGCAGGCCTTTCTATAGAAGAAAAACTGTGATATAAAATTAACCGAGTAGAACATGAGCACAGACATGATTAGGTACTGATTGAGATAGTTTCAGGTATGATATGTGTATTCTGTATATTCTCACATATACATATCAATATAGTTTTCACCCTTTCTTTTCTTATTGCATATTTTAATTGGGACATAGAGGTACCAGTGGATTCCCTAGCTTGTCATGATCTAATAAAGAATCATATTGGGGGTGGTCATCTTCTCAAATGTTGGGTAAATCCTTCTTGGATAATTCCCCCTCTGGTAAAGAGGTTGTTAACCCACTTTTTACGGACTACGATCTAGATCCAATGTAGATGGCGTGAAGGCCTCAAAAATCGTAAACAATGATAGTGGTTAATGATAATAAAGGGGAAGTTAACCAAGATTATAGTATTTCTGTGGCATCTCATTGATCTAGGGATATTCCATTAGGTGGTATACTTTACGATATTGTACTGGAACCTGTTCATGGAGGTAGTGTTTCAAATATATATGATTTAGGATCCCTATGGAAGGGAGAGAAAACATAAAATGAAAATGGTAAAATAGAGGAAGATTCTATGTGACCTAAAGAGATGACTGAAATTAATATTCATAGATTGTCCTCTCATGATTTATCTATGTGTATTATTCAATGAAACATTGTTAATGATCAAATTTCTGGGGGTATTTATACTTGGAATAGGCATACACTCAATGGTAGAATGTCTTGTAAACTTGATAGGTGCTTTGTGTTGGTTAATGATGGAACTGATTCATGTCTTGTATCTGGTTTTACTCTATCTAGAATACATTCAGGTCATAATTCATTGATTATTGATGTTTTCACAATCTTGAAGGGTTATACCCCTTCCTTTCATGTTCAATAATGGATTGATTTTTATCCCTGGTTATAGGGAAATTATTCTGGAATCCTAGGATATTAGTTTTCATTGTATCCTGATGAATATATTTACATGTAAATATAAAGAGGAGGTTCAGGTAGCACTTTTTTTATCATAACATTGATAGTATTTAATGTCCTCATGGGTTCTCCAATAAATTAATTATGTTTTGATGTGAAATTATTCATAATGAGGTATTTAATGCTGTTAAATAATTATCCATTCATGCTAATATGACTCATGGTATCAATTCGAACTGATATTCTATTCTGGTTTGTTTTAATGGGTGCACTAGAAGCAGGAAGCAGGAAGGATGCAGGTAGCTGGGTGCACTGGAAGCAGGAGTCTATAACAGCTAGGTGCACTGAAAGTAGGAGGATGTGGGTAGCAGTCTGGGATAAGGATCATTTCCCAAGGTTCAATGAACTGTGGGTATATTAGTTTTCTAGGAATCATCTATACCCATGGTTTAATTAACTGTGGACATATTAGTTTTCCATGAATCATCTATACCCACAGTTCATTGAACCATGGGTATATTAACCATGGGTATGTTATCTGGCTGTGAAAATATATTCCAACGGTTCTGAAAACCGTGGTAATCGATTTATACCCATGGTTTAAAAAAACCATGGGTATTTTGAAATTTCGATTGGATATCCCCACGGTTCTGTAAAAACCGTGGGTATAGATCTATACCAACGCCACTTCAGCCCACTGTTCATAAACCAATGGGTATATCCTAAAACCACGGTTTTATAGGCTATACCCACGGTTTTAAACCGTGGGTATAGGTGATATTTGAAGTAGTGATTAATACTGAAAGGAGGAATGTGATGCCCAGTTCTCCAGCACTATTCCATACTCCAAGTTTGGTTACAAGGATCAACATAGACAACGTCGTAAACTGGGATGCCCAATGTTCTACTACCACAATTTCTGGTGAGTTTGACACAAGACCCACTATTATGGTGGAGGAACCTGGCACCTGATAACTGGATCTAGTAACACACTAATACACTAATGTCCCGAGTGCTAATAATCTCCACATTGAGGAGAAGAGAATGATTTCAGGTTCACCATTTATGTTTCTGACACACTCATCAGGATGCACATCCATTTGTTGAGGTTTCACTATTTGTTTCCCTGCATTCCTACTTTCCAAAGGCAGGCAGCATCAATCGATTATTCTGAGAAATTTTCTCCATCATCAAAACAGGATGATGGGATGTCACTTCATCCTTCTGTGGATTCCTCCTCAAATAACGTTACCTATTCAGGGTATCTATCATAGGATTGAGACATTGTTCATGAAACTCTTTCTAGTGCCATATCTTCATGGATTCTATTTAATTACGTTTCTTCTATCAGGATATACCATGGGTTCTAGTCAGGGTCTTAACCTTCAGCCGGGGGAGTAGTCATGTGGGACATCACTGGCGAGTCTAGAATCTAGAACACTATATTTTTTGGGATACTTCCCTTTATGATAGGAAATCTCAAGGGTGATGAGGACCAAAGCATCCATCATGTAATGCGGGGAATTATATGTCATAGGCATGTCCCTGAGGTTTTCCTCAGCTTCTCATGTTTAACACATGGTATGCTGCCAGTATAATGTCTAGAGGAGATAGATCAAATTTACCGGAACACAAAATAGTGTGGATTAGATGGGTGTAACCCCAAGAGGGAACACTGATGCAGGGGATAACACATTGTTTGTTACCCGATTGCTTCTAGGAGTAGTGAGAATGTGGGTGACATGATCTCATCGGGTTGTGGCGGCCAGGGTAAGAACCATGATCAATGCAGACGGTTGATAGAAGTGGATGGATAATTAAATGGAACTGACATGAGGATGATGTTGGTGTTGGTGTTGATCCGTTAAGAGTCTTCCTGCAGATCCATGTGACATGGACTCAATGTCCACATCATTCAAGGGGTGATGTGCCACCAGATGAGGAAATCTATGAGAATGGATGAATGGATGGGATCTAGAGGAAGTAGAAACACTAGTTTGGGGTATGACTTTCCTAAAACACATTGGATTAGGGGAGAGAGGCCACATTGGGACATGAGTGATGGTGGTACCGAATAGGGGTGTAAACAGAAGACAGTGACCCCACAACATGTTGGGGATGACACATGGTTAGTAGACTGGGTTGGTCTGATCCTTGTGGGCCGAACCAGATATGTGGGTCCCAATATGGGGACACTGAAGTTTGCCATTGTTTGGGGTTAAACCTTAGGGGGGGGGGATTCCTACGTACCCAACTAAGGAGACATGGATCAACCCATGTAGTTCATATAAAATTGGGGGCTATAATTTCATACTGCTGGCTAGGGATTCAATGGATTACTTTTTACTGGGGTAAAATAATATACCTCTGATGGGAATTACAATGGCATACATTTGATTTGGATAAACAACTTACTCCTGATTGGGGTACAATGACTTACCGCTGATGGGGATTACAATGTATTACTGCTGATTTGGATACACCGTCTTACAACTGATTGTGGTTGGACTTCCAAGAGGCTTTCAATATACCTTTTCTGGAAAAAATGATCAAAGCCCATGTAGATTTAATGTGTATATTTTAACATTTTGTAGGAAAAAAGGGGTGTACAGTTTAAAATCATGTAGGATGAGGGTGGAACAATGGGAAGTGGTCGGGACTGAGGTGTGTTGGTATTGAACCAAACAAAGGCTTTCTATATAACTTTCCCAGGAGGCAGAGATCAAGTCCATGTAGTTCAGGATGGTGATACATTTTAATGTCATGGAGGATGAGGTTGAACTGACGTGAAGGGGTCAGGACAAGTAGGTGTCGGTCTTGAACCTTAGGGATCCTTCATACGTACTTTGACGAGGAGTTAATGATCAATGTCCATGTAGTTCGGTAATGTTTGGGGCATATGCACTAGGGTGGCCCATGAAGGATTCCATGGTTGATGCTTATTCTAAGACCATGCGAGTCATGATCAATGTGTGAAAGAAGAGGTAGAAAATACCTAGAGATCACATTAAAAATGTGCTTACACGGGAAGTGGATCAGGGCTTACGCGTGGTGAGTGGCCCAAAGAGGAAAGAAGGGAATATGCATGGTTAGAAGACTTGGGATATGGAGATTGGGACTTACACCATGTTGGAGGCCTAGTGGTGAAATAGCCCAGAAGGAGGGGGACGGGTGACGAAGGTCCTTGTGCCATTCTACCCTCTGGTCATTGTCACCAAAGTAGGGATGAAGAGCAGGAATTCTACCTCCCAAAAGAAAGGCTAGGGGCTTACACCAAGTCTGTTGCTCTTCCCCACAGACAGACACCGCTCCAACAAAGAGTATCTCCTCCCACATGAGGAGTATCTCACTCCCATAGAGATGAGTAGGCATGGAGAATATACGAGGTTGGGATACCTGCGTGTATGATGCATGGGGTGAGGCCATAGTTTAACATCTGGAGCTAAGGACTATGGTTCTTGGCAATTTAATAGCATGGAGATCAGACAGGGCGGTTTCACTCTTCACCCCTGGGACTCATAGCTGACACACATGGACCCTTGTTGAAGGGAAGGTACCATAATTTCTATGTTTTCGGTTTGGTATGGGGTGATACATTGAGGGGAACACATTAGTGTGTCTATGCAAAGAAGAAATATTCATTAGCGTGACTATGAGAAGAAGAATGAGGATAATAATTGCAACATGAAGCACTACCCAAGGGACCTTGAAATAACATTGTACAATCCTATAGGGTGGCACAAGAAAAGGGGTTGCAAATCAAATGGATTCACAAGAAGGGACCTTGCGAAGCCTTTATTCTCCTTATAGTGGAGGGGATTTGTGAAGGGGTATGCTTCACGAATTAGAGTGGCCTAGCCTAGGAATAGTGTATTAGTTTATATGGAGGGTTCTTTGAGAAGTTAAAAAGATTTTGTGGAGTAAGACTTCGTGATGCCAAGGTACCTTAAAAAAAGAACTATGAAGCATTGTGCTTTACGATGAAAAGTGAACCTACATTATCATGTTGTTCACATGTGTGTGGTGAGGAATTCGTGAAGCATGATTGCTTTATAATGTCCCGAGTCCCCTTGAGGATCTCCCCCCTTTATAGTGGCTGGGTGGATCCATGAAGGGAATCTCATCTTAGAGAGGGGTTGTATTTTAGCTAAGGGATGGGTACTTTTCAAGGCTCATGAACATATAAGGGCTAATTGTTCTCACAGTTTTGCAGAGCAGAACGTTCATCACGATATTAGAGAAGAGTAGGTTAAAGGTCAGAGCATCTTTCCTTTGGGAACACGGGGTTCCTGATATTTATAGGTTAGAGGTGGTACGAAGTAGGGAAATATCAGTACGAAGCCATGTGCAGATCCAAGATCATCCATAGATTGAATCAAATTCTTTTTAATAGTTTAGTCGACTGACATCCCCTCCGCAGAGCAGAGCTCTTTTGGGTGCTCTTCACAGTGCTCGTGAAGGATTCTGTCATGTTCAATGGGATAATGAAGTTCTGTTTAGCTAACTCTGAGGCGTGAAGCTTCTGGTCAATTGTGTCATAACCACAGAACCTCCCACCACTTTCCTCCATGGAGACTGCAGTGCTGGGCTCCGCGAATCGGCTTCACGTGGCTTCCCCTTTGGAGTTTGTTTTCTCTTCACGACGCTTTTCCTCTATCCATATTTTTGTGCCAAAATTTATGTATAGTGAGATGTCTTAATGATGTATTTCTCCATACTTTGTATTGTAGGATGATCTAGAGATGAATTATTATATTTAATGGCATTTTCCACTTCTTTTTTCAGTCATTGTATTTATCTACACCTAAACATCATTATATTATTATATCTTCAATATTTTTCAATTTATATACAATTGATATACTGATGTAATTCTATGACCATGTGTGTATAATCTCCCAACCATAACATTGTAATAACCTCACATCTATTTGGTAGTCTCTTGAGTATGGAGAGTCATGATTGAGGACTGGTGGTGACTGGTATATCTTTCAGTTTAATAGTCAGTCAGGTTGTAATGTTAAAAAGTGTTATCAGAGTACCTTTATCTATTGTCTTATTATTTTATAATTGTATGAAGAGACCATGAATGTGTTAGTACATGGAAAATAGTCATGTCTAAGAGTGATCAACTAATGTATGGAGAAAATCCATGTGGCAGAGATGGTACTATTATTCATGTTCTTCATTATTAGAGTTAATTTTAGTTTTACCTTGAGTTATTAGTGTATTTTCTTATATGTAATGATTTGTGAGATTTATATAATTTTCCCCTAGCCTAGTATTGAAAGGATGATTCACTATATACACCATCATAGGAACATAAGAATTCATGTTCCATGCATATACCAAGCCATGTAGATTTTATTTTTAGGCTATTTGAAAATATTTATGTTCCTTGTGTTTTATTTTCCATTATGTTATATTCCATTTTAGGTGATTTTTTAAAATAACTAATATTTTACCACCTTATGTATTTTAGGGTATGCCTCTTAAATTTTTTTTAAAAGGTTAATTAATATGTTTTCATTGTACGTTATTCCATGGTTCCATGCTTCAATACCATGTTTGAACCATCTCAAATTTCAATGTTTAGAATGTTTATTTATAAACATTAAATCGTTATATTGGTTATTTATTATGACACCTCACTAACCAATTAGGATATATTCAAGACATTAAATATGGTTCCATGGGATGAATCATTGTGTTCATAGTTAAATGGGATTAAATTTTAAATTTTTAAAGTATATGGGAACATTATGAATTTGAATATAGAGACCCACATAATAAATCTATTGTATATGAACATTATATGAATTAGGTTTGTTTTCTTAAATGTCAATTATATGGATTTTTTATTTTTATTTTAGTTAAAATGGTTACAGTTAGATGGGAGCCACCTCAAATTTTTAAATTGTATGGGTGCTTTATAAATCATGATGTCGTAACCCATATAACAAAGCTATCTATTATGAGCCCTATACATAGAAAATTATGAAAATATATACATTTTTGAAGTTTTGACTAAAATTAGATTGATTCATAATTAAAGATTTTACCCCTATTACATGGACCTGATAACTCGTATGACCACTTATCTAATGCATAACTATACCCTAGTAGGTAAGTTGGGGAATAATTACTACGAGATATACATTAAATTTCCCATGTAGATCATTAATATGGATTTTTCTAATGAGATAACCCCAATAAAGGTGTTTTAAAATTTTTATCCTTTAAATTAAATGGTATATTATTTAGATGAACACATTATGGAAAAATGGGAACATTTCAGTTCTCCCTTGATTCATCATTTCTATATAGTAACAAACACCATGGGGTTATGTTTACAGTATGTATTGGGAGTCAATTAACATGAATGTAATAGCCTATATGGGTTTTTATAAATGAATAGTGGTATCCTTTTTTACAAAAAAAATTAATTACAAAAAAATATCTCTACTTTTGATCTGTATTTATATATATCTCATTAGTTAATTATGATTTCAATTTGAACCTAAAGGGTGGTTTCCTCTATATATTTAAATTTCCATTTTATTTAGTTAATTTTCTTTCAAAACATTTATATTATTGAATGTTTTTTTAAAATGGGGATTATGTTATCAATGAACAAATTTTTGTGGGATTTATGTGAAATAAATAATATTGAAGTATGTTTAATATGGAAAGCCTATGATTTCTAGTGGCTTAAACTAAATGATGCTTCTTGTGTAAATGTTTGTTTCTTAGCTGGTCAATAAAGTCTAACTAAGCCTTTGAATATTATCATGAATTATTCATGAATTAAGGTATTGAAAAATATTTAACTTAAATTTTTATTCTTCATTTTAACCCTTTATTGAGAGGGATGTTAAACGTTTTTTAAGTATCACCTTGAATCATTAACTTGTAATTACCTGTTGGCCCCATCCCATATCAATTGATCCTAAATTATAGGCTCGTATTCTTAGTGACATTTCATATGTTTGACAATAATTATGGTAAAATGTAAGAACTTCGGTAAGGGGAATGATTTATGTTTCTACTCCACTCATATCCTTAAATTCAATACTAAATTTTATGACCTTTATAAGAAGTGGTGTTGTTTAGCTTCCATTTTCTATGTATGGATCATAGTTTCAAAAACAACATCATTTTTTTGATGGGTGTCTGTGTGTTGTTTTGAACTTTTCTAGGAGTTTGGGAATTAAAATATTATTAGTTCTAGTGGTATAGACATTCCAAGGGAATGGACGATTGCTATGTTTTCCATGTGATCATTAAATACCTCCCTTGTCAGTGTTGGATGAATCTGGAGATTGTCATATTTTTTATAGTCACACTGAGTAATACATATATATGATAGTTCATTTCTGTGGGGAATTAGATAGAGTAATTCATAATGATGAAAAGCCTATGGATTCTATCTAGGATATTCTTCTTTCTTTGTTGATCTCTATATAGTATGTGACCACATTGATGATATATTTATACAAATAAATGTCAAAATGAACCATTTAGGTTCTTTGGAATCTATTTATTCCTCGAGATGTGACACACCATTCACTTGTTGTATCTGATGTACATTGACCAAGGCTCTTAAGAACTCAAACACACCCAAATGTTTGGAATGTTTTTTATAGAGAAGAATGTGTTTGACAAGATGGTCATGCTTTTTGGTTTTTTGCCTAATGATATGGTAGATGTGAATCATTCTCTACAGGATAGTAATATTTTCATCATAATGTGAATCTAATATAATAATATTAAGCGAATAGATTCCTATCATTTTAGTTTAACACATTCTAAATAGTTATGGATGCCTCTAGGACCCTTGGTCAGGGTATGATAGAGTGTGCATCATGGATTGAGATCCATTATTCGGAGAATACGTTGACTTGGACACTTTTATGGTTGGAAGAATCCTTTCAGAAGTGACGTAGCATGTTTTCTGAGTAGAGTGAGTATAACCATAGAAATTTTAATAAAGTGGTTTTTATTTTAAAATTTTCATTTTTTTGGTAATATTTTTCTTTATGTCGATGCTTGGAAGAGGGAATGACATTTTTCTGGTGAGATTTGTATGCATCCATTGTAGATGTAATTAGTCTATAATGGACATTGGTTGTTTTCTTAGACAAATAACTAGATACCTCTAGTGGAAAAGGATCTATATTTAGTTAATGGGGATGTGTCTACATGTGATTCTGAGGCCTTTCTATGGAAATTGTCTAAAGAGGATCCATTAGACTTTATCTATAAAGTTGGAAGGGTCGGGTTGAAACCACACTGATAACTTCTCTATATTTTTAGTTGGATGTCTCATGTACTTTTTGGAAACATTGAAAGTCATCTTAGTGAACTCTATGATAAATGATGATCATGTACCATATCTTGACAATGTTTGGGTACTCATAAAGTGTGTCGGTTATACGTCGTGCTAAATTTCAAAGATATCAATCATGATAGGTGGTCTCCATTGCAATCTACTTAAGAAGAAATATTTTCCATAGATTAATAGTTGGTTATGAGTGATACTTGGGTTCCCGAGTAGGAACACCATTGGATGACTCATGGAAACTAGTTGTCTTTATTAAAAATATCTCCATTCATATCTTTTTTATGGTTTAGTATGTTCTTTGGATGAGTGAACATTTTCTCATAGAACTAATGTCTCACTTGTAGATGCTACTTTATAGAATACCTTGGATGTTCTATATGGTTACTACTTTATGATTCTGAGGTGAACCAAAACATACATTGGGATCAAATAGTTTATTTTTATGGGTGTTGTTCTAAGTTGAAGGATCATGTTTATAGTGACAATCAGGCCGAGGCACAACTTCTAAAAGGGGTAATTTTTTCTTGAGAAATCTCCTAAAGCTACATTTGAGATTCATTATGCTTTATCGGAAAAATGATAGAGTTTCTTCATCTAAAGGGAATGTTTCTAGTTTTCAAATGCTCTGACAACCAATGCCGAGTGTTATCGAGAATAGTTTTTTGGTAGTGGGTGAACATACTTACACTTGACTGAATGGAACTGGTTGATGAGGAAATGTTATAACATCACTGTAAGGGTACGATATGTGATATTTAATGGCTGGAATCACATTCCATGAAAATATTTCATGGCTAGTTTTAACATTGAAGATCATATTTAACCATTTCAATCAAATAAATACAATGTTACTCCCCGTGGTTGTTAGCTTCCCTTGATTAGAGGATAAAAACCAATAGCATCATTAAAATTCATAGGTTGTGGTGGATAGGAATTTCATATTTTGTAATTCTATGTCATGGTTTTAGACTCAAATGGTATAAACTTTGGTGGGAAGATACATAGGTCATATGTTTAAAGGGACAATGACATTATCAAGCCTCAGTTTTGATAAGATCAGGAAATCGTTGCATCAATGCTTCAATCTAGAGTATGAGCATTGACTCATGTTTATATGAATCATGTACAGTATAATTAATTATTTCTTGAATGTGTGTTGGGAGTTTTAAAACAAAAAATTCCATTATTGAAAAACATCATGATACTATTATGCTAGTATTTACTTTAATATTTTTTCGAAGGCCTTCCGGGGTGAGAAGTTATAATGTAGGTAGGATGTAACATCCCTAAACTTCTCATAGGTACTTTCTATTTGATCTCATCTTTGATTCATTTATATGGATCAAATGGGGTTTCCTAAGTATGCATTGGTGGTCTCAGCTATTTTTTAGACTCGTTCATAGTTAGATCCCTAGAAATATCAATAATAAAATATGTCCATATGGTAAGGAGAAACGGTGCGACACAACCCATATAGTTTTCCAAAAACATGCATCTTGTGGATGTGCGGTGATGGGAGCTTCATAGTTTTTATGTAACAATGGTACCCTTGGATCATGGTCATATAGTTCTACAGACATCTAGGATTAGAGATATTATCATGGTTGGCACATGGTTTGGACAACCTTGTGGCCAAACAATGTTCCCCATTCTATGTGATAGAATTTCTAATTTATCCCTTAATGAACATTAACTTCTAAACTATCCAATCCCCTTACAATTTCCAGTGTACCAGCAACTCCCTTATAGATAAATAACCCCTTCTCCTCCATGATAGGTATTTTTATATCTCAATCATCTTGTATCTACATTATTTATCACTAGAAGAATATAAAATATAGAGGTAAGATCTAAAGTACTGTTCCATCAACTCTTGATTATATTCAATATATATTTCACAATTTAGTTGAAAAATGTTTGCTTTATTTTTAGGAATTCATCAATTTATTCAATTTTCACCCAAACTAAATTTAATCAAGACTCAATATTATATGTGTGGTTTATATTAAGCATGAAGAAGGTGGTCAAACATCTTTCCCAACATCTCATTGTGTTCTATATGGTGTCTAATTGTGCTTCATGTCGAAACCATTAGGTGAAACCTATATCCTATTGAATAATCTAAATTTACTTCTCGAACATGTCTATTAATAACCTATTGAGTGGAATACCAATCAATTGTTTGATTAACTAAAACTTATCTACCCCACTGGGTGGGATTCTACCTTTAATTGTGAAGCCCTAAAAAGTTTATTTTTCATACACCCCTTGGGGTGTGTTTCACAAACAATAAATTCCTCAAAGTCATGAATTGAATTAATATGAGTTTTTCCCATGAATCATGAGTATAATATAGATTAATTTTTCATTATACATAATTTTTCATGATAAATTTTAAACTCTTTAAGCCATTACCTTCTGGTTATGCTGGAAACAGTTTTCGGTATGATCATTCTTGGTAGCCATATACTTAATATTTTTATTAATTCCTTCTAATCAATTCATTATAAATTTTCATGTCCCTTATGAAAAAAGCCTCATTGTTTATGTATTATGATATTTTATTATACTATTTGACCTATTCATTTGATTATTCTTAGTGCCTTATGCTTATTTCCATGATTTTGTGCCTGGTTTCCTAGTGCTTATGTTTATGTTTTGTGTCTAGTGCCTATTTCAAATTGCCATAATTATTTTCTTGGATTAAATTCTTGTCTAGATCAATTATTTTGACGTACATGCTATTCCTTGGTGATAAAATGTGATCATGTTTTCTATTCCTAGACTTATACTATGATAGGGGTGAACTCAAGTTCCACCATTAAAACACATTGGATGTACTCGTCATTCATGGGTTGGAACTACTTGTATCATCAGGGGAGATACATCGATTTCCTTATATATGATATTAGGGAATATTGTTATACTCTTAATAGAAATCAGTTCCCCTAGGGAGAGACCGTGGAAAATATCAATGGAAAGAGGGTTATTCCATGCCACATGTGACACTAGGTCACCAATGTGAGATACATGGTACAAACACAAAGTTTACATTGCAATTAGTTATAAGAGGGATTATTTTATGGGTCACCAGGGATAGACTTAGTGGTAGTGGTTATATCATATGACCCTGTTGATACCCTTAGTATTATTTATAGATCATTTTGGATGGGATTAGGATGTTGTTTCTGAATTTAACATATTTATTACTTGGCTAATATATGATTAATTTTTATTTAAATGATGATATTGACTACTTTTTATTATTGGAAATCATCCACCGAGCTAAATCACAAACATGGGGCCAGTCCCCACTTGATGAATTATTATTGTTTAACATGATCATACCCCAATACGTTTACATGTTATCGTGGATCGGATATCTATATTTGGCCGAAGAAGGTAGAATAAATTGGGTATCCATTGAGATCACCCTAGGGGATTTATTTATTCTCATTATTTAAGTATTGGGAAATGTATTCCTACTATATTTATAGTTATTTTCTAGTGTCACATCATCTGAACCTGTATTATTATATATATTGGCGTTATACATTTATTTCTTAAGTTAATGTATTAATCTTCCATTGCTTCTCCATTTATTACTTATAATTAGATATTATCTATTAATTTACACAAGATATACCACTTTTAAACTATACAAAAGAGTGTATATTCTACCCATCATTCCATATTTAGACACTCACTTCTTATCACAAGAATATATTGTACAAGGATGCGTACAAGATGCCATGTGGAGACTGATCTGACTATTAGTTTGATGTTCAGTCAGGCCAGGGTGTTACTTTAAAAAACAAGACCATGATTAAGATAACCATCCCAATAATATAATTATTTATAGGATAAAATTCAATTTATTTCATAATAATAAAATATAATAGATAATTTTTTTAATCAACATTATTTTTCCTAGAGTCGAGGAATTCATTTAATATCTAGATAAAGAACTCAACAAAATAACCACAATTTATTTTATTCCATGTTATAATAATAATATCATCTTTTTCCAATAATTCAATATAACATCACATGATATATGACTCCAATGTAGTGATATTAAAGATATATATTTATTCTGTACAAAATTTTAATGATTCATAAGATCAATAAGTCATTTTTTGGCCTTTGAATATTTACCAAAAAGAATATAGTTAGTATAGGTTATCTATTATTATAAATCATAATTTAATCTCCAAAAATAATATCAAAAGTTTAATATAATATATTCCATTCTTATTAAACAATAAAACTCATCAAAAATACATTTATACAAATTAACTGTCCAAATATTTATATGAAAGTTTAACCAACATCAAAAATAAATAGAACATTAATCCCTAAAATTATCTCTTATTGACACATACATAACATGTTAACAAATTCGAAATATATTACTTTGAAACATGTTATTATCATAAATTACAATAAAAATGTTAATTAAACATGGAAGCTTAAAGAACTAACATTATCATTTTTAATCATATAAAACTATAGACTAATGAATATATTCCCGAAATAAAAACTTGTAGTAAACAATGAAAATGTTATCATAAAACATAAAATCAATAACACATTTAAGTTTCCCTATTAGTATCCTAGAGACATGACATTTTCTTGATTAGACTAAAATATAAAAAATATTAAGGGTCAACTTCCCTTAATATTTTTTTTTAAAAAATATCTACTTTCTACTGAATCACTTTTCTTTTTAATCAGTACCATTCAACATAGGATCTCAAATTATAAAGGAAAATGTATTGTATTAACATCCTTATTCATTTAATAATTCTTTAAACCATAATTTAATTTATAAAATACTCTGATGACATAATTCTTGATTCAAAAAAATCACTTTAATAATTCTAATAAAATTTTAAACCATTAATATTGAATCATTATCTAATTAGATAATATCACATCCCTTTTGTATGTGATTTTTATTATCTTCATATTCATCATAAATATAACAATTACTTGTATAAGAATCTGGTACACTTCACTTGCTTTCTCCCTAGGTTTTTTATTTACATAATTTTCATACATTCAAAAATTTAAAATTTAAACAAACAAAAATAATTCTAGTCGACCATTATTATAATCTGTTTTTTAACAATAATTTTCATATTTAGATGAATATTTCTTAACATTTATCCTTGTTTTCAACCCATAAAACATCTTCATGCTCCACTAATACATTCATTTGTGTGATTCTTCTCAAATTATCAACAAATTTGAAACTCAATATTCATCACTCCATGGTCCCACCACCCACGCTTTCAATGAACTATATCCTATTCACGGGTGAGTCTATGGGTTGGTTAAGGTGAAATTTATTAATCATATGTCCTGATAAATTGTTAGACATAATTAAAATATCTTCCACTCCACTCATCATCCAATTTGGTTGATCCTCAATGTATTATCTATCACATTCAACATTATCCCTGCTCCTTTTCGTCACATCCATTGACTAGAACAAGAAAAGTGTGAGAAACAGTCATCATAGTGATTTCTGATATAATCATGAAGAATAATTTATAGGATTTATAAATTATGACACATTACACTCAATCTATTAGTACAATGTTTTAACCAATATCATCTAGGATTTATATAATATATATATATATATATTGTTATCCTTTACATAATCTAATCCTCAAAGTTAGTCATAGTGTTATGTTATGTAATCTATGTTTTACTAATATTTATTCAAAAATATTCTATTAAACTTAATTTGATATCAACTAAAAAAATGAACCGAGTTGTAAGGATTTATTGGTGACTTTATATTTTTGGAACAAGATACAAGTAATAAAATCTGAACGGGACAAATTTTTTGGTAGTCATAGTGAGGAATATATAGTATTGAATTTCTTAAAATAATTTAAACAAAACATTTACTATGTATTTTCATTGATAACAACAATATTCTCTATTCTGTAACATCACATCTCAAGGAAAAAAATTCTGACATCTTGGGAAATACACAATATAATAATGGTTTGAGTTTAGATTCACATTATGAGTTATGTAAGATGGAAACTAACTTAAATAAATAAGTATAATCAATATTAAAGGTGAATAATTGGACACAAATTCCATTTAAATAACAATACATTCATTATAATATATGTCCTATCAAATATGAATATGTAGATAATTGAAAAAAAATTTATTTAACAAATAACTTTTAAAGAAATATACCCAATTATAATATCATTGTAAAAATATCATGGATAATAATGATAAATGATTTCAAAAAGATGTAAATTATCATTTATCAATTTCATGTCTTATTCACATGATACATCAACTATAAAGACCATTTTTAAAATGTATTAAAACTTATAGATACAAATCAATCATTTTTTGATAACTATACATCTACTGTTAAGACCATTCATAAGAAAATTTAGAAATACATGGCAGAAACCAATTAGTTTTGGAAAACTAATTTATCTCTTAAGACATGTAAATGTATTAAGGTTGTTTCAATATTTCGGAATCTCATGTGTAATCATTTCAAAATCATTCCACATATATTGAATAATAGATTTAATATATGAAAAATGTTCTTCTTAATTAATATATACAATAAAATAAGGATACAATTTTTTTTATAAAATTCAATGATAAAAAAATATCATTAAATGGATAAATAGTATGTAAAATGTTATATGATTTCAGTAATAATAATTTTAATCATGTATAAATATGGATATTTAAGACAAATGAAATATTCAACGATCAAAATTAAGTAAATGATCCACGGTATTCTAGGATTAAATCATCTAACCAGTGATGAATATATTAAATAATTAATTGTTCTCAATGATAAATAAATGTTCCATAAAAATAGAAATAATTTTTTTTCTTTCAGTATATATATAATTTTCAGATTGAAATTCACCTCCAAAATGATCCACCAAAAAAACTCTATTTGAAAATAATAATGTAAATTTTTTAAGTGAAATATAAAATAATTAACGAATCATGAAGGTGGGAAAATACAATATTATCATATATGTTAAAAAATATTAGATAATTAATTTTTTTAAAAAAAGTCCCAAAGTACCTTCTTTGGAAAATGTCATGAATATTGATAACACTACTATTCAGAGTTTCATTTTCACCCTTACACCACATTGCTAAACTTGTTTTATATTTAAAATTATAAAAAAAATAAGAAATTTCATTCCATGTTTGAATAATATATTTTGGGTTTATCACTGTTAAAATGGTCAATGTTACTTGTTTTAATGATTCCATTACAAGAGGATGTGATTTGGAGGCCTGATGATGATGCCTAAGAAAAATGGGCCAAACTGCACAGGATCCATGGACACCAGTTGACTCAACTACATATTTCAACAAAAATGGTCTTCCAAATGAGCTGAAACTTTGTTCCACGGTACTAAAATTAACAGGATACATTTCATATGAAGGAACCAAAAACTCATATGACATATTTGATGCCCAACAGTCCAGATCTGTCCAACACACCGAATCTACACGTAGTCAAAAGTGGTGTGATGTGATCTGTCCATATCACGGGCTCTAGTTGTCCAAGCTGATCAAAACAGTCTTTGGAGACATTCAAGAAGAGGGGATACAAATTTTTTATTTTCTTCAATGGATGATAAGGCTGTCCAGAGGTCGAATCCCATGTGAAAAGTCGTTTTAAGAAATATGTTTGCGCAAAAACTCCTTCACATTTTTCTATAAAATGGAACCTTTTGCTCCCCAATTATATTATTGTCCATGAGGAAAATATATGGTATTTTTTTTCCCAAAGGATTCCTCTCATGATTCAAAGAGTCTTGGAGGCCCTTATCCTCGTAGGGGGATCCAGGATGAAGGTGAAGTTCCACCTAAGCATCCTCCTCTTCCCGATGTCGAGCTAAACAGTGGATGACCATTTCGAGGGAGCTATACACACTTTGGAGGGAGTTACAGTACATGTTCTACAACTAGTATTGTGTAATTTGGGTGCTAAATATTTAACTTATTTCTTATCATGGCATTAATATCCTCTAATTTCATTTTTATTGTTAAAATTAACTGAATCGCTTTCTATTTTCAACACCGATTGGGATGAGATTTCAAGTGGGAATCTTGGGATCTTTTGATTGAACTAAACAAGAGTCCTATTTATCTCACACATAAATAATATTTTAGTATGATTTGGTTGCCTTTATTTTCAATTATTTATACCCAAACTTTGAAAACATGATTTTTGTGTCATGGGAGTGGTTCTTTGATCATCGTTTAAAAGACAAGAGGGAAGGTGAGATCTTGACAATCCAAAACCAAAGGATTCAATTAAACTATGAATAACATTCATAATTATTGACTCACCAAGATGTTTAGTGAACATGAAATTATCACTTTAACTCATAATTCAAAAATAACACTTTTATTTATTTACAATTAAACTCTTTAAATCAAGTTTTTTTGAATAAACTAATTTAAAACCACCCCTTTTTATCACTTCTTATTAAAAAACACACTCTAAACCAATGGATTCTCCTTGAGAGACTACCTAGGGTGTTAAATAGACTTCAAATCAACCTTAAAATCAAAATCAATTTGATGTTTCAAGTCAACGTATTCAAATTTTGGCATTGTTTTCGAGAATCACATTAGTTTTAGTGCATGTATTTATAAAATGTTTTCAATGTTTGTTGAATGTTTTTTTGTTTTATCTTCTAAAATTACATATTTTAGTGTTTTAATTTATTTCTTGTGTAGGTTATGTATATGACACACTCTACTATTGGATAATTACAACATTTTGAACCCAAACTGGATAGGATCCTACATCAGCGACCCCGAGATACACAAAAGTTACCTTTGAAGGAGGGAACACAAAACATCAACACTCATCTTGATCGTTCTTCTTCTTATTCTTCTTATTATTATTCTTCTTCTTCTTCAAGAAGCCACATAAAAACTAAAATTAACGCGAATAAAATGGCTGAAAAAATATAACACTACAAGAATTTACCTCACTATATATTGATATCCAACCCACTTATATTCAATTACATGGTGAGGCACCCAATTTTGAACATAAATCTGGTATAATTCATATATTACAAAGATTCCATGGACTTCGTGGAGAGGATCCACAAAAGCACATAAAATAATTTGATACAATTTGTTCAACATTAAAACCTGCTAATGTGGAGGAGGAACAAGTAATGCTTAGACCATTCCCATATTCATTAGAAGAAACTGAGAAATATTGGTTGTGCTATGTTAATTCACCAATAAAAGGCTGGGTAGACATGTAATGTCTTTTTCATGAAAAATATTTCCAAGCCTCTTGACCTGCAAATATAAGGAGGGAAATCTATGGTATAAGGAAATCTCATGGGGAAACATTACATGAATATTGGAAACACTTTAAAAATTTTGTTCAAGCTGTCCACACGACTAAATAAGTGATCAACTTTTAATTTAGTATTTTTATAAAGGTTTAATTCCAATTGATCATAATATGATTGATACGATTGTAGGTGGTTCACTAGTGGATAAGATCATAATTGCTGCAAGAACCTTGATTGATAACAAGGAACAAAAAACATAACAATTTAGTACCAGGTCAAACGTACCCATTCAAGGATTCCATGAGGTGCAAAGTACAGAATTTGAGAGGAAGGTGGACACGATGTTTGAGGAGGTAAGTACCATTCTACAACAACCTGCCCTCTCCCAAGGGAAATATAAATCTCCTCTACTCATCAATTGTGGAATCTGCTTTTCTGAAACCCATTATTCAGACCAATTCCTCCAATGGAGTGAAAATTCTAAGAGTTGTGAGGAAATATTCGCAGGATACCCCTTATAACCTACCCTTTAGGCAAGAAACACACTATCCATCCAACTCTCAGTGGATAAAAAAATAATCTTATAGGAAATGGGGGTATTCATACCAACCTCATCAACCACGGAACTAACAAGGTTAGAGTAGTCATCCACTACCACCACACAAAAATCCTCAACCACCCCGATGGAATTTACAACAACCCCATATAAAACCTAATCATATCCTAGAAGATATGATGAAGAAAAATTGTACCATCTATCCCCAATTCCATAAAACTATCTAGGCTACCATAAAAGAACTTAAAACCCAATTATGTCAACTATGTAACTTGGTGGGAGAAATTCAGAGTCACAGGTCGAGTAAAATACCTTCTCATCCTATAGTTAACCCTAGGGATAAAGTAAATGTTATTGCCATAATCCTTAGAAGTGGATCTCATCTTCAAAGCCCGATAACTCCTCCAGTAGAGTCATACTGTCTTAAGAAAACCACCATCCCAACCACTGCTAAAAATGATCCATGTGAAGAAAATCCTTGTCCGGAGAGAAGTCCATCCAAAGGAATGAGTGTGTATGTCGATGGGTCTCCTGTCAAAACCATTCCTCCTCCGTTTCTCCAAAGTCCCAACAAACCTAGAAAACAAAAGGGAACTGAACTTGGTAAGGAAATATTTTAATCTTTCAAAAAAGTACATGTTAACATCCCCTTGATGTATGCAGTGAAACAAATTCCATGATATGCCATGTATCTAAAGGAGATGTGTACACACCGAAAGAGACTTTGAGGTGAAGAGAAGTTGAGCTTGGAGAGGAATGTTTTAGCATTGATTGAGAAATAAATTTCCACCAAGTGAAATTATCCTTTAACATTCACAATTCCACGCACCATGAGGTGTATTCCATTTATAATTCTATGATTGATTATGGTGCATCAATAAATGTGATGCCACACTGCATTTACGCAACATAGCAGGTTGGGGAACTGAATCCCACTAGAATTTTTGTTCAAGAAGATAATTGTAGCACTAAACAGCCCTATGGTGTGTTAGAGGATGTTCTTGTGAGAGTGAAAAATTTAATTTTTCCTGTTGATTTTTACGTGCTTAAAATGGATGATGATAAGATAAATGGACAAACCCAAATTATATTGTGGAGACCTTTCTTGAAAACCACCAAAAACATAATTAATGTCCATAATGGTACATTATCTCTGTAATTTTGTGGTGACATGGTCTATTTCAACTTATTTGATTCTATGACGCACCCCTCATAAGAAAATTCTTCTCTCACAAGAGATTCAATTAATGTACTCCATTCTTTCGAAAATACTTTTATTTATTCCCCTGATCCCCTTTCTGAGTTTTCATGCTTGATTGAATTTCATGGTAATGAATCATGCATTGATTATTGTAGTGGTCTAGAATAGTGACATTCATATTTATTAATTAAGGATTTCTTGAACACTGAGGATCCAATGACCATAGATGATATGGCTATGCTTGTAAAATATCATTCCAAATCTGAGGATGATACCATTAAGCAGTTAGATGAGATCAGCGACCTCTCACATTCACTAACACTCCAATAATTCCAAAATCCACTTAAATTGGATCTAAACCAATAGCCTCATGATTTAAAATATTCCTATCTTGATAATAGAAACATGTTGCCTGTCATCATTGCTTGTTAACTCCATCCTGAGCATAAATTGCGACTGCTTGAAATTTTGAGAGAGTGTAAACAAGTTTTAGGATGGACACCTATTGACATTCCTGGTATTATCCCATCAATTTGTACACATCATATTTTGTTAAATGACATGGCTAAACGAGTGAGGCAGGAACAATGATGACTGATCCCAAACCTCTTTGATGTTGTGAAAAAAGAGGTAATAAGATTATTGGATGCTAGAAAAATTTACCCCATCCCTAAAAGCCAATGGGTCAGTGCCGTTAAAGAGGTTCCTCAAAAACTGTCTTTAATGTAGTTAAAAATGAAAACAATGAATTGGATCCAACTCTTTTGCAGAATAGTTCGATTGTCTTCATAGACTATTTCCAACTAAACCAAAAAGCTTGAAAGAACCATGTCCATTGGCCATTAATTTACCAAAGGATAGAGAATAAAGAGGGTATGTACCACTATTTATTCCTTGATGGGTATTTTGGATACCTTTAGATCCATATTTCCTGTGAAGATCTAGAAAAGACAGCCTTCAGTTTGCCCATTGGAACATTTTCATATAGGTGGATACCATTTGGTCTGTGCAATGATCCTGGTACATTTCGGCGATGCATGGTTAGTATTTTTTTTAATTACCCAGATATTTTCTTGGAATTATTCATGGATTATTTTACTCTTTATGGATCCTATTTTGTTGAATATTTAAGTATTCTTGGTTTGGTCCAACGTCGTTGTATTGAAAATAATCTCGTATTAAATTATGAGAAATTCCATTTCATGGTGTGAAAATGTATTTTTCTAGGAAAATTCATTTCTAAGGATGGTATACAAGTATAAAAGTTAAAATTGAATGCCTTTTATTCCATACCATTTCTCAAAAATGTATGGTATCTTCCTTAATTCCTATGTCATGCTGGATTTTATCGTCATTTCATTCATGAAATTAGTAAGATTGTATCCCCCTCTACTGTTTACTCCTAAAATAAAAGGAATTTTTTATTGATAATGAATGTTAGTAATATTTTAATAAGTTAAAATAGAGTCTCACGTCACCCCTAGTAATCCAACCACCTCTGTGGGATTTACCGTTTGAGCTCATGTGTGATGCTCTAACTATGGAGTTGGATAAGTCTTGTAACAAAGGGTCTATGGAGATCCACATGTCATTGCCTATGCCTTACGTACTTTGGACCCTGCCCAAGAAAACAACAGCACAACTGAAAAATAATTCCATTCCATTGTTTTTCCCTTGGAAAATTTCAGGTCATTCCTTTTAGGGTCTGAAGTCATTTTGTTCTCAGACCATGTAGATCTCTAGTATATCCTAAATAAATTGGAAGCCAAACCATGTATCATTCACTGGATACTCCTCCTTCAAGATTTTAATTTAGAAATTAGAGATAAAAAGGAAGAAAACGTGGTGGTTGACCACATCCATAGCATCTACCCATCCTCAAACATCGACTCTTCCACCTGTATTCTTATAAATGATATGTTTCCCGATGAGAAATTGTACTGATTGAATGATGATATTTCTTAGTATGTTGTAATTGTAAATTATTTTCAAACATCTTGTATTCCTACCAATTTCAACAAAAACCAAGCCAGTCGTCTAAAACATGAGTCTCGATGGTACATTTGGGATGAACCCTACCATTGATACACTTGATGTGAACATGTCTATCGGCATTGTGTTCCCGATAGTGATTTTCAGTCTATCCTTAAATTATTCCACACTCTGGATTGTGGGGGCCACTTTGGTCCCCAAAGGACTTCTTTCAAGGCCATTGATTCTGGTCTCTTTTAGCCAACACATTTTCAGGATGCCCTTGATTTTTTCAAATCTTGTCCTTTTTGTAAAAGAATGGGGAATTTCTCTGAAATAAATGAAATTCCACAACAGCCATTTTGATTTCATTACAATTGTTATGTTTTGGGCATTAGGGTTATGGGTCCATTTCCCAATTACTTTATAGACATGTACCTTCTTCTAGCGGCCAATTATGTGTCAAAATTGGTAGTGTCCTGAGCCACAAGGAAAAATGATTCCAAAATAGTTGTGGAATTTTTGAGAACTCGGATCTTTTTGTAGGTATGGATTGCCTAGATTAATCATTAGAGATGAGGGTTCTCATTTCTGTAACCGAAAAATGCAATCACTTTTTCATCAGTATGGGGTCGGGCATCAAGTGTCTACTACATATCACCCACAGAACAATAGTCAAGCTGATGTGCCTAATAGGGAAGTAAAACATATTTTTCTAAAAATAGTTCAACCCAATAGAAAAGATTTGAGTCTTCGACATGATCCTTTATTATGGTCATATCGTACTGCTTTCAAAAGTCCCCTTGGAATGTCACCCAATCGGCATATGTTTGGAATGATTGGTTACTGGCCTGCTGAGATTGTGCACCAGGCTTATTGGGCCATCAAACAATGCAATTCTAATTTTTATGGTGCAGGTGCTCAAATGAAGTTGCAGATTCATGAGATGGGGGAAATGAGAAGAGATGAATACATGCACTCTATAATTTATAAAGAGTGAAACAAGGCTTCCCACGACCATCTCATCCTTCATCATTTGTTCCATATTTGGTAGAAGATCCTCCTCTAAAATGAAAAGTTGAGGTTTCATCTAGGTAATATTAATTCTTGATGGTTTATACCATAAGATATTACTAATTTCTCTCCCTTTGAGTTTTTCTCGGTTCAAAATGATGAATACAAGGAAACCTTCACTATGAATGGGCAGAGAGTGAAGCACTTCTATGAATCCATTCCAAAGTCCTAGATGGATGAACTCTGTGTTCTATATGCAATAAATGAATGAAACTCACCAGGATCTATCCTTCCCTTCCACATTTCCTTTTTATATAGTGAGAACACTGTGCACTTTATGTATGGGGGGATAGTTATATTCTTAGTTCTGTTAATAATTTTCATCATCTTTCTTCTTTTTTACTTTTTAGCTGACTGAATTGTTTTGTTACATTCCCTATTCCCTCCATGAATAATATTTTTTCTTCCAAATTTATTATGGAAAATGATGCATGTCTAATCAAGGATGTTATTGAAAATGCATGTGGAATATCTGTAATTCATGTTTTTTAACACTCAATGAAAATATGATGAAATGTGCATTTCAGTAAGAATCCAATATTATGGTGAGACATTAAATTAAAATTTTGTTCTTTGTTGAGTATATAAATGGCTGTATCATTTTGAAACCTTTGAGGAGAATTGTGCCCTTTTGTGAATATTTTAAAGGAAAATTGTGCCACTTAACCTCTCCCTAAATTTATTACACCCAACCATGATGTGTGAAAATTTATTACATAATGGAAGATAAATATATGTTAGGTTAATTTTTCTCTACTATCCAAAATCATTTTTCCATTCATTTGTTCTATATCTGATCTATTTCATTACTATACCAGATTAACCTATGCATGTGTACCTGTTATCCGATTGTTTTCGCCCTAAAAAAATGGGTCCTATACTGGGTAGGTTAAAAGCCACCCTTCTTTGAATTTTTATCTTGTTACAAATATTATAATTAGTGTCACGAGGAGATCAAACTAAAGTTAGGGGATGAGTGTGAAATTTTTTCCAAGTAAATATTTTGAAAAAAATAATAATAAATGAGGGGAGTGATATAATTTATATAATATGGGGATATCAATGTCAGGATATTATGGTTTGAATTATAGGAATTCTTACGTGAGTGTGCATTCAAATTTGACTGCAAAG
This sequence comes from Viscum album, assembly GCA_963277665.1. NCBI lineage: Eukaryota > Viridiplantae > Streptophyta > Magnoliopsida > Santalales > Viscaceae > Viscum > Viscum album. The sequence continues at coordinate 1,093,372,449 of OY728130.1, forward strand.
GATGTGGGGAAAGATCAATGGAAAGGATCTTGAAATCAAAAAATTATTAAAATTACTAATTTTTACTCGATTGAAAGATGAAAGAATAGCATGAAATTGTTTTCACACACACACATGGAGAATTAGTGACATGATTAAATTTTAAATTATTTTATTTTATTGGTATCATGCATCTTTTGGAATTTCATTTTGATACAATTTTTTAGAAGAATTTTTTAATGATCATTAAGAATAACTCCTTGGTCTATTTTTTTTCTTTGATCTCATTTCTATCAGGGATTAAATTTTTCATTGAATATTGAATATTTATGAATATAGAAATATCTATATATATAATCTCTAAAAATGTAACTTTTCCCAGGAGTGCAAGTGTTTATGGGTGGGGGTGTGATCGCACCATGATTAACTATTTCATTTTCACCATTACACCACTATTCTAAACATGTATTATATAAAAATTATAAAAATAATAAAAAATTGAATCATATGTTTGAATCATTTATTTTGTGTTCATCAATGTTAAAAATTTCAATGTTACTTTTTTTGATGATTCAATTGCAGGAGGAGGTGATTTGGAGGGCCGATGATGATGTCCATGAAAAATGGGACAAACTGCGTAGGATCCATGCACACTAGTGGACTCAATCGCTTATTTGAACTATAAATTGTCTTTAAATGGAATTATATTTTGAAATATGGTTTAAAATTTAATGGGATACATTTCATATGAAATAAATGAAGCCTCATTCAGCCTCTATGATGCCCAACCGACCTGATCGATCCAGCATATAGAATCTGCACGAAGTCAAATATGTTGTGTAGGGATATATCCATATCACAGTCTCTATTTCTCTATATTTTGACACATGTTATTTGGAGACATCCAAAAGGTAGGGATACAACCTTTTAATTTTTTTCCAAAGCGAGATAAGGATCTCTGAAGTTCGAAACACATGTGACAAATGGTTTTACGAAATATTTGTGCTCAAAACCAACATCCCATTTTACTATAAAATAGAACCTTGGGCTCCCTATTTGTATGTTCGGCCAGGAGAAAAAGATATGGTTTTTTGGATACCAAAGGTATTACTCTCATCGTCCAAGGAGATTTGGTGGCCCCTATCTTTATAAGGGCATCATGGATGAGGGTGTGGTTCAACCCGGGATTCCTCATCCTCCCGATGTCGAGTAAAACAGTGGACTGTCATTTTGAGGGAGCTCAAAACATGAGAGGGAGTTCTGGAACTTTTTTTTCTAATTATTTTTTTAATTTCATTCAAAATATTTCACTTATTTCTTATCATGACATGATTCTCCTCTTATTGCATTTATATTGTTAAAATTAAGTGAAACACTTTTTATTTTCAACACAGTTTCTGTTGAGATTTCAAGTGTGAATATTGGGTTTTTCCAATTGGTCAAGAAAAGAGTCCTCTTAATCTCACACATGCATAATATTTCAATATTATTTTGAATCCTTTATTTACTATTCTTTATACCCAAACCTTGAAACCATGATTGTTGTGTCAAGGGATGAGTTCTTTGTGCATTGTTTTGAAATGCAAGAGGGAAGTTGAGATCTTGATAACCCTCAACCAAAGGATTCAATTAAACCATGAGTGTTTTTCAGAATGTTGAACTCAAGAATATGGGTAGTGAACATGAAATTATCTCTTTATCTCATAATTCTAAAACAACACTTCTATTTATCAACTATTAAAGTCTTTAAATCAATTCATTTTCTTTAAACTGGTTTAAAATAACCCCTATTTTAGTACATCTTATTAAAAATCACACTCTAAACCCATGAACGCTCATTGAAAGATAACACAGGGTATTTCCTTGAATAAAAAAAACCATAAAATCATTTTCAATTTGACGTGACAAGACAGAACGTTCAAAGATTCATTGATAATCTTTTTTTAAGAAGTAAATCATGGTTAAAAATTAATTTCCACAATTTTACAAGAATAGTAAAAAAATTGAAAACATTATTAGAAATTGTTGACATGGATTGAAAATATTTCTCATATGGGACCTGATTATTAAAAATCCAAAATAATAACTAGATTGTGAAATAAAATCTTCCCAATTTAGTAAATTTAGATAATTAAGTCCCATTATATAATGAACCGTAGATTTTTATATAAATATGCATAGTTTCTATTCACATATAATAATAATCAATATTGGGATTTATATAAACTAAAAAATAGAATTTTTTGGTATATAAAACTAATATCCCATATAAATAAAATTGGGGTGAAAATTCCTTACTTAACCCATCCCTTTAGATGAATTAGACATTACATAATATTTATTGAATAAATTTTTATTATAAATATGCTAGAGACTGATAATCATATATACCATAACATATATATCAAAATTATAAAATTTTATATCCATTGTTTAGAAATTCATTGTTTAAATCACTATTTTAGTTGATAAGTGATTCATTTTTCCTGAATATTTTGATTGGGTAATTTTGGTACTTATGATTATATAAATTTCAATCATGTATAGAATATTATTAATCATATATGTCTCATATATATATATATATATATTGAACCTTCCCTAAATACAATGATAAAAAAATGATTTACACCATTAATGTAGATTGTAAACCATACATACACATTAACACTATTTTCATTTTCTGATGGATGGAATTAATGGATAGTATATAATAATTAGACCTCAAATAATAATAATAATTATTTAATATGTATATATATATTATATATATAGTATTTATATATTTATATCCATCCAAATATTTTAGTGTTTAATACAAATTACACTACTGCATAGAGATAATAATCTACACATTCTTAGGCACAAATGATATCATTGTCCATATAATGGATAAAAGATGGAATAGGGATGCCTAAAAATCAAATTATAATAAATAAATAAATATATATATATATATATATTAAAATGGTGTTATTAATTTAATTTAGATGCAAAAAAATTAATATTATGTAGAAGGGGAAAGAAACATTAATGAGATGTTAATGATGATTACCAGTTCTTGAGTGAAATTTCCTTAGATCTCTTTTTATGGGTTATAAGGAATCCCTTCTAAAATGAAAAAAACCACTAAAACATGGATATGTATGTTGATAAGTGAGATTATCATATGGTGGTTAGACTATATTGATCATTATGTTGTAAAGAAGTGAAGTAATGAGTTCGCTTATATAAGAGATGTGTGGAGAACCTTGGGAATTCTTCCAAAGATTAAACTATAATAAAACTATTAAATTGAAAAATGACTAAAAATATCTAACATATGAACCAAAAATGACCTTTTATAAAAAATATTACCCCAAATCAGATTATTTAATATTAGTTGGTTTTTATAAAAAATTTATAAAATATTATATTTGTGAAATATAATTGTTATAATTTTTGGAACTAATCATAACATTTACAATAATAATTTCAATAAAATAGGACAACATAAAAAAATATTCTACTAAACGCATAAAAAATCATATTAATCAATAATATTTGTGTATTTTCTTAATTATTTCAAATTATATTTATTTTAGGGTTTTTAATATGAATTATTATATTTCCCCATTAAATTAATAATTATTTCATTAGCATTGTGATGAATTTAATTTAATTATATATTTATTAAAAAGTGAATATAAATTTCTATGACTCAGATATATGTATTATATTTAAAAAAAATATTTATAATCAAATATATCTTATGGATAATACCATATTAAAAATATAATGTCTCAGACCTCCCTGGTCAAATTCATTGTCAAAATCCAGTGTTTCGGGTGTTGTGGGGGGCAACGATTGCTCAATTCTAGAATTTTCATAAATTATTGTTTTTTCATTTGTAGGACGTGCAGGTGTCTAAACATTAGTGGATCAGTGTTAGTGTTACAATGTCGGTAGGTCAGGGCATCGATAGGTTAGGGCATCGAAATGTCAGGGTGTCGGTAGGTTAGGGTGTCGGTAGGTTAGGAGGTCGATATGCCAGGGCATTGGTAGGTCGATCATAGGTAGGACATGCATTGGTGAGGGGCATCAGTGAGTGGAATTGGTGACACACAATCTGTGGGTCTGGTTGGTGACTTATCACGGTGAGTCATGTTGGTGAGTTAAGCATTAGTGACTCTCCCATTAGTGAGTCATTTCCATCTTTTTCCATTTTTTCCAATTTCATATCCCTTATGTTTTATTTTATGTTGACTGAAACTAAATTCTTTTTTGATAATTTGTAACGGATTTTCAAAGAATATTAATCATATCATCAGTATATTAATACTTTGTGGACATTTAAATAACCAAACCGCGTATTGTTGACCCCGATATGACTTTAATGACCCTTGAAACTATTTTTTTCGTTTATATAAGAGATATGGATTTACTTAAGTCATGATCCTCTCTTCCTTGAACCCTTTAAGGAGCCCAGAACCATTATTACATGAGGACTCACATTTTTGTTTTAATCATGGATCCAAGTTTCTTTAATGTACATCCTATAACTCGTGCACCCCCTTTTTTGTGAAAGGAGTGGCTGGTCTTCTATTTCCCAATGTAGGTATTTTTTTTAGTTTTGAATCATGCGGGGCGAGTATGCTGATTTCTTTATGTGAAAAATATTGGACCAATTTAAAAAAAGAAATAAATGTTGGGATAGTAAGAAGATTATGATGATGATTGTTTGATTTATCTATAATCTTTAATCCATATTGTGAATTATATGGGTTGTATCCTTCTAAATATCAATGTCGTTGGTGGTTTATATTCTCTCACTAGAATTATAAATAGTTATTATTAATATTATGTTAAATAGATATATAAATGAAAATAGGATTAATCGCATATATTTGGGTAAATAATGGATTCCCCATGATTGAAGTAGTTTATGGGATCACCCATGAATAGTGATAGAAAAATTAATGAACATGTGAAACTAAATTTGAATGCATTTTGAGACTTTTGTGTGGCTATGTGTTGCGTTTGGTTTTTTTTGGCATTGGTTCTTTTTTGGATCTCATTGTATTGCATTTGATGGTCTGGTAGTGTGTATGGGGTGGTACAGGTGGTGAAATCGTATGCAAGGATGAGAGATCGATTGATAGGGGAATGTATGAACTTCTTGAATAGTGGGTCTCCATCTGTGTCATGTTAGGATTGTTGGGTATGGTTTCCTTGTGTATTGGGACTTTAATCAAATTGATTTTTTTTGTTTTCTTATATGGTGCGTTTCATGAATCGAGGCTGCTAAGGATGGTTTAAGAAGGATAATTTTGACGAATAATGGTTTTACCTAACATGGGCGTTTCACCAAGAGTTTCAAGTTTCATTTATGATGTGTGTGAGTGTGGGTTATGATTTTACTTATGGTGTAATGTGTTTGGTAGTTTCGTAGGTCAGGATGGAATAAATAATTAAATGATTTTTTCAATATAGGGTGGTAATTATAGAAAATAATTGGCTGGGTCCATGAATTAATTCTTTGTATGGATGTGTGATTATGCATTTGGGGTGGTAAAAAGGTCATCTTTGTAACATCCTAGGTATTTATAAGATAATAAATTTTCATATGTATTAATATTTATGATGAATATAATAATTTTTTATTAAATATGACACTTTTTCTGAAAGCGTACTTGATATGAAACATTAGGTTTCCCTAAAATATTACATTGTACACAACAATGAGTTATACCAAAAAATAACACAATAATTTTATAATAATTTTAAATTGTAGTTAACTCATAAGAGTTGAATTGGAAGGAATGAAAAAAAAAGTAAAATATGAGTATACATGTTTATTAATTGTTTTTTATATTTATCAAAAAAACCAAAGCTTAAAATGAGAATGAATATAATTTTAAGCATAAAGTACTCTAATATTATTAAAAGGATGTTTTAGTGCCTTTAAATGGATTAAAAGTTTCAAATATAGATTTTGTCACTTTTATATATTTTATTGGAAAAAACTCATTTTATTTTGAATAAACACATCATTATTTACTTTGTTTTAAATTTGGGTATTTTTCTAATAAAATCTATATTTTAATGAGTAGTGAAAAAATAGTATATTTTAATTCAAAAAAGCCTTTTGCAACTAATTTATTTGTATATTTATATTTTCCATTAAATTGTTTTTAAAATGTAATTGGATTAATTTTTGATCATTTAGTCCAATATTCATCATTTTATGAAATTTTACATTGAAATTATATATAAACACATGTCAATCTTGTTGTAGAGTTTACAATTTTAGAACACACTATTAAGTTTTGGCAACAAGAATTAATTTTAAATTAATTACTAAAATTGAAATGTTTTGAGTTTGGAAAAATTGATTCCACATTTGGAATCATAAATTCCAAATTGTGTAAATAAGTAACTATTATTTTTGAAAAATTTGAATAGTATCTTCAGTAATTATTTTTATTTACCATGATTAAATGTTAAATTATTTAAATAAGGGAAAAAAATTAATATATTAAAAGTATAAAAATATTCTAAAAATTTCCCTAATCCTATTGGATGAGTTATTTACGACCATGAAAATCCTTAGGCTGAACCTTTGGAATTGGGGATCGACATTGTAGTAATAATAAAATTTATAATAATTAATTTAAAGTAAAGAGAAAAATAAAATAAACATGAATCTTCTTACTAAAATAATTTCTATATGTGTTTATAAATGTGATTACATTGATAATAAATATTCAGTATAAATATAAAATTATACTATATAATTATATTTTTTCAATAATTTTTAGATATTAAATAAATAAATGTAATTATTGAACAATGATGATTCAGTGATTCCTTCATTAATAAATGATTCAAATAAATTTTATTATAAATATTAATATAAATATTACTTTACATAAATAATATCAGTCATGAATTATCTAGGTTCATATGACATGTTAGTATTGATTCATTGTTTTTTTCGATTTGATCACGTTTTTTATGAATCTGTAAAAAAATCAATTATGAATAGTGTCCAAAATTTACATCAATCATAACATAAAATATAAAATAGTTCATTAAATGATATTAAATTACTAAAAATATACAATTCATCCAATTGTTAAAATAAGTCCAAATATGTCATAAATAGTTTGTTTTCAATCGTTTGACAAGATATTGTAATTGTAATTACCCACAATGTAAATAACATGATATCAGTGTAAGATAAAAAATGGTAAAATATGGTTTAAACCAACATGATAAGGATAAAAAAAATATTCAAAACATATCTAAATATTAATGGATGATGGATATTCAAACCAAAATCATCTAAACTTCTCATTAAATGATTTTTGAAACATTTTTAATCAAATTTGAATTTATAATATTCTAATATTTAAAAACCATTTTAAAGTGCCCCTCCTCCCTCTTATAAAAGGCCACCACCTCTACCCCTTACTCAATCCTATAAAGCCCCCTATTTCATCCAAATTTTTCTAAAATGAGATCCCAACACACTCCCTTCCTCCTAGAAACCTTATCTTGGACAGATGGTAATTGAAGAATTCATTTGGGATCAAATCAAAATAAGTCACCCGATTTAGAGGTAACCTCTTCTATCTAGTTCCATTCTATTATTTTTCTTCTACACTTCCTATTACCTTATTATATTTGATTAGATAACAAAAATGGTATCCTAAATACTCTAGGCTATTGAAATGAGAATCATTAGTGCTAAATTTACACACAACTCCATCTAATGGATACGAACATACTATTTTTGTCTTCGATGAACTAATGCCTCACGAAATGATGATTGTTCAATATTACCCTACCACCCCTCATTGTGGTCATTATGATGGAACAATATTTATAAACTATATATATTATATTTATATTGTTCTATGTTTCTATAATTTTTATTTTCAACATACCTTTTTGCTTTCCAGGATTGTAAATATGTTAATTTCATTTGAGGATGTGTGGACTACCGCCCCTAAAAGTGATATAACTCATTCACGATATACATGTAATGTATAAATGAGGGTTTCATTAAACAGATGAGGAAAAAATGATTGAAATATAATAATGGTATTATATTATGAGTTTATATCCTTTGATTTTTATTCTTCTAATATTAAAAGGAAATGAAAATAACATTCATGCGTGCGTATGGCCTACCATATCCATGAATGGTGCATTTAATTTATTATCTACAAATATTATGGATATTTTAAATACCTATATACACAAATATATTTTATATTTATATTTTTAATAATATTCTATAGATTATTTAATTTTAAACACATGGACAATTTACATAAAACAAGTTCATTTTCGACTCATGTATTGAATATCAACAATTTGACATATATGAATTTAAATAAAAATTTATTTTTTATAACATGATTATAAGTAATATAAAATGAATAATAAAATTGATAAATATTATAAATAATGTAGAAATTATCCTATGTATATTATTCAGGAATATAAAGAATGAATGAGAAAGGTATGACTCATGGTTAGGAACTTCATCTCAATCTCCTTTCATTGAGGAATATTTTGATAACAAACACCTCCATCTTTTATAAGATGTATAATAAATATTCTTTAATTTTTATTTCATTCAATGTGAATCATGTTTATGTGAATCATTTTACTAAATGAAAAAGGGAAAGTTTTTTACGTATGTGGTGACAACGACCTCTCCACTAATGTAACCGTTATTTGATATTTGGATTCCTCTATAAGTATTGATGGTTTTAAAAGGAAACGAAATCCCTTGTTCTATTTTTTGGTTCATTGGTATTTAAAATGGTTTCAAAGTGGATTTACTATTTCAATATCATGAAATGATCACATGTGATTGAAAATGAAAATTATGAGTGAAATGGTAATAATTAAGATAATGTATGTACTATGATTATATAATGGTACATGGAAATTTGAATGGTGGTTATGTTATAAAACAAAAAATGGATGGTCACATTATAAAAAAATATTGTTTGTTCCATGATAAAACAAGGATGGGTGGTTACGTTACAACCTTCAATGCATTGAGAATGGACGTCAGCCATATGGCTAATCCATTTAGTGATATGTGTAGAAGTCAACAATATAGTTATTATATTAAAGTATATTTATGTTCCATGTTAACTTATATGTGTAATATGTTGCTTTCTATGGGATTTATGGTAAAAATTCAGTTTCAAAAAGGGTAATCATTGAGCTTATATTAACTAAAGTATATTAACTTCTTCTTTAAGGTGAAAAGTATTAATTTATGATAAAGTATTAATGTTTTTCATGTTTTTCGAATACTAAAAAGTTTACTTAATTTTGTATCCCTTACTGTGGTTTTTAATCCCATTACCTATTTTGAAACATTTTTCAGAGGAATTGAAGAAGAATAGAGTCAAGGATGAGATCATGTTATAGTCTTATTGTTTAAACCTGAAACGAAGCTTGTTTCATTTTGAAATTTTTTTATGAAAAAACTGTGATAGTGGGTAGAAGCATATAATTATTATTAATTATATTGATAAGTATGAGTTATGGACTAATTTACTAATGCACTAAACCTGAAAAAGATCATCGATGTTAATTAAATTCCAATTGTTGACTTGTCTGAAGATAATGTGACGTTTAAGGTTGGGGCCTTAAAGTTAGTATTAGTGGTTCGTTTAAATAACATTAGTAGTTATAATTTTGTCAGTAGAATATCAATTAATTAATTTTTACATTTTGGTTAAAATTATATAGCATTTGAGGATTACCAGGTTGATTCATTAATGATATGATTTTTCAAAATGGTTTTCCACAGAGGAAACAAGGTAGCAGTTCTAAGAAGGAATAAAAATGGAAATAACCTTCCAACTCAACATCTTGAGATTGTGAGTATTAGAATGGAAAAATTTGTTACAGTAATGGATTAGTTGAATCAAGTGATATGTTTTTGTGGTGTTAATGCATGAGATTAACCAGACCAACCATATAGTCATATGTCGAACATAGAGAATTTCATGAGGAAACATCCCCAATCATTCAATGGTTCATCTAATCATATGCAGTCTTAATGGTGGATTATATTACAAGAAAAATAATATTTATTTAATGGGTTGTTAAGAGAATAAAAAGGTTAGTCTTTCGGTTTATCATTTTTAGATGAATCCTATCTATTTTGGTCAATGATTAAAAATATAAAAGGATGTGAAGTAATTGATACCATGGAATGAGATGTATTTAAGAATATCTTCCATGAGAAAATTTTTCTTCAGTCTTTTCAAATTAGGATGAAAATACAATATTTGGAACTAAGAAAAAAAAGCGGAAGACTCTTTGGATACATATTAATATAATTTCACCTATTTGTCAAGGTACGTCCCATATTTTATCTCGGATATTGATATTAAGATAAACTAGTTTTACTCTAGATTGATGCTGAAATATCGATGTGCATTAGATTCCCATGAGTTAAAAAGCTATGAGAATGTTGTTTGATGTGCTAAGAAGGTATAAATAGTGTTTTATGATGATCAATTATTCCATGAGGGGAGACAAAGGAAGCTATCCAATTATAATGAAATGGAAAAGAATCCATTAATTAATCTTGCAGGTAAGAAAACCAAATTTCGAACTTGTTAGAAGTGTGGTAAAAAGAATACTGGAGAATGTCTATCAAAGTTAGAGAAAGGCTTCTGATGTGGTAAGAATATTCATATTCCTCATAATTGTAAGGAATATGATCATGCATGAAATTAAAAACCATAGGTAAGACGTTTTAGTTTCACTAAGATAGCACATTACGCCAATGTAAGTCCAAAGTTTACTACCCAGGGTGGAAACGAGCAATATCAAAAGAATAAGGGCATTGAAAAATCAGTTTCTACTACTATAGTTGATGTGGGACCATCAAATTATGTACGGATTGGTACATGACATGTTTCTTAAAAATATTATATTAATCTATTTATCTTTGGATCATCACATTCCTTCATTTACAAGATATTTTCATGTAAATTGGAAATAACAACTCATGAATGTGATGTAGAAAATATTGTAAAGACTCCAAGTTGAAGTATTAAAGAAACCATTATTTATATGTATATTACTATTATCTTTAGTGGGATATTCTTTCATGTAATTCAAATTGAACATTCCATAGTGGAATTTTATATCATTTAGGGTATAGATTGGCATTCGGTTTATCATTCCTAAATAGATATTAATTCCAATAAAGTTTTATTCCATGATTTAATACCTTTGATAACATAGAATGCAGAAAAATACAAATTAAAAGTAGTAATTAATTTTATATTGGTCATGGTGTTTAAAATAAATAAATAGTTTTCATTAGTGAAATTCCAGTAGTGAATTAATTCACCTATTTGTTTTCGTAATTAATTTCCTAGTACTGTTCCCAATCAGGATGTTGAATTTATAATTTGTTTTGATTCAAAGCCTATTTATAAACCCCCTTATCGAATGTCTCAAGTTGAACTAGTGAAATTAAAAAATTAGTTGCCAAAATTAATTGATAATGGTTTTATTCATCCTTACACTTCACCATAGAGTGATGTAGTTTTATTTGTGAAAAAGAAAGATGGTTCTATGAGACTATGTATTTGTTATAGATCATTTAATACTATCACTATTAATAAATAGTATCAGTTTCCTCAATTGATGGTTTGTTTGATCATATCCACAGATATTATTATTTTTCAAAGAATGATTTGAGGTATGGGTACCATTAGCTGAAGGTGAAAGAGGATGAAAATCCAAAGATGACTTTTTGAAAAATATTTTAGAACTATGAGTTTTTTTTATTACATTGGGTTTATCTATAGCCATTGTTGTATTTATTAATCCTATAAATGTAGTATTTCATAAGTTTCTAGTTCTTTTTTTTTGTATTTTTAGATGATATTTTGTTATATTCTAAAATTCGGTAGGAACATAAAAGTCACTTAAGGATTTTTCTCACACTATAAAAGAAAAGAAACTATATGTAATGATTATTAAGATTGAAGTTTGGTTACAAAAAATTACTTTCTTTGGTTCTATTGTTTCTAAATATTTTATAATTTATGACCATTCTAAATGAAAAGTTTTTGAAGAGTGATAAAGACCTACCAATATCAGAAATATTCATAGTTTTCATGAATTAGTGGGTTATTACCAAAGTTATGTTTAAATAATTTTTCGTTTATCTATAAAATAACTGTGCTATCAAATAAGGGTGTCATGTACTTTGAGAAAAAATAATGTAATGATAGTTTTGACAAATTGAAAAAAATATAGGTAAATGCAAAAGTTTTTTTCATGCCTTACAGGATTAATAAATTTGTTATCTACAGCGAGGCCTTGTTAGAAGTAAATGGTTGTGACCTAATGAATAATGAATATGTAATTGAATATGCTTCATGTTACATGAAGCTTCATGAATTAAATTATCCTATACATGATTTGGAATTATAAACTGTTGTTTTCTCTGTAAAAATTTGGAGGCATAATTTGTATGGTGTAAAGTGTGAAATATATATATATCACAACATTCTGATGTATATAATCACTATGAAATAATAAAATAGGAGACAAAGTCTATGTATGGAATTAATCAAGGTTATGATTTCCCAATTCATTACCATCCTATAGTGGAAAATAAATTGGATGACACTTTGACTCGAAAGAGTACTGTTGTATTAACCATGCTACGTTTGGAATGAGATCCTTTGGTTTCTGATTTGATGAATTTTGGATTGGATGTTTCTGGTATTAAGAATTAACCTATTTTGTTTTAGTTAACAATTAAATCATCTCCATCAAATATAATTAATATTTCATAGAATGAATATAGTGAGTTGAAAAAATGGTAGAATTGGTTCATGAAGGTAAGTTACCTGAATTTATCATTGATAAAAACTGTATTTTGATGGCTGGAAAGAGATTATGTGTGCTTTGTGATTAATAGTTGAAGAAATAATTGTTATGTGAAACTCATAGTTCTCCATATTCAGTTCATTTTGGAAATACTATGATGTACAAAAATCATCAGGAGCATTTCTAATGGAATGGAATGAAAGAGATATTTTTTACTTTACTGTGAATTGTTCCCCTTATCAATAGGTTATATCATGAATGAATGTTACCTAATGAGATTATTCATCCTCTTATAGTGAAAGAGTGGAAATGGAAGATATATCCATGAATATTATATTAGGGATACCAAATAATTTTCAAGGAAAAAATGTAATCTGGGTTGCCGATCGATAGACTAAATATGCTCATTTTCATCCTATTTGAGATAATCTATCTCTAGATCCACTTTATTGATTTTATATTAAAGATATAGTAAGTTTCCATTGAATTATCATCTCCAATGTTTCTAATCGTGATCCTAGTATCACTTCTAACTTTTCTAAAGGCGTTCATAAGTCCCTAAGAAATAAATTAAATTTTAGTATAAATTTTCTACCTCAATCATATGGGCAATCTGAATGATCAATAAAGACATTGGAGGACATGATACGTGCTTGTTTAATGGATTACTAGGGATGTTAGGTTCAACATCTTTCTTTGGATGATTTTTCTTATTATAAAAGGTTTCATTCCAGTATAGATATGGAACCATTTGAATCATTATATGGAAAGTTGTTTCACAATCTAGTTTTTTTAGATGGTATAGGTGAATAGAAGTTTATGGGACCAGAATCAGAAGAAGAGATCATAGAAATAGTTCAGTTGAAATCTTATCAAATAACCCAATGAAGGATCATTTTTTTGAGGTAGGTGAATATGTCTTTCCCAATGATTCTCCATGGAAAAGTGTAATACTTTTGGGTAAGAAGGGAAATATGAGACTGAGGTTCATTAGACCATATGAAATCTTAGATAATGTATGATCAGTTTCTTATAGGGTGGATTTGTATCCTTTTTATCAAAATAACACAATGTTTTTCATGTTTCAAGGTTGAGAAATTATATTATGAATTCATCTCATTTTTTGAGTCCCGAGGTTGTTCAGTTAGAAGAGAATATTTCTTATAAGGAACAACCAGTACATATTCTGGAACATATAGAGAAAGTGTTGTAGACTAAGGTGATTATTTATGCAATGGTTTTGTGAAAAACTATATGGTTGAAGAAGAAACACGGGAATATAAAAATGATTTGAGGGAGAAATACCCTCACTTATTTGACATGTAAATAAAAGATCAATGACACAATTTCAAAAAGGGGGGAATGATGTAACATCATACGTATTAATAGGATAATACATTTTCATAAATATTAATATTTATGATGAAGATATTAATTTTACATTAATGAGTACAATTTTTCTGATACCATACTCAATACGCAACAATGCGTTTCTCCAAAATCATAGGTTTCACACAACATTGATTTATACCGAAAAATATTACAAAAATATAGTTATTATTTAAAATGGTAGTTAATTCGTATCCCTTTTATTGGAAAGAATGAACTGAACTATCTAAAATATTATTATTCATGTTTTTAAATGTTTTTAAATATATCCAATACATTTTATATTATTAAAATGATAATGAATTAAATATCCATCATAAAATAATAGAATATTTTAATTAGGATGTTTTACCACCTTTCGATGGTGAACCCAATTTAAGTAATGGTTGGTGACTTTTATATGTTATATTTGAAACAATAATCTTCTTTTTAGAATTAGGAAATTAGGATTTTCTTTTGGTGAAATTTTGGTATTTTTCTAACAAAATCCATATTTTAACGAATTGTGAAAAATACTACATTTTAATTCAAAACTGCATTTCCATATAATTTTTTAGTATAGATTTATTTTAATTTTAATTAGTTTTAAAGTGTAATTGTATTATGTTTTTTATCATTTAATTCAATTTTGATCATTGGATGTAATTTCATTTTGAAATTGGACATAAACACATGGCAATAATTGGATAGTTATTACTTCTTAATAATACGCTTTTTAGTTTTGACCACGTTAATTAAATTTAAATTAATTAATACAATTTTAAGGCATTGAATATGAAAAAATGGATTCCATATTTGGAATAATATGGTCCAAATTGTGTAAATAGGTACGTTTTATTTTTGGACAATGTGAATAGTAACTTCAAGAATATTTTTTAATTTACCATGGTTACAGGGTAAATTTGGTAAATAAGGGTAAAAAATAATATTTTCATAATAAAAAACAACCCTAAAACATTTCTTAATCCTATTTGCTGTGTTATGTATGAACATGATCATCTTTAGGCTAGACCGTTGGGATTTGGAAGCCTCTTGGTAGTGATAATGACTTGTTCTAATAATAAATTTATTATAAATAGAAAAATTACATGAACATGTATCTTCTTATTAAAAAATTTATTATTAGGGGTTATATAATTTATTTCTTATACTATAAACAGTCATTATAAATCTATATGTATTTAATACAGCAGGATATTTTATTTTCAAATTTCATACATTAAATAAGCAAATATATTTATGACACAATGATGATGTAGTGATTTCTTCATTTATAAAGGATTCAAATAAATGATATTATAAAGTTTAAAATAAATATTATTTGACCTAATTAATTTAATTAATGAATTATTTTGTTGAATATGACATGTTAGGATTGATTCATTGTTTTTTTGAAGGAATCATGTAGTTATGAATTTGTATGAAACTCAAGTATCAATAGTGTCCCAAATTAATATAAATCAAAACATAAAATATAAATTATATTACTAAAGTATATTAAGTTCATAAAATATAATATTCTTAATTTTTTTAATATATGTTAAAATATTTCATAAAATTATTTTTCTGGGTCATTTGACATGAAATGGTAATTACATTAACCCATAATGCATAAATAAGATGATAACATTATAAGATTAAAATTGGTAAAATAAGGGTTAAACCATAAAGATAAGGATAAAAAATATTAACAAATTTTCTAAAATTCATTAGATGATGCGTATTAGAAAAAATATCATATTTAATACAAATTAAATGAGTTCTGGACCATTTCTAATAGAAATTTAATTTATAATAAATTAATATTTCATGATTTTCCTAAAGTACCCCCAATATTATAAATAGCCACTAGCTCTACCCCCTTACTCACACATCTCAAGCTCCTTTTCTCATCAAGCATCTACTAAAATAATCTCCCAACAACCCTAAATTCATCGTAGAAGCTTTACCTTGGGAAGAAGGCTGTTCCAGATTTCCTTTTTTCTCAAATCAAAAGAAGTTACCTGATTTATAGGTAAATTCTTCTCTCAAGGTCATTTTCTTTATATTCCTTCTCCACTCCTTATGACAATATTATTTATTTATTATATAACAAAAATAGTATAATTAACATACTAGGATGTTTTTTTGATAATTATTCGAACAACACTAACACAAACCTCCTTTTAAGGGATATGAACATATTGTTTCTGTGTACGGTGATCTACTACCTCACAAAATGATGATTGTTAAATTTTCCCATAACACCTCTCATGGTGGTCATTATTATAAAAATGTATTTATATTTGATATATATTATATTCATATTGTCTCTTTTCTTCTGTTATTTTTTTATAATATACCACTACGCCTTCCATTATGTGTAAATATGATAATTTCATTTGAGAAAGTGTGGACTACTATCCCCTAAGAGTCATATGATTCATTAAAGATATACAAGGAACATATAAAGGATGATTTTATAAATCTTATGAGATATACATGACATTAATATAATATTGGTTGTTTAGTATACATTTATGTAATTTTATTTTTATTCTTTTAATATGACAAATAAATGAATGTAGCCTTCTTGCGTACGTACGTCCTACAATATCCGTGAATGGTGCATTTCATGTATTATTTTTAAATTTTATGGATATTTTAAATACATATAGACTATATATAAGTGATATTTAATTAACGAATAATATTTTGGTGATGATTAAATTTTTACCACCTGGATAATTTAATCAAAAAAGATCATTTTAGAATCAAGTACCAAATATCAAAAAACCAAATGATATGAACATAAATAATTATGTAAATATTATAACATGATGATAAGTAATATAAAATAAATAATGAACATGGAAAAGGTTCTGAATCAATTGGAAATTAACCTATGTTTATAATTCTGGAATATAAAAAATGAATGATACAAGTCAGACTCAAGGTAATGAACTTCATCTTAATCTCCATTCCTTGATGAATATTTTGATAATATACACCTACTTATTTTATACAGTTTAAAATAAACCCCATTGACTTTTATTTTCATTTGATGTGAATATTTTTTCTAGGAATCATTTTACAAAATTAAAAAATGAATGATTTTAACATATGTAGCGACAACGAGCTCTCCGCCAGCATAACTGTTATTTGATATTTTTATTTCTCTATAAGAATTAATGATTTTAAAAGAAAAATGAATCCATTATTACCTTTTTGGGGGGACGTGGTATTGAAAATGGTTTGAAAGTGTAATTTCTATTTAAATATCTTGAAATCATCTATTATGATTGAAAATGAAATTTTATGAGTGAAATATTGGTAATTACAGTATTTTCTATGTTATGATTATATAATAGTAGTTGGACATTTTACAGGATGTTACTTGATAAACCAATGACAGGTGGATATGTGATAAAACAATGATGGGTGGCTCTATTATAAACTAATATGGGTGGTTATGTTACAACCTCCAATGCATTGGGAATGGATGTCCACCGTATAGATATTCCAATTATTGATATGTATGAAAGTCGAACTTCTGGTTATTCCATTTAAGTATGTTTTTTCCCCATGTAACTTTATATGTGTTATATGTTTCTTTCTATGAAAATTAGTGTAATCATTTTGTTACATCAGGGGATATCATTGATTATATATTTAATGAAGTATATTTACATCTTCTTAAAGGTGGAAAGAATTACTTTATGTTAAAGTATTCACGGTTTTCATGTTTTTTCATGAATAAATGTTTTTCTTATATGTGTATCTACTACTGAGATTTTTATGCTCACCCCATGTTTTGAAATATTTTTGAATGGACTTAAAGAAGAATAGAGTCACAGATGAGATTATGGAAAAGTCATACTGTTTAAACATGAAACATACCCTATTTGTTTTTGAATTTTTTTTTACGAAAACAAGTTGTACCATGAGTAGAAGAGTTTACTTTGTAATAATCATGTTGATATGTATGACTTATGGACTAATTATATAATGCACAAAATGTGAAGAGATCCTTGACTGGAATTATATAAATATTGTTTACTTATTGGATGATTATATAATTTTTATGGAAGGGGCATTATATGTTTTTTGTGTGATGGTTTTTTTAAAAATCCATAGGTTTGGATGAGTGTTTGGTACCTATATATACCTATAGTTCCTATTTATTTCTATTAGCACCCCACCTGTATTTAGCATGACATGTCAAACACCCACATTTTTATGGGGGATGTTGTCCTTTACAAATATCATTGTGGGAGGATAGACCATTGGTTATTGGATCTTCTATGATCCCTCTTCTGAGAAATGGAATCTTTAGACACTTTGAGAAGGTTATAGTGTGGTTGTGAGGCCCTAGTATCTGAGGGTGAGGTGTGGTTTCCAAAGTGTCTTCGAGATGAGGATGTGGTTTTTTTACCCAATTATCTTTGGGTGGGATGTGATGTGGTTGTGGCACATGTGTTTACGAGAAATATTTGGTATGTTTCCAAGGTGTTTTCGGGAAGGTTATGGCAGTGGGGCATGTGGAATAGCATAGTAGCATGAGGAAATTTGCCTTTCAGAAGGATTAGTTAACTAGTAGGATGTAGTGCAGGGTGACCTATCATAGATTTGAATACTCTATTACATTACATGGCAAGAATCATATGGTGATAATGCATAGGTGAGGTTGGGGTGGATAGTATTCATCGACAGGTGCTGTTGGTTTCGGCAATTTTCTCACAGAGGAATTTTTATACTTTCCCACTGGTGAATGAGTGAATTTTTATTTCCCCAACTTATTATACGTTTATGCTCACCCTATGTATAAAAAGATTCTTTCAGGTCCCCAAGAGGACTATGTGGACCTTGTAGGGAATTACTAGCTCAGATGTTGGGGAACGTTTTTGTGTCACTGTATATCTTTTATTTATGTAATTAATATGGAGAGTTTAGTATTTTTATCAGTTTTCACTTTTATTTGGACATTCATGTTGGTTAGTTTGGTCTTTTCTCCTTCGTTTATATAAATCTATCTTTGTGTTTTTTTGGGTTAATACATCATATCTCTTGATCTTGGTTACTATGAAAAAGGTAATACCTCACACTTTGTGAGATTTTTATACCCTTGTTGTCGGTCACTAACTCATGACCTACTGGTGGTGGGACCCTGGTGTTCATTATCTCGTTCTTATCTAGAATAAGGATTGTCATGAAACATTTCCATCCCTTCCACCAACTTGAATAATGAGGGTCGTGATATAATGGTATCAGAGCTGATGGTTGAGGGATATGATGAATTTTGGAGTTAGGAATAGTGAGGAATAAATGGGATTGTAGGGAGACAGTGTTAGGTGATCTGGGTGGGTGTCATAGGCTAGGTATGACAAGCTAGGATACATTATTTTAAGGCCCCTAATGATCTGATGTAAGGACTCTGAGCTTATAGAATGACCATGTGAAGCTACATTTTTTTGTGGGGTTGGGAACCTAGGAAAAGTACATGCATCATAAAAACACGTGTTCTTGTTTTTTAGGGTTAGAGTTTCCGATAATTATTCCATAAAATGTACATTACATCTAAAATATTTCAATGTAGACAATCCTACTAAATATCCATTTTTTCATAAAATGATAACTCTTAAAAAAATTCTTTTCGTGGTATAAATCAACTAGAATTCTTCCATTCTTATACCCATCCTTATACCCTATGAAAAACATTTAAAAAACATGGTATGAGCATGAAAACCTCAGTAAGGGTTATAATATAATGAAAGAAAATATTATTCCTTCAATACATACAGAACATAAACTCTTTAACACACCTCATGAAATCATATTATTTATAAATGACACATAGAAATCCAAAATCATAAGGGTCACTTGTGGAATCCATAACATAATTACATTGTAGCTTCTTTAACTACATAGAGAGTTACGTTTGGAATACCAATCAAAGTATATTTCCTAAATCATTTTGGTTAATCATTAACATTTACCTCTGTCACATTACCCATTGCATTGGAGAGCTATCTCGGGATCACCCGCCCATGTTTTATCATTGAACAACCTATATATGTAAACAATTCCCAATAACCATAACATAATCATATCACATGAACAATCAAAAAGGAAAGATAAAGTTTCTACATCAAAATAACATTTAAATATATTGACTTAATCATTCAATTATTAAATCCATTTTTAATACCAAAATACAAAAAAAGAGTATATGGTATTTATTTTCCATTTAAAAACATTACAGCTTGTTGTGGAATCCAAATATCATATAATGCTTGAGGCGGAGGAAACGACATTGTCACCGCGTACATTAAAAAGAAACATTCCCTTTGTCATTTAGTGAAATTTTATGTAATAAAATATTCTCCTTCAGTGAAATGAAAAGTAAAATGGGTATATACACCATATAAAATAATTTCATGTATAAATCAAAATAAGTCTCAATGAATGGAGATTATGACGAAGTCCCTTACAAAGATTATTTTCTAAATAAAATAGATAAATTATGTTTATTAAATATAAGTACACATAAATCATGTAAAAATACAAGATAATATACCAAAGAAACCCATTTTTGTGTGTTGAGTATGCTATTATACATATCATCCCCTTGAATGTAAAATTAATATTTAATTCAAAAATATCAATAAATAAGAAATTTTCATATTATTTATTTACCTGGGATTTTACATCCATATCTTTTTTAGAAATAAAATCCTTTCAATTTTAAAATTTATCTTGGAAACATCATTGAAAGTCCCACATCGGAAAATTAGTCAATAAAACTAACACTTTAAAAGAATTAAATATAAGTACAAAGGTCACCCAATATTACCCATACTAGGATTTCATGTAGATAAACCTGGATATGAAAGGTAAACTATGTGTCATGTTCTGATGAAGATTCATAAAAAACACGATCAGGAGAAATTGGACAACTAGGAAACTAAAAACTTGTGACAGGTTAAATTGACATTAGTTTCTTAATAGAAAAGGTTATCATACAATGTTTTTTTAAGTTCTATTTCATAATGTCAGAGAATTTATTTAGGATATTTACTATGTTCATAAGGAAATATACTTACATTTCAATTAAGGTTTTATCCTTTAATAAGTTTCAACCAAAAACTCATATTTTTTATAAATTATTAGTATTCAAGATGAATTGGTCACACCTGAAGTGCTAGAATCATCTTCTAGAGAATAACATGATCCAAAAAAGATGAACCATATATTT
The DNA here is from genome assembly GCA_963277665.1 of Viscum album. Lineage (NCBI taxonomy): Eukaryota > Viridiplantae > Streptophyta > Magnoliopsida > Santalales > Viscaceae > Viscum > Viscum album. The sequence goes on from OY728130.1 coordinate 1,093,393,933, forward strand.
CCCTTGTCATTAGGCATTATCCAAGACCAAAATGGTTATTATAATATCATATATTACAAAAAATGATAATCTTTTATAAAATATAAATACTACTCTTAATCTCCAAAATTGAACAAATAATACCCATTGTTCAAAAAATACCATTCAATACCCAATTTTTCTTTTAAAAACGTTCTTGAAAATAATCCAACTATGATTGTAACCCCAAAATCTAAAGTATTTGATAACATATTCATTCACATTTATCTTAAAATTTATTTCCAAATAACATAAATTACTCTTAAAGTCTCAAACTAAAAAGTAATTTACATCACATATTTTCTATGATATGTTAATCATTTCAATACGTAACACAAATCGTCATATTTCTATAATAAAAAATATTATTCTTCTAAAATAAAAATTCATTCATTAATCCAAAAACGAAATCCCATGGTATTCTATTTTCCTTACGTATTTAGTGTTTCCCCAAAAGAGAGAATGTCTTGAAACATAGCCTTTATCACCTAATCATCAATTCATTTTCCTATAATAAGGATATTGATTTGAGAAAACATAAGTTCAAAAAATCATCTTTTTCATGATCCATAAAATCATTTGACATAAATATAATTAGTAATATTAACCAGGGTATTCGTGTAGTCTAGTGGTAGGCGATAAATCTCATTCGTACTTTGGTTGTGGGTTCGATTCCCGCATTTTTTTCTGACGAGACGGGTTTCCCCAAAGTCAGCATGTTGTCCCCTTTCAAAAATTATATATGTTTAAAAAATTACAAAAAATGAAATAAATTCAGAAAAAATAAGAATAAAATATTTTAACCAAAAATGTTATCTCATACATCACATTTTCATCCCAAAACGTAATAACCTGTAATTGCCTCAAATTAAAGGATTATATAATCCCAAATGGTTCTTTATCACAATACCCACAAAAGAAAACACAATTATTCCATGAGTAACTTTTTCACATACCATGATTTTGTTTTAACCATACAACAAAAAGTATTCCAAATTAATCCTACCATTAATACATTTACACGTATCATCATCCATAGATCCAACATAACTCTTTAATTCCTAAAATGTAGATATCATAATCAGGGAACATTATTTCTGATACATTATCCATTTTTTCATCTTATTCTTTTATACTTCATTACTATAATTAAAATCATGCATAATGTTATAATATTTCTATAATTTCAAAAAATGAGAAATGAAATAATCCATAGCTTTCATAAGACATTTTCAGTTTCCTCATAATCATTTGGAATGTAATTTGTAATTAGTGAACATATATTTGTATAATCCTATAGATCCCATTATCGAACCTTCTTCATAGGGAATCTATTTGTATAATGAAAATGCACACCATATTTCAAACGTTCAATTGATCCATCAGAATGAACTTATATCCCTTTCCAGGAGTCTACCAGATTCTTCCTTTTTCCAAGGCATTTTATTGCTTTATAAACTTTATTAAAACATATATAACGTCTTCCCGTCCCATTTATGATTCTTCCTAAGTGTTTATTTCCACATACGTAACACATATATTTTTTTAAGATACATAACTTTAGGAATATTACCTGAACTAACATTGGGATTCTTTTCTCGCATATACGATTCCTTATAAAAATCACCATGGTTGAGGTTGTGAATCATGACTCCAGATATCTTGGTGAGAATAACCACAAGACATTTCATTGCATTTCCAATTTTATTATGTTTCATATTAATTATAACATCACAGGTTTCTTCACATCCATTTTTTACATTTGTCCCTGCATGATCCATCCATTCAGTAAAACCAAAATGGTCAGTGTGAGTATATTATTAAAATCATTATATAATATATTATGATGAGTGTAACCACTATGATATACTTATTCATGATAACTTAATCTCAGTAAATATATCTAAAATATATATGAATCTTTATATTATTCTAACCATTATGGTTATGTCACTTATACTGAAATAACACCCCATCCTCTAAAGTTATCTAAACCTACCTCTGATACAAACTATAAGGCCCCATCCTTATACATTACTTAATCTTATGTTATGTCACGAATTCACATTGAGAAACATTACAGGATTATAAATTTATATAATTAGGCTTTAACTGTTACATTGCATCTCAAATATTATTAATTAGACACTTCTACCTTGTTTATATTTTTTTTATAAAATAATAACCCTTAAAAGGTAACAAAAATTCTTTTTTGGATATAAATCTTCATAAATTATTCCTATATATTACCATGCCAGATACGCTATGAGAAACATTTCAAAAACATGGGATACGCATCAAAATGTCCATAAGGGTTATAAAATAAATAAACAAAACATTAGTCCATCAATACATACAACACATAAGCTCTTTAACAGACCTAATTAAATCATAATATTTATGAATAACACATAGAAATCATAAATCATAATGGTAACTTGTGTCATCCATAACATACATACATTGTTTCTTTCACAGCTACGTAGGGAGTAATGTTAGGAATACCCATCATAGTATATTCCCTAAATTTCTTAAGAGAAACATTAATGTTTACCTATATCATGTTACCAAATGCATTAGAGAGCTATATCGGGATCACCCTCTATAGGTTTTTCACGAAACCACATGTATACATAAAAAATTTCCATGAACCATAACATAATCATGACACATGAACAGTTATAAAGGAATGATAAAATTTCCACATTGAAATAAAATTTCAATATATTGACTAAATAAATCAATTTTAAAATCCATTTTCAATACCAAAATACGTAAAAAGAGTATATGATATTTATTTTACTTTTAAAAACACTACGACTTTTTTAAGAAGCCAAATATATAATAATGTTTATATGAGTGGAGAGGTCATTGCCACCAAATATGATAAAAAAACATTAACTTTGTTTTTTAGTAAAATGCTACATAGAAAAATATTCTGTTTAAATGAAATGAAAAGTCCATTGGGTTTATACACCGTAAAAAATAAAGTCTTGTATAAATCAAAATATGTATCATTGAAAGGATATTGAGACGAAGTCCCTTACAAATATATTTTTTGTATAAAATAGATCAATTATGTGTATTCACTATATGTTCACATAAATCAAGTATAAATACCGGATAATATATCAAGAATCATATCAAACATAATCCCAACATGACATAAAAAAGATGTAGTAGATCAACCCAAAGAATGAAAATTTGGTTAAGAAGTTCCCTAAACTCGTATCCGACTTAACAAATTCACTCTTTAATATCTTGAATAAAAAACTAAAGTTAATTTATACATTATTCAGAACCTTTTTCAATATTATTATTCTTTTTATATCACTCATTACCATGTTATAAACATTACATGATCAATTGAGTTAATAATGGTAGTTTTGTCGATGTTTTCTACTTGAGTCAAAAATGAACTTCTAATAATTAAAAGCTATCTATGTTATCAAAATTCAATTATATACATAATAATATTCATGACTTAGATATCATATATATCCTATATATTGTATATATCCCATATATATATGTATTTATAATAGTACAAAACATTTAGAGATAAAAATTGAAATGCACTGTTCATGGAGACGGTAAGTCATACATACGCATGAATGTTACTTTCATTTCTATTTCATATTTAATAGATTGGAAAAATAATGATAAATATATATATTATAATTCTAGTATAATATTATATATAATATCATCAAATCCATCCTTTATACGCTACACGTATGGCATGAACGAGTCATATCAATTTGAGGGGACAGTAGTCCACACTTCTTCAAAATGAAATTATCACATTTACCAATTATGGAAACCATAATGGTATAATATAAATGAAAAATACATAACTATAGAGACAATATAAATATAATATATATCACATATAAATATATCTCCATCATAATGGCCACCATATTATGTGTTAGGAGAAGATTGAAAAATCAACGTTTTGTGAGGCAGTAGTTCACCGTCCACATAAACAGTATGTTTGTATACATTTATTAGATGTGTTTTTAAGTTTAGATATAATACTTATCATAAAAAACCTAGTATATTTAGTATAATGGATTTTTATGTAAAAAATAATAATAAGATCATAGGGAGTGGAGAAGTAAAATAATAGAAGATAACATGCGGGTAGACGTTACCTTTAAATTGTGTAACTTCCTTTGGATTGAACCAAAAGTATTTCTTGAAGTGCATTTTTCCTAAGTTGAGGATTCAAGATGAAATATTTCGATGTTGGGAGATTATTTGGGTAGACATTGGATGAGACAACGGTCTTGAGAGGTGTAACTAATGGGTTAGAGGTGGTGTCCTTTTATAAGAAGGAGGAGGGAATCATTAGGAAGGTTTGAAAGTATTATTTGATTATAAAATTAATTTTTTTAAAAGATCCAAAACATATTTATTTCAAATATAAGGTATATATAAGTCGAAATAAAATCATCCAATAATAATTGGATAGGTTTTGGATATTTTTTTATCCTTTCCTTTTTTATTTATCCCTCGGTTAACTTATTTAACTTTTATGATGTCCTCTTATATATTCAAACTATATGGTTCATATATTTACTATAAAATAAAAAAGCGACCCAAAATGGATCCTCAATGTTATTTTAAAAATCTTATATATTAGTTGGAATAATATTATATTTTTATGATTATTTTATCATCAATAATATATTAATTATTTTAAAAACTCATTTATGTCAATTTATAAGCTATTAACATCATGTCTTTTAAAAATTATATAAGAAATTTATTATTTATAAAAAGATTCATTAATTCAAATATAACACGTCATTATTATACCTAAAAATCATGGATGTTATAAAAATTTTCAAAATAATTTTATATTTATATTTATATTATCATATATTTGAATCCTTTATTAATGAAGAAATTACTGCATCACCATTGTGTCATAATGGAATTAGGTTATTTAATGTCTAAATATTATAAATATAATACCATGATGTAAGAAATATTTATATATTTAAAATTTATATTTATAATCAATGATATAACTCATATAACCCCATATAAAATTGTTTTACTAAAAAATATATGTTTATGTTATTTTTGTCCTTACTTTAAATTAATTAATATAAAGTGTCATTATCACTTCAATGTGGATCCATGGGGTCCTGGAATTGGCCCATGTATTCCCTTTGTCAGAAATATCTCATACCATTGGTTTATGACAAGGTTAATGGTAATTTAATATTATTATCAAATTATTTTTTATGCTTATTTAAAAGATTTACGTTTTTACCATGGTAAATAAAATATTTACTAACCTAAATATCCACACTATCTAAAAATAAAAGATACATATTTACACAATTCGGACCTCATTATTTCAAATATGAAATCTATTTTTCCAAATTCAAAACACAGAAGTGGCAGAAATTAATTCCCATTGTCAAAACCAAAAAACATGTTTTTAAGAAATAATACCTATTAAAATATTGAGCTTTGTTTGCATCCAAAATAAGAGTGAAATTACATACAACGACCAAAATTGAATTAAATGGTAAAAATATAATATAATTAAATTTTAAAACCAATTAAAAGAATAATCTAACTACATAAATAAATTAGATGAATATACATGTTTGAATAAAAATACAGTATTTTTCACAATTCATTAAAAATAAACTTTATCAGAAAAATACAAAAAATTTACCAAAAGTAAATTTTGATGTCCCAATTATATGTAAGAATTTTATTTTATCAAATGGAATATAAAGAAGTAAAAAATACTAGATTTATAAAGTGTTCTCCATCAAAACGCGGTAAATCGGCCTTTTAATGAATATTATGGTATTTATGCATAAAATTGGGTTTAGTCACATTTTAGGCCTCTAAATATTATTGGATAAATGGAAAATCATTTTACAATAATGCGTAATTATATTTCAGTTAGTGATGTTCATTACTGCCAATACATAGACTATGCGTTAACTAACATTTAAAATAATAATATTATCATATTATTTTTCGGTATAACTCAACATTCGGTGCAATGTAGGATATAATAGATACCTGTTGTTATGTGTTGAGTATGATATTGGACCTAGCATACCCTTGAATGGAAAATAAATTTCTCTTTCATAAATTTTAATAAATATGTAAAATTTCATATTATTTTTTTACGTGGGATGTTACAATATTTGGGCTGACCTAGTCGACCGACGGAGGGTTGAACCAATAGTGAAGGAAGATCTAGGGAAAAATAAACTTAATGATTTCCAATGAAAGAATATAGGAAAGTATGGAAGAAACATTTCAGATACATAGATGAAGAGTTAGCTTGAGGAGCTGGTGAACACATTCAGCTTGCTCAGAGATCTAACAGAGGCACTCCTTCCTTCCATCTAGTACACAGTTACTCCCTTCACTTTTATAACGTACCTAGATGTATTATAGAATGGAGAACTGGTTGAGAGGATGCACTCATGAGGAGGTATACCTCGATAGAGGATCAAGTAGGTTTCTACCAAGTTCAAGGCTTCCAGCTGCAGGTCTCCAGTGCCAGGTGCCTATAAGTTTCTACCAGCAGGGAGTTGACCACTATAGTTTCAGATTCCACCTTCTGGTCCTCGTGCTTCTCTCATAGGCTTCATACTGAGGTGTTACTCTTGGTGAGTTCACATGAAACATTAGTGCCAGTTCTGAATTCAAGCATTTTATGGTGGAGGTGGGCAGTTTGAGTGCCTACCTCTCTAGTAGTTACCAACAAGGCCATTTCAATTGTAGGGACAATTAGCTCTTGTTCTACTTAGGGGAGATGGAACAGGGAGAGACAAACCTCGGGTAGTTACCCAGGGACCTCTATCTAGATGTGGTCAAGGAGGTGGTCGATAGCATAGGGGCCAGGGAGCTAGGAATGGTTAGTCGCACACCACAGAGATTGCAGTTCCAGTGAGGCCATATAACATTTGAGGAATGATCAGTGCATTTGGCACTCTTTATTATGTTATATTTGATTCAGGAGCTTCACACATCATTGTTGAACCTAGTCTATACCATGTTCTGGGACTAGACAACTAGAGGATTTTCAAGATTCTAGTGTTGTGTACAATAGTCAGAGGACAAACTGACTATTTTTATTTTTTAAGGGATGTTGACTAATGTTGGGGATGATATAGTATAGTGGGGATCTCATCATGCTACAAATGAACAAATAATATTTCATACTTGGCATCAATTGTTTTTTAGTGCATGCTATCATTGACTACATCTGAAGGAGTGTCTTGATTTCAGACATAGATGGCCAATATGTGGCTTTTGTTGGAGAGCATAGTTTTTTATGGGAAGTCAGTGTATGAAGCATGTTATTTCCTTATTTGTCAAGCTATTAAAAGAATAAATATATGTTGATATAGAAGAGGTTCCCAGAACATTTGGGGAATTATTGTCTGTCTTCTTTAGTGTGTTTGTGACTTTACCCCTTGAAATAATGTTGAGTATAAAATATAATTACTATCGAGTGCTTCTATGATTTTGATGTCCCTGCATCTGATAGAACCAAAATATTTGTGGGATATGTAAATTCAAATTGACAACATGATTATGAATGTATTTATTCGGCCTAGTGTGTCAGCATGGGGGGGGGATTTTGTCTTTTTTTCGACGAAAGAAGATTGTGTTATGAGGACGTGCATACACTACCAGAGGTTTAATTATGTGACGATCAATAATTGTTACCCTCTCCCAAGGATAGATGCTCTTTTGGACCAGATGAGGTGATAACATTGATTTTCTATGATATATATATTGTGTGTGTATCACTAGTTGATGGCGATGGATGGTAAAATAATGAAGACTAATCTCAGATGTAGGTATTGGCACTTAAAGTCAGTGGTTATGTCCTTGGATGTTATGAACATATTGGTCATGTTCATGGGATTTATTACGTTCATTTATTGTGACTTACTGGACTGCATCATCATCATATTCATCAATGACATTCTTATCATCTCAAAGTAAGTGAATTACCTGCTTGAGTATCTCAAGACTATCATGGAGGTCCTTTGGCATCCCCATCTTTATAAAAATTTGACCATGTGCATGTCTTGAAAACTAGAGTTCTACTTTCTTGGACATGTGTTTTAATAACAGGGTGTAGCAGTGGATCCACTATTTTTTGAGGTAGTTTCTTCTTGGATAGAACCAATAATTTGGTATTGGTTCGTAGTTTTCTTAGTATGGCATGTTGATACCAGAGATTTGTACCCGATTTCTCTCGTGTGCAGCTCAGTCGACAAATCTAGAAAGAAAGGAACATTCTTTTCTGTGCGGTGAGCAATGTCGGGAATATTTGTGCTATCTAAAGGGGAAGTAAGTTAGTGATCCTTTTTCCAGAGTAACTGGTGATGTTTGAGGTGTTTTACGGTGCTTTTCATATAGGGTTGGGGTGTGTGCTGAGGCAGAAATGTTGAGTGCCCTATTTTGTGTCTAGGAAGTTACATCCCCTTGAATGTAACTATGCCACCGATGATCTAGACTTAGTGGCTATCGTGTTCCTGATGAAGTTGTGAAGACGTTACCTTATTGGGGAGTACTTTTTGGTCAGTATAAATCACAATATCTTGAGGTATATCATTTCCTTGCAAGACCTGAACTTGTGGTAGTGAAGGTGGATATACATTATCCAAGGAAATGACTTCGAGATCTATTACACCATAGGAGGGAGGAATGTTTTATCCAATGGATTGAGTGTGAAGTCACAGAGGGAGATAGTTTGAGAATCTGAAGACACTTGGAGGGTGATGGGGGAGATAACTGTCATTCACTTAGATGCAACAATGGATGTGGGACGAGGATATCAATTTCATATGATGGTGAATTTATCCCAAAGGTAGTAGGTGGATGAGTCTTAATGGGGAGACTCAGAGCCTTAAGTGATGCATGATCATATTGACCATAGTGATGATCTAGAGGAATGGTTGGAGGATGGTAAGAATTAGATGTTGTTCAATGAGTAGCAGTTGGTCCTATTGGTGATGCACAAGGAAGTTACCCATGAGTTTCATAACTCACCCTTGGTAGTACACCAAGGATGTTCCATGATGCATCGTATCTTGAAAGAGTATTTATGGTGGCCCAGGATGAAGTGGGTTGTGGCAGAGTTTGTGGAGAAGTGCTTGGTGTGCAAGAAATTTTAGGTTCAGCACCATATTCGTTGGGTTTTTTTTTGAATCCCTTAGATGTACCAAAGTTTATGTGGGATGACTAGTCAATGGAGTTTTTTATAGGATTAACCATGGTTTAGGGATGATTTGATGTAATCTAGGTATTATATGATTAACTAACAAAATAAAATCACTTCCTAGAAACTAAGGAGTCGGGCGCAGTTGATGCCTTAATGCAGATGTATGTGGATGAGGTTGGTAGATTATATGGTGTTTAGAGATCCATTTTCTCAGATCCGGATACATATTATTCCTCGCAATTCTAGAGGGAATTGAAAAATACTTTTGGCACTTAGTTTCACCTCAACACTACTTTCCACCATCATATAGATGGGAATACAGAATGGAAATCTAGATGTTGGAGGAAATGTTTTTGGCATGTGTCATGGATTTGGGTGGATTATGAGTGTGACACCTTCTGTTGGTAGTGTTTTCATACAATAACATCTTTCATTCTTCCATTGATATGTCTCTAATTTACACTTTATATAGAAGGTCGTTTCATTCACCATTATGCTAGGCAGATGTTTGGGAAACTACTATTCTTGGACATGAAGTGGTGGACATCATGAAAGAGAATGTTCAAATATTTCATGAAATGATGAAGGAAACACCAGACAAATATAAGTCATATGTTGATTATAGGATGAGTCTTTTGGTGTTATAGGTTTGAGTCCATGTGTTCTTGAAGTCTTCCCCTCTCTGTGGGAAGAAAATGATTGGAAGAGGGATCAAGATTTCTCCAATGGTTTGTCGGACCCTTCGAGGTGTTGGGGTGAGTTGGAGGGTTCGAATATGAGTTAGCACTTCCGCCATAGTTGGGGGTGATCCACAGAATCTTTCATGTATTTCTTCACTGTTGGTATCTACACAATGACTTGTAAATCATTTACATAGGGGATTTGGATATTGAGGACAACAAAATATTCATGGAGAAACAAATAGAAACATAGGATCATCAAGAGAATATGCCACATGGATGTACCATTCCATTAGTTCATGTGTTTTGGAGGCATGGTGGTCTAGAGGAGTGTTCTTGGGAGTGGGATGAATATATGTGTGCCCAGTAACTAGAGTTTTTTTGTTTTTATTATGTGTTTTTATTTGGGATATAATAATATTAATTTATTTATAAGATGAGTTATTTCCTTCTTCTATAAAATATGAGAAATTATTAATATGTGAAAAAGGGGAGACCAGATTTGTAATCATGATGTGTTATTTGATATGTGAATAATCTCATGTGGGTGACTCAGTGATACCCAGAGTGAATAGTATATTGACATGGAAAAAGGAATTACCCAATTCATGTGTTATGATAGTTGGTGATTTCATGGGTTTCTTGTGGATTTTTGGGTTAGCAGACGTGGGATTCCTTGTTCTTGGGTACTGAGGATTCACTACAACTTTCAAAAAAGAAAGTGTTGTTTATCTTTGATATGTATCTTATGGGGTGGTTATTCTAAACCAACATTATTCTAAGATTTGTTTTAAATTATTTGGGGAATGAATATTTTGAGAGGTTTATGATATAATTTTCCAGACCACCCCAATACATTATATTTTCAAACACTAGAGTTTGGGGTGTTCTGGTAGGGAATGGTAGTTCATTTAAAGAGTTTTCGGAAATTCCATTTTTTCCATCGGTAGGATGTGTCAGTGACTCGACATTGACTGATAAGCATCAGTGGCTCATCACTAGTATCTCAGAGAGGTGGTAGGTATGGGAATTGGTAGGTTAGTGGGCCAATAGATCAGGGAGTCTGTAGTTCAGGGTATCGGTAGGTCAAAGCATCGATAGGTCATGGAATCAATAGGTCAGGGCCTCTGTATGCCGGGCGCCAGTAGGTCTGGTTTTAGTGAGTGGCATTAGTGAGTGGTGTGAGTGACTCACTATCGGTGGGTCAATTTAGTGACTCTTATTAGTGAGTTGGGTCGGTGAATCATGTTCATGAGTCAAACAACAATGAATTTCCATTAGTAAGTCATTTCCATCTTGTTCCATTTTATTAGATTTCAACACTCTTACATTTTATTTGGGGTAAATCAAGATTTAATCCTTGTTTATGTATTTTGAAAGGTGTTCCAATGAATATTTATTATATATTTAATATCCTAATACTCGGGGGACATTGACATAGTCAAACCGCGTAGTTTTGACCACAAGTTGACATAAATTTCTTTGGAAACTTTTTCCCTTCCATTGATATAGGATCTGCCTTTCCTAAAGCCGATATCAACGCTTCCTTGAACCATTATGTGTGACAAGAAACATTATTACATGATTATTCACATATAGTTTGTATCCATGGATCCATTTTTCATTTGGGTCCTTCCTCGTACTTTGTCACTAACTATTTTTGGCAAAAGAATGAGTGGTTGGTTTTCTATTTCATGGGGTAGGGAATCCTTCATCTATCTTTCAAATGTGTAACATGAAGGGTGGGTATACTAAAGTGTACATGTGAATATGGTTGGATCCATTTTAAATTAATAAATAAATGAGGTGATGGGAGATGATGATGATCATCATTTTTTTATTCTCTTATCTATGATCAATATTGTGTATTGAAAGGGTTGTATCCATATGAAAATCAAGTTCAATGGTGGTATCAATTTTCACATCTGACACATGAGAACATATTGTTAATCTTATATTAAATTCTTAAGAATAAGAAAACTTGATTAATCTTGTATATTCTGTTAAATAAATGGATTCATTAGGATTGAAGTACTTTCTGTGATCATCCATGAATAAATAAAGTGGAATTAAAGAATAAGTGATACAAAATATGAATACACTCTGAGTGTTTGGGTTGCTTGTGTGTTGTTTGTTGTTCTATTCAGACATGTGTCTTGTGTTGATCATATGGTGTTGGGGATGGGGGTCTAGCTATGTGTTTGAGGTGGTACTGGTGGTGAAATGTTATCTCAGGTTGACAGATTCATTGATTTTTGAATGGATTAACTTGGTGAATAATGGTTCTACATCTATGTTGTGTTATGGTTATTTGAAATTTTTCATATATATGGAAAAAATATAAAAAACTTCCTTATAAACAACATTCACATATGAATAAATTTTAAATTCATCATGACTATATTTAATGGTTTAACACCTTATTGCACTAACACTGTGAGACCGATTCACTTTATAAACTTTTTATGTAGTTCATTCTCTAGGTATCCATATTATTCTTATATATTTCATTTATAAAACATATGACCATTGATAGTTCCAATAATACATATAAATATGTCTTTAGGATCATTTCAAGAATGTTCATTAAATACAGAATGAAGATCAATATGTGATACATTATCAATTACTCCAAAAAAATATTGATTAAAAGAATCGTATTCAATATAATAAATAATAATTTTAAAACTCTTATTATTCCAACTAGTGGGTTTGTTCCATTTATTATTGGATTATTATTCAAATTTTATGTATCTTCTTTCATCTATGTTTTCTAATTACAGACTGAAATGTTTATTTTTATTTCAATAAGAGGTAAAACCAACATATCTATATTATAAAACCTATAAAACATCTTGAATAAAGAAAGTACTAAATGATATTAAACAAATTAGGTATAAACATGGAATATTTAGAGGGAACTAATGGTTTGATAAAAAATTAATTTCATTAGATTGATGATTCTTTAAAAGGGGGAGTTGGTAAATCATTGGTTTCATGTTCTTTTGATGTTGTATTTCATGTTATCATAACATCTTGAACATGTTGATGTTTTATATGCACTCACCTTTATCTCACAACCTTAGAAAATGTGATTTTATATTAAACTATAAAGTAGTATATATTTTATAAATGGTTCATCATAAATTATTACTCATTTCTATATTGGTTAGTTCCCCCAAGAATATATTCTTCACTATACACAAAAAATTACAAAACTAATAATAATCCCATGTTACAATCTCTCTGTAAGTGGATAGACACTCCAATTAATATACTTCCATACTTGTTTAGAAATCACTATCACAATGATCCAGTACCATTTTAGATGCCCAATATACCTAATCCAACTTCAATGACAATTCAATTATTACATGAAAATATTCAACAGATCATATTCCTCAATAAGAAATTTTAATTCCATTTACATTTATATTATTTTTCAAGGAATTAAACCATTTTTTGGAACATGTATGGTTTCAAGGAATCATATTTTAAATCATAAATGAACTAAATTATATATATCAAATACTTGAGAACAAGTGATCCCAAACATTCTAAAATTCCCTAATTTTAATATTTTCATGATTAATAGATATATTGGAATTCTCAAAACTATCATGCACAATGGATTAAATTTATCTCTCAATTATCTTCCCCACACATTTTCACATACATGTAAAAATTAATAAATGGGAGAAATAAAATTTTTGTTTTCGAGGTCATTTATTTCATTTATTAAATGATTTATAGAAAACATATATTCACTCATCATTTTAATAAAATTAAATTAATGCGTATTTTTATTTAATCCAAAAATAATTTTGAATTACACTTTAAATATCAATAATCCATAGGATGACCCCATTACTTGAACCAAGAAGAATGAATGCATTCATTTAAAATACCCAATAGTATATTATCCACTCTTACTTCAATATAGCAAATGGAATCTATTAATATTCTTGTTTTTTCACATGAAATGAATTCCTTTTCTTGATGCATAGACTTTATCATAAATTATACACAAAAGAATCATGGTTACATCACTACAGATGCTAAATAGTTTTGGAATTTCTTCTCCTATTATAAATGATGATCTTACATTATATCATCATATAATATATTAAAAGGGTAAAAGGTCAAAAATTAAAAATAACCTCATCTAAATATATAAATAATTAGGTTCATGAATTTTTTATTTATCATCTACAATTGTCAGAATATTTAGGTTATTGCTATTTCATTATTTGGAAATTAAAAAACGCAACTCATTTTAAACACCAAAACTATTTGGATTTTCAAAATGTATAACATCATATTAAATCTCACACTATCTACATAAATGATATAGCAATAATTATTTATACTCATAAATGGTAAATAATTACCTCACCTCATTAGTAATATGTGAAATCATGGTATTATGGACTCATCAAAAAAATACCATTTTTAGTCTCATCCAATATTTACACATTGGTCAAAGAATATGAATGAACCAATTACTTTGTTAATTAAAAAAATGAACATATGATGATGAATTGATATTATTATGTTTATCTAATTTTTTTCATTCATTTTTTTTCATGAATGACATTTAATGCTACTTTTATGATCATTTTTTTCTTACCAATGTATAAAATCTAGTATTATCACTAGTGACATCTTCTGTTTGAGAAAAAGAGTTGTAATACATGATGTATATTAAATTTTCGAATCAAAAAACATAATAAACCACACTCAATCTGAAGAATATGACTTAGTAAAAGATCATGATGTATGGATTGGTATGATAAGATTGCCCATGTTCTATACCTATCATTTTAGTGGACTAAAATGTCCCTATGAAATCATTTAACCCCATATTAGACTACCTCATAGATACACATAGATACATAACCCATTATGTTCCCTCAAATGTATATAAGTGAGCATAATGTTCTAATATTGATTCCAACTAGCATCAGAACATATATGCACCACTACATTGTCATCCTCCCCACATGGGGTTTCCACAACTCTATGGGTGCAGAATACCCTTTCTCAACCAATATACTTTAATGAATTATTCTTAACCTTTGGTATTATCATTCATGGGATATCTACTATGTGGGTGTTATTCCACCCTCGTGTGGTAGAATTGGCCAGCCATAGAATCCTTAGATGGCCAATTTTTAAAAATGTCCTACAAAAAAAATTCTTAGAAAAAATAAAATTTGTGAATATTATACCAAACCATTTAAAAATATTCTTATAAATATTCCATAATTAAAAAATTGGTTCTTTATGGACATCATATTCCTTTAAAATATCTTTAAATTTTACTCTAAATTTTTTATCCAATTCATCAAATCTCCTAATCAAAAATCGATATATTTCATGGAATAATTCTTCAAATATTATATTGAAAGTAAAGAGAAATACATCATCTTATAAAAAATAAAATATATGTTTTCAATGGTATTTATTAATTTATATTCGTCATATTCAATTAATAATATTGTAAAAATGGATAATAATTGAATTAATTTATTGTTATTAATGAACTATAGAACAATCATCAAAATTATCTAGGAGAATTCCTCAAGCAAGACATTGAGTTCATTTAAATGAATCTATAACAATACTTAATGATTTAATACCTCATTAATAAGTATTCAAAATCATATTGAATAATTTAAATAAAATTAAAATCTTACATAGTCTCACCAATTTATTTCTCCTTGTGTTATAAACTCATCAATAAGCCACAAATAACATATTGACTCACTGATAAATATTAAATTATCTGTTGGGCCCAATAATAAGATACAATTTTAATTTATATAATTAATATGGAAAAAAACATTTGAAAAAAATAATAATTTAATATATAGAAAATTTACTTATTATATAATAATATTTTAGTAATCTATTTTTAGTAATTTCATTTTATACTTAAAAATTCTGTTTTCTTCAAAATAATTTTTTTATTGTGTTTGCGGTCAATATAACTAAATTTTACCATTCATATAAATTTAATTTCTTTAAATGGTGATATTTTTTTAATAATATTATCAATATTATATTAAGTTTAATTTTTCTGATATTTATTAAATGATTTATTTTTTAGTCGATAGTGGAAACTGTAAATATTTATAAAATTATAATTAATTTCATTAAATAAATTAATTTAAATTTCTTGTTATGTTCAATGTGGTTTTAGGATTTTAAATTTTATTAATCACTATTTTTAAAATTTTATTAATTATATATAGTGATATTATGTTCTTTAAAAGGTTTTGAAATTCATTTTATTTTATCTATAAGGCCAGTAATGGAAAAACCAGTTTTATTATTATAAATCCGTTTTTAGAAACCATGCTTTAATATCATTTTTCGTGTTTATTTTAAATTAAATTCTTATAATTATTTAAATTTCATTTGGAATGAAGGATTATATATGTATAATAAAAATCAATTTTTAATTAAATAGATTCAATATAATATTTAACCATGTGGAATAGTAAATATTGTAAAAAATCATGGGTTTTTTTAAAATGGGTTTGTCTATGGTTAGTGGGTGGGTGGGTGGGATGGGGTGTTTATACAATGCTTTAATGGTCAGAAATCCAAATAATATTTAATAATTCAAATTTTTTAAAAATAATAAATCCTTAAATTTCATTATGAATGGTTCTTTGAAAAAAAATTAATTTTTCTTGAAAGTGGCCCTTTATTTTTAAATAGATTAAGTAATTACATATGTGTCACTATCATCGCAAATAAAATGAATCCTAATATCCTCTATTAATAACAATATTATATCCTTATATCAGAATCCATATAAAATTAAAATCTATGACATATTACATAAATTCATTCTAGTTATTTTAGAATTCACAAAAGTCTTGTATTTTATGGATTTTGGTGTAAGCTAATGGAGGACTCTCAAAGAAGTGATACAAATAATAATTATGATCTTTCAATTTTATATCTTCATGAACCTTATATAAAACTATTCTAAATATAAAAACTTGATGAATATATTATGATAAATATATTGAGAAAATTTTATCATGATTTTACAAGTATTTCTCCCTCCATTTTATCTAATGAAAAATGAAATTATTTCTCTTGTCTATTTTTTGAATTCCACCTCTATTAAGTGATAAAATTCATTTTCCGAGAAAAAAATTCATGCACAAGGAATTTGATGGATTTAATTATAATTTATAATATTTATCAATTTTTTTCTCAAATTATAATATTTTCTCTTATTTCATTCAATTGTATCTGTTTGAAAATGATATTTTTTATTATGCATACATGTGGTCTACCTCCTACAAAAAGTAATGTGACAATTATTAATTTATGATTTACCTAGATGGTAATAAAAATATATTAAATTAATATATATTAAAATTATATAATAATAATTATACATGAAAGATTAATTATCTTTTATATTTAATGTGTTTCATCCATCAATATGTTGAATCAACAATCATGTTTGTGTGTATAGATTACTATATTTATAATTTTATGTAATTAATATATCTTCAACACATTATAAAAATGGTATAAAATTATATATAATGATGAGATTTTATAAATTTATAATTATAGATATTCCGGAGATGATTGCTCTGTGATAAAATCAATATGAACGTAACTACATAATAAAAAATATAGATATGATGAAATTAATATAGTGTTTTTAATAATTGTTTTTTGAATATTTTATATGGAGAATATATGAAATGATAAGTATGAATATGATTATATTATAGAATTATAATTAATCAATTTTTTAAAAGATTAGATCACATATTAATCATGTTGGATAAAATTTAAGGGTTGTACATTGAATTTTTTCATTGAGACATATATGAAGTTTTGAACATATTTAGGTTTACTGGGTTCACATACAGACTATTTTACATGTTATATCAATGATAATTATTAATACACTGTATATAATATTACATTTAATATTTTTTAATACAAGGATATTTTATTCCGATGTTATTTATGTTGGAAATGTTTTACGTATAAATTTTTCTTTTTTTTGGAGATATGTTATATTATACACATATAATATTTTATGATTTGTATCTTATTAACCAATTTTTTGTAATGAATAATTAATATACTTTGGTTAATGGATTGCAGTGATTTATTTTAATTGATCCATTTAATGGGATTTCTATCACAAAAACTATAATTTATTAAGGGTATTATGTTATTAACTCATTTATATAACTATTATCTATAATTAAATTCTTTATGATGAAATTGTATGATATATTTATTAAAAATCAAATGAATTATCTTATCCTATAGTTATATTTTGATATTATATGATTCCCATATATTTTACACTATTTATATTTGATGAAGATAAAAAAATATTAATGAAATCAAACATTATTTCTCAATTAGATCGAGAATACATTTCATCATTTTCCAATTTTTATGATTATTTTTTAAATATTTATTTACTATTAAATAATGATTCTAAAAATTAATTTTAAAAAATGATTTAATTTCTATAAAAATTATTTAATTAATGTTTCTAGGATATAATCAAATGGATTACTTTTGTCATTTTACTAAAAAATCGAATGTAATTTCTATAATAACAAGCAATGATGAAAAACCATTCCTTCCAACATGAATTATCCTTGTATTGATGTCTAATTTTAAAATTTCGAAAGCAATTAAAAAATTATTTCAGTATTATTTTTAATTTTTAAAAATATTAATTATTTTTTATCAAAATGAATATTGACATTCCCTATGTAAATATTCCATTGAACTTTTAAAGACATTTTTCATATATGGTGACATAATTAGATGTTAGTTGTGTTTAATTGGGGATATAATAATTTTATATTATAATAATTAGTTACGTATCATTTAATTTTCTGATTATAAAATATTGATGAACATCATTTTCTATTATATGGGTAAATATATGATGAAATGATAAATGTTTTTAGGATGATATATCATACACATAAATTCTCTTTGATATTTCTATAGGAGGTTCCATTTTAGATCTCCACTATATTGGGTAATGATTAATGTTTTATATGCTTGAATAGTACATCGAAGGTTATCTCATGCCCAAAATAGTGTACATAAGAGGTGACACTAAAAACAAATGGGGGTACATGAGAGGTTTTTTGATGTCTGAAATTCATTATAGATGAGGTTATCCCTAGGAAAGATCAGGTACATGATTTTATATATCAATCCAAATATGTGATGAATTTCATGATGCGTGGAAATGGAATATGATTTTAGGGAATTTGAAAATACCTCAATTTAATCAACTAAATTATGACATGTTATTATGAAAAACAACATACTATCATGGCTTATAATCTTTGATTATCAATTGATTATTGTCTTTTGAATTACCATAGAATTATTACATGATTAATTTTTATGATATATAAATACATGGGAATTAATTTCTAATTTTAATCATAAGATATCATTCATTAATTTTTATCTTGTTATAACTTATTTTTTCTGACTGATATCTACCATGTTTACACTTTTTGAGCATTTGATCCCAAAATTTAATTTTTTTTCTTTTACCCAAGTAATGGGAATGATTTTAACTAGTTTCGGACTATAAATATTTCTAACTGAAAACAATATATGGGAAATGATTATTATTATTCATGAAATATAATGATTGTGAATCCAGTCTTAAAAGATATTTATCCTTTATCGTCCTCCAGTGTGTATTATTATCATGTTTAAAAAAAATCTTCTAAGATGGTGTAATATTTTATTATGTGATATATATTGTAACTAGAGTATCCAAATAAAGATGGATTAGTTAGTTTTTGATATTTTTATAAAAAATAATTATTGATAACCCTCAGCCTATTCCAATGCGATGGATAATATCCTATTTTGGGGTAAATAATGGATTTTCGGTTTCAATTAAGTGAGATACATATATAGATATTAGAATATGGTTGTAGTTGTTGAACAAATGCACCTATGTGTAACCACTCAGAATAGTGGAAAATTGGATATTAAATAAATCACAACCTATTCATGATGAGAGGACCAATGTTCTCAAATGATGATATACATTACTGGTGGGATATTATTGAGTTAAATCACATTTTCCTTTTGAACCATTATGAATATTTTTAATATCTGATGATGATATAATGACTATGTTAAACATAATGTGTAATATATTGAAAAGAATATTCCCTTATTTTGACTTACTATAATGGATTTTCATGATTATATTCTTTCACATAGAAATTATTATTTCTCAAATTATGCATTTTTGTATTTTTCAATGAT
This sequence comes from Viscum album, assembly GCA_963277665.1. Classification (NCBI taxonomy): domain Eukaryota; kingdom Viridiplantae; phylum Streptophyta; class Magnoliopsida; order Santalales; family Viscaceae; genus Viscum; species Viscum album. Next base: position 1,093,414,186 of record OY728130.1, read on the forward strand.
TTTATCCCGGAGTGATCTTATTAGAAGTTAATAATAAATATAATTTATAGAATCTAATTATGAGAAAGATAATAAAGGGATAGGTAATGTGAAGTATGCTGATTATGTATATGTGGATATGTAAGATATTAATAAAAACCTAAAAATTGGTATGTTTATAAATGAAAATGTAAGATAAAAATAGAGTTTCATGAATCTGATAGAGGAAAACAGATTCATTATCCTACATGATTGAAATATGGAATAAAGTAGTCCAGGAAATGTCTTAAAGGAACATTAAAATATTTAATGTATGAAAAAAATTTAAAAATAGGTAAAATTTCATGGAAAAATAAAAAGTTTGGTCAATACAATGGATGAGAAAAATTCTTTTCAAATGGAACCATCTATAGTTTAATATTTTATATGTTAATTTATGGGAATTTATAAAATATATGGCCTCATAGAAATGATCTAGAATATGATTAAAAGGATTTAATGAGTGGGGTTTTGGCTATTTATAGTAAAGAGATTAAATTTGAAATCTGAGACCTATGAATGATTTAAACATTATGTATTTTTTTATAATTAAAAAAAATCATTAAATACATGTTGAATAATAGTAATACTTGATTCATATGCCATATTATAAGATTGACATATTATGAAAAAAGCATGAAGATTCTTTTTTAATGATTTATGATGGTATTGGGATGATTAATGAAATTATGTATTGGGATTTATGATATATATTATAGAAGTGTTTTATCAATGATATTATACTCTAATGAAAAATAAAAAATCTAATTATTTTTCTTTATTATTTTTCAATAATTTATTTTGAAATCATATTACCCTATAATAATGTGCCATGATACTTTTGGTTATATAATGGATTAATAAACGATAAATTGTAAATTTAATGAAGAAATTATACTTATCTAATTAAATAAAGCCACATTACAAAGTTAATTTAAATCATTTAAGAAACTAGTGATTTTTGGTGTTTAACAACTCAATTATTCCCTATATTTATTTATCATTTTTTTGGAACATATTTTTTTCACATTCCTTATAAATATTTATTTAATTTAATTTTTATGATTTTTTTCCTGAGAAAATATTTCAATATTTCATTTTATACAATTAAAAATATTTTACCAAATAAATACTGTAAAAAATAAGATTCTTTTTGTGCCTTCATAATTAATTTTTTTTATCAATTTAGAATTATTTGTTATTTTTTCTAACTAGATGAAAATATGAGAATTTTTTCGAGTGACTTCACATGAAAAAATGATTGATTGTTCCTACTATGGATTGAATGCTTAACGGGAAATTCAAGCATTATGTTGAATCGTTGGGAAAATGGATGATGTTTTTATCTATATATTTGGATAGACCAAACATTGCACCATAATCGACAATAACTATCTACTATGAAATTCCCCACAATAAATTCAAGAGACTACACAACCACTACTGACAAGCCTCAAGGAAATCCCAATGATCATATGTTTAAATATATTGGTCATGTATTGGATCAACTACATAAAAATTTTGATCAACTGAATGAAAAATTTAATATTTTTGAAATGTGTAGAGTTTTGATGGTATTAGAAATTATGTAACTCATTTTTCTACCCATTATAATTCTTTTCAAATAATTAATGGATTATATGATAAACCTTAAGAGGCCAAAAAATAACCTGATCAAATAGAGAGAAAACAGTTCATCATAAGTCGATGCTAGAAGATGATTTCAAGAATAAAAAATTAGTATAGTAGTGGAATATCTGTAGTTAAGGAGTAAAAGGAGAAGGGAGGTGGAAATAAGAAAAGTGGAGACTCAGAGGAAGTTAAAAAAGTTCACATCGATAACTTATAAATTTTTCATCATTATTAACTTATTATATTTTAAAATTTTTGTTTATAATTTATTGATACATTTTGATATTTAACTCCTGATTCATGTATATGATGAGATTTGGTATGATATTGGGAGGGTTGATAATGTAATATTTTATTCATATACAAAATTTTGGTAGTATCTTCTATAATTATTGTTACTGCATGATCATTTGAAAATCCATATGGGACATGGATAACTCATTGAGGGTAGTGTATTAAGATTAAATAAGGATTTAATCTTTGTTTTAAACTAGTACCATCATTTAGGGAATATTTGGATTCTTTTATATAGTGACTGATGGAACTAATTAACCATAGGTTATTAATTCGAAAGAATGTGTTACCATATTTTCACAAAATTTTGAAATATTTATATATGGATGAAGAATGAAAACTAAATCTAACTAAAAAAATAATATAAACATAATCCAAGCACATTTCTCTATTTATGTTCTAAATTATTATTTTATGGTTTGTGTTATTCACAGTCTATTTTTCATCTCTATTTTTCAAGCTATTTCAAGTCATCACTATCATTTAATTCCATTAAATCACCATTTTCAATTTTTATCACTATATTCCAATTTTAAATGTTATATCTACTTGGCCAAACACACACACACCTTTTCTGGAAGTCAACCCATATGAGTTGACCACTTTACACAACAAAACTATTTTTAATTCGGTTTATAAATTATTAGTTTTACTCATACCAAATTTTTTTCCTAAGGATAATGAATTTTTTCCACAAATATTGGGGGGACATGTAACCATGTGAAAAATGGAAATAAAAAAAAATAAAAAATATAATTGTTTTCATTATTTCATATAATTTTTTTAATCACACAAGATCATACAAGAATCATATAGATCATCTAATTGTGGAAACCTGGAAAAAATTGTGATCCAAAATTTGGACAAAAAATGGGTTGGATGATCTTTAGGAGAATATAGAAGCAATTATTTTCCAAAAAGAGTATAATAATAATGTCATCCAACCTCAACCATTAAATGAGTTGATATAGAGAATTAGAAATATGAAATTCTACGTGCTCCCAATTTCCTGCAACTTATCCAAAATTATGAAAACCCATATGTATATAAATAAATAAATCAAGAAATAAAACTATTAGATGTTTCTATTATTCAATATTATTAAAAATGAAGATTTAGTTGGAAATATTTGGGAATTTTTTTTACGGGTGAAATATTTTCAAATATGTTAGTTGAGTGGGGAGGAAATGAAACCTAGGGTTTTCCCATTAAATTTTGAGATCAATTCGTCGATTTTTATCCAAAAAAATCGGTGAATAATTTTTTAATATACATTAGAAATTATAAAATTATTTTTTATGAAATTTTTTCTAATGGGAATGATCATAGAAATATGTACCAATTTCTATTGATTTTTTTAGGATGATCGTGAATTGTTCCATAAAAATTTGGATACATTAAGGGGATAGATAAGATGTGAATTAACCATCGATTAAATACATTAAAGTTCATGTAATGTTTTTAAAATTGTATCATTAGATACAAATAAACATTAGTGGATAATTTTTCAAAAGAGAACACTAATTAAAATACAGTTGATTATATGAATCAAATTTTCTAGACAGTGTAAAAAATCAGAAAACAAGTTTCCTAGGAGTAGAAAAATTGTTATGAAGGAAAAAAAACACATACCCCCCAAGATAATGTTTAATTTATTGGATTTTACACTAATAATACTCAAAAATCACCTTGGATGAAATATCATTATTGTGACATAATTTTGAAGTTACAATAATGTTGTCCCAAAATCATCATTCCATTACAAAATCATATGAATTAAAACATTGATGGGTTTTGTACTGTGATTCATTTTAGTGATGACCCAATCTCAAACACATAACATCAAGGATAATGAAATTATATATTCATTAAAGAGGAATGGAAGGGAGTGCATAAAATCATTTTCTCACATAGATTCCATAAACAACCATGATTTTATTTATAACCCATACCAATGTATGAAAGATCTAGTCATGAAGATGATTTCAAGTTTATTATACAAAAAATATTGGTATATGATATTAATCGAGTATAGAATATGATTTTTATAAAGAAGAAATCGAATCTAGGAATAAAAATGTGGAATTTAAAAGTTGGCAGGCAGCTACAGATGCTGGAAGTGGAGATAATCATAAATTCATAAGAACCACTAAACTAGTTTAAGGTTTAAATTCATGGTAGTTATAACATATATTGGTGTCAAAACCCCCATGGAATATTGTAATTTACCTAAATCGGGTAACAAATAAATACTAGATGAAAATAAAAATTTGAAAGTAGAACATATTGATTTTGGAAATCTAGAAAGCCCCATTGTAAGTGTAAAAACCCCGACCCCTATAACCCAGAGTTATTTCCTTGATTTATTGAACTTTAATAATATATAAATATTCACATCCCAAAGAACTGATTATTTTAGTAGCCTTAAAAAACTAGATACATACATGAAATCCACATTACATTTTAAAACATAAAATGAATAAAGAGTTTCATTTAGTATTCAATTATTCCCCCATTTTTTAACCCTACATGTCTGTCATAATATATTTCATGGAATCTTTTTGGAAAACAAAACATATAAAGGGGTGATCTAAAATAATCATTATGTATATATATATATATATGTAAAGTTGTAATAAATAATCATAAATTGTTATGGTATGTTTATTAAATGAAATTCATTCTATTTAATCTATAACATTAGTATAATATAGAAGGAATAAAATAAGATAAAGTAATTATATATAAATAATCACATGAAAAATAAACATAACATTGGATATTTTTCTAGTCAAATAATCACATGGAATATCGAAAACTAATCTTATTATGATTGAATGTGAAATGTGGGACATCATAAACATAATGGGATGGATTAATCATAGATACCATACATGAATATATAATACATTACTCAAAAAAATCTATAATGAGACCAATATATGCATTTAGGGGATATAGAGGACCCACCCAACACATACTAATTATATATTATTCCTCCTATGAAATCAGTGAAACATAATAAACATGATCATTCTTTTTAAAAAGTCAGCATAAGAAATGTTAAAACATAAACGATCAACTATGAATGGTAAAAAATAACATATCCACAGTCAAATAAAATCATAAAAAATTCAATTAAACAAGGTAAATTATATTATAAGTGATTAATCTCAAATAATCACCTGATTCAACAAAGTATGTTGACATATATAAAAATAATTTCATAAAATCATTGAATTATTTTATAGGAAATTCATTTTTATTTTTAAATTATTTATTTAAAAATCCACATAATAATAAATGAAAACATTTTTTTGAATTGAACCATGAGACACTAAAACATTTATGAACCGTGAAAACGTAATAATCACCTAATTCCGTATATGTTTAAAAATCAATCCCTTCATATTTTTTTCAACAAATTCATAAATTATATCATTTGTAAAATGACAAAATATTAATTTTGAAATCATGGAATGAAATTAAAAATAGACATGAAATTTAGACTATAAAACTTTTACAATAATATTAATATAAATGTAAAATTTTACAAATCATATTGACATGGTGAAAAATATTTGACAATTAAATAATTAATCATTCAAGGTGTTTCATACCGAACTAGACATTTCAATCATAATCTATATAAAAGAATAACATTTGACATAAAATTATATAACATGAAAAGAAATAAATTAATCTCATGATAAGTAAAAATGGAAATATATATACCTCATAGTATGTGGTGGTGTATAAAATCAAACTATTCCTCAATGAAAGGAGACTAAGATGAAGTCTCTTACCTTACACTTACATTAGTAGAAAATGATTTATCCTCCGGTATAATAATTTTATGAAAATTTTTAATTTATATCAAAAACTCATTAATATTTTTGATATCATATATTTTATTTTTATATAATTTTTTCACTCATTTTTTATAACATTTCATTATTTCCCTTGAATCATGTGTGAATTAATTCATTTTCCAATTCATATTTTGTGAATTACTTGGTTATATTGCATAGGATGAAGCTTCAATATCTAAATATGGATATTAATGTTTTCAATTTCATAAAAAAAAAATAGATAAATTTTGATAAACATTATTTAATGGTTAATGTGAAAAATGAATCACATCACATCACAGAGATGGTAGGTTATACCTAGAGACAAACAATGGTATCATTCCCCTAAGGGTGAAAGATTAGGGAAGTATATGTTATATTATTTTTTCTGAAACCAATATCATGTAATAATTATCATATATATACATTATTTTCATCATTATACTGATCTATGTAATGTGGTGATGAAAAAATATTATAACGTAATTTGGAGACGGTAATCCAAATTTACACATGCATGGTATTATATTTTTTCATTGAATGGATAAATTATGGAAAATGGTCCGCCCATAATCAGAATAACATCATATATATGATAATAAGGTTATTAATTTATATGTAAAAAACAAATTAATAAGTGTTGAAAGATTAAATGATGTTGAATGAGTTGTTAAAAGAATTACCTCTTCTTTGGTTGACATCCATTAGATCTCATCTAAAGGGATCCAAAGATGGTATTTTTGGAAGAGAAGGTCCTCAATAATTTGGATGAGGATGTTTGGAGGAGATATTTTTTGGGATTGGATGAGCTATAAGTGTCACAGTTATATGAATAATTGAGGGATGAGGTACAATTTTATAATTGAGGTGATTTTTACATTTGGATATCCTAAAAATGTTAACATATAATAAAGATATTATAGATGAACAAATATAAAAATGGAATATAGATAAATATGGGATGTAATTTTATATACTATATCATCCCATTTATTATTATTTAAAATTTTGTTTCATTTTAAATAATTTAATAATATAGTAAATCGATAAAATACCATTGTTTTCAACATTGACACTATTCTTTTAAGTGGACATTAAATACATCAACTTTTTTTGATTTCGAGCATAATTCATTCAAAAATCTATAATCTATAATATTTATCTATAAAATCCATTAGAAATTTTAAATCCTATGAAATATATCTAAATTAATTTTATTAAACTCAATTGTTTTATTTTTAAGTTAATTAAAGAAATATTATTTAAGCATTGAAGGATCATTAATGATAACTATATAATTTCTAAAAATTAAAAATAAAAGTATATAATGAAACAAGTTTTATTAAGATAAAAATATACATTTACTTTTTTTATATAATGAACTTTCCCCAATGTAAACACATAAATTATATTAAATACAACGAGTGTGACATTCTGTAACTATCATTGATTTAAATAATATATAAGTTTTTTCATTGAACATTTTTTATTACACTAATAGAATTCTATATATTGTCAATAATGAATTATTACAACTCATAAAATAAGTTTTAGAAAATTTTGGGTCACATTCTTACACCTACCTTTTGGTGTTAACTCTTATTTAAACCAATTAACATTTACCTTGTCAACATATGTCAAAACTATTTAAGGGTTAATATAAATATTATAAATTTCCAAAAGAACCATAAATGGATCATTGATGAAATATTAAAAATTATTCCAATACGTTATCAGAATTTCATATTTTTAATATTTATATATCATTTAATAATATATTACTTATATGAATATATTAGTACGCCAATTTTGATAGTTTTCATAAATTTAACATATAATATATATATACACACAAGATAACCTATTAAAAGAAACATTGAAGAATCACTAATATTTAAATTTCATACATAAAACTTTTGAATGACATTAATAATGTAAAATTTTATTTATTTTAATATTTTTAATAATATTTATTTCAATTTCTATTAATTAAACAATAACTGCATAACCATTATGCAATATTTTAGTTTAATTATTTCTTCCCAAAAATTAAAATATATAAACATGGCTAATTAAAAAAAATTATATTTCATGTCAATATTTTTAGTTGATGATATATTCTGAATACCCATATATAAAAATTTAACACTAATTAAAAACAAGAGTATGACATACTAGACTTCCCTTAAAATAAATTACTAAAGCATTAAAGTTATCCAACTGGCTCCAAGAGGCCTTAAAATTATTCAAAAGACCAGTTTACCTAATTTAACTCATCTAATAAAATTCGTTCTAGTTTTAGGGTAATTGTATAAAACTTATTATATTATTATTACTCCTAATTAACCGATTTACCCAAAACTGTGGTAATTAAAAGAAATACTAATGTTACTATTAATATATTCCAAAAAATAAATGGGAGTTATTTCGAAAATTTTGACCTTATTAATCCAAATGTTGAATCAATTTTCCAAAATAAAAATATTGTAATTTTCTAAAATTAATATAAATTTAATATCACAGACATATAACAAAAACGTGTTTTTAATGTAAAAATGATAAAAAGATTCAACTATTTTTATATCCAAATTCAATGTGAAATTATTTAAAATGAAATGATTTTTATAAAATTATAAAACATTGATATAATTATACTTTCAAATAATTCAATTATATAAATAAACTTTGTAATAAATTTGATGAAAAAGATTTTATTAAATTAAAATTCATTGTTTTTTTAATATTAATTAAAACATTAAACATAATAAAAAAACACAAAAAATTAAACAAAGGTAATCTTTTTTATTTAAAATAAAAATTTTATTTTAAAAATATAAATTTATAAATTTTTTAAATCTACTTTTAAAACAAGTGCACCGTCAAAAGTCAAAAAAATGTCCTTCTTTGAAAAATACTACTTTTATGCATAAAATTTGATTTGTTATTATATAATTTCCAAAAAAATAAGATGAATACAAAATATTGAATATATATATATACCAATAATATAATTCAAAATGTGTGATTTATTTTATTTTATTTTTATAAAACAAACCTTTTCATATATAAATATTTCGTATGAAAACATTTCTATTATATTAAATTTTTATTCCTATTAATTTATAATTAATTGGTAACCAATGAATTATATAATATATTTTCATAATTTAGTTCACCCTATTCAAAAATACCAATTTTATGTATAGTAAATAACTTCATTTTAAATAAAAATATAAATACTATTTCGTAAATTGTTTAATCTTGGTTTTTCATGAAACAGAATATATCAATGAGATTAATGTTTTTTAAAAATCATTCCAAAAAATAATATGGTGTCACATAATTCCCTCCTTCAATATAAATTTTCCTCCCAATTTTTCATTTCACATCGATATTAAAAGTTTCATAATGAAAAATACCTTTGTGGGACTCCCACATTATAAATAGGTGTAATAAAATAGTATCTTAATAATAGGGAAAAGAAAATGGGAATGTTACCAAATAATAAGGCTTTCAAAAATGAGAAAATTATTAGAATGTGAAAACATGGACATGGAATAAAAATATAACTATCATGTTCTATTGGAGAGTTTTAGAAAACATTGTCATTAGAAATTTACCCATTTCAAATTCATAAATTATTTATCAATTAAAAGACCACATATTTCTAATAAAGAAATGTAAATAGATAACTTTTCTATTAAAAACTATGTTTCCTAGAGTTCTATGATTATGTTACTATTTTGATTATCACTTGATATAATAAACATACATTATAACGTTACTTATCATGAGAATAATCAAATCATTTTCTTGTGCTTTGATTTATATTGACATTGTTCTATTCACTTGAATATGAGTATTGAGGATTAATTTTTTTCTTAAATCACTTTAATAAATCATAAGGTCCGAATTTAATTAATCTATCCTCTAAATGTTTTCCAAATGAAAAAATATAAGGACATAGTATCAAATACTTCATAATTTAACATCAAAAAATAATATAAAATGTTCAAATTAAGCCTTTCCAACAATAAGAGACACCGAAATAAATATTTTAAAATTAAAATTCCAAAAATGTCTCTTAATTTCCATATCAAACTTAAAATTATATTTTACAAACAATATAATGTAGAAATTATTGTCACAACCCAAATATATGAATACATTGATCACCGTAAAATCCTTAATAAAAACATTAATTCTTACATATTCATAAATTAAAAGTACAATAGTAAATTTAATATATATCTCATGATTCTTATATGAAAAGTATTATTCACTACAATATATATATGCTATCACAACAGACCTATTACAACAGTATGGAAAAAACATAGCATAGGAAACTTTGAGATAACCAATACTAATAGTTTTTGAGAAACCATTGGTATATGTACAATGGAGATAACCTATACCATATATTTAAAAAACGTTTGGTAGAAGTATCTTGTAGGAACCCTAAACCAATAGTTTCTCCAAAATTGTTGTTATAGGTCTCTAATTAGGACCTTTACCGATACTTTTTTTACCAAAACCATTGGTATAGTTCACTTATATGGACTAATATCAACAGCATTGGATAAAACCCATGGTATAGGTCCACCCTCTATGAATGGTTTAACCAAAACCATTGGTATAACTCAAAATATCAAATAACATATACTAATGGAACCCAAAACCATTGTTATAGGTATATAATAATGGTTTTGGGTACCATTGGTATTGGTATAAATATTCTTTATAGATTCTACAATTAAATGACATAAAATAAATCAATCATTAAAATACTTAACAATATACAAATATATATTTATGAAATTATGTTCACAAAAGTTATCATGTCATAGTGGTTTCATGGTTTGATTATAAATAGGAGGTGCTGTGATCAAAACCAATACAAGGTTTATTTTTTTACATTAAATATACAAATAGTTTTAAGAGAATTTTGTTATATTTATTTTCATATTAAATATATGGATAGTTTTTGAAAACCATGGGTATAGACCTATGCCAACGGTTTTCCCAAAAATATGGGTATTGGTCTATATCGACGCCATAAAATCCAATGGCCCTCTAAAAAATTAGAATTGTCTATACCAATAGTTATTAGACTTATACCATTGGTTCCAAACCATTCGTATAGGGTTATATCCTTTTAGTGAGTGATGAAATATTTTTTAATCCAAATACATTAGAATAATAATCACTCAACTTCATTATTAAACCATTAACCACCTTCATCAAATTTCTTAACACATCTTTCCATTCATTTTTAAATTTTATTCACTTCATAATAAATAGTATAAACCTGATTTGTATAACATTGTGTATTCTAACTGTTTACCCAAACCCAGAGATTAATGTGAGAAAAACTAATCATAGTGATATAGTAAAAAAGAATCAATTATAGGATATTTAAATCTTGAAATATTAATCTCAAAATTTTGGTCCACAAGTTTTAAATATGTTATACATTCTATTAAAATATCTATAGGATGATATCCTATACATATACTTATCCTCAAAGTCAGTCATATTTTTATGTTTTCTAATCCATGATTTTCTAAATATAGTTCAAGTTGTTTCTACGGTACATCCTCTAGAACCAACTGTAACAACCCTGACACAGTAGCCTATAGTCAGTGACATACATTATTATAATTGAAAATGATACAAGGAATCAAATTCAAATTGAACCAATAGTTTAGTAGTTTTGGGAAACTATATAAATAATTAAAATCCATATTATATTATAAAACATAATATATAAAAAAGAGTCGCATTGAGTCTTCCATTATTCTTGCTTTGTGTAACCCTATATATATATATCATAATATATATCATGGAATCATGGGGGATAATGAAACATATGAAAGAAATGATATCAATTTCTCAGTAAGTATATACATATTTTTCAATCTATCATAAATAATCACAAATGATTTTAGAACCACGATGAATAGAAACACATTCCATTTAATCCAAAACATGATCATAAAATGGATAGAATAAAATTGGATCAAATAATGTCATATAAATAATCACATGAGAATGAAAATTAACCATGTATGTAAAACTAGTATAATAGTAACATGTATTACCAATAATGGATCTCATAATTAAGAAATACATGTTGTGACTGATAATAAACATATTATCAATGCTTTTGTGAAGGCACCATACATAATTGGGTGATTCATTAGTCAAAAAACAACCTAGTTAGTCTTATGAGGCCTTATAATGCATTGAGGTGCTATATCAGGCACATCTCAACACATAATAAGTACAATTCATTCCACTAATTAAATGTGTGAAACATATTCAATATAAAAATATTTACTGAAAATTTAGGATCAGAAATGTGAATTCATAATCCATAAATTATGAATGCAATAAAAATAGAAAATAAACAGTCAAATTGATTCACAAACCAATCAATAGAATATTTTAAATTATATCATTATATATCAATCTCAACTAATAATATGTTTCAATAGAGGATGTTTACATAGATTAAAATAATATAATAAAATAGTGGAACATTATTATGATAAATACCCTTTTTATTTTAAAATAATTTGTCTATAAATCCACAAAATTATTAATGAATTAATATTATTTTAGAAGAACCTTAGGAAAAAGAATAATACAATATAAATCATTATGATATCACAATGTCATAATAAGCCTCCCATGGATTATTTATTTGTAATAAATATTTCCTCCATATTTTGTTGAAAAATTCATAAAGTACGTCATATGGAAAATGAAAAAAAGATTCCTTTTGAAAAAAAATTGAATGGAATAGAAAATAGCCATTATATTTCATTTATAATAATTATATATCCATATAAATAAATATGTTACAAATATCAAGAATATTTACATGGAGAAAAATATTATATAACTAAATCATTAAACCGTTATGGTTTCTCATACAACAGTGAACATTTTAATCACATTCTCCATGAAAAAATAAAATTCAAGATATCAGTATATAATAGGAAAATAAATAAATTAATTAGAATATGATTAATAAAGTCTCTATATACATATCTGAAAAGAAGTTGGGTGTATAACATCAAACTATGCCTCAATTAAAGGAGGCGGAGACAAATTCTATTACTTGATGTTTCCTTTAGTCGAACGTGATTTATAATATTATGTAATGGTTTTATGAATTATAATAACTTATATGAGATACTTATTCGTATTAATTATATCATATATTTTGTTATTATATTATTTTATCACTCATTTGTCGACAACATTTCATTATTACCAATGTTTTAAGGGTCAACTTATTCATTTTCTTATGCATGTTTTTCCCTAAATGTCTCAGTTATTTTGCATAAGATATAGATCAAATATCTCTAGAATGATATTCAAGTTTTAAATATCATATATAATTATTTAATATTTTTTTTAGTAATTTATAAATAGATAACATGGAAAATGAATCACATCGTGTCATAGAGATGGTAAACCATACATACAAATGGGTAAGAGTATCATTCACTTAATAGTAAAATTTTACAAAATTTGATGGTATATCAATTATTAAAGAATAACATCCATGTCATAATTATTATATATATTAATTATTTACATTTTTATACATATACATATATTTGGTGGTGATAAATATATTACACGATATCGTAGAGACAGTAATCCAAAATAACAGACGTAAGATTTTTTCATTTTTCATGGGATGGATAAATCGTGGAATATTATTTCCCATAATCATAATAAAATTATGTATATGATACTAGAGTTATTAAAGTATTATGTAAAATCATTGGAAGTGGATGTAGAAGAAGAAACGAGATTAAATAAGTTGGTAGAACAATTACATCTAATTCAGTGCACTTCCATTATATATCATCTTAAGGGATCAAGAGTTTTTCATTTTTAGAAGAGAAGAAAAACTAGGTCTTGTCCAAGGATTTGGGGAGGATACATTTTCAAGGTTTGTTTAATAAATAAGGCTCAATGTTATGTGAATAAGTGAGAGAGGTGTTTTCCTTTTATAATTAAAGTGAGGGGATCTTTAGGAAATCCTCAAAAAATTAAAATATAATATGGTTATTATAATGCCAATGGCTTACAAATGGCCTAAAAATAAATAAGGGAAGAAATTGTATACCATTTATTATCTAATACGTTATTATATGAATTCATCATATTTTTTAATAACTTCATAACATATTAATTAAATAATGTATCATTATTTTCAAAATTGGTTTCATTTATGTAATATGACAATAAATACATCAATACATAGTGTGATTTCAAATATAATTCTTTATGAAATATATAATATATATTATAGACATAAAAAATTCTTTATAAACATTAAATAATTGAAAATATATCAAAATCAAAATTATTTTAGTCAATAATTTTATTATTCTATTAATTATATAAATACCGTTTTAGTAGTGAGGATGCATATAAGGTAATTTTATAATTTCTAAAAATTCAAAATAAAGATCTATAATGAAAAAAATTAATTATTATAAAAATTGGAATTTACATTCATGATAATCAAGAATTTTTTCATCGTTTGGACACATAAATGAAATTAAATAAAATAAGTGGGTAATTTTGAATGTATCGCAGATTTAAATAATATCTATGTGATTTTCATGGGAAAGTATCCATTAAACCACACCGATTTTATCTTAAACTTATAATTCTAAAATAATCATATTCCAATAATATGTATACATGTTTTACACATTCTAACCCATTTCATTTGGACTTAAACCTTATTTAAAAACATTACATATTACTCTGTCAACATGTGTTTTTCTATTTAAGAGTTATTATAGTAACAATACAATTCTAAAAGGACCATGAATATATAATTAAATTTTTTTTAAAACTTTTACCGATATGATGGGTGAATTTTATATTTTTATTAATTTTATATCATTTAATTAAATACTATTTATTTTAAAATGTCACAAATGTCAATGTTGACAATATTAATTAGTTTTAATTTTCAATAATAACTATACACAAGATAACATAAACAAATAACCTCTAATACATCCATAATATATCAATGTATTGCTCAAATATATATTTTAAAAAAATTATAGAAAATTATATTTACTTAATATTTTATAATAACATTTATTTGATATTTCTATTAATTAAAAAATTATGGCATCATTAGTGTGCGTGGTTTTAATTTAATAATTTATTAACTCAAAATAAAGAATATGTTATCATGATTAATATAGACATTTTAACTTGATAACTAATATTAATAAACAATTATACCTTCTGAATATCAATATAATGAAATGAAACAATTATTAGAAAAATTAGTTTGACATATTTGACTTTCCATAAAATAAAATACTTCACAATCATTTAATTAATACATGTGGATTCATGAGGCCATAAAATCAGAAAACAATATTTCTTTTAGTTGGAATTCACTCGTAAAATAAAATTAGTGCAACAGTTAATGTAATTTTATAATACATATAAATTTTTCTTTACCCTTAATTACCGGATATTCTCTTAACCGAGGTAATTAAAAAAAATACTAAACTTACTATTAATACTGTATAAAAACAAAATAAACCAATATAATAAATTTTTATATTTTATTTAAATATCTAGACCCCATTATATAGAATCAATAACCCATTTTTTGATTAAATTATTTTAAAATTAATCATGTAGATGGATTTAGTAAATAGGGTTTTTATGTAAAAGTGTTGAAATGACTGAAATGTTTTTTAATCCAAAACCAATGTGATTTTAATTATAATGATCTAAATAGGATTTAATGATAAAATTTGAAATAATTATACTTTAAAACCATTAAAATTTATAATTTACCTTTATAATAAAATTTTTAAAAAGAAGTTGTGAATATAAATGCAATATTTTTTAACTATTCATCAAAATATTAAACATATCAGACAAATTTGAAAAATTCAACAAAAGAAAAATTTAATATTCCCCTTCAAAAGAAGATGTTTAGTTTTTCAAATTTATGTATTAAAAGTTTCAAAAAATATATTAACAAAAACTGATCCATCAAAAAGCATAAAAATTCAGTTTTTAAATAGTACTTCTTTTAGGAATAAAATTTGATTTGTTTTTATATCATGTATAGAAATAACAAAGAATGAATATAAAAAATAAATTATATATATATATATATAATTAATATAATATAAAGTTTGTTATCTGTTTATTTTATTAGTATAAACACATTTGTTTTACTTAAATTGTTTTTATAAAAATATTTCCTTTATATTGAATTTCATTTTAGGTTTATTTCTAATTAATTGTTAACAACTGAATAAAAAATATTTTTTCATATGATAGTTAAAAATATAAAAATTTCTAATTTAATGGATATTATATAATTTCATTTTAACTGATAGTATAATTAGTACATCAAGGATCATTTATGACCGATGATGAATGACACCTAGGCTATCAAATAGATTAAATTTAAAAAGATACATACCATAATATTTGGGGGTTTTATGGGAAGTCTATTGGAATATATATTTGTTGACCAAAACCCAATATTAATTTGTGTATAATACAATGGAAATAAGTGGATGAAAATTACTGAAGATGTAGTTAATGGGATTCTGATAATTTTTAGTTATTTTTCAGAAATCAATACTTTTCTATATAGAATAAAAAAATATAATAATTTCAACAGAAAACATTTAATTTTTTTTTAAAATATTTAACCATGAAATTAATTTCGGAGATTACTTAATTCAAATACTATCTTATTTTTAAAAAATGGTGAAATGTTATCTAACAATAAAATTTTTCTAGAAATTGGGACACACAATCTTAAAGAAGACTGTTCTACTATATTCTAGATGGGAATACATCAGAAGCATCAAAATACAAGGTGTTTTTTCATCCCTTGTAACTTTTATGGTAGTAGTGGAAAATTTATCTTTTTATTGAATCTTGGATACTGAATTAATTTGATTCCATTTTCCAACTTTTAGATCTATATATATTTTGTTTAACAACCCCCTCTTATTTCGTTACATGATTCAGATTGGTCCAATACCCACCTATTTGATAAGGGGTATAACATGTTATTGGGATTAAGAATGATCAATTTTCAATATTATTTTATGATATTGGTTATGAAGTGTTATTTTTAGGGACCCCTCATTATTAGAAGGTGGTTTATATCCATATAAGGGGCTATCATTAATATCTTGAATGGAAATTTAATTTCATATTTTGGTGAACAAAACTAGGTATTTTTATTTTCAATAGTATTAATGAAACCAGAAAAGAGAATTTATTTAATAGAGATGATATTTTTGGATTTTATGATTCAATATTTTAGGATTTAGAGATGTTTTGGGGGATATGAAAATAAATTCATGATGCAAATGAGATCCCTTTATAATCATACAATGGAATTTTTCCTAAAAGGCGATGGATACTTTAGATGTATTTGAGAGGTAAATCTAAGAAAAAAATGGTCGGTTTTATTTAAAATAAATTTAGACCCCATTTAAAAACATAGACATTGTGAGTACATTTCTAGTAATAATAATGATAATGAGGACATCCTATATGTTACCTAATTGTTAATGTTCTTGCAAGGATAGAAAGACAGAGAATCTAATCCTCAAATCGAGGGCTCATGGGGATAGCGAGACAGAACGATCATCATATCGAGTGCTTTCAAATGTAAGAGAAACACAAAATTTCATGTAAGTATAAACCAAAGGAAATTTATTAAAGGTTATTTTATACTATTATAATTATGTGAAACTAATTTCAATCATTCATTATTACTTTATTTATTAATTTTTTTTATTTCTAATGCATTTAATAGAATTTGAATCTTTTTATATTAGTCTTTATGGTGACATTTTGTTGATCTAATAGCTTTTATGAAGATACAATTTTTTTAATATATATTTATTTATAAATTCAATTTACTATGATTATGATTATATATTATTTATGATGTAATCACTACGTTAATTATAATCGGATTCATTGAAACCATTGTGATTATGACTCATATTAAGATCTCTCTGATTAAATTTTTTATACTGTTAATACGATTAACCATTTATTACATTACCGATACTTATTGAATATAATTATATACTCTATTATGA
This sequence comes from Viscum album, assembly GCA_963277665.1. Lineage (NCBI taxonomy): Eukaryota > Viridiplantae > Streptophyta > Magnoliopsida > Santalales > Viscaceae > Viscum > Viscum album. The sequence goes on from OY728130.1 coordinate 1,093,432,139, forward strand.
GATAATAATTTTATCATTATAACCTATGCACATACATATTATAATCTACCTCATTATGATATTTCTTTCATCAGACCCCCAGACCAAGTTTTATTATCAATTAAATACAAAATATATCTTGTGAATAAAATAAGTTTAAATATATTAAACTATTTTTATTTTAAAGTTATAAATAAAGGTTTTTAAACATAAAATTCACCACATATTATATTTTTCCATCTAAATTTTCATTTTAATCCAACAATTAGTATAGGATCTATGTCTATGTTATACTGATACATAAATTTGGTATCAAAGGAGGATTCCACTACAAATACATAATACACTTTTCTTCATTTCTTTTATTTGTTACTTTAAATTTTTTTTATAATTTTTCCATAAATACCGAATAGACTAAAATTTATTGTGCTGTAGATTTTTTTTATCTGTTTATTGATAGATGGAATCAATGTTTGTTTCATACAATACCAAAAACACAATAGAACAACTATTTTATATTGAGTTGGTTATGAGTTTTGGAGAGGCAGAATAAGGACATTCAATATAAAAACATGATTTGAAACTTTTGTTATGTTAACTATAGATTATAAGATACTTGAAAAAGATGTGACTACTTTTGAATGTAAAGGAAAGTATGAGTATAAATTAAATCACTGAGATAGAAACACATTATTATAATATTTGGGAAGGAGAATTTATATTCACATTTATTCTTACAAAAACCCAATTGTATCAGAAAAAGGAATGTGATTACTCATTTTATAACTTCAAACAATGTGGAAACTATAATAAAAATACATCTAGATAATTATCAATAATTTTAATTCTTTTGTTTTGAAACTGTTTTAAAGGTAAAATAATGGTTTATGACAATATAAAATAGTTTAAAGTCTATGGGAGAGAAAGGATTAGATTATGAAATCATTGTTTACAAATTATTAGATATCATGCCTAATGAGTGGGAATAAAATAGAATAATCATTGTTGAATCAAGGAAAATAAGAAATGTTTCTCTTGAAGATTTGTCTAGAACTATGTTATTATGTGAGGGGACGATGAAAAGAGATGCATATAAAGCAATGAAAAAGAATGGTGGAGTTGCTATTACTTATACTTCAATTCCAATTAATTCTCATACCCCTGATAAAGATGTTATGTTGAGAAAGAAAAATAATTTTATTAATCATCATGATTTAAGTGATTCTGAATGTTATGATAATTAATTCTATATTCATTTTTGAAGAATGAACAAGATTTTTGTAAAAAGGATTTTCACTACTGTTACTAGAAAAGTGAAAAATAAAGGAACAAAAAGACAGATTTAAATGTCTTTTCCTATTAATGTAAAAGGAATGGAAGTAAGTTACATAATAATACCATGTTAAAATGAAAAGATATAGAAAATATAAAATCTTATAAGAATCTAAAAAAATATTATAATATAAAAAGTATCAATCTTATTAATTCTTCTGACACATGATGTGCAATTGGAGGTGGTTATTTAGACAATTATTGTGACAGTGAATGTATAGATCTGAGGAATATTGGTCTTCTATCTAGAGTACCCAATGAGAATAAATTTTTTATTTACAGTGTACACATAACTGATTCTTTAAATAATTTTCCATTAGGTGAAAACTATCCTAATTAAAATAATTATATTTATTCAGATGAAGAATCCTCCTAAACCAGTGATGACAATTATTTACCTTCTTATGAAGAAGATTCTCATTTTGAAATATTACTCGATTAATAAATTTGTAATGTATCTAAAAAACATGACAATCCTAATGAAACATTTAAAAAGATGATTTATGATTTTATATTTAACAAATGAAATATCCATTTTATTAATAGATCTTAATAAATTTAAATCATAAAAACATACTATTTCTAATGATATTGGGAAATAATTTCTATAAAATATTTCTTAAACACCAATTTTGAGATACTAATTTCTAAAACTAATACAGATGTGGATAATAATTTTTATATAAAACATAAGATTGAAATATTTTCATTGAATTTTTTTATCAAATTTAATTACTGGTTAGAAAGGTTTTGATAATCATTTTAAACAACACCATCCACACGGAACTAGTTCAAGAGTGGGATATACTATTAGAAATCCTATTTTAGTACTAATTTTTATTTTCATAAAAAATCCCCATTTTGTACTAAATTTCAAAATACTGGTCATTGGGAAATTAATTTTCCACTATATGACATTTTGAAATTTATGTTTCATTAAAGCCTATTTTTCAAAAAAAAAATCAATTCCAAAAAATTTACATCCTAAAATTTCTGAACATAATAATGTTTGGATTCAAAATAAAAGGACCCGACATTAAAACATTACATAATCTTAAATTAAATGAATAATGAACATTGATGATTTTTTCAGTTTTAGAGTTTTAGAGAGTTAGGTCAAAAATAATACATTGCAAAATATTAAAATGTAGACACTTCTACTCAGTTTCCATTTCTTTTCATAAAATAAAAACACATTAAAAAAAGAGTCTTGTCAAGCTCCATGTTTTAGATGGCCTGACTTTTCCTTGATCCCATCCTTGACCCTATTCTACTTTATGTCATGTGAAAAGCATTTCAAAATCTTGGGAAGAGCCTAAAAAGCTCAGTAATAGATACACAAAGAAGGAAAACTGTTAGTTTTACAAAACAACAGGTTAACCATGAATACTTTATCACAATAAATAATTTTCACCTTTATGAAGTAGTAAATAATCTTCACTAAATAAAAGATCATTACTTACCCTTTTGTAACCAAAATATTACCATAAAACTCATATAAATAACACATAACGTATAAAGGTAACATGGGACATTAACATACTTAAATGCACTTACAATAGAGTTGACATCCACAGATATCACTAAATAGAATAGCCATATGACGGACTTACATACCCAATGAATTTGAGGTTATATCATAACCACCCGTCCTGGTATTCACAGAACCACCCTTCATTTGGTATATCACATAACCAGCCGTCGAATTTTCAAGTACCATTATAAAATCATAAAACAAATATAAAGGAAAGAAAACATTTTCACATTTCAATCACAATATATCACTTAAATATATTGACATAACAAAACCATTTTCAACACAAAAATATATAAAAGAGTATATGGTATTTATTTTCTTATAAAAACATTACGACTTGTTGAGGAAGCCAAAGATCAAATAATACACGCGGTGGCGGACAAGGTCGTTGTCACTGCATATGTTAAAAAGAAACATTCCTTTTTGTCATTTAGTAAAACACTTTGTAGAAAATATTCCCTTTTAAAAGTGAAGTGTGTTTATACAGCGTATAAAAGAAAGTCGTGTATTAAAAGCAAATATGCCTCAATTAAAGGAGATTGAGACGAAGTCCCTTACCTCATGTCTGACCTGGCTCGATCGTTCTTTAATCTCATGAATAATAAACTAAAGTTAATTTCTAATTTCTTAATAACCTTTATCAAGTTTATTATTCCTTTTATATCTGTTATTACCATGTTATAAACATTTTTTAATCATTTAAGTTAATAATGTTCATTTTGTCGATATTTGGTACTTGAGTCAAAAATGGACATCTTATAATTACATGATGTTCATGTGGTCAAAGGTTCATTATATGCAGAATGATATTCATGATTTTGATATCATATATATCATATATATCCAGCATATAAATGTATTTATAATAGTACATAACATTTAGAGGTACGAAATGAAATGCAACGTTCATGGAGGCGGTAAGCCGTACGTATGCATGAATGCCACATCCATTTATATTTCATATTTAATTGAATTAAAACATAATGATACATAGTAGTATTATAATTCCAGTATTGTATCATATATAATATCATTAATTTTATCGTTTATACGTACCACACATGGTATGAATGAGTCATATCACTTGGAGGGGGCGATAGTCCACATTTCCTCTAATGAGATTATCGCGATTACCCATAATGGAAACCATAAAAGAATGTTTTAAATGGAAATTACAGAAGAATTAAAAAACATAAACATAATATATGTCAAATATAAATAAAGTTCCATCAAAATTCCCACCATGATAGATGGTTGGAGATATTGGAACAATAATCGTTTCGTAAGGAATTTGTTTTCCATGCATAGAAACATTATGTTCTTCATCCATTAGAGAGAGGTGTGTGTAAGTTTAGTTCAAATACTTCTCATAAAAACATCCAAGTATATTTAAGAAAATATGTTTTTTTACAAAATATTGGAATAAAAAGAGTTTAGTGGTTGGAGGAGTAAAATAAAAGAAAACAATTTAAGAGAAACTGTTACCTTTAATTTGGGTAACTCTCTTTGGTTTGAACCAAAGGACTTATTGAAGTGCCTTTATCCTAAGGTAAGGCTTCTAGGAGGAGTATAGGGATGTAGGGAGAAAATTTGGTAGTGGTTTGATGAGCCAAAAGGCTTGAGTGGATTGTGGAATTGGTTAGAAGTGGTCTCCTTTTTAAGTGAGAGGAGGGGCTCTTTTGGAATGTGTGAAAAAAATAGTTTGTTATAAACATATCATCTGTTTCAAAAGGTCAAAAAATAATTAAAGTCATATATAAGATGACTCATATTAGAAATAAAATCATCTAATCAGAATTCGAAATGTTTTGGATAATATTTGAATCATTATAATCTTATTTATTTAAATCATCTATTAATGAGGTAAATACTGCATCATTATTGTGTCATACATAATTTAAAATATCTGATGTATAAAAAATATATAAAAAAAACCATGATGTATAAAAGCCTTTTATATTTTAAATGAATATTTATAGGGAAAACTATTACTTATATAACAGCATATAAAAATTAATTTACTAAATGATTTTTGTTTATGTCATTTTTGGAATTATATTAAATTAATTAATTTAAAGTGTCAGTATCTTCTATAAGTGGATCCATGGGGTCCCAAAGTAGACCCAAAGATTCCCATGGTCTTCAATTACTCATCCAATAAGGTTAGGACAACTTTTAAGGAAAATTTTGAATTATTATAATATTTTTTTAACCTTCAATTACCCTATTTACCTATAACTACAGTAAACAAAAGTCAAAAGATATCATTCACCAAAAATTATAGTCATATTATTGAACCAAATTTTACTTCTTTATAACAACTATATATGTCGTATTTTTGAAATTTAATTCAAAGAAGTGGTAAAATTTCATTTAAATGAAAAAGTCAGTTTTTTTAACTACTACTAAGTGGTTTCACTATTCATCAAAAATTAAAGGTTTTTAGAAAAATACCAAAACTTCAGCCAAAGATATATTTGATATTATGAATTAGAAAATGATATCTATTTTTACAAATTCAAAAAATAGAATTGAAATTAATTAATTTGAAAATTAATTCCTGTTATCAATCCCAATAGCGTGTTTTTATGAAACAATAACTATCAAAAGATTGACACTTGTTTATGTCCAATTTAAAAGTGAAATTAATTCCAATAAATAACATTGGATTAAATGGTAAAAATATATTATAATTACACTTTAAAACCAATTAAAAATATAATCTATCCCTATAAATAAATTATATCGAAACACAACTTTGAATTAAAATACAATATTTTCACTATTCATTAGAAAATGAACATTATCAGAAAAATACCAAAAAAATTACCCAAAGTAAAATTTGATGTCCCAAATATAAAGAAAATTTTATTTGGCAAATTAGAATGTATTAATGTGAAAAAAAATATATTTAAAGATGGTTCTACATTAATTGGCGGTAAATCGACCTTTTAATGTAAATTATGCTTAGAAATAGATTCATTCACAATTTAAGCCTCTAATATTTATTGGATAAATGTAAATACATTTAAAAAAATGTATAATAATATTGTAGTTATCTTTGTTTGTTCTCGCTAATACAAAGTCTAGGTGTTAACGACCATTTAAATTAATAATATTATATTATTAGTGTGCAATGTAAGATTTCAAAGAAACCAACTATTGCGTATCGGGTAAGCTATCAAATATAGAAACCTCTATAAAGTAAAATTAATATTTAATTCACAAATATTAATAAATATGAAATTTTTCTCATTCTTTATTTACCAGGGATGTTACATCCTTACACCCTTTTGGGTTGTGCATCCTCGCAATTTTACTTATCAAAATAAGTGGGGGTATTTATCCCTCATAGTATTTTTAGATTCACGCGTTGCCTCTTCAACCATATAGTTTTTCCAAAAAAACTTTTACCTAGTAAATTACCTTATTCCGCAACAGTTTCTCTCTATGGTCAAGAATATGAACAGTTTGTTCTTCATAAGAGGGATTCTATTTCAACTGAAATACCTCTGGACTCCAAACATGAGATAGATCTGGCATATACTTTCTCAACATTGAAACATGAAAAAAATTATGTACCTAAGAAAAACATGGAGGAAAAGGCACTTTGTATGCAACTGATCCAAATTTCTCTAGAATTTCATAAGGTCCAATGAACCTTCGACTCAACTTTCTCTTCTTACCAAAATGCATCACACTTTTCCATGGAGAAACATTGAAAAAGACATGATCACCTACCTCAAAAAAAGGATCCTTCCTCCAGTTATCTACATAAATTTTCTGTCTACTCTGAGCTGTTCTCATGTGCTTCTAAATCAACTGAACAGTCTATTCCATCCCTTCTACCAATTCTGGTCCCATCATCTTCCTTTCACCTACTTCATCCAAAAAATTTTGAGTTTGACAACGCTTTCCATATAATGCCTCAAATGGAGCTATCTGTCTACTAGAATGAAAATAGTTATTATATAAATATTTAACCAAAGAAATATGTTGGTCCCAAATTCCCTGGTAATCTAGTGAACAACACCATAGCATATCCTCCGAGGTATAAATTTTTCATTCTGACTGCACATCTTATTGAGGATGAAATGATGTACTGAAAATTAATTCATTACACAATGACTTTTAAAGGCCTTTCCAAAAGTTAAAAGTAAACCTGGGATCACGATCATATACAATGGAGAGGGGAACTCCATGCAACCTGACTATCTCTTTAACATACAACCAAAAAAGTTGATCTAGAGACAAAGTATCTCGAATAGGAATGAAATGATCAGATTTAGTCAATTGATCAACAATAACCCAGATTGCATTATTACCTCAAGACGTCTTTGGTAATCCCACAGCGAAGTCCATTGATATATTTTCCCATTTCCACTCTGGCACTGGTAAAGGTTGAAGCGTCCCATTCGGTAACTTCCGATCTGCTCTAAGATGCTGACAAGTCAAACACTTCCCAGTAAAATAAGCAATATCTATTTTCATTCCATCACACCAGTAATACTCCCGAAGATCTCTTTATATCTCAGTACTTCCAGGATAAACTGAAAATGGGGAACTATGAGCTTCACATAACAACTCATTCTTAAACTGTGAATCACAAGGCACACATAATCTCTTTCCAAATATAAAAACACAATCATTATCAATGTTAAAATTAGGAAACTTACCCTTCTGAACAAATTGTACCTTTTTCTACAACTCACTGTCTTCTTTCTGCACCTGCTTTATTCTGTCAAATAGAGATGATTTTACTGACACCCGAAACAAAATAGAATAATTTCTTTAACCAAAAACTTCTATTCCAAAGTTCATCAAATCAAACGCCAAAGGATCTCGTTTAAATCATATCATGGATAATGATAAATTACTTTTTTGACTCAAAGCATCGACCACTATATTTGCATTTCTCGTATGGTAATGGATCGTACAATAATAATCCTTGATTAATTCTAACCATATTCTCTATCCCATGTCTAATTCTGTTTGAGTGAAAATATACTTTAATCATTTGTGGTCAGTATATATTTTACATTTTACTCAATAAAAATGATGCCTCCAAATTTTAAAAGCAAAAAACAACATCAGCTGATTCCAAATCATGTGTAGGGTAATTTAAATCCTGAGGCTTCAACTGACGTGAAGCAAATGAAATTACCTGATCATTCTGAATTAGGACACAACCCAGTCCTTTCAATGAAGCAGCACTGTAGATAACAATCTCACCATTTCTGGATGGCAGTGCCAAAACTGGAGCATTCACCAATCTTCTTTTCAATTCCTGAAAAAAATCATCACATTATTTTGTCCTAATAATCTTAAAACATTTTGGAGTTATCTTAGTCATTGGACTAGATAACTGTGAAAACACTTCAACAAACCTCTGGTAATAACCTTCCAAGCCAAGAAAACGATGAATCTCAGAAATATTTGTGGGTCTTGGTCATTCTTCAACCACATTTGTTTTAGAAGGATCAACAGTTATGCCATTTCATTGAAACAGTGTGACCAAGGAAAGAAATTAGTTGTAACCAAAAATCACACTTTCTGAATTTCCCAAATATTTTCTTTTCTTGTAAGGTTTGAAAGACAACCCTTAAATGACTTTCATGTTCCTTATTACTTTTGGAATAAACCAAAAAATCATCAATGAAAAAAACCACAAACATATCCGAGAACTCACGAAAAATTCTATTTATAAGATCCATGAATTTAGCAGGTGCATTAGTTAAACCAAAAGGCATAACATAATATTCATAATGTCCATATCTAGTATGAAATGTGGTCTTTAGAATGTCTGCTTCCTTTACGTTCAACTGAAGGTACCCCGATCTCATGTCAATCATCAAAAAATACTAAGCTCCCTGGAGGTGATCAAACAAATCATCAATATGAGGCAAAGGATACTTGTTCTTAACAATAATGTTATTCAGTTCTCTATAATCAATGCAAATTCTCATTGAACCATTTTTCATTTTTAAAAACAAGTTAGGAGAACCCCATGGTGATTTGCTAGGTTGAATGAAACTTTTATCTAATAACTCCTGTAGTTTCATCTTTAACTCTAAAAGATCAATTTGAGCCATTCAATAAGTGGGTTTTGAAATTATATTAGCATGAGTAACTATGTCAACTGTAAATTCCACTTCTCGATCAGGTATAATTCTAGGAAACTAATCATGAAAAAAATCAAGGTACTCATTTACCACAGGCACATCATTAATCTAAACAGTTTTTTTATTTTCAACAATATGTGCAAGGTAACTTTCATTTAAATTTTTTACAAGTTTCTCAGCTTATTAATATGTTATCAAAATCAAGGGTTCATTCTTCTACACAAACTGTAAATCTTTTTGAAAAAAACCATTCTAGCTCTGCAATCAATCTTAGCATGATAAACCGAAATTCATTCCATGCCCAAAACAACATTAAAATATTATAGAGAAAAAAAATTAAGGTTTGTAGGTAGATTCATTCTACACACAAGGACATGAATGTTCTTATGTTTACTTTTTGTCTCAAAATTCCATCCATGTGTTTTTACCATAATTTCTGTATTCATATCTTCAGATGGAATTCACAATTTACTAGAAAACTTCTTAGAAATGAAAGAGTGTGTGGACCCTGAATCAGAAAACACATTGGCATAATCTGAAAAAATAAATAGTGTACCTGATAAAACTTCATTTCATGGCCCAACATCTTCTGAAGTAGTTGTAAATGATTTCAACACCCATTTTTTTCTTGTATTCTGGCTGCTTTCCCTCAGTTGAGTACTTCACTGGACACTCATTTTCATAATGACCCATTTCATTACACTTAATATATCTTACCGATGGATTTTTATTATCTTCTTGATCATATTCCTTACAGTTATGAGCAATATGACAAGACTTACCACACTGTAACCACTTTACAAATATTGATAAAAATTCTACAGGATTCTTTTTACCACACTTCTCAGAAGTAGGATATATAATTTTCTTACCTCCAGGATTCTTTGATGAATTCTTCCCCTTTTCCTACCAACTGGACCTCTCAATATGCGGTTTTTCAAAGAACACTTGATCATCAGCAAACTCCATTTTCACCTTCTCTGCACATCAAACAAGTTTTTCATATCTTTTGAAGTCATGAGAGGTTAATGCCATTCAATATCGTGGTTTCAGTCCAGAGTAAAATATATTTATCTTACTATGATGATGTCAGATGAAATTTGGTTCATACCTTTCCAGTCGAGTGAACTTTTCTTCATAAGCCACCACTGAGTCATCCTCCTCCCTCAATTCTAGAAATTTTTTTTCTATCCTAATACCAACCACCATAAGAAAATATATCTCCATAAACATACCATTGAATTCATCCCAATGAAGAGAATCAATCTCTTCACTATCCCTAATATTTTTAACCATAAAAATTAAAAACAACAAGACTAACCTTTTGATGTTCTGAACAACCCATGACATCAAAAATCTTCTCCAGTGCTTTAATCCACCCTTCTGCTAGCACTAGTTCATATGATCCTCGGAATTATAGGGGATGTTTCCTCATCAAATGTTCCACTACTGACATGTTCCTCTATGGTTGATATGGCTGATCTCATGCATGGATTCCACCACCATTTATAGCCTGAGTCAAATGTTCCATTACAGCAAAAAACTGTTAATTTCCGATTCTGACCACCTCATGATGCTGATTTGGAAGTTTTTCTTCCTTTGAATGTTGTCCCAACATTGTTTCTAAGTTTCCTCTGTGGAAAACAATTCTGAACACAGAAATATATTAGGCAAAGCAACATGGTAATATGTAAATTCTATTTCAATATTACCACAAATTAATTTATGGACATTTATTTAACAATATTCTAACTCCTAACATTATCTAAACTGACCTTTGATACCAACTATAAGGACCTGACCTTAAAACATTACATAATATTGAATTAAATGAACAATTCACATTGAGGATCTTTTTTAGGTATATAATTTTAGAGAGTTAGGCCATAACTATTATATTTCAAAATATTACAAAGTAGACACCTCTACTCAGTTTCACTTTTTTTCATAAAATAAAAACTTTTTGAAAAAAATTGTCATGTCCAGTTCCATGTTTTATACGGCATGACTTTTCCTTGATCCCATATTTGACCCTATTCCACATTATTTCCTGTGAAAAGCATTTCAAAATCATGGGATGAGCATAAAAAACTCAATAAGGCATACACAATGAAAGAAAAATCTTAGTTTTTCAAAACAACAGGTAAACCATGAATACTTTATCATATGAAATACTTTTCACCTGTATGAAGTAGTAAATACTCTTCACTAAATAAAATATCATTACTTACCATTTTGTAAGAAAAAAATTACCATAAAACTCATATAAAAACACATAACGTATAATGGAATGTTGGGACATAAACATACATAAGTGTATAAACATACAGTCGACTTCCACAAATATCACAAAATGTAATAGCCATACGGCTGACTTCCATACCCAATGCATTGGAGGTTATAATGTAACCACCCATCCTGGTATTCACAGCACCACCTGTCATTTGTTTTATCACGTAACCACCCATCAAATGTCCAAGTACCATTATAATTTCATAAAACAAATATAAAGGAAAGAAAACATTTCCACATTTCAATCACAATATATCACTTAAATATATTGACATAATGAATCATTTTCAATTACAAAATACATAAAAGAGTATATGGTATTTATTTTCTTTTAAAAACATTATGTCTTGTTGAGGAAGCCAAAGATCAAATAATACTTGCGGTAGTGGAAATGGTCATTTTCACCAATTATGTTAAATGAAAAATTCATTTTTTCGTTTAGTAAAACACTTCGTATAAAAATATTCCCTTTGAAAATTCAAGGGTGTTTATACAGTGTAAAAAAGAATGTTCTGTATTAAAACAAAATATGCCTCAATGAGAGGAGATTGAGACGAAGTCCCTTACCTCGTGTCTGACTTGACTCGATCATTCTTTAATCTCATGAATTATAAACTAAAGATAAATTATTATTTATTAAAATCCTTTTCATGTTTATTATTCCTTTTATATCACTTATTTCCATGTTATAAACATTATGTAGTCATTTAAGTTAATAGTGTTCGTTTTGTCGATATTTGGTACTTGAGTCAAAAATGGACTTCTTATAATTACATGTTGTTCATGTGGTCAATGGTTAATTATATACAGAATGATATTAATGACTTGAATATCATATTTATCATATATATCCTGCATATACATGTATTTATAATAGTACATGACATTTAGAGGTAAGAAATGAAATGCACCGTTCATTGAAAGGGTAAGCCGTACGTACACATGAACGCTACTTCCAATTCTATTTCATATTTAATGGAATTAAAACATAATGAAACATAGTAGTATTATAATTCCATAATTTTATCATATATAATATCATTAAATATATCCTTTATACGTACCACATATGGTATGAACGAGTCATATCACTTTGAGGGGATCGTAGTCCGCACTTCCTCTAATGAAGTTATCACGTTTACCCATAATGGAAACCATAAAGGCATGATATAAATGGAAATTACAGAAGAATACAGAAAAAATAAACATAATATATATCATATATAAATATAGTGGCAACATAATGGCCACCATGATAGGTGGTTGGAGATATTTGAACAATCATCGTTTCGTAAGGCGTTAGTTTTCCATCCACATAAACATTATGTTCTTCATCGATTAGATGGAGGTGTGTGTAGTTTTAGTTCAAATAAATCTCATAAAAACATCCTAGTATATTCATGACACTGGTTTTGTTACAAAATAATGAAATAAAAATAGTTTAGGGGTTTTAGAGGTAAAATAAATGAAAACAATTTAAGAGAAACTATTACCTTTAATTTGGGTAACTCCCATTGGTTTGAACCAGATGACTTTTTGAAGTGCCTTATGCCAATGTCAAGGCTTTTAGGAGGAGGATATGGATGTAGAGAGCTTAATTGGCCAGAGTTTGGACGAGTGAAAAGGCTTTAGAGTTATGTGGAATTGGTTAGAAGTGGTTTCTTTTTTTAAGGGAGAGGAGGGGCTCTTTATAAATGTGTGAAAACATTATTTTATTATAAATATATCTTCAGTATAAAAATGTCCAAAAATAATAAATGTCGAAGATAAGATGACTAATATTTGATATAAATTCATAAAATCATAATTGGACATGTTTTGGAAAATATTTGAATCATTATAATTTTATTTATTTAAATCATCTATTAATGAGGTAAATACTGCATCATTATTGTGTCACATATAATTTAAATTATTTGAGGTCTAAAAAATATAAAAAAATACAATGATGTAGAAAATATTTTTATATTTCCAATGAATATTTATAGGCAAAAATATTACTTATATTACACCATATGAAAATTAATCTACTAAAAGAGTTTTGTTTTTGACATTTTTTCCATTACATTAAATTAATTAATCTAAAGTGTCATTATCTTTCATAAGTGGCTCCATGTGGTCCCAAAATAGACCCAAAGATTCCCATGGTGGTCCATTACTCATACAATAATGTTAGGAAAAGTGTTAAGGTAAATTTTGAATTATTATAATATTCGTTTAACCTAGAATTACCCTATTTACCTTTAACCGCGATAAATAAAAGTCAAAAGTTACTATTCATAAAAAAAATTATTTTCATCTTATTGAACCACATTTTACTTCTTGATAACAACCATGTATGTCGGATTTTCAAAATTTAATTCACAGAAGTGATAAAAATTCATTTAAATGAAAAAGCCAGTTTTTCTTAACTACTACTAAGTGGTTTCACAATTCAACAAAAATTATTGTTTTTTAGAAAATTACCAAAAATTTAGACTAAGCTATATTTGATATTCCAAATTCAAAAATTATGTCTATTTTACCAAATTAAAAACATATAATTTGGATTAATTAATTTTAAAATTAATTCTCTGTATCAAAATAAATAGCATGTTTTTTAGAAACAATAACTATCAAAAGATTGACACTTGTTTATATCCAATTTTAAAGTGAAATTAATTACAATGACTAAAATTTGATTAAATAGTAAAAATATATTATCATTATTCCTTAAAAAAAATTAAAAAGATAATATAACAATATAAATAAATTATATTAAAACACAATTTTGAATTGAAATACAATATTTTTCATTATTCATTAGAAAATGAACATTATCAGAAAAATACCGAACAAATAACCCAAAGTAAAATTTGATGTCCCAAATATAAAGAAGAATTTTATTTGGTCAATTAAAATGTATTTAAGTGAACAAAACTATATTTAAATAGGCTTCTCCATTAATAGGAGGTAAATCGACCTTTTAATGTAAATTATGCTTAAAATTAGATTCATTCACAATTTAAGCCTCTAAATTTTATTGGATAAAAGTAAATTCATTTAAAAACCATGTATAATCAAATTGTAGTTAGTTTTTTTCATTCCGACCAATACAACGGCAAGGAGTTAACTACCATTTAAAATAATAATATTATCTTATTAGTGTAGAATGTATGATTTTAAAGAAACCCGCTGTTATGTATTGGGTACTCTATCGAACATAGAAACCCCTTTAAATAAAAATTAATATTTAATTCACAAATATTAATAAATATGAAATATGTCTCATTCTTTATTTACCTTTGATGTAACACTAAAAATATAATTTTTTTTAGGATAATAAATAATCTACTACAAAAAAATCCATGTTACATAGATAGTGGGTGTTCTAGAAAGACAATTGGACAAAAAGATATAATTGATAAATTACCAATACTAAAGGTAGAAAGGATACCTTTAGAGATAACACTCTAGGATAAATTTTCAGAATATGTAATACTGTTATTCTTGGAAAAACCTTAATGTCAAAATTTATGGTTTTTAATGTTCTTGAGAACAACATTAATATCATAATTCAATTATGTGATAAAGCTTATATTGTGAATTTTAGGAATCATAAATGTATAGTGCAAAATTCCAAGGATGAATTAATTATTTCTATCCATAAGCATGGAAATATTTACAAACTAAACATAGAAGATTGTACTAGCCAAGAATTAAATTACCTTAGTGCTATGGAAGATAAATCATCACTATGTAATATAATGTAAGGACACTATAATTATTGAATCTTATGTAAGATAAATAATACAAGAAATTATTATTACTTATTAGATCAAAGATTTGATTCTTCAAATGTTTGTGACCCCTATCAATATGGTAAGCATGATAACTCTAGTGTTCAATTTATATGCGATGCATCTACATCTAACTCATTATAATTAGTGCAAATGGATCTTTTCTCCTGTATAGAAACTATGTGTATTACATGAATGTACAATGTATTTTTTAGTCGATGATGATACTAGATACACATGGGTCTATTTTCTATAAAATTAATTATAATCCTTTTGTTCATTTAAAAATTCTATATTAATAGTTAAAAATATGAAAACCCTTCACTGGTAAAATATTCATAGTGATGATGGTGTAGAATTAGTAAATTCAAATTTTAATATTTTCTAGTAGTAAGAAATGAATTACACATAAATTTTCATCCCTTATAACTTTTAAGAAAGATTGTGTTTTTGAAAAAAGAAATTGTATTCTTAATGAAATAACATGAACCATATTGAGTTATTAATCAATTAATAATAAGTTTTTCAATCTTATAGTTAGTAAATACTGTTATATTATAAATCGAGTTTTACATTGACCATTTATTAATAAAACCCCTTATGAATTATAGACAGATTGAAAAACGGAAGTTTCTTATGTAATAGTATTTGGATGAAAATTTTTCCAATTGAATAAAAAATACATAATTCACATCCAAATTCAATGAATTTATATTTTTATGTTATCTCGCTACTTTTAAGTAATATAGGGTTTTTAATAAAAAACATGTATTTTTGAATAAATAGTATTTTTTATATTTGATGAAATAGGTCCTTTTGTTTTTAAACCAACCCAACAAACATCCTCATATGTGTTTCTGAAACTAATTTTCAAACATTTATGGAAGTTTATTTTAATAAAGATGATACTGAAGAAATAGTTACTGATGTATTTACTCAAAAATATTTTCTACCTTATGTTGATGAACGGGTTTTACAAAACTCAACATAGATGTTTCATAGTAACCATCATAGTGACAGTACCACTATTGTGGTTAATCAACAGTTAGTACTAGAAGTTCCTTGAGACATGAAATATAGCATATTTATTTTCAATACCTATTTCAAAAAAAAATCATAATGAGGATTTAGGTGACAAGGATTGGATAAAATAAATGCAATATGAACTAAATGAATTCAAAAAAAGTAAATTCATGAACATGGAAAAAAGTCCTAAGGAAACACAGTAATTGGAGTAAATTGTGTTTAGAAACAAATTAGATGAAAATGGAATAATAATTTGAAATAAGTAATGACTTTTTGCTATAGGATATAATCATCAAGAGAGATTATATTATGAATAAACCCATTAACCTGCTATAAGACTTGGATCTATTCATATTCTATTATCCTAGAAACATTTTTGAATTTTAATATTTTTCAAATGGATGTCTACTTCTGACAATTTATATGTTGAGGATGATTTTTTTGTTACCAAAACTCTTATTTTTGAAGATAAAATCCATCCCAGATACTTTTAAAAACATTCTAATTCAGTATGTGGCCTTAAAAAATCCCGTAGTGTTTTGTATGATAAATTAACATGATGTTTTCTACAAAAAATATTTGTTTAGGAAAGCGTGGATATGGATATTTATAAAAAATAAAATAAATATTATTGTTATAATATATGTTGATGGTGTTATATTTGTGTAAAATCAACAATGATTAATAGATTCCTTTTCGAATCTTATAAAATTTTAGTTTGACATTAGTATGAAGGGTGAGTTAACATTTTTTCATGGTTTTTAAAATTTTCAAATATCATAAGGTACTTATATATCTCAATATAAGTATATAAAATTTCATCTTAAAAATTAATTAAATTACACTACTAAATGTATTTATAGTCCCATTAGTACCTCAAATACACTTGATCCTGGTGATGTTGGGCAACCCATTGATCAAAAAAATCATGTAATGATAGTAAAACTACTATACCTTATAGCTAGTCATACAAACATAATGTTTTATATATAATTATGTCAATATAATACAAAGGAATACCATTTAAAATATGATTTATGAATCTTTCATTAACTAAAGGGAATCATAGATTTAGGACAATTCTATTCTTCAATAATTGATTTTGAAATATAATGTTTTTCAGATGCAGAGTTTGGTGGTGGTATAATTGAAAGGAAAAGTACATCAAAAACATGTCATTTTTTCAAATATTTATTAGTTTCTTAGTCCTATAAAAAATACAATAAATAGAACATACAACTAATATTTCTTAATATGTGGAAGCTAGAAGTTGTTTTTATTATATGTTGTGGATGCCACACACATTCACTGATTATGATATTTGTTTTAAAAAATTTAAAATACATTTTGACAACATAAGTTCTATAGCTTTATGTAAAAACCATGCACATAAATCTCATGAAAAAACCCATATATTTTAGTCATCTTTTTCTTAGGGATCACACACGTAAAAGGATATCCTTTAAAAATTACCCAGAATGTAATGACATGTTACTGATATTTTTACAAAACCATTACCTTTAGACAGATTTGAATACATTAAATAAAATCTAAGAATGATCAACAAAACATATTCATTAAAAACTACTTATTTTTTAAACCATCTCCTTACATTCAATTACTTATATTGAAAGGGGGAGTATATATGGCTGTCATTTTTCAAATCCTTATATTTTCAAATAAATTAATCATATTTATGTTTTCATATAAGTCATTTATATTCATTTTTTGATATAAATTATTTCTAAAAAAAATTTAAATATATTAATTTTTTTCATATAATTTATTTATATTCATGTATTTCAAATAAAATTTTCATATTAATATTTTTCCTATAAATTTCTTATATTATAGATTTTCATATTCATTTTTTCATATAAATGTTTTTTTTCACATTTAAAAATAAATATTTCATTTTCATTTTTTTCATTTAAATTTTTCATTTTCGAATTTTACATATAAATTTACATATTCTAGTATTTAATATAAATTTATGGTATTCAGGTTTTAATTTAAAATTATTGAATTTGATTTTTCTATTAAAACCATCATATTCAATTTTTTCTTTTCTATTATGTTATTAAATAATGATGTACAAATTTTAATATAGATATATAATTTGAAAGGTATTCCTCTTTGATTTTTAATTTTACATAGTTTCATTCTAATTAGTTTTAAACATGTTAGTTGTTATTTCTGATTCCTTCTTTTCAGTTACAATTTATCTTCTCAATTGAATTCACCCAATACGATAACATATTAATAAAAAAATTAAAAGTTTAAATAATTCTTATATATTTCTTCAGAAAATATAACAATTATTAGATGAGAGGGATTGAATCTCATTTTTTTAGATATATTTGGAAGATGAAACATCAATTGAAATACCTATAAGAAGGGACCCCACCTCGTGTCTTACATTAGTTTTCATAGATTTCAAGCCTCAATGTGATGCATCATTTATGTTCCATAGCCCAATTCTCTATTCATGAATGAATCCTCAGTTTCTTCCATTAATAAAATGGACCCATCAAAATATAACAACAAGTGTATTGTTTTTTAAGAATGTTCTGTTTCTTTATTTCTTTCAAAAAGAATGATTTGTATTTGACAAGGATGATATAGTTTCCAGGTTGGGAAACCTTATGTGTTGAAAAGTCGAATCCTAATTAAGATTTGTTCAATCTTTATTTTGATATAAAGTTTTATAACTCTATAATGTTTTTCAAAAAATGTAAATGATATGTTTTATTTTCATGTTTCTGATAAAAATTATAAGATGACCCAGAGTTCTAGTCCCAACCTTCTTAGTATTTCTGATGAAGGAGATTCATTTTTCACATCTGATAAATTATCAAATTCAAAGGTTATATTTATCATAGATAAAGTGTTTGTTCAGTAATATTTCAGAGGATGAACTATGAAAATTAACTCATTTAATTCCATATCACAGAGTATTATAAATTTGGATGTAATTATTTATCATTATGAGAAAGTGTGAAAGTGATACTATTAAATTATCTATTATATTTATTTTGTATTACTATGCAAATATGAAAATAATCAATATTAATGGATTTATCCTTTCAACTATCTATAATATCAAATACATGTCTATTTTTTATTTGATAAAAATGATTTGTCGATTTTTTAGTTAGTTGATTTAATCATGTATGAGAAATTTCAATATTGAAATCATGTAGGAATCTATTAGATAAAAGTTTTCATTTATATGTGATGATAAGATAAATAATATGGAGTAGATTTGTAATTTAGAATCAATGATCTTTGTTAAGAGTAGTCAGGTTTATGTTTCATAGGGATAACCATCTTCAACGACCATGAATGTCAAGAAGGATGGGAAAAAGAGAAAGTATGACTCGCTTCGTCAAAAAAAATACAATATATAAAAGAAATACTCTAAATAATTTTCTGATGGAAGGAGAAGGTGTAAGACTTAATGAAGATAAGGATTTCAACTATTAGGACTTGACCATACTGAAGAAATTTCATTCAAAATTCATTTTGAATAATAATAAGAAAATTGGATAAGGTTAAGAAGTTGGAGAAGAAACATAAATGTGAATATTTAGTTGATTTATTGATAAATGGAGTTCATGATGCTTCTTCTACCGTTTTTTTACATCTTGATGTCTATTTATCATTTCTATAATTTTAGTTTTCTAATACTAATGTTCCATCTACTATTGATAATGGAAAAGATGTAGTTATAGAAAAATAATTGGTTCATGTTGGAAAAGATGATTTAAGATCATATTAAAACCTTCATAATCAATTGAAATTAATTATTTAATTAATTAAAGAAGAAGATAATATGTTCAAACATATAGAAGAATGTGAAGGATAAGAACATGAAGAAGAAGAACAATAAATATAATACGAATAAGGAGGTGAAGAAAGTCTTGAAAAAGTTGATTCATAAGATAGGTAAGAGGAGAACCAATCTTATAATATCTGTATAAGGGCATTATAAGACTCATCAAAACAATTTTCCTCATTAGTGGAAGTTATTTAGTGAAGAAAAAAGTCATAATTATTTTAGGAAATTTTATATTACTCCAAAAGAGATGAATAAAATCAAGAAAAAGGATAAAGAATATAAAAGGTTGTTGGGGATGCAATTGAAATTTATGATACAAAATAAAAATTTGTCTTAACTAAAGGAAAAAAGATAATATTTCATGAAGGGATTAGAACCATAAAAGGAGTCAATCAATTAGAATCATAATCCTTAAATACGATCAATACCTAGGGTCTTGATTACCTTTATCATATTTTGAATAGATTAAAGATATCAATTCCATATTTTTCAAGGCTGAAATCATAGTTTTTTTTGTTATTGCGGATCAAGATAAATATTTGGATTCAGTGAAATATTTTTGAAATAGGTTGATATGATTAGAGTTTGATTTCATAGTGTTTAAATAAAGTGTTGAATCTCACATGAAGAGTTGAAAAAAGGTTTTAAAATGATATCTTAATATTTGTGAAGATATCAAGATTCTTTATACATTTTAGATAAGTTTATAAATTCATTGAATAAAACAGGTGATGACATCAGTGTCCTTGAAAAATATATTGACATCGGGGTTTTATATGTCAAACAATTTATAAGTACTTACAAGAAGAAAACTAATGATATCTCATATTTGAAAATAAGATTATTTATTTATTCATGTTATTTCAAGATTAATGTACTATAATTATGAGATTATTGATTTGAAGAATCATAATGATATTTTCTCTAAAAAACCATTGATCAATAGGATCATAATAAAATTTTGTAAGAAAGGTTTCAATATCAATAATAAAAGGTGAAATAAAAAGATGAATGAATTTGGATATAATAGGAAAGGATATAAGATCTTGAAAAGAAAAATAGTCATCGGAAGAGTTGACAGAAAGTGTTGGGGAAGATAAGATTGAGGTTATGATGGTAAAAACAATTGTCACATGTTGGATAATGATGAAATATTTATTTCTTGAATCTAATGCTTTATTTTTTTAATTTTAAATATCAACGAAATAATTTTTAATCTACTTATAATTTTATTGAATGTCATCAAAGTTTTTTGGTGGAATATTCATTCACAAATGTTAGTGGATCAAGTACATTATATATTATTTTTTCTTATAGTTGTTTCTATAAATATTTTAAGGGACTAAAAAACTCTTCCCCATTCCTTTTTGAAAATAAAAAAGTCTTTGAAATTTATATTTGGGTATAATCTTATAGAAATGAGGATATTCCGTAAGAAACATTGTGCAAAACACTTATATAAGATAATAGAAACCATATCAGATTTCTTATCCTAAGGGGGAGTTAGTTGTATTGACTACTATATTCATAAGAATCATAAACATATGGGGTATATATATTTTAATGTTTAATAATGAATTTTTTATAACAAAAATATAATGGACTTCTATTTATTAAAATTTATTTCCTTTTTAAGACTTGTTGTTTAGGCATTCTAAAATGAGGTAGATTGTTGATTGAAATGGTTATTTTTGAATTTTAAATTTACTTTGATTTGGAAATCCCAAATTCCTTATTATATACATAATAAATAATTCTTATTTTTGTCTAATGTATTTTAATAATGTTTTTAGAAAACAATTAGGTTTTAATATACAATGAATCGGTTTCAAATTATTTATTAATATAAACCTACCTTATTCATTACAATTATTATAATGTGTATAGATATGATAAATTTCAGATTGACCATTAAAAAATCATATTTAAATATATCATATCTTTTCTTAATACTGAAAAACTATTTATAATCAGACATGAAATCGAAACCAATAGCATCTATGTCATACTCATAAATAAAATCATAATGACATGTTGTATGGAAATCTGTCAGATTGACTAATGGTTAAATTCTAAAATCAAAAAACTATATTCGACTATAGTGGAATTAATTTTACACTAAAAACGTGTAAATAAAAATGGTGTTTTGCATTCTATTATAATATGTATGAAACAAATGTGTCATGAATTCTGTCACAATATATGTGAAACAAAATATTTTCATGACTTGTGTTATAATATAACTGTTGGAGTTTTATATGTAGAAGTCCTTGTGAAAATATAGGTAAAAATATGGTCATTAGAGGATCCAGATGACTGTTGGAGGTTTCCCTATAAATACCCTATCATTTGGAGATTTCACAACTACAGGAGTAACAAAATCTAGAGACACTCAGTTGATTTTTCTACTGTCTGAGTGCTCTAAAGTTAACAATAGTGAGCAACAATTTTTTTATTTTTAATCATTTTTAGTAAATTTTTGTAATTTCAGTATTCATCCAATGGTTATTACAATCATGTGATTCTGAGGCTATGAAGACATAGGTTTAGATCACCATTTTGATCTAGGGATTGCTAGAATAGAAAGGTATAGGTTCTGATCACAGTATTGATCTATGGCTTCTGGGGATAACAAGATATTTAAGTAGACCATCATATATAGGGTTTACATGGATAGTGAAACAAACTCATCATCATATCTATGGAAATCCCTTGTATGGGGAAGATATACTTTTTTGTAAGTGTAAAACGTGGTACATCATATCTATAGACATCCATTTATCCTAGGTTATTTCACACCCATCTCTTTGGGTTAAAATAATTGTATTTGTTATTATTACTTGGGTTTATTACAAGTCTTTAATATCTATTTCATATAATAGAATGTGATTTTATTTCATCATTCAATTTTTATTTTTTTTATCCTAACATATTTGATTATGATTTAATTATTTTATTTGTATTTATTTATAAATATTATTTAGCCAAACTATAATTCAATAATCATTATGATATTTCCACTACATTACTAATTCTACCATTTATCATAACCATTGTGATTATGATTCATTTTATGATTAATCTGATTAAATCTTTTTTGCTATTTATAAACATAAACATTGAATAAATTACCACTACTTACTGAATATTATTGAATATTTTGTTTGTATATAGTCGTTTTATATTTACAACTCATGGACATACATATCAAAATATAAATGATTACAATATTTCATTCATCAAACCCCAGAGCCATGTTTGATTATCATTTAATTACTAAAAGTATTGTCAATATAATTAGTTTAACCTTGTTAAAAAAAGTTTCTTTTAATGTAAAAAACGAATTTTTTTAAACATACAATTCACCCCCTCTTGTATATATCCATATACATATATATTTCAATCCAACAAACTTGTTTGGATGTACGTTAATAGAAAATAAAATTTCTAGTACTGAGGAAGTTTAATTCCTTTATTGGATTTTCTAATGTCGATATCAAGGGTATAAATCCTTCTTACATCTTGGGAATTTTTATTGCGTAACCGAACACTAATCAATAAGTTGGAAATAAAAGAATATTCATTCCAAAAATTATGTTTTTGGTTAGAGAAGAAGTGATTACAGTGCTAGATGCAGGAATAATTTTTCTAATTTTAGATATCATATTGGTGAGCCATGATTAGGTTGTCCCAATATAGAGAGTATTCATAGTTGTTAAAAATGATAAGAATAAATAGTTTCAAAATATGAAAAAAACTGAGATACTGGATTGACTATGGGAAAAATAATGTTCAAACTAAGAAATACAATTTTCTAATAACATTTCTTACAAAATGTTGTATAGGATACATGAGAATTAATTTTTCACCTTTATTTTTGGATACATTAGTTATAACTAAATTTTTATGAAATGTTTTATTTTTTAATTAATAGTAAAATCCATTGATAATTTTTGAAATTGGATTTCCATTTAAGTAACTAGAAATTATAATTTAAATTTAGATTACTTTTAAAATTTAACTAGTTTTATTTTATTTAATATAATTTATTTACAATTATAAAAAATTAATTTTTTATTTAAATTCAATTTAATATATTTTATACCTCAAAAATTATTATTTTTAAAATAATGTTTTTTGTTGTGTTTTATCAATTTAATTTGAAATTGAATTCCCCAAATGTTTTGATTTCAATTTTCAAAAAGATGTATAATATTTTTATTTATGTTGACAGAGTTTTGTTAAATAGTTACCTTTTTTGGTCAATCTGAATAGAAACATTAATATTTTTTGTTACAACGTTAAACATTAAATCAAGTAGTTGATTAAAAAAAGAAAAAGATAATTATTCTAAATTCACTCAAAAGCATTTATTAATTTTAATATATTATTATATTTGTTAAATAATCATCAATGATTTGTTTATTTGAATTTTTTTAATTTTCATAGATTTATAAAAATTATAATATATTATGTAAAAAAAGAATAAAAGAAACACTCTAATTTTTAATAAGTGAAATGTTTTTAACATGGAGGTAACTAATTTTTTTTTGTTATGATGATTATTTTTAGATATAATGTTTTCCATCATAATAGACAATTATTCTTAGTTGTTAATGACTAAACATTTCACTTCAATGCTTAAACAATTGAGGTCATAAATAATAAATTGATGGAAAATTTAAATAAATGATATAAAAATATTTTAAACAGTATAATTTGATATAATTTACATGAAATTTAATAAACATATATAACATGTAAAGAAGGTGTTAAAATATATTATTCTATTTTCATTTTTTCCCTTATATTATCAAATTGAATGTAATTGAATAGATCCAAAATTGACATCAAAGATATTTTATAAAAAAAATCATAATAAATTATATAAAATGAAAAAAATCAGATATTAATCCCTATGAATTAATATTTATGATGAAATAAAACATATTCCATTAATAGAACATTGTTATGATTTTTATAATTCTATTAAACTATTAAGAGTAAAAAACAGTCATATCACTGTATTTCTCAAATGGTTTAATGGAGGGTTAAAACAAATAGATAAGTGTAAAAATATAATCCAAACATATAAATTTTTTATAATTTGATAGTGTGTGTACAGGTTAAAATATTAACTTTTAATATTACATATTTGGATCCATTAAGACATCAATAAATATTTATATCAAATTTATAATTGATGAAATTTCAATAGTATCCCTCTCCTCAATTGTACATGGGAACCCATAATTTAACCTCTTAAAACAAAATTTAGCTTCTTTTTTGGTAAATATTTAACATTTTCTCTTAAAAACATTATTAAACACGTTATAGAGTATTTTTTTGATAAGACTAACCATATAGCCCTTATCTGAAATCTAAAGGAGTGTTTATAAAGAAGAAGTAATTTGTTTAACCAATCAATTTTTTTAATTATTCTTATATAGACTCTAAATAATTTATAATCATCATTAAATAATACAATTAGTATCATTAACATATTAAAATTTTCATAATATTATTAAACTACATTTATTCTAAATATTTTTATTGAATTATATGGAAATGTATCAATTGTGAGTATATACTTTTTACCATCTCAGTGTAGATATACAATTCATTTATCATAACCATTTTTATGGATGGCTATTTACATAAAATTTATGATTATATATGATGTTTATGATAGATAAATTAATTTATAATGATAATATTATATCATTCTTTTTACATTTGAAATCATTAGAAAATGATTTCATTGGTTGGGCATATGGGTGTACATCCACCTCCGTGAAGAAATACGATTAATTTTTAATATCATTTTCATATGAAAAATAATAAGAATTGTTTTCATGAATATATATAATATCTATATGATATAATAATAAATATTTATTTACTATTTTTTATTTCATTTTCATTCCATTCATCCATTGAAAATAAAAATTAATATTGATGTGTATGTATTTATTACCATATACATGAACCATGTAAATATTTTTTTATTTATAATAACAAGACATGATACAAAAAATTTATATAAGGAATATATATGATATTTATATAATTATTATAGTTTGTTAAATGATTTAAACATGATGAAATTACAAATAACAAACTACCAAACAAAATAATACGTGAAAAAAGAAGTGGACATCACCCAGAACAGTAATTACAGTAACAATTTTTTTTTCAAATGAATGATTAATGGTTATAAGTAAATATTATAAATTATGATATATATTATAGTCTATATTAAATATATATATTATAAATATATATTTAATATAATGTAGGTTCCAATGAATTTGTAGGAATTCAGACATAAGGTACGGTAATTCTAGTCTAAATTCTATTTCTGGAGACATATGCTATACTCCACACCTGTTAATTTTATGTGATAATTATAATTCCCATATTAAATGTTATATGATCTAAATAATCCCTTTTAAGATAATTGATAATTAATTTTACTTCCTTTTTAATGGGGATTGTGATTCAATGTTACCAAAGAGGTAAGGGAATTTTGTCACAACTTTATTTCATTAAGTCACAATCCAAATTCTCCACTTTTTTATTTTATTAGTTATATATAAATCAATTTTAGTTCTTTTATTATTATTATTATTATTTTAAAATGGATTCCAAAATCCATATATGGAACTTTTTTCAAGGGGGATTATGATTCAACGGTAACCAATGTGTTAAGTGTTTGTGATTAAAATACTGATGTTTATCAGAAATGTATATTAATATTCTTATGAATATTATATATTATGATCTACCTTTCATGAAACTCATGAATTTTAATTTATATAATTTTTTAATGAAAGTAATGTTTTTAATCATGTTACTCATCTTAATTACAATTGATACTGAAAATATAATTTTATGAAAAATATACTTCATTACATTGATTAGTAAATATATATTGTTCTTCAATATAAATTTTTAGTAAAAATTCATTAGAATTTTATTTACTACTATGAGGTTATGTTTATTGAAATTTTGATGAATTTTTCAAAATTTTAAAAATATTTTTAACATAATATTTTTGTCATTTTCAAAATAAGACACTTCATGAATTTTCCTATATAATTGTGGAAGGAATGTTTTATTATAACCAATAAAATATGAATTAAATTTCCAACTATAATGTATGATCAATGATTTGAATCATCCATTATATGTGTCAATTATAATTTTCAATAAAAAAATCAGTTACTTTTTTAAAATATTTATGTTTTAAAAATGTTATTTACAATTGAAAAAAATAATTTCCTTCGAAATTTTTTTTACGATCCATAAAATAATTTTTCTTGTATGATGACAATACTTGATGTTGAATATTCTATAATAGGATATAAATTGAGGATAAAATATTTATTATTTATCTTGTTAGATTATGTTATGTGTATGTAACCCATTTCTTTTATATGTATTTTTCTATGATGAAATAATTATGAAACCCATTACTTTTCATGGGTTCTAGAATGATAACTATTTTTTAATCTTGTGGTACACATATTTTTTGTTTTTATTATTTTACAGAGGTTATATTATAACCATTGATGGTGGTGAATTTATAATACCGGATTATAGTTACATTACAACAATGGATGGAGGTCATGTTATATCTGAGGATGGGTGGACCTATATCTCTGTCAAATGAATTGGTTAATTGTTTATATATAAATAGATTAAATTTAGAAAATAAATTTAATATACCTATAATGGGAAATAAATTTATTTTCATGGTATATTATGAGAAACGTATTGATCTGTGTGATATATTATTAAAAATATGTTATTAGGCATAATACCTTTTAATTTAATTGTTTTAGTAGTAATACATGTTATATGAAATAATTTTATATATATATATAGGGTTCACACTTTCATAAAATGAAATTATTTTTACTGATTTATTAATGATGTTTTCTCACTCATATGAATCTTTTATTTTGAAATAAAAAATATTTATTCTGTGGTTCAGGTTAGTGATTTTTGAAAGACTCTGTTAGAACATTGTTTGTTCTAGTATTGATCTCATAACCATATTCTTATAATTTTATATTAGAATATCAAAGATTTATTTATTCCATAATGACCCTTAAAATTCATCTAAGATCACCATTTCTTATGTTTTATTTCCCTTTGTTATGAATATTGGTTTTATATTGGGTCTTTATATAAATAACACTTTCTAAGAAAGTATTTATGTGATATATTGATGATCATCCTTGATATAAAAATTATATGTTTCTTGAATTCATATAAACTATACATTTATCATCATTGAGTATATTTCTTTGAAATTTATAGATTATTCAAATAAAAATGTTATTTTTACATATGAAGGTATCAGGTTGTTATAATAATATATAAGTTTCTTTCTTAATATACTTTTACATAACATGAATGTATGATTTGATAAATTCTAAAAACTAAATATTTTATGATGTTTATCAAAAATAGAATGGACACACCATAGATAAGTTGAAAAGTAAGAAGTTCATTCTATATTTAATCCTTATATTATGGAATTTTTTAATTTATAATTGGAAATGAGTTTAAGAACTCTAATTCTAGAGTATTATTTGAAACACTACATGTGGACATTACATAGTGACCATGGAATTGGTGAAATTTTGAAAATTTAAGGAGGAGGATATTGTTGTTTATCATGAATTTTTATTTCTATGTTTAATGGATATGGAGAAATGTATGTACCGAGGAAATATTAATGAAAATAATTCCATATGAAGGTATGATTAATTTTTTTGCAAGGTTATGTGAAGGTTTTCACACATTATTATGTGTAGAACATGTGATCCCATGAGAAAAAATCTATGGACATGCCATAAAAAAGTTGATATATTCTATAGGATGATTATTTAAGAAATTCAGTTATGGATCAAAACTCCCAATAAATTTTAACAAATTAATGTATAATAATTAATACAGAAATAGATATAGAAACACGGTGCTATATAAAACAAATTATAGAAAATATTATTAATTTGATTGAAATAAAATGGAACAGATCATTCATGGAAGAAAAATAGAAAATAAAGAGGAAGACTAAAGGATATTTTTTAGAGTATATATCTATTGGAATGTTATTGATTTCAGCTAAAATATTTTTGGAAAAATAATCTTTCATCCATGATTTTTTTATTCACTTAAAATAAGAATTATTAGGCTAAAGAGAAACACAATAATATATATTTTTATATAACATCTTCATACAAATAAGAAATATTCGACAAATAAAGGAGTGAGTAACTTGTCGATGGAGAGTAGTGGGTTCCCATATTTTTTTGGTTGTGAACCAGGAGGGCATACATGTATTCTATAAATATTATACTATTTAATGATATTTTACATAATTTGGTTGACATGTGAATTTTCATTCATGATTCTTTGATATATCACAATGTTGGTGAACTTAGTAAAATAATTCATGTTTTTTTACAGATTACATCACTCATTGAGGTGAATGGTACAATAAACCCAAAGTGTTTCTCAACGTGGTAAAACATGTCATCATTTAAAAAAATAATTTTTTTAAATATATTTACAATGATTCAACCATACCTACTTAGTGTGGAATCATCTATATGGATTTGTGAATTAGAATAATTTTGGCCATTATAGTGTATGAATTGGTAGGTGTGTATTCTATTTTATTTGTGATTACAATGATAAGTTTTCAAATAATATGGTCTCATCATAAAATTTTGTAATTATTTGTGTCTGTAAATCAAAACAAATTTGTCTAAATATCTAGATGTGTACACATGCCACAATTTACATTTTTAATTTTAATGATTTAGTTCCTTTTTGAATAAGAGTGCGTTGTAATGTGGATTTAAGGTACAAACTCAACATTTGAGTCCCACTGAGTCCTTTTTTATTAGTTCTTAGTTCATTTATCATAGTGATTTATTTGTTCTTCATTTTTTTATTGATCATATATGGTAGTGAATGGTTAAATGGAGAAAGATCAAATGTGAGTACATATTTCATGATGTCATCCTAAAAGTAGTCATATGTGATTAGTGGATTAGAGATATATTATCTTATGTGGGATTTTAAAATATATCATAGTAATTATGTAAAATCTTTATAATTCATCATGAATTTTTGTTTTATAATGTTTATACATGTTTTGGGGAGGTCACCACAACTAAACTTTTAACAGATTAAATTTATTTTTTCTTTGTGGAGTGTGGAATTCTATTTCTCCATCACATACATTATCTTAATCATATTTCAATATCATATATCATTCTTTTTCATAATATATTTTATATTCCACTCTTATATTTCCATTTTGGGATGTGTTGAGAACACGTGAGAGTCATAATAAAATTATGGTATTAATAGAATAAAATATTTTTGTTTTTAGTTTTTTTGAATCTTCAGTAAAGGATCTGAGTTTCCATATTTCATGAAAATTTGAATCTTGTATAATTTAATTATTATAACCAAGATGTTATGTAGTTATTATAACAGAATAATTTAGAGGTGGTTAAATATCATTTTTTCCATAATCGAATGGCCCATCCCGATATAATGAGGGGCACAAATTTGGATGAATATTTGAATTGTAACACCCACATGATACTGTTATTTTAGAAAAATTGTATTAGACTATTTAATTATTATTTGAATTCTATCAGTGTTTTTGGGAGTTTTAGGGTGTCCCCTGGAGAACATGGTGTAGTTTGTATCATTTATCCCCATAGATAAGGGATTTAAGTCATGAAATACAAAATAAAAAGATCTTTGTCCCTCTAGTGGAATGATTCACTTTGTGAATACTCATGTCATACATTGTATGGGGTCAATATGGTTTGAATAAATTAATTTTTTTACATATTAACATATGATAGTATTTAAACTATTCTTTAGGTATTTCTCCAATTTATTTAACCCCCATGACTACCATTATTTCATCCCATTTTACCCCATTCTATTATTGATGGATTCTCCTGATTTCATGATTTTTTGTTCCAAAGACCCAAAGGAAATTCCATTTGAACATATCAATTTATTCCTTTTATCCCATACATTTTTATTAATGAAAAAATATGGAAAAAGAGACATATGGATTCATAGAGATAAAATTAAAATATTGGATTAGTTGTGTAATTATTTTTATTAGATATTATTGGGTTTCTCATTCCAATTCAAGGTTGATTAAAACCTCTATTTTAGAAATATAACATTAAAGGAAAGTTTTTCCAATATATTGATTCTTATAATGAGAGTAATTTATTTAATTACTTCATAAATAAATATCTTCGGTATATAATGAAAATATTAAATGATATTATTGATATGATATTGAGAATGTAATATTTTATTAATTAGTATATATGCAATGAAAATTAGTTTCCCAATTTAAAAGACTTGAAAAAAATAATCTTTTCTAAAAACATAACACAAAATATTGAATAAAAGTTAATAATTGTCTTTATTAATTAGTTTTCATATTTTAAAATATGCATGTCACTTCAAACATTATTTCTAAATATTTTTTTAATTATTTATAGTGTTCTTGTATTTTAATAAATCGGTCTTGAAACTTGTGTCTTGAAGAATGAATAGAGTGTCTTGATCAGACATTTAAAGATGATTTCCCTATTTACAATAAAAATGGACTACATGCTTAGTGGTTATTTTTTTCAAATTTATGAGAGTATCCCTTGTATATGACACATTTAATTTATTCATTATTTCACATTTAATGTGTTATTCTATGGAGGATTTGATGGGAATCAGTCTTGCTGATGATAATGTATTTCGTATCAAGGAATAAATTTATTTTTAATTTATTTATCAATGTAATTTGAACATTTATTTATTAATCAAGTGAAACTAAGAGTTTCTAATTGAACATCCAATAAAGCATGAAAAAGTAGCTTATGATAATTCTCTTACTATAATCCCTTAGTACAAAGATGACTTTCTATAGGATCCCTCTAGAAATTATGGTAGACTCATTATGCCCAAGTGTGATGGAAGTAAGATTCCATTAGGTGTTTTGACTTTATAGATGTTTTTAGTATCTTCTAGACTATATGCTAGGATTATAGGCACCCATGATCAGTAGTTTTAAACCATTTTATTTTATTTATCTTTATAAACATATATCTATGGTTCTTATTTATTATTAAATGTTTACCTTGTCAATTTTATGTTATTATTATTATTAATTATGATTTACTACATTTTTAAAAATAAATGGTTGTGTTAATGTATTAGGTAATGATTTATAACTATTTAATGCTAAATTTTTAATAGAAAATTAAATTTAAATTTTATTACCACTAGGTTTTAAATTGAATTATATTAAATTAGAATGGGATACAATATATTATTGTCTCCAAATCAAATTTTTTTAATTTTTTTTATATTATTTCAAAATAGAATGAGAATGATTCTTTGTTTAATGTTAATTCAAGGGTTTTTGTTCTATTAGCATTGCTACAAGAAATTTATTGTCGTGACTATTTATATATATAATTTATTTCAATGTTTCAAAATTTGTTTCTCCTGGAGCTGACATATTTTTTAATTATATGTTGAATAATAGATTAAAATGGTGTTAGGAGTGAGAATTTTATTACATTTACAGTAATATTTATAATTTATTTTCATATCTTCGAATTTATATAATGAATAAATTTTTAATTTTTAAATCCACAAGATTCTGATTTTTAATTATTTTTTATTCATTGAATAGTTCAATTTATTTTTAAAAAATTGTTTTTTATTTGTGGTCCTTTAATGTAGGGAGTAATCTTTCCAGGGTTTTTATTATAGATCCTATATTTATAAAATTATTTTAGATTTTGAGAAGAAATTATCATGTTCTCTCTTTACATTTTCTATAACTACATTCCAACACAAAGTCATCTGGAATGTGCTTGGGTTATTTCATGGGTCAACCTAGGTTCAAAATCATGGGTGGTAAAAGGTTGGATCTTATCATAATCATTTATAATTTTTTAAATAACCCCTTAAAATATATAATCTTCAATATGATAAAAATAATGAAAACCAGAGTATAGGATAAAATACACTAAATCAATAACATAGATAAAGGTTACATAGCACATATGAAACTATCAATCCCATAAATTGAATATTTTATATCATTGGAGATTATTTAAATAAACCAATCATTACACATTATCACCATAATATCTCCACCAAAATTGTCCCCTTATGAATTCATCAGGGAAATTTCATGGACAATATTTTCCTATAGAAATACAGAACATAATGAGTGAGATTAAATACATAGTATGATAAAAATGAATAAATATTTCATAGAGTATTATATCCTAAAAATGTGAGTAAAATAATACATTGGGTAAATACGTAATTAAAAATAACATAAAATCATAAGCACTAATCATGAGGATGAATAATTAACATAGATCCCCATATAAATATATATAACCATAAAAGTTTTATGATGGATGTAAAACATACTCCACAAACTATGAATGTAGAAACATGACCTAATAATCATTTTTTCATGGAGAATATAATTATAATTTGTTTCAATCACAATCATAGAAAATAATAACATTAATATTGGTTAGACACTAATATGTTCTTATATTAATATATGTGTCTGAACACATGTATATAACATAATCAAAATAGGATAAAAACCCATTTTATATTAGATGCTTGACATGGGATACAAATCACGTCCCATAAAATAGTGGACTTAAGAAAATATACAGTTTCACATAGAAATTGAATAAAAAATAAATCATTACTCAATGCACTGGGGGTAATTACAAAATTAATCCACCCATAATTATAAACTATACGTATATAAGAGACATGAAATAAGTTACACCAAAATATTGAGTACCTGTTAGAATGAAAAAGATTTATACGATATAAAATAATGGTATATATTCTGATGAAATGAATAATTAGTTTAGGGGATTAAAAAAAATAAGATATCAGTAAGGGATATAGAAAATAATAATTCAAATGCTTATATATTTAATTTATTCCTATATATTGATTAAATTTTGAATTATATAGGAAAATGTGTCGCTACCCGCCTTCACCAAGATGAGGGAAGGGACAACAGATTGATAGACTCTTCCATATTCAAATTCATGGAGAGATAATGACCCCTGAGACCCTCCTTCAATATGCCCCGGAGTGATGACTAGCACCAAGGGTATAAAATCAAACACAAGATGGAAGGAATTACCCTTTTTCTTTATTATGACCGGGAGATAAGATAGTAAATCCCAACAACACCAAAACTGGGGGTAAAAGTAAAGACAAACGAAAACCATTCACATATGCATGTTAGAAAAGAAAATACCACAGAGTTCTAGGAGACTACAAATATAAAGTACCAAAGAAAAGAAAACAGCAACCGCAACTGCTCCAACGTCCGAGCTAGAACTACCCTTCACGATCCCTGAAGTCCTCCTGGAAACCTGAATGTTGTTTTATATACATAGGATGACCATCCAAGTATACTCAGTAGGTAAAACCAAGACTCTCATGCACAAGTGAGGAGGCATTCTAATGCCTAGTGAGAAAATAGATAACCAAAGCACCTTGCAAGGAAAAGTAATCACCGAATCCTCACCAAAGCACACTCCCCAAATAACGGAAGTCAAGTAATGTATAGTAATAGCACATCGATATTTGGGTACCCCGTGCCACTTTCTCACATATTATTGAAGAAATCCTATGCATCAATCCAATCCATCCATTCTCACTGTAGTCCCACTGCCACACCCTGCCCGCACAAACCTGGGCCACAACCACAGATCCTGCCCACAAACACCTGGGCCACAACCACTATCACGCCCGCAAACACCTAGGCCACAACCAATATCCCACCCGTAAACACCTGGGCCACAACCAATATCCCGCCCGCAAACACCAGGTCGACAACCACCATGTGTAACCACACCCGCAAACACCTGGGCCAGAACAACTACTGCCATGCCCGAAGACACCTGGGCCTTATCCCGAAGTCTCTTGGGAAACAACCTGCCCACACACACCTGGGATAACCACCACAACTACCGTGACTGAAGAATCTTGGGCTAAAATGGACCTCATGCCGTCACAGACTGCCCATAGAGTATTGGTCTAATCAATAAAGGGATCCAAAAAGGATCTAATAACCAGCCATTCAAAGGAGTGTTGGGAAAAACACCCTCCCCCATTGAATTTGGGTGTTCGGAACTAAGTGCTCAACGTGGGTGGGACACGAATAAGAAACATAAGAACTAAAATTATATGTATAGGTAATAGGAACTCATCCCAACCCAGGGTCTCCAATGCCAACCTAAGAACAAACACCCTTGTTACTATTCATTCATAAAAGAAAGGAACGACACTCATGGCCAAGTCACAACACATTCCCAAAATCAATTCCCATTAAAACAATTATTTTTTTAATGTTCAATTGATCCCATTTAGGTGAATTCTACACTACTTGGAAACTGACATGCACTAACCTGAGCCAGAGAAGTGAAACAACCAAACAACAATATAACCATTCACACCCGGTTCTCTTGTAAAGTCACAACAACAAAGGGGTCCGTGAGATCCCTCAAAGTACCGAAACCAAACCAAGCCTCGAGATACAGCCCCACACAGATTCAAATTCACAACCAAAAACCATACCACAATAGTGGATCACATCCCCATCCACATCACCCCATAAGTATCAAACAGAACAACACACCTACTACGAAAATAGAGTAGGGAAACTTCCACGTTCAATCACATCATTCATTTGGTTCTTTATTCCATTGGTTAACTGGGATGATCAAACAAGAATTTTTGTTCACTGGACATTCATTGAATCTGATTATTTTATGTGATTAAGAAAATTTCAATTTTGGAGCCATTCAAACATCACAGAAGACAAGGGTTTATTAGTGCACAAGGAAAAAACACCAACGACCATGATTTTCAGGGGGCATAAGCCCATACAGTTCCCAACACATAATAAATATAATAGTACAACAGAAATGTCAGAAGTCCCACATCATTCTTCAATAGATTGTTTGTTATCTTTGTTAATGATTTGTTTCATCCATTCCCATAGAAATAGTAGAATACCCACCCCGCATTATACACAGTAGGGAGAGATGAAGGAAAAATCCCTACCTCAAAGGATTTTTTACGAAAACCCCAACAAACGAAGAACGCATAAGAAATCCAGGCTGATCCTCCAAGAATCCTCCTTAGATCTCATCTCCTAACAAAACAAAGACCAAATAGCATCATATTTGGCATCCAAACACTTAGATCTACCCATAACGGGCGTAGATCTAAGAAACAGAGTGAAGAGGAGAAGTATTTCTATATAGATCTAAGAAACCTACCATGAATGATAACATACCTTAAGAAACTAGCTTTGATTTTCCAAGGGAAGCCTTCAGATCTCCTCTAAAACAATTGGGAGATGTTCTCTTATCTTCAAGGGAGGGTAATCCTGAGTTATTTCTATATAGGGGCTTAAACAAATCCTTTAGTGGGAAAACAAGTTAGATCCACAATTTTAGGATCTAGATTTATGTGCTCGCATGGTTAGATCGCACGGTTTGGAAAACCGTATGCTAACCGTGGATTAGCTTCTGCTTGATAATACACTCCTCGCATGGTTAGTCCTCACGGTTAGACAAACCGAGTGCTAATCGTGTGTTAGCCACTACCTCCAACACCAACCTCGCACTGTTTGGCCGCACGGTTTAGACAAACCGAGGGCCTCGCATGCGAATGCTATCACCCTTTAGTTCTCCTTAAAAGTCCACGAAAATGCACCCCCAAGTCACCCAAACCACCCGAAACACCTCTAGCACCACATTTTCACAAAGTAATAGACCGGAGAGGTCCAGGATATTACAAAATAGAAGTGTAATGTTTTCATTTTTTTAATTTGTTTTCATAGTGAAATAATTATCAGTCACTTTAAAAATAATTTTCAAGGATATGTAAAAATAATATTATTTAATAATTAAAGGTACATATCAGGGTATTATCTATTTTAAAAATACATAAGGGTATGTTATTTTAAATATCTACCGTATGATATAAAAATAATTGAAATAGAAATAATGAATTTTTTTTGACATACTAATAAAACAATCATCGATTTGATATTATAAAACAACCATTTGAGTAAGGTTAATTATAAAAATAATAAGTATAGAAGACGATAAATATTAATCATTAAAAAATATTATTAATTCATTTTTAGTGTGACACAATATTCATTTGGGAGGGATTTACCAGAATAGATCATTATGATATTCTCTAATATCTAAATTTCAGTAGGATGTATGATTTTACAAAACCATATATTTGGAAAGAAAATAAATTATCCTAAAAATAATTTGATAGTAACAAATGAAAAAAATAAAATGTACAATATATTATTTCATTGCAAAAAAAATCAATGAGAAAGGGAGAAATCTCATTTAAGGGGATTCCCTAGGCATTCATACATTAGACCCCCACAATGCCTCCTCCCTTGTGGTATTCTCTCTTTGGACCCTTTTACTTGTACCATTCATGTGTATTATAATGAAATGATGATTATGATAACTCATTAAAAAAACGTAATAAAAAGAAAAATGAATCTAGGAAAAAACTGAAGACATTGGTGGTGTACGAAGTAAATGTAATGGATAGAGGGAAAATAATTTCAATCCCTATAAATGTAATTTAAATGATTATAAATAATGTATATATGGAATTGTAATCACTATAATTTAGAAAATATGGGCATAGTGTGAAACATTATTAAATCATCAAATTATGATGAAAACCCTTACCTAATATTCCATTTTGGTTACACGTGATTTAATGAACCAAATATTTAATTTGAGATAAATATAAATCAATTTAAAGGCCTTATTTATATTTATGTTAGTAAAAATTGTACAATTGTTATATTTAATTTTCCATTTATTATTATTTTATTGATAAAATTAATCAATGGGTGTTAATTATTCTCTTTTTTGATTTCCTTATTTGATATGCTGATGTTGGTCCCTACATTCAAAACAGATTTTTATTTCCGAAAAAATGATCTTTCTATGGATTTTTATTTACTTTAATTTGTTCTATACTTCCAATATTATATCATGGAATATACAATGATATTTTAGTAATACAATTTATAAATTAAACACTTTTTTAATAATAAATCAATAATAAGAATTTATTTTATAAATTAAATTATTTATTTATGTGAAACTACACTACATTGAAACAAAATATAAATGAATTATTTTTACCACATATTTAAATAATATTTGTTTTCATAATTATTAATGTAGGAAGTGTTATAGTATCATTCATGTAGTTGGGAAATGTAAACCATATAAGAACATGCTATATATAATTAATGAGTTAGTATATGAATTTATATAATTTAAATATATATTTTTTAGAATAATAGTGATCTAAAAACTCAATACTATTATGGATTCACTACACACAATTTTTTCACTCAAAATGTAGTATATTGACCCTAATATTATTGACTAGAATATTCACAGTAGGGAAGTGTAATTTAGTTGATAATATTTATCTAGGTATTTAGGAGAAAACATAAATACATTAATTGTTTGTTGTGTGTTGAGAAGAGAATCATTTATATGTTAAATGAGGGACATGTTATTAGATAATTGATTTTAATTGATCAAAATGATATAATCACATTTCAATTAGGTGATTTTGATAAGTAAATATTAGTTGGAATTTCAATACAGACTCATAAACCTAAAAAACATAATCATATTATGTTGAAATTTAAAATAAAATTTTCAACTTTTATTTTATGCAATTTTACCCACCATTACCTCATTTTACATTGTTTAATTATTTTCCACAATAAATAATTCTTTATTAATCAATTTAAATGACTCCTCATAAGAAATGCAATTTTCACGATACCAAATATGGTCTCTATTTAATCTGATTCAATATATATATAGTGGATTTTATTTTAAATGAAATCATAAAATATAAATAAAATCTAGTTTTATATTAAAATAACATTTTAATCATTAATTTTTTTTATTATTTCAGAATATTCATTAATTATTCAACAATTTGTAATTTATTTTTCCTATATAAAAGCATTCTATTTTGCTGAAATAAATATTTAAACTAAATATAATATGTTTTTAAATAAAATAAATCATATAACTTTAATAATTTTTTAAACAAATGTATATCTATGAAAATAAAATGGTATCATTTTTGTATACAATAAATTTATAATAATTATATATAACATAATTTATTTAATTTAAATCTGATTAGTCAACTTTCAATGAATCAATACCATAAAAGTGATAAATAAAATTATTATTCAATAAATATAAAAAATGTTTAGATAAACATTCATTTTGAATAATATCACATACTAAACTCGAATGATTTTAATCGTATCATAATATTCCTTAATTATTCATTCTTCATAATCAATATAATTATACAAAAGAATCACCTGGTTTTATAAACACATTTAACTAAAATAATTTATTAAATGTTATGGTATTATATATATATGTATATATATCAATAAAGGAAAACCATATATAAAATTATATATTCCCTCCATGAATATGTTAAAAAAAGAAATCTATAGTTTTAAAAATGTAAAGGAAAAGATAATTTTAAAAATCACATGCATAAAATTAATATAATGAACATATATCCCGTATCCATATAAAAACCCACATATATATGACAATAATATAACCTGTGACTTTTTGAAATATGTATATATATACTTACATACCACTATCAATTAATTCATCATATTTAATAAATACATTTTCTATATGTTAATTAGATTATAATATATTTTTTTTATCAATTTTCAGCAATAGATTTATATATATATAAGAATATAATCATAAGAATACTAAGAAAACTATTTTATTTATAAATCATTTCATAAAGTTTTAGTGTTCATAAGTATTATTGATTCAGTTATCCTATAATTTATTTAATTTTATTTCAAATATTCTACTGTAATAATATAATGTAGTGTATATTTTTGTGTATTGATGTGTGTAAGAAATTATGAACAATAGTTAATGGTAATTTTATGATATAAAATAGAGGTTTTATGTCCATGTCCAAAATCTATACCCATGTTCTGTTCGATAAAGGAATATTCTTCGTCATTAACAACTCAGAAAAATGAATGAAGAAAAACAAAATGAATTGATAAAAAATGTCTGAAAAATTTAAATATTCAAACCACATCAATAACATAATGATTGAAAAATATTTAATAAAACCTTATGGATTATAGAAAAAAATTAATGGGACAAAAAATGATAGTGGTTTTTGAAATTATAACATTTTAAAATTTAACAAAAAATCAAGGATTTAACCCTAATATGGATATGTAACAAAAAATTTAAAATCAATAATGTAATTTTACTATTGTTCATCTCCTTTTATGATTTTTTAGTATAAACCAAAATTAGATAATTTATTATATAATATAGATTTCATAGTAAAAATAATTTTTTGGTATATTAGAAATGTAATTACTATGGTAAAATCAAGTTAAATAATTAAATATTAATAATCATTATGGTTATTCTTCTACCCATGAAAGAAAAGATCATGTTATGTTTTCTAATAGATGATAAACACAAAATAATTAATCATTATACGTTTTTATTTAATATCAGGACTAACTAAAATTTTAATCACAAATTTAAACAATATCCATACAATTTGACAATATTTACCTTGATTGTATTTTTCTACTAATACAACAATTACAGATTCATTGGGTAATAAATCATATAAAACTAATTATATTCATAACATAAATGTTTCAAATATATATATAAATATATATATATACGGGTTTAACTAAATAAATATCTGAAATATAGTAAATTTCATAATAATTTTTATAGTGAATGAAATCATTTTTAAAATAAAATTAAAACCATAATGTGTTTGTGAAAACATATCTATTGAAAACTTATGCTCATATTTCTCATTTTCCATAAATCGATGACAATAAAAATTCACAAAAAATGTACATTTTTTAACACACTAGTTTCTAGAAAACATTTTATTTCCATTATTTATATGTTTTTCATTTTAATTTATTTTTTTTCTTTTATTTAATGCTTTAAACGTTATTAGGATGATTATTTGAGAAGAAATGATTCAAATTAAGATAGATTTATACATTTATAATTTAGCATTGAAAATAAGTACATGAAATAAAATATAAAAAATGGATTATTATATCCCTTGAAAGTGATAAAAAATTAGATGGGGTAATGAATAGAAATGAATAATATCTTTTCAACTAGAAAATGTCATGGATCATATCCCTTGATAATCACCATTAGTAAAACAATACCAAAAATGATAAAAACTAGTATCATATGAAATACAATTTTGAAAAATATAAAATGAATACAAAAAGAATATAAAGTGATGATTATGATCATATAAAGGAATATATTTATGTGTTGCTAATGGGGATGTATTATAACTATATGATAGTTAAAAGTGGTATATTATTGTTAAGAATAATACTTGTAAACATGCCACCCATGTATAATTTTTGTTATGTAATTAATATACATTATTTTTATTTAGATGATTAATATATATATATATATATATTATTTATAAATAATATGTTTCAATTAAATAAATGATGTGGTAGAAAAATAAAATTGAACTATTTTAGTTAAGATAATAGAAATTATTGTGGAGAAATTTATCTATCATATTATGTATTTCAGTTTAACAAAATAAATTTATTGAATATGATATACCAAATAATACTCTTGTAATGTTTTGTAAACTAAATTGATAATTTTAAAGACATAATTAATGAACTATAATGTATAGAGATTAAATTATTTATTGCAAAACCAAAACAATTACCTGGGAATATATTTAATTTTATATAATATGTTTTTATTTAAAATATAAATGTCGAAAAATTGGTGTATGAAAGCTACTAAATTAGATTTCATATTAAAAAATAAAAAAAGATTCATTTATTTAATTATAATTAGTTAGTAATAATGATAAAAATAGTATATTTTAAGAAATAATATTTCTCACAATCTTTTTTTTTCTATCTATTTTTTATTTTAATTTAATATGTAAAAAATTACAGTTTTCATTAATTATTTTATTGAAATTCATTGTAATTATATTTTAAAATAATAATTAAACATCCGCCCAATGATTATTACTTCTTATTACCTTATTTATGTTGTTAATGTTGTTTGTATGATTATGATAAAAAATGAATGAACATTATAATATAACTCGATGTTATTTCAAAATGACATGAAACATGATCATCATTGATTTCATTCCATCAAAACATAACATTAGATTCCATTAAATTAACATGTGGAAATATTATTCATTTTTTCATAATTACCCAACAACATTGACAAATATGTGAATGATGAAAATTAAATCAATGAATAGTGATTGACATCAATATTATGAAACATAAATAAAACAAATAATAATAATAACTTCTAATGATGAAAATGGAAAATAAGTAACTAATATATTTTTATAGAATCAATATGACCACAAATTAAAAAATGAAAAATATGTGAATTAGATTATGAAATTGGTGATCAAGATGGTTTTTTATTATAAATTTTATGAAAGAGATTATATACTTTTCCAGATTATAATGATTGGTTTTCATTCCTAATATCACATTTAAGGTGAATTTTTCCATTTTAACAGTCTTTCATTGAGATGTTATATGTTCTTTCTCTAAAACAATCAACATATTTTAACCTATATAGTTTATTCACATGTTTCAGATGTATTTTTTCAATTTCTACGTCAACTAGTTCATAATTTTTACATAATATTTTTTTATAATTGGAGATAACATTATTTATTTTTTTGAAACTGTAAAATTTATCATCAATTAAAATATCAAATATATTTTAAATGAATGAAAATTTATATACATCAATGATTTTAGAATGTTATTTTCTACAATCATTATAATCTGTCCCAAGGGAATGAATAGAGTATTTTTTTAACATTTTCTATATTATTCATTTTTTAATAAGCATGATTCTTATTTAAAAATGTGAAAATAATATTAAATTATAATACCTTCAATATGAGAATTTTTTGGTTGTTATATTATTTTTCATGATAATGCTTCTTTTCAAATATTTCTTGACATTGATAATATTATTCCTAATCTCCTTGTTCTAAAAATTATTAAAAACCAAATATATTTTATCAAAATCTAATGGATATAATATTTTTCTCAAATAAATGTATCTAATTGTTTTATAAATTATTTTTCACCAATTTCAACATACTATAATGTTTTTCGATAGAGTTCGTAATCTAATGGTATTATTTAATACAAAAACATTTATTGTACACAAATTTTTTGTGTTTTGTTATGAATTTCACTATATAACAAATTTCCAAAGCAAGACAATCACTGATGTGATTTTATGAGTGGAGCTTTAGAATTTGTGTTGGTATATAGGAAGGGTTTAGACAAATTACAACTTCTTTAGTGGATTATTTCATAATGATGGAAAACATTACAAATTTATGGATTATTTTTTGAATCCATCTTGTAGCCTAGTGTATAATAGGTTAAGATAATTCTAATGATTTGATCAAAACAATGTGTATATATAACACCCCCTATTATGATAGTATTCTAATATTTATCATTTTAGTTCATAATGATTTTACTTAACTCTAAATAACTAGCCTATTTCGAAATTGTAATTGTATTAGAAGGTGGTAAGTATTGTAGAGTAAGTATTCATCCCATT
This sequence comes from Viscum album, assembly GCA_963277665.1. Taxonomy (NCBI): domain Eukaryota; kingdom Viridiplantae; phylum Streptophyta; class Magnoliopsida; order Santalales; family Viscaceae; genus Viscum; species Viscum album. The sequence goes on from OY728130.1 coordinate 1,093,475,935, forward strand.
AAATAGAAATCAATGTACGTTATAATGGTAATTAGTAAAAAAATAGTTTGGATCATATTAATAGGTAATTCCAGGACACCTAATATCATGTTAGAATGACCTACCCATATAGTTTCATTTCATAAAGTCTGTACTGTTTGGTGAATAGTTCATGTCATTGGCTGGTATGTGACTTATAATTGTGAGGCCCATTTCAGTATTTTATTTATTATTAACATTAATGATGATAATATATATTTCATCTATTTCTCATCACCTATTGAATACTTTGATCAACACCGTAGAAAAATGGTTTTCATTTTTATAATCTATATAAAGAAGTTTTTTATCATCGTATAAGAGGTAGCTTGATCTTTTTTGGGTTAGACTGGACATGAATCTTACATATATAGAGACTAACTGGTGTATATTGATGTCAGATGTCATTATAAACAAAGAGGAAATCATAAATTATAGTGTATACAGGTGATCCAAATAGTGATTCATGAAATAAAGAGTATTTTAAAACCATTATGAGTACATTTAAATATGGTTCATGATGAAAACCAATGTTTTATACGGAATCAACATATTTAATGAATCCAATATGAGTATGTTGACTCAATATATAATGGGGAACCATCTAATCAATAGATAATAAAGATATTTGTTTGATTGTGTTGTGGCTAAACATCAAGGAGGTGCAATATGTATCTTTTGAGAACATAAATCAAAAACCATGTATATTATGTGATGTTATTTAATGTCAAATGTGAGGACCAGCCCATATAGTATAATTTTATTTCATAAGGGTGGATTCTATGATGTTTAAATTATTCTATCTTATAAAAATGGTGATTTCAGCAATGATACACAACTATTCTATGAAAATGACAAACTAAATATTTATGACAATGTGATTAATTATAAGTTTGAGAAGTAAGAGATATCTGATTAACTATTTTTCATTTGAAAGAATAATAATGGTATTAATTGGGTATTCTTATGATATTTCCATTCAGGTCCAAAATTAATAATTGGCTCGGGTGAAGGCCTGATGGGTTAGGAATTACACTAAGTAGGATACCCAATATGTATTAATGTTATAAAAAATGTGTGAAAAAAAATTCCAAGAAGGGTTTAGTGAAACATTTCCTATGATGGTTTGTTGGGATTCAAACTAGGAGGATTCCAGTTTCAACATATTTTTAGTAACATTGAATTTGGAAAATGTATGCTTAGGTCTTATACCTAGTCCAGGGCACACACAAAATGAACAAGAGGTGTTTATTGATTGAGGGATAATAAAGATAACATAGAGTATTGTATTTTCAAAAATCATATAATTAATTCCAAAAGATTTTATAAACTAATTGTAATAATGGATTTGAAAGGATTATATCAACTAAAGTACTTTTAGTAGGTATGGTGGAGTATCTCAACCCAAGGACACGAAATGGGTATTATATATTAATTATTATTAGAATTACCAAACCATTTAATTGAGTAATGTGATATTATAAAATGATTAACAATTATACCTCATATTATTCCCTTGTATTATGAAACTAATCGGAATATCCCTCCTCATGGAAATATGTTGAGATAAAGAGGATAATATCAAAAAACGGTGCTTCTGGGAATCAATGAATAGAATATAAATTAATTGTTAATGTAGAAATCAAGATAAGTATATTGACTCAATGTATTCTTGGAATGAATTAAGTGTTTATTGAATCATGTAATTTTTTATAGTCATTGTTATGTTATTGGAAAAGGAAGCTAAAAATATATCTAAAACAAACTTATTTTTTTGTGAGACAATATAATTACCATCGGGGTTTGTGATGAAATTTGTTTCTATACTATTTGAGAAAAAATTAATGTTTAATTGGACTTTCTAAACAGTATTCACTGTAGGTTTTATATAGTGATGTAAATATATCACATCTCAGTTAGCATTTCGTCATGAACGGTTAATTGAGCATGACCACATAGGGTAGACGATATAACACATTCATACTTGGATAACCAAATAGAATTTGTTTCTTAATTATTTTCATATATTGTTTTCCATAGTGGGTTTTCTTTGTAAAGGGCCACCATATATAATTATTCATAAAGTATTATGACTCACTATAATTCAATTGTTGGAATATACATGAGTGCTTAATTTGGGAGAGTGATTTGAATCCAAGAGAACTCTTATTGAAGTTTGTGTAGATAATTTTAGGTAATTACGTGAAACATATACACCAAAATAATTAATATCATTTAATTGATGCCTTATTTTAATGGATTTTACTTCTAAATTTTGGAAAATGTTGCTAATATTCATCCAAAAATAAGAAAGGGTTAGTATAGGGATTAATGTTCTATGTGAAATGATAAATGATACATGTAATATTTATGAAGAGCATGCGGGAATAAATGTTCATTAAATATTAAAATTTATATTTAGATCTAATTATTACTTGTTCAGTAGATATTTTTTTAATTATTCCTTTGCAAAATTATTTCTTATATCAAATGTAACTCCAAATCTGTATATTATTTTGGCCTTTTGTAGCTATAAAATCAAAGCCTGTGAAGTGAAGTACAAAACTATTTATTTTTTATACACCCTATAATAATTATTTTTTGAGTCAATTAATTTCGTAAAATACACAAAAAATATCTTTTAAACATAAAAAACCATTTCTACCATAATAGATGAAATCCTCAACCAACTCATTGAGGGTGGTTTTCAACATCGTTTTAATAGATTGGGGAATCTCTTACGAATCATCATCCATCACTATGTGAACAGTAATATCGAACATTGAAATATTATTTTATACTTTTTAGAAATAGAGAATGTTTTAAATCAAAATGAACTAATACTGTCTAAGTGAGGATCACATAATGAGTTCTATGGTTAAATTCATGTAATGAATATTTCCATGAGAATACCATACTTGTGATATTTTTTTGTTCCTAATTTATATTGATCTTATTTAATAGAAATACTCATGGATCATATTTCATTCTCATGAAATAATTATTCTATGATTTAAATATTAAAAATTTAATTATGATGTGAAACATAATTTTTTTAATTATGTGGTCAGTGTATGTAAACACTGGTTTCAATAAAATAAACTATGTAAAAGATTTTTATCTAATTAGATATTATTTTGGTAAATGTGGGACCAATCAAAAAAGGATTTAGTGCAATTGAGTTTATCAAAATTATAAAATGATATGTTATATATGTTTGATTCCCAAGACTAAAATTCAATAGTAAATTAGTTATAATCCTACACACTAAATGGTATAATGGTGTTCATATGATTCTTATTATATTAATTTCAAGGGGGTATCAATGTCCCTTATGTCATGAATATCTGAGTAGTTGACCATATTTCATTTTATATATTCATATTTGAGCCACATTCATATGATATTCATTAGGCCTACATTATGCTAAAATGTTGTTAACAAATTTCCCAACACTCAAAATACTCATATTTTATGTAAAAATCATTATATACTAACATATGATGTATGTTGAATATTTTATTGAGTTTGGTTCTATTACCCTATGTTCTTTTTCCATTATTATGTTCTCATATATTGATTTCCATTATATGTTAACATAACAAAGACAAACTTTCTCTATTATATTTACCCTACAATTGTTTCTTGATTTACCCTTTTCAAATTTTTTCACTCCCCATGTTCTTTAGATTGGTATAATATTTGATTGGTATATAATGAGTTATATTCTTGTGTGATTATGGAGACATATTCAGATTTCAACAAAATAAGTTGTTTACTTAAATAATATAAAAAATATGAGAACATATTGGTCATGGGGTGTGATTTATTTTTAAATTCAATAAATATTCATGTAATATAATTTAATATTTATGTATGTTATGGTTTGGGAATCAAGGTTGGTATTAAAATTATTATGTAAATAAGTTGTTTTAGCACTAGATCTGGAATAGGGGACACGGGGTGACTTATTTATTATCCCAATGAGGTTTTGTTAAATTTAGTGGTCTTGTTATGAATAATTTTGATATATAATCACAACAAAACATTTATAGGACAAATGTGATATATGATGATCATAAATAGGCAAAGGTTGATAAAAAGGATTAATAATTTCGAAAATATTATGATCGACTTTCATTAGGGGGTTATCACTCAAACAAATTATTATTTCATTGTTCTCATACTTCGTATTTTGATATTTGAAAAGGGATTCAATTGGTAAAATCTAGTTAAAAATTGTTGGGATAAACAGTTCCATAAATATATTAATGACAACCGATTTTTGTGGGTTATGGAGTGAAAATATTAACCGAAATGTGATCTCATTATACAAAAATCAACCCGAGCCTTATAGGTCTCTTGAACACACCAATGAAGGAGAAAATGTATTTTCTATTTTCTGCATCAATATCCCCCCTTAAATATTGAATCATCAAATCTAATAATTTCAAAGAAAAATATTTATACAAAAAATAAATTTTTCATTGTCATGTGATTATATGGTTGATATTTATATTATATCATTATCATCTATACATTGACGTCTTCTAATGGTGGAAATTAATAGAGAATAAATGGAAATTGGAATAAAGAGACTATGTGGAAAATGAATAAATTGTGAAGGTATTTATAAAAAACAATTATAATAAAAATAATTTTAAAAAAATGGAGAGGAAATTATTTGAGATAAATGAAATAGAGGTATAATCCATTAGTCCATATGATTAAAACATCACATAAATTTCATGGTATGCATTAGGTTTCATAATTGACCCAAAAATCGAAAAATGATAATTTAATTACTAACTTAATACCAAGTATCATGAAATTGATAGTAGTATGGAACATTGAAATCCTAGTAGATATTGTTGGATGATCTATAATGGTTTACATAGAATATGGATACTCCAAATTTTTCAACATTATTTAGGGAAAGAACAAAAAAATTGGTGTTTTATTAAAAATAAACAGATAAAACCCATTAAAGAATCCTAATTTATATTACCTCAATAAAACATTGTTAGATACGACATAAATTTATCCATCTCAATGGAATAAAAAAATAGATCAACATTAGAAGATAAATCCATTATTTATATGAATAGAAAAATGATATCAAAAATTATTTGACTACTTAACCTAATAAAAAATCGTACCCAAATAATATAATTGTAATGAGTGTGGATACAACACCAATTATTGTAAAAAAAATTGATTAGTAATAATAATCTACCTAAAAATCTCCAAATACAATGTTGAAATAGAAATAAAATTCAATCATAATAGCTAAAGTGGACTATATATATTATATTTTTTAAGGTACTCAAAATATACAATTAAGAACTGAAAATTTATTAATTGATTTTAGTTTTTAAAAAATAATTATATGTTGAAACTTTTCATTGATAGTATATTCAACATCCCATGAACTATTTATTAAACATTTAATAAAAAATATTGGTGGAATTTGGGTTTCATCCTGTGGTTATAACTCTTTTTATTGACTTTTTTTGGGAATTTCTTTCATTTAGATCTTATTATTCTACCATACATTGACTATGATGAGTTTTTTGGAATGAATATATATATATATATATATATATATATTTAATATAAAAATTATCAACGTATGTAAATGAAATTTCATATCCCAAATCAATCCATGATCATTTATTAGTGAATTCATGACTAAAAGTAACATAGGGACATTGTTGGTTATAGTTGGATAAAATGGAGATTTGAATTTTCATTTTTAAAAACACATTAAATCATTAAAAAATTGAATGACTAAAAAATTATTTTAGGATGATTTAAGGTAATTATATACCTTTTAATATTTTAATGATAATTATTTAATCAAGTATATCAAATGATAAAGTGAAATATAATCACTCTAATGTTAATGTAAAAAATTATAAAAGAATGAGGGCTTAAAAATTAAATAATTTTATGTATTGATGGATAAAATTATATGTTAATAATTATAATCAATATGGGTAATAAATATTAATATGGATATTAAATAATGACCACAATTTGGTATAGAAGATCAATAATTTCTCAATCAGATACACTATGTATAACACCTTAATATATTAATGAATTTATTTATTATTCCATAGGATTTATCCATAGAAAAATATCCTAGATATTTATATATTTTTATGTTTTCTTATGAAACCAATAAAAAAACCATCACTTGAGTTTTAATGGGTATACAAAGATACCTCAATGGGGAATTAAATTTTCCTTTTGATGGTTTTATTATGGAAACTGTACTCTTACACATGAATGGTAATATAAACCAATAATAATTTAAAGATGTTGAAGATGGGATTTGATAAAAAATTATCATTTCATCAGGGCCTCGATTATCTCATTTTTTTAGACAAACCACAGCGATAGAAATAGAATAATGGTGTTGTCATAATAAAATTAAATTAAGATCACAATCCAAAATGAATGATATACCACTATAAAAGAAAAAAATTTCATATAAAATTAGAGATCATACCACGTTGGACCAGGATATTGGTGGAGAATATAGGTTTATGAGTCCAATAAGAGGTTTATTTATAGCCACCAAATGTGTTGAGAGCCTTCTGTAATTCTATGGTGGTAATGATGTTTTATAATTATTTAATTATGTTGTTTTGATAAAAATTATATGCATTCTTAAAGTCACTGTTTTTCTAAACCACATACAAGGTATCCTCCACTAGTTTTCCATTTTGGCATCTATAAGTCATTGAAACTCTAGAGAACCCATTAGATGTTCAGTGAGTTCATAGTGGATGGACGAGGAAAAAAAAACTCTAAATGATAATATTTTCCATCTTAACATACTAGTTATTGGACCTCCCAATTACGCAGATAATAGGTCCATCAATACCAGCTAGTCAGTGGCTATGTACCAGTGAGCCAATGCTTCCTTCCGGTTTCTAGTGAAACATCCCTCCTCCCCTCATTGGCTTGAAAAACGTGGTGGAATGTTAATTGGAATTATGGTAAATCTCTAATACTATAATTTCTAGAAATAAATTTCGAAAATATTCAATACATGTATGGGTTTCTTTTCCCATTTAGATTAAAATAACAAAAAAACTTTACATAACCAAAAAACAATATTTGATGCATGAAACAATGAATGAAAAATCAAACATTTGATTATTTTCAAAACCAACTAAAACCATGTTCCACAATGGAATACTATAATAAAAAATACATTGTGAAAAAATATAACTCTAATAACACATAAAGAAAACTACATGTCCAAATATCTAACAAGATACATGCTCCATTCCCACAAAATATTCCATGTATCATGAAGTACTGTTAAAGGTGTGTGATACTTTACATTTTACTATATCTCAAAAAACAACATCTGGAAAAGAAATATTATGATAAATAGGGGGTGAGTAATGATTCTTATAAGATTTTACCCAATGAAAACCTTCTCATTCCATTAGGATAAATATGTTAGAAACTATTGTGTAAATAATTTATAAAAAAAATTCTAAAAAATATTACATCAAAATATAGACAATTTCTTTTGAAATAATTTTCTCAAAAACAATATGATTTTCAAATTAATGTAAGGATATTATTCCCTAAAATAAATTTACAAATTCATTTTTATATTAACAATTCCATTTCACATATCTACATATAAAACCATACATGAAAAACTAGAAGTGTGGGCGGTCCAAGACCCATATCCATCCCAGCAATGATGTGGGAGACTCCGTACCCTTATCTAGCCCAATTAATAGGAACCCCCACAACAATTATGCCAAACCAATGCCAAAAGAACCTATTCATCTATTTTAATAAAACCATTAATTTATTGGTAACATTTCAGAAAACCAAAGGGAATTAACCATTCTATTTAATTTCAATAAAACCAACCGTTTTATTGAAATCATTTTGATATATCCACTTATCAAAATTTTATAATATCAATATTTTAAAATAAATAACTGAAAACCTTGAATCAAAGACCATTCTACAAAACACACAATTTGAATGTTTCCACAAACAAACCATCACTCAATATGGGTTCAAAAATAATTAAAAATAAATTCTAGAAAACAATTCACACAAAAAATATCAATTTGGTATCAAAATATCCTATAATAAATAGTGGATTTCTGGGGTAATCCACCTACATCAATAAATTGTTGAAATAATAAATGATGCGAATAAAATTTATGAAATCGAGTTAAATCTGTAGTAACCAGCCTTAGATCACTTCACCTATCATAAACCAAGATAAAGATAATCATATTTTTAACCAGATATCATAGGTCAAACAAAATAGGATGTATATATAAGATAAAATGAGGGATAGAGAAGTATATAATTGAAATCCAATCCATATGGAGCATGAATATTGACTTACTGTGAGAATCCAGCTTCGAATACCCAATGGGGTGATGTTTAGACAATGATATTTGGAATGGTTAGTACATTTTTTGGTAATCCTGTGATCTAAACATTTGAGTTTCATCCTTTCGGAATTGGCTGAGTAATTCATATCACACTCTTTTCCTTAGAGTGAGACTAAACCATTCGCGGTTAAAAACATGATCATAAAAAGTTAGTCTAGGTCTGATTAATATTATAATGAATTTTTATTTCATTAAAAGTACCTAACATAAGGAAGGTGATCACATGGAATAATGGTAAAAGTTATATGAAATTAAAGGGTGTAATAGAGGCTATCCCATTCGTGAAAATCATTACAATAGAGGTGATCACGTGGAATAAATAGAATACAAGGGAGGTTATTACAAGACCAAAGATGGTGAATGGTTTTTTACTCCAGGACTAAAATGTTATGAATGCCTTTATGGGTATAGTTGTTATAGGAGTTTCAATTATTTTATATATTCCAAAAAAAAATCTATTTCTTATTCAAATTGTATGCAATCTTTTATCTTGTTATTTGATATCAATATTATTAATGTCTTATAATCTTACATGATTTATTAAATGAATCAGGTCTTTTTTTCTAATATATGTATGGTATGGTTTTCATATGTTCTAACTATATTTTTATACCCATGTGCTCATGTTATTTTGATGTATACAATACTTACCATTACCGGAAATATAATCTCACCATTTATTATCTTTTATTCCCAAGTATATGAATATAGGTATTGTGTATGATATTTCTATGAAGGTTAAAACTTATTAATTATATAGTGGGATATGAAATATCTAGCTTACGGTCTAATAGTTCATGTTTCCACTTCTCCAAATGAAATCATCCTTAATGATTATGGAATGAATCATTATGTTATGTAGGTTATATTATTCTATTATGATTATAGTGACCTAAACATTTGAAAAATATATATTAAATTATGTTTATCATTATCAGTATAATGAAAAAAAATTAGATTATCGATTGGGTTTTAGATGAGGTTATGCATATCTTCTTCAAATCATTAAACTGAAAAGGTGTTCACAACACCCCCCTAATTTTTTGGCATTACTTATTAAATAATTGGTTTGATTTTTGATTTTGTTATGTATAAACCAGTAATAATTTTTTAATTAGTGGAAATATATATTCGATTAGATTTTAATGGAACTATATATATGTAACATTCATTTCATATATATATATATAATTTATATTGTTTGAATAGAAATAATGGGGGTTGACAGCCCCCTCTAATTTATGTTATTATAGGGGTTCATGAAACACCTTTAATCGTATATATTATTGGGTGTTTTGAACCCTGTCTAATTCATGAAGTTATAGGGGGTTTTCAAAGAATTCTATTTTAATAAATTAGAGAGGTCTTTAAAGCCCTTCTAAAATTATAAATTATTGGGGGTTTTGAACCCCCTTTAATTTATGATGTTAGAGGTGTGTGTGACCCCCCCCCCCTAATTGATGAATTTAGAGGGGTTTTGAAACCGACTGTAATTCGTGAAATTAGAGGGAGTTCTGAACCACGTGAATTTTACTAAATTAGAGGGGATTCTAAACCCCTTTTAATTTATGAAATTGGAGGGGGGTGAACCCCCATCTAATTGATGAAATTAGAGGTGGTTTTGAACAACCTCTAATTTAAGACATTATAAAGGGTTGTAAACCCCTCTAAATCAAGAAATTTGATGGGGGGTCAAGTACCACAACTAATCCCTTTGATTATCAGGGATCTTAACCCCCTCTAATTTTTTTTAAAAAAATAAATATAAAAAATGTTCAAATTTTATCATATATATGTTTGTGTGTTCACATGTGGGTATATATATATATATATATTACAAAAAACATTATATAAATGTATTTAAATACATTATAAAAAAATATATAAGGACATTAAATAAATACTTTATATAAATAATTATATATGTATAAATGTATACATATATAAATATTGGTTTACAAAATATTAATTTAATTTTAAATACAATTAGTTTATTTTGTATATATATACACACATAAATGATATAATATAATTGTATATAATCACATATATAAATATATTATATACTTGTATTTAATTTAATATATGTAAAATATTGATCATAAAATGTATAACTGTATAGTATTTATAAAACCAACATTTTATTTTTAAAATTTAAAAAAATAGTAATAATAATAATAATATTAATATTTTTACACACGCGTAAATATACACTAATATATAAAAAAATTTGTATAAATAAAAATAACATTATTATATCATATTGATAAATATTATATAAATAAATAGTTATACTCACACAAAAATATAAATGTATTTATAAATATATTTATAAGTATATATTTATATATGTAACTATAATTTTTTATTCATATATTATATATACACCAATGTAATATATAAATAAATATATATATATATATATTATACACAAATATATTTTATAGTGTCTCAAATTTATGTATCTATTATTATACATACATCAATATGTATTATAGAAAAGTATATGCATCATATATTATACACAACTTCATTAGAATATATGTATATATATATTTCACAAATATATATATATATATGTATATATATATTATACAAAATATAAAAATATATATTATCTTATTTGTTATTTCCATACCCATATATATATATAATATATAATATTTAGGTATGTAAATAAATATAAATATTTTTGAAAATTATAAAAAAGATGTTGGAACCTAGTGGAACAGGCACTGAGGCTTCTTTGGTCTGGTCCCTGGTTTTACTCATAATGGTCGTATTTTTACAACCCATGTATGGGATGTGCATTCCTCCTATGAGTCTGGCCCCCTGATGAATTTGGGCCTTTTGTTGAGTGGTGTGTTTTTCTCAATGTGTTGTTCGGGTTTGTAGGGGTGTGTCTTGTAGGGTGCAGGGGTGTCCAGGTGAGTGTCGATGAAGTTGTTAGGGGGTCTCTATAGGGTGTTAAAGATGTGGTCCTATTGTGTCAGGGGGTGGGGTCTCTGTGGGGTGTCGTTGGTTATCCTAGGGGGTATTAGTGGGTTGTCTAGGTGATTGTCCTGGGGTGTCATGGGGTTGTCTAAGTGGTTGTCAGTGGGTCTAGACGGGGTGTCCATGTGGTAGTCATGGGTGTCCTGGAGGGTGTCAGTGGGGTTGTATGGTGGTGCTGGGAGGTGAAATAAATATATAAAAAGTTGGTAGTTAAGGGGATATTATAATGTCGAGTAATGTGATTATTGAATTAGAGGCGGTTAGATCAGTCTTTGATCTATCATTTTATGATGACATAATCGAAAAATTAGATAGGGGACAACAGCCCCTATAATCTAACCATCTCAAAACATGGGAATAGTTTTCAGCACTTACCCATAACTTCCCCTAATCAGAGTAGGTGTCCACCTTAGTCCCAGTTATGGGTAACCACCACTGAAGTATATATAGGGTGTTAAAATACATTCTAAATGAAAAAATATCATCTTCTAGTCTCCTCGTTTTTATTGTGTATTATCAAGAGAATGCAATGAAATGATAAAAATATCTAGTGTGTTTGGAGGACTAGGTACATAATTTAAAAACATATAACTAGAATAAAACAGATTTTTTAAAATCTTCATAATGATATCCTAACTATCTTTGAGCTCCAACAAGTAAATATAATATTCTAAGAAATACATAGGAAAAAGTCATGAGCTGAAGAGACCAGTAAGGGAATAAAGAAGGGAATGAAACAGTGAACATGATTTATAAATACATAGTATTATAACATAAAATTATTGGATAATAAAAAATCTTATGGAGGAACAACATATAGATTATGAAATATAAATATCATGGAAACAATGGAGTGTGGAGGAAACATGTATCAAGATATAAAAATTAGTCAAGGGTAACTTATAGGACAATATAACAGGGTGGACTGACATCCATGATAGATGTTTTTACAATATAATCCCATACATGATGTCTCAAGCTACTACACATTACCAAACACCTTTATAGAACTATTTAGTAACACCCAACATAAGATGTTCATGAATATGTGTTCCATAATAAGAAAATCACGTGTCATTAATAAACCTAATAGTTTCCCATGGAATAAAATATGTGTCATAATCATGTCATAAGGAATAAAAAACAATGTGTCATTTTGGTATCCAAGAAATATGGGGTTTAAATATGAAATGGACATTAAAAATGTAACAATAATCATAGATTATGAATAATTTTTTCCAACTAAAGGGAAATATTTTCAAAAAATTTGTAAAATAGTCATGTAAATGTTCAACATAATTGTGGTTTTGAGACTGGAGGTAAAGAGTCATTGATATGAGTAACATAATTATAATTAAGATAAAACCACAAGGGAAATAAAATGGCTTAATTAAATTATAGATTTCTTGTAGAAATCATATACATTCTAAAATATTTCATTGAATGGTACGTTTAAAGAGGAAATGAAAATATAGAATTTCCCTATAATAATATTTTCAAATGGAATTAAGAACAAAATCATTAATACATGTATATTCCCATTAAATAAATTTATAATTAAAATTATATATATGTGTGAACATATATTAATAATACTGATGATGTTTATAATAATAATAATGTAATAAATGGATTAATATATAGAGATAACGTAACTTAAAGAAAAAAATAGAAGATCAAAAAGATCTATTTACATATATCTGAAGGTTTTCTAAACATGAAATTAATGTATTAGATAATCCATTAAGAATTATTAATTACATATCATAGAATATATTCCATAATTATTTGATTTATTTTATGTTTATTATGTTAAATAAATACCATTTCAATTTTTTGTAATGTTAAATTCTGACATTATGGGTGTGTTCGTTTAAAGGCTTCATGTTCGGTTACTAGTGTAAATTTATGGATGTCCATGTAAAATAGTAATAACACTCATGAAGTGAAATGATATGGTATTAATTCACATAAATAATATTAAATATTCACATATATCATTTTTCTTTATATTATGATGATTCAATTGACAAAACAGTAAAGGTGTTTTTTATTTTTTTTGTTGTTTTTGAGACCATCATGAAGTAGAATGGGTTTATTGAATATTATGTTTAAATATTAGTTACATAACATTAAATAAGTTATAATAGAAATAAAAAAATCTGATCTAACAATAATAATGGTTTTATGTACATCCTTGGAGGTTTTAATGAACAAAATATTCTTTATCCACGAATACAGTTAACTGCCATAATTTGAAAATAGTTTCATTTCATTCAATAGGAGGATATGAGAAAAGATATAGATTGATAATATTTCATCAGATATAAATTATATTAGTATATATAAGATAAGAAATTAAATTTTATTTTATGTATTATGTTGTTTAGAAGAATTTAGAAGATGGAATGAAACTAATGTAAATTGTTTAATATTGATGCATCTTGAATGTCACATCCATGGAAACCACCTTAACAAACTCAAAATATATCTTTTACAGAGACCAATAGACCATAGATGTGAGCAAGAGGATTATGAATTAAATTTGGTAGACTATAGAGAAGCTACAATTCTTATAAGTGGATAAGAGAAGGGGTGGTTAGGGGTGGTATTTATAGGGGTGAGAGTTGTCTTTTTATTATTATATTAATTAGATTACTATTTTGGCTCCATAAAATCAATAGTATTGATTATTAGGACTAATAAAGGTACATTTATCAAGATAGTTCAAACTAATTTGTTTTTACATCAACTATTATTGAAAAATTCATGTATTTGTCATATAATATTATATACCATATATTACAGAATTTTAATATTCATTAAAAATTAAACTAAATAATATATATCCCAAAAACAAACTATTAAAATTATATAATTATAGATATCAAAAATATTTTCCATTCAATTAACATTATTTTCAAAATATTATGATTTTTAATTTTAAATAAAATTATAATTTATTTCAAAATTTTGGATTAAAATATTATAATATATTATATTGACACTTAAAAAATTTATGTATTGTAAACTAATATTATATTATAATTTTAAATGAATATAATATGAATTTATGAAAAGATTTTATGATCGTTATTTTTATTTTGAATCATTATGTTATTTATAAATATGTTAATAAACATTTATATTTTACAAAAATACCAAATCCAAATTTACCATATTTAATAGATTTATTTAGTCATACCATTATATAAATATATCATTATTTATTAATAATACTCCTCAATTTAATTTTATACTTTCCTTATTGAGATTACTATTCTAATAGCCCGATTACTATTCTTAATGGTTTAATTACAATCCAATGTCCATTTTTATATTTGTATATTCGATTCATAATTTCTATAAATACCACATATTTTATTCTTTATTCATTCACTTATACATTCTATTTAGATTATATGTTTTCATTTTCAATATAAATGTTATATTATTAACATTATTTTTTATTTCTGTAGATTTTCATGATTGTGGTCATTCATGTTGAATGGTAATATCCATGTTTTTTCATTCTTCTTATCACAATTTCTATTTATTATCCCACTATAATATTTCTCATTTTTATTTTTCTCTTTTCTAACTATTATATCAATATTACTTAATGAGAATATTTTTTTTATTTGATATATGTGACTTATGAAATAATAATGGATATTCCATTGATAAAACTATGTTTTGTAAAATTATTCCCCCTTTAAGAAATTTCACACCGAAAATTTTGTTTTACATAATGAGGTGAAAACAGGTGAGTGCATTTCACTTTTATCACATTAGTTGGTTCCCATGTAGCCTTTTCATAAATTATGTTACTTCAAAATACATTTACATGGTGAGTTTTATATTTATATAGAATCATGTCTCTATAGTATAAAATATTTACCCGATTCTCGTCAAAAGATCGATCATTTTCTAAATATAACACCTATGAGTTCAGTATATGTGATGGATATGGTATGTCAATACTCATGATTGATACATGAAATGCATCATATACTCGATAAATGGTTTTTGAAAGTGAAAGTTAATAGGCCACAACTCTTAAAAGATCAAGAATCTCAAATGTATTGATATACCTGGTATATAACATTTATTTATTCCCAAATATGATGACCCTCTTCCATGGAGATATATAAAGGAATACAATTTAACCACATATCAAACTCCAAGTTTTATCCACAGTTATTTACATAGTGCTTCTGTTTACATTGGGATGTTCAGATATATTGCTGGATAGTCTTCACATTTTCTATCATTTCCTAATATATTTCACATTCCTGTAGTTTACATCGACTAATGTTATCTGTAGAGACAGAGAATTTCTGTGGGAAATTTTTTCTTAAAGACATGGAGATTTTACAAGTCTGCAAAAAATGACGGCTCATGATTCTGAGGCCCGGTGTGCCTAGAATCAATTTTTTAAGTTTTTTTCTTGTACGTTCTGTAAACGTATGAGTGAGTTTTTATAACTTTTGAACCGGTGCATGGAATTGAAATCCGAGGGAATAGTTAAACTTGTAGCACCGATATATTCTTAAGGATACTATTACTTCTACGGTAGTGAGTTCAGAATAAAAGATTTCTTTTGGGGTTTTTAGAGATTGAATTAAATAAAAATAAAGTATGTGGCATTATTTTTATTTGACGGTTAAAATATCCTCATGGAAATTGGAGGTGGGACCACCACAACTTAACCTCCCATTAGAGGTTATGGTGGTGGGGCCCACCCGAACCTAACCTTCCGCGAGAGGTAATGATATGGGGACCACACGGGAAAAAACTACCCAATTAATGGAGGGAGTGGAAAATCTATCAACCCCCATCATTAATGTGGGAGAGTTTCTACAAACACTCTTTCATTTAAGGGGCCACCTTCCCCTTAATTAAAATTTTCCAACTCCCCTAATTAACTTCTGAAAATCCTCCACATTAATTTGGTGGATCCAATTAATTTATTTCACCATTTTGAATTCTATACCAATGAAATAATAGATAAACCTATCTATTATTATTTTTTGGGCATCTTGGTGGAAACATAGGAGAAGAAGGAAGAACTCTCCCAACAAAGAATGAAGAACATAGACCTTCTTAGACTTCTTCCTAATATCTTCTATCGATGAGGGACGTCTTCAACCGACCTACCCTCCGCGTCGTCATCAATGAGCCGACATAGCTCGAGATTGAAAGCATGCATCGGATGCGACGCACAATGATCTTCTTCATCTACTTTCCGCGACTCCTTCAACGAAAAATGAACAATGAAAAAAGGTAGCGGGGTTTTACATGTTGATGTGTTCCCTGAATCTTCTTCAATGGTTGGAAAGTAATTTCTTGCTGGTGAGTTGTGGTTCATCCTCTTACATCATGATTATCCAATTGATACCACCCAAAATGTGGAGGGTGCATGCCAAACCAACATGGCCCGACCCCTCCTCCATTCATGATTGTGATGATATTCGACTTGGTGATGAGGCGAAGGAATGAAGAAGGCTATGATGACAAACGCAGCGCTCCCGCGGCCTCCGCAAACTGCACTACCCCCACGGTGCTCCGGTGCACCGAGCCGAACCACAGCCCCCTGGCCGCACCACCGCCGGCCCATGCCCCTGGCTCTCGGCTGCCTCCCGACCTAGCCACGCCTTACCTTACTGCTAGTCGGCCCGCCTGGTCCTACCTTGGCCGGCCGCCCAACGGTCCGCCTCCCAGCCCAACTGGCGCCCCGCCCGGCGGCCTGCCAGCCATCTTGGCTGCCCGCTAGCCCACTTGCAGGCCTGCCCGGCTACCTGCCGGCCAGCCTGGTCACCGCCTGACCAAACCGGCACCCCGACTGCTCCTTCCTCTTGAGTCGGCCCGCGTCCCCCCCTCGTGGTGCCCTGGCTGAACTGGCCCGGCCATGCCCTCACAACTCTCCGGGCCGAACCGGCCCCGATCCCTAGCCGAACTGCCCAATCGGTCTGCTGGGATGGGCCTAGAGGACCGGACAAAACAAAGTAGTTTAGCCCGCCAAATGTGCCAGGACAGACCCAACAGGTCTGACCGAGTCGACCCATACGGGGTCAGACCGGGTCGGTGTGACCGGGTCAGTGCGACCGGGTCGTATTGGACCCGGGTCCACTACGTAGCCTTTACATTCTTTGGATATATCTTTGGCACCGGGAGACCGTTTGATTAACTGTCAATGGTGCTGGTAATCTTGAAGAGATATGGACAAGTAACATGTGGAGTGGATCCTTCCAGTGATGAGTGAGCATAGCGCAAAGAACTAGTAGCTGGCTGAGACCTGACGACTGGGGACTATTTTGACTCAGAGTGACTCTACTAGCCCAGTGGGGAGCACCATGGTGTCATAGAAGACCAATATTGGGGAGGGCCTTGGTGTCGCGGAAGACGCACGTTACTCGACAGGAAGAGTACCTCAGCAGGCTATGAGGGGGAGCTCTTTGTTGATGCGGAAGACCCACTGTGGGGAGTGCCTTGGTGACATAGAAGACCCACGATACTCGATAGGAGGAGTGCCTCAGTAGTCCAAGGTTATTGGAAAGCTCCCTGGTGTCACGGTAGGCCCACTTTACTCGATTAAGAAGGAGTTCTCCAGCAGCTGAGGTTTCGATAACAAAAATCCTGGTAGAGCTGAGTCAGTAAATTTTGTATTTACCACATGATTGAGATGGATTAATTGATAACATATGTATATGTATGGACATATACCTAAGTGGGTTTATATATTGATTTCAAATTTTTTTATCCTTATTGGATTTTGTGGACCTTGAGGGTCTCAAGGTCCCTACTATGTATCGTTATACTCACCCGTGAAAGGGCTATGACCGCACCTCGTTGTGTTGGATGCAGACGACGAACATCGCTAACTGAGGTTGAGTGTACCAGGACTGGATGGTTCCCGGAGGTGTAAAACATGTCGTGGACGTACACAGAGGAGACAGATGGATGTGGATTGCTCTGGAGGCTATCTGTACCTACCCTTCAGGTAGGAATCCCGGAAGACGATCCAACAAATAATTTACCTTTCTTTTGTAGTACATTCTTTTCAGTTGTACTTGTACATTACAGATGGGATTATATTTCCACCCCCATGTACTTTCTAGCGCTCTCTTTTTATACTGTTTGAATTGGTGTTTTCTATCCATCTTTGTGCTCTATTGTGTATGTTTTCAAGTTATAAAGGAAATTCCTTCCCAACTTTTGGATTTACTCCTTTTGGTGAAAGTTTCCAGCCCCTGGCCTATGGAAGGCAGGCTTGGGGTAGTCACGGCACGGGCCCCAAGGGATGGGTCATGAAAAATTGGTATCATAGGAGTCGTTTATACCTGAGAACATAATACTTTGATCTTTTCTATGAAAAAAATGTCTTAAGTGTATTAAGTGTGGTTTTTAGTTCAGGGAGTCCATTATTGGTGTGGCGACCGACATATCCATACACCAAGACCCTAACTTCTAAATTATGACTCAGTGCACAAAAACACTGATTCCATGTGTGTTTTCAAAAGTTTTCTTTAAGTCATCTCTATTAGGTGATCTCACCATGTAAAATCTTTGACCAGGTCGCATCTGTTACTTTCAGGATGCCTCCCCGCGGACGACCAGTGAGAGTCCTGAAATTTGTATGCATAGATATCCCACTGAGAAATGAGGCCTCAGTGCAGGGCCCTCTTCTATTAGAGGCACCAGTGGAGGCACCATAAGTACCATTACCTGTTGGGCCACCGATGCCACCAGCCCCAACATCAGATGGTGCACACCTCTTGAGCGCGTTGCATGAGTTACAACGCCAGATGCCACATAGGTTCAGAGGAGAGATGGACCAACATGTGTCTGAGGATTGGCTAGAGGCTATGGTGAGTGTTTTCTGACTGGTAGGGACACCAGTAGACTTCATGGTGATTCTTGCTACCAGCCTTCTAGAGGCAACAATAAGATGATGGTTGAGCCTGCTGCTCCAGGTTCCCACCGAGATGATGCTTCTTTGGGCAGACATCGAGAACCTGTTTCGGGCAGAGTTTGTCTCGATGACTCTTCGCGCAATTCATATACAAGAGCTACTTAATCTGTAGTAGGGCAGAATGAATGTAGCTCAGTACTCGTCAAGGTTCACCAACCTCTCACATTACTCCATAGATATGGTACGAGACCCATTCTTTAGGGAACACACCTTCATGCAGGGACTTAGGTGGGAGATCAGAGCTTTTGTGATCTCACTCATCATCCCAACATAGGTAGGGGTGTTAGAGAGAGCCCTCTTAGTGGAGAGTTTCTTTCCTGAGAGGTCTCCAAAAGTGAGACCCACCACTAGCCGACATGCATCAGAGTCTTCTACAGCTGGCATTAGAGAGATGTCGCAGATTTCCACGAGGACCTATC
Source organism: Viscum album (assembly GCA_963277665.1). NCBI lineage: Eukaryota > Viridiplantae > Streptophyta > Magnoliopsida > Santalales > Viscaceae > Viscum > Viscum album. The sequence goes on from OY728130.1 coordinate 1,093,495,794, forward strand.
CTACTGGGGGACGACTGCATGACTCCGGATCCATTGTGTGGGGCACTAGGAGAAGAGACATACATACCTGGAGCGGGCATCATTTCTCAGGCAGCGGGAAGGGTCACATGGCTCTTGATAGTCTGAGCTGCCATTCGTATGATCGGTAGATTGTCAAATGACCTCCCATGAAGAAGCTAAGATTCAATTGAGGCGGTCCATAGGGAGCAGTAGGACGTGGTAGAGGTGATGCTCGTGAAACTGGCGGTGGATGACATTTCGAGGTGTTACCGCCACCACCACTAGGAGGTCCACCCTATAGAGACCCACACGTGACGTACATGGACATTACATTACTTTTTCGAAATACTTAATACATAACAAAAACCAACACACAAGGACCATAATATTATAGTGTCTTTGGAAACTCAGAACATAATCTTCTAATCCTAGTGAAAGATCTTCAACATCTCCCATAATGATCCTCCTCTTTTGATTTCTTACCTAAAACCATTATTTATATCCTCAAGAAAAGAAAACATATAAAGGGTGAGCTCAAATGCTCAGTAATAGTAACCATTGATAAAATAAAACAAACCATATACATTTTAATTTAAAAACATGAACACAATGTTTAAACATAAAAATATTGAGTGGTGAAATAAATCATGGAAGTACGTAAGGCATAGATCATAAAGGAATAATAATCATGATAAAATAGTATGGGAATAAAACATGTAATTTTGGAAACAATTAATCACTTGATATGATTTCCTAGTAGCCAATGAATTGCTTCCAAGACCATCATAGTGGACAAAGTCCTTTATTGAACCGAGTTTACTCCTCGTTCCAATATTGTATCACTGAACCAAATTAACATGTTGTTTCATACATGTCTATCTCATGAGATATAAATAATTACCCAATGCATTAGAGGGATATATAGGTCCCACACATCTCATAATAAAATCATTCTTACGTGTGCCACAACATAAACATAAATCATTCATCATAACCCAATGAATAAAATGGGTTTCATAAACATCAACCCATCATAACATTATCCATATAAAACAATTGGATATCATTTCATCATAAGAAAATTGAAACCATGTAAATCATATAGAAATTATACTCGAAACATACACATATGAAATAATGTCATCTTAGATGGAAAATGGTTTTGATAAAACACTTGAAATGAATTCCTGATGAAAATATCATTTCTTCTTCATAATCAATTTAACAAAATTTCATGAAATTTTAAAATAAAATGATTTTGTTAAAAATAGTCATTACATCTTGTAGATTAAGCTTCATGATAATAAGGTGTTATAAAACCGTAAAAATCCATTCAAGCCGTATAAGTTAAAAAAACATTTTTCTCGTACTTTTGCCAAAAAAGTCAAAAAGTACCTTATATGGTAAACAAAAGAAATATTCCTTCCATAACACAAAGTAAAAGTCAAAGAGGGGTAAAAATAAATTTAAACATATATGGATGAATATTATGCACTTTATGAAAAAAAATTATGAACATGGATGAAAAATAAAACCCCAGTAAACACTTACGTATAAGCAATTTCAGATAAAAATGAGATTACAAAATTATCCTTTACCTTATGTCTGATATGCTTTGTATGTATCTGAACCTCTTGTATAATGATATAAATAATGTCATGTAATTATTACATAATAATATTCATTATTATGTTATCATATATGGTTCACTTATGACTTTATATTACCTGTTATTTTGTAAATTCCATGTTAAATCAATGTTTTGGGTAAAATCGTTTCATTTATCGTACATGTTTCGATTTTTTGTTGATGATATTATTAATCATATCCTGATTTATGTAATTCCAGGATTTAAAACATGATTTATATATGATAGATATTCAGTATATGTATATATATGATAGATCGAAAAGTGGAATGAAATACACCGTTCATGGAGAAGGTAGCCCGTACGTACGCATGAGCGCTGTTTTCATTTCCTTATTGAATTGAATGGAATTAAGTAAATGAAAAAAATGTGTAAATAAATCCAGTATCATTATTATGTAATATATTTCATGATTATTTATTATATATATACTTTATAATCATACTTTAATGGATAATCATGGAAAATTAATCTCATCACGTTTGTGGAGACGTTAGTCCGTACGTACGCACGAGCGATGATATCGTTCCCATAATTGTTGAATATAATTAGAATGAATGATATAATATCTCAGAATAATTATGAAATCATAATAACCATATATAGTTATTCTATTCACCTTTATACCCATCCAAGTAAGGTGGTGGTTGAAAAACTAATTATACCACGGCGTGGAGACGGTATTCCGTACGTACGCTCGCGTGATGATTTTGTTTTCCATAGGATGGATAGAAGGTGAAATGGGGTATTTTAATATTTATAATATCATATATTTATATTAGTGATACTTATTGTATTAATTTACATTGAAACAACTAAAGAAGAAGAAGATTAAGTAGATAGAAATTTGAAAGAATCGGTAGAATACATTACATCTTCTTCGACGCACCTCCTTTATGCTTTCTATTATGGTACTAGAGTTGGTCTTTTGAGAATACCACAACCTCCAGAATGTTTCTAGGGATGTGTATAAGAGAAATGGGTAGGGTTTTGCTGATATTTAAGTCTCAAGGTGTTGTGAAGAGGAGAGGGAGGATGTGCCCTTTTATAAGGGAGGAGAGGGGCACCTTAGAAAAAACATAAAATATTATTTTATATTAAATTCATATTCAGTTTATAATGGCTCCATAGTGACTTATTTTAAGACTAGGGTGGTGATGGATCAAAATTATCTCAACCAATAGGTTTTATACTAGTTTAGGATACCATTATCACATTATCATTTAGATTTAACTCTAAGTTAAATAATTTATCTTTTAACGTGTCTTATTGTATTCTTACACTATATGGTTAATAAACATACTATAAACATCCAATCGAACCCCAATTGGTTCATTAATGTCATATATATCACTATATAAGTCTTTTTTCTGATCCTAAGATTTTGAGGAATAGAATAACAATTAATAATATAATATTTGTTTTAAAAACTATTTTATGTCAATTTTTACACTAATTTCTATTTTGTTTTTGTTAAATTTATAACAGCATTATTACTTCGAAAAAAATTCATCTAACTAACCATAGTAGGTTATATTAACCTATAAAATTATTTTATATCATAAAAAGTCTAAAATTACATTTATTTGGTTATTTGTGACATCAATTCTGTTAATATTTCATTAATAAGGAAATTACTCTATCATCATTGTGTCATAAATAACATAAATTATTTAATGTCTAACAATTATAAATAAACTATAATTATGTATAAAGTCTTTTTATCATTCTAATTAATATTTATAGTTGAATTTATCTTATGTATAACCCGGTATTAAAAATGTTTTAGTTATTAAACATTGATTTAAACTCTTTTAACTCTTCTTTGAATTAAATAATAATAAATGTCCTAATCTAATCCAAGTGGACCTAAAGGGTAATATTTTATTCCTAAGGTTTTTTTTGGTCGAATTATGCTAATCCAATAGAATTAGGACACGTGTTAGGGTAATAATAATATCATCTTTACCCTTAATTACCCTATTTACTTTTAACCGGGGTAAATAAAAGTAAAAAGTTACTATTCACCAAAAAATATTTTTATCTTATTGAAAAACATTTTACTCTTTGATATTAACCACGTCTCTCGGATTTTTGAAATTCCACTCATAGAAGCGGTAAAATTATGTTTTATGTAAATTTTCAAATGTTCCTATGAGGTGGGTAAAAGATGGTGAAATGTTCAATAAAATTTTTATATATCTAAAATTATTATAAAATGACTCTAATAAATTTTATGGAACATATATAGGTATTGTGTATCTATTTTGACCTAAAATATTTTTAAATAAAATAAATAATTATTTGAAAAAAAAATCGGTTTTAAACTATAACTCAGTGTTTTTCACTATTCATCAAATATTGAAAGTTTTCAGAAAAATACCAAAAATTCACCCTAGGATAATTTCGATATTCCAAATCCAAAAATTAAGTTCATTTTGAAATATAAATTTTATAAAATTTGATGAAGTTGGTATTACTATTCATAACGACTAGTTTATATTATATTTTAATAACATATCATTGTTTAGTGAAACACGGTGTGACGTACAACACACGCTATCGTGGAAGGTCGCGATTGCGTATAATGTAAGCCAAGTCAGGGTTGCGTGTAGTGATAGATTTTTTTTGTTGTTTCATATAATATAATCCAACCATATTTCATTTATACATTGAACATATATATATATATATACCCTCAATGTTGCATAGAATAACTTATATCAAACGAACTTGAAATTGTGTGTAACACGGTCCAGGAATAGTGTTGTCTATATAGCAAGCTAATAAGATGTTGAATATAGTGCAAGATAATCTTGGTGTAGCATACAACCCAATACACCAAATAAATTAAAAATATTACTTCCCATAAAATCTCGGTGTGTTACATTCTACCCCCCTTAAAATTAATTTCGCCCTCAAAATTTGTCAGGGTTATTAATCCTTTACTACTTGAAAGTTTCTTTCGTAGAAACCCTCATCGTAAAAAGGAATACTAAATCATCATTTTAAAAAGAAATTTTAGAAACATAATGAATACCCAAAGTAACTCATCACTGGGTTTCCTCATAGGAGAATATAGGTGAAAATATGTATATGAAAGATAAATCTAACCATCAAGTTCTGATAGAGAGTGGTAGAGAACATGGCTATGAAAAATCCAATAATCACAAAGCCATAAACTTGTGATTATCTAAGGTACCATCTGATTCATCCGATATAAGGGTACTAAGAAAAAAATTTTGGTTTGCATGATCATTTCCCTAAAGTTGAAGAATTTGAATTAATAGAATTACTTACTTTATTTCGGTACAATCTCACCATTGTTCGTGCCTTGAACAATTTACACTTCATCTCTTAATGAAATGAATTTGAATTTTTCATTCTAGAAGTGTTAGAAGATCATGTGATAGAATGATTGGTCATTCCATCCATCTCAAACAAAAGGTTAGCAAAAGTTATCAAATATACATAAGTCCACCTATGGTGAGGTTAATCATATATGATTCAAAAAATGGACTTATACTTCATCTATCATACTGCTTAATAAAATAAAACTAGTTTCTACTAACCAGGGACTTCTTATAAGCCAGTGGTAGGCAATAAAGGCATGTTTCACTTCGGTTGTGGGTTCAATTCCTATAGCCTTGTCTGATACGATGGGTTTTCGCCCATCTTGTAGGTTGTTCGTTTTCTAAAACAACATTATTATAACATCCCATAAACAATATTCAAAAAGTTCCATCCTTAAACAATAAAAATTTATGTCCAACATAATCCATTCCAATCTTTAGGATTATCTAAAATACTTCTGTCCAAGCTCATAGTATAATGAAAAAAATTACTTGAAATGTCATTTACCGAGCATGTGAATTCCATCATTTATCCCCAATGTATTATACAACATATCTTGTTGGTCACATTCCGAACATGTCTATACCTTAATCATGTATTCACTTGAAAAAAATTAATACCCATTGAACCTTAGTGAAAGCATGAATGTTGTCTAAAGTTATCTCTTTCCATATACACAAATCCCAAAATTTAAATTTACACAAACCATGATATCAGTCATGATCTCAGTTCATTTTCTCTTTATCCCATCATTATTCACATATAATCTTCTTTCCAAAAAAACTTCAATCACTTTTCATGGTTACATGCACCATATAATTATTGAAAAAAAAAACATAGATATTCCAAAATTCTATAATTCCATATATGAGATTCCATGATACTATTTTGAAATCCCCTTAAATAAACACTTAATCATTCCAAAACACCATTTTCGTACTCAACATCATAAATAGTGATCGCATGTGACTTCCCTTTTTCCCATTACTTAAGTGGTTGATCACGTCGATCATCGTTTACCCTTGGATTAGGGCAATGATTAGCATAATTCCCCATTTCCTTTCACATGAAGAATTGAAGTGATGGGGGAGCATTCTCTGTAGTCTTTTCTCTATTCACATAATTTGAACACTTTTTCCCATTACTTTTGCACTCAGCTGCTCGATTACCTTATTTTCCACACTTGAAACATTTTCAAGTAACTTTTAGACAATCTCCACCTTGATTTTTTCCACACTTTGAGCATAAAGAAACATTCACCTTCTTTTCACCATTGTTCTGAGATTTTTCCTTGAACTCCATCTTTCATTTTTTGTCAAAACCATGAGAAGGATATGCAACACCAACTTCCAGTTCTACCTTGATTGAAAAACTCCCAATTTCTTCATAGCTATTGAAGTCTCTTATAGATAATTCCCTTCGAAGACTTGGTTTTGTGATACTGAAGAATCGATCAACATTAATTTCAGGTTGGATGATAAAGCTAGTTGAATACCTTTCAAGCCTTGTAAAATTCACCTCGTATATACCAAGAGATTCATCATCCTTTTTTATAAGCTCACAGAACTCCTTTTCCATATTTTCTTTGAAGAATACGAGGGAAGTACTTATTGAAAAATAAGTTCTTGAACTCATCCCATTCTATGGATTAAATTTTATCTTGGGGCCTTGTATTATTAATTAGAGTCCACCATTGGTCTGCTTTACCTTCTAAACGGTAAATAGCCACAATAACTTTTTCATGTTCTGAACAGTGATGTATGGAAAATATCTTTTCATTGGTACTGATCCATTGTTCAGCAACAAGTGTATTAGAAGACCGACTTAAATAAGGTGTGCGTTTCCTCATGAAGTACTCAATAGAATATTGTTCCCTTCTCTGCTCATTTGGAAGTCCAGAATGATTCATAGCTTGTGTATGTATAGCAATAAATTTTTTCACTCCATCTCCTATAACATTGGTTTGTTCAAGAGGAAAATCATTGCATTGTCCATTACATTGATCAACACGGTTCTTTCATGTTCCATCCATCATCTAAAAACCAAAAAGAATAGTGTGAGAGGCAAAAATCATACTAGGGAAAACAACATAATAAAGGGGGAGTACATTCAATATCTAACATCTTAGTTTTAATTATAATATCGTTACCATAAATCTAGGACTATAACCAATACTTATACTTAACCATAGGGACATCGCTAGATATACCTTAGAAATATCTCTAGAGATCTCACTAATGTTTTCACATCCTAGTTTCCAAAGGTTGACTAAACCTTTCCTCTAATACCAACTGTAGAGACCCAAACATGACTTACATGGAAACTAAATTACTTTTGAGGAATACTTAATAGATAACAAAACCCAATAGTCAAGTACAATAATAGTTTAGTGTCTTTGGAAACTCAGAACATAATCTCCTAATAATGGTGAAAGATCTTAATCATCTACCATAATGATCTTCACCTTTTGATTTCTTACCTAAAACCATTCTTTATATCCTGGGGAAAAGAAAACATATAAAGGGTGAGCTCAAATTCTCATTAAGGGTAACCATGGATAAAATAAAATAAAAGATATACATTTGATATTAAAAACATGAACATAATGTTTAAACATCAAAATCTTGAGTTATGAAATAAATCATGGCAATATTTAAGGCATGGATCATAAATGAACATTAATAATGATAAAATAGAATGGGAATAAAACATGTAATTGTGGAAACCATTAATCCCATGATATTTTATCCATAGTAGCCAAGGAATTTCTTCCAAGACCATCTTAGTGGACAAATTCCCTTGCTAAATCGAGTTCACTTCTCATTCCAGTCCTGTATCACTGAACTAGATTAACTTGCTATTCCAGACATGTCTATATCATGAGATATAAATCATTAACCAATGCATTAGAGGGAGATATAGGTCCCACCCATCTCATAATGAAATCATTCTTACGTGTACCACAACGTAAACATAAATAATTCATCATAACCCAAAGAATAAATGGGTTTTATAAACATCATCCCATCATAACATTATGTATATAAAAAATGGATATCATTTCATCATAAGAAAATTGAAACCATGTAAATCATATAGACATTTTAATTGAAACATACACAAATGAAATAATGTCATCGTATATGGAAAAATGTTCTGATAAAACACTTGAAATGATTTCATGAGGAAAATATCATTTATTCTTCAAAATCATTTTATTCTCACAAAATGCCATGAAATTTTAAAAGAAAAGAATTTTGTTGAAAATATTTATGAAATATTGTAGAGTAATATTCATGAAAATGAGGTGTTTTGAAAGCATAAAAATCCATTCATGCAGTATATGTTAAAAAACATTCTTCTCGTACTTTTGTCGGAAAAGTCAAAAATACCATATATGGTAAACAAAAGAAATATTCCTTCCATAAAAAAAGTAAAATTCAAAGAGGGGTAAACATGACTTTAAAAATATTTGGATGAATATTAAAATAGTTTATGAAAAAAAGTTATGTACATGGCTGAAAAATATAACTCCAGTAAACACTTACGTATAAGCAATCTCGGATAAAAATGAGATTACAAAATTTTCCCTTACTTTATGTCTGATATGCTTTGTGTGTATCTAAACCTCTAGTATAATGATTTAAATAATATCATTGGATTATTACAGAATCATATTCACTGTTATGATATCATATATGGTTCACTTATGACTATATATTACCCGTTCTTTTGTAAATTTCATGTTAAAGCAACGTTTTGGGTAAAATTGATTCATTTATCATTCATGTTTCGATTTTTTGTTCTTCATATTATTACTCATATACTTATTTACATAATTACAGAATTTAAAACACAATTTATATATAATATATATTCAGTATATAAATATATATGAAAGATCGATAAATGGAATGAAACAGAACTTTCATAGATACGGTAGGTTGTACGTATGCATGAATGCTGTTTTCATTTCCTTATTGAATTGAATGGAATTAATTAAATGAAACATATATGTACATAAATACAGTATCAATAATATGTAATATATTTCATTATTATTTATTATATATATACTTTATAATCATATTTTAATGGTTAATCATGTAAAATGAATCTCATCACGTTCATGGAGACCGTAGTCCGTACGTACACACAAGTGATGATATCATTCCCATAATTATTGAATAGAATTGGAGTGAATGATATATTATATAAAAGTCATTATAATGTTATATTAATCATATATAGTTATTATTTACACCATTATACCCATCCAAGTAAGGTGGTGGTGGAAAAACTAATTACACCACGGCATGGAGATAGTATTCTGTACGTACGCACGCACTATGATTTCATTTTCTGTAGGATAGATAGAAGGTGAAATGGGGTTGTTTAATATTTATAATATCATATAATTATATAATTTATACCTATTTTATTACTTTAAAGTGAAAAATCTAAATAAGAGGAAGTTGAAGAAGAAAGAAACTTGAAAGAATGGATAGAAGAGATTACCTCTTCTTCGACACACCTCCTTTAAGATTTCTATTAAGGGACTAGAGTTGGTCTTTTGAGAATACCATTACCTACAGAATGTTACTATAGAAGTTTAGAATAGAAATGGGTTGGTTTTTTCTGAGCATGAAGGCTCATGGTGTTGTGAAGAGGAGAGGGAGGAGGTGCCCTTTTATAAGGGAGGAGAGGGGAACCTTTGGAAAAACGTAAAATAATATTTTATATTAAATTCATATTCGGTTTATAATGGCTCAAAAGTGACTTATTTTGATGATATGGTGGGTATGGGTAGAACTCCTCTCAACCAATAGGTTTTATACAAGTTTAGGTTACCATTTTAACCTTATCATTTAGAATTAACTCTAAGTTAAATAATTTAACTTTTACCATGTCTTTTTGTATTCTTACACTATATGGTTAATAAATATACTATAAACATCCAATAGAACCCTAATTGGTTCATTAATGTCAGATATATTATTATATAAGTCTTTTGGACGATACATAGATTTTTAGGAATAGAATAACAATTTATAATATAATATTTGTTTTAAAAACACTTTTATGTCAATTTTGACACTATTTGGTATTTTGTTTTTGTTAAACTCATAACTGCATTATTACTTCGAAAACAGTTCATATAACTAACCCTAGTATGTTATATTACCCTAAAAAATTATTTTAATTCATAAAAAGTCTCAAATTACATTTATTTGGGTATTTATAACATAAATTATGTTAATATTTATTTAATAATTTAATAACTCCATCATCATTTTGTGATCAATAACATACATTATTTAATGTCTAACAACTATAAATAAAATATAATTATTTAGGAAATCGTTTTATATTTCTAATTAACATTTATAGTGTAATTTATCTAATGTATAACCCTATATTAAAAATGTTTTGTATATTAAACATTGATTTTTACTCATTTAACTCTTCTTTGAATTAAATAATAATAAATGTCCTAATCTAATCCAAGTGGACCTAAAGGGTAATATTTTATTCCTAATGTAGTTTTTTGTCAAATTAAACTTATCCAATAGAATTATGACATGTTTTAGGTTAATAATGATATCATTTTACCCTTAATTAACCTATTTACTTTTAACAATGGTAAATAAAAGTAAAAAGTTACTCTTCAACAAAAAATATTTTCTCTTATTGAACCACATTTTACTCATTGATATTAATTGTACCTCCAAGATTTTCAAAATTCCACACATAGAAGCGGTAAAATTATGTTTTATGTAAAATTTTAAACGCTCCTAAGAGGTGGGTAAAAGACGGTGAAAAGTTCAATAAAATTTTTATATATCTAAAATTATTATAATATGACTCCAATGAATTATATTGAACTTATATAGTTATTTTGAATCTATTTTGACCTAAAATAAATTTAAATAAAATAAATAATTATTTAAATAAAAATTCGGTTTTAATCTATAACTCATTGTTTTTCACTATTCATCAAAAATTTAATGTTTTCTGAAAAATACAAAAAATTAACCTTAGAATAATTTCAATATTCTGAAACCAAAAATGAAGTCCATTTTGAAAGAAAAAATAAATAAAATTTAAAAAAGTGGGTATTACTATTCATAACGGCTAGTTTATATAATATTTTAATAACATATCGATGTTTAGTGAAACTCTGTGTTACGTACAACACACGCTATTGTGGAAGGTCACGATTGCGTGTGATTCAAGCCAAGTCAGGGTTGTGTATAGTGAATGATTCCTTTTTTGTTGCGTATAATAGAATCCAACCATATTTCATTTATACATTGAATATATATATATACACTAAATGTTGCGTAGAATAACATCAATCAAACGAACATGAGATTGTGCGTAACACGATCCAAGAATAGTGTGGCGTATACTGCAAGCTAATATGGTGTTTCTTATAGCACAAGATAAACTTGGTGTAGCATTCAACACAAGACATCAAATAAATTAAAAATAATACTTCTCATAAATTCTCGGGGTGTTACACACCCCAGCCATAGGGCGCAGGTGGATAGGGGAGAGCTCGGCTCCAGGTAGTTGAGGACTATGATTATGGCACTGTGGAGATGATTTGAGGTACGATCGGTGTATACTCCACCATAGTTACAGCTCTTGTAGACACAGGTGCCTGTCACTCTTTCAATTCCACTTCCCTCTTTTAGAGCATGGAGATTCTGACGGAGACATTGGGTCGATCCTTATGGCTAGAGACTCCTACAAGAGAAAACTCAACGATTACGCACTGGTGACGACAATGTGAGATAACTATAGGAAGCGAGAGCTTCATCTTGGGTCTCCTAGTAGAGGCATCGAGGCCTTAAGAAGTCGTCTTGAAAATGGACTGGTTATCTACAATCCATGCTCAGATCGACGATATTAGGCGCAAAGTTCAGTGTGTCCACACAGATTGGACCGGGTTTACCTTCACCAACGAGTACGGATCCTTTGCAGCACAGGACATATATACTTGAAGGAGGGTGCACCCGATCACTCGTCAGTTGGTCTTCTTTACCCATGGAGAAATTGATACGGAGAGTCTGAGCTATCCTGTAGTGGTGGACCTGTATGCGGATGTTTTCCCTAACGATGTTCCAGGAATACCTCCCCACAGATAGGTTGGCATCAACATTGACATGTACCCCGGGACGACATTGATATCTACACCAAAATATCGGATGGCTCCCACATAGCTTTGTGAGCTGTGGGTACAGCTGGAAGACATGCAGGGGAAGGGATTCATTTGGACCAGTGTTTCTCCCAGGGCAGCCCCAATTCTGTTCGCCATGAAGGTGGATGGGAGCTTGAGTCTTTGTGTTGACTACCATCACCTGAACCAGGTGAGTATGAAGAACAAGTACCCACTCCCAAGGATTGATGACCTCTTTGATCAACTTAAGGGAGTACATTGGTTCTCGAAGATAGACCTCAGATCAAGCTATCACCGGCTCAGATTTTAAGATGAGGATGTGCAGACAGCGCCCTTCAGATGTCGGTACGACCACTACATGTTCTTAGTTATGACTTTATGATTAACCAACGCTCCACCAATGTTCATGGGACTAATTAACATGATTTTATAGCCTTAACATGATCGTTTTGTCGTAGTCTTTATAGATGACATTCTTATCTACTCGACTATTGAGGAGGAGCATGGCTACCATTTACAGGTAGTACTAGACACACTCTGAGAGCACTATATTAGTGGTATGCTCTCGAAGTTTAGGTTTTGGATCTGAGAGGTTCACTTCTTGGGGAACTTCATCTCAGAGGCTGGGATTGCAGTATATCCAATAACGATTTAGGTGGTACTCACTTGGGAGCCACCCAGGAGTGAGACTGAGGTAAGAAGTATCTTGTGTTTTGATGGCTACTACCGGAGGTTCGTTCTATACTTCTCCAGAGTTGCAGCACCACTATCAGCCATAAAAAAAGAAGGGGAAACCCTTTGTGTGGTTGAAGAGATGCCATTAGAGATTTCTAGAGCAGAGGTAGAGGATGACTACTGTCCCATCTTGGGGCTTCCATTGGAAGGCGTAGAGTACGTAGTCTTCCGCGACACATCGGGGATCAGACTCGGGTGTGTACTGATGCAGGAGCGAGCATTGATCATGTATGTATCTCAGTATATTATACAACACGAGCATAACTACACTACCCATGGCCTAATGTTAAAAGCAGTGGTCTTAACCTTAAAGATGTGGCAACACAATTTGATGGGAGAACATTTTATCATGTAATCCGATCACAATAGTCACAGGTATATCTTATCTCATAAGGACCTGAACCTAATACATTGGTGATGGCTTGATTTCCTCTAGGAATATGACATTGAGATAGTCTATACTCTTGGAAAAGGGAACGTTGTGGCAGATGCACTGAGCATGAGATCTAGTATACAGCTGTTAGGCGAGGCGACGGAGCAGGTGGCTGCTTTCTAGATATCCTCTGTGGATAGAGATGGAGCATCCTTCCTTCAAACCCTTATAGTCACTCCCCAACTTCTTAACGAGTTAGGGAGGCACATCATGGGGATGATGACTGCGAGACATGACATGCTCAGATATCCACAGGATAGGCACCTGATAAATTTTCTAAAGGTGGGGAGCACGTCATCCTCTTTAGAGGACATACTATGGTGCCAGTGTCACTTCATGAGGATGTTTTGAGGGATTTCCACACATCCCCTTTAGCGGTACATACAGGAGTGGGATAGCTGTACCAGGATGATCGACGACAACACTGGTGGCCAGGTATGAAGAAGGCAGTAGTAGAGTTTGTCTCTCAATGCCTCACTTGTCCGCAAGTGAAGGCGGAGCACCAGGTAGCAGCATGCTTGGTTCAGCCTTTATAGGTCCCAAAGTGGAAGTGGGATGGGATATCCATGGACTTTGTGGCAGGACTTCCACATAAATCCATGGGTCATGACTCGATTTTTGTGATCGTTGACCAACTCACAATGTCAGCCCCCTTCCTCCCGATCAGAGAGCAGGATTATGTAGAGAGCTTGCGAAGACTCTATGTGTAAGAGACTGTGTGGCTACATGGAGTACCATCATCTATTTTCTCCAATCCTGACACAAGGTTTACTTCCTGGCTATGGAAGGGGTTGTAGGAGGCTTTCAGGACACATATTCGTTTGAGTACCTCCTTTCATGCTCAGACGAATGGTCAGACCGAGAAGACCATTCTGACACATGAGGACATACCGCATTCTTGTGTCCTCAAGGTCGTAGCTGGGAAGATCACTTACATTTGATGGAGTTTTCATACAACAACATCTATCACTCAACCATAGGGATGACACCTTTTGAGGCATTATACGGGTGACCTTGCATATCACCTTTTTGATAGATAGACCCTGGGGAGTCAGCACTAGTGGGACCATAGATGGTATGGGCTACCACTAAGAAGGTGTAGATCATACGGTAGCAGATGAAGACTGAACAGAGTAGGTAAGAGTCACATGCTGACAGGAGACAGAGACCTCTATATTTCGAGGATGGCGACCACATCTTTATATGGGTCTCACCTTGATGACGTTTAAAGATATTTGATTGAGATATCAAGTTATCTCCGAGATTCATCGGACCATTCTAGTTCCTCAGTAGGGTGGGAGAGGTGGCATACCACTTAGCTCTTCCACCCCAATTGCACCGGGTACATGACGTCGTCCACGTATCCCAGTTGAGGAGATATGTGCATGACCCTACTCACATAATTGATCATGGAGAGTTGGATTTTGATGATGGAAAGACTTTTATTGAGGTTCCAGTGGAGATTGAGGATCCACATGAGTGGGTCCTATATGGACAGTCGATACCTCTGGTGCACGTTCTCTTGCAGCACGGGAACCTGTAGGAGAGAACAAGGGAGCGGTAGGAACAGATGCATGTTCAGTAACCCCAATTGTTCCATTAGATCAGGTTGTAGCATACGAGGACATAAAGCCCGGATTCGGGGAGAATGTAAAGACCTGTAATATTCATGGATTTGTTTTCATAAATACATGGGAATTTTACGAGTCGGCGAAAATTGACGGCTCATGATTCTGAGTCCCAGTGTGCCTGGAATCATTTTCTGAAGTTTAGTTTGGGTATGTTCAGTAAACGTACGAGTGACTTTTGGTAACTTTTAAACCGGTGATTGGAATTGAAATCTAAGGGCACAGTTGAAATCATAGCGCCAATTTTCGATTAAGGAGGCTTTTACTTTAATGGTAGTGAGTCGAGAATAAAAGGAAGTTTTTGGGGATTTCTGTGATTGAATTAAAAAAAAATAAAGTGTCTGGCTTTATTTTTGTTTGACGGTTAAAATCTCCTCATGGAGGATGGAGGTGGGACTGCCACACCTTAACCTCCCATGAAAGGTTACATTGGTGGGGCCCACCCAAACATAACCTCCCGCGAAAGGTTATGACGTCGGGACCACACGAGGATTAACTCCCCTATCAATGGAAGGTGTGGAAATCCTCTAAAATCATATCATTAATGAGGGAGAGTTTCTCCACACCCTACCTCCTTTATGGTGCCAGATTCCCTTTAATTAAAATTTTCCAACTCCCCTAATTAACTTGTGCCAATCCTCCACATTAATTAGGTGGATCCAATTAATTTTTTTCAGCATTTTGAATTATGCACCAATGATATAATAGATAAACCTATCTATTATTACTTTCTTTGGCATCTTAGTGGAAACATGGGAGAAGAGGGAAGAACTCTCCCAACAAATAATTAATTACACATACATTCTTCTACTTTTTCCTCAGATCATCTACCGACATGGGACGTCTTCAACCGACCTACACTCCACATCATCATCAACGAGCAGACACAGCTCGAGATTGGAAGCGTGCAGTAGAAGCGATGAACGACGATCTTCTTCGTCTAATTTCCATGACTCCACCAAATAATTACGAACGACGAACAAAGGTACGTGGTTTTTACTTGTTGATTCATTCCTTGATTCTTTTTCAACGGTTGGAAGGGAACATTTTGTGGGTGAGTTGTAGTTCATCCTCTTATTTATTGATGAGACCATTGATACCACCTTAAACGTGGAGGGTGCAGGCCAAACCAACATGGCCCGACCCTTATGCCATTATTGTTTTGGACGATCTTCAGCATGGTTTTGAGGTGACAGAACAACGAAGGCAGCGACGATGAAGGACATGCAACCTGCGACCTCCGTAAACAGCCCTGCCCCAAGGCGCTCTAGTGCTCCAGTGCGAACTGTGGCCCCCCGGCCGCACCGCCGTAGGCCCACTCCCCCCGGAACCTGGCTGCCTCCCGGACTGGCTGCACCCTGATCAGTTGCCGCCGGCCCCCTTGTGCCCTACCCGGCCGCCCGCTGGACCCTTGCCCGGCCACATACCAGCCTGCCTCGCCACCCGCTTGCCCGCCTTCCGGCCTAACCGGCCACCTATCGGCCTACCCGACTGCCTTCCGGCCTCCTGCCAGCCTGGTCGGCCACCACCTGACCAAACTAGAGCACTGTCTGTGGCGAACTCCCGAGCTGGCCCGCGTCCCCCCCCCCATCGTGGCACCCTGACCAAACTGGCATAGTCGTGCCCTCATGATGCTCCGGGCCGAACAGGCTCTGAGCCCGGGCTGAACCACCCACACATTCTACTGGGATGGGCCCAGCAGGCCGGACCATACCTAACAGGATGGCCCGCCCAATGGGTCGGGCCAGACCCAACTGGTCTGACTGAGTCGGTCAGACTGGGACGGTCATCTGGGTCGGTCCGTACCCGGGTCCTCTACCGACCCTTTACTTTCCTTGACCATATCGTTGGAACCAGATGACCGTTTGACAAACTGTTAGTGGCGCTGGTAATCATGATGAGAGACGGTCCCTTTGAGTATACCCCACATGAGTTCGGGGTATAGTTGATATATGGTTAGGATGGATCATTCATGAATCCAACCGGGCCCCGGGACAAAAGGCTAATAACTCAAAGGCCGAGCGCCCGATTAAGGCACTGTCTGTTGCGTTGAGACCCCTGTGATGTGGAAGACCTTTGAGATACTTCTTTGTGGTACTTAGTGACAGTTGGATTATCAACAAGTAGCTCATTGAACGGATCCTACTGGTGACGAGTGAGCAATGCGCAGATACCTATTAGCTGGCTGAGACCTGACAGCTGTTGAACATTTTGACTCGAAGTGACTCTACTTGGCTAGAAGGGAGAGACATGGTGTCGCAATAGACCCGTAGTGGGGAGCTCCTTGGTGTCGCGGAAGACCCACAGTACTCGGTAAGAGGAGTACCTCAACAGGATACAAGGGGGAGTGCCTTGGTAATGCAACAGACCCATGATGGGGAGCGCCTTGGTGAAGCAACAGACCGACGATACTCGATAGGAGGAGTACCTCAGCAGTCCATGGAATGTGGGAAGCGCCTTGGTGTCACGACAGGCCCACTATACTCGATTTTGAAGGATTTATCTAGCATCTGTGGTTTCAATAACAAAAATCCTGGTTGAGCTGAGTCTGTAACTTTTGTATTCACCACATGATAGGGATGGATTACTCGATAACATAGTTATATGTATGGGAATATACCTAAGTGGGGTTATCAATTGATTTCGTACATTGTGGTTTACCCTTGGTAGATTTTATGAGACCTTGAGGGTCTCAAGGTCCCAAATGAGTATCATTATACTCACCCCTGCATGGGATATGCCCGTACTTTGTTGTGTTGGATACAGACGACCGACGACATTGACCGAGGATGAGTGTACCTAGATGGGACGGTGCCTAGAGGTGGACCAAATGACATGACAGTACACAGAGGAGACAGACAAACGTGGAGTGCTGTGGAGGCTGTCTGTACCTACCCTTCTGGTAGGAATCCAGGGGGACAACCCAACAATTATTTTACCTTTCTTCTATTGTTCTTTCTTTTCAGATGTACCTGTTCATTACTGTTGGGATTGTATTTATGGCCCCTTTAATTTTCAACACTCTCTTGTTATACAGTTTTACATTGTGTTTTTTATCTAGTTGTGTGCTCTGTTGTGTGCGTTTTCAAGTTACAAAGCAATACCTTTCCATTTTTGGGACTTATTTCTTTTGGTGCAAGTCGGCAGACCCTGGACTATTGAAGGCGGTCTTGGGGTAGTCACGGAATGGGCCCCGAGGGTTGGGTCGTGGCATTTTTCTAGTATGTATGTATTGAAAATATTTTCCCATAATTAGAATCATATGGATCCATTTGGATTCATTAATAGGAAAAGTTTTGTATTAGAACATAACTATTGGTAGACGTTGATCATATCGTATTATGAAATACATGAATCATTCTTTCAACATGTCTTTATTTCCATGAATAGTACACTCAAATTGGATTCATTTTGGGGGTGGAGGATGTTCACCTCAATATTATGAGATTTTAGAAGACTTTTCTAGAATATGGAGCTAAATGTTAGATCATGATTAGATATAATTGATTATGGTACTATGTATAGCCTCACCACTTCTCTGATAGATCTCTGTGTATATTGGATGAGTGAGGTGTCCCCTTGAATCATAATGAAATGAGAAGTCTTTGTATGATGATCCACATTGATCAATATTGAATTATTACCATTGGATATGTTCGGAAGGCCAGTAAAAAAATTAGTGGTGATTTATTCTTTTTTTATATAGGTATATGCAATAGTTACATCATCCTCTAAGAACTATTCCATTCATCCTACACTTTATGACACATCAAACACATGGATTTATATTCAGTGATATCCTTCTTTATATTTTACAAACCAACATTGTTGTTGGAGAGATCTATACATTGTTGTTTTTAATGGGTGATTAGAGAACGTTGATATATGTGCATCATTCATAAGTTAATTATTTATCTCTAAACAATATGGTACACATAGTTATGACCCAAATCATACAACTCCTTCCGCATAAATTTTGAACCCTAGTGATTTCCCATTTCTTAAATGTTAAACTGTTTATGAATTTATACATTATCTATTTGTTCATTATTTATCTACAATAAATGTTATAGTGGAGAAATAATTTTTTAAATGAGTGATGATATAAACCCCATTATAATTTTAATATCCATCCTTTTCAAGACGAATATAATTATATCATTCTCAATTCTCATCCCTGGTAAATTTATAGGATATTTTCAACTTGAAGAATGTGACACATTATTTTCTTTACCTAGATGATAGTGGGGTTAGTATTAATAACCTTTGATGAGATATTATTATCTTCACTATCACATATTATTCTCCACAAATGTGAATATATATCTGAGGTACTTATGATAAGTATATATAACACATTTGTTATAGAGACTCAATATTTTCTTACATGACTATTATATCAATTTTTAGTTGAAAAATATTATATAGATACAAATATACTATCAAAGATTATTATATTGGTAAAATGAGGGCCATACCATACTTATTAAGAATATAACATTAAAATTTATTTAAAATCATCTTCTTTATTTTTTTGATGCTCATGTTCCCCATATTCCATGTTCTCACCTGGGGATATACATTAAAGAAATGGGTGAGCCAAAATACCAATAATGAGTTAAATAAAGACATGAATAAATATGACATGGATGATCATAATCATCATTATAATACATAATTGTAGTGTATTCTTCATAAAAATTAGAGTGAGCATTCGATAATGTCATGGAATTTGACTATGCATAAAAATGATTTCTCAAGCATTTGTAGTCAAATACCGACCATAGTAGCGATCAAAGATAGAATCATGTTCACACATAATATATTTTCAAAATAATAAGATAAATGTTTTGATAAAAATAGAATTATTTTCATGAATAACATAAATCATATCATGAGATAGATCACATTTCCCAATGTATAGGAGAGATATATAAGTCTGGGAGAACCCTTCACATCATTAAATTTACATAATCATGCCTCTAAAATAGAATGTATATCAGTCAAATTCATTATGTAATAAATGTAAATGATTGGGTTTATAAAGGATTTCCTTATTATTGAATATACTAGAAGTTCCTAAATTAAAATGTGAAAACATATTTGGTATAAGATTCATCATTCTGGAGTAAGGTAAAAATAACTCAAGAGGAGTCAAATTGTGTTTTCGAAAGAATAATTATTTTATAAATACTTTTTATTTTTATAAAACCAAATTGGAATAATGTACCTCATAAAAAATAAAATTTAATGAAATATAATGAATATGCGCACTAAAATTCGGCATTAACATTGAATAACCGAATGAAATGGACTTAGGTTCAAGAATCCACATACCATAGGTCTGAACACTTTTTTTATTTTAATATAATGGATAATAAAAATATTTTCAATAAGTTATAAACAAATAAACTATTATATATATATATATATATATTATTTATTATAATTTAATTACATTAATTCATGGACATTTTTCGAGTTAAAGATTACAATTTCATTTTTCTTGAATAATTCATTTTCATGGATTTCATGATCGGTTCTTTTCTATAAAAGCATGAAAGTTATTATAAAATGATAAAAATTCTATACATATGAGAATATATGTTATTAATGAACTTCCATAATTATAAATGGTCTTATATTTGATTTTTTATCTCTGTATGATTCATTATAAAAAATATTTATGATAAATTGTTACTTTGTTTTAGTGGATTATCTACTGATAATGAAATATATTTTTATTATATATTATTCTTATAAATTATGTCTATAGAAATAAAAAAAATATTATATGTATATTAATTTTTTCTACCATAATAACGGATTAATAACCATCCATTGAAGGCTGTAATAAAAAATTCATACCGGTCGCTCACGAAGGCGATGAATCAACACATCACGAATGAAGTTTTAAATTTTTTAGAATAAAAGGAGAAGAGTAGTGGTATGATGATCTATATTACATTTACAAAAATAAATAAAATTATATACATGATACTATATTTATCATTATTTTTGGGATAGGTATGGGAGGGGATGAGAAAAAATAAAAGAAATCAAATGAGAAGGAAAGAGGATTTTACCTCTTGAATGTTATCTACATTACAATATCCTTTAGTCACATCAGTTTGGTCTTATATTGAAACTAGTAGATCATGGTCATAAGGAAGTGGATTTGGAAGATTATTGTGTATAATTTTGTCATGACTCAAGGCTGATAAAGAGTGAGGGGAATATATGGGGAGGATGGTATTTATAGGTTTGGAGAGGGGTGTTTTTAATTATTTTATTCATTTGTTTATTATTTTTTTCTCCCTACAATAAATATGGGTTATTAATAAATAATATATAAAATGGTTAATTTTACTTTTATCTAATGGGTTCTTACATAATTATTTGCATAATTATTCATGTATTTTGCAAACAATTTTAGGTGACATAAATTACAGTGTTTCACTATTCACTAGAATTTGAGCCATCCAAGATAAATCCCAAAAATGAACACTAATCATTTATAAGTGAGTGTAATACAAAAATGAACTCCATGTTATGAAAATATTTCAATAAATATGAGTAATATGTTTTTAAATGAAATTTTCCCCTATTAAATAATTATTGACTCTAATATTATAATTGATTTTATGACAATTTTCAGAATTGTGTATGTGCTAAAAAATTATCATATATTTATAATATAGGAAAATATAAATTTATGAATATAATTTCTGAAAACAAATTTTATTTCAAGACATTATGATAATTATAAAATTTTAAATAATCATTTACATTTTACAAAAATATCAGTACTTAATTTATCATTTTAAAACATTAACTTCCTTATATATTGATATAATTATATTATATTTTAAATTATAGGATTCCAAAATTTTATATATACTCTCATAGGTTAGGTTATGATTTCATTGTCTAGATTGTTATTCTGAATTATCATTTTATTATTTCAATGTCCATATTACTATTCCATCACTACATGTTCCTTGATTATTATAAATATAACTAATTGTTTAATGAGAAAAATTTTTTTATTGGGACCTATATATTATTTATGTGTATTATGAAATAATTATAAGAAGTTAAATACCATTGATAATGTTTTGGGACATTACATTCTCCCCCCCCCCCAATTTGAAATTTCACCCTCTAAATTTTGTATTAGAATCTAATGTGAAAATAGTTGTGGGTACATATCATTTATTTATTCCATTGATTACCATGTCACCTCTTTATACATTGGATTCCTCTACTAAAATTTTTCATTGTGGTTTTTTTGTGTGTAGAACATTGTTTTAATACTCTATGATCTTCCAAATATTCTCTTTATGTGCGGGGGGGGGGGGGGGGGTCATTATCTAGTTGTATATCTTCTATATTTAGTACATGGGGGTACGATATGTAATTAATTAAGAGATATACATGGAACACATCATGAACCTAATCCAAATTTGATTGAAGTGAAAGCTAATAAGACAACGCTCCTATGAAATCCATGATCTCATAGGGCCAATATATCATGAGATCAAATTCCATTTTATTGCAACCCACATGACTCTCTTCCATGTTTATATTCGAAGGGAAAAAATTATCTCCAACATCAAACTCCAAATCCCTTTTACAATTGTAAACAATTCCCTTTTTCCCACTAAGAAGCTTTTACACATCGTTGGATTCCATGAACCATCTTCATCATCTCTTTACCAAGATCAGGTATATGAATCTTTTTTAACCAACTTCAACACAACATGATGGAGTTGTACATCAAATCCCACAAAGATCTTCATATGGATCCATCTAAATACTAGAGTAGAAACTATTGTTGTTGGAGAACCCAACCAAAGGTAGATGTTGATCCCCACCACATTTTAGTTCTATTTAGTAGGATCATTGAATTTCCATAATATTTTGAATAGTCCATTAATATTTTCTGTCAATTATGGGGTGATAGGTCATACTGTAATTTAATTCAATACTCAAAGCATTTTTAAACCTTATAAAAAATTTAGAAGTGAAACTTCTATCATGATCAATAAAATTTAAATTGGTTGTAAAGACCAAATATTATCATACATGAACATTACATTAATTTTACATAATAATTTATACATGAAAAAATTAGGCACTCAAATACCATATTAGATTTGTGTCATTAGAATATAGAAATTCAGAAAAAACTACACATAAAAAATCATTATCATCTTTTTTCCTTCAATACAGTAACTCTTTTATGAAACATCATACTTAATAACCATCACCATATCCTAGGGAAATGAATCATAAAAATTTTGAACTCATATTATTAGTAAGGTAAAAAAAGGGTTATATAAATCATATCATAATCATAATACATAATAATATAAAAACAGTAACTTTAATCATGCACATCATAGAGCATGATATCTTTTTTTGTAATAAATCATAAAATATCATAAATAATCAATTAACATATTCCCAAAAGTCTTGATATACGACATGGAATTTTTGGCATGCACATAAGAAAAAAAAATAATTTCATATTAGTTTTGTATCAAATCTTTGACGATCATAGTAGAAAAAGTCATTTACTAATTTATTTTCACACTTTGTTCCAATCATGTTGTATTGAACTATGTTTATTAGCAGTTAAAGCCATGCATTACTGAGTCAATAACATTTCTCATTTCATTTATGTCTATATCATGAGATATAAATCTTTACCCAATTTAATTGGAGGGAGATATAGGTCATACAATATCATAATGAAATAATTATTATGTGTTCCACAAAAAATGTATATTTTTAACCATAACATAACCCAAAGAATAAAATCGTTTTCTTAAACATCATTCCATCATAACACAGTTCAAGAAAAAATGTATTTAATAATAATTATTCGATTATAAACATAATATGATCATGGGAATAATAGGGATATTTTAATAGAAAAATAACCCTGTTATAGAATTCTTTCATAGATGAATTTTTTTTTGATATAATAATTGAAATTAATCATTGAGCAAAATATCATTTATTTTTCAAAATAACACACTTTTCTCAAAAAGTCACACAAATTTAAAAGAAATTAATTTTTTTGAAAGTTACCCTAAACAATTATAAATTAGGCTTCATGGAAATAATATGTAGTGAAAATATAAAACCTTAATTACATCAAATAATTTATAAAACATTATTCTCGTACTTTTCAAAAATGAAAAAAGTACCTCATTTGGAAAATTAAAGAAGGATTATTTTAAAACCATGTCGTAATAATTCAAACATGGTAAAAAATGAATTTAAACACACATATTAAAATATTTAAACATTTTAAGAAATAATTTTTATAAAACATGGACATGAATTATATATTGTCATGACCCGTCCTCAGGGCCTGGGTCGTTACTACCCCAAGCCCGCCTTTCATAGGCCAGGGGTTGGCAACTAGCACCAAAGGCGTAAATCCCGATAACTGGGAAGTCATTGCCTTTATAAAAGTAAACAAATCACCACAGAGTACAAGGGGAAGTAAAACACTAAGTACAAAGAGAAGTGCTGAAAAGTAAATGGGCCCGAATACAAACCCAACTGAAAGTACAACTACAACTAAACAAAAGTACAAGAGAAAAAGACAACAGCAGGAAGAGAGGAATCGGCTCCTGGGATGTCCTCCATGGATCCTACCTAAAGGGTAGGTATAGATGGCACAGCTCCTGGATCGTCCACCACGGATCCTACCTGAAGGGTAGGTACAGCTAGCCTCCACAACGCTCTCGCCCGTCAACCTCCTCCGAGTGTCATCTCACCGTGAAGTCCACCTCCGGATACTGACTCGTCGTGTAGTCCACCTCTGGGTACCGTCTAGTCCTTGAACACTCGGCCTCTGTCAGCACTTCTCGTCATCTGAAACCAACACAACGAGGTGAGGGCATAGCCCGTGCAGGGGTGACTATAACGATACTCAGTAGGGACCCCGAGACCCTCAAGGTCTCACTAAAACTAATAAGTATAACCACAAAGAAGATCTCAACAGATAACCTCTACTTAGGTATATGCCCATACAGATACCTAATTTATCAATTAACCCATCTGAATCATGAGGTAATACAAAGATTATGAAATCAACGGATAACCACTACCCAGGTATATGCCCATACATATACCTAAGTTATCATGTGACCCATCTCAATCATGAGGCAAACACAAGGTCATAGACTGAGATCAAACCAAGATTTTCACTATCGAAACTGTAACTGCTGAAGAGCCCCGTCTATGGAGTGTACAGTGGTCCTGTCACGACTCTGAGGTACTGCTCACTAACCCATGTCTCTGAGGTACTCCTCTTTTCGAGTACCGTGGGTCTGCTGCCAAATACTGGGCGCTCCGTCCACTGTGAGTCTGCCGCCAAATACCGAGCGCTCCCCCTAATAGCCTACATAGGTACTCCTCCGGCTGAGTACCGTGGGTCTACTACCAACTACCAGGCGCTCCGTCCATCATGGGTCTGCCGTCAAATACCGGGCGCTCCATCCACTGGGCTAGTCGACTCACTCCAAGTCGAGTCGGTCATGCAGTCGTCAGGTCTCAGTCGTCTACACGGTCTCCGTAGTCCGCACACTCATCTCTGGGAGGGTCCGCTCCACGAGCTATAGGTCGATACTCCAATTATCTAAAATTCGCACGAAGAAGTATCTCAAAGGACGACCTCGTCATAGGGGTCTCAACGCAATAGACAGCGCGTCAAACATATGCCCGGTCTTTGAGTTATTAGCCTTTTTGTCCAAGGGGCCCGGTTGGTGTCGTGAGTGAACCAACCCAGCCGTATCTCAACTGTACCCCGAGCTCTCATAGGGTATACTCATAGGGATCGTTTCTCAACGTGATCACCAACGCTGCTGACGGTTCGTCAAACAGACGTCCGTTCTGAAAGATATCAGCATTTCCGTTCCAGGGGCCCGGTTGGATTTCGGGTACATTCCAACCCGGACACTATCCAACAGCAACCAAAAATCAGGCTAAGTATGCCAAAAGTTCCGTCTCATCATGAGGAATTCAACGAGACAGACGGAACGTCAATTTGACACCCGGTCTGTGAGTTATTGGGTTTTTCGTTCTAGTGGCCCGGTTGGTTTCGTGAGCGAACCAACCCGGCCGCACTCCGACGACATCCAAACCTCGAGTGTAGTAAGCCAAAAGATCCGTCTCACTTAGAGAAATCCATCAAAGTCGACGACACGTCAATCGGACATCCGGAGCTCAAGATATAAGCGTTTCCGCTCTGAGGGCCCGGTTGGTTTCGTATCCGAACCAACCCGACCGAACCCAAAGTATTCGGAAACCTTGAGTGCGATATACTTAAACGACCGTCTCGATCCAAGGATCGTATCGCCGCTGACGGTGCATCGATAGGAGGTCCACAGCTCAAGATATAAGAGAAAGACCGTGAGGGGTCCGAAAACAAGGGTTTCGGGCCCGGACCGACTCGGCCTGAACCGGGTAGACCCGATCCGGGTGCGGGTCCGACCCGGCCGGTGCGGCCCAGCCCGGTTTGCCCGAGCCGGCCCGGCTCAGTCGGGGGTTCGGACGAACGACCGAACCGTGCGGGGGGCGCTACCCCCA
This sequence comes from Viscum album, assembly GCA_963277665.1. Taxonomy (NCBI): domain Eukaryota; kingdom Viridiplantae; phylum Streptophyta; class Magnoliopsida; order Santalales; family Viscaceae; genus Viscum; species Viscum album. The sequence goes on from OY728130.1 coordinate 1,093,522,388, forward strand.
TGTGAAGAGCCGCAGCCCCGCGTGGGGTTTCCCGTGCCAGCGGACGCGGCGGATTCTTCCGGCGGCGCTCTGGGCGCCGCCGCCCCCGACCGCCGACGCTGCCTCACCTGCGTGGCGCGCCGGCAGGGGCTTCCGCGGACCACCGGATGCGATACGGTGGTCTGATTCACCTGCGGTCTTCACTAGTCATCATCGAGGGACCCGACCTTTGCTGCAAAGATCCCATAATGCCCGTGCGGCTTCGTTTTTCATTTTTCGGCGTGGCATGACGGCATCGTGGCTTGTTCAACTTCATAGGCGCGGCGCGATGGAGCCACGCTTCGTAGCCCTTCCACAGAATTTCCGCGCGGTGCAACGGCACCGCGCCACCTTTCACGTGTCGCAACAAATTCAAACAACAAGGGGGGAGGAGGGTCGGCCATGTTCGTGCAGTCCGACCTCCTCCCGTTATAATGATATCAAGCGGCAATCTAATAGAAGTTGACGTACGACAAGAAATAATTCACGGAAAAAAACAATAATCCTCATCATCAGTCCGCATGAATGAACGGTCCATAGATCAACCTGGAATTGGTTGGTCCGCGCTCGACGTTCTTTTCTCAAAAGATAAGAGAACACCAAAATAAATTCCCCTACCTCGATTCAAGGTTCATTCGTCGTTGGCGCGGAAATCGGTGTCGCAAGAATGATGTCGCGGGGTCGGACGTAGATTCTGTGGAGGTCGGGGTGCGTCCGAGGAGGAAACGACGTCTCCTCACTTGTTGCTATGCAAGAAGAGGATGGAGAACCGTGGACGCTGAGTCGTTCTACGTTGAAGGGAAGGTGTTCTTAATCGAAGAAGAATCGTTCTTCTTCGAAGGAAAGTTCTCTTCTTCTTCACACCAATTCACTCCCAAAAACTCTAGGACTTTGCTAAAGTTTTCTCCCACACCAAAAGCTCTAACTCAAAATAATATCCCATTATATAATTTTTATTCACACCACATAGATTTAAAATTCAACCCAAACCACTTAATTAAACAAATAAAGAGACTCATCTCATTAATTAAGGCATGTTGGCATGAATTAATGGTGGAAGGAAAAGGTGAAGGGTTACACAAAATAAGAGGAGTTAACAAACTTAATGGAAGAGGAGATTAATGGGGAGTTGACACATTAAAAGCAAGGGAGTTTAAGGGGAGTTGTAGAGTTATACATCTAAACACAAGGGGTGTTAAATGGGGGGATGTTCGTGGGGGTTAAAGGGAAGGTGAAGTGTTGGGGTTTCGTGCGGACCCCACCACCCTTGGTCATACCCTCTCATGGGAAGTTAGGTGGGGTGTGGCCCCACCTCCAAATTCTCTATGATGAAAATAACATCCACATAAAATAAATTGTAACACTACAATTTATTTAAGACTTATCGAATCCACAAAAATTGACCACCTAATGCGACAAAACGCAACTGCGCTTAAGGTCCCCTTAAACAATTATCGGCGCAGCAAGTTCATCGGTGCCCTTAGATTTCAATCCCGAGTACCGGTTCAAAAGATAGAAAAACTCGCTCGTTCGTTCACTGAACGTTCTCGAGCCAAACTTCGGAAAATGATTCTGGGCACACCGGGCCTCGGAATCAGACGTCTTCAAGAAACTACGTTCTTGTAAAATTTCAAAGAAAATTAAGAAAACAAATTCCTTGAAATTTCTGGGTATTTACATTACTCCCACCTTAGGGCTTTACTTCCCCGTAAAGCTTCAACACAAACTAGGGATACAAAAGCGGTACTGAGAATGCATCTGAGGCTCCCGCTCTCATGTGCTCACCTGGAGGTTCCCATACTTCCAGTGAAAGCACACCCGAGGAATCGACCGTCCTCGTAGGATCTGCTCTTGTCGATCCTTGATCTCCATTGGAACCTCCGTGAAAGACACCCCACCACCATCATCCAGCTTTCCAGGGTCGATGATGTGTAAAATATCACACACGTATCTCCTCAGTTGTGATACGCGGAAGTCGTCGTGCACCTGGTGCAACTGAGGTGGATGGGTCAAGCGGTAAACCACCTCGCCTACCTAGCTGAGGACCTAGAAGTGGTCCATTGAACCTCCGGGATAACTTGCCGCCTTGGCCACATCTCCGTAAACCTCGTCGAGGTGAAACCCTTATAAGGACGTGATCATCATCCTCGAACTCTAGAGGCCTCCAATTCCTGTCAGCATAAGGATTCTGTCGGCCCTGTGCTGTCCTCATCTGCTCTTGGATGACCTGGACCTTCTCTAGTCTCACAAGGGCTGCTATGATTTCTTCTTTTCCGATAAGAGAAATCTGGTCTCATCCCCTAGATGAACCACATTCATTTCCTAATACATTCAATCATAACATCAATGATGCTTTCATTCCATGGATGAAGTCGTAAGGCCTCGACGTAACTACCAAGAGATCCAACTGTCGCTCTCGCCTCCAAGGGTCAAGTCACACTGTCGGCATCAATGTGAGGTCACTAGGTCTCCTGAATTAGAAATCTCGAAAGCAAGGGTCAAGTCAATAGTCTTAACTGGGACCACTCAGTATCAACCAAACAAAAGTATAGGAAAGAAAACTTTACAAATATAAGTGTTTTTTCATTATTGTAGCTCATAGTACAAAGACACAAATGTAACAACAACAAAAAAATAGAAGCAACATGCTCAATAGCCTCCAGGTCTGGAGCTAGTCCCGCTCCTGTCCATCTGCTTCTGGAGCTCCATGACCATAGGCCTCAGCTGCCTGAAGCTGAGCTCTCCCATGTCCTCATGTCCTCTGCGGTTGGGGAGGGCCTCCGGGTGGTGGTGGTGGCAACACCCCGAAGCGTCGTTCACCTCCAGCTGAACGATCAGCTCCTCTTCCATGGTCGCCTTCTCCTTGAGGTCTTCCCTGATCGAACCATGCCTCTTCCTGGGAGGTTCTTCATTTAACTGTTGTTCATCTGCATAGCGGGTCGGACAGTCGCGTGTCATGTGACCAATCCCGCCGCTGGAGTAACACTATCCACTCTCAGCACGACTGGCTCTGACTCCACCCCGGTTCCCCCGCACAACTGAACCTGAGTCGTGCAGTCGGCCACTGGTAGGTCTGGTCCTCTTGGACCTCTGCGTCATCTGTCTACTTTCTACTGCAGAAGACTCTGCCGCAAGGCGGCTCGTGGTGGGTCGTGCTGTTGGAGACTTCTCAGCAAGGAAACTCTCCACTAAGAGGGTTATCTCCAACACCCCTGTCTGGGTCAGAATGCTGTGACAAACAACAGAAGATCTAATCTCCCGCCTGAGCCCCTGCTCGAAGGTTCAGGCACTAAAGAACGGGTCTCGTACCATATCTGTGGAGTTGTGCGAGAGGTCAGTGAACCTCGCTGAATACTGTTCCACTGTCATGCTGCCCTGCCGTAGCTGAAGTAGCTCTTATATACGCACTTCTTGAAGGGTGGATGGTAAAAACTCTTCCCGAAACAGGCTCTCGAAGTCTGCCCAAAGAAGTGTCGCCTCGTCATGCATCTGGAGCATCAGGCTCCACCATCTGCCTACTGCTGCATGAAGAAGGATGGAAGCAAGGATCCTCATGAATTTTTTCGGCATCCCTACTAGCCTGAAGACTCTCACCACAGCCTCCAGCCAATACTCAGCCGCCTGCAGGTCCATCTCTCCCCGAAAACTGGGTGGCCTCTGGCGCTGGAACTTGTGCAGTGCGCTCAAGAGACGTGTACCCTCTGCTGCTGGGGCTGGTGGCATCGGTGGACCAATGGGTAGTAGTACCGCTGGTGCGCCTGCTGGTGCCTCAACTGGGATAGGGCCTTGTACTGAGGCCACATCGCTCGGCGGGCTGTCAGTACAAACAACTCTCAGGGCTCTAACTGGTCATCCACGGGGAGTCATCCTGAAAGAAACAAACATGACACGGTCAAAAGACTTATACCTGGTGAGCTGACCTGGTTTGAGCTGATATTTAAAAACTTCTGGAAACACACATGCAATCAATGTTTTCGTGCACAAAGTCGGAAATCAGTTGTCAGGGTCCTGGTGTATGGATACGTTGGCCTCCCACACCAACACTGGACTCCCTGAACTAAAAATCACACTCGGTACTCTTAACACTGTTGCTTCACAGAAAGAAAATATCAGAGTCATAAGTTATGCAATAGAACCGACTCCTCTGATACCAATTTGTCATGACCCGTCCTCTGGGCCCGTTCCGTGACTACACGAAACCCACCTTCCATAGGCCAGGGGCTGGAGACTAGCACCAAAGGCGTAAATCCCGATAACTGGGAAGGAATTTCCTTTATAAAAGTAATCAAAACACCACAGAGTACAAGCGAAAGTAAAACACTAAGTACAAAGAGAAGTGCTGAAAACTAAATGGGCCAGAATACAAACCCAACTGAAAGTACAACTACAACTGAACAAAAGTACAACAGAAAAAGACAACAGCTGGAAGAATGGAAGTGGCTCCTGGGACGTCCTCCATTGATCCTACCTGAAGGGTAGGTACAGATGGCGTATCTCATTGATCGTCCACCACGGATCCTACCTGAAGGGTAGGTATAGATAGCCTCCACAACGCTCTCGCCCGTCAACCTCCTCCGAGTGTCGTCTCACCATGAAGTCCACCTCCGGATACTGACTCGTCGTGTAGTCCACCTTTGGATACCGTCCAGTCCTCGAACACTCGGCCTCCGTCTGCACTGCCCGTCGTCTGCAACCAACACAATGAGGTGCAGGTATAGCCCATGTAGGGGTGAGTATAACGATACTCAGTATGGACGCCGAGACCCTCAAGGTCTCACTAAAACCAACAAGGATTACCACAAAGAAGATCTCAACAGATAACCTCTATTAGGTATATTCCAATACATATAACTAAGTTATCAAGTAACTCATCTCAATCATGAGGTAACACAAAGATTACGAAATCAACGGATAACCACTACCTAGGTATATGGCCATAAATATACCTAAGTTATAAAGTTACCCATCTCAATCATGAGGCAACCAAAAGGTCATAGACTCAGCTCAAACCAAGATTTTCATTATCAAAATTATAAATGCTGAAGAGCCCCATCTCTAGAGTGTATAGTGGTCCTGTCACGACTCCGAGGTACTACTCACTAATCCAAGTCTCTGAGGTAATCCTTCTGTCGAGTACCGCGGGTCTGCTGCCAAATACTGGGCGCTCCGTCCGCTGTGGGTCTGCCGCCAAATACCGGGCACCCCCCCTAATTACCTACAGAGGTACTCCTCCGGTCGAGTACCGCGAGTCTGCTGCCAACTACCAGGCGCTCCATCCGCCGTGGGTCTGCCGCCAAATACCGGTCGCTCCATCCACTAGGCTAGTTGACTCACTCCAAGTCGATTCGGTCAAGCAGTCGTTAGGTCTCAGTCGTCTACACGGTCTCTGTACTCTGCACGCTCGTCTCTAGGAGGGTCCGCTCCACGAGCTACAGGTAGATACTCTATTTATCTAAAATTCCCACGAAGAAGTATCTCAATGGACCTCCTCGTCATAGGGGTCTCAATGCAACATACGGCGCGTCAATCGGACTCCCGGTCTGTGAGTTATTAGCATTTTCGTCCCAGAGGCCCAGTTGGTTTCGTGAGTGAACCAAACCGGCCATATATCAACTATACCATGAACTCTCATAGGGTATACTCATAGGGACCGTTTTTCAACGTGATCACCAACACCACTGACGGTTCGTCAAACGGACGTCCGGTCTGAAAGATATCATCTTTTTCGTTCCAGGGGCCGGTTGGATTTCTGGTAAGTTCCAACCCGGCCACTATCCAATAGAAGCCAAAACTCAGGCTAAGTATCCCAAAATTGCCATCTCATCAATAGTAATTCAACGAGACAGACGGCGCGTCAATCGGACGCCCGGTCTGTGAGTTATTGACTTTTTCGTTCCAGGGGCCCGGTTGGTTTCGCGACCGAACCAACCCGACCACACTCCGAAGGCATCCAAACCTCGAGCGGAGTAAGCCAAATGATCCGTCTCACTTAGAGTAATCCATCAAAGTCGACGGCACGTCAATCGGACGTCCAGAGCTCAAGATATAAGTGTTTCTGCTCCGAGGGCCCGGTTGGTTTCGTATCCGGACCAACCTGTCTGAACCCAATGTATTTCAAAACCTTGAGTTCGATATACCGAAACGACCGTCTCGATCCAAGGATCGGATCGCCGATGACGGTGCGTCGATCAGAGGTCTACAGATCAAGATATAGGTGAAAGACCGTGAGGGGTCCGAAAATGGTGGTTTCGGGCCCGCACCGACCCCGCCCGAACCGGGTCGACCCAACCCGGGTGCGGGTCCGACCCGGCCGGTGCGGCACGGCCCGGTCTTCCCAAGCCGGCCCGGCTCGGCCTGGGGTTCGGCCGAATGGACGAACCATGCGGGGGGCGCTGCCCCGCGTGAATAGTTGCGGCCCCACGTGGGGCCGCCCGTGCCAGCGGACGCGGCCGCCGGCCGCGTCCCACCTCTCCCCTCCGGTGCCGCGCGGTCGCGGGACCGCACTCCATCGCCACGGCTTCAGCCGCGACGGATTCTTCCGGCGGCACTCTGAGCGCCGCCGCCCCTGACCGCCGACGCCGCCGCACCGGCGTGCCGTGCCGGCAGGGGCTTCCGCGGACCACCGGACGCGCTCCGGTGGTCTGATTTTCCTGCGGTCTTCGACAGTCATCATCCTGGGACCCGACCTTCGCTGTAAAGATCCCACAATGCCCGTGAATCTTTGTTTGTCATTTTCCGACACGGCAAGACGGCGTCGTGGCTTGTTCAACTTCATCGGCGCGGCGCGACGGCACCGCGCTTCTTATCCCTTCCACATAATTTCTGCGCGGTGCAACGGCACCACACCGCCTTTCACGTGCCCCAATAAATTCAAACAACAAGGGGGGAGGAGGGTCGGCCATGTTCGTACGGTCTGACCTCCTCCCGTTATAATGATAGCAAGCGGCCATCTAATAGAAGTTGGCGTATGACAAGAAAGAATGCACGGACAAAAACAATAATCCTCAACATCAATCCGCATGAACGAACGATCCGTGGATCAACCTGGAATTGGTTGGTCCGCACTCGTCGTTATTTTCTTAAAAGATAAGAGAACACCAAAATAAATTCCCCTACCTCGATTCAAGGTTCGTTCATCGTCAGTGCGGAAATTGGTGTCACGAGAATGACGTCGCGGGGTCGTACGTAGATTCCATGGATGTCAGGGTGCGTCTGAGAAGGAAACGACGTCTCCTCACTTGTTGCTATGGAAGAAGAGGATGGAGAACCGTGGACACCGAGTCGTTCTACGTTGTAGGAAAGGTGTTCTTAATCGAATAAGAACTGTTCTTCATCGAAGGAAAGTTCACTTCTTCTTCATACCAAAGCTCTCCCAAAAACTCTAGGACTTTGCTAAAGTTTTCTCCCACACCAAAAGCTCTAACTCAAAATAATATCCCATGATAATATTTTTATTTACACCACAATGATTTAAAATTCAAACCAAACCACTTAATTAAACAAATAAAGAGACTCATCTCATTAATTAAGGCATGTTGGCATGAATTAATGGTGGAAGGAAAAGGTGAAGGGTTACACAAAATAAGAGGAGTTAACAAACATAATGGAAGAGGAGATTAATGGGGAGTTGACACATTAAAAGCAAGGGAGTTTAAGGGGGGTTGTAGAGTTATACATTTAAACACAATGGGTATTAAATGGGTGGAAGTTTGTGGGGGTTAAAGGGAAGGTGAAGGGTTGGGGTTTCGTGCGGACCCCACCACCCTTGGTCATACACTCTCATGGGAAGTTAGGTGGGGTGTGGCCCCACCTCCAACTTCTCTATGAAGAAATTAAATTCCACATAAAATAAATTGAAACACCAAAATTTATTTTATACTTATCGAATCCCCAAAAATTAACCACCTCATGCGACAAAACGCAACTGCGCTTAAGGTCCCCTTAAGCAATTATCGGCCCTGCGAGTTCATCAGTGCCCTCAGATTTCAATTTCGAGTACCGGTTCAAAATATAGAAAAACTCGCTCGTTCGTTCACTGAACGTACCCGATCCAAACTTCGGAAAATGATTCCGGGCACACCGGGCCTCAGAATCAGACGCCATCAAGAAATTTTATTCTTGTAAAATTCCAAAGAAAATTAAGAAAAACCTTTCCTTGAAATTTACGGGTCTTTACATATATAACCTCCAGTAAATACATATATATGTATATATAATCTCAGATAATAATGAGACATTGAAATTATCCCTTACCTTATTATAATCAGTAAAATCATATCCCTCATAAAATAAAGAAAAATATATACATATGTAAATATAATAACCTTTTTAATAAGATTCCAAAATAAATTAATGGGAAACATAAACACAACACAAAATAAATTGGTGGTGTATGAGGAACATGTCCCACATAAATAAAAGTGAGAAAAAAATAATACCTCACTAATTTATTATTAGTTAAATCATATTGATAATAAAAAATAAAATTATAATAATATGTGAATATAATAAACTTTTTAATAAGAATTAAAATTTCATGATAAGCATAAAAACCACACAAAATAAATAGGTGGTGTACAAGGCATATTTCCCGTATAAATAAAGTAAAACAAAATAGTCCCTAACAAATTTTTAATCAGTGAAATCATATTCCTCATAAAAAAATAAAAATTATATGAATCTGTAAATATAATAACATTCATAATAAGAATAATAAAAACATTACCGGGTAGAATAAACACTATATAAATGAAATAAATGGTGTATAAGTCATATGTCCCACACAACTAAAAGTGAGAAATATTATTCCCTTCACTTTGATCTTGGTTCCTTTATTCATATCACAACCTCCTATATAAGTGTTTAAATGATATAATTAACTTATTCAAGAATCATACTCAATTTAATGATATCATATGTGATAATATTATTTTCTATTTCTCAATAACATTATTACTCATCTTTCTAGTATTAACTGCTTTATTTTCTGACGAATGTTTTGATGAAAAGTTCTTATTATTATTTATATATTATAGTTATCCTATTTTCAAAATTATATTAATATAATATATATAATATTATTCATTATATATATTTATATAGTCATTATTTAATGAATATCATATAGAATAAATCATATTTCATCGTATAGATGGTAGGCCATACATAAATTGGAGGGATGATATCATTCACTAAATTGTGAAATTCTATGGATGCTAATGGTATATATTAAATTTAAGAATACATATCATTTTATAAAAATCATATATAGTTATTATTTCCATAATTATACACATACAAGTAATATGGGTGGGGGGACAGATTAAACCACGGTGTGGATCATCCTACCCGGACTTCCGCATCCTTTCTAGAATGAAGGCCTCCTCAGGATGATCGGTGATTCCTTAGGCTCTTTCATGTTCTCAGACGCTCAGACCCAAAACCTCATGGATACCTTAGTGTCTCCTATTAGCGTGGAATTGGATCTCAATATTCCAATTCCGGAGAATATTTCACTCTGGGTGCATGATTCCCTCCTCTGGGACCAGGACATCTCCTACCAGGTGATCCCCATGTTCTGTTCTCATTTCATGCTTCAGGGGAAATCGCTTCAAGTGTACCATTGTAGAGGAATAGTTAGGCGGAGGGGAATCACCCCTCAGACGGGGCCACGTTATTCTCTTCCCTCGCATCTCGGCAGGGTCTATTCTGGTTCATCGACATTGGAGGTCCAGTCACTCATAGTTGTTCGTTTTCCCTCAGAGCCTTCATCCACCACATGGTGGTCAGCTGATTCAGGGTCAGAGGACATCGTGGATTTATCCTTTGCTAATGATAGAATACCCCCACTCTTATTCGCCTTGTGAGGTCGGGGCAGGAAGATAGCATGATATCTTTTCGGGAGCTAGTATCAATTGTGCCGTAGAGGGTGCCTCGAGTTCGCGTCAGTATGGGCCTACCTCTCTTTTTCAATGTCTGTATTCCTCCTGGGACATGAGGCATGGCCTCTCATGTTCTTTCCCTTTTCCATCTTCGTGGCCTTGTGGCTCTACCTCGTATCACCTCCATCCCGACCAAGGAGTTTAGAGGGTCGAGTTAGACTCCCTTACAGTGCTATTTTACCTTGAGAAAGAGGTTCACTGATCTCTTCCTTCAACAGGTCTTGGCTATGGATCTGGGCGAATATCGAAATCTCCCCCAGGATGGTGGAGTGGAAAACCGTCTCATCTGGTGGGGATAGGGACATCTCCGAGTGCACCTCTATCTGAGGTCAGTTGAGCTTGAACATGATCTAGATCAAGGGAGAAGATGTCAAAGGCTTCATCCAATTTTGAGAAGGCATTGAGTTCTGGAACTAGTCCCAAAATGATCAGATTTCCATGATACCTATATTTTTCTGAAATTCTAACATCTTGGGAGTGCGTGTCAAAATGGACTTCATCTTGTTAGAGGTAATGAAGCACTAGATTTCACTGGTTGGTATCCTAGAACACAAGCAGAACCTAAACATGATTATAGATTATGATAAGAAAATTAAATTGCATGCTCTCATGCATGCAACCCCATGAAACCACCAAATATGGATCTTTTGTCACAAGAGTTTTAAGGTGGAACAAGTGAAGGAGGGTGACCAGTTCATCACAATGAATGCTACTCGCTATTCCCTTACATTCTATGCCTCCTTTATCTTTGAAAGTTGTGACCCTAACCTGAGGGTGAGCCTGTGGAACAACCTCAACACATTCCATCATAGTGATGTTCCTTGGTTCCTTGGGGGGATTTTAATGTGATCGTGGATCCTGAAGAGAGGAAGTGATGAGGATAGTTTAATAGGAGAACCAGCCTGGATGTTTCCCAATTTATGGAAGGTAAGGGCCACATGGACCTCAGATACGCGGGGGACAGATTCACATGGTGCAACAATAAACAGGGACATAGCCGATCATGGAGCTTCCTAGATAGGTTCTTGGTGAATGGTCATGATATCTCCAAGTTTGGTGGAACCATGGTGGTCCATCTTGTGTGAGTAATTTCCAATCATTCTCCCTTACTGATCACACTATCCTCTGGCTGTGATCCTACCATGCGCTGCAGATTCTATCATCTATGGGACAAGGAGCCTTCATTCTTGCCACAGTTCGGGAATGCTGGGATGCTCCTACCCAGGGTTATACATGCATGTCCTTCCATAATTAGTTGAGATGGTTGAAATCTAGGCTTCAGGAATGGTCGATGGATCTTCCTCCATGTGGCAGGGATGTGCTGGCCAATTCGCAAGTTATCGACTAACACGAACAGAGTCTGGATGAAGGGTAGAACAAACATGTTTTCTCGGACCTAATTAATGATAAAGAGTTTCTAGAAGACAATTTTCTAAATCAAGAGCCCATTTTATAGGAGAATTAGAGAATCATGTGGCTGAAAGGGGGGGATAGAAACTCAGCTTTCTTCCACGCATGCTTTAAGGATAGGAAAAGGTCGGCGAACTTGGACATCTTGTTGGAGGGAGGGACTTTTACGTATGACAGAGATGTAGTGTGTTTGTGTGTGTGTGTGTGGGGGGGGGGGGGTTCCAATAAGTACTTAAGGATAATCCTATCATATCCTAACATCTATTGGCATAAGGGGTATTCAGGCATTAACACAGTTATTTTTGAAACCATCCCTCTCGGGGTTATGGACTAGGATAATAAAGGTCTTGGGGCCCTTCCTCATGAAAAGGAGATTATTGATGCCATGAAGAAGCTTATTATGGATAGCACAGTGGGTCCGGATGGATTCCCTAGGTCCTTTTACAGAGCCTCATGAGATGTGATCAAGTGTGACTTGATTTCCACTGTTCAAGGCTTCTTTAGAGGCGGGCATCTGCCGAGGGATGCCTATGCCACTATAGTTGTGTTCATCCCCATGGCGAAGAACCCATCCTCAATCCACCAGTTCCGACTTGTGAGCATTTGAAATTATAGGTACAAGATCCACTCCAACATCATTAGCTCCCGACTGGAAGCCTTACATCCATAGTGGGTTGCATTGGAACTAGATGGGTTTGTGATGGGGAGATGCATCCAGGAAGCGATAACGTTGTGTTAAGAAATGTTTAGAGATATCAACCACAAGTCCTGTGAGATTAACTGAGTCATCAAACTTGACATGAGCAAGGTATATGATTGGGTGGAATGGAGTTTCATCATCATGATATTGGAATGTATGGGGATCTCTGCTGGGAATATCGACACTCTATTTCACTGTTTCTAATCACCGTGGTTGGATGTTTATTTTTTGGGGAAGACATTCAGTTTCATCAAGCCAACCCGGGGCCTCCATAAATGGGATCCCATATCTCTGAGCCTATTTGTTTTGTCCCAGGATGTGCTCAACCGTCTTATTCACCGTAGCCTGGGAATTGGTCATAAGCTTCTGTACCTCCACAGATCAAATCTTCCCTAAGTGTCTCAATTATTGTTTTCGGATGACACCATTATTATTGTGAACGCAACAAGAATATCCTTATGATATCTGAATAGGCTGCTAGAGGATTATTTCCTTTGGAGTGTCCAGAGCATTAATAGAGGCAAGAGTAACTTCTTCTTTCTTTGTAAATGTCTCCCTATCCAGGCTTCGATGGAGGGTTTCCTTCTTGAGATGCATAGGGGGGACTTTACCATGATATACCTTGGGGATACACTATCTTCTTGTCGTACTTGCATCCCCAACATCGAATCCCTCATCAATAAGATTAGAGATCGGGTTATTAACTGGAAAAACAACCTTTTATCCTTTGGAGGTACAATTAACCTGGTTAACAACATCATGCTTTCCACCCCGGTTCACACAATCTTGACACTAAAGATACCAAAAGGAGTTATAAATTACATCTAAATGATTTTGGAGAAGTTTATTTGGGACCCCAAGGGAAAGGGGAAATGTCATTGGGACTATTGAAGTATGTTGGTGTGCACGACTTATTATGGGGGGATAAATGTATGTAGCCTCGAGATTACCCTCCACGACATGCACACAATGCTTTCATGGGAGGTTTTGGAAAAATGCACATTGTGGGGGGGGACCATCCATTGGAGCTCTTCTAGGGATTTTTTTCCACTGATGGTGATGCTTCTCCAATTTGGGTTGAGAGTGGTCCCATCATGTATAATCTGAGGAGGCATGTGGCTGGATTGTTGGACGTGGAGATGTCTTGTTTTGGCATCACAACTGGAGCAGCTCGACAATTGGCTTCCCAGGATGCCCAGTCACGAACATCTCCTTTCATGAAGCTAGTCAGTACTTATTGTTCACATGGATTGTTCTGAAAAGGAATCAGTAGGATTTCATTTCCCTAGTAGAGTTTTTGTCCGACCCAGATCGGTGTGGCTTCACCCCATCATCCTCTGGAGTTTTTACTATTAAATATTATCATAGGACTACATGCTCACAAGGGAAAACTAATAAATGGAATGAGGTCCTTTGGACCAATGGTATTCCCTCCAAATACAAATTTTTCAACTAGAGGATTCGAAATAGGGCTCTACCAAGAGATGATAACATCAAGCGATGCATTGTTCAATTATCTACCAGATTCGTGTGCTGCTAGAGACATGCGAAGGAGAGTTTTGGACATCTCTTTTTCAAATGTGAATTGGTGTTCAAGGTGTGGGGACACATAGGTAAAATAAAAGCTATCAATGATTCATCAATGTTATATCAACTATTCTTGGAGCACTAGTATCAAGGATCTGGGAATGGAGGTGCAGAGAGGTGGGCTCACTCGACAATATTGCATGCTGGATGTTGGAGTGTGTGGCAAGTGAGGAACAATCAGATTATTGAAGGGGAGGCGTCCTAAAGTTGGGTGATCATTGTGAGGACCACTAGCCTAATTATAGTCTTTGTCAGGTGTTGGGAAGTTGGAGAGATGCCCCGTCCCTCCAGCGGTTTTGTACAGTGAACTTCCTTCCTCGGGAGGGGAGGTGGAACTTCATCGGTCAGATGGATTCGATGGGACTGAAACTCAACACCGATGGTTTGTGTCGATAGGGGGCTATGTAGGGGGGAGGAGTCATTCGTGATGGTATACGGTTGGTCTACTTGGCTTTCTCTATTTGGATGGGGCAGGGGACATTCCTTCAAGCGAAAACATTGGCCATGAATGTAGGTATTTGTTTTTTTGGCCATAGGGTCTTCCATATCTATGAGGTTTAAATGGTCTCAATGGTGTTGGACAATGCCCTTCGTGGCATAGGGGCAATCCCATGGTCGTTTTCTTATGTGTTTAGTGATTTTTGTGGCATATTAGGAGCCCATACGGGTGTGCATCATACTTGGTGGGAAGGCAACAAGGTCGTGGATTAATTGGATTCAATTAGCTTCCCTGGTTCGGACCGTTTTTATTTTCACAACTAGGATAGTCTGACACCGGTGGGGGTTAATAATATTCGAGTGGATGACCTCAGGATCCATTTCATTCATCACTTGTAGCTGATGTGATAGCTAGCCTTGGTCTGATCGGTTGGCCTTGTGGTTTTTTCCTTATGCTTCTTCAAATAAAAAATTTACTCTTCACGGTCATGAAATGAGCCTGAGTGACTTGGCAAAAGAGAATACCTCTTACTCGCGATTTTTCTATAGATCTCCTATTTAAGGCACAAGAGTTGATATTTTGAGAAGACTATAACATCTATAATATGAATATGAATTTTTATCAAGGAAATAGTCAGGGGATTTCTAGTGTGAAGATTCAATGCGAATTGAAGAAATGAAGGAGGAGCTACCCTTTATTGTTGAGGTAAGGGGAATCTTTGGATTCTCCAAAAATATTAGTTTATAATAAAATTGAAACACTTAAAAAATCCTCCAAAATTTAACATTATAATAAATTAGATGATATACGGTTGTAATATCATCATTTAATAAATTTTCAAAATGTTTTTTGGTCAATTTATACCTCATCATTTTAAATAACCATTAGTGGGTCTATTATAATTTTAACTAATGTAACAAATGTTTTGATATTAAAAGAGTGTAGTTTTTATAATTTTATTTCAATTCAAACATAAATGATAAATTTATAATATATTAAACAAAATAACAATTATTTTATACTTTTAAAAAAATTGGGATTTTTAAATAATTTAATAATACATTATTTTCACAAAATTACAATAGTGTCAATTTAGTACTATTTATTTCATGGATTTTTAAAATCATAATATATTATTTTAACCTTAAATAAGAATTTATTATATTAATTAGGGATAAATTCCATCTATAAATTTATTTATATATATTAATTATCCCAAATTATATTTATTTTATAATTTTTTATCATTAATTACATATTTTGAATTATAAATTAATTACTACATCAATTTGGTGTAAATATTTCATATACTTGTTTATTGGCTAAAATGTAAAGACAAAATCCCATGAATAAGATAACTATTATTGAATTTTATGACTACTTATCATTGAATATATATCCTATAAAATTCTACATTAAAAACATTGTATTTAATAAAATCAGAATGTGACAACTTTAACATCACTTTAAAAATATTATTATGTGTTTTGTAATCTATTAAATATGGATCCAAACGGTAAATAACCAGAACCATGGATGATAATAGTTAATATAAACTCGAAAAATAATATTATTTCATGTGTTTTGGTCTTTTAATGGTTTTTATTTTTTTAATAAAAATTATTTAAGTCATTTTTCATCTAGTAAATAATTTCTACATCATCAATGTATAATATTTTAATGTGATTATTTATTTCAAAAAAATTATTAACAAAATTAAATGATAAATAAATATATTTAGATTTAAAATTACTATTTATGTTCTAATTTACCTTCTGTATAACCTTACTTTAAAAAAGGGGATGTTATGAAAATTTCAATAATACATATTAAACTGTTCATTATATAAAATATTTTAAATGTCCTAATCTCAAATAAGATGCTTACAAAGGATACCATTTTGACCCAAGGGTTATTTAGGAAGAAAATAACTCATCCAATTATGTCAGAATATGTTGTTAGTTTAATTTTATAACATTATAATTACCCAAAATTACCCAATTTACATTTTTACCATATTCATAAAAATTACTGAAGTTACTATTCATAATGCCCCAAAATAAAATAAATCTATTTAAGTCATTTGGTTCCAATAATTCCAAATGTGGAATCCATTTTTTAATATTTAAAACAAAGGTTTTTTTGCAATTAATTCAAAATTATTCCAACTGTTTGAATGAAAAATGACAATTAAACTTCAAAAATTGCAAAATATTGAACTTTTTTAAATAGAAATTCATTGTAATATTAATACCAATGACCCAAATTATATTAACAGATAAAAATATTTCATTTTTATAATTTTAAATAATTAAATATTATAGTTTATCAATATTAATTTTTTTATGAAAAATATATTTTTTCAATTAAAATTTATTATATTTTTACTATAGATCAATATGTCAAACTTATTATAAAAATATAACAATTTCTTCCAAAGATATATTTTAAATCTAAATTCCAAATAATGAGTTTAATTTTTTAAATATAACATATAAAATTTCCAAATACTAGATTTAAAATTTGTGTAGTATCCAAAGGTGGAAAAATAGAAACATTTTGAAAAAAATTCTTTTATCAATAAAATTGAATTTGTTCTTATATCATGTATAAAACACCTATAAGATGAATTTAGAAAATAATATTGAATAAATTATATATATATATATATTTAATTAATAAAATCCATAAATATTGATTTTATTTTTTTATAAAATTATATATTTTCATTTAAATAGTATTTTAGAAAAACATTGACTTTTAATTAAAAAGGTTTTGATTTTCATTTATAATTAATTACACTTCAAAGAATAAATTTATGAACCAAAAATTAAGTATAATTTCAAATTTTATTTTATACATTTCATATCCTCCATTATAATGACAAAGCGATAAGGTAGTATAATAATATTTAGTTTTCTCTTAAACTCGGTCTTGCATTAAATTAATTCTGTAAAAACAAGAAATTGTCCGTAACACAAGCCAAGAATAGTGTTCTGTATACTATAAGATATGTTGGTGTTATGTGTAGTGAAATATTATATTTTTATAATGTTAATGATAATAAATTAATGAAATTAAAAACTAACAAAATAAAATCATTGGGTGTTACATTATAACCCCCTTTAAAATTAAATTCACCCTCGAAATTAGTCTGGGTTATAATGGTATGAATACTTGATATTTTATTTCATAAGAATCAGCATCGTAAAATTAATGAAAAAATGATTTTAAAACGGAATAATAGGAAAATAATAGTTAGCCAAAGGAAATCATTAAAAGGTCTATACATAGGGGAATATGGCTGGACATATGGGCATAGAGGAAAAGTGTAAATAATCCAAGAGATTAATAAAAATAGTTGATCTCAAAAAGTGGTTGATCTAGTAAAATTCAGATGTAAAAAAACCGTAAACTAAATAATCATGAAAATGGTTATTGATATCATACAAAATGTTGATAATAAGACACCCTTTTACTTCCCGACCCATTCCATAATGTTGAACATTTTTAAGGAGAAGATACACCTACTGTATTTTCATACAATGTCATAGTTGGTCGTACCAATAAAATTTTTTCACTTCATCTATTATTCAAATAAATAAAGTTGAATTTGTCCTTCATGAATCATAAGTAAATAATGTGATCTATAAATATTATTATATCCAATTCTATCTATATGTACGAAAAAATGATTTTAACACCATTTATCAAATATGAATAATTTCTTCTATAGTCAGATAAATCTTCATTCTAAAAAATTTCATACAAATTATAACATAAATAATCTAAAAATTGATAACATACAATGATTATTTAAGATCATAATCAAATAATTTATATAGAGGTGAACAACACTTCATAAAATTTGTCCCCCATATATCATATGGAATCTTATATTGGTCACATTCCAAATATGTGAACACCTTCATAATGTATTCTCTTAATCCATGGTAATAACAAGAATTACTATATATCCTTATTGAAAACATTCATATTTCCTATTAAATACATATTGTATATATTAAATTAGTACAAAACAGTTTTATACCTTTTCCCTGATAACATCACCCTTTTGGAAACAAATCTATAATTAGTTTCCAATACACTAATATCATCAAACTAACTTATTCACATCCTAAAAATATTTATCAAAACATTATTGTCTTATCATAAAGAAAATATTGTGCTTTATCTTTCCCTTAATCATGTTTTCTACAAATATATCATCTTATCCAAATACAACTTTTCAATTTTTTAAGAACAATTCAAAAAATCCTTTACAATTCATAACAAAAAACATATACTATAAACAATTATATGTGTCATGATTCATATAATATTTAAATTCTGAAGAATACACACATCAATCATACAAATGAATTCCTAAACCATTTTTCATGATCCATCATCTCAGTCTTTTTTATAATATAAATCATATATTAAGGTTCCTTAACCATAATCAACCAATCATATTATGTTTAATATAATTAATAATGCAAGAAAATCATGTACCTTTTACATTTTAATTAAAATCTCTTTATCTTCAGCACTATAACCAATACTTGAGCCACTTTCATGATTCTAATTATAATATTTCCACTTTTGAAATTAATTTTTCTAATACACATACTTTCATCATCTAAAAAATTAATGTTTACTTATGTTATCTAATGTAATATCTATTGAGAAAGAACATAAATAAAAGTGTGAAAATACATATCAGAGATTAAAAATACATAATTATGTTAAATCACTTATAATATTTCAATCTATGATATCTTAGGTTTAATACCAGCTTATTCATTATTATCAAAAAAACTATAAGATTGTCACATATTCATAGACTTATCATCAGAACATCCCTATATATATATCAATAGAAATATTCTAGGGATCTCAATGAGGTATCACATCCTAGTTTCTAAAGTTTGACTAAACTGTTTCTCTAATGACAACTGTAAAGACCCAATCTTGAAATAGATGAACATTAGATTAATTTTGTGGAATAATTAATATATGACACCCAAAGGATCCCAAAAAATGTATTAGGTCACATTATTTGAAAACTAGAAAAAAATACATCTTCCAAAAAACATCTACATTATATCCAATATATTCCATCATAACTATAACCCCATTTGGACACATATTACTTACACCATTATTCGTATCATGGAGAAATAACACTAAAAATGGAGAGATTAGATGCCCGGTAAGGGTAAAATGTTTAGATATGAATCATATAATTATCATAATCAATAAGAATGTAAAAATTTAAAATCATACCCAACAAATCATAAATCATGATATCATGTCATGGAATAAATTCTAAAATATCATAAAGAATCAATGAACATATTCCCAATAGACATAACATAAGACATGGAATTTTTTGTCATAAACCTAAGATTATAAAATAATTTCATATTAGTCAATGATCATTTCCTTGGGAATCATAGCGGATAATGTCCATTACTGAACCGAGTTCACTCCACTTTCCAACCATGTATTTCGGAACTAGGTTTAGTGGTCGTTTCAGCCCTGAATTACTAAACCAAGATTATTTCCCATTCCAGTCCTATCTAGATAATGGGATATAAATCGTTAAGTAATTCAGTGTGGGGAGATATATGTCCCTACCAACTCTTAAGGAAATCATTCATATGTTTTCCACAATAACATAAATTATTCACAATACCATATCCCAATGAATAAAAAGGGTTTCTTAAACATCAATCCTTTATAACATAATCCATGTAAAATAATATATATTTCATAATTATAATTCCATAATAAACCTAATAAAATCATTTTAACAATTGGGATAGTATACATGAAACATAACCCTACTAATAGATTACATCATAGATGGAAAATAAATTTAATTGAAAATATGAAATTAATGTTTGAAAAAAAATCATTTCTTCATCATAATCACATAAATTTCTCAAAATGACTTACTATATTAAAAAAATTAATTAAAAATAACCTTTAAATCTTGTAATGGAATATTTATTGAAATAATTTGTTATGAAATTTTAAAAACATATTCATTCTGTATAAGTTTAAAATCATTATTCTGATACATTTCTACAAATGTAAAAAATTACCTCATTTGGAAAATGAAAGAAATATTCCTTTCAAATAATGTAGTAAAATGTAAAAAATGGGTAAAATGAGATTTAAATTCTATATGAATGTAGTAAAAAAATTTATTAAAAAATTTAAAAAACAAGGATGTTAATGATAAATAAACCAAATTAAATAATTTTGTATAAACAATATCAAATAATAATGACATTGTAAACATATCACTTACCAATTTATAATTAGTAGAACTGTATGACTCATCAAATAAAGAAAATTAAATTCATTTTAAACATCATATACCTCATTATAATAATCATAAAAAAATCATGGAAAACAAAAGAAGAATAAGAAATAAATAGGTGGTGTATAAGACATATGTCCCACATAAAAAAAAGTGATAAAAAATCACATTCCTATTTATAATATGTAGAATCATATGCCCTAGTAAATAAATAGAATTATAATAATATTTGAATATCATAACCTTCAATAAAATAATTATAAAAAATTTCTTAGACACTATAAACACCAACCAAATGTAACAGGTGGTGTACAGTGAATATGTCCCATTGAAATAAAAGTGAGAAAAATAATACCTTAATAATTTATAATACATTGAATCATATTCCTCAAAAAATAAATAAAACTATTTTCATATTTAAACATCATAACCATAAAAATAAGAATAATAAATACTGTTATGTTCAGCATAAACACCACAAAATATAATTGGGTGGTGTATAAGAAATATATCCCACAAAAAATAGTGATAAAAAATAATCCCATACCATAGTTATATTATCCTTCATACATATCTAAAACACTAGTATAAGGGTCAGAATAAAATCATTAAATTATTCCAGAGTAATATTACTTTTTATATATATCATAAGAGATCAGATTAATAACCATTTTTTAGTAACATTTTTTTACCATCTTTTAAGTATTAACTACTTTATTTCCTTCTATGTGTTTTGATAAATGAGTTCTTATTCCTATTATTATTTGATATTTATATAATTTACATAATGAGATTAATATAATATATATCAAAAATTTTATTCTATAAATTTATATAATCACACTTCAATTAATATCATGTAGAATGAATTGCATCACATCATAGGGATGGTAGGCCATACTTACACACGATTTACTATATAATTCCATTAATTGGGAAAATGTAGGGAATTTGATGATATATATTTTATTTTAGAATCCTTATCATGTTATAATAGTCATATATAGTTCTTATGTTCAATATTATACCCATCCATGTAAGGTGGTGGTGAAAAACATAACACCACAATGTGGAGATGGTAAGTCGTATGTTTGAACATATGGTGAAATCATTTTTATTGGATGGATAAAATGTGGAATATGGTATTTAAATAATCATAATATCATATAATTATATATGTGGTGTTGTATTTATTAATTTATAATGGAACCAAAGAAATGAAAAGGAATTAGGAAAAGAAATCGTATGGAGAGATTGGTTAAAGGTGATTACCTCTTCTTTAGAGAGCTCCCTCAAGATCTCATCATCATGGAAATTGAGTTGGTATTTTGAGAAGACTATAGACACTATAATCTGACTATTTATGTTGAGAGGGGATATTGGTAGCAGATGGATGATATACAAGGATTAAATTAATGCGAATAAATGAGGGAGGATGTTCCCATTTATAATGGACATGAGGTAAACCATTAAATCTTCGAAAATATTAATTTATAATAAAATGAAAGTCCACTAAAAACCTCAAAAAATTGAAATATTAATGAAACTTAGATGATATAATGTTGTAATCTCATCCAAAAATGAAATTTTTAAATTTTTTTCTATCGATATATATCATATCATTCTAATTAACCCTTAGTTATTGTATTTTTGTTTTACCTAGGATAATAAATGTTTCAATATTAAAAAAGCATTAATTTTACAAATTTTATGTCACCTAGGCCATAAATTCAAAATATAGAATATATTAAAAAATATAATAGTTATTTTATTTTTTAAAAAATGTAATATTTTCCTTTAATAATTTATTAAAACATTACTATGACAAAATAGAAATAATGTCAATTTTGACACTATGCATATGATGGATTTTAAAAATTATCAAGAGATGATGTTAAAATTGAATAAAATAATTTATTATACTTATAAGGGTTAATGGTCAACTATAAAAGACTTTGGATATATTAATTATATCCAATTATATTTATTTTAAAATTTTTAATGACATTATTTATATATTTTCATTATGAAAGTAATTACTGAATTAGTTTTGTGTAATTAATTATTATACTTATATAATAAGAAAAAATAAACAATATAATATCATAATTAAATTAATTATTCTAAATTTTGTAATAATACTTATAATCAAATATATATTCTGGAAAATATGACATTTAAAAAGTTATATTTAATAAAACCTGAATGTGACCACTTTAATATCACATTAAATAAAATATTATAAGTGTTATAGTATTTTCCATGTGGATCTAAATGGTCAATAAATGACCCTTATATGAATATTGTTGAGATATAATCAATAAATAACATTTGGTCAGGTTTTTTGGTATTTTAATGATTATTATCATTTTAATATAATCAATTTGATTTATGTTTCATCAATTAACTAATTTCTGCATCATTATTATATAATGATTTAATATAATTTTTTATTTAATAATAATTAAAAATTAAATAAAATGATAAATAAAAATATATTAGATTAAAAATGTCTATTTATAGTCGAGTTTACCTTTTGTATAACCTTATTTTAAAAATGAGACTTCTATTAAAATATGTGTAAGACATATCTAACGTTTCATTATATAAAATATTTTGACAATCCTAATCTCTCCCAACTGTATTTAGAAGGATAATTTTTTTTACCAAAGTAAGATTTACCTCAAAAATAACTCTTCTATTTATATTAGTAAAATCACTAGAATAATTTTATAAAATTAGAATTTCCCTAAATTTCCTGAAATACGTTTTAATCGTATTAATAAAAATTATTGAATTTAATATTAATTATAATAAAAAATAAAAGAAGTCCAACTAAATAATATGGATTAACTGATTAAAAATATTGAATCCATTTTTAAAAAACAAAAACATAGATGTAGCAGTAATTAATTAAAAATTAATGTTGTTGTCGGAATGAAAACGAGTTTTAAAAGTTAAAACAAAGTAAAAGATTGAAATAGTTTTACATCTAAATTCTTGGTAAAATTAATTCCAATGAAAAACATTATATTAACAGATATAAAATAGTCTACTAATAATTTAAGAACATTAAATAATATTATTGAACCATATAAAATTTTTCGATGTAAAAAGTTTATTTCAAGTGAAATTTTACTTATATTTTCTATTCATAAAAACCAGAAACATATAAGAAAATTATAATTAATTCATACAATGTAAATTTTTATATCCCACTTACAAATAAAAAGATTATTTTTTAAAAGAACAAATAATTTTTTGAAAACTAGATTTCAAATTGGTGTTCCATAAAAAAGATAAGAAACTAAAATTTTCCCAAAATACATCTTTTATAATAAAAATTGAATTTTTCATTATATCATGTCTAAAAAACATATTACAAAAATTTTAAAAATTATATTAAATTAATTACATATATATTTAAATAATAAAATCCAAAAATAGTGATTTTATTGTCTAATAAACTTGTATATTTTCATTTAACTAATTAATCAGAAATAACATTTCATTTTTATTTAAAATTGGTTTTGTTTTAATTTAGAATTAATTTCTCACCAAATAATTAATTACTCATCAAATAATTAGGAATATTTTTATAATTCAGTTAATACAGTTCATACCCATAATTATATTTACTAGGTTATAAGGTTACCTGATAATATTTAGTTGTTCGCTTAAACAATGTACTTTGTTAAATGAATTATATCAGAAGAAAATGGAAATGTGTGTAACACAAGACAAGTATGTGTTGCGTATACCTCAAGCTAATATGGTGTTCTGTGTAATGCATGATTATTATGGTGCGGTATTCAACAAATGAAATCGATGAAATTAAAAAAATCTATCTCATAAAAATCTCGGGGAGGTATAGTGGTACCATATGCACACTAACCACTTATTTCATATATATCATCAAAATTTATTTGATTAAGAAATCTTCTAAAAAAATGGTAAAGTGTGAACTCTTTGTGAGTTGAATCACCACAACTCATATCACATTGATTCTTTTAGATTACTTTAAGAGACCAGTGACAAAGACCATAGTGATATCCTACCGTATCAATATTGGTATATGAAATTGTTTCATCATCCCCTTGGACTTATGTCATTCTATTTTATCTTTATTATATATCTAGAACCATGAGATATACCCTGTAATATATTTCATCATGTTGTCCTACCATAAGTATTATTGTTAGATCACAGTGTATCTTAGAACTTCTTGTATAGATATAGAAAATTGAGCAATGTGCATTATCCAATATATCCTTATTTATATATTGTGATGAAAGAACATAGCCTCATTATAGACCAAATGACACATTCATAATCGATGTCGAAAATATGTATTTTTCCTTCAATAACTTAAATTGCCATCTTTTGTTTCTCTAGATAATCCTTATGTGCCTATTTTATCATCTCATGGATAGATGTGTGGGAATTAATTTGGAATCATAGGATGTATTCACTACCATTATGTTTTAAAAATCAATAATTTTCTTATTCTTGAAGATAGGGTCTTTCTTAATCAAAATAATAGATTGGGTAGTAGGTTATTTTATCTTAATAGCATTAGTTACCATGCTCCCCTTTCCCATATAGTAGTGAATAGAATAATCGTAGAACTTGATTATCTGAACCCATATTATTTGGTTTTTTTATTGTTCCCTATGTTTGAAAATATAAATTGGACTATTTTTTTCAGTATTTATGTCACATTTCCCGAAATAGAGGTAGTTCTGCTGGATTTTGAAGGACACAATCAGAACTGCTAGCTTTAGATCATAAATTTAGTAGGACATCTCATAGATCTTCAACTGTCATGAGGAATATTCTATCACATTATAATTCATCAAGATTACACATCAAATGAAATTGTTTTAATAATATCGATATATCATAATAAATTCTCACCTTATTGGTAGTGTCAGTAGAGATATTGTGATAAGCCTTTTATTTAGATTTATTAATCATTCCTCATATTCATTAATCAAAACATACTTTACCCCTTTCCATGTTAACATAGTAATTGGGAAAGAAAATTGTGAAAATATTCCCACCAATTGTTGGTATTACCCATATAATCCATGAATATGGGGTATTTCTAATAAACTACTAGGTACGGGTCTTTACCCAATTTCTATTCAATTTTAGGGGTACACAAAAGATCCCTTACATTATCTCACATGTCCTATGAATGTAACATGCTGGATCAAAAATGCACAACTTCTGAATATGGGGTAAATTTTATTCTTCCTTAATTTCACCATCAAAATCCATATTTATTCATCATGTTGTACATTTATCTAGAGTAAATGAGATTATCATCTATAAAAACTTCCACAAATTTCTCAAGGAAGATTCAAAATATGTTATTCATCAAAACCAAGAATATTTTACGAGTGTTAGTATGTTTGAATAAGATCACTAGAAACTCATAAAGAATATATGTTGTATATCAATTAGTCATGTAAATATATTAATTCCTCACAATCATCTGACAATATCTATAATGAAGATCCAACATTGAGAGTTATTAAGATCCTTGTAATTTATCAAACAAGTGACTAATACATGAAAGTGGATACATTTTTTTGATTCTGTTCATTTTTAGCTCCTGATAATCAATAAAAAAGTGCATTGATCCATCATTTTTCATTAAAAATATTATTGGTGCACACCCTGTCAATCAACTAGGGTGTATGAATGATTTTTCCCAAAGCTATTGAAGCTGATTTTTCAACTCCTCCAGCTCAATCAAGGCCATCCTATTGGGGAATTTTGGGAAATAAGTAATCATGTGTAAGACATCTATAGATAAGTCTAACTCACCGAATAATGAAAGTTCAATAAATTATGATGGTAAATATATCACTATATTATATTATAATGGGAATTAAAACTAGGATATAAATTACATTGACTCAAACAATTATACAAGGCATTGTTATTCATAAGTCATAAACAAACACACCATTGAAGTATTTTCCAATGTAGATTCATGTTTTATATTGAAATAATTTTGGAGAATGCGATAGTTCAGAATGTAAAATGATATTTTATTTTCATTATAGTTGATTTTTTATACATATAATGATACAAAATCCGTGACCAATATAGCCTCACATTCTACCATGGGATGTTTCATGAAATTTAATGGATTAATCTTCCCTCACACTCAAACATTAGAATATTCCACACTTGGGTTGAAATGATAGAACCACTATGTGTTTATATTCATATCTTTATAACAATGTATTTGGGATTTGATTCAATAGTTCTACAAATATTTCAAGATATATAGGAATTCGTATAACTAGAAACAAATATTAATTTTTTCATTATAGAGTGATCAAGATGTATACCTTATCTAAAAACATTTTTTTACTAATTTAGCAGTAGTTTTGGAACAATATTTTCATTAATCCTTTGGTACTGGGTAATAAAAATGCTAATTATTTATAAGGAGTGTAGGATATGTTCCTTGCATTGCATAGTGATCTTTTACACTATAATTGAAGCATTAAACCATAGGTGGTGCATTAAGTTGTTCCCATCATTCCACCATAATGTTAAATGTAATCTTTATCAATCATCTATATTCATGGCCTTAGTGTCCTTATATACTACACTTGAATAATTTCCCCATTAAAATGAGAAAAATCCCATGATTCTTCTTCCCACATTGTTGATATGTTAGTGGATGATCATTCTCTCACCCTTCTCATTAGATATTCTAGCTTGCAAATTTGTTTTTATTTTTTTATCCTAAATGGGCCCAGATTCCCTGAGAGGGTGTGAATCAGGCTATTAATATTGTTTTCAATATTATTCATTTAGTACTGGATTATTAACACCTTATTATGAGGGTCACATGTTTTATCTTTTGAGTTTATATTTCTCTTCTCCATTTAAACATTATCTGATTATGATTCATATAAACTAATTCAAGAATGTAAATATTATGACACATTGATTTTTACATGGTTCACTATCACTAGGACACATCCATGTACTATATAATGATAGTTTTCAAATGTTCAAAATATACTAAGGATCCCTTGAAATTTAAGGTTTAACCAAGATATCTTATATTACCAGTACCACTAACTTTACAATAATTAGGCTATGACCATTACATCCAAAAATGGTAACTCCATAAATCTACACATTGATGGATCAATACTGGTGGAAGGTATTACCATAATCCCCTTCTATTAATCACTACTCACGAAAGGAACTGCACACCTTTAATAGACAAGTAGGTCCCGTCCTTTGAAATAATGAGTGAATCCTGAATTTTATGTAGATGATTGATGGATGTTATTTCTAGGACACCAATTCATTTATGTAAAAACATCATGAACTCACACTTATACAATCCAAACTACTATAAAAATACTATGTTTACTCTAAAAATATTACTTACTACTTCATTGGAATGATGATCAAGAGATGCCAACTCTTCCTTTCACTTCGATGAATATATCAGTGAATAAGATCCTTTGACATGTATTGTAAAATGATAAATATTATCTATCATCATATAATCCAATAGAATTTATATATGAAAATAATATTTACCTTATGGTAATGAACGTATGTATATACTTGAAAAATAATCTATTGTGATACCCTAACTCGAGACCTTGGCACCTAACCCCTTGCATGAGATCTTGGTGTGTACCCTTACACCATATCCTATCACATAAACCCTTGTGCGAGTTTATATAGTTTTCCCATGTGTTTGAGTTGGGTGTTTATCCATTTTCACAGAATCCTAGAATGATTCCCCATTCACACTTTTTACAATATCTTAGGGAAATACATATTTTTAACTTTATGTGATATCCTAGTGATAATTCTTTTCCACGCTTGGCACAGAACATCAGTGTGATATTCCTTTCCCACTTTGAGTGGGATCCTGGTGTGAGTCCCCTTACATGATTTTCATGAGACATTTTTTTTGTCATGAACAACACCTAGGCTATAGCCAACCAACATCTCTTATATGATTATTACTTAATTTTAATAGTAAACATCATAATAGAGTTACAACACCATGATCCAAAGGTTTAGTGTCTTCAGAAAATTAAAACCATACAAAAAGTTTATATAAAAAACATAAACATTCTTTAATTACTTGTTCTCTACCTTCTTAGTCGACCTCATGTACTCTTTATTATATGCTTTCACCTAAAGATATACATCAACGAATGGTGTCATATAAAATACCAATAAAAGGGTAGATATGAAAATCAATCAATATAACTTGGGTGAGAATAAATATCATTATCATATCATAAACATGGGATTGTCATAATAATCATGGGATGAATAATTAATTAGATTCATGGAATGAGTAAATTCATAAAAATAAAATATAATGTCATAATGGTCAAATACAACTCAACAATTTCAACAAATAAAGAATAATGTTCACGCATAACATATCTGAATAACCATAACATAATTATTGTGAATAAATCTAGAATTATGTTCATAAATATTTCAATTTTTCAAATGATATACATCACATTAACCAGTGAAGTTGAGCACTCTATAATTGTGGGTGAAACAACAACATCAAACCATTTACATAATCATTCATTCAACTGAGAACGTATATCATTCCTAGAGATATATTAACCGGTGAACTGTAATGGGTTTAATTTTATAACATATAAATTCATTAATAAAAATTAATTTAATCAAATAAGAAAAAAAACATATTTTTATTAGATTCATCATTCTTGAGAAAGTAAGATACAACCTAATAAGAGTAAGAATTTTTTTTGGAAAGAAGTGTTTTTTCAAATCACTGTTATTGTAACAATATTATATTGGAAATATATATATATATATATATAGTAATAGAAAATGTAATAACAATGGAATTAAATTTGAGAAACATTAAAATAAATTCATGATCGGTTCACTCTTATACATGTATGGATGATCTTGTAATAAGAGGTTAATTATATAAAATGGAAATTATATGATATTATTAATCATATATTAGTTTATTAGGTCTTATAAATTATATTCATTCTATATTTTGGGATGATTCATTAGATAAAATGTTAATGATAATCGTTTAGATTGATTTTGGTAGTTTTCAATCACAACGAACATGTTTTTTTTAATATTAAATATTATGCATATATTTTATTTTAAAAACAAAAAATAGATTATTAAATAAATATTTTAGTATATTTTAACAATTATAATGACTTTATGACTATACATGAAGTATGTATAGGATAATAAAACCATTTCACCCTCAAAGATGAAAATTAAACACCTCATAGAGGATGTTTACATTTTTAGAATAAATGGTCGAGGAGAAGTGGATTGATTATTGATCATTCAATAAACATAATAAATTTACATTATATAAGATACTTGATTTATCATTAAACCATTCAGATGTTTGGTGATGAGAGAATAGTAGAAAAAATATCTTGAAAAGAAATTCAATGAAAAATTATGAGGATTTTACCACTTGATCATCTTATCTTTGAGAACCGCCTTAAGAAAATTTTATTTGGTAGACTTTTGAGACCAACAGAACATGGAAGTAACAAAGGATCTTTGGAATATTATTTTTAAGAAATTAGGAAAGATTAATTTCTTTTGAGGTGTGAGGGGAATGATTGGTAAGGGGTGATATTTATAGTCGACAGATAGGAGTGGCATCTGGGGGATTGTGATGGCTCGAAGAAGATTCCTCATTCTTTTAAGGATGATCTTCTTCATGATCCTCCATTTCAAGGTTCGGATCTGATGGTTGCAGTAGTGGCTCTCACAACAGTCTCTTTTTTGGAGAATGGTTGTCTAGTTTTGGCGATCCCTACGGCTTCTTTTGCAACGACGTCTTTAGATCTTCAGTGGGCTTTGGTGGCACGCTTCGGCTCAAACAAGCCCCCTATCATGGTGTTCCATGACTGCATTCAGCATTTGGGCCTGGACTTAACGACCTCTGTGTCAATCATGGATTGAAAATATTTCTTCATTATTCTGGAGTCTGGGGCTGATTTCATGAAAGCTTGGTGCAGGAGCCCGCAGTGTGTGGGTCGGTGGAAGTTCTCCCTTTCCCGATGGTCAATGGAGGATCATTCTAGTCTTCAAAGCCGTAGACCGGCGGTTTGGGTTTCCTTGCCAGGGATTCCCATCCCACAGATATCCAAAAGTTTTCTGTCAGTGAATGGGGGTTCCTTGGGGGTCTTTCTTTGCACGGATGAGAGGACGCTCAACTTGGTAGAGGCGTCAGTGACGAGAATCTGTATGGATATCGAAATTTTTCAACCGCTACACCATTACTTAATTATCAGGATTGAAGGAATGCCCGATTGCCTTCATCCTCTGGTTCAACAAGTCATTCCCCACTTCTGCTCATTTTTCAACTATGGGGCCATTCTCTGCAGGTGTGTCGCAAGGCTCGATCGTGCGGCTCTCCTCCACAGGGCACCTTGAGTTTAGGCGCGAGGTCTATTTGCCCTTCTTCATCAGGTTCAGATGGTATGGATAAGGGTAAGGGTGTGGGTATTCTAGGTCTGTCTTTTATGGCTTCCTCTTCCATGAAACCTCCCTCGGCCGAAGGGTCGGCTTCTCCTTATCACGGGGTGGTTGTCTTCAATGCAGGTAAAAAGGCATCATCCGTTCATTTACAGCAGGAGGGTTTATTAATTTATGAAGGGAAGGCTTCATGTATGTATTGTCCCCCTACTTCTTCCTTTATGGTTTCTAGGTCTCACTTCTTCATTCGCATCTCGGAGGTTCGGTTGTTGGTTGAAGGTACTGGGGTATGTGATACTGTAATGACTTCTTAATTCAGGGAATCTTTTGTGCTGCCTCTGGT
This sequence comes from Viscum album, assembly GCA_963277665.1. Classification (NCBI taxonomy): domain Eukaryota; kingdom Viridiplantae; phylum Streptophyta; class Magnoliopsida; order Santalales; family Viscaceae; genus Viscum; species Viscum album. The sequence goes on from OY728130.1 coordinate 1,093,553,681, forward strand.
ATCATCTCCACCATCATCACTAGGCTCAGTTCGGTCTTTCTCGTATCCACAAGATTCTCTCAGGTTGCATGGGGCTCGGAATATCAAGTTGGACCAACAGATATATGAGTCTCTAGAGGGTTTTCTCAAGGAAAATTACACTGGTTGGCGATCCCCAGTGGGTGTCCGTCCACTGGTGCTGAGTAGAATTTGTACTCAGTCTCAATCAAAAAGTGGTGAGGTCCTCTCTCAATCATCATCTCTTTTTAATAAGGTCTAGGAGTATGGGGCCAAATCCAGACATGGGCGTCTTTATGTTTAATGCATTAATTTAGAATGCATAGGGTCTCGGGGCTTGGGAAAAATCGGATTTCATCTCCAACAAACTCAGGAATAATTCAGTCTCCTTGGTAGTGATTCTTGAACCAAAACAGTTGTCTAGAAAGATTAAGGACTATGCTCAGAGTTTGAGAGTCTGAGGTTTCATGAATAATGATCCCCCCAATTTCCCTATTTGGATGTTTTATAAAGACCATGCTACGGTCAATGTCCATAGCATGTCTGATCAGTCCCTCACCATGATGATTAGTGCCTCATTCAATCCTTTTCTCTTTCATATATCCTCAATTTAAGGAATATGATAGAGAGGCTTTATGGAGGGAAATTGATGGCATAAATCCAGTCATTGATCCATGGGTTGTCTTAGGTTACTTCAATATAATAGCTAGTCCGGAGGAGAAACAGGGGGCGGTAGCTTTCCAAGGAGAGAATTTCTGTCTTTTGTTCATTTCATGACCATTAATGTCCTGATGGATATGTGAAATGAGGGTGATTCCTTTACTTAGTGCAATAATTAGGGTGGAGTGAGGCGTTTGTGGTGTCTTCTGGATCGTCGTTTAATGAATGAGGTTTCCATATCCTTGTTTCTTAATTCCAAAGTTTTGTATCTTGTGAGATGCCTTTAGGATCACTACCCTCTTCATCTTGGTTTAAATACAGGGGTTCCAATGGGGGATAAGGTCCGTTTCTCTGCAACATGGGCGGAGGATCCTAGTTTACTTAATGTGGTTTAGGAAGCTTCGATTATTCACAAATGGGGAAATCCTTGGAACACCATCCACAATAAAATCAGGCGGTTGAAGACTCTTCTAAGGAATTGGAGGCAGGGCCTCCCTGCTTGGGACATGGATCTGTTGGATGTCAGTCTAGATGTTGTCCATTTGGAGACTGATCTAGAACATGGGTGGGATAAGGCTTCCTTTGCTGATTTGAGGCATTAGAATGATTTTCTCACTAATTATCTACTAAGGCATGAGAGGGAGGCTATATATGGAGAGAGGGTTCGATTGTCTATGTGAGGGGGACCTCAATATGGGCTTCTTCCATGCTTGCATTAAGGAGAGGCATTGTGTCCAAAGGAAAATCATTCTCAGTGGTGATGGCTCTTTTACTAGGGATACATATGAAGTGGGTGGAATGGAAAATGTGAGCATCAAATCTCTATTGGATGATCCCGTCCCTAGCATGGTTGGGGGTTTTTTGAGCGGAAATGCTAACTTATTTGGGGATATTCTATGATGTGACTCGGGGGATTTCAATTCTCTTCTATGCAGGGTCCTGGAGGAAGGGGAAGTGAGAGAGGCTATTTGGACATTGAACCCGGATAGATCACTGGGTCCTAATGGCTTCCTATGGTGTTTTTATAGGGATTCATGGGATATTATTAAGCGGTATTTAGTGTGGGAAGTCCAAGACTTTTTCATAGGTGGAAAATTTCCCCGTATTGCTTGCGCAACGAAGCTGGCTCTGATTCCTAAGGTGCGTAGTCCTCTGTCCATTGATCATTAACATCCGATCAACATGTGAAATATAACCTATAAGGTCTTGGAAAACATCATTAATAAGATGATGTCTCCTCACTTAGATTCATGGGTGGCCCCAGAGCAGAAACATTTTATTAAAGGGAGGTCCATACAGGGGGAAATTGGTGTGGTGCAGGAATTGATCAGTGATATTGGTAACAGGTCCTTTGGGGTTAACCTAGTGGTCAAGCTGGACATGAGCAAGGCCTATGATCGAATGTAGAAGAATTTGTTTCTCAGGGTGTTTTCTTGCATGGGATTCTCCACTTGGAATCGTGACCTCCTTTTTCTTTGCTTCATCTCACACTGGATCTCTACCTTGTTCATGGGCAAGTAGTTTGGGTTTTTAAGGCCTTCCATGGACTTGGGAAGGGGGATCCCTTATCCCCAACTCTTTTCATCCTTTCCCAAAATGTTCTTAGTAATTATCTTAATTGGGGTATCTAAATGGGCAAGATCCTTCCCTTTCATACTAGGTATAGTTTTGGTGAAATCACTCACTTAATATTTCCAGATGACACAATTTTGTTTCTTAATGGTTTTCGAAGGTCGGTGAAGGGGATTTAGAGAGTCCTTGAAGAGTATTGTAAGTTGAGTGGACATGTGGTTTACAAGGAAACGAGTCTCTTATATACTACCAGGCATCTCTCAGAAAGAAGGGCCAGGGGTTTGGAAGTGGTTTTAACTATGAAAAGGGGTTTGTTTCCAATGGAGTATCTAGGGGCCCAAGTGAGACCTTTATCTCTCAAAATTTATCACTTTGATAAAATAGTTAGTAAGATCACAGAGCATTTTCTAAATTGGAATAATATATTTCTATCTTTTGGAGGTTTTATCACACTCATGAATCGTTTTCCTTGAATCAATTCCCATGCATATTTTTTCCACCTTAAAGGTTCCCAAATCTGTGGTTGCTACTTTGGAGAGGATCATAGTGTCTTTTATTTGGGATGGGAACTGGAAGGCCGAAATCATTGGGCGTCAAGGAAGTGGCTTGCCAGATTTTTTTCAAAGGGTGGCATCAATGTATGGAGTGTGGAAATGACCATGCAAGGGTTTCATGCCAAACATGCATGGGAGGCTCTAGAAGGGAGAACAGTTTGGGGAAGGTCTATGCATGGCAGATATAGGATGAAAGTGGAGGATCCAAGGCCGAGGACTTCTATGATTTGGAGGCTGGTCCAACCGTATTTGGATTTCCTACTTCATCATTCTATATGGATGGTGGGATGGGGGGATATCAACTTATGGCTTCAAAATTTGTGGGTTGGATGCTTGTGGTTCTCGGGATGCCCCACACCAAACATTTCACTTAAGGAGGCTTGTGATCATCATGCATTTCTTTCATCCATTCTCCAGAAGGATCATCTCTCAGCACATAATAATATTATGTTCAATGAGGAACCATATATAATAACATTTATGGATAGTGTGTCAGGGAGGTTCTCAATTAATGACTTTATCTCTGCTAGGAGGGGTTCTTTTACCGAAGACCCATGGGAAGTGACGCTGTGGTGTAAGGAGGTTCCTGCTAAATTCAAATTTATTATTTAGAGAGAGAGGAATCATGATCAACCCACTGAGGATAATATCTAGCATATGGGAGTGAGTATTTCTTCCATGTGTTGGTGCTGCTGTAATCCAAGTACCGAATCAGTGGATCATCTCTTCTTCAACAGTGAATGGAAAAACTGGGTATGGCAGGAATTCGGGGATGGTGTTCGGTGGAGCAAGAAGAGGGGCTCGCTGGAGGCCTTTCTTAGAGGCTGGTTTCAGGGATCAGGATCCAAAGGACTAGAGAGGAACGTGAGGTCCATTTTTTTACTAGTGGGGTGCTATATTCTCTGGACGACATGGAATGAGGAAAGGCATAAGGCCTTGAAAGGATCACGGGTAAGTCTCATCTTCAAATTTTAGAATCTTATACTGGACTTGGTTCATTTTTGCAACACATTACATGAGGCTCCTTTGGTAAGAGCTTCCATTCCAAGCTCATTCATACCAAATCGCACCACTTTAGGAGGGCAGGGTGACTAGGTGCGCTGGAACCCCCCGCACACTGGGCTGAAGATGAACACCGACGGGTCGCTCCTTGGGGAGGATATGAGAGGTGGGGAATTATCAGAGACCATGTGGGGCTGTAATTGCATCATTTATGGCTTTATACGTCATAGGTGATGTAATTCAGGCTGAAGCTCATGCGATGGTCACTGGCCTGGAGTTGTGTCAGCATAGGCGTATTCTCATCAATGCATTGGAGACAAACTCTCTTATTCTCAATCAAGATCTCTTGGAAAAAGGGTCTACTACATGAAAAATTGAATACCTAATGAGAAGATGCAGAATTATGTTAGGAAATCACTTGGAGGTCACACACACATGGCAGGAGGGCAATACGGTTGCAGACTTCCTGGCTTCATTGGCCTCCCCAGATCAACGTATGTCCCCTTTTATTACTTTAGGGTCCTTTCCAAGGGAGGGGCTTCAACATTTGGTTGATTACTTCCTTGGATTTCATTTTTTCAAACATCTATGATTGTAGAACTTGTGCTTTTCTCTCTCAAATTCAATGAGAAAGGTTATTTTCAGTCAGATAGGAGTGTTTTTTATTATTTTATACACCGGTTTGTCATTTTTTCTCAAGACGATGAAATTTTTTTATTCCAAAGATAAAATAAAATAAATGTAGACATATTTTTGGTTTTATGGTATTACATTATATATAAATAATATTTGGCTCAATAATGAATTTATTTTATAAATATTGTAGACTATAAAATTTCAATATTCACAAAAAAATCAAATATATTAAAAAAATTAAAAAATATTCACTGTAACTATTTTATGGAACATAAAACTCAAAAATAAAAACCCTTTTAAAAAATTCAAAATATGATAAATATTACATTAATTAAAATTATCATTTATTTAAAAATTACCAATTATAAAATTATAACATATTTTATAAAAAATTGAAAATTTAATAAATGTCTCCTAAAATAATATTATAATAGTATAAAAAATATATATTTTTGGAAACTATTTTATGAAGAATTTTTTCATAAACCATTATATTAGATAGAAAATTAGATATTAAACATTTAGGTATTATGAAAATACAATCACATACTTTATAATTTTTATATCAATTATTTACATGTATTATGTTATAATTCTATAATATTACCATTTAACATATTAATAAATTATATGCATAATTTGATAGATGTGGTTAATAGTATGTTGTATGTTTTACTATTACTAGTGGTCATGTTACTTGTCAAAGGCTTGGGTTACTATTCCATGAGTATAAGTTCTTTAATTTATTTAAATATTATTTACTTCATTTTTTCTTTTTTGAGAATGTGGTTTTTATTTGGTTATCCATGATATGTATGTTTTTTATACTATCTAACATAATTATATAAAGATAATCAATTACATTGATAATTTATTTGGGTTGTTACTTTCTTCCCCACTTTTTTTGAATTTTTCCATGAATTTTCATATTACATAAATAGTTGAAAGTAATTATCCCTCATCGCTTCATCTAGTTAAAATCTTTTCTCTTTTTACATATGGTTCCTCCAAAGTACATTTACATGGTATGTATTCTATTTTTGTTGAACTTTATCTCTATATTCCAATACATTCACAAAATTTTCATCATAAAATACATCATTTCCCAACTGTCCTACCTTCAGATTTAGTAACTTTTAGGGATCTAGTTTTTGCATCATCAATATGTATACATGGAATACATAGTGAAGTTAATACACGGTTGGTGGAAGTGTTAGTCGATAGGCCACAACTCCAACAAGATCTAGTATCTCAAATTGGATGAAATACATGGGACACATATTACCCTTCTTCCCAAATCTCATTATATTCATCCATGTAGATATATGGATCAATACCATGTATTCATCCCCAAAATCATGGTCTCATCGATGATTCTCTATAGGGATCTTCTATTGAATTTGGGATACCTTGATTTATTTTTAATTTATTCAGCATTATCCAACATTTTTTTGATCATTTCTAGTCTAATCGTCATACATTCAACAACATCATAATAGTATGCCAATATTCCACATAATTTCCCATTATGGTATTCATATGGATCCATTTGGATGTTCAAATGAAAATGTTGATGTAAGAGAACTCGAACAACAGTAGATTTTGGTCTCATCCTCCAATGATGTCTATATAACCTATTTCTAACATGTCTTGCAGTATATAAATAGTCTATTCATATTAGACATCATTTTGAGGTTGATAAGACATTATGATGCTCATCTAAGTGTTTATATCATCTTGGAGACTTTTTATTAAATTGATGTAAATAGATGATCTCAGTCATCTTTAACTAATAGTATCACTCCATATAGACTTACAACATTCTAATGTTTATCTATGGAAGTGTATATAGTTACGAGTCATCTCAAATTTAAATAAATTAATTTGTATATGTGAGATGATCTACAACAATCGATATATCATTGTTTTCAATAAATGTCTTCATAAGTCTGATGAAAAATTCCAGGGTGATGTTCTCTTAATTCCATGTTGGTATGGGTAATAGTGGCATCTGAACCTTAGAGTATTTCATTTCATCCTTTAATTGATGTCATACTAGACTCTTTAATGTATATATAGTGATATACTTCTTCATGTTGTTCTAATAATATTCCTCTCTGAGATCTCGATACTTCATTTTTCTTCCTTGGAGAATAAAGAATGCTGAGTTATCTATGTCCCTCAGAATATCATTTATTATATATATATATTAGATAGTACAAATAGTTTCATACCAAATATAATAACTAATTCTTCCTAAATTTTGATCTTGGAGGAATTTCCTTTCTCATGGCTTCCACACTATACATATTATCTACATAATTTCATTGAGAATTCTAGTTTTACATCCTAAGGGATAATTGAGGAATCATTTGAGAAAGTTTAAATGGTGTTCCTTCATTAAAAATTCACATTTACATCCTTTTCCCATTAAAGAATATTCCATCATAAACAACTCCCATCATTGAAAAATATGGAGGATCCTTTCTACATAAAGCATCTTCTACCTTATTTTCTTTTACATTATGGGTTTGGATTGATGAGTTTTAATATTTGATGATATATAACCATATTCCCTATAATAAATTAATTTCATTATTTATTATTATATATATATATGAACTTATGATCAATATATTTTGCAAATGTCTCCCTAGAGAGATAACATTTCCTGATTTTCAATATGAAGAAAATAGCTTCCAACTCCAAACCATTCTTGGAATAATTTATATAATTAAGTTTCAAATACCTTGATTAGTTGGTTGTCACAATATAATTTTTCATCAGTACATAACTTATTCCCTTTTTAGAAATTCTTATATACAAAAAAAAGATCCACTCATGTTAGAATTTTGTGTACTTGAATGGTGATAAGCCTCTTTTTAACTCTTTGAAATTGTCGTCACATTCACTTGTCAAGAAAATCATTTATCAATTCCAATTCATCTTAGTTATTGTGTTATTAAATCATGATAAGTTCATCAAAAATCATGGGTAAAACACAACTAAACCATTGATAATATGGATCTCCATTATAGATGTTGTCTTGGGAACTCTTCGGTTGACTTTGTCTTATAAGGTTCTATATATATTCCTTTCTAAGTGTTCACACTCCCTAGGAATGACACTTTATCCATCGAGAAAAAACATTGATTTTTTATTTTCATAATGTTTCTCTCTCACTAATGTCTTTATAAATGTATTCAGATGCTCCTCATTTTCATCCATGCTCTTTGAGTATATGAGAATATAATTAATAAATACTACCACAAATTTTTTAATGTAATCTTTAAATAATCTATTAATATATTCCATGAATATTGATGGATCATTAGTGATTTATAAAGTCATTACTATGAAATCATTATGTCTATACCTCATTTGAAAGGTTGTATTGGAAATAAATTATTTCCCCATCATTAAATGGTGATATCCCGACTTAAGGTTCACCTTATAGAAATACAATGCACTATGTGGTTGATCAAACAAGTCATATTTCAATATATGGGTATTCTTTTTTTTACCATATTTTTTTGAGATCATGATAGTCAACTCAGATAAAAGTTGATACATCTTTATTATTGATAAAGGAGATTGATTCATCCTATAGTGAAGCACTCAAACATATAAAACCCTTATTTAGATTCTCTTATAACTCCTTCTTCAGTCCTCCCAACTCTGTTGTGGGAATTATATAAGTTTTCATTGATATAGGATAAGATCTAAAATATGTTCAACTGATAAATCAACCTCTTCGATAGAAGGAAGTCCATGAAATTCTTTAGGGATCATATCAGTGTCGTCCCTCATAATGGCCACACCCTCGAGCTTGATTCTTGCATTTGTCTCTATTAGTTGAGAATGAAATTCATTCTCATAAAGAATAAATATCCACAACTGAGATGATGATTCTGAAGGATATCCATCCACCTCCTTACACTATTGTAGAATTAGATGATGCCTCCATATGTGAAGAGTGATCCCCCTTTATCGGCAGTTAATTTTGGCGTTGAATATATATATATCCTTCCCATTCCCAATATAGAATAAAACAACACCAAAGGATGTAAGAAAAGATTTTCATTGAGTATTAGTCCACAAAAATTAACTAGAGAGGAGTTATATAATATTTATTCAATAATTTCTGAATTTTATATTATCACATTAAACTCAACCTCAATATTTAAATATGATGTTTAATTTATATTACCAAACATGAAATATATGAAAGAATTTATAGAACCAAAATCAAATAGATCATTCACTATTCATGAAATAATGACCAACTTTACTTCCACCAATTATTTTTTGGGATCCACTTTAGACATTGTAATGGTGTAAATATTCTTTTCCTCCTTTGGATTTGGGGGCTTCCAGCACTGATTACCCTCTAGGACTCATTTTTTATTACGCTCTCTTTCATAGTGTCATTTCTCCCAACAATTGATGGATTTAACTATGGGTTGTTATATAATTTCCTTCACTGTATTTCCTACATCATCATGCATCTCTGAGATTCAAGATCTTGGTGACATTCTCTCCCATAGATTATTCATTACCTCATACCTTTTAGAAAATTTGTCAGATGATTCATCCCACATTTTCATACGTTAGTGGCTGAGTTTTCATTCCATATTTTTCTGTTTATCCGTAAGAATTAAACTACATCATTTGATTCATTGGTTCATATCCATGGGACCATTCTCTATACTCCATATGTAATTTTATATAAATTCAAAAAAGTTCTTCATAAATACCAATGTCTTGAATTACAAGATCCTATTTATGGTGTTTTTTTAAACCAATAATGAATATATATATTTCTATAATTTTTAATAAAAAATCCATAGGCGTACCATGAAATCCTTGTAATATATTATTCATATGTTTTGATTTATTCAACGTACTTTTTTCTTCTCTATGAATTATATCTCCATATATTTCCAAATATTTCAAGGGAAATACTTATTTATAAATATTTTCCTAATATATTCAGACTCCATCGCATAATTTTCATCCATCAAATTTGTGTTATTAGTCAACTCCCACCATTGTTCGGCCTCTCCATCTAAATGACAAATGGTCAATCACCATATATATCTCACAACATCTAATCTCATAAAATATATTCTGTATTGAGTTGACCCACTATTCTGTGACAAGTGGGTCATAATATCCACTAAATTATGTTGGATGTTTCTATATAAATGACATGATAGATAGTTTTCCCAAATTATCGGGAGGATGAGGTTCCAAATTATTCAGTTAAGTGTTTTTACCCAAAAACATCTGGGTATCAATCACCATTAAATTTTAAACTCCACCTCCCAAGGATTTGGTGATGTATTTTAGCATATCTCTACATTTTCCCTCACATGGGTTGTTGTTCTAGTTCCTCCAAGTTCCCACCATTATCTAAAATTGAAAATGATGGAAAAAATTTAATTCAAAATGTCATGAATAAATATTTAATTCCATTATGAAATTAACTCTAATTCATTTCTCGTGGGGTACCAATGATTAAATTTTTTTCAAATCAAAACATACTGTGTAATTTCATATACATATCCACATACATGAGGGTTTGCACTAAATTTTTCCAATATTAATTCCAAAATTTACAAATCTATTTTTTATTCCAAATATAACAGCCCCACCTTTGTTACATGATTATTAAATCATTTTATTAGTAAACAAGATAAATGAGATACAAAACTAGGATACAAAGGTTTAATGTTTTTAGAAATTTTGGACCATAAAAAAATTATAAATAAGAAAACATAAAAATTATTGAATTTATTCATCTATAGATTCATATTGGTCCTCATATACTCCAAATTATATGTAGACACCTTAGGTTATAAATTAAGGAAATGGGGTGCTAAAAGCCCGGTAAGAGGATAGATATGAACATGAATCATGATAAAATGGGTGAGAATCATCATCATCATAATAACATAAGCATGGTATCATCATTATAATCTTGAGAAGAATCATTAAGTAAATTAATTGAATGTGTAAACTCCTACAAATTAAACATCATGTCTTGAGTGACAATGAAGCAACCTAAGTGGTGTTAAAATGTGTTTTGAAAAGAAGTGCTATTTTTTGAAATCATTATAATGTCATAAATGAAGATGAGAAATATAAATATCATATAATATAAAAGATAAGAATAATGGAATTATATTTGAGGAATAATAAATTGACATCCACATTGAAATTTTAAATAAATGTGGAGTAACCTAAAGAAATCAAATTAGGTTCAAGAATCCAATTACCATATGTTGAATTACATTACTCATATTAATATCTTAGAAAATAATATTAGATTAGATAATTAATAAATAAATAACCACTTATACTTATATTTTATTTATTATAATTTTATTATGTTCTTTTTTTGGACATTATTATTAGTTATAGTGTTCAATTTCATCATTTAGGAGTGTTCATTTTACTTGATTTTAATTATTTGTTCACTTGTATACATATATGGATGCTCATGTAAAATCGTGGTAATCATCCAAAATTGAAATTATATTTTATTAGTGAACTTATATAATTTTAATTGGTCTTATATATTATTTTGTTTCTAGATATGATTATGAATAATTAGATAAAATTTTAAGGACAATCATTTAGATTAATTTTGGTTGTTATTGATCACAACGAACTCGATTTCTTTTATTATTTTATATTATGTAAATATGATAGTTCTATAACATAAAAAGGGTCATGTTATACAGTAAAACATATTTTTTAGTCAATATAAGGGTATTATATAAATAGTTGAATTTGGTATTGGAAAACAGAAAAATCTCATCCTCAATGGTGATGAATAAACCCATCATAGATGAAGTTTTCATTTTCAAACATAAAGGGAGAGGGTAATAGGATTGATGATTGATTAGTAAATTAGAATAATAAAATTACAATATATAAGATACAATATTTATAATTACACTATTAGGATGGGTGGTGTGGATAGAATAAGAGAATAAAATAACATGAAATGAAATTAAAAAAACAAACGTGGATTTTAACTCTTGACCTTATAATATATAAGAACCACCTTAGAGAAATTTGATAGTTTTCATTTATTGAGACTAATGTCCCCTAGACATGGGGAAGGTTCTTGAGAAGATTATTGATTATAAATTTTAAAATCTTCCAGGCATTGGAGGTTTGAAGAGAATGGTTGAAGAGGGGTAGTATTTATAGTAGTATGAAAGAAGGGTTTTAGATTATTTTGTTAATTATTTTTTTTATTTTGGATCAAGAATATTAATAGTTTAGATTACCTAAAATAAAATAAAACAATGGGAGAAGTATATTCTTTGACTATTGACTTACATCATCCACATATCATCTATGACTCAATAATTCATGCATTTTCAAAATAAGGTAAATTATTGTATCTCGCTATTCACCAAAAATCATCTATTTTTGAAGATTATTAATTTTACCATATTTTTATGTGTAGAAATTAAAAATGAACTCTATTTTGTAAAAAAATATTCTAAATTTGAGAAACACAATTTTTTAATTAAATAATCATCTATTCAAAAAATTATAATTTCAAAATTACAACTAATTTTATAACACTATGAAAATTTAATTATGGTCTCGTAAAATTATCTTATAATCATAAGAAAAGAAAATATTTTTTTATGAATATAATTTTTGAAAATAAATTTTCTTTTAAATCATTCTATTAATTAAAATATTTTAAATTAATATTCATGTTTTATAAACATTCCAAAAAAAATAAAGAATAATTTCTAAATCATTTATTTACATATAAAAGAACATAATTACATCATATTATACTTTATGAGATGCCAAAAATTTATTTATAACCTCATAGATGAGATTTCTATTCTATTGGATGAATTACTATTCCAAATGGTTATCTTATTATTCTATGGGTCGTGTTACTATTCCATTAGCATAGGTTCCATAATTTCATTAAATATTGCTTATTTGATTATCCATTTATGAGAATTTTGTTTTTATTTGGTTCTACAATCAATGTATGTTCTTTTAACTATCTAATGTAATTATATGATAGGAAAAAAATTGCATTGATAAATGTTTGGTCCATTACAAATGCATTGTGACTTTCAAATATTCCATCACATGATCACACTGCAGACCTCCTTAAAGATATCTTTCCTCAAACCAAATTATTAAAAATTTCTTTAGATTAATATTTTATGAATAACATTATTTGTATTTAAGGATGTGATTATTGTATATATAGCCATAGATACACTACCTTACTCCAAAAATTGAAAACAACCATCCATTCCACCACCACTTAAATTGGTATCATACACTCCATGAACATCCAATCATGATATGAAAAGTCAATCATTTGATGGTTAGTGAGGTTGTCTTATAGTGCCTTATGTGATCCATCTCAAGATCTAAAGTCAAAAATGAGATTTGTGTGATATCCCATCTGATGATCCAAAGATAATAATCTCATTCCTAAGATAGCTTTGTGAGAACAATTTAAATTCATTTTTTGTTACCATGCACTTTACTAGATCTCAATTCGATATTAGGTCATAAATTCACTCCCTTTGAGATCACACATTTCTCCAATGCATGAGATTCGAAATTTTCATGTTTTGAGAGATAAAATAGTTCACCATTGGTCCATATCATACATTCTCTCTTTTAATGATATCATATAGTGTCCTCTTGTGTAAGATCAAACATTTGTTATTTTTATGATATTATACATTTCTCATTTGAATTATTTATAATGGGTGTTCCATCAAAAGGCAGAAAAACTAAATTTTTATAAAAAAACTTATTTCATCATAAAATTTAAAATTTTCATATTTATTTTTAAGAAAACAAATTAGATGAATTTTAAAAAGTATATTAAATTTATCACATATATATTTCATTAATAAAACCCATAAATAGTGATTTTATTATTTAATAAACTCACTTATATTCATTTAAATAGGTTTTTCAAAAAAAACATTTCCTTCTTATTTAAAAAGCGTTTTATTTTCATTTGGAAGGAATTTCACACCAATGAATTAGGAATTGTTTCATAATTTGGTAAATACAATACATAACCACTATTATAATGACTAGGATATAAGGTAACATAATAATTGTTAGTTGTTTGCTTAAAATCAGTATTTTCCGTAATGAATTAATCCAAAGAAAATGAAATTCGGTGTAACAAAAGACATGAATATTGTTGTGTATAACACCAGATAATATGATGTTGTGTGTAACACAAGATTATCAATGTGTGGTGTTCAGTACATGAAATTGATGAAATTAAAAAACAAAACAATCTCATAAAAATCTCAGGGTGTTACAATAGTACCCCATGAACATTTACCACATATTTCATTTATATCATGTAATTTTATTCAGGGAATAAATCATCTCGAACGGTGGTAAATTGTGCATCCTTGGTGAGGTGATCCATTGTAACCCATTTCTCATTGATTCCATTGGATTTCTTTAAGATGCATATGATAAAGTCTATAGTGACATCCTACCATATCCACATGGGTATTAGAAATAGATTCATCATCCCCTTGGAGAAAGGACATTTTGATTTATCTTGATTACATATCAATAACCATGAGATATACTCTACAATGTATTTTATCATGTTGTCCCACCCATAGTGTTCATGGAGATCACGGTGTATCCTATCACTTCATGGATAAATATAGAAAGATAAACTATGTGACTTATCAAATAGACCCTTCTTTATATCATTTGATGAAGGAACACATCCTCATTCCAAACCAAACCAATAACTCATCATCGATGTGGAACATGTGTTGTTTGCATCCCCTTACTTTATTTACCATCTTTTGTTTCTCCCAATATTCCCTATGTTCCTCTTTTATCTTCTCTTGGACCAATGGGTGGGAATTAAATAGGGATGTTTTGGATGTATTTCATACTGTTAGGATTACAAAATTAATAATTTTCATATTCTTGAAGATATGGTCATTCTATGTACAAATCATAGATGGGTAAGTATGTTATTTTCTCCAAATAATATCATCTTCCATGTTCTCTTTTCCTAGATGGTAGTGAATAAAGTAACCATAGTCCTTGATTATCTCTAACCTTATTATTTGATGTATATAGTATTATTTATTTGTGAATATATAATTTGGAATCTTTTTGTCAGTATATATGTCAAATTTCTCTTAATATATTATGTTCTTTAAGATTTTCTTAGACACAATCCCAACTTATAACTCTAGATCATACATTTTTTTGAACATCTCATAGATCATTAACTGTCATGAGAAAAAATCTATCACCATATTATTCTTCAAGAGAACACAACCCAGACACTATTTTAAGAATCACTATATATCATATATCATTCTCACCATGTTGGTAGTGTCGGTAGGGATGTTTTTATTAGAATCTTCTTTAGCTCCATTAACCATTACTTGTATTATTTCATCAAGATATAATTTACCCCTATCCATATAAACTTTGTTATCAGGCTAAACAATTGTGAATATGTTCTCAAAAAATGTTGGTAGTACCCTGCTAATCCAAAGATATGGGGGATTACTCATAAACTAGTAGGTATTGGATTTTCCCCAATTTCCATTGATTTTAGGGGTCCACAGAAATTCCCCCCCCCATGTTGTCACATGTCCCGTGAATGAAACATGATGCATCAAAAATTGCACAACTTCTAAATATGGTTTAAATTATCTTCATATATAATGTAACCATCACAATCCTTATATCTTCATCAGGTTCCTCATTTATCTGGAGTAGATGAGTGTATAATCTATAAACATGACCACAGATTTGTCAAGGTAGTGTCTAAATACGATATTTATCAAATCCGGGAGATTTTAGGTGTGTATGTATGTCTGAATGGAATCACTAGAAACTCATAGTGCCCATAACATGTGTATAAATAATTCATCGAAATATCTTCATTCCTTACCATCAGTTGATGATATCTAGAATGAAGATCCACCTTTGAGAGTTATAGTGATCCAAGTAATTTATCGACTGAGTGACAAATACACTAAAGTACATACTAGTCTTTATAGAGGTCATATTGAGATCATGATAATCCATACAACACTACATTTATCCAACCTTTTTCATTATAAATATCATTGGTTCGCACCATGTTAATGAACTTGAGTGTATAAACTCTTTATCCAAAATCTATTAAAGCATATTTTTAACTCCCCAAGTTCAATAAAGGCCATCCTATAGAGGAATTTTGGGATATGAGTATTTCTATGTAAGAAATATACTAATTACTCTAACTCATGTTATGGGGATAGTTCTGTAAATAATTTTGGGAAATATATCACTATATTATATTACAGTGGAAATTTCCTCTAGGATAATGACATAATTTTCTCAAACATTTGATCAAGGCATGCTTCATTATAATCTATTAAAACCTATACCGTTGAAGGATTTTACAAAGGATATTTATTGTCTTGGTTGATATATTTCAGAGTATGTGATAGTTCAGAATATGAAATTATATTTTATTTTCTTAATAGATTATGTGTGATCCATATAATGAGAGCCAATATATCCCCAGTATGGAATCAAATTATACCATGGATTGTTTCAAGATATTTTATAGAAGAATCATCTCACATACTCCAAAATTAGAATATTCCACACATTGTTAACAATGATATCACCACTGAGTGTTTTTATAGATATCATTACAATAATATAGTTGGGCTTCGACTCAATAGTTCTACCAAAATTGAAAGATATAGAAGAATGTATAGAACTTGAATCAAATAATAATTTTACCATTATATTGTGAATAAGATGTTCCCCATATCTGAAATCATTTTATATCTCCAATTAAGTATTAGTTAGGGAATAATATTTCCTTATATTTTTTGTTCAGGGGGACTAAAGATGATAATTATCCCCAAGGAGTATATGATATGTTCATTGTCTTGCATAGTGATCTTTTTCACAAAAATGGAAGCATTAAATCATAGGTGTTTCATTAATATGTTTCCATAATTTTTCCATATTGATCAAAAAAATCTTCACGTATCTTCTATATTCATAACCTTGGTGTCCTTCTATCCGACGTATGAATTATTTCCCCATTACAATGAAAAATATCCCATGATTTTGCTTCCCAAACTGTTGAGATATGAGTGTATGATCCTTTTCTCCACATTTTATAATAGATCCTTTGTATTAAAACCTCAAATTTATTTTTATTATATCCTAAAGGGTCATAGATTCCGTGAGTGGGGGTGAACTAGGGAATTGACATTTTTTCAATATTATTCATTCCCTATTGAATCATTAAAACCTTATTATGAGGGTCTATATGTTTTATCTATTGAGTTTATATTTCTCTTATCAATTTGACCATTATCTGAAGATGTTACATAAAACCTAATTCATGAATATAAATATAAATACACTTTTAATTTTACATGGTTCACAGTCAATAGGTTACATCCAAGGAACATATAATGACAATGTTCATATATACAGAATTTACTACGGATCCCCAACAATATATGGTTCAAGAAGGATCTCTTATATGAACAGTATCACTACCTTTATAATGATTAGGATCCACTCACTACATCCCAACGGTAACTCCATAAATATATCCATTGATGGATCACTTCTAGTGAAAGGGATCACCATCATCCCCATTATTTTATCACCAGTCAAAAAAGGTTCTGCACACCTTTTATAGACATATAGGTCCCTTCATTAGAAATAATTATTGAATCCTGAGTTATAGGTAGATGGTTGGTTGAATTCCTTTTTGGGATACTGCTTTATTTAAGTGAAAACACTATGAATCCTCATTTCCACTTTATAAACACCTATAAACATAATCTTGTTACACTATAAATAGTAATTACTACTTCTTTGGAAAGATATTCAAGTGATTTCAACTCTTCCTTTCACATTGGGGAATTTATCAGTGAAGAAGCTCTGTCTACTTATATTTTCAAATTTTAAAGATTATACATATTATTATTCTCCATTATAATTTATATATGAAAATAATATAGATCATAGGTTAATGTAATAATGTATATACATGCAAAATATTCTAGCGTGATACCCCTACTTGTGACCTTGGAACATAACCCCTTACAAGAGATCATGGCGTGTACTCTTACACCAGATCCCATCACATAAACCCTTATGTGAGAACACGGTTTGTTTCCATATGTTAGATCTACCTGTTTAACCCTTTTCACAATATCCTATAATGCATCCACTATCATACTTTTCATAAGATCTTGGTGCGAGCCACCATTTTCACTTTACTTGAGATCCTAGTGTGAATCCCCTTTCGCGATATGCATGGAATATTGGTGTGATATTCCTTTCACTCTTTGATTGGGATCCTAATGTGAGTCCCCTTTCATGATTTTTGTGATAAATTTTTAGATCATGAAAAACACTTATGTTGTAGCCCCCAATATTTCATACATGATTATTACATAATTTTAATTCTAAACACCATAATAAAGTTACAAAACCATGTTCCCAAGGTATAGTGTCTTTGGAATATTAAAAAAATACATAAATTTTACATAAAAAAACATTGTTTAATTAATTCTTATCTATATTATTAGTAGACCTCATGTACTCCTATGTATATACTTTAACTCGACGATATTAATCAATGAATGGTGTGATATAAAATCCCAATAAAAGTATACATAAGAACATGAATCTATATTAGATGGGAGAGAATAAACATCATCATCATACCATAAACAAGGGATTATAATAATAATCATACGAAGAAATATTAGTTAATGTAATGGAATGTTGAAATTAAAAAATGTAAAATATAACGTCGTAGTGGTCAAATAGCACCAAAATTTGTCAACAAATCTAGCATCATGTTCAGGAATAACATTGGTGAATAATCATAAAATCATCATTTTGTAAAAACATAACATTATTTTCATGAATATTTAATATTTTCTCATCATATACAATAGATTAACAAATGAATTTGAGCACTATATAATTTTTGGTGAAACTACAACATCAAAATATTTACAGAATTTTTCATTCCACTTTGAATGTATATCATTCATGGAGATAAAATAAACCATCGAAAGTAATAGTTTTAATTTTATACAAAATAAATTCAGGAATAAAATATAATGTTCTCAAATGTGAAAATTAAAATCAAATTTTTATAAGATTTAGTATTCTTGATTAAATAAGATACAACATAATAGGAGTCAAACTGTGTTTTGGAAGGAATTGTTTTTTTGGAAAATCATTTTATTTTTCACAAAACCAGATTCGAAATATTTATATTACATAATAGGAAATATAATAATAATAGAATTATATTAGAATAATATTAAAAGAAAATCCACCCTTAAATGTTTCATTAAAGTGGAATATCCCAAAGATTGTAAATTTTGTTCAAGAATCACATTAGATTACCTATAAATGATTTTTTCAATTTAATATCCAATATAATAAAATTAGATACATTAATTTAAAATTTTTGAACCCATTATACACATATTTGATTTATTATATCATTATTATGTTCTTTTATATCAATTATTATAAGTTATAGATTTCAATTTCAATGTTTTGGTGTGTTTGTTTTCTTTATTTTCATGATTTGTTCACTTGTATACATGTATAGATGATCATGTAAAATTATGGTAATTATCTATAATTAAAATTAGTTGTTATTACTAATCATAAATTATTTTATTAGGTATTATTTATTATTTTCTTCAATGATTTAGGGATAATTCATTAGATAAAGTTTTCATGATAATCACTTAGAATATTATTGGGTCTTTTCAATCACAACGAACATGTTTTGTTTTATTATGTAGTATTATGTATATATATTAGTTTCCAAACATAAAATATGTTATGAAATAAATATTATAGTATACTTCAACAATTTTAAAGGTTTTATTAACATAAATCAAGGACAAATAAGAAAAAATAAACATTTCATCCTCAAAGATGACCAACAGACCCCTCACATATGATGTTTTTATTTTTTAGAATAAAAGGAAGAGGAGAAGAGTAATGAGGATTGATAATTCCATAAACATAATCAAATCACACTATATAAGAAAATAGAGTTATCATTACACTTTTATGATGTTTTTTGAGCAGAGAATAATAAAAAAAATTATATTGAAAAGAAACTCAAAGAAAATGGTATAGGATTTTACCACATGAATTTCTTCTCCTTGAGAACTGCATTAGGGAAATATTAGTTGGGATTACGTTGAGTCCATTGAAACATGGAATCAAGGAATAGTCTTAAGGATATTGTTGTTAAGAAATTAGGAAATATTTTTTTTTTCATTGGAGGTGTGATTGGAATGAGTGGTAAGGTGTGGTATTTATAGTTGAGGGAGCTTAGTGTTTTTGATTATTTTATACATTATTTTGTTATTTTCTCTCAAGAATATGAATTGTTTTGATGAAAAAAATTAAATAAAATAAAGGGAGAATTATTTTGTATATTTATGGGCTTACATCATCCACACATCATCTATGGCACAATATTTCATTAATTTTATAATTACTGTAAATTACTGTATTTCATTATTCAGAAAAAAATAAACTATTTAAGAAAAATTCAGAAAATTCACCCTAACCATTTTTTAGAATATAAATTTACCCAAAAACACCCTTTTTTGATAATAAGTTTTTAAATATGATAAAATTTACTTTTAATTAAAATCATCATTTATTTGAAAAATACCAATTGTAAAATTATAACCAATTTTATGACACATTGAAAATTTAATTAAGGTCTCCTAAAATTATGTTATAATAAATGAACATTTTTATATTTGTACTTTATTTTATCAAGAAAAAATTAATTTAAATATTTATATTAGTTATAAAATAGTAGATTAAGCTTTTCTGTTTTTTGAAAATACCAAAAATTATTTAATAATTTCATGAACATTTATTTAATTTTACTAATATATAATTATATAATAATATCATTTATTATACGCATAAAATATATTCATACTTTCATAGATGTGGTTAATAGTCTATTGGATGAATTTCTATTTCTAACGGTCTTTTTAATATTCAAATGGTAAGGTTACTTTTTCATCAGTATATGTTCTTTTATTTATTTAAATATTATTTATTTCAATTTTCCTTTTTGAGAATGATGTTTTTATTTGTATATAAATCATACGTATTTGTTTTATAATATCTAACATAATTTTAATAAGAAAAGAAATTATATTGATAAATTTTTTGGGTAGTTATATTCTTCCCCACTTTTTCAAATTCTCACTTGAAATTTCTTTTTTACATAAACTATTGAAAGTAATTTTTCCTCATCACTTCTTCCGGTTAACATGTTTCCACATAATTCTTATGGTCCCCCCATATTACATTGACCAATTATGTAATCTATTTTTATAGAACATTATCTCTATATTCCAAGATGTCAACAGAATTTTCCTCATAAGAGATATCATTTCCCAACTGTACTACCTATACATTAAGTAAATGTGAGGGATTTGGTTTTTTACATCATCAATAAGGATACATGAAATACATGGTACACTTAATACATGGTGGGTGGAAGATCTTGTCGATAGGCCACATCTCCAATATGATCTAATATCACAAAGTGGTTGATGCACATTGGACTTATTGTACCCTTATTCCAAAATATCATGATATTAATCTCTGTAGATATATGGATCAATACCATGTCTCTATCCTCAATCTCTTGGTCTCATCGATGATTCTCTATATAGATCTTTTATTGAATTGGGGATGCCCGGATGATTTTTTGAAATTTTTTAAACATTCTACACCATTTCATTGATCATTTCTGGTCCAACCATCTTACATTCACTAAACTCATCCCTATATTATTGTGTTTTACATCATTTCCCATAAAAAATCATGTGGATCCATTTTGATGCTCGACTGAAAACTGTTTTTCCCAGAGAAATCGACCAATTGTAAATGTTGGTCTCATCCTGCCTTGAAATATATATAACACGCTTATGACATGTCATGCAGTATCTATATTGTTCATTTTTATTGGACATCATTTTGAGGGTGATAATACATTTTTTATTCTCACATTAGTGTTTATAGAATTTTAGAGAAATTTCTAGAACATGGATGTAAATACCTGATCCCAGTCAGGTATAATTGATAGTGGTACTCCATGCAGACTTACCACTTCTGTAATGCATATCTGTGCATGTTTAATTTTTGATATGTCCTCTCAAATTGAAAAAAATTGATATGTTATTGTGAGATGATCTAAAATAACAAATATAACATTGTTTCCTATAGATGTCATCAAATGTATGGTTACAAATTTTATTTTAATGATATCTTGATTCCATGATGGTATGGGTAATGGTGGTATCCAATTGTTAGAGTATTTCATTTCATATTTTAGCTGATGACATACAACATAGTTTGATTAATATATAGTTATCTCTTTTATCATATTTCCATAACAATAGTTCCCTATGAGATCTTGATACATCATTTTGCTTCATATATGAATAGTGAAATATGAGTTATCTGTGTCCCTCAGAATCTCATTATTTTTATCTAGATTGGATGGTACACATAGTTGCTACCCAAATATAACTACATCTTCCTCATAAATTTTGACCTCTGAGGATTTCTCATTTCTCATGGATTCCACATTATACTTTATTTTTACACCATTTCTTTGAGAATCTGTTAAATGTCTCCAATTAATGGATATCAATATTCCCCAAAATGTCAACTATTTTCATAAAATCCCAAAAATTCTCTCTAACGATTTTTTGAAATATAGATTCCAAAAATGGAATCCATTTTCTAAACATTATTTTCCAAATAATATAATTTCATTATAAAATACAATCATCATTTTGTTAATAAGATACCAATTTTATGACACTTGGAAATATTAATTTATTTCTCCTACAATTATCTTATAAATATAATATAAAAAATATAAATTTTTTAATATATTTTACTATTAAAAAATTTCTTTATATCATTATGTTAATAATTCAATTGTAAATAGATATTTATATTTCATAATAATAAAAACTCTTAATTTTTCATTTTTAAAGATTTATTTACTCATACTATGCTATTATTAAGTCATATTTTAATTTACAATATGCCTACATTTTCATTATTAATTCATATGTGAGTTTAGTATTCTATTTTCAAGATTAATAGTCCTAATGGTCATGATACTCTTATGATGATCTGTCTTTTATTCAATAATATTGGTTCTTTAATTTCTATAAATATCACTTTTTTTGTTTTTTCATATTTTATAATTAGGTTTTAATTAGGATATCAATGTGATTTAAGTGTTTTATGAAATAATTATAAAAAGGAAAAATTCATTGATAAATTTTATTCCATTACACTTCTTCCAATTAAGATAAATCACCCAAATTTTAAACATAATGATCTCATCAATCAACTATATATCCAACATTGGAATGTTTTTCTCATTAAATTTTAGATTCCTTGAGCCATAGGATATTATATTGTAATTTTGTATAATTATTATACTTAATCCATTATTTTAAGAATCTATCTATTCTAATAAGAAGTCAACACATGTTGGTAATGCATGGACTAGTGCATCGATAAGCCATTTTTTCAACTCTTTAATGTAGTCTTCAAATTCCCTCATATAAGAAAACATTACTCAATTCGGAGTCTGAATGGTTATTGGGATTGAAAATAAAGGGATATTTCTCAAAAATCATTAGTAATATCTTACCAGAACAAGGAATCAACATACTTTTATTAAATATTCCGGTCTGGTTCACCCATCAATTAACTTTGTTTTATAAGGGTCCATAAATATTCCTTTTCTTGTGATAACATGGTCCATGAATGATTATACCTAAATCTAGAACCCACATTTACTTTACTTTTCATATATATTTTCCCTTTTCAGGGTATTTATCACAGTATTCATATTCTCTTCATCTTAATCCTTGGCCATGGAGTATATTAAAATACCATCTTTTATAACTTCCACATATTTTTCGAACACATTTATAAAAAATCAATTAATCAGGTCTAGGAAAATTGATGTATCATTAGTGAGTCTGAAGGGATTCACTATGAACTAATTGCATTTAACACCTCATTTGATAGGATGACTTTAGAATTAATTCCTTCCTCACTTTTAATTGGTGATATCATGAATGATCACCTTCCGTAGAGAAACACATGGCCCCACATAGTTGACCAAAAAATTAAACAATCCTTGGTTGGGGTTACTTATTCTTTATCATTAATTTTTTGAGCACATATTAATCAATGGAGGGGAGCATTTATCCCTCCTTATTCTTGATGAAGAGGACTGGGACAGCCCTTGGCGAAGCACTCAGGCATATAAAATCATTTTCTCAAATCTCGTGAAAATAACTCATCAGTTCCTCTAACTCAATGGGGAACATCCTATAAGTATCCTATAATAAGGCAAGTGATCTTGGTATAAGATTAATTGAGAACTCAACCACTCTATGACAACCCTTCTTTTTATTACAACTTAAACATGATTTATTACATAAAACATCAGTTGATACAACAAATAAGATAGAGAGGTTTAGTGTCTTTGGGGCTTAGGATCATTACATAAAAACTTAAAACATGAAATTCAACATATTTATTGAAAACTTCATTTATATGACCACTACATTCCCTCTTACTTAGCATTGCCTGGGATAACCTAAGGACATGCATAAGAAAAGGGTGAGCTATAAAGCCCAGTAAGGGAGTACACATAGAATAATATGATGAGTAAAATACATGTTAGACAATAGTAATATCAATATAGAATTAAAGAAACATGAACATAAATTCATGATAAAGAATGATAATCATATTATGGAAATGTGGCAACAACACTTAACATGGAATTAGCATGCGCCAAGGCTCATTGCACATAGAGCATGAGTAAATCATCATTGCACATAAAGCACGAGTAAACCCTCATTTCACTTGAATTAGCATGAGTCAACACTAATTGCACATGACGTATCATGATACTATACTTTACCCAATGCATTGGAGGGCTATAATGGCACACCCTTATTAAACATTTCATTTCATACATAAGTGTGCCACATGGATCATAAAACATGGATTCATAAAACAAAATAATTTATTCGAGGATAAAGGAATGTGGAATTCATACATGAAACTATGTAATAATTATGTAAAGGTTCATATTGGTGGATACCCTTGATGTAGAAATTGGCATGGTATCCACTACACAATGGCATTGGCTTAGAAAATCGGTGCGATTTCGGTAGAGTAACGGCGTGACATAAGAATTCATAAATATGGTTTATGAGAGATAAAGGGGTTCCTCATCATATTTACATGTAATGTAAAGTAGGGAGGTCATATATATACATGTCCCAACAATTGTAATATAATTTCAATTCATGATATAAAATTATTGCTTGAATGTAAAAGAAGAGAGAGAAGTTCCTTTCGGAATTTCGGCATAGTAACGAGTGTACATGGGAAGAATTTAATGGGATATAAAATGGTATCCGATCATTAAAACAATAATAGGGTAGTACGGGGGAGGTGCTAAACCATACCTCAACATTCATAATTGAAATTAAAATGGAAATACAACTTAAAGAAAATTGATAAAAGTGAGAAAGGAAGAAAAACCCATTACTTGGAAGTGTGTTTCAAAATGATAGAGAGAGGCTTGTGAGAGGATTCTTGGGAGATTGGGGCATATTTGGAGGATTCTAGAGAGGGTAGGGCAAAGGTTGGACGAACTCCATGGGCTTTGCGTGAGGAGGATGTTGGAGCTTGGGTGGGTTTATATAGGAAAGGTGAGAGAATTCTTTATTATTTAGGTTTGGGACCCATTATATTAAACTAACCCAAACCACAAACCATACCATGGTTTTTTCCCATGTTTATTGGAAAAGGGAAGAGGAAAAAAATATTTTATAAGGCCAAAGTACAAAATTCATAAAATATTAGGGTTTCATATGTGGAGGTGAGTCACACTCCCATGAAAATTAATTTAAAAAGGCAAGGTGTTGAATATGTCATGAGGGGTCAATTAATGCTTTGAAAAGTAAGTAAAACAAACCCAAAAACACATTATTTTAATGTTAAAACATATATTGGCTGAAAATAAAGATTATAGTATTTTATTACATCACATTTGGGTCATTATGATGTCATAAAACACATTATATATTTAAACGGTATTTAATTTTTACCCAAAAATTTGACTGTCTTAGAAAATTATGAAAAATTCACCATTGGATAATTACGATGTCCCGATTCTAGAAATAACATTTATTTTACCTAAATAATTTTCTAAATATGTTAAATTTAACTTTTAAAATAAAAACCGACATTTATCAAAAATTCACGGGATTTGACAGAAATGGCTTTCAAACCTTAATAAAAAATTTAATTGCATTCATAAAATTATAAGATCATTTATATTTAATAAAAATTAATTTAATAATATTATTATTATTTTATTAAAATATTATTTAATTCAGAAATCCCTTAATTTAATAATATAGATTTCATAATTAAATAATAACTAAAAAACACCATTTGTACTTTAAAAACTATTTACAATGTATCAAAATTGACTAGAAATTATAATCATTATTATATACAAAAAATAATGTACATGAACATAGTACTAATTATTTGTTACATAACCCCTTAAAACAGCTGCATAAGACCTAAGGGTAAGGTGTGCGATGGTGACAGACTCTTGGGGTGGCTCAGATAGCATTGCTCGAGTGGTAATTTCAATAAACTTCCACTTTTCCCGTAGACGGTCATGTTCGAGCTTGACATGACGAAGCTCCGCTTGGTCTTGGTCAAGAGCGAAGCCCATGGATGCCACCTATTTTCCATGCTCTGACAAATGGGCTCCATATGGAGCAATTCTACTGGATGAGGCCATCGCTTCTTTTGTCTGAGTAAATTGGATTTGTTAAAGTCCTATATTTATACAAATCATGTGATCACTATTCAATGGCTATATTAGGAACGGTCAAAATTCTTAACATAAAACCAATGATGTTGAAACTTTATATAAACATAAAGAGACATTTAATTAGATCAAGAGGGATTTCCATTAATGAAACTTTGGGTCGTTACAATATTCCCCCCTTAAGAAATTTCTCCCTTGAAATTTTCCTTTTCCCACACTAAAAAAATGTGGGTAACTCAGCTTCATCATATCCTCTAATTTCCAAGTTGCTTCTTCAAACTTGTGGTTTCTCCCCAACACCTTGAAAAGGGGCATTGTCTTATTTAGTAGAACTTTTTCTCTACAATATAAGATCTTCACTGGTTGCTCCTCATAAGAAAGATCATCTTCCAATTGTACAACCTCAAAAGAGAGTACATGTGAAGGGTCCGGTATGTGCTTCTTTAAGAGGGATACATGAAAGACATCATGCACCTTTTTCATGGTAGGTGGAAGTGCTAGTTGATAGGCCACAGCCCCAACATGATCAAGATCCCCGAAGGGGCCGATGTACCTTGGACATAACTTCCTTTTCCTTCCAAACCTCATGACCTTCCTCCACGGAGATATGCGTACAAACACCATGTCTCCAACTTTAAACTCAAGGTCTCATCGATGATTATCAGCATAACTCTTCTGTCGACTCTGGGCTAGCTTGATATGCTGCTGAATGGTTTTCACCTTCTCCACCATTTCTTCGACCATTTCTGGTCCAAGCAGCTTACGTTCACCGTCCTCATCCCAATATGCCGGTGTTCTGCACCTTTTCCCATACAGGGCTTCATATGGTTCCATTTGTATGCTCGAGTGGAAACTATTTTTATAAGAGAACTCAACCTGAGGAAGATGTTGATCCCATCCTCCTTTAAAGTCTATTGAGAACGCTCTCAACATATCCTCAAGTGTTTGGATTGTCTGCTCGGATTGGCCATCAGTTTGAGGATGATAGGCCATACTGAAGTTCATTTCAGTATGTAGAGCATGTTGAAGACTCTTCCAAAACATAGAGGTGAATCATGGATCTCAGTCAGACACAATAGATAGTGGTACTCCATTCAACCTTACCAATTCCCTGATATATATCTGTTCCAGTTGATCCAAAGGGAAATCCTCCCGAATATCAATGAAGTGTGCAGTATTTGTAAGATGATCCACAACAACCCAGATTGCATTGTTTCCTTTGGATGTCCTTGGAAGTCTAGTGACAAAGTCCATGGTGCTGTTCTCCCATTTCCATTCTAGTATGGGAAATGGTTGCATCATCCCCTTAGACTTTTGCCTCTCCGCCTTCACTTGTTGACAAACCAGGCACAATGATGTATATTCAGCGATCTCCTTCTTCATATTATCCCACCAAAAGTTTTCTCGGATATCTCGATACATCTTTGTGCTCCTTGGGTGAATAGAGAAATTTGAACTATGTGCATCATCCAAATGTTCCTTCTTCAGCTCCGGACTTGATGGAACACATAGTCGTTTCCCAAGACGCACAATGCCTACTTCATTAACATTAAACTCCAAGGATTTACCCTTTTTGATAGCTTCCACTTTTTCTTGAATTCCCACATCATCTTTTTGAGCATCCATTAACCTTTCCAAAAGAGATGGTTGAGCAATCATTTGTGAAAATATTGATAATGTTCCCTTCTTTATGATTCCCACGTCCATCTTCATCAAGTCTAAGAAGATTGGATCCTTCTCAATTCTCATCATTGATAGAATTATTGTGTTTTTTCTACTTAAGGCATCTTCCACCTTGTTTGCTTTCCCAGGGTGGTAATGTATTGAATAGTCATAATCCTTGATGAGCTCTATCCATCTTCTCTGGAACATATTAAGCTCCTTTTGTGTGAATATATATTTAAGACTCTTGTGGTCAGTATATATCTCACATTTCTCCCCATAGAGATAATGTCACTAGATTTTCAAGGAAAAGATCACCACCGCCAACTCCAGATCATGCATTGGATAGTTTCTCTCATGTATTTTCAACTGCCTTAAGGCATAGGATATCACATTATTATTCTGCATCAGCATACATCCTAAGCCATTGTTCAAAGAATCACTGAATACCACAAAACGCTCCCCACTTGTGGGTATAGTGAGCACATGTGCAGTGATAAGCCTCCTTTTCAACTCCTTGAAACTTTCTTCGCATTCATCACTCCAAGAAAAATTTACTCCCTTTTGAGTTAGCTTGGTAAGAGGGTTAGACAATCGTGAGAAATTTCTCACAAATCGTTGATAATATCCAGCTAACCCCAAGAAGCTACGGTTATCTGTTACCGATGTTGGCCTTGGCCATCCCTCAATTGCATCTGTTTTGGAGGGGTCCACAGATATCCCATTGCTTGTGATGATATGGCCCAAGAATGGGACCACCTTCAACCAGAACTCACACTTTATATACTTTTCATAGAGAATCTCCTTGCGAAAAGTCTCTAGTATAGTTTTTAAATGCTCCTCATGATCCTCCTTGGTTTTGGAGTATATTAGAATATCATCTATAAGGTCTACCACAAATTTGTCATGGTAATCTCTGAAGACTCTATTTATCAAGTCCATGAATATTTCTGGAGCATTGGTGAGTCTGAAAGGCATTACTATGAATTCATAGTGCCCGTACCTTGTACGAAAAGTAGTCTTGGGGACATCTTCCTTCTTCACCCTTACTTGATAATATCCCGACCGCAAATCCACCATGGAGAATTATTTTGCTCCACACAGCAGATCAAACAATTCATCGATTCTTGGGAGAGGATACTTCTTCTTTATTGTGATTTTTTTATGTTCACGATAATCGATGCAAAGCCGCATTGAACCATTCTTATTCTTGACGAAGAGGACTAGTGCACCCCATGGTGAAGCACTTGGGCGTATAAATCCTTTATCCAGATTCTCCTGTAGTTGTTTTTTCAGCTCTTCAAGCTCTACAAAATCCATTCTATACGGAGTCTTGGATATTGGTAGCACCCCAAGTATAAGTTCAATTGAGAACTCAACATCTCTTTTAGGAGGAATACCAGGTAGTTCCTCGAGAAACACTTCCACGAATTCCCTCACAATAGGCATTTCTTCAAGGATGGTTTCTTCTTTGGACTCAATCATCTCAGCCAGATACGTGTGCTCATAGGGGAGTAATATCCATGCTTGAGATGATAGAGCTAAAGGAGATTCATCTTCCTCTTGACACTTGTAAAGTATCGGGGGTCAATTATCCATATGGAGTGTGATTTCCCTCTACCGGCAATTTATGTTGGCGCTATATAAGGAATGCCAATCCATGCCAATAATTGCATCAAATTCCACCAGAGGGAGTATGATGAGGTTCACCGGTAAATTCAATCCACAGACTATAATAGGGGAGTACATATATTCATGGGATGCAATGATTGCCCCATTTTCCGTACTCACCGATATCTTTACTTCCATGATTTGTGGTGGTGCGGGGATTGTTCTACTAAACATTCGAGTTATAAAAGAATTCATAGAACCTGAATCAAAAAGTAAGTTTTCTATTATTCATTGAATAACTAGCGTACCTATCACCACTTTGTTGTCTGGGTTCACTTCAGAAAATGTGATGGAAAATGATCTTCCATGTTGTCTTTGAGGTTGTTGGTTGCCTCCGAAAACCCTTGGATTGGGGCACTGATTTGCAAAATGACCCGGTTCTTTGCATTTGTTGCATTGAACAACGTGTTTAGGTTCGAACGGAGCATTCATATCCTCTGTCGCAGACGCGGGTCCTTCTTGCCGACAGTTAACAGCTAGGTTCCCTTCTCTTCCAAACCTGAAGCAGTTTCTCGTCCCCTTAAGGAAATTTCCAGGGTGCTTTTTCCGCACTTTTGGCAAGTGGGGTGGTAGATCTTCTTAGAACCGTTGGATTTATCCATCGGACCACCAGCATTGAAGTCCACCTTATGCTTCTTGTCCCTGTGATACCCCTATGATTCCCCGATATCCATTTCGACCATGAGGGAACATCAGACAATTTCCTCATAGCTTTCGAAGTCACAGATCACTAATGCTTTCCGCAAGCTAGGCTTGAGCCCACCAAAGAAGCGGTCAACCTTGCATTCGGGGGTAACGAAAAATCCAGAAGCGTATCGTGCAAGCCTTGTGAAGTTTACCTCATATGCTCCAACAGATTCATCATCATTTTTCTTGAGGGAAAGTAAGTCTCTTTCCATCTTAAGCCGGAGGGTGTGTGGAAAATATTTATCAAAAAACATCTTCTGGAAATCCTTCCATTCCAACGCCTCGATCTCCACCTTAGGATTCGTATTTCTGATCAATGTGCACCATTGATTAGCTTTACCCTCCATACGATAAGCCGCTAGGAGAACCTTCTATTGTTCAGAACATTGGAATATGGAGAATATCTTTTCAATGGAGTTGATCCATTGTTCAGCGATCGTGGCATCAGATGATCCACTAAAAGTAGGATGCCTTTGTCTCATGAAGCTCTCGATAGCGAGTTTTTCATTCTTAGGGGGGGGGGGGGTTGAATGTTCTTCCTGACCCGTGTTTCTATTAAAAATTTGAGTAGTTGAGAGAGAAGCATGACAAAGTTCACGATTCCCGCTCCCATAGGATTTGGCATCTCATTAGTACAGTCATCACACCGATCTTCACAACAGTTGTTAGCCCGAGTCCTCTTATTACCGGCCATTGGTTGGCATAAAAAGAAAGATAGGGGTAACACATAAAGTGTAATCCAAAGAAAAAAGTTGATGACTTATATATAATATTTCATTTCCGTAACTCATGTGTCTATAGGCTTCAATCTCGGCTTTTCATGATCTACTTTCTAACATATATTCTTAGAGGAATTTTTTTTAATTCCCTTTAATATGGGTTCATAGTAAGCTTGTGAATTTATCAAAACATATCCCCTGGGAGTTTCGTAACCAAGAGTGCAGTAAGGCCCATTTTCGTGCACCAGTTCCCATTCGTTTCTAGCTCAAAGAGGTGTTTTTGGGTTTTACCCCTAGGATACATCTGTGCCAGAGCCGCCTCTACCTGCTCGTATCCAGACAGTGATGTATTTCTTTGATAAACCACTTACTCAGTACTTAGAAAAACTTATGGATGATTTTATTATACCTAGTCTTGTATCTAAGGCTTTACTATGGTTTCCTAATCCCAAAAATAAATAAACCTATCCTCTGATAGCAACTATGACAACCCTTCTTTTTATTACAACTTAAACATGATTTATTACATAAAACCTCACTTGATACAACAAAGAAGATCGAGAGGTTTAGTGTATTTGTGGATTAGGATAATTACATAATAATTTAAAAATGAAATACAACATCTTTATTGAAAACATCATTTACATGACCACTACATTCTCTCGTACTTAGCATTGCATGGGATAACCTGAGGACATGCATAAGAAAAGGGTGAGCTATAAAGCCCTGTAAGGGAGTACACATGGAATAACATGAGGAGTACAATAAAGTTTAGACAATAGTCATATCAATAGAGCGTAAAAGAAACATGAACATAAAGGCATGATTAAGCATGATAATCATAACACGGAATCGTGGAAACAACACTTAACATGGAATTAGCATGTGCCAAGGATCATTGCACATAGAGAATGAGTAAATCCTCATTGCACATAAATCACGAGTAAACCCTCGTTGCACTTGAATTAGAATGAGTCAACACTCATTGCACATGACGTATCATGATACGATACTTTACCCAATCCAGTGGAGCACTATAAGGGCGCACCCTTCTTAAACATTTCATTTCATGCATAAGTGTGCCACATGGATCATAAAACATGGATTCATAAAACATAATCATTTATTCCACGAAAAAGGAATGTGGAATTAATACATGAAACTTTTTAATCACTATATAAAGTTTCATAATGGTGGATACCCTTGATGGAGAAATGGGCATGGTATCCACTACACAATGGCATTGGCTTAGAAAATCGGTGCGATTTCGGCAGCGTAACGGCGTGACATAACAATTCATAAAAATGGTTGATGAGAGAGAAAGGGGTTCCTCATCATATTTACATGTAATTTACAGTAGGGAGGTCATATAGATACATGTCCCAACAATTGTAGTGGAATTTAGATTCATGATACAAAATTATTGCTTGAATGTACAAGAAGAGAGAGAAGTTCCTTTCGGAATTTCGGCATAGTAACGGGTGTAAATGGGAGGCATTTAATTGGTGATAAAGGGGTCTCCAATCATTCAAAAAATAATAGGGAAGTATGGGGGAGGTGATAAACCATACCCCAACATTCATAATTGAAATTAAAAGTGCAATACAACATAATGAAAATTGAAAAAAGTGAGAAAGGAATAAAAAACCCTTACTTGGAAGTGTGCTTCCAAAAGCTAGAGAGAGGCTTGTGAGAGGCTTCTTGGGAGCTTGGGGCACCTTGGGAGCATTGTAGAGAGATTAGGGAAGATGTTGGATGAACTCCAAGGGCGTTTAGTGAGGAGGAAGTGTGTGATTGGGTTGGTTTATATAGGAAATGTGAGGAAATTCTTTATTATTTAGGTTTGGGACCCCTTATATAAAATTAACCAAAACCACAAACCATCCCATGGTTTTTGACCATGGTTTTTGGAAAAGGGAAGAGGAAAAAAATATTTTATAATGCCAAAGTCTGAACTTCTTAAAATATTAGGTTTTCTTATGTGGAGGTGAGTCACACTCCCATGAAAATTAATTTAAAAAGGCAAGGTGTTGAATATGTCTTGAGGGGTCCATTAATGCTTTGAAAAGTAATTCAATCAAACCCAAAATCACATTATTTTAGTGTTAAAACATATATTGTCCGAACATAATGATTATAGTATTTTATTACATCACTATTTAGTCATTATGAGGACATAAAATAAATTATATATTTAAACGGTATTTAATTTTTACCCAAAAATTTGACTGTCTCAGAAAATTATGAAAAATTCACTGTTGGATAATTTCGACATCCTGATTCCAAAAATAACATTTATTTTATCTAAATTATTTTCTAAATATGTGAATTTTTACTTTTAAAATAAAAACTGTCATTTATCGAAAATTCACGAGTTTTGACAGAAATGGCATTCAAACCTTAATAAAAATTTTAATTGCATTCATAAAATTATAAGATCATTTATATTTAATAAAAATTAATTTAATAATAATAATATTATTTTATTAAAATATTATTTAATTAAAAAATCACTTAATTTAATATAATAGTTTACTTAATTAAATAAAAACTAAAAAACACCATTTGTACTTTAAAAACTATTTACAATGTATCAAAAATGACTGGAAATTATATTAATTATTATATACAAAAAATAATGTAAATTAACATTGTACTACTTATTTGTTAAATAACCCCTTAAAAAAGCAGCATAAGACCTAAGGGTAAGCTGTGTGATGGTGAAAGACTCTTAGGGTGGCTCAGATAACATCGGTTGTGTGGTAATATCAATCAACTTCCACTTTTCCTGTAGACGGTCACGTTCAAGCATGACATGATGAAGCTCATCTTGGGCTTGGTCAAGAGCAAAGCCCAAGGATGCCACCTCTTTTCCAAGCTCTGACAAATGGGCTTTTTATGGAGAAATTCTACTAGACGAGGCCATCGCTTCTTTTGTCTGAGTAAATTGGATTTGATAAAGTCCTATATTTATATTAATCTTGTGATCACTATTCAACGACTATATTAGCAACGGTCGAAATTCATAACATAAAACCAATGAAGTTGACACTTTATATAAAAATAAAGAGACATTTAATTAGATCAAGAAGGGTTTACATTAATGAAACTTTGGGTCGTTACACACTCTACCAGGCATAGGACTAGGAAATTCTTCAGGGAATGAATCTATGTAGTCCCTTGTAATGGTCATGTATTAGAGCATGATAATTTTGTTTGTCTCCATTATTTGTTATAGAAATTTATTTCTCATAAGATAATATTAACCACAATTGAGGTAATGATTCTAAAGGAGATTAATAATCCCACATTCAATTTTTCCAAATGTTGGGATGCCTTAAGATGTGAATAGTGATATCTCTTTCATAGTAGTTAATGTTTTAATAGAATAAATATTCCCAATCCATTACCAATATACCATTAAACTCTACCAATCAATGTAATATGAGTATTTATCATAGTTTCATTCTACAAACAATAATCTTGGACCAGTTATATAATTTAGATGAAACAATAGACTAATTTTTTGTTCACATAGTGAACTCATGCTTCAAATATTGAAGATATGAATAAATAGTTATAATAAACATGAAGTATATGAAGGAATGACTATAACCATAACCAAATAGTACATTTTCTATTATTTAATGAATATGTAGCATATCTATCAACACATAATTTTCATGCTACACATTACTAATAGAGACAGAATATTCCCTTCATTGTTTCTTTGGGAATTGATGTTGTTTTTTTCTCTAACAACCCTTGTATTATTGAATTATTTTTCACAATTCCAAAGTTATTTACAGTTTAAACACTAAACTCCTTGTGAGTGTTGATTTCACGCTTCCATTATTCATCTATACTAGTGGGCTTCACCAAATCCATTCACAAATAATTAGAACGATGCCCCCCTCTTTCAAATTTGAACTATCTCATTGTTCTCTTTATGAAGATACTGAGAATCCTTTTCCCACAATTTAGACATGTTGGAGGTTGGGTTTTTTTTCATCATGTGATTTATTTTTTGAGACTCTCATATTAAAATATATTTTCCTCTTTTTATCAGGAATCCCACTAGATCTCCAAGAGTAACCAATCCTCATCTCAACAATTAGGTCACTTTATAAAATCTCATCATATCATTAAATGTATAAAATCTCAATTATCTTTTATATAATAAGCTTTAATAGACTAATTGAGAGATCAACAATGTATTTAGTGTTCGTGAAATATCTAGAGTCAAATAATTCAAAACTTGTAAATTTCCTTCATACACTCTAATAGATTCACCTTAATTTCCCTTTAGTCTAAGGAACACTTTCAATGTAATAATATAGAGAGTTCATGGAAAATATAAATTACAAAATATTTTCTTAAATCCCTCCTAGTGCCCGGAATTTATTTAATCCTTATACATTTTGGTTTTTATAAATTTTTATAACTAATCAGTGTCCTCATTAAAATGATAGTATTAATGTATGACATTTTCATATTCTGAGCATTTGAAAATAGATATTATATTCTATATGATTTTAATCAACTGTTAAAAAATGATGTGATCATAATGTCAAATAAAGATATGAAGTATTTTTAACATAACGGATTTAACCACATATTTCATTTTCATTGGGGGTGGATGAAATTCAACATGACGAATTTTTTATTCATAAATTGACATAGTGGAGATAGTGTTGTCAATATGTTTTGAGAACATATTCACATTATATTAGGGAATTAATTTTGGAAATCATAATGTTTTCTATCAAAATTTTTGTTAGCAAATGTTCTCCTATTTAACAACATTAACTAAATAAAAACAATAACATATGGTCTGTGTTCTTTACTACTTATCAAATTAGAAAATAAAAGTTACACTATAATAATGGAGGGAATAACTTATATATAAAAATAATATCCAAAATTATGATTCCTAAAGATTCAACATAGGTTATTCATGGAGATAAAATTATCCATAAGGTTCTTACTAAAATTCTCTATTCCTAATAATAATAAATACATGACAATTCACTGATTCCAACTATAGAGGACCAAACATTATACCCTTATTATAAAATTATTTTTAATAATTATTAACCATTAAATAAAATCCAAGGTTCCAAATCAAATATTTAATTTGAAGACAATTTACATAAATAAAGACAATGAAACTTAAATATAAAAATATTTTAATTAATCTCCATAATGAGATTATAACTCCCTTTGAGATCCAATAGCTGCAAAATAAAACCTCAAGAATACATAGAAAAAAGTTATGAGCTAAATAACTCATTAGGGAATAATCATGGAAATGAACCATTGCATATGAATTAAAAAGGATTAACTTAATAACCTGATAAAATGAAAGGAATGTCTCAGTAATAAACATTTTGAAGATTAATATATAGAATGTGTAATAATATAATGATGTGAATATTGGAATTTGGAGGTTTCATTCTATAATCATACGTCTAGACTAAATACCTAGACTATATCACATGGTTGACCAAGACCCCTAATGGATTAGGATGACCAGCTAAAACAATACATGATGTCTTGTGAGAATAAAAATTCCCTATTGCATTGGAGAAAAATCTTAACAAACCGATAATAATATGTTCATGATTTTTTTTGTACCACAATAAGAAATCAAACGTATGGAATGAACATACGTGTTACCCATGGAATTAAATGGGTATCATAATATTATCATAAGGCATACACAAAGGGTATATGATAATTATATCAACGAAATAATGGATTTAAATAGTAATTCAACATTCCAAAATGAAAAATACTCATCGATCAGGATAAATTATTTCTAAATAATGTGTAAATATGTAACAAAAAGTGGTTATGTGTAATTTGAGATGTTAGGTTGAAATGGGGGTTTAGAGAAGAGATAATGAATTTTCAAAAGGAGTAAGAGACTTTTAATTTAATTAAAACCAGAGTTGGAAGAATATTGGTTTTTAAAATAAAGATATAAAATTTTTAAATCATTTTCATTTTAAAACTTTTACATTATTATTAAAATTATATTGGAAAAGAAAATAATTAAATTTATTTTAATCATTTATTTGAAAAGAATTAAGAATTGATCCTTCAATACATATAATACCACATTAATGAAACATTAAATAAACATTTCATATGTGTGTGAGGCATATGTATATAATATATAAGATGTATATAATAGAAAAAGTGAAAAATTAAGGCTTATATAGATATAAAACAACATAAATGAGATATATAGGTTTAGATAGATACCATACATTATTAATAAATGGGTTTTTCTATTTCACTTAACACCGGTGTAATCAAAATAGATTATTTAATTAGAAAAATTAAAACCACATTTATATTTATATAATTTATTAGATGTTTATTACATTAATTTTTAAAAAAATTCATGATTTATACTGTTAAATTTCATCATTCTCGGAGCATTCATTTCATGGTATATTGGTCGGTTCGCTTGTGTAAAATTATGGATGTTTTCCCAAAATAAGATTAATTTCTCAGAAGTAAAATTATATAGTGTTAATTACTATATAAATGGATAAATTTTCCCAAATATAATTTTTTTTTGTGTTTGAGGATGATTTATTTAAAAATATGTTAATGATAACTGTTTAGATTATTTTTGGATGTTTTTCAAAGCATAGAAAAATAATTTTGTATTATTCAATTATATGTATATATATATATTATAGGTCATGAAATATGTTATAATATAAAAATTAAAATCTTATGTTACCATAATTGTTGTTTTTTTTATCATCCATGAATATAGTAATAGAAAAAAACATTATCCCAAGAGATAGATAACTACTATAATAAAAGGAATAGTGTTGTTTCCTTGAATAAGAAGAGATAAGAAATGTGGTGGGTAGAAGACCCTACATTAGTACTATAAAATTCCCACAAATAAATTATACTATTTTTATTTTTTATGGATTATGGAGTTGAGGATAAGGTTGAAGAAGGAATGAAAATAAATTACATGTTATGAGAATGTTACCTCTTGAATATCTTATTAATGAAGAACCAGTTATGGAACTTGGAATGGGTACTTTTTATACCATAATCTATTATATGTGGGTAAGAGCCATGGTAATCGTATTGTATAGAATATTTACATACTACAGGTATTTAAATGTTTGATAAGAATGGGTGGTGAGGGCTGGAAGTTATAGGGGGTGGGGTATTCCTTATTATTATATTCATTTGTTTTTTATTTTGGTTCATGGATATCAGTATTGATGATTACTATGGCTAAATAAAGTAAATTTATTAGGAGAGTTTGTCCCAATGGTCTCTTATATCATAAATGACTAAAACATTTGAGAAGTTGTCTTCTAATGAAAAATAACATAAATTACCATATTTCACTATTCCATAAAAATTCAAAGTTATCAGAGAAATCAAAAAACCTCAAACTAAAAATTTTATAACATGAATATTTCAAAAATTGAAAACAATTTTCTAAAAAATGTTATAAATATTTGAAATTAAATTTAAAAATAAAATCATCATTTGTTAAAAAATAAATAATTTAATATTATAATCAATTTTTTGACGCTTTGAGAAAATTATTTATGGTAAGATAAAACTATCATAAAATTATAATACAACATAATATTAATATTCAAATATATTTTATGGAAATAATTTTTTTATAAAATATTTATATTATTTATAAAATTGTAAATAAACATATAAATTTATAAAAATATAAATACTTTATTTATCATTATTAAAATATTTATTTACACATACCTTGTTATAAATATATCATTTTTTATTTATAAGATACAAAAATTTTATTTTATAATTTCATTGAGGATGTTTCAATTATAATATATATATTACTAATATTCATTTTTATATTACTATTCTACTATTTAGATTTATAATGGTCATATAGATTTCTTAATATCTAAAAATAAAACTAATTTCATTATTTATTTATTCACATAATAATTCTATCAAAATTATATATTTTCATCTTTAAAATGTAACTCATAAAGGCTTGGATCATGAGTAGAACCCATGCTCCCCAAAATTTATTATGAGAAAGATAAAAGTTAGATGATTACAAGTGGTACATTGAGGTTGTACCAGAAAGATAAAAAAGAAAAAAGAAGAAAGAAAATGGCAAGAAGCACCTCAAAAATCCACGCAAAGCCATAAGAGTTGGCATGCATAGATAGAGCAGCAACCACCCATGTTCGAGTCCCCACCAAAGGAAATATGTAGAGAATGTAATTAGAAAGTCTCACTTAAGGACAATCCCAAAGGGGTAGTGATGGAATCATTTATGCACAAAATGCCATCATTTCCTAGTAATGAAGCATGTACTCTTTGCTGAATGGTTCCACCCAGATCAGAATCTATGTTTTTCACAAGAAGAGCTGAAATTTTGACAACCCAATGACAGAGATAGAAATTCATGAGGAACTAGCGTTCTCACATCACACAAGGTTACAACCTGTGACTTAGAATGAATAACCCATCTTCTTCGTCTTCATTATAGAGGACACAAATGATCCAGTGAACAAATTTCATCTAGGGAAACAATATCCTTTTCATTCTGAGTGACACCATCATCGTCCTCCAATGCATGAAACACAAAAAGACACAACCAACAAACAAACATGACAATGTATGAATTTCCCCAAATTTGGGTTATGGCGGTATAGTGAGATTGTTCTAGAAGAACACAACAGGCATGTTACAACACCCTCCTAGAGATACAGAACCATGGAAAAAGTAAGAAGCAGCCGAGACAATCTTATGAGAGATCTATTCCCATCAAATTTTAAGGTAATTAGAATCATCGTTTTGATCAAGCTCAAATTTCAATCTATCAAAAATCCATTCCTTAATACTAAGAGAGTCATCCATAGATATTTCCTTGCTACGATATCTTCAAAAAGACAACCTTTCTTTCTCATAAATACGAGGGAAAATCATCCTTTTATCCAACCCTAATAATATGAGTGAAATTTATAAGCATAATTATATCCTCTTGTTCTTCAATCCAATGGTATGGTTTCTATACACCCGATGAGGAGTCCCCCTCTTAAGAGGATAATGATGCAGGTGTATTTTCGTTGAGAACATGCTGTGGAGGGATGTAAATTTCTTTCATTCGAATCCATGAAGATCTAGTGACTTTGGTTCTCTCCAACATAGAGTAATATAAGAATTTTTGAGTCACATTGGTATGCAGAGTGATGAAACCATCATGATCAATAAGAGGTTTCTTACCTTTTTGGCAATCTAATGAAAATAATCATCCTCAATTTAAAGCGAAAGCTCATTATCAGCATGATTAGAATCACCAGAAACAGAGTGAGTTTCCTGGGTAGCCTCATGAGAAGGTGTAACAACTCCTAAATTTTCTTTAATAGGTTCATAATTTTGGACCTCATCCACAAATCCAAAAAAAACATCGACCTGAGCACACTGAGGCTGCACTGGGGAAGAATCTTGAATCGATGAAGATATAAAATGGGCCTTATCATTCGAGGGTTCATCTTACTCAACAAGTGGATTTCCCTACTTTTCAACATAAAATGATTTCATTTTACATGGTAGAGGTTATGAAACATAATTATTACTCGAAGGGTCATTCCCAGAGCCGTAATCTACAAATGAGTGTCAATGATAATTGAAAGTAGACCAGTAGCTAGGTATGTTTTCATAAACCACTTCTTTGAAAAAATGCACATCACCATTCTCGATCAAAATAACAGAAGGTAGTTGCAGCATAAAGTCAAACTCAACACACACACGCACAACCGACGGACTTGTGTGATTTTGCGTAGCAGAATCCAACATAATGTAATGACCTATAAGTTTAGAAATATGAAAAGGCCAATTTTTTTGAATAAGTACAACGAAAGTCCAAGAAACCCTAACCAGATAGGGACAATCAGGGAAGAATTGCTAAAATGAAATGTAGGGGACCATTTTAGGACCTTCATCATTCAACCCCAAAAATAACAAGAACCCCTAGACCATATCTGATAGTAGTTATTTTCATTGGGGAAACAAATTTCAATATTCAGTGAGTTGGGCTGACCAATTTCATAATTATTAAAACCCATAGCATTGAATGCTCTATAAAGAAAAATAATAGTGGGGAAATGATTAAATAATTTACCAACAAGAACATATCTATGATCAAAAGATTGGAAATGAACCTCCTCATATGAAAACAAAACGACCACATGACCTCTATGATGAAACACCTTCAGATGAAAGGAACCAACGGGTGTCGGGTAGACATCACGAGAAAAATATCTGACAAGGGTGTTCCCGATAACCACATTTGTGAAGCTTCACAAGTCATGGAATCTGCGCACATCACCCTCTCTCAGCCGATCCGAAGTGGTCATCCTCTTCATCTTTAAAATAGTTAATATATAATTAACAATGTTTTTGATTTTCATGTCATTTTTCATTATATTTTTTATTATAGTTGATCAAGAATATCAAAAATTTTCAATTCCTATTATAATATTTTCCATATAATATTTTGCTATAATATTTGGAATATTTATTAGTTTATTTGATGAGTAATGTATAATTCTTCGTTGTTGCTAATAATGTGTTTTTTGGTTTCTCTATGTGATGTATGTTATTTATAACAAAAGAAAAAAAATTAATGATAAAATTCATGGTCATTATAAATTTTAAAATGTTATGTCTGAGATGATTTGGTCTCTAAACATTTTATCATATAAAAATTTAATTTCCAATTGTAAATAAATATTCAAAAACATTAGTGAGGCCCCATCAAATATTTCTGGGAAGTTTTTTTAAGAAAATTATAAGGATTAGTCAAATAATATTAAAATGTACAATAATTTATTTAATATATAAATGCAGTGGATTCTAAGAATCTAAATCCCCATATAGACACTACAAGTGTTTTTTACTCCGAAATATTGGTACATAAGGGTAATAAATCCAAAAATGAAGCATTGATGTGGACTTGATCATCACCTAGTGCATGAAAATGGGATTATCACACACCTATTTTCACACTCCTAGGAGATATGATTTGGAAATTTACCAACTCTTTATGAACCATCTTGATGGATTTAAATATAAGATTTTCATTGATGGATTAGGTTAAACAAAAGGTCCCTGAGTTTTAAAAGGATGTTTGTTGAGTTAGAACCTCTAAATAATTTTTCTATTATGTGGTTTTCTATTATGATTAAAATTTATTACCCTAAGATTTGTGGTTTTTTTTCAATGGAAATAACCAAAAAGGTACTATGTTAGTAATGAATGTGAGAGAACATTTGGTGATGATAATACAAATGTAAAAATGGAAGAAGTGATGTATATCATGATTATGACTAATAAGTTATCATAGAACATGATTAATAACATATAACTTAACTGAATCTTTCAAACACCAAATAATATAAGGTTAAAGTTCCATAGGAGTTTAGGTATAATAGATAATGGCAGAACGAAATTCAATTTCTTTTTTACAGAGAATGTGGGAAAAATAACACAAGGGAATATCTCACAGGGATGAGAATATTTTTTCCTAGGGAAATGAATGAAAAATGGAAATTAATTTCAATAAAAAATAAAATGTATGGTTTACTCAATGGATTATAATTTATGGTCTCCCATAAGTATCATATACTCTTGAATATTTTATATGATTATAAATTCAAATTTTACAAATTTATGTCCTAAGGTAAATGAATTTGAAAATAATTTGTATGGCTATACGATTAGTGGTTTTTTGCTGATGAAGGGAATATAATTGAAATATTAAAGAAAATAGTTATTATGGATAATTTTTAAGATTAATAGTTAATGTTTTTAAAATAAACTAGAATGATTGAATTTAGTTTGTTGAGAATTATATAATCATAAAATAAATAAGGATTTTTCACTATTAGTATTTTTTAGATAAGTTAAGGAATCTGTTTAATGATATTTATATCCTAGAAGACTGATTTAATATAATTGTTATTTTCCAAGAAAAAAATAATTAATGTTAAAATAATTCATTATATTATCCTAATTATGAGATAATGATTTTGGGATAAACAGAGGATTTATTTAGAGAAACATAATTAGTTATTACCAACTTCCATAGAATAGATTATTGATTTATAGAAATGTGTTTGATGTTATTATTGATAGACATTACAACATTATTGGATTTATGGAATATATTCTATAATATGTGGTTTAATTCATGTAATGTGGTGGTAAATATTTTTATCAATAATGTCTTATGGTAATTCAGGTTATTACCATGGTTTAAGAGAATACAAGATGAATGAATTCCAATTATTTCTATGTGGTAATTACGAGACACTTTATGTTTTTTAGGGATTATTGATTTTTTAATTGTAAAATTTATTGAATCTTTATAATTTATTTGATAATAATCATTTGGAATGGTTAAAAGGTTTACCATTTAATGAAATTTTTTATATTTAAAATAGTATGAAGTTTTAAATATTAACATATTAGTTTAAAAATCAAGAGTTATCAATATTGGAAAACCAGTGTTAAATTTTTAACTAGATATAGACGGAA
Organism: Viscum album; assembly: GCA_963277665.1. Taxonomy (NCBI): domain Eukaryota; kingdom Viridiplantae; phylum Streptophyta; class Magnoliopsida; order Santalales; family Viscaceae; genus Viscum; species Viscum album. Next base: position 1,093,597,468 of record OY728130.1, read on the forward strand.
TATCTTATTGTTATTTTCTGGATCATATTTACTACTTTGTACATGAAAGATTCATCTCTTAGAGTGATAGATAATGAGGAATTGATCAAGGAAAAACAAAAGTATGAAATTATAACTATTAAATAAAATGATACCAATTATGTACACATTCTTCTATTTATAGTCTTGTTGTAAAATGAATTCCACCACACAAGGAAAATGATATTGAAATTTAATTTTTTCATCGTATTTTTTTATATTAATGTCAATTTTCATGACTATTTGGTTTATGGATTTTTGGTTAAAAAATTTCTTTAAATAAACCAATATCTTGAGATCAACGATCTCAATCACTCACTATAAATATTTATGTTATTATTCGATGTAAAAAAAATAACATCTCACCTATATTTGCATATTTTAATGATTTTATGAGTTATGTAATGTCTTAACATTAGAAAAAGCACGAACTATTTTAAATTGTTAGTTTTGTACCTTAAAATGGCTCTTTAGAAAAAATTTCTAAGAATAAAAGAGATCACCGTTGAATATGGGGCCCATTTGATGTCTGGACCACTAAAACCACAGATGGAATATGGGGTTGCATAGTTTTCTGGAGCCATGTGACCCATGGATTATGCATGTGAGGCCCATTATAGGATCCAAAATTTGGGAAATATATATATTTCATGTGGTTATTTGAACCATGTACTTGGACCGTGTGAAGTTCATTATGTATAGGGAAATAAAATAAGGATTTTCCCCTTATTTTATTTTTCTTTCCCTTTATTATATTTTTATTTTATTTATTGGATTTTTATTTTAATTATTTTTCTTTTCATTATTTAGTTTTTTCTTCTTCCTCCATTTCTCTCTATCCATGCATTTCCTCCCTCCTCTAATGGGAGTGGTGGCCTTCTCCTCCTCCAAGAATGGGGGTTTTATAAGTTGAACATCAATTTTTCTATGTATTCTTGTTCAGAATGTGTGATGTAAATATATAAATATTCTCTCACTCCTTCAACCATGTATTCTATGTTTCCCCCATCGTATGTTGTACTATCTTCATGTGATAGTTATCTTCACCATTTTGGGGGTTTGAAAATTATTCTAATCTATAAAATTTAATATTGAATCAAATGTATTTTCTTGACTTAGATAGTTCTACAACATTGAGTTAGGGTGTCTACACTTTTTCCCTTCATTTCCCTGTATTTTAAATATCGCAATGTTCTACCATTCATCAAAACATTCTAGCCGAGCTTGGTATCCAAAATTAAGTTAATTACACTATTTTTTATGTCTATAGTGACTCCCACTTGTGTAAAAACCGGTTCATGGAGTGTTAACTTGGTGTCTCACCACCCCTTACTACGCGCCATCATTTAGGCATACTCTTCCATTTGTTTAAAATGAGTAAATTTTTTCATTGTCTGAATAACATTAGATTGTTGTTTAAGTTGATCAAATAAATTAATTGGGGTGTTGAACTATGACATGCAAATATATTATTATGCTTGTAAATATTTCTTTTTCTGAACCCATGGGTAGAAATACATGTCATTTATTATGCTTAATCCATATAGAATTACTTGTTTATAAATACTCATGTAGGATATAATTTCCTTGATGGTGTAGTGTGTGCAATGTTTTATTCTAGATATTACATTTAATTGTTTCAAAATTATGATGCTAGAATAAATGTAAAACATTCTTAAATAAATTTTTGATAAACAAAGTATCATTTTTATAATAAAATCCCTACTATGGATGTGCTCAATCTTCTAAGAAAAAAATATTTTATGATGGACTAAATGCATATTTGGTCATTTGGTGTTGGTTTTTTCCTTACAAATTATACCATTTGAAATTTTCCCACCTTATTTTTTACCAAGCACCAAGTGTTATTAGTGCTATTTTTTGATCCATTTAAATGGTGTGAACTGAATTATAAATTTTTAGTACGCTTGTTAGCATTCACTATTAAATCGTATATGATGAACTGAAATTGTTTAAATTCTTTGTTTACGACTAATTCCTTGTTTATGATGGATTTTATTGCCTTGAAATATGAAATTTTCTATTTTTGATGAGTTTAAATTTCATGGCATGAGATGGCTATTTAAATGGAAAGAAACTATAAATTTTTTATTTGATATGTTGATACTTTCTTTTCATTGGATGTGCTTGCCTATATGACTCACATGGTATGGGACTGGTGAGAACATGGGTTATGTATGAATGACTAATGGATAAACTTCTATGCATGGGTAGTTATCATACATTGTGTAGGTGGATTGATTTGGATAACCAGGGTAGGGCCTCTGGTAAGATTTGTTGTACTCAGGATTAGTACATGTTCCCTAGGGCAGAAACTATATATGGTACCATTGGAAAGAGGGTCACACCATGGCATGGGTGATACTCGATCCTCTAGTGAGAAACTTGGGACAGACTCAGAGTCAACATTCCTCGACTTGTACTAGGTACTCCATATGGATTTATTGGTATGGACTTGGTGGTATTGGATAACATCTGATGTATTATAGAGATACATGAGATTCTTCTTAGACCATCTGGGATGGAATCAGACTCCACCATTGTAATTGATACAGATGATCAAATTTCGTGTTTTTTCATGTGATGTATTTGTTAATATTTTATGGATCCTGCTTATGTTTTAATGATATCTCTCGTTATATTATTAGATCACATGGCGGTGAAATGAGAAATAGAACCCAATAAAAAAAATCTTGGGGGTATTCGTTCTTGGCATGTAATGATTACGTTGGCATATTATATATATTCTTCATAGAACATATACTTTATTAAGAAAATTGTCATAGGCTGAAGCGGGTGGTATGTGAAGGGTGTCTGCGAGGGAACCCAGACCAAGTCAAAGTTCTTTTATTTATATGACTACTTGAATTAATTGTATCTTCACACTATTATAAATCAATGAAATGAAAGGGAAAGGTCTAAACATCATGGGTTACATCCTAATGAGATTATATCTCACACCTTTCTTGGTCGTCATTTGGTACCTGAGAATAATATATCCTCATAGTTATGGATAAAGTGATATGTACCTTTTATGAATCATTATTTCTATTATTTTTAGGATGTTTCATTGGATGAAGATGACTGAGCCTATGCTTAGGATTCTATATAGTAGTCTTTTTTCATTTGGATGTTTTCTTTTCATGAAGTAAATTCCTATACCCCCATACACCAGCAATCTTATTTTTCCTTATATCATAAATGTTCATCATCGTTTTATTTGTTATGATAATGCAGAATTTAAAATTATTATTTATTGTGTTTGAGTCATTTATCTACTTCAATTGCTATCTACATATTCGTATGCTTCAACTACATACTGTATATTTAATAAGATTCACTTATAACTTACCCTCTGAGGGAATAGTCTCCCCATGGACACACCCATGTCCCTCTCAACTATTTATATGGCTCTCACATTTACAAGGATGTGATATGGGTATTTTCATTGATCATCTCGGGTCTAGTTTTAGTGGCACTTGGGGCGGGATGATACAAAGTTCAATCAAATGGGGGTTCTTCCATTTCTTTGAGTGGTTGGGATTTTTAGGGTAATAGTACATATTTATTTGGAATTGAACCTATGCATAGATGTAGCTAACCCATGTACCTGGGAAACAAAAATTTCCTAGAAAGAGAATTCTATTATTTATTATTCCATTTACTATTGATATGAATTAACTGTTTTTGGAAAAAATATATTTTTTGATGTTATTGATATTGGAATGATTGATATAAGGGACCATATTACTTCATCCCAATGATATGAGGGAACTACATAGAATGAATCACACTAGGAACCAAATGAATTGAAATTAATTACATTATTTCATGCAATATTTATACTCATCATGAATTTTCTATGTTGAATGTTACTGATTTTGTGTCATGTTTGGTTATATCCTGATCTGCCTTGTTTGATATAAATATTAAAATGTAGGAATTTAACTAGAAGATACATGTTATACTTTTTTTCAATTGACATCCCAATTAGTACTTCAAGGTGTATGAGTTCTTATAAACAGGAATGGTGATCCACTATATTCAATCTGTTTAATGTGTATATAAATACATAAAAGAAATTAAATTGAAATAGACACCTTGCATGGAAAAATGAGACCTCTACATGAAATTACCTTGGAAATGGGTTGTAGTTCGTGTGTCTTTGGTATCCTTATATAATTTTTATTTCTTTTCTAGACCATACTCATAGGGTGATATATTTGTTGTGTAATGTGTAGAGTCATGATATTTACCTATCCACATTTATCGCTTTCCCTAGTAGAAGTGTCATATTTTAAGGAGGCCTTACACATTCTCTACAATGGTGTTTCTTTTCCTGATTCCCCTATTAGTAATGGAATACATTTATGAGGTGAGTTCTTAGAAATTATAGATCTATACAACCATGAATGCCTTGTGAAGTATTCGAAGAGAGTGTTGATGAGAACACTTTAGAGGTGGTGGTCCCTGATTCACCCGTAGTGCCTCATATAGTTCTATTGTGGAACCTCCAAGTGATCTTCCTCTGGGTGAAGATTCTTAGTTTTGTGATAGTTTTCTTAGTTTCATGAAGCATATTCAGAGTGCTCTCAGTCTTGCACCAAATATGTAAGAACTTACATGGGACATCCTACAATCGCATCCTCTCACCTTACCATGAGATTTTGGTCTTCACTATACAGATTCATGGATAAAAGCTATGATACCCATCTTTAACCATCATTAGATACCTCCAGAGCGGTGGGTCAATCATGATATAAATATTCTTGATGAATCCCCTATGAATTTTTTGGATTTCATTTCAAAGTTATAGAATTGTCGAGACATGGTTTAGGAAGATTTATAGATTGAATTATAGGAGAACATCTTCATGGAGACTCTAAGTGGGGATCTTGTAAAGGAGTTCTTGAATTTTTAGCAAGACTACATGATTGTGCTTTAAAATTATGCTAGCTTCACCAAGATTCAATCTTTCTATAAAACTCTTACCAATGAAGAATTGATGACTATGGAGAACTTTGAGGGTGGGATTTGGTATCTTAAGGATCTCGGGATATCCTATTTAATTATTGACTATTTTAGAGATAGTGAACCAGGCCCTTATTATAGAAGAAAATCTCAGAGAAGTTGGTCATGTGAGCGAGGGTGGTTTATATCAAATGTAGCGTGATGTTTCTTCTGGTAGTTGAAAGCATTATTTCAAAGGATGACATGGAAGTGGTTCTTGACAGAAGACACAAATTGATAGCTCTATTGTATTTCATTAGTGTAGCAAGATTTTACATAAAAATCCCAAGTACACGAGGAACCTAATGGAATTTGGAGATTGCGGCATGGTGAGTCACATTCAGTGCTTATTTCATTCCCTTTCAACACAATGTAGTGGTAGGGGATATTTGATAGTACCTCTATTAGGTACTTGATTTTTTACTCCATGTTAGGATAAGAGTTGGTCTTCTATCAGCAAATGAAGATGAGGTAGTGGATGTAATGGCTCAGGCAGTCAGGCATCAGATCATTAGTAATGAAAGAGACGGTCATCTTAGGATAGTGAGGCAGTATCTCAAGGATGAGGTTTAGTCTAAATTTATGTAGTGAAACCATTGCTAGTGTATCAGAGTCTAAGTACATCTACAATTAAATGTATTATCCTAGTAGTTCCTACTTTATTTTAATCCATTTTTGATATAGGTGTTTCACTCTCTTTTATATATTATACAAGAATTGATAGTTTTGGACATTCTATTTAGTAATTCAGTGGTTTTATGTCTCTCTACACCACGTTGAGGTTCAGAATGACAGGAATACACTAGTTCATTGTGTTCCCCTTGAGATAGGTGGGTACCATTTATTCTTCAATTTATGGGTCCTCAAGATTAATGACTTTGATGTCTATATTGGTATCAAGTGGACCATCCTTTATCTTACCAAATTGGATTTCTAACACTATTGAGTTACCTTCACAACAACTAAAGGAAGCACATATATAAATTTGGGATAATGGGATATCCAATCACATTGAGATGGGCCCATGTGTTTTAGGCTTGGCAGAGTGACAGGTTAGCAAGGAAGTCTCTTTATGAGAGATCTAAATAATTAGTAAATAGAATAACCTCCTTTTGTGGACCATTTTTGGGTCATATTCCTAAGATATTTCCCTATAATACCTCCAGTAGTTGAGGTTGTGTTCACCATTGAGCTAGTTTTGGGTGCGACACTAATGTATGTTCCTCTATATAAGATGGTACCAACAATGATCATGTAACTCAAGAAGTGGATTTAAGAGCCTGAGGTGAAGGGTTTTATCTGAACCACCACATTCACAGAGGGTTCACTGGTCCTCTTCACTATGATAGAAGATTATACCCAATGATTGTTCATGTATTAACAACAACTATACCAGCTTACTGTAAAGAATCAGTATCTATTTCCTCCAATACACGAACTCTTCAACCAAATCTGAGGATAAATTTTTTTTATATGATCGATATGATTTCATGAAATCATAAGGTTCATGTGAGACCATCAGATATATTATGTACATAGTTCATGAGAGTGTTGGGCTTGTATGAGTTTTTGGTTATGTTTTTTAGTAAAATAATGACACCGATAGTCATCATGAATATGATGAATTATGTTTTCTACATATACGTTGATTCCTCTATGGTATCCTTCATAGAAAACTTCTTATTGTACTTTTCCTATAGACACTACCATAAAAATCATCTTGATATCATATTTAGTACGCTGGGAGGGCACCAGTTATATGTGAAGCTCAGGAAAGAAACATTTTGTACTATAAGGCTCACTTCATTGGTCAAATCATATCCGAATCTATCCATTCCATTTTTAATGTCCTTGAATTTCTATATAAATTTTATTTAATTACATGTAATTATTTCAAGATCGCAAAATCTGACGGCGTGTGATTCCGAGGCCCAGAGTTCCCGGAATGATCCGTCAATGTTTTGTTAAACATTAAATGGCATGGGTAAGAAGTTTTATTGAAAGAGTAGAATAACTCTTAAATAGTTTCCCATATTAGAAATCTAAGGGCATTTTTGCACTCACGATGGCGGTTTTACCCTAGGAGAGATTTATTTTTAGTCAGTGTGGGCCTCCATTGAGAAAACCTGAAATTGGCATAACTGTAAATAAAATAATTAAATAAAATTAATTTATTTTTCAATTGCTTATAAATCAGGAACGGTAACTTCGATTAAAAATCTGAGATCACCACTAAACACATTAGGGTATACTCTCTTTAAGAAGATACTAACATCGGCCGACACGGGCCACTAGTGAAAGTTAGTTTTTGGCCGTAAAAAAATTAGTAAGTAACGATTATTTTATGGTAAAATCCATTAATTTTTAATGGTAACTCATATTGAAAATGTTAGAGTATTTGTGGGTTAGATGGGGTGTGTTTCACTTTGGTAGAGCCAAATCTCAACTGGCGCAGGTCGAGGGTGACTGTTAATAATTTACTAATCTTATTTTCGGGTACGTTCAGTAAATGCTTGAGCAGTGTTTTCTAACATTTGAATCGTTGCTCGGATTAAAAATATGAGATCACTTTTGAATCTGTAGTGCCTAGATTTGCTAAAGTGAGGCTTCACATCGACTGGATTATGTCTGGAGAGAATGATAGTTTTTGGGACTTATTAATAGTTTAAATAAAATGACAATTTTATTCTATTTTTATTCTATTCCTCCAATAGACAAGAAGTAAGGTGGGACCAGCAACGTCTGAAGACAAAAAATGTCTCGGCCATCCAATCTTTGTAATAGAAATGTTGAGGGAAAATAGGAAGCTTCTTAATTAATTTGCCACCATTAAATTCCAACATCGTTACTTACCCTCCCCCACTCCAATATATATGGATCGTGGGGGGAGGTATCGACATAGAATCACCAATCAATGAAGTGATGAAGAAGAACCATGACGCCAGACCCTTAGAAGACGGAGCCAACTTAGCCGGAGGGGATAAGTGACACCGAACCACGAACTGGATAGAGACATATGAGTGACACCATTAGGAACCGGTTGGGGGAACAAAGAACTTCGACCCACCGTCAAGCGCGGACACTCCCCAATGGGTTTTCAAGGTTGGTTTTATTCTTTCATTTTTTTCATTTTTGGTTCCCTCTGCCGCATTCTTGAAATAATATGAAGAATGCTGGTCAACTGACTAACGGGTGGCCCCACGATTCATTTTCCTTTGCGGGAGGTTATTAAGGGGAATCTTGTGGGGTTAATCTTGTTGTTTAATTCAATTGTTATTAAACACTTAACCCCCCTAATGTTTACTAGCTAACGCATAGGGTGTGATCCTAAAGAACCCAAAAAAACCCTACACTATTTTGATATCCTTGTGCCACCTTGGAAGACCATGAGCATGTCGACGTGCATCGTAAGAGGAACGTTGCAGATTGTCAGCCGCGGCGAACGGAGGTTGCAGCCGACATGATGGCTGAATGCGAGAAGAAAGGAAATGTTACCACTGCACCACCGGCGAATTGAAGTTTCGGATGAATCCATAGTAGAGGCTGAACACAGCTCTGAGGGGTTCCGCGGGGACCAACCGATGCCCATGCAGTGTTGCAACCTCACCAACCAAATGACGATCGGGATATTCAGGAATCCAAGAGACTGGCGGGGGGGGGGGTTACAACCCCCCCCCCCCCCCATGTAGATCAAAACCATAATGCCACCCTCATTCTTGGCTGCCACCATCACGCCAGACAACGCCCTCGAGCCGGGCTTCTGTCCTCGGAGTGGGCCACCACACTCGGACCAGGCTACCGCCCTTGTGTCGGGCCACCACCCACGGAGTCGGGCCGCCATAGTCAGAGCGGGCTGTCACGCTTGGAGCTGGGACGCCGCACTCAGAGCCGGGCTACCTCCCTCAGAGCATGTCACTGCCCTCGAGCCAAGATGTCGCCCTCAATCCGTGCCCCCACCCTCGAGATGGGCCTCCACCCTCGAGTTGGGCTGCCGCCCACGAGCCGGGCTACAGTCCTTGGAGTGGGACGCCGCCCTCAGACCGGGTCGCCTTCCTAACTGGCTGTCGGCCCCAGACCGGGCTGCCACCCTAGCAGGCCACAACACCACACGAGTCGGGCCACCCTTATGGACCGCCCCTCTTACGGGTCGGACCAAACATTCGAATAGCCGGCTGAGTCCACCTCGGCCCCGCCCAGACCGGGACAGTCCTCCACTGTCTGACCGGTCCCGGGCCAAAAAAATTCAAAGGGGTTTATGTTGAAGATCGAATGCCTGTTTGAAGAACTGTCTATGGTGTTGGAACCCTTGTGGTAAGATGGACCTCTTAACCTACTCCATGAGTGTTTTGGTGAAACATAGAGTACAGCCGGGTTGGATCGCACTCGAACCCATCTGGGACCTCATCACCGAAATGCCAATAATGCACAGACTGAGGATCCGACTGACGAGTCGTCTATTGCGTTGGAACCCTTAAGACTTGGAATATCATCAAGATTAAAGGAAATGGCTTCTCGTTTTATGTAATATAAATTTTGGTGCTAGTATAGTGCCTATGGCCTATGGAAGGTGGGCGTAGGGTAGTCACGACACTGGCCCCAAGGGACGCGTCGTGACAATGTGGTATCAGAGGAGTTCGTTTTTACCGAAGAACAAGGACTCTGGTCTATTCTCTGTGGAAATAGTGTTATGTTCTATGAGTGTGGTTTTTAGTTGCAGAATCCAGTGTTGGTGTGCTGGATGACGTATCCATTCAACAGGACCCTGAATTATGATATCCGACTCAGCACACGAAAACACTGATTGTGTGTGTTTCTGAAATGTTTTTCATTTAATCATTTTATAGTCATCTCACAAGGTATAACTTAATGATCATGGAGCACCTGTTCCCTATCAGAATACTGCAATGAAGGCAGCCACCCAAGATTCTTGAGAGAGTATGCGATGACGGCCCATCGAGTAATGAGGCCTCAGTGCAGGGCCCTCTTATGGCATTATCAACATTGGGTGGTGTACCAGCAGCACCACTACCCATTGGGCATCCATTGACACCATCCCACTAGAATAGGGTGCACGCCGACTGAGTGTGTTGCATGAGTTTTAGCGGTAGAGGCCTCCAAGGGTCTGAGGTGAGATGGACACAAATGTAGTAGAGTACTGGATGGAGGCTACAACTCGAGTTTTCTGCCTAGTTGAGACACAAGTATAGAAGATGGTGATCTTAGATTGGATTTTTTCCAATGAGTGACCACGAGGATGGGATGCATAGTGATGAGGCTTCAGTATGTGGATCGTTTCCCATGATAGTACCTTCGGGTAGTGTTTCAGCTATATCATTGCCCATTGGTCAGTAGTTACGATCGGCATTATCGGTATAAGACACATGTATACATAGTGCCTTAAATGAATTTCAGTATCAGATAACCCTCAGGATCTGAGGCAAGCCCGACTCAATGGTGGCTAAGATCTAGCTTTAAAAGGTGGAATTATTTGCATCTATCCAGGGAACCATTCGATCAGATGGCGGTCCTGGTAATGAGATTTCTATGTTGCTCAGTAGGATGACGAAAGGGTTTAGGTTACCCTAGCCATGAAAAGAGGTGAATTTTCTATGTACAATCTTGAGAACCTTCCTTAGAGAACGGGGTCTCTTTCCATAATGAGCTAAGGTATTAGAGTTCCTTAGAGCTTCTACAGGTTTAGCAGGATGACATGTCGGTAGCTGAGTATTCATCGAGGCATACTGACCATTCCTAGGTACTCGATGAATACAATATTATATGTGCTTTCGTGCTCAAACCTCTAAGGGAGGTGTGTTTAAGAACATCCAAGACAACACAAATCCTCTATGCATACCTACTTATGTTAGGGTTCAAGAGTGAACCATGGTGGTTGCATGTTCTTTGGATGAGCCAACAAATTCAGTGAATGTTAGCAGTATGAAAGCCGGAAACTGACGCCAGTCTCGAAGACTTGGTAGGGTAAAATATTTCAGGAAGATGAAGTGATAGGGAAAGATGAATCTAAAGGGATTCTAACATGGGAGTTTATCGAGGAGAGAAGCAAGAGGTGATTTACAATTCGACATGTTACAACCACCAACTCAATATACTCCCCACAAGGCTCAGAGAGCTAGAGGACAGGGGAAGGGAGTAGCTGCATGCTGTCAAGGAGTGTAACCCAAGTAATCTAGGAGTTATTAGAGGTATGGTCTATGCCTACTACAATCTACCGTAACAATAGTCATATGTACCAATCATTCATTTCTTCCATAAATCTTGTCCAAGAGCTGGATTATCCGGTTAAACAATTGACATGACCCTCACATATAGAGATACCATTGGTAGGAGACTCTATAATCACACGTATGAAGATGGTGTGATCTGACCCTTGAGGTGAGAGTTTCAGTTGTAACCTCTTGTTGGCAGCATCGAGGCCATACGGTGTTAGTTTGTGTATAGACTGAGCATCCACAATTCAAACTTAAATTGATTGTATTTGGGAAAAAGGTTATGTTTTATCTAAAAAGTGGAAATGTGGTTTTCCTTGGTCGGTTAAAGAAGGGGATCCCATGCCGCACATGACAAACTCAAGAATAGGTGGGTACATCTGATCACTCTTGAGTAAACCATACTTACCATCATTGGAATAGGAGTGTTATGTTTTCAGTTTCAGGCAGGAGTGGCCGAGCATGCAAACAACTTTTCAAAAGATGTTTCTAGTATTACCTCTCTAATGGGAGAGGGATGTTTTCCTTGGCTATGTACTACCAGTGATTTTTACAAGAATTCTCCAGGGTAGCAACACCATTGTCAGCTTTAAGAAAAGGGGGAGCCTTTCCTATTGACGAAGAAGTGTCAACAGAGCTTTCAAGAGCTGAGACAGAGACTGACAAGTAGAAAAATGCTACCCATGACATGGAGTTACCATTAGAGGTATTTTCACTGAATATGTGGTGGAACTACTTTATGGGTGAACTGTTTACTGTTTACTCTGATCACAATTGTCTCAGGTGTATCTTCTCACAGAAGGGCCTGAACATGAGACAACGACAATTGCTAGATGTCCTCTAGGATTATGACTTTGAGATAGTCTACACTCCTGGGAAGGGGAACATGGTATCAGACACACTCAGCAATAGATCTGGTCTACAACTGCTGAGTGAGGTGTTATAGAAGCTAGTTACACTATGGATATATTTTGGGGATAATAATAGAGCAGCAGCCTCTAGTCTATGATTGTCACTCCCCCAATTCATCAGAAAATTTAGAGGGGGGTAGCTTGAGACATTAACTGCGAGCCCCGATGTGCTCAGATATCATCAGGATGGTCTCCTGAAATATTTTATGAAGGTGGGGAGCATGTCAACCTCATTAGAGGATGCACCATGGTAACAGTGACCCTTCAGAATTATGTGTTGAGGGATATCCCAACATCCCCTTTAACAGTACATGTTACAGTGGTGAAGATGTACTAGGACCTCCAAAATCAGTAAGGATGGCCGGGATGAAAGAAGAAATGGAAGAGTTTGTATCATGATGCCTCACTTGTTAGCAAGTGAAAAATTCTCAGAGTCGACGGATGTTTTATGCAGACAGGAGGAGGGAGATCATGTTTTCTTATGGGTCTCACCATGATTATTTTTGCAGAGATTTTTCCGAGGCGGAAAGTTATCTCTGAGGTTCATTATACCATTCTAGATTCCCAGCAGAGTGGGTGAGGTGGTGCACCATCTATCTCTTTCCCCACAGATGAACTAGGTGCCTAATGTTTTCCATGTGTCGCAGTTGAGGATATGCGTGCATGATCCATCACACATTATCAAATTGGGAAAGTTGTTATTAGATGATGGTGGGACCTTTACAGAGTTCCCGATGGATTTTGAGTATCGACAGGAGTGGGTCCTTCATGGGTGGTCGATACCTCTGATGCATGTTCACTGGTAGCATGAGGACCTCCAGGATAGCACATGGGAGCCAGAGGCACAAATTCGTGCTCAGTACCCCCATTTTATTCCTTAGTCTATGTTTTGGTTTTTAGGGACTTAAATCCCTATGTTGGGGTGAATTTAATGTCACAAAATTTTCATATAAATCTTTTTAATTATATGCAAATATTTCGAGGTTGTGAAATCTGACGGCACATGATTTCGAGGCCTAGAGTGCCCAAAATGATCCGTCAATGTTTTGTTAAACATTAAATAGTGCACGTAAGTAGTTTTCCAAAATAGGTGGAATAAATCTTAAAATTTTTCTCTGATCAGAAATATAAGGGCACTATTGTGCTCAGGATGGCGGGTTTACCCATGGTGAGACTAATGTTTAGCTGGTTCGTGCCTCCTGTGAGAAAACATGAAAATGTAAAAACCTTAAATAAAATAATTAAATAAAATTATTTTATTTTTCAAAGGATTATAACACAAAAATGGAAAGTCGGATTAAAAATATGAGACCACTGCTGAGAACATGAGGGTATACTCTTTTAAGGAAGATACTGACATTGGACGACGTGGGCCATCGAATAAATTTAGTTTTTGGCCGTAAATAAAATAATTAAGTCACAATTATTTTAAGTTAAAATTCATAGCATCTAAATGGTAACTTAGATTGGAATTCATAGAGTATCGTTGGGTTCATTGGGGGTGTTTCAATTAGGTAGAGACTAACCTCGACCGACGTGGGTTGAGGATGACTGTTAATAATTTATTGAAACTTTTTTTTGAGTATATTTATTAAACATGCGAGTAGAGTTTTCTAACATTTCAAACATTGCTCGGATTAAAAATCTGAATGCACTGTTGAATCCACAACGCTGGTATTCTCTTAATGGGGGCTTCACATCGACTGTAGTAGGTCTGGAGAAAATGTTAATTTTTGGAACATATTAATAGAATAAATTAAATAACTTTATTATTTTATTTTTATTTTATTCCTCCAATGGACAAACTGTAATCTGGGACCAGAGACATGTCACGAAAATAAAAGGCTTGACCCTCCTCTCTATGTAACAACGACATTGGTAGAAATTTTGAAGCTTCCTAATTAATGATCCACCATTAAATTCCAACATAGTTACGTACCCTCCCCCTCTCCTATATATTCAGATCTTGGGGGAGGTACCAGCACAGCTTTGCTGAGCAATGAAGTGTTAAAGGAGTTCCATGATTCCAGAGCCTTAGAAGATGGAGCTGACCCAGCGGGAGGTGACGGGTGACACCGAACAACGTACCAGAAGGCGATGTATGAGTGGCATCATTGGGAAAAGGTTTTGGGGATGAAGAACGCATGCCAAAATTCAAGCGCGGATGCTCTCCGACATGTTTTTGAGGTAGGGTTTATTTTTTCATTTGTGAATTTTTGATTCCCTCTTCCCCGTTCATGAAATTATACGAAGAACATGGGTCAATTGACTAACGATTTGTCCCGTGATTCATTTGTCTTTGAGGGAGGTTATTGATGGGAATCTGGTGGGGTTAATATTATTGTTTAATTCAATTGTTATTAAACCCATAACCCCCTCATGTTTATGAGCTAATGGGGAGGGAACAATCCTAACAAACCTATCCCAAACCCTCTGCTATCTTTCTATGCTTGCGCCACATGGGAATTCTATGAGAATGTCGACGCATGCCGCAATAGGAAGGCCATGAATCATTAGCTATGGAGAATAGAGGAGGTGGTCGGCATGATGGCTCTCCATGGGAAAAAAGGAGGTGTGACCATCGTGCCGCTGGTGAATGATAGTCCTGGATGAAGCCGCAGTGGAGGCCGAACCTGCTTCTGAAGGGTTCTACGACGACCGAGAGGCACCCATGTGGCGCCGCATCCTTTCCAACCGAATGGACTTCAGGCTATTTGAGAATCTGGGAGACTGGGGGGTTACACCCCCACGCCTTGGATTAAACCATGCCTCTTCCCTCGTCCCGGGACACCACCCTCCTGTCGGGCTGCTGCCTCAGGTTGGCCGCCACCCTCGAGCTTGGCCGCCGCCCTAATAGCAAGATTCGCAACTAAATTCGGGCCGCCGAATTCCGAGTGGGCCACCTCCCTTGGAGAAGGCCGCCACCATCGGAGTGGGCCGCCGCCCTCGATGCGGTCTTCCTCCCTCGGAGCGGGACGCCACCCTTGTAGCGGTCTGCCGCTCTCGGATCGGGCCGTCACCCTCAGAGTGGGACTAATCCCTTAAACTAGGTGACTTCACTTGAGTTGGGCCGCCTCCCTCGAGTCGTGCCACTACCCTCAAAGCCGGACCACGGCCCTCGGAGCCATGCCGCCACCCTCGGACTGGGCTGCCACCATCGGAGACGGGCCGCCACCCTCGACCAGGATCGCCCCCCTTCGTCGGGCTACCACCCTTACGTAGGCCGCTACCCTCGAGCTTGGCTGCCGCCCTCGGAGCGGGCCGCCCCCTCGGGGTGAGCCACCCCCTCGATTCAGTCGTCCGCCTTCAGATCGGGCCGCCACCCTCAGATCGGGATGCCGCCCTCAGAGCGGGCCACTACCCTTGGAGCAGGCCGCCGCCCTCGATGCGGTCTGCCTCCCTCAGAGTGGGTTTCCGCCCTCAACACGGTCTTCCGACCTCGGATCAGGCCGCCTCCCTCTATGCGGGATGATGCCATCATAACAGGTCGCTTCCCTCGAGTCGGGTTTCCGCCCTCGAACCGAGCCACCACCCTCAGAGTCAGACCACGAGCCTCAGAGCCAGGCCACCGCCCTCGGACCGGGCCGCCACCCCCAGAGACAGGCTGCCTCCCTTGGACTAGGCCACTGCCCCACACGGGCTAGACCACCCCTTTGTGGTTTTCCCTATTCTAGTGGGGCCTTCCTCGTGGTCCCCCATCTTGCGGGCCCGATCGGACATCGGCCCCTCCTAGACCGGGTCGGGCCGAGTTGGTCCGACTGAGTCAGAACAGACCCAAGTCTAACTGGGCCCAGAAACACTCGAAGGGGCTTATCATGGCGACCATTTCCCCTTTGGATGAACCTTATATTACTTTGGGACGCTTGGAGCTATACAATTGTTTTTCACTTAATCCATGAGGGTTTTGGAGAAACTTGTAGTACATGCAGGTTGGATCCCTCAGAAACCCAACCGGGTCGTCGGCACTAAAATGATAATAACGCACAGGCCAGGCATCTGACTGACACATCATCTTTTTCATCATAACCCATATGACTTTATAGATCATTATGTTTAAAGGAAATGCCTTCTCATTTTATCGAATATGCCTTTCAGTGCTATTTTCCAGCCACTGTCCAGTGGAGGGTGGGCTTGGGATAGTCACGGCACGGGCCACGGGGGATGGGTCATGGCATAAATGTGATAACTAGGTCCTGGTGATAGCACACAGACCCCTCCATAACATAACCATTGGGTCTTGGCCTATCAGGTACCAATAGTTTCCCCACAAACACATGGTCCCCACCCTGAGGCCCACCCACATGCCCGAATGGGTCATCTGACCAATGACTATACCCACAAGCCCACACAAGCCCATTCTAGTGTTCTTTTTTCCTCATTCACACACACCCTTAAATTCTTCTCAAAAAGTCACACATCATGATCAATACTCTAGGTCAAGAATGCTTAACTGTGGAGTTCTAACCAGGTAGGCTCCTAAGAAGAAAGGTTCATCTTGTTGACATGAGTCATATCATTTAGTCATTTAAACCGTTATCATTCTAGGGTGTTACAATCACCCCCCCCCCCCTTAGAGAACAACATCCTCATTGTGGGACCTATATCTCAACACCGACAGTGCACCACACTTATGGAGGGGTACTACCTCTAATACCAAATGTGACAATTGGGTCTCGTTGACAGCACAAACACCCCTACATGACAGGGCCGGATCAGGCATCGGCCCCTCCAAGATCGGGTCGGGCCAAGTTGGTATGACTGAGTCGGACCAGACCTAGGAATAACTGGGCCCAGAAACACTCAAAGGGGATTATCATGGGGACCAGACTCCCATTTGGTGAACCTTCTATGATGTTGGTACCCTTGGAGATAGACAATCCTTTTTACTTAATCCATGAGGGTGATGGAGAAACTTGGATTACAGCCAGGCTGGATTGTTCCAAAACCCAACCAGGTCATCGGCACTAAAATGCCAATAACGCACAGATCAGGCATCTGATTGACACAAAATCTATTGCATCGTAACCCTTATGACTTTTCAGATCATCATGTTTAAAGTAAATACCTTCTCATTTTAGGGAATATGCCTTTCAGTGCTAGTTTCCAACCATTGGATAGTCGAAGGGGGTCGTGGGGTAGTCACGACATGGGCCATATGGGATGGGTCGTGACATAAATGTGAAAAATAGTTCCCAATGATAGCACACAGACCCCTCCTTAACATGGTAGTTGGGTCTTGGCTTGTCAGGTACCATCAATTTCCCTATAGACACATGGTCCCCACCCTGAGGCCCACCCACATTCCTGAATTGGTCATCTGACCAATGAATATACCCACAAGCCCACACATGTCCATTACAGTTGCTTTATCCTCATTCACACACACCCTGAGAAGCTTCTCAAAAGGTCACAAATCATGATCACTACTCTAGGTCAAGCATGCTTATCTATGGAGTTCTAACCAGGTAGGCTCCCAAGAAGGAAGGTGCATCTTGTTGACATGATTCATATATTTTAGTCATTTAACCCTTTATCATTCTAGGATGTCACAATCATCCCCCCTTTAGAGCACAACGTCCTCATTTTGGGCCTTACATCTCAACCCAGACAGAGCACCACACTTACGGTTGGGTACCACCTCTGATACCAAATGTGACAATTGGGTCCCATTGATAGCACAAACACCCCTACATAATAAGGATGTCGAGTCCTTGCTTTCCAGGTACCACAAGTTACCTCAAAGATACCTGGTCCCAACCCTGGGGCCCACCCATGTCCCCGAATGGGTCATCTGACTAATGACTATCCCCACAGGCCAACACATGTCATTTCTAATCTACTTTGTCTTCACTTACACACACTCTGAGAAACCTCCCATAAGGTCACCCATCTTAATCACTACTCTAAGCCATGCATTATTAATTGTGGAGTTCTAACCATGTAGGCTCCCGAAATGAAGGTGTACCTTATTGACATTAGTCATATAATTTAGTAATTTAACCCATTATCATTCTGGGGTGTTACACCATTGACCCAAAAAATTTGAGCGCATTGGTTTCCTGGGAGCAGCCCAAGAATGTGACTGACATACACAACTTCTTAAAAATTTCTGGCTATTATAGGCATTATATGTAGGTCTTCTTCGGCTTACTAGTTACTATTACATCGCCAATTAAGTAGGGTGTGTATTTCATCTATTCTAAATCATTTATGAATGATTTTCAGATGTTAAAGAGGAGACTCACTTCAGGTCTGATTTTGATTCTCCTTGAGTCAAAAAGAATTTTTATAATCTATTATGATTCTTCAAAAATTAGGCTCGGTAGAGTTATGATGTAAGGAGAACAAGTTGTGGCTTATTTATCCTACTAACTGAGCCTCAATAGTTGAACTATACAACTAGTGATCTTGATAAGTAGTTCTGATTCATGGTATGCACTATTGGAGTCACAATATGATGGGTGAGAGGTTCATTGTTTTCACATATCATAAATGATTTAAATACATCTCCACACATCCGGATTTGAAAATAAGGCTATACATATGGGTAGAATACCTACAATCATTTTACTTTGATCATTATTTTACACCCAGTATAGGTAATGTAATAGTTGGTGATTTGATCCTCATGAAAAAGACAGAATATATCCATAAAAAAGAAGTGACCAGCAAATGATGAACTTATTTTCTGAGTATTATATAGAAGTTCATGAAAAGAAAGGGAAAATGTTCTAGTATCTATGGAAGAGACATCCAATCTTTTAGAAGGAGCCTACATGCGAAAATTATCTAATTCATAGGGACTCATTTTGAGGGATAGTCTTATGGGAAAGAACCTGCCTCCATGTTGAGTTATTAATGGCAGTGAGACCCTTCTCTACCATGGTCCTGTTTGGGTGCCTTCAAATATTTAGGAATATCTGATAATGAAATATTATTCCTCGGTGTAGGTAGATCATCATGTCCTCATCAATATGTATAGATATATACATTTACATTAGTTGTAGATAGATACTTTGTGGTAGATAAAATGTTTCATCAGTTTCTGATCCACCTACTGGTAGGATAAGTCAAAGAACCAATGACTTGAGGGACACATATCTCCTATATCCATTTTAGAGTGGAATTGTAACAACGTCACTATGGATACTGTTTTATAAATACTGATATCTCATCATGGTAGTGATGTAGTGTGGGTGATTTTCGATAGGTTGACCACATGCCCACACTTCCAACCATTTCATGATACCTTCTATTTTGATGATTTCTGAGTCTATATATCTGGTAGATAGTTTACCATCACGGCTTCCCCCACTATATCAAATCAGATAGAGTTTCCGTCTACACATCATAGTTCTTATAAGGGTTGTAGAAGGCACAAGGTTTACATGTTATCTCCATTACTGCATATCTTCCCCAGACTAATGGGTTGTCTAATCCGCCCTATGGGTGTTAAAGGATATGATGCGGGAATTTATCCTTGATCTTATAGGTTCTTGGGAAAATCATATTCCCCTAGTAGTTTTTTCATAAAATAACAGCTTCCATGAAAAATTTTAGAAGGATCCGTATGATGCCCTCCCTGTATACCATGTTGTTCACGTCAATATTTTCATTAGGTATGTGACATAGCTTTACTAGATCCTCATCTCATTCCAGAGACATCATATAATGTCCAGCTAATCCAAGAGAATTTGTAAATATCTCAATCAAGGTAGATTTATTAAATCTATCTTAACCACAGAACACTGTAATATGATGTCAGATATTAGGTGTTTCTCTATGTTTTGTTGAGGATGGGTCATAAATGAATTAGAAGACATATGAAGTTATCAACTAGATATGTCGGAAATTTCAAGATAGTGGAGATATTTGGGTATATAGACTATAATTTTTTATTACCTTGGAGGTATTGTGCCATTTATGGAGTCATCTGAATCTCTCATCATCATAGGTATCATCCAGAACCATCTCATTAATTTGACTTGGAAGATATTGATTGGTAGGCATATGTGTCCTTTGAGTAGATTCTGATATGTATCATTGATCATAACATTAATGCATTCTAAGTTAGGTCATTTCTTCTAGTATAAGTGTTATGGAAGCACTAACATGTTCATGATAAGACCATGGAGTGGGAGGCTGATGTACATGTGCAGTGGATGAAACATTACTCAGATGATGCTTCACTTCCCTCAGATAGGAAACCTGAGGATGAGTTTTCTAAAATATAGGTGGTTGTTACATCCCAACAATATACAAGGTAAAAAACATTAAAACACATAGTTTTGGTTCCTTAGAATGGCCCTTTAAAAAATTTCTAAGGATAAAATAGATCTCGAGTGTTTTTAGGGCTCGTTTTTTGTCCATAATAATGAAAATTGGTAGGCAGAATTGGTCACGTCATTGTCAAGAACCGCGTGAACCAGGGCATATGTCTGTGTGGCCTATCCCAAGTTCCAAAAGGTTGGAAGACACCCAGTTTTCACCTGGTTATTTGAAAAGAGGATTTGGATAGTGCACAATGTATTTTGTGCAGAAAATTAAAAGAGGTTTTCCATATTATTTTCTCAATCTTTTTTTCTATTTTTTTATTTTTTTTATTTCATTTAACATATATTTATTTGATGTTATTTTTATTTTCATTATTTTTCATTTATTTCTTCCCTTTATTTCTTTCATTCATCTATCATTTTCCTCTACCACACATGACCTCCTTCCTCTCTTGCGTGTGGCGGTCTTCCCCACCTCCATGGATGGGGGTTTTGGAGGTAACACATCCATTTTTTATCCAATATCATCGTCTTTGGATGCACTGGAAATTTATCGGTATTCTCTGTCTCATAAACCCATCTATTTAAATTTTCCTCCACTACATAATGTTCTATTGTTATGAAATAGTTTTGTTCCCAATTTTTGGGGTTTGATAGTTCTTCTGATTTCAACCATTTTAGTTTGAATCAATGGTTGTTTTCTGATTTAGAGAGTGTTATTTCATTGAGGTAGTGTTTTTATTCCTTTTCAAACTATTTATTTGGGTTTTAAATATTATGTTTTTATGTCTCCCATTTTAATCATTTAGAAAATCTTGAAATTATTTATTGCAATAATTGGACTTCCATGTTTTGTCTATAGTGACCCACACTTTTAGAGAACCTCATTCAATGGGATTTCACTTTGGCTTTGGCCACCCCATTGGGTGAACCATCCTATTGGTCCTACATTGTCATTTTTTTAATGCGGAAGTTATTTTGGTTGTGTGTACCACCATGGTTTTCTATTGAAGTTGATTAAATTAATTATGTGTTGTGTTGAACTATGATGTGGATCTATTTTATTATTTTTGTACATGTTTCTTTTGGTATGTCCTTTGGTAGAGAAAGATTAAATTCTTTATTCTCATTCCATATGGAATTCCTTGTTTATAAATTCTCATGTACGCTGTAATATCCTTGCTTGTGTTGTGTGTGCAATTGCTTGTGCCTAGAATTTCATTTTAATTGGTGTAGAATTATGATGGAAGAATAAATGATAAATATGTTTAAATAAATTATTTATAAACAATGTCATGTTTTTCTAATAGAACCACTCTAGAAGTGTTTTACTCTATTATAAGCTAAAAATATATTATTAGGGAGTAAATGCATGTTTGGTTGTTGGGAATTAGTGTTTTCCATACCAAATTCAATTTTATCACCTTATTTGATGCCATATTCATTGCGATGTTAGTTCTATTTTTTGAACCATTTTAATGGCATGAACTAATTTAATTTTTTTGTTAATCTTGTCATCTTGTGCTATTAAATAGAATGGTATGGCATGGAATTGCTTAAATTCCTTGTTTATTTCTTAGTCCATTCTTATAATGGATGTTATTTCTTTGAAATATTAAATGTTCCATTATTTATTATCTTATAATTCTTTTGCATTATATGTATATTTAAATGTAATGTAATTATAAATTATTTCTAGGAACTATTGATTCTTTCAATGAATGTGATGTTAAAAGTTATTTGACTCACTTAAAACGGGCTAGGTGAAAACACGGGTTCCATATTAAGGAATCATGGATGGTCTTCTAGGAATGGGTGGTTATATAGTGAGACACTAGGGGATCTTATTTATATTTACAAGTGATAAATTCTTGTGAAATTTAATATACACATGGGGATACCAATTCCCTAACGAAGAAACCATTAAAAACCCTATTGTAAATATGGATATTCCATGCCATGGGTGATACTCAGTCCTCTAGTGAGATATTGGAGACAAAATCTGAATCATCGTTCCTTAAGTGACACCAGGGACACCTTATGGATGGCCTATGATAGAATTTCTGGTATTGGATTACATCAGATATATAGTAGTTATACATGGGATTCTTCATAGATCTTCATGGGTGGCCTTGGATTCCACCACTGGAATATTTGGGCCTGATCGAATATCTAAGAAAGAATGCAACACATTCTTTAATATTTCATAGGGCATGATTTGGTTATTGTAAAACCTCTATTTCACTTATTAGAAACCATTGTGGGGACATGAGAAATATACACCAAGATAAATCAAAATCTTGGTGGCATACCATTATGGATTTTTGTGTTTTTTTTGTCCCTGGTATACATATTCTGCCTTTCAAATGTACTTTTTTCAGACATTATGCATGAGTTTAAGCAAGTTGTATGGGAAATGTGTCATTTTAGGAACCCAATAAAAATAAAGTTATTTTATATATTTAACGACTTGAATTTATTTTATCTGAAACATTTTTTTCTATTTATTGCATGAATTGGAATGTTCGAAATACCTTGGGTGCCGATCTACTGAGATTATAAATAAACCCTGCTATTTATTTCACTCTTAAACATAACTAATTACAAAAAATTTTCACTTGATACAACATCAAATATCGATAGATATAATGTCTTTGGGGATTTGGAACATTACATAACAACATTAACATGAAATAAAGTTCTTTATTTAAAAATTCTTTTACATTACTGCACACATTCCTTCATAAATAGCATTGCATCAGATAACATGAGGACATGCGTAAGAAAAGGGTGAGCTATAAATCCCAGTTAGGGAGTAAACAAGGAAAAAATTGAATAATAAAGTACATGTTAGGCATCAGTCAAATCAATGGGATACTACAGAAAAATGAACATAAAGGCATTTTATAGCATGATTATCATAACATATAAATGTGTCAACAATATTTAACATGATATTAGAATGAGCCAAGTCTCATTGCACATAGAGATTGAGTAAACACTCATTCCACTTGAATTAGCATGGGTAAAACTTCATTGTACATGAATTAGAATTTGTAAACTATCATCGAACATGATGTATCTTGATACTAATATTTACCCAATGCATTGGAGCGTTATCAGGGTGCACCCTTCTTAGTCATTTAATTTCATGCATAAGTGTGCCACTTAGATCATTCAACATGGATTCATTAAACATAATCATTTATTCCATGATAATGGAATTTTGAATTCACACATGAGACACTATAATAAATAATTAAATATTCCTAAATGTGAATACCGTTGACAGAGACATGTGCATGGTATTCACTACATAATGGCATTGGCTTTGAAAATCATAGTGCAATATCGGTAGCATAATGGTGTGACATAAATTTTAGAAAAATGGTTGATGGAAGAGAAATGGGTGCTCATAATATGTACAGGAAATGGATAGTAAGGGGGTCATATATATATATATATATTACAACATAATTAATGGAATTTATATTCATAATACAAAATACTTTCTTGAATGTAAACGAGGAGAGAGAAATCCCATATGGAATTTCAGGATGGTAACTTTTGTAAATTATAGGAAATAATTAGAGAAAGAAAGGAGTATCTCATAATTAAAAAATAAATAGGGAAGTATTGGGGAGGTGATAAATAATACTACAACATTTATAATTGAAATAAATGGTATAATAAAATAATGAGATTTGGAAAAAAACTGAGAAAGGAAGAAATCCCTTATTTGGAAGTGAGATACCAAAGGATTGGGAGAGGATAGAGAGAGGAATTTTTTGAGAATATGGATCCTTGTGAGGATTATAGAGAGAGGAGGGAAGAGGTTTGTCAATCTCTACGGGGTTTTAGTGGATAAAAAGTGTGAGCATGTATGTGTTTATATAGGAAAACGGAGGGAATTATTTATTATGTAGGGTTCGGACCCTACAGATTATACTAATCCAAACCACAAACCATCCAATGGTTTTTTTCCGTGGATACTTCTAATGGGGAGTGTAAAATATTATTTTATAAGTCCAATGGCCTAACATAATAATATATTATGCTAGTTTTTGTTGAGGCGAGTCACACTCTCCTGGAATTCATTTTAAGATGTTAAAATGATTTATAAGTGTTGGAAGGTCCACCAAGGCATTATAAAATAAAAAACATTAGTATAAAATAAAATTATTCCCATTGTAAAATATATATTGACCAAAATTACCATTTATATAATTTTATTACATTTTTATTGGGTCATTATGATTTCAAAAACACATTATATATTTAAATGGTATTCAATTTTACCACAAAAATTGACTGTCTCAAAACAGTATAAAAAATTCATCATTGGATAAATCCAACGTCCTGATTCCAAAAATAATATTCATTTTATATAAATAATTTTCTATATATTTTAATTTTTACTTTTAAAATAAAAATTGATATTTAATAAAAATTAAATGTTTTTGGTAAAAACAGCTTTCAAACCTAAATAAAAATTACAATTTTATTCATAAAAATTATATTATAATTTATATTTAATAAAAAATAATATAAAAATATATTTTTTCAAAATATTATTTAATTTAATGATACATTAAAATTCATTTCATAATTGAATATTCAGGAAAATGCTATTTGTGTTTTAAGGAAAAAAATTTACAAAGTAACATTAATAAAATGAATGTATATTCTTTTAATCAAATAGTGTACTTATTGATAGTTATATTGTATTGTTACATAACCCCTTATAACACCCACATATGACCTAATGGTAAGGTGTGCGATGGGTAAAGTCTCTTGGGGTGGCTCAGATAACATCGTTGGGGTGTTAATCACAAATAACTTTCTCTTCCTCTGTAGGCAGTTCCACTCAAGCATAATTTGTTGATGTTCTGCTTGAGTTGGTCAAGAGTGATCACCAGTTGCGCCAACTCCTTTCGAAGATCTGAAAAATGGGCTTCGTAAGAATAAATTCTATTGGATGAGGCCATCACTTCCTTTTTCTGAGTAAATTGGATTTGTTAAAGCCCAATATTTCTACTAATCATGTGATCACTATTCAACATCTATATTAGCAATAGTAACAATTCTTAACAGTATTATAAAATCCATAAACACGTAACCATGGAAGTGAATATGTCATAATTTTTTTAACAAATTTAATTAGATCAATAGTAATTTTCATTAATAAAAGATTTGGTCGTTATAATCATTCCCCCATAAGAAATTTTACCCTTAAAATTCATTTTCCCACACTAAAACAGATGAGGGTAACTTCGTTTCATCACTTCCTCCAATTCCCATGTTTATTTCTTAAACTTGTGGTTTCTCCAAAACACATTGATGATGCGAATGGACATATTTAGTATATTTTTTTTCCTATGATCAAATATCTTCACCAGCTTCTCATCATAGGAGAGGTCATTCTCCAATGGTATCACATCAAGATTGACTACATACAAGGGGTGAGGTATGCACTTCCTCAATAGTAATACATGGAATACATCATGTACATGATATAGGTTTGGGGGTAGTGTTAGTCGATCGACCACTCCTCCAATACGAAAAAGGATCTAAAATGGGTCGATGTACCTTGGAATAAGATATACCTTATTATCAAATATCATAATACTCTTCATATGGTGATATATAGAGGAATAGCCTATCCCCAAAATCAAAATATAGGCCTCGTCAAATTTTATCAATATAACTCTTTTGGAGAATCTGAGTAGCTTTAATGTGCTGCTGTATTGTCATAACCTTCTCAACTATTTCTTCAACCATATCTAGGCCATTGATTTTTATCTCCGCAACTTCATCCCAACATGTTGGTGTTCTTCACCTCTTCCCATAAATGGATTTAGAAGGTTCCGTTTGGATTATAGAGTGGAAATTGTTTTTGTAAGAGAACTAAACCAAACTAAGATGTTGATCTCATCCTCCTTTGAAGTCCAATGATCATGGCTTCAACATTTCCTCTATTATCTGGATAGTCTGCTCAGATTAGCCATCAATTTGAGTGTGATAAGCCATACTAATGTTCAATGCAGTATTTATGAATGTTGAAGACACTTCCAAAACATATATGTGAATCCTAGATCTCTATCAAATTCCACAGATAGTGGTACTCTATGTAACCTTACAACTTATCTAATATACATATGTTCTAGTTTATCCAATGATAAATCCACTCAAATTGAAATGAAGTGTGAGTCTTTTTATGATGATCCACAACAACCCAAATAGCATTGTTTCATTGGGATATCATTGGATTTCATGTGAAAAATTCCATGGTAATGGTTTCTCATTTCCATGCTAGTATGGGTAGTGGTTACATCATCCCCGTATACTTCTACCTCTCATACTTCACTTGCTGACATACCAAGAACATCGATGTATACACATAGATCTCCTTCTTCATTTTATCCCACCAATAAATCCCTCATAGATTTTGATACATCTTTATGTTTCCAAGATGAATGGAGAAATTTGAACTATGTGAATCATCTAAATGTTCTTTCTTTAACTCCGTATTTGACGGAACACATAGTCTTGGCCAAAATCACACAATTCCTTGTTCATTAAAATTGACTTATGAGGATTTCCCATTTTTGAATTTTTCTTCATTCTTTTGAATTCCCACATCATCCTTTTAATCATCCATTAATCATTCCTAAAGAGATTGTTGAGAAATCATTTGTGAAAGGATTGATGATTTTACATTATGTTTGATTCCCATTTATATCTTTATCAAATCTATGAATATCAGATCATTTTCAATTCTCATCAATGATAGAATCACTAGGTCCTTTCTGCATAGGGAATCCTCCACCTTGTTTGCTTTTCCAGGGTGGTAATAGATTGAGCGGTCATAGTAGTTGATAATATATATCTATCTTCATTGGCCAATATTGAACTCTTTTTGTGTGAATATATAATGAGGCTTTGTTGATCTATGTATATTTTATGATTCTCCCAAAAGATTTAATATTGTGGTAAACCTCCTTTTCCACTCCTTGAATATATCTTTTCATTCATCACTACAGGACAACTTGAATCCCTTTTGAGTTATCTTGGTTAGAGTGTTTGAAAATCGTGAGAAATTTCTCACAAATCGGTGATAATATCTAGCTCACCCTAGAAAGCAACGGATATCTACTACCGATGTTGGCCTCTTCCATCCCTCTATTACAGTGGTCTTGGAGGGATTTATAGATATCACATTTCCTATGATGTGATGACCAATGAATCAAACATCCCTCAACCAGAACTCACAGTTGATATATTTTCCTATATCATCTCCTTTCTCAAGGTATCTAGTACAGTTCGTAAATGCTCCTCATTCTCCTTCTTGTTTTTAGAGTACATTATAATATCGTCTATAAATACTACAACAAATTTTCCAAGGTAATATCTAAATACTATATTTATCATGTCTAGGATGATTTATAGAGCATTAGTGAGTCTGAAATCCATTATTAAGAATCCATAGTTCCCATACCTTGAATGAAAATCAGTGTTGGGGATATCCTACTTCTTCACCATTATTGGTAACATCCAGACCGGAAACCCACCTTAGAGAATTATTGTGCTCTATATAGCTAATAAAAAAATCATCAATTCATAGAAGCAGATACTGGTTCTTTATCGTGATTTTGTTATGCTCACTATAATCCATGCAAAGGCGCATTGACCCATCCATATTCTTAATGAATAGAACTGTTCCATCCCATGGTGAATCATGTGGGAGTATAAAACCATTAACTAAAATCTCTTGTAGTTGTTTCATCGCATCATCAAACACCACAATAGCAATTCTATAATGATTCTTGGATATTGGAAATGTCCCAAGTATAAGATCAATTGAGAATTCAATATCTCTTCTAGGAGGATGACTAGGAAATTCCTCAGGAAACACTTCAACAAATTCCCTCACTATAGACATGACTTCAAGGATGGTTCCTTCCATAGACTCAATCATCTTATCAAGATACATGAGCACACGTGGTAGTAAAATCCACACAAGAGATGATGGTGCTAAAGAATATTCATCCTCCTCCTTGAGCTTTTATAGAATTAGGGGTTGATTCTCCATATGGAGAGTGATTTCCCTCTCAAATAAATTTATTTTTGATATATATAAGAAAGAAACTCCATGCTACGAATTACACCAAATTCAACCACAGGTAGTATGAATAGGTTATTTGAGAAGTTAAATCATCAAATTATGATAGGGGAAGAGTTATATAAATGGGATTCAATGATTTACACATTTTCCCTTCTCCCCAAAATATTTACTTATATGATTTGTGGTGGTGTCTGGATTGTTCTACTATTATTCAGCGATATAAAAGAATGTATAGAACCATAATTCGCAAGTATGATAACTGTTTTATAATGAATAACTAGATTACTTGTCACTACTTCATTTTTGAGGTTCATATCAGGGGGAGTGATTGAAAAATATCACCCTTACTATCTTGGAGGGTGTAGGTTGCCTCAAAAAACTCTCAGCTTAGGGAACAATATTGCAACATACCATGTTTCTTTTTATTTGAAACAATGAAAAATGCATTGAATATCAAATGGAGTGTTCCTCTACTCTGTCGCAGCCACATGTTTTTTCTTGTTGGTAGTTAATTGTCATGTTCCCTTCCCTTCCACACCTAATGCATTTCCTCATCCCCATTAAATTTTTTTTGGGGTGCTTCTTTCCACACCATTGGCATGTGGGGTGTTGAATTTTCATAGCACCATTGGATTTATCCTTTAGACCAACATAATTAAATTCCACCTATGATTCATATCCCTATGATACACCTGATATTTGGCGATCTACATTTTGAACATGAGGGAAAATCAGACAATTTCCTCATATCTCAAAAGGTAACATATTTCTTCGGATTTTCTTTGGCTAGGTTTTAGAAAACCAAATTAGCGGTTAACCATGCATTTGGGAGCAATGACAAAACCATAGGCATATTAAGTAATACTTTTGATGTTTACCTTGTATGCTCTGATAGATTCGTCGCCTTTTTTCTTAAGGGCAATGAAGTCCCTTATCATTTTATGTCACAGGGTGCGAGGACAATATATGTTGAAAAACATTTTCTAGAAATCCTTTCATTCCAATTACTCGATCCCCTCCTCAGGATTTTTATTTCTGATCCATGTCCACCATTGATCATATTCCCCTATATACGATAAGCTTCCATAATTACCTTCTATTTTTTAGAACATTGTTGGATGGATAAGTTTTTCTCAATAGAGTTGATCCATTGTTCCATGATTGAGGGATCTGATGATCTATTAAATCTAGAAGGCCTCTATCTCATGATGATCTCGATTGTATCATGTTCTTTCATAGGGGGTTGGGGGGTTGAATGTCCATCTTGTCCCATGTTTCTATTCAATTATTGAGTTAACTGAGAGAGTATCATGACAACGTTTGTGATTCCAACTCCCACTGGTTTGGGCATCTCAATAGAACAATCATCATATTGATATTCACATCTGTTGTTAGCCCGAGTCTTCCTATGACTAGCCATTGGCAGAAATTAAAAGAATGTTTGGGGTAACACATAATGGTGAATCCTAACACAAAAAAGTGAAACTTATAAAATTACTTTTATTTCCTTAACTTATGAATTTATAGGCTCAAATATATGTTATCCATGATCTACTACCCAACATATATTCATAGGTCTATTTTTTTAATTTCCTTAATAATGGTTCATACTAAGCTTAGGAATTTACAAATTCATATCTCCCTAGAGTGTCGTATCCAAGAATGTAGAAAGACATGTTCTCATGCACTAGTTCTCGTTCAAATTTTTCTCAAAGTTGTACTTTTGGGTTTTACCCCTAGATACATCTATGCTAGAGCAGCCTCTACCTACTTGTATCCAGGTAGGGATTTATTTTTCAGATAAACCACTCACCAAATACTCACAAAAATTTAGGGATGTTTTTATTATACATAGTCTTATCCCTAAAGATTTTACTTGGGTTTTCAAATAATAATCCCAAAAATAACTAAACCTATCCTCTAATACCATCTATAACAACCCTATACTTTATTTCACACATAAACATAATTTATTACATAAAATATTTACTTGATAAAACATAAAAGATTTATTTTTCATGGGTATATGGGGATTATGAACATTAAATTACAACCTAAACCTGAAATAAACATCATTATTGAAAACTTCTTTTACATGACCACCCACATTATTTTGTACTTAGGATTGCATTAGATAACATGAGGACATGCATAAGAAAAGTGTGAGCTATAAAGCCTAGAAAGGGAGTAAAAATGGAATAACCTGAAGAATATAGTACATGTTAGGCAATAGGCATATCAATATAGAACGTAAGAAACACGATGATAAAGAAATGATATGGAATTATTATCATATCATGGGAATGTGACAACAACATTTAACATGATATTAGCATGAGACAAGGCTCATTACACATTGATCACGAGTGAACCTTCGTTGCACTTGAATTATCATGAGTATAACCTCATTTCACATGATGAATCATGATAATAATATTTACCAAAGGCATTGAAATTCTATCAGGGCGCACCCTTCTTAATCATTTCATTTCATGCATAAGTGTGCCACATAAATCATACAACATAGATTCACTAAACAAAACCATTTATTCCACGATAATGTTCTATGGAATTCATACAAGAAACTTGATAATCAATAATAAAATTTTCATAGAGTTGAATACCCTTGATATATAAATGGGCATGGTATTCACTACATAATGACTTTGCCTTTTAAAAATCACAGTACAATTTCGTCAGCATAACATCTTGACATTATAACTCATAACAATTGTTGAAGAGATAAAAATGGGTGTATTATCATATGTATATAAAATGGAACGTAACTAGGTTATATAGATAAAAATCCAATCATATGTAATGGAATTTATATTGATAAAACAAAATAATAACTTGAATGTAAATGGGTACAAAGTAATTCCTTACAGAATTTAGGCCTGGTAACAGGTGTACATGAGAGGAAATAATGATAGATAAATGGGTATCTCATCATTCAAATAGAAATAGGGCAGTATTTGTGGGGAGATAAATATTACCCTAGCATATATAATTTAAAAAATGATATAATAACATAATGAAATTTGGAAAAAAATCAATAAAGGAATAAATCCCATACATGGAAGTGTGATCCCAGAGGCTTGGGGGTGACTTATTAGGAGCTTGGGCCGCCTTGGGAGGATTCTAGAGAGAATATATAAGAGGTTAGTTGAGATCCAAAGGCCTTGAGTGTAGAGGAAATAGAATATTTTGGGGGTTATATAGAAAAATGGTGGGAATTATTTATCATTTAGGTTACGGACCCTATAATAAAACTAATAAAAACCAGAAACCATCCCATGGGGTTTCCCATGGTGTTTTCCTAAGGGGAGTGTAAAAAAATATTTTATAAGTCCAATGGAAGAACTTATGAAAAATATTAGGCTTTCTAATGTGGAGGAGAGTCACACTCTCAAGGAAATCTTTTTAAATATTTAAATTTTTTAATAGTCTTGGATGGTCCACTGAGACTATGAAAAATAATAATAATAAACCTAAAATCTTGTTATTTTAATCATAATACATATATTGGAAAAACTTTTCATATATAGTATTTTATTACATCAATATTTCATCATTATGATCTCATAAACATGTTATATATTTACATGGTATTTAATTTTACCCAAAAAATTGAATGTCTCAAAAAATTATAAAAAAATCAATGTTAGATAATTTTGACATCCTAATTACAAAAATAATATTCATTTTATCTAAATAATAATCTAAATATTTTAATTTTTAAATTTATAATAATGACCAACATTGATAAAAAATTCCTGGGTTTTGATAAAAAACATTCAATCCTTAAAAAAATTACATTTTCATTCATAAAATTATTACAATAATTTATATTTAATAAATAATAAATTAATAATAATTTTTATAAAATATTATTTATTTCATAAATCCAATTACATAGATTTATTGATTGAATATTAACTAAAAATTATATTTTTAATTTAATGAAAACCATTTAAAAAGTAACAATAATAAAATGAATGTATATTCTTTATAAAAAAAATAATTTAAAAAATAATAGTTTTATGTTCTTGTTACATAACAACTTAAAACACCTGAATATGACCTAAGGGTAAGGTGTGAGATGATGAATGACTCTTGGGGTGGCTCAGATAACATCGCTCAGGTGGTAATCACAACTAACATCCACTTCTCTTGTAGGTGGTTCTGCTCAAGTGTAACGTGTGGATGATCGGCTGGGTCTTTGTCAAGTGTGAAGCCCAATGATGCCACCTCCTTTCCATGCTCCGAAAAAGGGCATCCTTTGGAGAAATTCAATATGATGATGTTGTCACATCCTTTGTCTTGGTAAATTGGATTTGTTAAATCTGTATATTTGTACGAATCATGTGATCGTTGTTCAATGACTATATAAGAAATAGTAATAATTCGTTACAGTATTTTAAAATCCAAAAACATAAAACCAAATAAGTGAATATAATATATAACCATTTTAAGATATTTAATTATATCAAGTTAAATTTTCATTAATTTTAGTTTAGGTCATTACAGGTTATGTCTCACACCATACTCTAGTGTTGTTTGGTACCCGAGTTGACATTATGAACATATGTATGGATAAAGGGAAGCATGAAACTTCTGATGCTTTATTTCATTTCTATTTAGGATAGAGATTTGGAGGCATATGATTGAGTATATTTTCATGATGTTGCATTTCATTTTTTTAATTTTGGATGTTTTTTAGCACACCGTACATGCTAGTACCCCTATTCCCCTACACTCTTATTTTTCATTGTATTATAAATTAACATCATCATGGTATTTCTTATGATTATTCATCTTCCACTAATATTATTTATTCTATTTGGATCATTTTTCTCCTTCTTCTATTGTCATTTTAAAATTATGATTCTGATAATTATTGTATATCGTTTACCACTGTGTTATACCTTATCGTATGAGGTCATATTCCCATATGAACACACCCAAAGCCCACTATACTCATCAGTATCCTCTAGAGTTCTGGTATATGAACCTGAGGTATTGTGGTCCAACCACTTGGGGCCAGCTTCAATAGAACATAGGGATAGATGATATAAATTACATTAGCTAACATTTATATTTCTAATATTTATTTTGAAGGTATGTTTTATAATGCATCTATATGATGTTGGTTTCTAGAGTTTAAATTTAAAATGTCAATCCATTGAGGACTAAGCTGGGTTTGGATTGTAAAATTCATTTTTGGGGAGGTAGAATGCAACACCTAGAAATTATGTGAAATAAATTTTTCTGACAAATTTATTATTTTTTATATCTTGAATAACACACAACATTTAATTTATCTTGTGTAACATGAAACACAGTGTTTAATATAATGTTGTCATATTGTTAAAATACTATTAATTAATGTGATTTTTATTACATAGCCATTAGAATGGGGGTGTGTATAATTTTAAATTTATTATGTTTTAAAAATCAATATAACATGAATTCTTTGGGGACCAATTAACTGATTATTAAAATAAAAATTGTTTCAATAAATAAAGGAAATATTGAAAAATAATAATTTTATTCAAACAAATGCTTTTTATCCAATTAAACAAAACAAATTCACTTTTAGGGACTTAATTTAAATATATATATATTATTTATTCAATAAAACTTCTAACATTTGTCTCTAAGTTTTCTAGACAATAGATACAAATATATCAAATTTTATTCTTCAAACCATTATTTTTTTAAAATTTGTTTTTTCACATTTACCATACAAATTATTAAAACAATTATTTGAAATATTTTAATATTTATTTGAAAAAATTTACATAATAATTGATATAATATTATAATATTTATAATAAGGTGAATTTTTGAGAATTTTCTAAATAGTATAGTAGTTTTATGAATAGTGACAAATACCGAATTTTAAATAAAATCTACATTTTTGATTAAATGATTTATAAATTTAAATTATAATATAAATTTTATTTAATGTCAGAGTATTTTAGTAATATATGAATTAATACAATTATGTTCATTGGAATAAATTTCAAACTTAAATTGTTTGTAAAATATTGAAATCATTTTACCATTTTCTTTTTAAAACCCCGCTTTCTCATCGCCACTACAAGATTATTTTTAAATTAAAAATTTCTACTTATTACAATTTAATTTGAATAAATATAAACAATTAATGATATAAGAGAAATTCATATTATATAATCATTTTATATTTATTTTTAACAAAAAATTAATACTGAAAAAAGTAAAAATTAATTATCATGGGTAAGGTAAAAATGGGTTTAATATGGGGTTAAACTAAAATGATAAGCTTGGAAATAACCTAATAACATAATTATGATATTATTTTTAAAACTATTTCAACTCTATAATTTATTATTCTATATGATACATTACTCTTTATCCTTGGGGAATAATAGAAACATGGGTACACCTATTGCTTTTCAAAAAATTAAAAGTATGGCACTCAACTCACTTATAAATTGCCACCCACTATCCATTATTATTAATACCTCAAAGAACATTATTTCTGGAAAAACCCAACCAATACTACCTTTAAAAGTACCTCTTCGCATCATTTAATCCTTATTTTTGGAAGAAATCCACTCTTGGAAGGATTTGTTTGCAATCCTACAGAGGATAGCAGAAGAATGGGTAATGTTATTCAAAGAGTATTTATTATTTTATTTCATCCTAAAACACCTTGAAATATTATTCAAAATTTATGATATAATAAAATACTAATTTTCCACAAATTTGGGGTTTTCTATGTCATGATATATTCCTTCAACAATCCATCATTCAATCAAAAGGGCACAGAATCATTGTTCGTGTGTATGGCTAACTCCTGCATGGTGAACCAATGTCATTTGTTTTTTCATTACTGTATATTTTGATTTGGTATGATGATGGATATAAGTATATATATTATATATATAACATAATAATACATATGGAGTTATTATATCATTTTTACCTTTTTAAACTCATGTCTATATGGGATACGACAATGTTATCTATGCGTACAATGTATAACTACCTTTTAAAGCAATGTCATTTGTTTTCACTAATTAATTAAATTGAAGACAATAAGGATAAATATATTTTCTATAAATGATATAATTTTAATATTAATTTTTTATTTGTCATTCTAAAAATATAATATAACATGTTATTTTATACATTTTTACTCAATCAATGTTGGTAATGATATTCATGTATGTGTGGACTACCGCCTTCATGGATTGATATTACTCTCTTTTCAACACCACACCACATGAATGATATGTAAAAGTAAATTTAAAGAAATAATATGTTATCTGTATAATTATTATCATTTCTCAATTATAATATATTACTTAACTTATTTTTATAATGATCGTTGAAAAAGGGGAGATTTTATTTTTGCATACGTATGGCCAAATCTCTCCTTCCTCATAACATACTTCCTTCCTAAAAAATATATTTGACAAATAGAATATTTGAAGAATTTATTTATTTATATGATAATAATTTCATCTTTATTCCTATAGTTATAATTAAACAATGAACAAATTGAGAGGTTTGATAATATAAAATCAAATCATATAGGAAAAACCAAGATATTATTACCTAAAATGACAAATTAAAATGGAATTTTATAAATAGGAAATAAAATTTATTAATTGAACCACATAAAGTATGATATATATAATTATTGTTATTTTTTAGATTTATAAAAAACTTATTTTTATTATTCAGGTGGTCTGAATGTTTATGAAGGAATTTTAGGTTTATGATAAATGATTTTTACTCTCTTTTTTTGGATACATATGAAAATTATATAATCAATTATTTTTTGTTGTTTATATACTAATAATTTTATATTTTTCATCATGAATAAACTTCATTTAATTATATTTATGGTTTTAATTCATTAGATTACCTTTTGGGTATTATGTTTCCAAATATCACTAAGCACTAAGGCATTTTAATCCATCTTTTAGTTTAATTAGAGACACATTCCACATTAACCATACATATAATTTATATAATTTATATAAGGAAATTTTATGTATTTTATGATGATTCTAATAAATATTTTTATGATTTAATTGTCCATTTTGGTACTAATATTTCATGAGGTTTTGGGTACAAAGGGTGCCAATTTATTAATGCAATTTTGTCTAAATGTTTCTTCTTTAAAGGGTTTTGATTATGTTATTCACATATCTTCTTTTCCAAGGTGAAAATAAATACTATTTTAAAAATTAATATATAACCCACATGATATTTTATGTATAATTTAATGATATCAATTCATGGGTCTTATGTTTCAATGTTACCAAATTTGTAATTCCTTTTATGTTTCAATCTCACCATTTGCAGGTTTATTATTATTATATTTCTGATGATAAAATCTTGTGATCAATATCTTATCAAACTCATTTTTTCCTCTCCCCTAGACAATTTTATAATAATTCTTTTTTTCACTACATTTTCCTCTTTTTTTTGCGAAATCATGAGTTTTAAATTTTTTTTTAAGTTATCTCTTTCTCTCTTTAGTCAAAAAACCATTTTCTTTAAAATCAATTTTTCAAAATATGTTATCTATACTGTTTTAATATTATCTTATTATGTTTAAATAATTGTTTTAAATACTGAAAGTCTTTTTACAACGTGTTTCAAAAAGTAATATTCATTTAATTTTAAAAAACAAATCCCCCTTTTCCTTATAAAAGACGAGAATGGATTAATTATTTTATAATGTATGACATAAATTGAATTTCCAAGGATATTTACCACTATTTTATGAAAAGCATCCATTATATGTTTTTAATGTTATTTTAAATGAATATTATCTTGACTATGTTTTATTATTTTTTGTGAAGAAATGATATATTCCTCAATAAATGTTTTAATTGATTTTTAAAGCTTCATTTATATGTTTTCATGATTATTTTAATGGAAAATTATTTAGATAATGTTTTCATTATTTTTAATGAATGAATTATACTTTACACAAGAAATGATTTAAATGATTTTAAAGAATCCTTTATATGTTTTCATAGATATTTTTATAGAAAATTATTTCTCAAATATTTTTTGAATTATCTTTAATCAAAAAATTATCAAAAAAATTAATCTTCACAAAGAAAAGTTACAACTGACTTACCTTTAAAAATTAGATTCCATCTTTGATGAAATCCATTTATGTTAGCTATGAATTATGGGTGGTATGATCACTGGATACCATTATTATTGTTTTTATAAATGTATTATCTTTATAAATTAAATATATTTACAAAATCCATTTATCTTCGATGAGGTATAACATGATATCAAATATTGTTGAAGATGATTCATTTAATGGTTCATGATATAATGAAATTAAGAAATGATTTTGAAATCATTTTAATATCCAATGGTGATGAAACTATGAAATGCTAATGAAACACTTTCATTTTATGGGTTATCATATTATGAGAATATTTGAACATAAGGAAAACATAAATATATTTTTTATTATAGGATTGTCATGACCTATATATATGTCTAATTAATTGTGTAATTATTTCTGTTATATGAGCTCAAAGGGTACACATGAAGTCCTCCCAAGCCAGAAAGAGGATAGATAGGAGGTTATTCCAAGCCTAAAAGAGGGTTCATTGGAGATTATCTTAATCATGATGTTAGTATTAGAGTGGTTATAACAAGAGAATCATGTTATAAACTAGTACTCCGCTCAGGCGATGCACGACACTATAAAAAAGAAAATGCGTTTTTATAGAAATTGATAAAAAAACATTAAAAAATAATTACAAAAACATCAATACCCACATGAGAAGAAACATTATTAAAAATTTTGCATCCAAAATAGAACTTAAAAACATAAATATGTTGCATAAAAAATAATACAATAAATCATTGAAATTTGTGGAATCTGAAAACCATAAATAATTATAGCCTTAGTTCTAATAATTGGGTATATTTATAATACACATACCATGCAGCAACCATGGACTTGGGACATTCAAGCTTCAAAAATCTGATACGGTTCATCATAAATTATCAAAATGCCTCTTTTCAATTACTAAAAACACTTGGTAACTTTCACGTGCTCACATATGTGCTTACCTATTGTAGTGAGAATGGTTTTCATATTTGTTTTGTAAGAACTGATTGCTTATTAAGGCATTATGACATAATTTCCATCAACACATAAAAAGATATCATTAGCATCAAAAGTGAAGGTAGAATACATTGGACGAAAATATAAGTTGTCATGTGTAAAAAAAACCTTGAAAGTTATGCTGTATCACTATCATAGAATTGTATATGGGAAAAGTAAAGAGAAGAATAATTCATCTCACATGATTTAAACTATAATTGTAAATATAATGAGGATAAAGATTTTCTAGTATTTCAACATAAATAATTTCTAACTGTAATTATAAAACCAATAAAAACAATATCATTATAATAAACCAAACACACGGTGAATAAAAACATAGAAACTACTATTTTGGGAATTTCTTGCAGTACCATGGATTGAGTTGATTTCAGCAACCCACATACTACCATAAAGCTGTAAAATTGATGATTAGAAAATAGAGGGCATTCCAGTGGAGAAAGCATCCCAGGAAAGGGAAAAAAACCTATCATCAAAAAAAACAAGGCAACAACTCCATGATAGCATCAAGACCTCAAAGAAGATCACTGAAAATGGTGAAAAATTCACTATCTAGTGTGAGAAAGCTAAGACATCCAGAAAAACATAAAAAAATGAAATCATGTAACACAACATCATCGATGTAAAACCCCAAAAGTCTTCACAAACAGGAAGAAATCCAATTCACAGAAAAGCCTATATAACCCTCAGGGACATGCTAGCACAAGTAGAAATCCCATATCCATTGACTCATAGCCTAGAAACTTGAAAACCCCTCATTCTTTAAGCCCCTTGAGAGAAAAACAACACCCTTATCCAGTAACGATATCTTATATAAAGTAGTTTTATTAATTAATAAGTGTATTAAAATACCATAGTCATGAGTGAAGGGATTTCATACTATAATAACTAATTATACTCATAGGTCATTCACTACCAAATGATAGTCTTGCACTAACAAAAAAACAAGTGAAACTAAAAAAGAAGGTCATACCAGTGGGAAATGCATTTTAGGAAGCATGTACATGAGCGGGTCGAACATGCCAAGCCTTCCCATTCTTCAAAACCGAAACCTCATGAAGACATCCATGAACATCACTAAAGCTATCAATTTGATAATCAAAAAATAGATTGCATTCTAGTCGATAAATTATCCCAGGAAAGAGAGGAAAACATATAATCAAACAAAATAGAGCAGCAACTCCAAGATAACATCAATACCTCAATGAAGATCACTAAACATGTTGAAATATAAACTATCCAGTGCGAGCAATCTAAGACATCTAGAAAACCATCAAAAATAATGAAATCATGTAACACATCATCATAGAGGTAAAACCCCCAAAGTCATCACAAACAATAAGAAATCTAGTTCACAGAAAAGCCTATAAATCCCTCAGGGATCTACAAGCATAATTAGACATCCCATATCCATTAACTCACTTCACAGATGCTTGAAAAGCCTTTGTGATTTAAGCCACTTGAGAGAAATACCACACCCCTTTCCAGTAATGACATCTTATGTAAAGCATTTTGGTAGAAACACCACACCCCTAATGATCCAATACTTTAATTATCACCTCACCTAAGGAAAATATGAATATTACAATAATGTGGTGTTTTTTTCTAAAAAATTAAAATAGAGAAATTAAAAAAAGCAATACCAGGTTTTGTTCAATTCTAATAAATCTCTCCAATACAGGTTGAGAAATTGTAGGCACATCATAATGTAAGATACATTTTGGTAGAATCATTATGGAAAATTCAGTTCTCAAAAAATTATGTCAAATAGATCATTAATAACAATAGGCAAATATTATGATCAAGGCATCAAAACATCATGAAAATTACAATAGTCAAATATTTTACATGCAATAAAATAAATCACACCTCAAATATTAATTAGTGATGTTATGATATCCTTAGTTACCTATATCATGTGTGGAATCGCTACCATGCCCACAAGTTAAACTGTTACAGGTAGACATCCCATATCTATTGAATCACAGCCCAGAAGCTTGAAAATCCATCGTGATTTAAGCCACCTGAGAGAAAAACAACACCCTTATCCAGTATTTAAATCATACATAATGCATTTTTATTAATGAATAAGTGTATTAAAATCCCATAGTCATGAGTGAAGGAAATTCATAATATAATAACTAATTATACTCCTAGGTCATGCACTACCCAATGATAGTCTTGCACTGCTAGAAGGAATAAGTCAAACTAAAAAAGGATGTCATACCAGTGGAAAATTCTTTCTAGGAAGCATGTACAAGAGGTGATCCTCCGTGCCAAGCCTTCCCATTCTTCAAAACTGAATCCTCATGAAGTCACACATGAACTACTATAAAGCTTAAAAATAGATAATCATAAAATAGAGGGCATTCCAGTGGAGAAAGTAACCCCGAAAAGAGAAAAAAAATTCATTAAAAAACAGGACAGAAACTCCACTATAGCATCAATACCTCAAAGAAGATCACTGAATAGGGTGAAAAAACCATTATCCAGTGAGAGAAATCTAAGACATCTAGAAAACCCTAAAAAATAATGAAATCATGTAACACAAA
This sequence comes from Viscum album, assembly GCA_963277665.1. Classification (NCBI taxonomy): domain Eukaryota; kingdom Viridiplantae; phylum Streptophyta; class Magnoliopsida; order Santalales; family Viscaceae; genus Viscum; species Viscum album. The sequence goes on from OY728130.1 coordinate 1,093,638,776, forward strand.
TAATTGAGGTAAAACCCCAAAAGTCTTCACAAACTGAAAGAAATCCAGTTCACATAAAAGCCTTTAAAGCCCTCAGGGGCCTGCTAGCACAAGTAGACATCCCATATCCATTGAATCACAGCCCAGAAGCTTGAAAATCCCTTGTTCATTAAGAAGATTGAGAGAAAAACAACACCGTTATCCAGTAATGACATCTTATATAAAGAATTTTTTTAGAATAAGAATACATTTAATGATCCATTGCTTTTATTTTAAGGTCACTTAAGTAAAAAATGAATAATACAATAATTTGTTTATTGTTTTATAAAAAATAAAATTGGAGATATTAAATAAAATCAGTACCTAGTTATGTTCAATTCTAATTTAACTATTTAATGCAGGTTGAAAAATTGTAGGCACGTCATAATGTTAAAAAGATTTTTGTAGAATCATTTTAGAAAATGAGGTTCTAAAAATTTGATGTCAAATAGATCATTAATAATAATAGTCAGATATTATGATTAAGGCTTCAAAACATCATGAAAATTCCAATAGTCAAATATTTTACATGAAATAAAATAAATAAGACCTCAAATATTAATTAGTGATGTTGTGATATCATTAGTTACCTATATCAACCATGGCATCGCTACCATTCCCACAGGTTCAACTATTACAGAAACATAAATTTATCCATGATTAGGTTGCGTACTCTTAAAAATATGAAGCATAATTACAACATAAAAATTGAAACATAATCGAAGGTTAGAATTTCGATGTAAGGTAATGAAACCTATTATCCTAGAGAGATTGATTCAGTAAATACTAAATGGAGATACAAAATCATCCATATCAACCTACTATGGTCATCAAAATAAATATGGAAACAATTATGCATCAGAAATATGGAAATATTTATGCATACCCAAGTTGTAATAAAATTATGTATGATGAATTTGGAAACGCATTCATAAGAAATATAGAAATAGATATATAAGAGTAATCTGAAAAAAAAATTCATATAAATAATCTTGAAACACTTATGAATAATCCATCTGAAAAACAATTATGTAAATGTTAGAACCATATGAATGTTGGTGCACCAAACATTTTCCACCAAAAAAATATATTGAGAGGGTATCTAAAAATATCCATAAAAACATATTTGGTTATTAGAAGAATTATGGAAACAATTCTGCATGAGAAATATGGATAAAGTTTTGTATAACATGCCTATAAAAACACTTATGTATGAGCAATTGGAATACACTTTTGAATATGAAATCCATAAATAGATTTTTATGAATAATCTATAAAATGAGACATACATACACTATAGAAAAACTTATTTATAAGAAATCTATGAACAATTATGTAAATGTTAGGAACATCTAAATGTAGGTTCACCAAACTGTTGAAATCAAAAAATATTAGTTAATCTCAGCCTTTAGAAACCCCCTGCATTGAACGTCTTTGGTGAAGAAAATTGGTTACCACAAGCGGTGCTTGAAAAATAACAGTAGTAAAAATTTACGGGTTAATGTATTCTGAGAGAACTAAAATAGAGAGGCTGAGGTGATTAATCGGTCCATTAAGGTTACAATAGTGTAAATTCTAGGTTACCATAGCTAGAGGTAACAAAAATGATGAGCCAATGGTGGATTTTGAAACTGTATATAGTCCGGAGCAGGTGGAGTCATAGGTGGAGTATACTGAGTAGGCGAGGATGACATAGGTGAAGTAGGCGGAGGTGGAGGCTGAGATAAAGGCGAAAATAAATATATTTTTAACTATCAAAACAGTATAAAGAAAAATTAAACAATATTAAGGAAGAGCTACCTATAGACCTTCTCTAATGATATCATTGCGAGCATGAAACATCATATTATACCTTGACTTTCCATAGAAACCCCCTTCCAAGGTAAACCCATGGAGAAGTAGGCTCCAATTGAACTTTTTAATGAGTGATAAAATTTTATTTTAAGTTGTAATTTCATCAATTTAAATGAAAAAATATAAATAAAATTTTATAGGGAAGTAAAAAATACAATATAAAGTCATTTATTTATGAAAAAATGACAGCGAAGGATCAAGAGATGTAGTTGGTGACTAAAACATTAAAAAAATAGACCTTCTCCTAATTAGTTTTCTTTTTCTTCAATTGTTATTTATTTCTAGAAAATAAAAATATGTTTATGTTGCAATGTAGTGACTAAAAAAATATTGGATTGATGGAACACTAACAAGAAAAGGCACATAAGTAAAAATTGTTCAATTACAATGACCAATAAATAAAGCATGCATGATACATATAGATAAATTTAGGTAATTTTTACAAGAAATTACTCTTAACTGATGTGGTCCAAGAGACATATGGAAATACTAGTAAATATGCAGTCAAAATAACCAAAAGTATTGTAGATGTTTCTGCTGACTCTAGATATGTGATATATATATCCATTCATAGGAATGTTGTTAGAGATTTCATTGAATTGGAATTACACATATGTGTGAAATAAAGAGTTACTATATGTTGATTCACCAGGTCAATATTGTTGAAATAATAGATAGATATAATGGTGATGAAAACTGAACTTGACATAGGCACAGAAGCACCCACATCCGAAAAAGGGTGCAGCGACATCATCATACCTTGAGACCAATAGGGATGAACGATGGGAGGTGGAAAAGCTCTTTCAATAGCCTCCGTGAAGAGTTGGGAATCAAAAATTGTCATCTATGGAAATTAACCACACCCGATCAGTATATATTCAGTTACTGGTGGCCAAACCCTTCAGAATCATTCACAACATGCTTATCTAGGGAGAGAATCAACACACTACGTTTCTCAAGGAATTTTTTACACCAGTTAGAGGCCATCAAGACTGGATGTGACTCTGGTAGGAGGGGAGTCACGAATGAATCAATTAATTAGACATGGGATCTATCTCCTTCACTGAGAATTGAAATATGGGTAGAAAAAAACTATGAAACAGAAATCCATACATTTGAAAAATATTAATTTGTTATCTTCCCCAAGAAAGGTAGGAATTTCTAGATCTAGGTCTAAAAGTTAAAATTATTAAGCTCTACATCATAATGATAGGAGAATTGAGTGGAGGGACACTAAGTATGTATCCAGGGAGGATGAAGGGAGCAGAGGTGGAGGTGAGACGTAGCTGGAGGTGTGGATGGAGAGGGGGGTCAGGGAATGAGGAAGGGAATGGGGCGTTATTGAGAGGGGTCGATGAGGTATTCAGGGAGGGTGACAGTGTCGATACGGGGAGTCTGGGATGGAGGGGGTCAGGGAAGAGAAGGGAAATCAATTCGGAGGAATATTAGAGCCAAATGTTGGGGGTAGAGGCGTGGTTGGAGAGTCGTAGTTGGAGAGGCGCATACCTTCATAGGGAGGGGCATTGTGGATGGAAATGTGAGTAAAAGAAAAAACATGATGGAGATGTATGCTAAAACTAGGATAAGAAGGAAGGAAAATTACAAGCACAATAGACTACATGGAAACCGGGAGGATGATGGCGCTGGCGTCAGGAACTTATGGGAACACTTGGCCACAAACAACTAAATCCTCACTACAGCCAGAAAAATGAAAACAACAGAGAGTATAGATAAATCCTGGTAAAGGTGGAGGTCGGAAATTGATGGATATATATTATGGGTTGACCGAGAGATGTTGGACGACAGAGTCGGGGGTTGAGATTAATCTAGTTCGTGACCCGTGATAACCTTAGCGGGAGTGGGAGATAGAGGTGAAGAGAAATTGAGATAGCGTATAGTGGGGAGATGTGGATAATTGGAGAATAGAAACATTATGGAGAAATTATGTTGATGAATGTGAGATGGAAAAATGGAAGATGGAAATCTATAATTAGTATATATATTAGATTCCTTGGTGAGTATTCCTGTCATAAGATATTATATGAATATGTATTTTTTAGAAATATATGTATCTTAATATAATGTTATTTTTTTATGGAACATGATCATTGATTAATTTATTATTCATGTCTTATGAACATCAATGATTAATTCCATGACTCATGTTAATTATCTCCAAGATGTAGGGAATGGTTTTAATATGTTATCATCATATTATCATGCACATATACTCATATTATATTGATGTCCCCATTATCTACACTTACTAAGAATCTAAGTCACCCTTCATTATGATTCCTTAAATCTAGATGTTTTGAATGTTATTTTGTATTATATGTATAAGAATGGTGATAATTATGAAAAACATACTGGGAGATAATGTAGCTCACTTGGGAAAAAAATTATGTGGTCATGTTTCAAAAGACACTATAACTAAATGATTTTTTCATGGATCATTTGGTTTTATAATGAATATTAATTTTAATATATAATATTTATGGATAGTTTTTTTGGTACCTATAATATATATTTTATTATAAATTATAATAAAAACTATGATTGAATGAGAATTATGGTGGATTTGGAGGAATATTACAATATATTCACACCCTAGATGAGATAATATATTATTGATATAATGAATTTACCTTGGTAAAAATTTGAATATATAATGATTGAGAAGGTATATAGTAATGGCCACTAAGAGGGATATTAATTACCTAAAAAAGCTTCAAGAATAATATAGTGTTCAATAAGAGTAATGATATAGAATAATATAATAATTATAATGTTGTCAAAAGCATTATGTGTTTCCGTGGAGCTACAGACTCGATAGTAAGTTGTACACAACATCCATCAATTGGTAGGAAATGTGTATTTTGTCGGTCATTAGAATTATATATAACCCACATAATGGTGGGTGAGTTTCTAAATATAGATCATTTAAAAAATATCAAAAATGATAATATTATCCATTTTAATCTGTAATAAAGTAATCATCCACCAATTATCAGGTGGATATTTTCTATAAGGGGATTCTCTATATTCAATGTCGTCTAGTCAATGGCGATGATTTTTACAACCCGGGTACGAATTGAATATTTATTTTAACAGTTTTTTAGAATTATTAGATTAAATAAATAACTAATAGGGAAATATATTAATGAAATTTTTATATTATATATTCAATAAAATGTTTCTAAATTAATCTAATATGTTTTATTGGATTAAAGTAATAATAAATCCTATATTAATCATAAAAATCTATATTTTTCAAATGGTTTTTATTCATTCAATGGATTTAATATTCTAAATCCAAATTTTTATACTTTTATAATATTTATTGCAAAAAAATCATTATTTTTTAAATCATAATATCGAAATTATGTTAGGGGTAATTTTTTCTATTTTTAGATAAGTTTCATTTTTTGATCAATATTCAAAAATACAACATTTTCATAGAAAAAATATTTTACATCCAAATAATCGATCATTATAAAAAAAATAGTTTATTTGAATAAATGTTACATATAAAAAAGATATAAAACCATTTCATACCTTTGAACATTTCAATTTAAAATGGTTCTTTTCCATTATATATGAGTGATTAATTCTAAATCTAATTTAAACAATTATATGAATTGAACATGGTAAAATGGAATCCATATTGGGAATCTGATTGTCCAAATTATTTTTTGAGGTCATTCGGAATTTTTAGGAAGAAGAAATTTACAATGGTGACAAAATTATATACCAAAATATATGTGAAACTATGACAATAGGTAATGTTAAAATCTAAAATCTTAACATCTCTAGAAATTACAAATTGTAATGGGTTTCAAAGGTATTTATTAACCCTAAATAGCCTACACAAAATTAATTAACAATATTATTATATGAAATTATTACAACCACACCGCAGTTTGACTTAAATATAAGTTAATCATTATTTTAATCACTTAAACCCACATATCCTTAAGTGTAAATACCACCAATCACCACCAGATTTAGACTCGCAAGCCTTGTAGCTCCAATAATATCTACACAAACTTCTCTTCCTCACACTCCCTACATCTATGATCTTATGGTCTCACCCATAAAATATTTACATGATCTTTAAGTGGCCCATAAAGGAGGTGAAATTCATGTGTGAGTTTTCTCTAAATACCTCTGTTAATTTCTTTTCTTTTTATATATTCTGCTCACCACCTTCATCCATCATGGAATGATGAATCCATAATAATATATATGATGGATATTTTTTCCCTAAATGAACATCTCATATTAATTTAATTTCAAATATTCTCTAATTCAATTCAATGAAACTATTGTCCAAATTATGTCAGTTTATCGTCTCTATGAATTCAACTTATTCATTTTATATTACCACTATCATGATTAATCATAAAAGTTTTATTACGCACCAATAACATTGAAATAGTTTTATTTTAAAAAATTTCATCTTATGGATCTAATATACATGGATAGTATTAAATAAGAGGAAACTAGTTATTGATGTTTTGAAAATTGACAAAATAAACTAAACATTTATTATGAATGTTTTATCTAATGAATCATCCTCATGTATAAAATAAAATATATAAATGGGAAAATTAATACCACTCTATGTTTAGTGATACTATTAATTTCATATTTTTTAGTTTGAATTCCATTTTAAAAGAACATCCGTAATTATATAAAAAAGAACCCATCATGAAAACATTAAACAAACCAACATGAAACAATGAAAATAATGAAATATTTTTATTGAATGGGTTACAAGATGTTATAAAATAATAACTTAATGTTTTATAAATTTAATATAGTTTATTAATGAGTTTATGACATTCAATGAACCATTTTAAAAGAGGTATGAAAGCGTTTATATGAATATATAATGATAGGTATGTAAATTATTAAAAAAATTCAATGCATCAGGTCAAACTTCAACTTCATTGATAATGTATTTTGAATATTATGTGTGGAATGAAATCTTATTTTACTTTTGTTATATGTAATAATTTTTTATGTGTACATAAATATAATATACATAAAATAATACTTTCATTTACACTCACATAAAATATATGTTATTTGTAAAGTACTTTATTTAAAAATACTATTTTAAAGTTCTTTTTAAAAAAAGACTATTGTTTATTACATATTTAGGAACAATACAATTTTACACAATCATTTCATTTAATATTCTTAATTTTACCATAAAATCTTTATTGGTTACTTTCATATAATTTTTTTTTATTTTACGTGACTAGTTTCTCAAAATGAGTAATTTCCAAATGAAAAATTCATTTTCATCAAGTATTCTTTTTGTGAACAAATCATTCATTACATAAATTTATTTTATGGTTCATGATGAATTTTTATAATTATGGTAATTTACGTGATTAGAGAATTATAGGTGGTAACATGGTAAACCAATGATGGTTGGTTACATGATAATACAATGATGGGTGGTACCATGGTAAACCAAGGATGGGTGATTACATGACAACCTCCAATGCATTGGGTAGTCCAAGATAGATATTGGCCATATTGATTACCCCATTTGTAAGATATACATATAAAATGATATACCATGTTGCCTATTTTTTTCCAAAATATTTCTAATGAGTTTCAATGAAAATTTTGTATTTTAAAATGGTATGATACTTATCATTTTGAAAACATTATTCCTTTTTCAAAATAAAAATATAAAGTTTTTATGAAAATCCTTTTATGAATTTTCACGGCACTAACATTTCCATACCACTATGACACTTACTTATCATTGGTGTTCATATGATATTTTAAAATATATTCCATATAATTTATGGGATAACATAGAAAATGATGAGAACAATGAATAATATGTTAAGATTTCACTTGAAGACAAAAGAAGTTTTATTTTAAATTGGATTCCTTTGGTGGAAAAATTAGATACATGGTATAAGATTACCATTTAAATTTATGGTTATACATTTTATGTGTATTTATAATTAAATAATTCTATAAATTTAAATTATATTTTGGAAAAAAAGTTATATCTAGTTTCAATATAACTATAATATGCATTATTTAGGTATGAGTCCTTACATTTGGCATAAGAGAAAAAATTTATTTAAATTTATGTTTTAAGATTATGATAATTGAATACCCATTAATTATTTTCTTATTTATTGTTAAACATAAATTATATAAAATCCTAGAATTACTGTACTACTTCATCAAAGATATGTTTATTCAGAAAGAGTTTTTTAGATTAAAAAGGGAAGCAATGGTGGGAAGGGATCATGGAAAAAAAATCCTTCAAAAAAAATCCACAGGTGAGTGTGATAAAAATAAAAATGATTTTCGTAGTGATGGATCAATTGAAACATATGATAAATTGTGGAGGAATCTATGTAAGGGAGTATCCAGATCCAACATTGTGGAATTTATCTTTATGAGAGGTTTTTATGAGGAAACATCCTATAGATATCAGTGGAACATCTGATCTAATTGAACTCAAATGGTGGAACAACTCTCTTGAAAATATATTTGAGGTCATGGTATATTAATAATTTTAAAATATAACCATATCAATTTTTCATTTTGAAGCTGCAGATAATTGATGGAGACCTCTAGTTAATAATGGCAATGAGAATGGTGATCTAGATAATATGGAATTGGATTTATTTTAAGGCATTTTTCTAGAGAATAATTTTACATTTATTGGTAGACTCATAGTAGAAAAAAAATTCTTATAACAAATAATTTTGGATGATGATTTTGTAGTGACATATAAAACCAAATTAAAAATACTATCTAGGAATACAATATAATTTGTTCAGGAAACGGATGAAAACCAAAATAATAGATTTTACTCTCATTTGGAAACCAATTTTAAAATTATAATTTTCTTCATGGGAGTTTAAATGTTTTGAGAATTGTTTTTTTAAAGAAATTTATATTGAGTTTTCTGATATGTTTGTTCCTCATGATGATAAGAATAAGAAACCGTTAGTTTGGAAGACATTCTAGAATAATTCAACAACTAAATTCGGAGGTAAGAATATTAATATCACTACAACTGAAAATTATAATAATAATAACTATGGGTAATGTCTCTAAAAATCATGGAAATGATTTTTTTTGTGAAACAAAAAGTAACACAGCTTGTAACATTAAGTAATATCAAACGAAATATACTAACAATTCGATGGTGAAATACTTTAATTGATATGGGTTAGGAAATTATACATTCTTATATCCAATTTTAGTCACTCACAGGGGAAATTATCATGATTATAAATATAAGGGTGTGGAAATTTCTTTTACTATAACAATGGTTTTTATGGGGAAATCAAATGAATTGGTTATAGGTTTGTCCCATATGTTTTTAAAATAATCTAATACCACAATTTACTCAACATCATTATGTCGATTCATTTTTTGAGTAATTTTGAATAACACATGGAATAGAACATCCTGAGATTTTGATAGAATTTATAGTAAAAACATCGGGTAGAAGCATTATATAAACAATGATTTATAATAGTCTTTCAATTTTTTCAGTGAAATGGTTTTTCCTGTAAATCATATTGAGATACCAATTGTTGATTTTGATAATATTTTGAGAATGGGTTGGATTTTTACTAATAATTACCAATAAATTATGGAGAAATGAATGATTTTTTCATTATTTAATATCATTTATAACCTACCATGAAGATGAAATATTGATTAGAAATTGTATTTAAATTTACAAAGCTCATGTCACTGAGAAATAAAAGATTTTAGATTAGTGATGTGCCTAATATGAATCAATACATAGATATTTTTTCAGATCATTTTCCTGGTGTTATTCCTCATCAAGAGGTTTATTTTACTATTTATTTAGTCAATTATTCTAATAATAATATAAAAACCCCTAACCAAATGGGAGAAGTATAATTTTTTAACTAAAAAATAAATTACCATAGTCTCATGAAATTTTTTTCATTCGACCTAGCAATTCACCATGGGGTGATACTATTTTTTATATAAATAATGATAGTTACATGGAACATTGTCTTGATTATAGGGATTTCAATAACATCAATGATAAGATAATTTTCTATTTTCCGCATTTCAATTTTTTACTTTCTCCTCGGAGTGAAGTACATTTTAAATATTGACATCAGTTCGGTGTACAATATGGTGATGCTGAAGGAGGATGAAATTATGAAAATAGTGTTTGGAACAATATATAGGAATTATGAGTTTGTAGTTATTCAATTTGTTTTAAAAAAATCCACCTAGTTTATTTTGGGATATTATGAATATTGATTACTATGAATATTTGTATAAGTTTGGGATTTTTAATATTAATGATATTTTGGTTTTTTAAAACATTTATGAGTATCATGAAATAAAATAAAACAATTATTCTGAAAAAATATAATAAAAAATCTATTTAGTAAAATTTGAAAATATTATATTAGTTACTAAATAATTATTTTCATGGAAACAATATAAGTAGAGATATAATTACCATTGATACTTATAAAAAAGTAGTTGATTAATTCCCACGACTAAAAAATGTTACTGAGATTCATATTATTATTAGATTAGATAGTTATTAGAGATAGATTGTTGAAAATTATGAATAATAATATGGACCACTAATAATGTTAACTTGAAAAGGAGTAAACTTTTTTTGAAACAATAAATGGGATGATTTTCTTATGTAATGAAATTGAATTTTGGTAAATAATCATGTTTTTTTCAAACCATTGAGGAGAGAAGATTTTGTTATCAATTGTGATGCTTCATTTAAGGGTCTGGGTTGTGTTCTTATACATAAATATCTGGTAATTTCTTATTATTCAACAAAGTTAATACATCATGAGAGAAATCATCCTACACCTGAATTTTAATTTAATATTGTTTTCTTTCCTTTGAAAATTGGGATAAAACACTTATATGGAGTAAATTTTGATGTACATATTAATCATAATGTTTTTTAGTATATACTCTCATAGAATGAGTTGAACATGTGTTAGAGGAGTTGTTTGGAATTTATTAATAATTATGATTGCACAATAAATTACCATCATATTAAAAAAAACAAAGTTCTTGATAGCTTGACTAGAAAAAATAATGAATTATTAACCATGTTATGTTTAGAAAATTACTATTTGGTTAATGACTTAATAAATATTGTATTTGATATATTGGATGGAGGTACATCATTTGTTTTGTTTTAGGTGTTAGTGAAATCAAAAATATCAAATAGAATTAAAAAATCTCAAAAGAATGGCCATGAGTGGTTGAAAAGGTATATTTTGTTAATAATGGTAAGTTTACAATATTTATCATTGATAAAAAATTTGATATTTCAGAAGATATTATGTGTTCTTTTAGATTCATAGTTGGGGAAATATTTTTCGCATGAAGCTCATAGCTCCCCATTTTCAGTTCATCATCATAGAAATAAGATGTAGAGGGACAATTGATAGTATTATAGGGCAGTTTGAATGGAAAAATATATTTCTGAATTTACAATGACATGTTTTACTTTTCAATTGGTTAGTATATACTAGAATTTACCAAAGGATACGATTCAAAAAATTTCAATAATAGAATAGATATAGGAAAATATATCATTGGATAATTTAATGGGATTACCAACGACTCAATGAGGTAACAACACAATTTGGGTTATTATTGATTGATTCAAAAACTCTACACAATTATTTCCTATCCGAGATATTATGTCTTCAAAAAAATCATCTTCAATGTATTTCATAGATATTTCTAGTTTACATAGGTGTACACTCCATATTGGATCAAAAAATGACCCCAGGTTAACTTATGTTTTTTGGAATTGACTTCAAAACATTTTGGGAACTAAATTAAATTTCATAACTTCTTTTCATCCTCAATATGATAGATAGATAGAGATAGAAATTTAGTCATTAAATGATATTCATTTAGAATGTTCAATTAATTAAATGAAATATTGGGTAAATATCTATATTTGGATTATTTTTCTTATAGTTATAGTTTTCATTCTGTTATACAGATTGCACTGTTTGATGCATTATAGTGAAGGAAAGGTCAAATTACATATTATTTGATTAAGTGGGAGAAAATAAGTTTTTGGGAATAGAATTGGTAGATGAAATGGTTTAAAAATACAAGTTAATTCACTAATGAATGAATTGAACTTGAGGAGGGAAATTTTGTATGTCAATGACCAGGGGATAAAGCTGTAATTAAAAGTAGGTGACCATTTCTTTATCAATGTCACTCTATGGATTATTATCAGTCATTTTGGTATGAAATGTAAGATGAGTCTATGGTTCTTTGGAACATATAAATCCTAGTGAAAGTTGGATTAGTTTCTTACCAAGTTGTTTTACCTCCATGTTTATCCTATATAAATATTTTTTATATGTATATTTGTTATGAATTTATGATATATATTGTTCTCATGTTTTGATCCTTGAGATAGATCAGTTATAAGATAATCTTTCTAATGAAAAATAGCCAGTTTAGGTTTCTGGTCATAGAGAGCATGTATTGTGAAATAAGAACATTCATGAGGATACGATATGATAGAGAACCATATGGTTTAAAAAGGAACATGGGAATCCGAAAATTATATGTTTAAAACATATCCCCATATTATTATTTATAGAATATAATTATGAGCTAGAAATTCGATGATGTGGGGGAGAATTTGAAAAATTACGTAGCAATAGATATTTTTATTTTGAATTTTTTTGTATTATTAAATTTAATTAATCTCTAAAAGTGATGAATCTTAAACAAAATTTATATATTATATATCAATTAAATTTTTTTAAATTCATTCATTATGTCTGATAAGAATGAGTTAAAAATAAATCATATTTTATGAATAAAAATGTATAATCTATTAAATATAATTTTTTTACATTTTGATGGTGTTATTATTTTAAAAACTAATTTTCACGCATACAAATAACATTTATTTTACAAAATAATGTTCATTTTTTTAATTCGTATGATTTAAATTATCATTCAGAAAATTTTACTTATTTATCAGTAATGTTTCATTTTTTATGATTATTGAATAATATTGGGTTCTAATTGAAAACTACTTTTTCATCTAATATATTTATATTCAATTATTTTATTATAAATAAGTTTTAAAATATAATTAGATTAATAATACATCACTATTATCAATTTATGTCATTGGAATTAATTTTTCATTGAAATTTGATATAAAATATTTTCAAAATGTTGGACATTTCACATTAAAATAATTTTTTTAATGTATGCATGGTGAATTTTAAATCTAATTTTTCCAAATATGTGAATTGAATATGTTAAAATTGACTTCATATTTGGAATAATAAGGTCTAAATCAGGTTTTAAGGTAATTATAATTTATACGAAAAAAAATTTACTGTGTTAAAAAATTTATTTACCATAGTATAAGTAAAATATTAATAAGGGTCAATGTTAAAAGGTAGAGGATTAATATACCTAAAAACTACAAAATTTAATGGCCGGATTATGTTCTTGTACACCCTAAAAATTATCAAAAAACATTAATTATGAATATTATTTTCTTAAATTACAACCACCTCAATGTGGTAGGATGAAAATATAAAATATTTATTATTTTAGTCACATAAACCCACCTCTCCTAAAGTATAAATATCACCCCCACCACCCCATTTCATATCAAAAAACATTAGGTACTAATATATCTACCCAAACTCTCCAACTCACACTACCCACTTACATGTTCTTCTGTTATCACCCATATTATTTTATAGGGTCTTTAAGGGGCCCTTAAACGATGTGACATTCAAGAGGAAATTTTATAAATATACCTATATTAGTTTATTTACATTTTATACTTTTTCCTCTCCTCCAACATCTATTACTGAATGATAAATCTAAAATCATTTATATAATATATTTATAAGTTTATAATGTAAAACTCATAATCATTTCATTTATCATCTTCTCTTATTCAATTAAAGGAATCTACAGTCCAAATATTGTTAGTTTACTATCTCTATGAATAATGATTTCTCAATTTCCATTACCAACTTAATTATTTTTCATAAATGTGTCATGTTGATAATATAATATGGAAATAGTTATATTTTAAACTCTATATATTTGTTGAAAAAATAAACACGCATAAGGTTAAATAAGATGAATGTAGTTCTTGATGTTTGAAAAAAAGCCAAAACAATCTTAACATTTTCTATTAATGATTTTTCAATGGAATCACCCTCATGTAATAAATAAAAATGATACATAGGACTTTTAATACCTCTATATATTCAGTAATAATGTTCTATTCTAGCTTCGTAGTCGTAATACTATTTTAAAATAACATCCATACTTATAAACAAATGAACTGTTCATGAAAATTTAGAACAAACACACCTGAAACTATGAAAATAATGAAATACTATTAATTAATGCATTAATAGATATTATAAAAACATCACATATGGTATTATAGATATGAATATAGTCATAAAATTAGTTAATTACATTATTTAAACCATTATGAAGTAGTTTTTTAATACATTTGAAAGTAGCCGAATGATATGTATGGGAATTCTTAACCAAATATTCATTTATTGGGTTATACTTCGACTTCATTGAAAATTTATTTCATAGATTATGTGTGAAAATAATTATGATATTCCATATTATGTATATATACTTGATTATGTGTATTCAAATAAAATATACACAATATATTCCTTTTATTTACTCTAACATAAAATATATGATATAGATAAATAAATTTCATTGAAAAATACTCTTTTAATATTCTTTCTTCAAAAAAAATGTTTCTATTACTTATATATAATGAAATTAATTTTATTATTTCATTATAATTTAATATCTTAAATATTATATTCATGGATTATATGGTTATTTTAAAGAAATGGTTTCTGTTGTCTGTGTGAAGCCATTCAAAAAGAGTGATTTGAAAATGAAAAAGTTTAGTTTATTGAATGATTATTTTTATGATGTATCATTTCACATTTAAGGTTTTTTCATATTAATTAGGGATTATTAATTAAAATAATTGGTTAAGTGCAAAACCATATAAGGTTGGTTAAATGGTAAATAAATAAAAAGTGGTTACTTGATAAACCAATGATGGATGGTTCCGTGATAATCCACGGATGAGCAGTTATGCGAAAAACATCAATGAAATAAGTAATCTTGATTAAAAGGTTGGCCATATTGGTTACAATATTTATAATATTTTTTTATAAAACAATTTCCTTAGTAACCTGATTATATTTTAGATTCATAGTAATGAGTTTTCATTAAAAAAATTGATTTTCAAAAGTCATGATGTTGATCTTTTTAAAATGATTCTTCTTTTTTATGAATAAAAAGTTCTATTTTTATTAAAATGTTTTTATGGATTTTTAATGGACTAATTTACCAATTTATTTATGTCCCGTACTAATATTTTGTGCTCATACCATTTTTAAAAAAATTTCTCACATTATATATGTAATAATTTAGACAAGGATGACAATAATGTGAAACCAATGAATATTTTTCATGACTAGAAAACATAAATTGTGTTAAATTGTGTTACATTAGTGTAAAAAATGGATACTTTGTATGCGCGTCCACATGTATTATATGTGTAATCATTATAAGTGTTTTCCAAATTCAATAAAACTCTAAAAAATATCCGTTACAAGATAACGTGATGTCTAGTTATTAAATAACTACAATAATTATTGTTTATTCCCTAGTACATACAATGAATTAATTAGATGGTACATCATGTTGGTGTCTAAATACATTCGTGACCCTTAATATACATTTATTTACTTTGAAATAATTTAGAAAATTAAAAAATATGTTCAGTAGTTCCATTATGAATTATTCATTAATTCTTCAAGGTTCATTAAAAAATTATAACATCATATAATCATGATCATTTAATATCCATGATATAAAAATGAAATATAAAACAAAAAACATATAAAATGAAATCATTAGACGTTATAAGGAGTGTGAGTGATCATAAAAATTAAATAAGGTGACAATATTAAGAGATATTACATCGATTAAATAGGTTTTAATAGCAAATCATGAGTGTTACATAGCTTAAGTTATTTGAGAGGGACACCATATTATGAATATTTATTATTAAGATCGAAACATTGAGATTCTTTACAATTCAAAATAGAGTGATGTTGGTATCTCATTAAAAATTGTATATTAAGTCTTATCATTCATATGGATACACTAATTCATTCTTATCTATGATATATAACTAAAATAATGTTGAATATATTTTCTTAATGGATGGTATAGAATTTAATAACCCATTTGTATTAAAAATTATTTTCCCATAAATTTTATGCTTATTGTTAATATTTTATTAAAAAAATATAATAAAGGATTTTATTATTGGTAGGAAGTAAGTAATGTGAGATATAAATCAAAATAACAATATTTTAATAAGTCATAGTGGATCATTGCAAAAAAGGTAAATCAAAACATGTGTTACAAACAATGTATGATTAGATCCCTTGAATGAGAATAAATAAAAATAGGATAATAAAGAGGAAATAAAAACTTCTTCATAGTAAAGAAATATTTGAGATAATGTTTACCCATTAGTGTATACAAGAATTGAACTAAATTATCAATATTAAAAATAATAATGAAAGGAGAAATGAAATTTTGAAAAATGAAAACATAAACTATTTGAATATGATTTTTGATTTGAAAAAATCAAAAGTGATGAATTAATATGATTTAATGGGGGTAATTTAATCAAAATATGGTTATCAAAAAGTATTATATATATATAAATATTCAGCAATAATATAAATGTTAATAATATATAATTAATATTTTATGGTGAGTATACATAAAATTTATTTAGAGGTAGAATATATATTCATTATAAATGTTATAAATTAAATTTACAAATCTAGGAATAAATTAAATAATAATAACTAAAATGTGAAAATACCATTGATTATTAAGAAAATATATTAATAAATTTTATAATTATGTCAAATTTAATAGGATTAAATATTGATATAAATGAAAATAAACTAATTAAATTACTATTAAATTGAATAAATGACATCCATAAAATTATTTATTAGCTAGTTTCAATTAAATTTTAACAGTTCGTGGATAAATGAAAATGATTCATTTTAAAACAACTGTCTATATATTACATCTTTCATTTAAAAGAAAAATTTCTTTCAATTGGGTTATCAAATATTGAGAAAAATATTTTTTATAGGAACAAATTTTGAAAAATTATTTCATTGATAAATAATTATTTCTAAATAATGATAATATAATTTAATATTAAAATACTTATTGTTTAATTGGATAATTTTTCAATGTATATTTATTTGTAACATTTATTAAAATATAATGATTACTATTAATTAATTATTGTATGAAAATTATTTTCTAATGTATAGAAACTAATACATTATCATCAAAAAATTATTAGGAATTTATTAAGGAATTAGATTAAAATTAATTTTTATATTTAATAATATGTTTTCCTAGAGTTTTTCAATAAAAATGCATTTTATCCAAGAAATCATACTATATAATAATTTAATATTAATTATATTAAAATACAATTTATAAGAATTTATAAAACCAATATTTATAATTTAATTTTTTATAATTATCATGAAAACTATAATTACTATATACAAATATATTTTTCAATAAAAATGATATTTCTATATATTTTGGGTTTCTATATAAAAAATTATTTAATAATATTTATAAAAATATTAATAATTATAAGTTTAAAAATATTAACTCATTGTGAAAAAATGGTATTAACATGTACATCATATATATGTTGTAAAAAAATAATTAACATGGATAATAATTGAACATGGTAAAAGGTGTTCAAAACAGGTAAAGTATTTTTGATAAATTTAATTTATGTTAAAAAATATATTTATATATTATAGTTATCCTTTGATATGTTTTTGATTAAAAAACATATAACACTAACATTTCTTTACATAACTCACCTAACTAAATTGTGATTCTATCATTATTATTCACATAATTAAATATTTATAATAGATATCCCCCATTTTCACCTATAAAAAATAAACTATTCTACCTTTATAAAACCAAACCCTATAATAGTTATATGTTGGATCTCACCCCAAAATTACTCTATAAATTCATTCATAGAATTTTGAAATCTTAGGATTCCATGAACTATTATAAAATCAATAATTTCAATAAAATCCATTTCCATGAGATAATTTATCAATGTATGTATCCAGTGATTCCAAATAACTTTCAATTATATTATAATTCCCAATTATTATTGACCAATATCTCAAATATATTTATTATATTTTAATGAAACTACTCTTCATGTAATATTATATTAGTATTATAAATCTTTATACAGATATATGTTCATAATAATAACATGTTTTGGTTTGGGTTAGTTCAATAACATATATGAATGATTCTATAATAACATGAATGTTTCAAATATGGCATTTCATAGAATTAATAATACTATTATATTATATTTAATACAAATTTAGTTTTATAATGTTTTCTAGAAGTGTACCAAAAAAATTAGTAATCATTATAATGTCACTCATTGTTACCAAAAAAGAACCTATAATATGCTCATAATGGCGTCTATTCTCATTATATTTAATAATTATTTGTATAAAATGAACATGAAAAGGAATTAAATATAAAAAATGGCACGAACCATGAATAATAAATTTGTTATGAACTTGTAATTATAAGAAGGGGTTAGATATTTCAATGAGGAATCATTTACAAAATTATCAATGTTACTAACATCCAATGATAAAATTAGACAATTAATAATTAATATATTGTAGTGAATTATTATTGTTATATATTATAAATATAATATATTTGAACTAGTTTTAAGAAATAAGTGATTCAAATGGTTATTTTAATTTTTTTGGGTAAAAGTGAATTAAGGAATGTATGAATTAAAGGAATGGATTCCATTTCCAATCTCTAATTGAAATAATTATTTTCTATGTTTGAAATCCTATTTAAGGAAATTGTATCTTGGTTATCTGTAAAAACACATCAATTTAATTCTCATCTTTTTATTTATATGATCTATAGGACTTTTTTCAATTTAACTCTACATTGATTTAAAATTAAATCAAAAATATTATTTTAAGTTGAGTCAACAGTATATCATATTTTAGACTATGAAACACTCACCAACATCTTTATGTTATTTATTTTAATTATAAATATATTTATATTTACATTAATTTTTTAATAAGTAAATTTTATACTATTTATATCTTTCCTTTTAATGGTATGAATAAAATTCATTTTTCATACATTTTCTACTTCATCCATATTCTATTGAAATTGAATATTATTAAAAAAGTGTTATATGAATCATAATTTTTAATACATTCTGCATAAATCCACTTAATTTTATTATATATGTTTATCCAATTGAAGACTGATTTACTAAATTTTTTTATTTTCCAATATTTATTCTTATTCAACTTTTTAAAATAAATGTTTCCTTTTAAAAAACGTTTATCAAATCTTAAAAGGTATTTAATGTTATTTTTTCCCTGGAAATGTTCTTAAGGTATATAGAATTATTTTAAATATATATTAATATCCTATGAAATTTAATGCTTTAAGGAGATAATTCTTTAATGATATAATCTCTCTTCATTCTATGGGTTATAATGATCATTTTCAAACAACTCTTCATTAGAATCATTTCAATATCATATAATAGTTATTTTATTATTGTATTTTGAATATTTTAATGTTTATATAAGACAAATATATTATTTTTAATTCTATGATGGGTGTGAGTGAAATTATATATCCCAATAATGAATTGGGTATTGTTATATATCTCATTATATATGGTCTTGATACATGAGATACTACCCCATCCTAGATTTTATGTTGTGTATATTGTTTTCTCAAGCCTACCATACTATAGGTGAGTGGTCAACCAGTTCCTTTATATAGTGAATTTATTAATGTTGAACATGTACTCATGATCTATTCTCATCTTTTACTATTATTTTATTATTAAAAATTGTTCCAATTTTGTGATCACTAATTATTGGCTCATGTTTTCACATTCCCAAAACAATTGTTATATATAAAAATATATATTCCATGCCTTTTGATTTTGGATCTATTTTCTTTTTATAATATTTTCTTATATTATTTTCATGTAAATTGATTATGTTCTCATACACACATTTTCTTATTTTTCATGCATAATATTAAAGATAGTTATCTATTATACATAATCTTACTTTCTATTCATGATCATAGATTTACTATGATTCCATTTTTGGTTATGATAATGTTTACACCATATATAATTTCTAGACATGATTATAGTGTGGTAAATTTAATTATTAATGGCCATAATGTATCAAAATAATTGGTTTCTATATCTATTATTATATTTCACCAAAAATAAAGGTTCTGAGTAACAATTTATTATTAGATAAAATTTATGTTCATGTAATATTATATAACATGCATATACTATTTTATTGGGTTGTCTATGTTTTCATAAAATAATGTACTTGAAGAATTTACTTTTAGCACCCAACACAAGAGTGTGGATTTGAGAAGTATCAAAATTCTATAGAAACAATCATTGAATAAAAAATATAATTGAAAAAATAAAATGATCATTGTATATTATCTATGAAGAAAATA
Source organism: Viscum album (assembly GCA_963277665.1). Classification (NCBI taxonomy): domain Eukaryota; kingdom Viridiplantae; phylum Streptophyta; class Magnoliopsida; order Santalales; family Viscaceae; genus Viscum; species Viscum album. The sequence goes on from OY728130.1 coordinate 1,093,659,404, forward strand.
TAATCACCCCTAAAATACTTCAAATAATTATTTAAAATATAACCATTTAATTATTTCCATATGTTATTTTTTTCATTAATGAGTTCTAAGTCCATTATTTCATCAAATAACGTAGTAAAATTTTTATGTTATGATACTAAACATCAAATATTTTTTTTGTAGAAAAATTACATAATATTATTTTAAAAAATTAAGATAGATCTAAAGATACCATCCTGATAGAAATTATTGTATAAACACATTTATGTTTAATATAAAATCAATATTGATAAAGAAAATTATTTCTAGATCATAAATGTGATTTTGACGAAACTAAAGATATCCGAATACTCAAAACATCAAGATCCAATGGTGACAGTAGTGTATTTGTGATCTTAAATTCACTACACCTTGAATATGTATGAATTTGATCATTTTCGTAAATATAATTTCATCTAAATAATGTCAAAAGATTTAGTTCTAATATGCTCCAAAATATTCATCACATTTAATTGAGTCTAAATGTTATAATAACAAAAAAATAATAATAATAATAATTATATTTGAATTTTTTAGGAAAATTAATTTACAAAAATTAAAAAATTAAAAAAATTATTTCATTATTTGACATTACATAATATGGAAATATTCTAATTTAATTTTCCACTTATAATTATTTGTAAATATAAATATCTGATTATAATTTAATTTTTTACATATTATATAGAATCAGGGAATAATATTTCTTATAAAGTATTAAATAACCAAAATGTTTCTGACTCTGTCGATTTTATGAAAAAAATTACAATTTGATTTTCATATCAATAATCGACAACAATAAAAAGGGATAATCAAACCAATTTTTTTCAAAATGTTTTAATATTTTTTAAATATTTAATTAATAATTTCTTTAACATAAACATTTTAATTCCCTTACATGGATTCCATGAAACTGTTGCCTCTATCTACTAAAACATATGAAATTAAGAGGACCAACTAAAACTCACGAGGTATCTAAATAACATTCTGGTACTATTTTAGTATTATAAAGAGACTATGACCCCTTGTCAAAGTGTATAACCATATTTAAATAACAAAATATCGTACATATTTCTGTATGTGGAATGCATAGATAAAATAAAATAAGATCATTTTTTATACAATAAAATACATTAAAAGTGAAAGGACCATTTCATATATACAATTGAAAAGACAATGTAATGGTAATATAACATAACAAAAATAAAATAAACAACAAAAAAGATCTATAAAATATTGGGTAGGAACCCATATATCCCCTTGAAACAATCGGAGTTATCTTTATTGGTCGTGTGAAAATCAACACGGGCCTCAACCCAAACCCGTGTTTGCAATAAACATGTGAGAGTTGATCAGGTTCCCTTGGGTAGTGGCAGCTTGATAATGGTGGGAGTAATATTCATTGGTCCACCACTAATGGTGTTTATAGAAAATACCAGTGAATATAATAGCTTTTTTAGACAAAGAGTGGGATAATTAAAATTGGAAATAAAATAAGAACATTAATAAGTAAAATTTTATTATTTTTATTTTAATCTTTTTTGTTATATCATGTCATCCAATCTACTAAACGTTCTTTAGTCATGCTGGATATCTTGTATCATATATCAAAGTGGGGTTACAGGTTGGCATACAAGAAGCATCAGTCGAGTATCCAACAGATATTTTGAACGTCATGCCTTACTATCATATCCATACATAATAGTAATGTCAATAATAGTTTTAAATGGAACCTAATACATGGAAGAGGAATTCCATGACTAACACCATAATCCATCGATATAAAATTCCATGTCCATACACTTGGAGTATTGTTCATCAGTCCATCATATGAAAAATAAGATGCATCAGGGGACCTGGAGGATCAGTATGAAAATACTAAGGGTGAGTATCTTCCTTATACACTCCCACCAATCATAGATAATAATATAAATTTCTAGAGTTTCCTTCCAATATCTAATCCATGGATATAGAATGGAATGTCCAACAACGTTAAACATTTCATTGGAAAAAATTCATTATCTATGGTTCAACATACTTTACATTTTAACATAATAATAATAATAGGCACACCACTATTCATTTATCAATATACAAAAACATTATTTTATTAAACAGTTACCAAGGTTCTAATGAGCCTCCAAAACCAATACATAACTCAAAAAAACCCTAACATTTTTCCATAACATAAGAATACCAAAACTAAGTACCCCTATTTGATAATGTTTTAAATGTCATATCTCAATATGTTTTCTTCGACATTGAAACTATACATTTTCCAATAGAATAAATTTTACATAAAACCCATTAAAACCACCATTAATTATTTTTAATCCAATATATAATAACAAACTCATTTCAATCAACATTTTAAAACTATTTAATACCCATTAAAATCACCATGAAGTCAACACACCATTCTATATCCACATCCATTTAAAAAAATAGTTTCCCAAAATTGTAATGAAAAACATAATAAATATGTATAGAGAACCATTTAATTTTTCCAAAATTCATCATATGATATTTATAAAACTCTACATCTAACGATTTCCATTTTTAAAGGCAGAACACTACATAGGTAGAGGTAGGACTTGTCTCACTTTTACATAGGTACAATGGAATATATGGAAGATCTAATTCAATAATATAAATACATAAGACATCACCTTAAACCAAGGGGACAAACACACCACAAAATGGATCTATGAAACATTCCACAAACAAATAAAAAAATTATAGAGATTATTAGTAATGCTCTTAGAAAACCTACGTAATTAGTGAAGATTTACATAACATCTCCAAAGCACGATGAGCATACTATATTCTATCCACATCTCATAAAACCACTTTTGGTATCCAATCAGACTATACACCACTGTCCAATCTCTAAGTATAAAACAATAATAAAGAATTAAAGAATTATAATAATTATAATTAATTAATGCATTAAATGAAAACTATCCATATTGATAGAAAAATAACTAGGTGCTTGCATGAAATATAAAAACATTGAACCACCATTGAATGTCAGAAAATAATTCCAAATCCATTACCTGGATAATACCTTAGAGGTAAAACAATTTATACCCTTAATTAAATTAATTTAATAGAGAAAACATTTTAAACAATCACTGGCATCTCATATATTACCAATATTCTACACAATGAAGTGAAAAACTCATCTCGTGATATCATATAAATAGTGTAACCAAAATCCACCTAAGAGATAGTTTATTCCACCGTGATCCTCTTTAATCATAAAAAACCTAAATCAAATACCTCTAAAATTTGAAATAAACATTAAAAAATGGAGAGAACTTAATGGATGTTGATTCATACAGAAAAAAAATTATATATAAAACTCTTTGAAAACCACATTTATATGTTTTAAATAAGGGATGTGATAAGAAGAATCATTCTGAAGGTTAGTTCTAGAATGGGGATTAAAATGGGGAGAGGTAAGCTAATAAAACACTGGGAAAAAATTTAAAAATAAACATTTTAATAAGATTCTATTTGTTTGGTTTTGAATTGATAGTTTTTAAAATTATTCACAAACCATGTGGTTGGCACTATCTAATAATAACCGCTCACATGGTTTGGCCACATGATTTTTCCAACCCATGATTCAACCATGCACACCCCTTTGGAATAAATCAGAAAATATGTGCCCTATTTTTTCTCACACAATGAGAAGGCCAAGAACACTACCTCAAACCCTCCTAATCCATATATAAATTACGCAGTAACTTGACACGATTTTTTAATATCCTTGTGGTAGTAATGAAAAAAACATTTCTGGGTTTGAAAGGAACAGAATGTATCTAGAACATCATGGTGTCGTTTGATTTCTCTTAAACCATGAACATGAAACTATGAAGCCCTTCCAAAAAACTCTAAAATTCAGGAATCCTTAACCAAATCATACAATACAAATTCAAACATATTAGCTACCCCAAAATCCTTATTAAATATTTCAAAATAACAATTCCTGGAATTCATACTCCTAGATTTCCATTTTGAGTATCGATTCAAAATTTGACCCACCTCATAAATGGAAATTGAAAATCCTTTAGATCATATTTTCTTTTATAGGATAGGGATCATACATTATGTCCATGAAACTAAATATTTTACTAAATACTTATTAGTAGAAATTTTTCCACAACAACGGAACTATATATATTACTAGTTAGAACCAAAAACCTTGTTACATATCAGAACACAAAAAACTAAAAAAAATGAGTAACGTCTAACTGAATGAAATTAGAGGAAAAATCCAAAAAAAAATTCAATTAATCAATCCCAATAAACTAATAGAATGTTATACCTATCATATCCACCCATATAAGTAGTTATTTCATAATTTCATAACATATTGGAGAAATGGTTTTCCTCAACACCAATGAGAAATCGGAATAAACATTAGGAGTTATTATCATCACTAAATACCAATGGGGATGGACACACATCGTCCACCCAAGCATTAAATTAGAATGCACTAGCTTTTCCTCAAGAGAATAATCCAAAATGAAAATTATACTTTTTTCACATCATACCCATGTATATATATCCAAAGATAACTCATATAGAAATCCAAAAAATCCCACTGTCAGAATGTTATTACCATAAGCTATCATAGTGCCTTCAGGTCTAGATTCATTCCATGAATATTCATATTGACCCAAGATAGTATATTCCTAACACCTAGTGGTATTCCAGAATTAAATAATCTACTAACCAAAACCCATCATGTTTCCCTACCCTACACATCAATAAGCATGTTATACAAGAACCTATAATTACATTCAAAGACCAACTGAATCCCAAGTGCAACAATTGGACAAATAATCCACATCAACATAATTTTTATTTTAATTCCATATGGAATTTAAACAGGGAACTCAATGAATCCTTATTAGTATTGTGGTTCCCCATCATCCAATCCATAGACAAAACTATACCCCGTAACCCATACTATATATGGGTTTCACCACCATGACCAACGTTTCAATCCCCAACATATGAGGGTCATTGTCTTACCGTACTCAGGTAAAACAAAATACCATAGTCTACGATCCAGCCACTCCATAACTAAGAATTGTAAATGATCATCACACTTTATAAATGGTTACATTAAAAACAAAAATATCACCCATTCACATCATTATAGAATAAAATTCATTCCATTTTCTGAGCTCAATTAATTCAAAGGGACATAATCACCCTGGATGGTGGTTCATATCATAATAAAGCTTCACTCCAACATTTCCATGAGCACCACCTTCATTGATCCCATCCATCAAATAATGAATCCATTAGTTAATTAAGTTTATGATCATTAATATTTTTGTATACACAACATGGCATAAAGATATTGGGAATATCTTCTATAACTCAATTTAAACTAAGATGTTATCAATGAATACCACCAATGATTTTCTATTTCTTATTTCACCAACAATACATTGAAAAAACAAATAAAAATGCCCTAATAATTCCTTCAGGTGATTTTTTCATAACATTAAAATCATTTATCATCCTACATAGAGATTCCAACTCAACTCAAGGGCATTGGTAGATACTCCCGTAGAATTTATTCTAGAACCCAAAATAAACATTTTTTCAACACCCGCCCGTGTCTCTGTAATCCCTCTAACACTTATCTATTACACACTCGTAAGAACAATAACAAAATAATATGTCCCAAAATATATTTTGTAAAATCTAACTACATCTGGGCTGACAAGACCTATCCAACAACCATACCTCTCACTCATGTCCCTCTGACCCAAAAAATATCACTCTTGGTTTTTTCAAAAACTTATTATAATTAATCGATTCAAAACCACTTACAGGTCCACTAAAAACCTGATCATCATTAAAATGTTACAATAAGATCATTTACACTCTAACTACATTCATGAGGTCTCATATTGAGATAAACAATAAAATAACATGACCTATCATTCCCTTATACACCATATTCTATACTAAATCATTAACACTACATGGGCATTCCACTTCAAGGAAACCCAACATTTCATGTGTCTCATAATATGATCAAACCATGTCTACCTCACCTATATGGTCATCAACCAAAGGATACATGAACATGTAAAACCACATACCCGTGATCACCACTTTCTATGCTAGTCCAAGTCATAACCATCCGTCACAACTTAGGAGAATAATTGTTAAACGGGTTAGGCATCCGAACAAGCCTTCCCCTTTTGATACCCAGAACCAAAATTAAGTTTCATCAAAATAGTTCTATTTCTAAAGAAAAACAAATGCAAAACAATTATTCCTAATTTGATACATCAATATCTAAATCCCAAAGCCCCCACATGTGTCTTTCATACCCAAAATCACTAAAAAAATTCAATCACACTTAAAAATGACACTCGAAAATGAAATTCCACAAGCTCCTGAAACAAGACCAATGTTAAAGAGGGAAATTTTCTCTCCCTCATAGACCTATCGACAAGGTCCCACAACATGTCACTAAATCCAAGAACCTTTGATTATTATAGATAAAAAATGGTTTGACTCCATAGACATCATTATAACCCCATCCTGATGTCAAATTATTATATCATATCCAAACACCACCGCTATTGTCTCACATACGATTGAAATAATTTATGAAAACAAACACCCTTATCAAAGGAACTCATCATTTATGAGAATATACACATCATATGGATGTCTACTGTACTAGGAAACATAAATATCCTTTAAAAACAACAAAAAGTGTCTAAAAACCTAAAATTATACAATGTTTCCCCACCATGGATATTTTACATACCATGACCACGAAATAGACCAATATATTCATTGTTGACTGTTACATAATAGATCCAATTAAACATCCTTTATAAAAGTTGGATATATTAGTCACTACCTAGGCTATAACATGTGGATCCAATGTGTAAATCATGATGCATGAGATGCCTCATACCTATAAATCACAAGAGGCACAATCAATCATTGGCCTCTTACCAATGGGGAATGAGCTAGAAACCAATAATACATAATAATATCCAAAAAAAATGCGCATTAGTCAAATTTTTTATCCAATTAACCCACAACATCAAATACCAATAACATAAATCATATCCCTGGTAACCTAGACATCCTATGGGAAGAGTTGTTCTGGAAACTCTCTCCCTATTTTTAAAAAATGTTCCACAATATTCATATATTAGAAGTCTACGAAATCCTATATAGTAAATATGAAAGTAAATCCTTTGTAATGAGTTTGTGATTATCTGACCTAGATTATAATAAACTCATTCCCCTATCAAGATATCCATACCGCCATAAGCACACCTCATCATATTTTAGAGGTATCCATCAAGAATTATGGGTCTTATGTGGTTCTGTTAGAATAATATACCCCCATATTAGAGTGCCAAACCATAAGTATATAACCAAATACCATACACAAAAAATTAATAATAAATAATAAATATTATAAAATAAGATAATTTTTCAATAATGTGAAATATAATAATATCTTGAGTGATAATGTCACAGATACAACTAGTCACTAACTAAGATGGTCACATGACATTCAAAAAATAAAATACACATCAAAAAGTATCATCAAAATATCCAAGATGAAACCATATTCTCACCTGAAACATTCTGAGTTATCCCGCCCAACCATGGATAACAAAAAATGTACATCTACCCAACCCATTTCCTAAAATAAACATGTGAATGTTTTTTAAGAACCCATTTGTATTAGTAGATCGAGGAGGGTATGAGTACAACTCAATTAACCCAACCTATACTTTTAAGTCTAAATAAATGTCATTAAATCAATGTATATAGATACAAAAAGGTTGAAATAATGATAGATGTAGAATAATCGTAACATAAGTAAACATTTATATATTTTAATCTATTTAACTCTTTGATTCCATCATGTTATCCAACCTAAAAACCCATTTTCATACTTGATGGATTTATGTATCATATGTCAATAGAGGTAAATATGTTGTAGTACAAGGAATATCATTCCAAATGTCTATTCATTAATTATAACTACATGTTCATCCATCAAGACAATTCAAAATAAAATTGGTCCGCATACCATTTTTCTATCACATAATCTTATTATGAGAAACCCCATTACCAATTCCTAATTCCATAAATATGAAACTTCATGTCTATACCCAATTTTTCAAGACTATTAGAGAATCCTATGAAAACAATGATGCATCGATGTTCTTAGAGAATCATTCTAGACCATACAATGGAGAAGTGAATCAATCCAATATCTTGAAAACAATATATAATACTAGTGGTTCCTAGGGAATTATTCTCGCTCAATATCTATGTATGAGGAATTCCATGTCCATCATCCAAAACTGTTTCACCATCATTAAACTTCATTTTTAAAGGTTCAACATAGTAAAAATTAGTAAATTATCAACATCAATGGTGTACCATAATTATTTTTTTGATATTCGAAAAACATATTAAATTCATAATTTACTTATGTACAAAACTAATCAAGGCCCAATACCTTCATTCGACATGAAATACTCACAATATATATCAGATAATTTTCACCCAAATGTTTACTAGACTCTTATTTCAATAATATTTTGAAATGCATTTATACCCATTTGAACTTTCCTATATGTCAATAACTGATTTGGGAAAAAAATCCATTTTAAGACACATTTTCCAAAAAATGGAAGGAAAAACTAAAAAAAATATCTAAATAATCACATTTATTCATTTCATATGTCTCATAAGTTTTTTTAAAAAAAATCTATATCAAAATAAGTCAATTTTTCAAATGCGGAAGTCCACATGGGTGGTTGTAGGTCATGTCTCATAACACAGTGAATATAATAGGATCCATGGAAGGAAAAAAAAGAATATTAATTCCATAATATGTCTTCATAAAACAAGAGTGAATCCACACCACAAAAGGTCTCTAAGGAACAAGCTGAAAATGAATTCAATACAATTACCAATACAATGGGTAAATAACCTAAACCACGTACTTAAATAGTGAATCATTTCATAAAATTCACAATGAATGGTGACCTTTATGAGATTCGTATACATCCATTCCAACCACTTTATCACCCAAACAACATAGATGAAACCTTGAATGCTCCATACTCAACCAAACAATGAATAATTAATAAAATATTAATTTGTTCATTAAAACCGAATATTACATATTATGGGAAAACACCCCAGGAACTGACCTCTGGTAGATACTTTATGAAACTTTATTCATACCCTATAATTGAATCTAAAAACATGTAATCATAAAATAACGAATTGGATATTCAATTTTAATTATTAATTAAATTATTTTAATCAAGAAAACTTATAAAAAATCATCAGGATCTTATACATTATGAGAACACCATGAAAAAACATGCATAACTCATCTTGGGATATTTTCAACACAAGAAAAAAATCAAAAAAAAAATATTTAACTATAATATATTATAATAATAAACTAATCCTAAGCTGTAGACATCTATAATTAGAGATAATAAGTATAAAAGGATGGTATGATGTCTGTAGGTATCGATTAATGCATCAAAATATAGCATAAAACCACATAGTACACTAATTTAATATAGATTGAAGAAGGGAGGAAAAAATGAGAAGCCCTCATCAAGTTCCTGCACACAATGAGACATAGAAAGGTTAGGGTATGATAAAATCCTGGAACGAAAGTGGTAAAATTTCCATTTTATTGAGATTCCAGTTTTCATCATGGTTTTGCAGATGTATTTTCAAAACAAAGCTCTAGCTATATTGTTAGAACTATATTTTTAAAAATATGAAATGATTTGGTAGAAATATTATCCAATCTATCAATTAATCATTCGCAAACCACTAGAATACGTCATTAATTAGGATATTTGTTTTTGTGGATATGTGAAATGGTTGTGACCCCTATCATAAACCCTCCTCCTCGTTTCATGGTTTCACAATGGGCCCACATGGTTTTCCAAAAACCATGATGTATCTAGAAAAAATACAATGCCTAGTTCAAAATGAACTAAAACCATACTATGAATCAGGATGTCACATTATTCATTTTAAATTGTAAATACTAAATCATTCCATCTTTGCAAAAAAATCTAAACTTAAAATGTAACATAAAGCCTATAATACTAACAATAACACCCAAGTATCCTCTTCAAAATACTTATTATTATAAAAAACACATTGTTTCATTCTAACTCTTATATTTCCATTTTGAGTATTGGTTTAAAATTTTTACCATCTATTAAATGAATATTATAAATCATTTTAAGAATTTATAGTGTTGTAGATGGAGGATCTCACATTCGTCTATATTTTTCATATATTTTACTTGTACTAAATTTATATTCAAATTTGAAGAAAATATGTACTATATTTGGGATACTTGTTTCAAGATAAAATAGAAAAAATGATATTTATTATAGATATAAAAAATGTGTAACCATCAACAATTATTTTCTAAATTTAAAAATATCATTTTTAATATAAATCAATATCATGTGTGGTAGTTGAATTAATTTTTTTATTCATATCATACCTTAATCCATTATTCGAATTTATTACTAATTTCATATTTCATTAAAGACAAAAATATATTTTTTACATAATTTCTTTCAAATACTAAATAATTTTTTAAATTTTTGACTTTGAGTCAGCAACATCATCCTAGAAATCTCGAAAAAAATGATTTAGTATATGAAATTCATATCAGATATAAAATTATTATCTAATAAAGATAATTGTTTTATTCATATCCAATTAAGTTACCATAAAATCAATTGGATTATTATTTGAACTAATAGTTTTAATGTAAGTATAAACTCATTATTAACACATTATTGATAAATTCATAATATTATGGTACGTAAGTTTAGCGGAAAATTATAAAATATTTTTTTTAACTACAAATATATTTATAAAATAGATTTTTCTTGAATATTTTAACATTGGAAGTAAAATAACACTATAATTAAATAGCATGTTAAATTTTTTAGGAATTAAATCTAATAATTATTCCACCATAATCGCCCAATTGTTTGGAATTTTGAAAATATCATTGTTTTATGTATTATTGGATTAAGATATTATATAAGGAAATAAGTGAAATAATTATTCTGAAATCCATAATATTTATTAATTCGATAAATATGAATAGGATTTTATTCTATATTAATCTATAATTATTTAAATATTATTAGACTATATATATAAAGCTAAAAAAATTATTCCATTGTCATTTCAAATAATTTTTTGATGATTATAACTCATTACCTACCTATGAAATATATATATATATATATCATACAAATTTTTTTTTGTCCCCTAAATAATATATACTTGAGTACATGCATACTAAATTACAAATTTATTGCTTATCAAATTACCCTTTTAACTCCCTTTATTTAATTTCATGGAAAAAATACCCTAAAAATTAAATTATTTTTCTTTTAGACATAAATATTAATCTTTTTATTGATTTAAAATACCTTATATATTACCAAATAATTTTTTTAATAATAAATTGATAGTACAGGGTCATATTTTTTTAAATTGTTTCTCTGAAAAATCCCAATGTTGGTTTATGGGGAGGGTGATTTTTGGTGTAAATGAATCAAATTAAACTCTAACATATATTATTCACCTATGTAGATGAATACTTGGAACATTCCAAAATACGCCACACAATAGATAAACTATTTACTAGAATGAAAATTTCATATGAAAGGATTTTTACATGGTTCCCCACTAATGGTTATATCCATGGAGAAAAAATTGATGATGTGTCAAAGTACAAAAATCACTATGCACAATATGGATGTGGAGAAAGTCACTATCTGTCCACGAGTTGTATCATTCTATTATCTCTATAATCAGTACATTGTGATAATATAAATTAATTATGACCTCCATAGTCTCTCTCATAAATCTCTACAAAAATCAATAAAACTGAACCATTTTTTCGTATTTGTTATTCTGTAATAATCAGTGGGAATTAAATAATCTCAAAATAGTACCATTCCATATTGAAAATTACCCATTTTATATATTAAAGGTGTATCTATTCTACCCAATTTATTATCTTCTTATTTTCAATGTGTTCCCTTCCATCCAAATTTCATTTTTCGTTTATACCTTCCTAAAGAATCATTCAAATATCAATAACTTCAAAAATTATAATTATTTTACACTGATTGAAAAAAATAGTTGGATTACATAATAACCACTATATAACATACTATACATTATTATTTCAATATACAATAAAAATTACATATTAGTTTGTGATTCACTATTTTATGATGTTAAAACCATCCTTATGGTGTGAAGAGCATCAATTTCAATCATATTTGAAATATTATAACTTTTCTATAGCCTAACATATCCCATTATAGAATGATATTTATTAATAATTTCTAACCATAGTTATAAAAAAAGTCTATTGGTCTAGTGGTATAGTTTTTCACACTTCATCATCCAAAATCAATTCAATATTATGTCATGACTATAGTAACTTTAAAATTACCTTTAACTGGACTTAGACAGAATGATGCGTAATATTTACAAATTTTGAAATATTCATTTATCATATCATTCTCATTTCAAACACTTACATTATTGTAAAAATTAATAACATTTATTCTATTATATTCTCTAATATATCCTCTTATGAAGACATTTTATTATTATATGATGGGAATTTTTCCATCTAAAACGAGATCTTTCCTATAAATATAATTCATTCATATATAGCTCCCATTATGATGTTATAATTTGTATTGAATCATAATTTTTCATTCCTTCCAAAATTAACCAGAAAATATCATTTGGAATTTTTTTATTTCCTTGATATCAAAAAATATAAATTTATATCCAACAAATCATTAGTTGAAATCTTCAAGAATAAATATAAACAATACCCCACTTCCATTTATATATAACATACATAATTATTTTTCCAATATTCTATTTGTTCGGTTTTTATTATATATTAAGTGTACTACTATTTTTTAAATGAAAAACATACTCAACATAATCTAATATAGTAATTGAAGAACTCTTCTATTATTCTCTGTTTATGCGAGAAATGCATAGAGTAGAGAAAAAGAGATCAAGAGAGAATCATATTCTAAATTCATACCAATACACATTATGGAACATCTTATTGGTAATCTCTGAAACCCCATCATACTTCCCTATCTAGAAATATATACATATAAATCATCTTAATCTAAATAGAATTTATTTCGAAAAATCTCATATAATGAGAACACCCATAACCAAAAAAACATTATATTGAGGGGTGATTTCCATTCATTCCTCACTAATAAATATTTTTCTTATATATATGTTTTGATGATTATATGATTTTTAATGGTGTTATAAATAATCTATCCCCGTGTAACTAATTATAAATTTCCTCCGCATTTTTAATTATCATATTTTTTTAATCTAATAGCATGTGTATAAAATCAATGTTAAAATTAAATTCAATCATTGATAGGTAAATTCCTAATCCCCATTATGTAGAGGGACATAGTTGAAGACCATTGATCAACCAATTCCATATAAATATAGTGTGGATAATAATTTGATACTAATTTCCACCACATACATATATTTTTCAAATATTTTTCTTCATGATTATTCTTATCATATATTATATTTTATAAAATGATACCTGGTTTCGATATACTTCACATGGGAGTGAAATATCAGGTTATTTGTAATTCACTTCAACTAATTTTGTAACAATGAATCTATACAGGAACACTCATATATTTATACTGGTAATATAATTGTTTCATCATCTATATAAATTGAGTATACAGCTTCATAGCTGAAATACAATATAGTATTACTATTATAAGAGTTTTACTCTCTTGTTTCATTCTTAACCAGTCAACACACATTATTCAATTTTGGAAATATAATGCACTGATGGATTTTCTATCCATAATCTTCCAAACAAATTATTCCTCATAATACGAGTTAAATTAATTATAGTTTTATGAATCAAATATGAAACCATATTTGAGAGCCTCTGTAATGTTCCTCATTACATGTTTTTTAACAATTTGGAATTCAAAAATTATGATTACTATGAAATTTTGTAAAAGAAATGTCATATATTCTAGGATTTGTCTATTTTTAAGTCAGTACAGGAAAATCTCAATCATTATTTTATATAATGTGGGATAAATAACTATTCATTCAATTTTTATACAAAATATACTTTTTTCTATCAGTCGACCTACAAAAACATTTTGATTGTATATTTCTAAATGATTTTTCAGATTTATTTTACATCCTCTAATTCACTTTTTTTTCAATGAAAACAATAAATCTCTCAATTAATCAACATTCCAATAACAAATCTCATAAAATACTAAAAATTCTTGATGAATTCAATTTCTTCCTACGACATATGATTTCATAAATTGAGTTTAATACAATCAAATGCCTATCATTTGAGTATTCTCTCATAGAGGGATGGTCAATACTAGCTCTATGGACTCCAAACATTTCAAAGATAATTTTAAACTAAAATACTAAGACTAAAAGTCCATATTAGGACTAAACAATTCATTTTTCCATATACTTTTATTTTTTTTCAATATCACATATTTTAAAAACTCGTAGATTTTTAATTATCACATTATCTTTTAGAACTACATTCAAAAACATGATATTGATATCTATTTTCAAAAGTGTCAATTCCCCTATATATTTATTCCCTTAAATTATATATAGACCATTAATTGGAATCCCACTTTATCCTCATCAAATTTTTATGCTCGTCATACTTGATCTTAGGTACACATTATGGATGAGGTTTTTTTGATGTTCCACCTTCTCAAAAAATCCCATGTTTGATTCTTCTATATATTTTCCTTATCCTTATTCTAATAATTTACATAATATAATTCCTTTACATAACTATTAATTGATGTTTTATCCACTGTAGAGAGTAGATTACTATGCTTTATACTCCTCATTCTTATTGTTTTTTGTGGGATGTTTTGTGTTCCATTATATTTTCCTAATCAATTTCAACTCATTTACACCACCATATAGTCAATGGTTATCATTTTTATGTGGTATATTATTCTTATAATTTATACATAGCATCCATATTTAGTTTTAATGTTACATATTCATTAAAATTTTATTTAATATAATATTTTCTATCAAAAACATTGACCCTGGAAAATTTTGAGATATATTTTTAGTATTATCCTCAATCACATTGATATTATAGTTTTCTAAATCAATTAAATATTTTTTTTAAAAACTATGTTTCTTCTTACGTCTATGATTCATATAATATTATTATGTATTATATCAGGTACTCATTAGAGTATGGTTCTATTTATATAATATAACATGGAATTCTATTGCTAAATGGGTTTGAGAGTTTCAACATCCGATAAGTAAAGTATTTTCCATTTCACTCAATTTATAGTATTGTATTAACCCATTATCATTTTTAATAATGATATTGTTATTTAAGAAACATTACATTTGTTATAAAATTCAATAAAATATTACTTGATAATATAGGATAAATATTCGGTAATATATGATTGTTGTAATTTTATTAACCTTCTAATTTAATTTTCAACTTCCTTTTAGAATCTTTTTAATGTGATCTATTAATTCTTTTTTATTATTTGGAAATAAGATTCATCCCATATAACTATATGAATTTATAATTATGTTTAAGTACCTTTAACAAAATATTCAAATATATTTCATCAAAATATAGTCTTTATTATTAATTATTTCAAGTATATTTATTGATCTTATATTAATTTTATAATTTTGATATTGAAAAATTTTCCTCATATGAAATTATTCTATGTATTTTGAATTAGATTCATTTTATTTGAAATATAAATCACAACCTTAATATTTGATGAATTCTGTATATGTATAAAATTTATTAGTATAAGCCTCTAATTCCACATGCAATTCAATCCTTCCACCGTAATGAGAAAAAAATTCCATTTATCTTTAATTTATATAGCTATCCATTTATATCCAAAATTCATTAATAAATTCATTCATATCATTTCATTTGACAAACCATTATATTAAATGTGACTGTAATTCATGAGTTGCTAAGGTAGATCACACTCAGGTGGTTATGTTATTGTCTGTAATGATTAATTAGTTATGTATTAATCAGCTTATCTTTAGAAGGTATCATTATTCCATTTTTAGTAAATTCAATCCACCATCATTTACAAATTGAAATTTTTTTTCATAAAATTAATTCACATTAATTAAAATATTCATGTTTTTTTGATGAGTGGGATAAGAAAATAATATCAATAATCTATGTGTTCTTATTTATGTAATATGAATTTTTACTAGAATATATATATCAATATTTTTTATTTCTTTCCATGAAATTCTCAATTGATTTGTGATTTTTGATAATCAATCCTCATTTAATTTGGTATAACATTCACAGTAAGAATATTTCTTTTATAATGGATACAAAATAATTACCCAATTTTTTATAATTCATGAGTATTTTATATATTATCCCTTTCCTTCTATATGAATAATTTATTCTCAAACATTGAATATAATGCACAAATTATTTATTGATGTGGTAGTACTAAAAACTAAATATTTATAAAAAAAATCATTATGATGTAGGTAATGTTCCCTTTCTCATTTGATAGATCCTAGATGAACCCCATTTCAGGTTTCTCTCTACATTTTTTTAATATCTCATGTGGTATCTAATTTTTACACAAAACTATCAATTTATAATATGAAATATGTTATAACCACATTCTAAATATATGTTAAAAAATATAAATAATTCCAAAAAAATTTATAGATTCACAATGGATGAGACTAACCTTCAACATTTTAAACTATTTTTTTAATATATTTCCTATATATTAAATATTCAACTTCTAAGAGAATTATATTTTATAAATTTAAATGGGTATTTGATAAATAAAAATCTTGTCATCCCTCTATATGCCTGTCATATCCCTCTCTATCAACTATTCACCAAAAAAGTTTCAAACAAAAAACATCTTATTCAGACTATATGTTTACTTTTTAGATTAATAAATCTTAGTTAATGGTATATAATCTTCTTTATGATCGTAAAATTTATATTCTCACTCTATAATAAAAATTTTATGGTCTTAAAAAACCATAGATAAAATTTCAATTTTAATCTTAAGGTTGACATTTTCTCCAGTTCATTATCAAGATGTCCTTTAATACATTATAATATTTTATAATAGAGTGATTTGGTTTTCATTTCAATCAACATATTTGGAATATTAATTAAAAACCCTATGACATTCCAATAATTTATTTATTGTATGTAAATCTCTTAAATTGAAACTCCATTTTCCATGTGTATATTGATGATACATTTTTCCAAATTATATTCATCGGATTTAGATTGTGAGTTATCAACTTCTTCCATCATTTCATCATCTATAGAAAAATGAATTCGGCTTATCCATTTTTTAAATTAATTATTCTCACCCTCATAAGCTTTCATTCTAAATAATGAGATTTTATTAATGGCTTTCTAGAATCATTTTTATATTAAATGTTTTATTTAAGGGAATTTTCTCTTTCTATTTTAGAGAGAAATAAAATGCAACTACATCACTAACATTCCCCTATGAATATTTTATTATGATATTGTAATAAAATCATCTAAAAATATATTCCTTAGTAAAATTCCCTCATATAATTAATTTAAATAATTCAATATTCTCACACATAGTAATATGAACCCATATTCTTGAATATTCATCTATTTTGTTATTTATATATATAGAATCATAAAAACCATAAATTACATATACTTTTTTTGGAATGGTTTTAAATTTCATGATTAAAAAATATCATATACCACTAGATATGAATATAGATCATTAGTATAAAATTTAATCTAATTTCATTCTTTTAAAAAAGACCATTAATAAAATTATAAAGGTAATAATCACTACATGGACTTTCTTATGAAAATAAAATCCTCAATCTCATCACCTACTCACTAAATATCTCATAAAACATTAATTATTTAGTTTAAGAAAATATTTATTTCCTTACATTGATTTATATTAAAATCATAAAATTTATTATGTATCACATATATCATTACATGTTTCACCATGTTGAATCCTCAATAAAACCTGGAAAAATCATCCTAAATTTAATTTACAAATATAAAAAACATCACCATCATATATATATATTATTTAATAATATAGCTAATGAGGCATATTTTTTCATTACACCATCATTCAGTAACATTTTTCCTATATTAGTTATATGAAATTCATCTGCATCACTCATTTATAACCTATCTATACTAATATAGAAAACACTAAAGAAAAGAGATAATTGGTGTGATCTCATCCATATCTTCCAAATCATGTAATTACAATTTTTTTTAAAAATTATTAATGAATTATCCATGATATTAATTTACATTATTTTATTCACTAGGATAAACCATGGGGCTATAATACATCTTCTTCCACCACAACGTCTCAAATAAAATGAATAGTTGGACGGGTGGTTGTGTATTAAGGTTTATTTTGTTCACAACGAAAATATTTGGGATATTTCACCAATATATTAAATAAGGCCTATAATGATTCAAAAAAAACATAAAAACTTAACATCAATATAGAAAATTGGAAAATATATTGATATAAATTCTTTACAAGGTACACAACTATTTTATATATTTAAAGAATATACATTGATATACATCCTAAATTTTAAATATATTGGATTAATAGTATATAAAAATAATCATTATTAATACAAGGTTCACTCGGTCATCTTGTATAACCACTCGATGCATAGACATAGGAAACATTCCATTTTTACCAAACTTTAGATTACATAAACAACTATTCAAATGAAATAGGAAATTATATCAGGGTGAAATCCTTTTTCATAAATATTTAGAGTGATCTATTGACCTCAATGAATCTTTATTTCATTGAAAATGTTTTATTTATTAAGATATATCAAATATTCCCACTATATTCTATTTATAATTTACAAATTTTTCTCTATTATCTACATCACCCTTTTATCTTCTATTTTTTAATAAATATTTGAATCTCCGTCACATTAAATAGATTACTTGTAATTTATTGATTACGAATAAGAAATTCTCTCCAGCTTTATTTAATAACCATTAATAAAAAATTAAAAATAATATTTCAAAATAAATTAATATTAACAAAATATTATAGAAACTAGCATGTCATAAAATGAAAACTATGCTTACATAGTCATAAGATTCAGATGTTTTTTGTAGTACGCCCTCTTTTGGGTACATAACCCATTTCACCATGTTTTTTTAAAATGGTGTGTATAAAATAGAGAGTTACCATAAAATTGATAGTTTCAATAAAAAAGAGAGTTTCCATAATAGGAAGATCTTTAAAAATATAGAAAGCTTCCATTAAGTTGGGTGTTTCCATAATGAAGGTTGTTTCTATAAAGTGGATTGTTTCCATAAAGTGGATTGTTTCTATAAAATGGGTGTTTCCATAAAGTTGGTTGTTTCCATAAAGTGGGGTGTTTCCATAAAGTGGGATTTTTCCATAAAACATGTGTTTCCATAAAAAGGTTTAGGGTGAAGGATGGTAGAGTTTTGGGGTTTTATAAGGAGTTTTGGGACCAAAAGAAATATCGCATGATCCGTACACGGTTGGCCCAAACCGTGTGGTCAAACCTTGCGTAGAGGCCAAATCTAGATCTTATTTTCTAGGAGATTACTCGTTTTTGCTCTATATATATTCATTTTGGCTTCAATATTCCCTTATTTTGGGATTACTCTCACTATAAGGCTGTAGAGACCTCCCTACAGGATTTGAAGCCATCCCAAATCCTTCCCCTGCTGATTTCGAGTCCGATTCTTGAGGTATGTCACCCTTCATTCTGGATTTGTCATGTTTTCCGAGATCTGCATATTTCTACATCTCTGACATCCCTTATTTCTCTTATCTAAACTTATAGTGGGTATATCTACATTTTTGTATTCCAACTACATCAATGTTGATTCATTATCTTGCAAGGATAATAGAACATAGTTCGTTCTTGGAGAATCGACCCACTTTGTTGTGCATTCTTCGTCTGTTGTCAACGGTTCATCAAAACCTTCAAGGAAAGGTGTATTCTCCCTCAACTCATGATGATATAATTGAGTGGAATAGATTCAAATTGGTTTATTTATTGTGAAATTCATGGAAAAATATTCATTTTTTATGATTTATGGTCATTGTGAAATTGCGTGATCTTGGTTAATAGTTGTTCAAAAGGCGGTTTAGTTTCATGATTTTAAAATGATGATTTTAAATTATGGATTTTTTGGAATTAATAAATTGTTTATTAAGAATATATAATCAATAGAATTGGGTTTCAATAAAAAAATTGAGTTTTATTGAAATGGGTTGGAATTGAAATGGTTTGGCATTAAAATGGTTTTGATGAAATGGTTTTCAATAAAAAGATGTTTTTTAAAGTGTTGTTTTGGCATGATTGTTTGGAATATGTGGTGTGTGTTCATGATTCATATATGGGGCTTTGTTAAAATATGACCTTGTGCTCAGTTCTAAAGGTTTATTGGCACATGGAAATTTCATACACGGGGCTCAGTTAAAATATGACCTTGTACTTGGTGCTAAAGTGTTAATGGAACCTCAGAAACAATTACATTGCAATGAATTGGTAGATTGATGAGAAACTTCTCATGAGTATGGAAGTTTCATAAAATAGAATTCATGGTTGGTTTCATGGGTTTGAGGAATGGTTGGGTATTCCGATAAAGGTATATTTTGGAATGGTGGTAAATATTGTTTAGTAATTTTTTAGGTAAAATATATTGATGAGAAAAATTGGTTTCAATTGCACTTGTATGCATTGGTAAATAATTTTTTTGGAAACTTGTTTATATTTAGTTATAAACTATTGTTGAGAAATTCTGTTATATAAAATGATTTATATAATTGTTGCTAACTCTTCTATCCTAGTGTCATTAGTAGGGATGTCATTGGGGAAAACCTACTCAGTTTTATACTCATCCCTACATTATCACATCAATGCTTTTGCTGATGTTATCTTACAGGACCATGGAAAAGGTAATGTTTCACATGAATTTAGCACTATCTCATGATGTTTGGTATGTTCGGAAATTATGGAGCCTAGATCTTGTGGAGCATGGAGTCTTAAAAGAGTCTTGTGTTGTTTTTCCACTGTGTATTTTGATACTTGGTTATTATTCCGTTGTTTCTTAATTTGATGTGGTTTTGAGAAACATGATGTTATTGAGTTGTCTCACATTTTTTCATGCATCATATAGTGAATTTTGGTTATGGTTTGTAGGTGTATTGGTTTATTTATTAAAGGGTAAATATTTCACCACTTTTATTTCAAACCCTTCGTCATTTATTTATTGACATTGGCGTCTTGGGGATGTCGCTTAAAGCCTAGTGATGACTCATTTTATACTCAATCAATGACAATTTGAAGGCCATTAAAAATTATATCACCTTATTCGGTCCTTTCCTAACAAGTAGTCATCGATGTTTCTATTTTTGGAGGTGAAATCTATTCTTGTATACTCATTGGGTTGGAATCTTAGACAGTAGTAGGATTTTCAGAACATGAAATGTATTCCCCAAAAGTATGTAGCTAAATATTTTATGTTGAAATTCACGTAACCATGAAGTTGGGTAAATAAGTGTTTGGAGACACTTCTTGAATTTTGAAATCTCATTGTCATGGGTTTAGCCAATGAGACAAGAATGGAATGCATTGTAGAGGAATGATATCCCACAAGGAGTGCATAAATCATTTTTAGGAATGATTCATGTTGGAAATAAAAGTGTTAAATTTTTAAAAATAATGGAATTGGTTTTCAAATGAATGATTGTAAAAAAAGAGAATGCTTATCATATTTTGAAAATGGTTTATTTTTCAATAGAATGGGATGTGTTTTGAAAATTGGTAGAGCATGAGGAGTAGGTTGTTTTGGGAAAAACAATTTTGATAGTAGATTTTATAGAATTTGAAATGCTAATACAACCGTTTCTAGATAGTTATATTATCAGAGTTTGTTGTTAGTTTATAAAATGGAACCTAGTAGGCATGACCGAAACCAACCCGATGAAGCTACAAATAATGTAGTTTCACCCGAACCATGTGTGAACCAAAAGCTGGTTTAGAGTATTGTCCATGATTTCCAAGGCATGGATACATGGAACATGAGGAATGATCCACACCATTGGGATCATACCATATAATTCATGAAGTAGAATCCAGCTAATTTTCAATGTGATTCCGAGCCCGAGAAGGCAGAGGTGTAGATATGTAGGATGAATCGTATCTTCGAATTCATCGGCACTTCGGCAGAGATAGAGGTCAAAATGGATGTAGAGACCCGTATCTTGACGTACATGGACATTACATTACATTTGAGGAATACTTAGTACATAACAAAAACACACACACAAGGATCGTAATAGTTTAGTGTCATTGGAAACTCGGAACGTAATCTTCTAATCGTGGTGAAAGATCTTCAATATCTCCCATAAAGATCTTCCCCTTTTTTTACCTAAAACCTTTCTTTATATCCTGGGAAAAAGAAAACATAAAAGGGTGAGCTCAAATGCTCAGTAAGGGTAAACAAAAGAAATATCAATCACATCATATACATAAGAACATAGCTTTTGGAAATCTTAACCTGCAAAAGAGCTCATAATATCATATCATGGGATAAATCATAGAAGTGAAAATGAGATCCCCATAATCATAACATAAAACTTGAAACTTTGTGGCATGCACACATAATCATGGAAAATCATTTCTTGTTAGTCATGACTCATTGCCAAGACTATCTTAGTGGACAAAGTCCCTTTCTGAACCGAGTTCACTCCTCGTTTCAGTCCTGTATCACTGAACCGAAATAACCTTCCGTTCCAGCCATGTCTATCTCATGAGATATAAAATCATTACCCAATGCATTGGAGGGAGATATAGGTCCCACCCATCTTATAATGAATCCTTTCTTATGTGTGCCACATAATCATAAAACATACATCATCTCATAACACATGTAACAAAAATGGGATTCTTGAAACATCATGACATCATAAATCAATTCTTTTAAGATAAAGGAATTCATAAACATAATTCCATCACAACATAGTCAAATCAATGTAAAAATATGGGTAGAAACAGAACCCTTTATTATCTTAGATGGAAAATAATTTTGATAAAACACTTGAATTGAATTCTTGAGGAAAATATCCTTTCTTCTTCAAAAACATTTTTCCTTTCATAACATGTCATACAACTTTAAAATAAAAGAATTTGATTAAAAATAAACTTGAAAACTTGTAAAGGAAGCTTCTTTGAAGTAATGTTTTAAAAATCCATTCATGCCGTATAAGTTAAAAAAACATTCTTCGTACTTTTGTCGGAAAAGTCAAAAAGTACCTCGTACGAAAATGACAAAAGATTCCTTTCATATCTTTTACTAAAAACTCACCGTAGGGTAAAATTGGATTTAAACTATTGTAAGTGGATGGAAACAATATTACATATTGAGGGAACATGGATGTGGATGATAAAATACACCCCAGTAAATACTTACGAATAAACAATCTTGGATAAAAATGAGATTGTGATATTTCCCTTACCTTAGGTCCGATTTGCTTTGTTCGTATCCGAAGCTCCTGTATAAGGGTTTAAATAATGTTATTGACTTATTCCAGAATCATACATATTGATATGATATCATATATGGTCATATTATTAGCTTCTTGTTAGTAATATTTCATTGTTACTTGTTACTCGGGTCTTTATAACTTTTTGTTCTTATGCGTGTTTTGTCGAATAAATTCTTATTCTTATCTTTAGGTAATAGATAATTCATTTCCAGAATGGTATTATTGTAGTATATACCATATTCATTCATTCAATTCATTTATATAATCATTATGAAATGAAGATCATGTAGAACGAGTCGAATCACATCGTGGAGACGATATTCTGTACGTACGCACGAGTGATGATATCGTTCCTATGATCGTGGAATTGTATTGGAGTATATATATATTATTTCAGTATCAATATTACTTTATAATAATCATATATAGTTACTCATTACACCATTATACCCATCCTTGTAAGGTGATGGTGGAAAATAGATTACACCACGACGTGGAGACGGTATTCCGTACGTACGCACGCGCAGTGATTTCTTTTTCCGTAGGATGGATAGATGGTGAAATAGGGTTGTTTCATACTTATAATAACATATTAGTATATGAGTGATACTGATGTTATTACTTCATAATGAAACAACCTAAGAAGAAGAAGTTGAAGAAGAAAGAAATTGAAAAGATCGGTAATGGATATTACCTCTTCTTTGGAACGCCTCTTTGAATCCTCCACTTAAGGAACTAAGATTGGTCTTTGGAGAAGACCAGGACCTCTAGGATTATTCTAGGGAAGTGGAGGGGAGAAAAGGACAGGGGTTGGCCGAGCTTGAGTGCTCAATTTGGTGTGAGGAGGAGGGGGAGGAGGTGTCCTTTTATAAGGGAGGAGAAGGGCACCTTAGGAATACCTCAAAATATTATTTTATATTAATGTCAAAATCGGTTTATAATGGTTCCAAAGGGTCTTATTTCGAAGCTAAAGTGGGGATGGGTCGAAATCCTATCAACCAATAAGATTTAGACAAGTTTAGGGTATTATTTTAACCTTATCAATTAGATTTAACTCTAAGTTAAATAATTTAACCTTTACCGTGTCTTTTTGTTTTCTTTCACTATATGGTTAATACACTTACTATAAAATGCCAAACGAACCCCAAATTGTTTATTATTAATATATATATACTTATCTAAGTCATTTGGCCGAACCTTAGATTTTTAGTAATAAAATAACAATTAATAATATAATATTTGATTTAAAAACTATTTTGTGTCAATTTTGACACTATTTGATATATGATTTTTGTGAAAGTCATAACAGAATTATATGTTCGAACCAAGTTGATTAAATCAACACTAATATATCATAGTAACCTAGAAAATTAGTTTAAGTCATAAAAAGTCTCAAATTACATTCATTTGAGCATTTATAACATCAATTATGTTAATATTTCCATAAAAGGGTAATTACTGCATCATCGTTGTGTCATAAATAAATTAATTTATTTAAAGTCTAAAAATTATAAATAAAATATCAATATGTAGGATATCTTTTTATCTTTCTAATGAATATTTATAGTCGAATTTATCTTATGTATAACCCCATATTAAAAATGTTTTAGTTATTAAACTGTGATTTTAACTATTTTAACTATTCATTAAATAATATAATATTAAATGTCATAATCTAATCCAAGTGGACCTAAATGGTCATATTATATTCATAAGGTTGTTTGTGGTCGAATTACACTTATCCAATAGAATTAGGACATGTGTTAGGGTAATAGTAATGTCATATTTACCCTTAGTTACCCTATTTACTATTAACCGTGGTAAAAAAAAGTAAAAAGTTACTGTTCACCAAAAATTATTTTCATCTCATTGAACCACATTTTACTTACTGACATCAACCGTGTCTCTCGGATTTTTGAAATTCCATTCACAGAAGCGGTAAAATTAAGATTTATGAAGAAATTAATTTTTTTAACTACCACTTAGTAGTTTCACTATTCATCAAAAATTGATGTTTTTCAGAACAATGTCAAAATTTCATCCTAAGCTATATGTCATATTCCGAATTCAAAAATGAAGTCTATTTTACCAAATTCATATCATAGAATTTGCATTAATTAATTTTATAATTAAATCCCGCTGTTAAAACAAATAGCGTGTTTTTAAGAAACAATATCTATCAAAAGATTGACACTTGATTATGTCTGGTTTAAATGTGAAATTACATCCAATGACCAACATTGTATTAAATTGTAAAAATATATTCTAAATATACTTTAAAACCACTCAAATTAATGATTTATCACTATTAATTATTTCGATTAAAAAAGTTGTTTTTAATTATAATTTAGTAATTTTCACTATTCATCGGAATATGAAAGTTATCCGAAAAGTACCAAAATTTCACCTTAGGCTAAATTCGATACTCCGAATCCAAAAATGAAGTCCATTTTGAGATCTAAAATTTCTAAAATTTAAAAAGTGGTTATTACTATTCATAACAGCTAGTTTTAATAATATTTTAATAGCATATCATTGTTTCGTGAAACTCAGTATTACGTACTACACACGCTATCGAGGAAGGTTGCGATTGCTTGTAATGCAAGGCAAGTCAAGGATGTGTGTTGTGCAAGCTTCTTTTGGTGTAGCGTACAACACAAGACATTAAAAATAATATTTTTTCATAAAATCTTGGGGTGTTACATTCTACCCCCCTTAAAATGAATTTCTCCCTCGAAATTCGTCGGGGTTATAAATGGTTTACTATTCAAAAGTTTCTTTAATAGAAACCAACATCGTTAAAAAAATACCAAAACCTGGCTTTAAAAACTAAAGTATTAAATGTAACGATTACCCAAATAAACTAATCACTGGGTTTCCACATAGGTGAAAATATGGATATGAAAGAGAAATCTAACCATCATGTTCTGATGGAGAGTGGTAGAGAACATGGCTATGGAAAAGCCAGTAATCACAAATCCATAGATTTGTGATGATATAAGGTACCATCTGATTCATCAGGTATAAGATCACTAGGACAACATTTTTGGTTTTCAAGATCATTTCCCTAAAGTTGAAAATTTGAATTAGAATAAATACTTACATTGTTTTGGTACAATCTCACTGTTGTTCGTGCCTTGAACAATTTCCACTTCATCTCTTAAATAAATGAAGTTGAATTTGTTATTCGTGAAGTGTTAGCAGATCATGTGATAGAATGACTGTTCATTCCATCTGTCTCAAACAAAAGGTTAGCAAAAGTTATTAAATATACATAAGTCATTCTATAGTGAGATTAATCATATATGGTTCCTAAAATGGACTTATACTTCATATATCATACTGCTTAATATAATAAAACTAGTTTCTACTAAAAAGGGACTTCCTGTAGGCCAGTGGTAGGCGATAAAGGTCAGTCGCACTTCGGTTGTGGGTTCGATTCCTACAGCCTTGTCTGAAGCGATGGGCTGTCGCCCGTCCTGCAGGTTGTCCTTTTTATAAAACTATATTACTATAACATCCCATCAATAATATCGAAAAAACTTCTATCCTTAAACAATAATAACTTATGTCCAACATAATCCCTTCCAATCTTTAGGCTTATCCATAATACTGCAGTCCATTCTCATAACATAGTGAAAATGATTACCAGAGATTTAATACCATCGTTGATCCCCATATATCATAAGATATATCTTGTTGGTCACATTCCAAACATTCAAAAGGCCTTAATCTTGTACTCTCTTGAATACCCATTGAACCTTAGTGAAAACTTGAATGCAGTTAAAAGTTAACACTTTTCACATACCGAAATCCTCAAAATTATATATACTCAAACCATGATATCACTTAGTCCTTATATCAATCATGAGCTCATGAATACTATCAAACATTTAATTTCCTCCTTATCCCTTCATTATGCGCATATCATTTACATTCCAAAAATATATGAATAACCTTTCATGGATACTGGTAACATTAATCATACACTTTCAAAACACAAGGAAAGACAACAGTGTAACAATCCATAAATGTCTCTTTATTCCAAAATTACACATGATAAACATGTAATCATTCCAGTACATTCTCAAACCATTGACCGAGCTTCAAAAATTCTTTCATCTCACATATCATTTGTAGTCTCTTCATCATCATCCACATAAATACTACCCATATGACCATACTGATTCTCTTCATGAGTCTTTCCCTTAGGGCATTTGTTTGCATAATGCCCATACATTCCACATTTAAAACACTTAACCATTTTTGATGTCGTAGCAATACCATTATCCTCATCCATGGTGTTAACCGACCCTTTTCCTTTGCACTTACTTGCTTTGTGTCCTTCTTTTCCACACCCAAAGCATCTTCCAGTTCCCTTGAAACATTCTCCTTGATGCCTCTTCCCACATGATTTACATAGGGAAAATTGAACTTTCTTTCCTCTATGATCATCATGGAACTCCATCTTTCTGTTATTAGTCGAGTCAGGAAACTTACCAAATTTTACTTTATTGATCATGTTGTGAGATTGCTGATTTTGCATAATAATGATGTTTGGACATCCAAATCCCATTTCATTTGGTTGCTCATGAAGAATATCATTCCATTGTCCATCATATCCTCCATTATTGTGAATCATCTTGTTTCCAGCCATTTTCTAAAACCCAAACAGAATAGTGTTAGATGCAAAAATCATAATAAAGGGGGATTAACTTAAATATCTATCATCTTTGGTTACCATAGTTCTAGGACTATATCCTATACGTATACTTATCCTTAGGGGCATCCCTAGACATACCTTAGAAATATCTCTAGGGATCTCACTAACGTTTTCGCATCCTTGTTTCCAAAGGTTGTCCAAACCTTTCCTCTGATACCAAATGTAGAGACCCGAAGCCTGACGTACATGGACATTACATTACATTTGCAGAATACTTAGTACATAACAAAAACACACACACAAGGATCGTAATAGTTTAGTGTCTTTGGAAACTCAGAACGTAATCTTCTAATCGTGGTGAAAGATCTTCAATATCTCCCATAAAGATCTTCCCCTTTTTTTACCTAAAACCTTTCTTTATATCCTGGGGAAAAGAAAACATAAAAGGGTGAGCTCAAATGCTCAGTAAGGGTAAACAAAAGAAATATCAATCACATCATATACATAAGAAAATAGCTTTTGGAAATCTTAACCTGCAAAAGAGCTCATAATATCATATCATGGGATAAATCATAGAAGTGAAAATGAGATCCCCATAATCATAACATAAAACTTGAAACTTTGTGGCATGCACACATAATCATGGAAAATCATTTCTTGTTAGTCATGACTCATTGCCAAGACTATCTTAGTGGACAATGTCCCTTTCTGAACCGAGTTCACTCCTCGTTTCAATCCTGTATCACTGAACCGAAATAACCTTCCGTTCCAGCCATGTCTATCTCATGAGATATAAAATCATTACCCAATGCATTGGAGGGAGATATAGGTCCCACCCATCTTATAATGAATCCTTTCTTATGTGTTCCACATAATCATAAAACATACATCATCTCATAACACATGTAACAAAAATGGGATTCTTGAAACATCATGACATCATAAATCAATTCTTTTAAGATAAAGGAATTCATAAACATAATTCCATCACAACATAGTGAAATCAATGTAAAAATATGGGTAGAAACAGAACCCTTTATTATCTTAGATGGAAAATAATTTTGATAAAACCCTTGAATTGAATTCTTGAGGAAAATATCCTTTCTTATTCAAAAACATTTTTCCTTTCATAACTTGTCATACAACTTTAAAATAAAAGAATTTGATTAAAAATAAACTTGAAAACTTGTAAAGGAAGCTTCTTTGAAGTAATGTTTTAAAAATCCATTCATGCCGTATAAGTTAAAAAAAACATTCTTCGTACTTTTTTCGGAAAAGTCAAAAAGTACCTCGTACGAAAATGACAAAAGATTCCTTTCATATCTTTTACTAAAAACTCACCGAAGGGTAAAATTGGATTTAAACTATTGTAAGTGGATGGAAACAATATTACATATTGAGGGAACATGGATGTGGATGATAAAATACACCCCAGTAAATACTTACGAATAAACAATCTCGGATAAAAATGAGATTGTGATATTTCCCTTACCTTAGGTCGGATTTGCTTTGTTCTTATCCGAAGCTCCTTTATAATGGTTTAAATAATGTTATTGACTTATTCCAGAATCATACATATTGATATGATATCATATATGGTCATATTATTAGCTTCTTGTTAGTAATATTTCATTGTTACTTGTTACTCGGGTCTTTATAACTTTTTGTTCTTATGCGTGTTTTGTCGAATAAATTCTTATTCTTATCTTTAGGTTATAGATAATTCATTTCCAGAATGGTATTAGTGTAGTATATACCATATTCATTCATTCAATTCATTTATATAATCATTATGAAATGAAGATCATGTAGAACGAGTCGCATCACATCGTGGAGACGGTATTCCGTACGTACGCACGAGTGATGATATCGTTCCTATGATCGTGGAATTGTATTGGAGTATATATATATATTATTTCAGTATCAATATTACTTTATAATAATCATATATAGTTACTCATTACACCATTATACCCATCCTTTTAAGGTGATGGTGGAAAATAGATTACACCACGGTGTGGAGACGGTATTCCGTACGTACGCACGCGCAGTGATTTCTTTTTCCGTAGGATGGATAGATGGTGAAATAGGGTTGTTTCATACTTATAATAACATATCAGTATATGAGTGATACTTATGTTATTACTTCATAATTAAACAACCTAAGAAGAAGAAGTTGAAGAAGAATGAAATTGAAAAGATCGGTAATGGATATTACCTCTTCTTTGGAACGCCTCTTTGAATCCTCCACTTAAGGAACTAAGATTGGTCTTTGGAGAAGACCCGGACCTCTAGGATTATTCTAGGGAAGTGTAGGGGAGAAAATGACAGGGGTTGGCCGAGCTTGAGTGCTCAATTTGGTGTGAGGAGGAGGGGGGGAGGTGTCCTTTTATAAGGGAGGAGAGGGGCACCTTAGGAATACCTCAAAATATTATTTTATATTAATGTCCAAATCGGTTTATAATGGTTCCAAAGGGTCTTATTTCGAAGCTAAAGTGGGGATGGGTCGAAACCCTATCAACCAATAAGATTTAGACAAGTTTAGGGTATTATTTTAACCTTATCAATTAGATTTAACTCTAAGTTAAATAATTTAACCTTTACCGTGTCTTTTTGTTTTCTTTCACTATATGGTTAATACACTTACTATAAAATTCCAAACGAACCCCAAATTGTTTATTATTAATATATATATACTTATCTATGTCATTTGGCTGAACCTTAGATTTTTAGGAATAAAATAACAATTAATAATATAATATTTGATTTAAAAACTATTTTGTGTCAATTTTGACACTATTTGATATATGATTTTTGTGAAAGTCATAACAGAATTATATGTTCGAACCAAGTTGATTAAATCAACACTAATATATCATAGTAACCTAGAAAATTAGTTTAAGGCATAAAAAGTCTCAAATTACATTCATTTGAGCATTTATAACATCAATTATGTTAATATTTCCTTAAAAGGGTAATTACTGCATCATCGTTGTGTCATAAATAAATTATTTTATTTAAAGTCTAAAAATTATTAATATAATATAATTATGTATGAAATCTTTTTAGCTTTCTAATGAATATTTATAGTCGAATTTATCTTATGTATAACCCCATATTAAAAATGTTTTAGTTATTAAACTTTGATTTTAACTATTTTAACTATTCATTAAATAATATAATATTAAATGTCATAATCTAATCCAAGTGGACCTAAATGGTCATATTATATTCATAAGGTTGTTTTTGGTCGAATTACACTTATCCAATAGAATTAGGACATGTGTTAGGGTAATAGTAATGTCATATTTACCCTTAGTTACCCTATTTACTATTAACCGTGGTAAAAAAAAGTAAAAAGTTACTATTCACCAAAAATTATTTTCATCTCATTGAACCACATTTTACTTACTGACATCAACCGTGTCTCTCGGATTTTTGAAATTCCATTCACAGAAGCGGTAAAATTAAGATTTATGAAGAAATTAATTTTTTTAACTACCACTTAGTAGTTTCACTATTCATCAAAAATTTATGTTTTTCAGAACAATGCCAAAATTTTATCCTAAGCTATATGTCATATTCCGAATTCAAAAATGAAGTCTATTTTACCAAATTCATATCATAGAATTTGCATTAATTAATTTTATAATTAAATCCCGCTGTTAAAACAAATAGCGTGTTTTTCAGAAACAATATCTATCAAAAGATTGACACTTGATTATGTCTGGTTTAAATGTGAAATTACATCCAATGACCAACATTGTATTAAATTGTAAAAATATATTCTAAATATACTTTAAAACCACTCAAATTAATGATTTATCACTATTAATTATTTCGATTAAAAAAGTTGTTTTTAATTATAATTTAGTAATTTTCACTATTCATCAGAATATGAATGTTATCCGAAAAGTACCAAAATTTCACCTTAGGCTAAATTCAATACTCCGAATCCAAAAATGAAGTCCATTTTGAGAGCTAAAATTTCTAAAATTTAAAAAGTGGTTATTACTATTCATAACGGCTAGTTTTAATAATATTTTAATAGCATATCATTGTTTCGTGAAACTCAGTATTACGTACTACACACGCTATCGAGGAAGGTTGCGATTGCATGTAATGCAAGGCAAGTCAAGGATGTGTGTTGTGCAAGCTTCTTTTGGTGTAGCGTACAACACAAGACATTAAAAATAATATTTTTTCATAAAATCTCGGGGTGTTACAATGGAGGAGTATATGCTCAAGGATGTTTCACGTCAGTGGTGGGATTTAGTAGTGTAGGATAAATTGGATGAAGGACTTACATGGGAGGATTTTGATGAATTGTTCCACAAACGATTCTATCCTCACACGTTCAAGATCCAAAAAATTATGGACTTCTTCTGCCTAAAACAGGACAATCTCTTTGTCACAGAGAATGTGGATAAGTTCAAGAAATTAGTACGGTTTCCACCAGAAGTTGCGGCAAGTGCCTCCTAGAAAGCACACATCTTGGTATCAGGGATACGAGAGGAGATTCGATACAAGATTCTAGTATGTTTTATTACATATTATATAGAGATAGTGAACAGAGAAACAATGGCTGAACATGATATCTCGGAATCTACGAGAGGAGGCATGATGATACCAATAGGAAATGGTGGGAACCTAACTACTGGGAACAAGTGGAAAAGGGAGACATATATCGTAAGTTCAAGTGGAAATCATAACTAGATGGCAGGATCACTAAACCTTCCTCCATGTCCCCTGAGCAAAGTAGGTTGTTTTCAATGTGGTTCTCTTGACCACATAAAGCGATATTGTACAACATAACCTAGAGCGTTTCATAATTGCAACAAGATAGTAAATATTCAGTGCTATTGTTGCGGTGCTCCAAGGTTAGGTGCTCGATACACTTCTCAGGTGTCACAAGCCTCAAATGCTTCGAATGGAAGAGGATAGAAAAATTAGTCTTGTTAGCAAAGCAGATCTAGCCATGGTGATTATAGAAATACCATGACACCTCAACCAGGGAAACCTCCGCAAGGAAATAAAGTGAATAGTGTAGTGAAGAATAAGATGTATGGAGCTAAGTAGATGATTATCTATGATCAATCTGGACCTTCTATAGTGATAGGTACAATTATTTTGAATTCTACCTTTTTCCAAGTTTTGTTTGATACTTGTGCGTCACATTCCATCATTGCTTCTCATGCTTTTGACTTGCTATGTTAAAATCTGGAAACAATTGCTTCTGTTTTGAAACAGAAATCTCCTCTCAGTGAAAGAGAATGTCAAGCCTTTGTGTGTAGAGAATGTAAAATAACTATTGATGGAGATGATATAAAATGGGACTTATTGATGTTGAATATGGATGTCTATGATGTAATCCTGGGTATGGTTTTGATGGAAATGTTAAAGGCTCAAATAGACTGTTATAGGGGAACAATTAATTTCATGACTGATAACGGCATAGATCATCTATTTTGAGGAGATAGGATTGTAAAGAATGGTGCAAAGAGATTGTTGGAACTAATAGTGGGAACTTTCTCTTAAAAATTAGAAATGTATACTTTTTTCATCAATGGAAGAGATCGAGGAAATTCGTTTTCTAGCTGTTGTGTATCAATTTCCATATGTCTTTCCCAAGATCCTCTCAGGGCTACCACTTCTAAGGGAAGTGGAGTTTAAAATTGATCTCCTTCTAGGGAAAAATATTATTTCCCTTCCATATTATAGGATGGAACCAACAAAATCATTGAAATTGAATGTGTAGTTAGAGGATCTGGAAAGAAAGGGTTTTATTCGACGAAGTATGTCTCCCTGTGCAGTACCGGTTTTTTTGTGAAGAAGGCATATAGAAATCTTCGGTTGTGTATTGATTATTAAAATCTTAACCAAGTTACAATAATGAAATGATATCCAATTCCATGAATTGTTGATCCTTTTGATCAATTAAGGTTTGCTCAGGGGTTCTCCAAGATTCACTTGAGATCAGGATATCACTAATTGTGTGATCAGAAAGAGGATATCTCAAATATAGATTTCAGATGTAGATATGAACACTATGAATATGTATTCATGCCTTTCAGTCTAACAAATGCACCAGTGGTCTTCTTGGAATTTATGAATTAGATATTTCAACAATATCTGGATTCTTTTGTTTTGGTGTTTGTGGATGAAATTTTGGTCTATTCAAAGACAAGGGCTGATCATGAGGTGCACCTGAATCTTGAGAGATCATTTTTTGCATGCCAAATTATCAAAGTGTGATTTTTTGATACAGGACGTACATTTTCATGGCCGTGTCATTTCTATGAAAGGCGTTTCTATTGATCTAGAAAATATAGAATCCATTATCTCTTAGAAACCACCAATGAATGTTTTTGAGATATGATGTTTTCATGGTATAGCTACTTTCTACCGATGTTTTGTTCTTGATTTCTCATGACTATCTTCAAAAATGACAGCTCTCACAAAGAATAATGATATATTTCAATGGACAGATGAATGTTAGATGTATTTAGAAGAACTAAAATTTTGGATTACATCGGATCCTATCTTGATCTTTCGAGAATTAGGACAGGGGTATGTGGTGTAATGTGATCCTTCGAGATCAGGTTTGGGTTGTGTTCTCATGAATAGAGACCATGTGGTTGCTTATGGTTCATGGAAGTTAAGGGTGCATGAGAAGAAATACCCAACACATGATTTGGAGTTATCAGCAGTCATCCATGATTTGAAAGCATGGAGAAGTTATCTCTTTAGTAAGAAATTTATTGTGTTTACGGATCAAAGAATATTGAAACACATTTTATCAAAGCGAAATTTAAATATGAGGAAAATAAAATTGTTGGAGTATCTCTACATGTTTGACATTGACTTGATGTACACACTGGGGATTGGAAATTCAGTGGTGGATGCATTGAGCAGAAAATCATATGCTTAGTTGGTGAAAGAAGCTTTAGATAAATGGTATTTTATGTCTGTCTTAGCCGATATGCATGTGGAATGTAAAGACGGAGGTGATGTTGTGGTTTTATTTTCTGCTACGCTTGTTTCTAATTTTGAAAAAATGATCAAAGAGTCACAAAAATCTGATGCAGAATGTCTTGTTGTAAGTTTGAAACTCAATGGTGGGGAGACCATTTAGGGATTGAAAGTTGATGGCGGTTCGGTTTTTTGTTTCAGAGATTGGATGGTTGTACCAATGGGTTTTCAGGAACAAATCCTTCATGCTTAACACTATTCGATATGGGCTATACATCCAGGTATGCAGAAGATGTATAAGGAGTTGAAGGCAAAATTTTAGTGGATCGACATGAAAAGGAAGGTGTCCAAGTTCATCTCGTGGTTCTTATCTTGTCATCAGGTTGAAGCAGAGCATCAGATAAAAGTTGGTATGTTACAATATTCTCTCATACCAGTGTGGATATGGGATCATGTAGCAATGGATTTTGTTACAAGTCTTCCATGAATGGTCCAAAAACATGATGTCATTTGGTTGATAGTGGATCATCTAACCAAGTCATCTCAATTCATCCCTATTCTTGAAACTCATATGGTGGAGGATATTTCAAAATTATATATCTGGGAACTGGTATAGAGGCATGGTGTACCAATGTAAATAGTCTCAAATAGAGATCAGAGGTTCACGTCTCATTTCTGGAAATCCTTACAGCAATATTTTTGGACTCAGTTGACTATGAGAACAACGTATGATCCTGAGAAAGATGGGAAATCCGAGCGGATGATACAAAAGTTGGAAAAAACGATGTGGGCTTGTGTAATGTATTTTGGTGGATCATGGGAGGATAATATACCCATAGTGGAGTTATCATAAAATAACATCTATCAAGATCCGATACACATGGCCCCATTTGAATCATTGTATGTGCGTCCTTGTCGATCTCCACTATGCTGGGTGGAAACAAGTGAAAGAACACTAGTCGGACCATTCCTTTTCCAAGAAATAATGGAGAAGATACAGATTATTTGAAAGAGGATGGGGATGGAACTGAGTTAACATAAGTCTTATGCAGATCACCATAGAATACCGTTATCATTCGTTGTGTGTGATCATGTCTTCTTGATAATCTCTCTAATGGTTGGACATCGTCGCTTCGGGAAGTAGTGAAAGTTATCGCCTAGATACATTGTCCCTTTTGAGATATTGGAACTCGTTAGAGAGGTGGCATACCGGTTGGCATTACCATCATGGTTTAGTTTGGTGCATAATGTGTTCCAGGTATCCCGGTTGAAAAAGTATCACCCTAATCTGGACCATGTGATCAGATGGGATAATGTTGAGCTAGAACCAGATTCATCACTGGTACATATATCAGTGTGGATCATAGATGGAAAAGATAGAGTCTTTCCTGGGAAAGGAATCGGCCTAGTTCAGGTTTTATGGAAACATGGTCAGATTCAAGAAGAGACTTAGGAACATGAGATGGAAATGAAAGAGCAATGGCCAAAACTCTTTTTGTCTAATAAGGGATTTTTAATTTCCGAGAACGGAAAGACCAAAGGTGGGGAGAATGTAGTACCCCCGATTTCGGTTATATAACCCCTTTCCTCATGTTTTTTTTAAATTCATGTGTATAAAATAAAGAGTTTAATTAAAATAGAGAGTTTCTATAAAAAATAGAGTTTCCATAAAATAGAGTGTTTCCATAATATAGAGAGTTTCCATTAAGGTAGGTGTTTCTATAATGTTGGTTGTTTCTATAAAGTTGGGTGTTTCCATAAAGTTGGTGTTTCCACAAAGTGTGTTGTTTCCATAATGTGGGGTGTTTCCTTGAAGTGGGATGTTTCCATAAAAATTGTGTTTCCAAAAAATGAGTAAAGGTGAATTATGGGAGTGTTTTAAGGTTTTATAAGGAGTTTTGGGACCCAAAGTAATGTTGCACAATCCAGACACAGTTGGCCCAAACCATGTGGTCAAACCTGGCACAGAGGTCAATTCTTGAATCTATTTTCTAGGAGCTTTTTTTTTGCTCTATATATTTTGGTTTGGCATCAAAACTCTCCTATATTGAGATTACTCTCCCAAGAGGTCTATAGAACCCTCCCCAAACGAGTTGGAGCCATCCTAGAGCCAACCTTAGGTGATTTCGAGTTCGATTCTTAAGGTATGTACCTATTCTATGCAGATTTTTCATGTTTTATTCAATGTACTTAGATCTACGACTCCGATCTCCATTATTTTTCAGATCTGAACCTATATTGGGTAAATCTACGTTTTTGGACTCCAATTAATTCAATGTTGAGTCGTGATCTTGTTAGGATAAGAGAAATAATGTCATTCTTGGAGAATCAACCAGCCTTCTTATGCATTCTTCGGATGTTGTCAAATTTTATTCGAAGCCATTGACGTTTGTGGCTTCAACCTCATCTAGTCATGATAAAATTTGTTGGTTTAGATTAAAATTTGTTTAATGATTGTGAAATGGATGTAAAAATCATCATTTGTGATGATTTATGTTTTTTTAAATTGTGTGATCTTGGTGAATAGTTGTGCAAAAGGGGGTTTAGTTTCAAGAATTTAAAATGATTTTGTTAAATTATGGATTTTCTAGAATTTCTAAATGGTTTATGGGAAATATAGTTCCAATAGAAATGTTTTTCAATAATAAATGGAGTTGTATTGAAATAGTTTGTAATTGAAATGGTTTGGCGTTGAAATTGTTTTGATGGAAATGGTATTCAATAAAATAGTGTTTTTATTGAAAGGGTTATTTTGGAATTATTGTTGGGAATATGTGGTGTGTGTTCATGTTGCATATACGAGGCTTGGTTGAAATATAACATCTTGATTAGTTCCAAAGTAAGAAACAATATAAGAATAACCATGTATCAAAGTACACAGTGGAAAAACTACAGAAGACTCTCTCAAGACTCCATGCTTCAGAAGCTCCAAGATCCTAAATCTCCGAACAAACCAAATATCATGAGGTAGTGCTAAACACGTGGGAAACATTAACATTTAACTTGTCTTTTATGATAACATCTACAAACGAACCCAAGTGCCAATGAAGGGGAGAGGTTAAAACTCAGATGGTTTTCCCCCAATGACTTCCCTACTCATGCCACTAGGATATAATAGTTAGAAAAAATTATATAAAACAATTTATTTATCACAATTTCTCAAAAATAGTTTATAAATAAATATAAACAAGTTTCCAAAATCATTAATTACCAATGCATACAAGTTAAATTGAAACCATATTTTCCCATCAAGATATTTTTTCCAAAAAATAACTAAACAATCTTTACAACCATTTCAAAATATCTCTTTATTGGCATACCCAACCATTCCACAAAACCATGCAATAAACCATGCATGCTAGGTTGTGATATTACCATAATCATGAGTGGTTTCTCCTCGATCTACCATGTCAGCACAAGGTACCTATTTCCCATGTGCCATTAACCCTTTGACACCGAGCACAAGGTCATATTTCAACAAAGCTCTGTGCATGAAATTATCATGTGCCATTAAACATTTGGCACTGATCACAAGGTCATATTTCATCCAAGCCCCATATATGAAACATGAACACACACCACATATTCCCAAAAATCATTCCAAAACAACTCTTTCAATAAAAATTCTTTTTTAAACCATTTCCATCAAAACCATTTCAATAAAAACACATTTCAATTCAAAAAAAATTCAATAAAACTCCATTTTTTATTCAAAATCATTTCTACTGAAAATATCTTTTCCATCAAACTTTTAGGAATTCAATAAAATCCATTATTGGAAGTCATCATTTTAAATTCATGAAAATAAACCCACTTTTTCACAACTATTCACCAAGATCACACAATTTTACAAAAACCATAAATCATCATAAATGAATATTTTTACATGCTTTTAAATTTCAAAAAACCAATTTGAATCTAAGACAATAAATTCTATCAAGGAAAGTTGAGATAGAAGCCACCTACCTCAATTGTTTTGATGAAACGTTGACAACAGATGAAGAACGCACAAGAAAGCGGGTTGATTCTCCAAGAGTGGCCTTAGTTCTCTTATCCTATCAAGATCGTGACTCAACAGACGAATAACGCACATGGGAATTTCATACAGGGGGCTTCATTGAAATACTAACTTGAGCTCGATGCCAAAGGGTTAGTGGAACCTGGGAAATAATTACCTTGTGACGACTTGGTAGATCGACGAAATACCACCCATGAGTATTGAACTGTCATAACGTAGCATGCATGGTTGGATTCAGGGGTTTGAGGAATAGTTTTGTATGCTAGTAAAGGGATATTTTTGAATGGTTGTAAATATTGTTTAGTTATTTTTCTGAAAAAATATCTTGATGGGAAAAATTGGTTTCAATTAAACTTGTATTCATTGGTAATGAATGGATTTAGAAACATGTTTATATTTAGTTAATAACTATTTTGGAGAAATTTTGTTATATAAAAAATTTTATATAATTGTTTCTAGCTCTTCAATCCTAGTTTCATGAGTATGGATGTCCTTGGAAAAAAAATACTGGGTTTTATACTCACCACTACTTTGTCACTTTCGTGCTATTGCAGAAGCTATCTTCTAGGACAAGTGCAAAGGTAATTTTTCACACGTGTTTAGCACTACCTCGCGATATTTCGACTATTCAAATATTTTAGAGCTTGGTGCGTCTAAAGAATGGATTCTTGAGAGAGACTTGTGTAGTTATTCTATAGTGTACTTTGATATTGGTTATTCTTCTGATGTTGATAACTTTGATGTGGTTTTGAGATACATGAAGATGTTGAGTTGTCTTTCATTTGATCATGCATCATATAGTGAATGTTGTTTTTGGTTAGTTGGTTTATTGGATTATTTCATAAAGGTTATGTCATCCCCAAATTGTATATTAAACCCTTCGACATTTATTTCCAGCCTTTGGCATCTTCGGGATGTCTCTTAAGGCCAAGTGATGACTCATTGTACACTCAATACAATGAGAATTTGGGGTTCATTATATTATTCCCATTTAATCATTCCACAGATGTTGTTTTATGACATGTCCCAATATAATTATATTTTAATAAAAAATAATTAACTATAGAGTCTCTAAATTTATATGGGTTTTGTATAAGTTTAATTTATACATTTTCACCCTATATTAATTCTATATTATAGTATAATGGTTATATGAATTGTTTAGTGACATTCAACTAGGATCAAATTGGGTGACAATGAATTGTCCTAGGGTCTCCAATAAAACATGACCATATTTTAATTATTTATAAGACTCTCATTGTTGGTAGATTATTTATTCATAAATATCCTTTTGTGAACAGAATTAATTATTATGTGTGACCTATTAAGGGGTGAAAAAATCATTATTTTTTGTTCAGATTCCAGTAATTAAAATTCAGTAATACATAAAAGTCATTATTATGTGATCATGTTCATTGATCTGTGA
The DNA here is from genome assembly GCA_963277665.1 of Viscum album. NCBI lineage: Eukaryota > Viridiplantae > Streptophyta > Magnoliopsida > Santalales > Viscaceae > Viscum > Viscum album. Next base: position 1,093,700,290 of record OY728130.1, read on the forward strand.
ATTTTATTTCATTCATAAACTCTTATCCAAAATTATACATTCCTATAATAATGTCTATGATATCATAAAAATGTCAATTACTGGAAAAAATCATCATTTCTATAATTGATGCTTAATTCTCAACTTTCCCCTCCTCTGTTAAAATTTATTCAAACATTCTCTAACCTATATAACATTTCATCCTGATTATCTATTTTATTAATGTTATCTTGTTAATTAATGATAGTTTTTATAAAATTTTATACTTTAAAATAGTCACATTGACACCTATTTAAAAAATTACACATACCTAGTGAATATTAATTTAATATAACCCTATTTATTATGTGGAAAAGCCTATATATATGAAAACATTCATTATAATTTGCATAAAATTGTACTTATAAAGCTGAAACAATTTATTTTTAAATAGAGAAAATAAATATACATTGGGATTTTAGAGAAAAAAATTGTTGATTCAGGGAATATAGTGTCTATGAAATAATAGGGAGATGTAGTTCAGTGTTATAATTCAATGAAGAGAATAAGATCAAGAGGATGACGTTCCCACTATTAAAGGTAGGGGAGAGGTAGTTTCTTAAAGATATATTTCAAAATTGAATGGGATAATATTTTACCAATAGAAACATAAATAGATTGAATGAAATAGTGATATGGGGGAGTCATTTCAATGAAACTGTTGGTAGTCACCTAGTTTTTAGGTTTCAGTAGAGAGGAAATGGGTTAGGTGATGCTAGTGAAATAGTGGATTCTACTCGATCAACTTAGAGGTGTTTCTTATGTAAGATAATTTTGTTATTCCCCATAGGTAAGTAGAGATGGGTGATTATTTATTTACATCGTGTAAAATATAAATAAGGATTAAGAGGGGTCGCGAATTAGAGAACGTAAAAAATGGTGTTTTTTAGGGTTTATGAGTTTTATTAATTAATGAGAAACCATTTATGAATATTATTATGGTAAAATGGTACAACTAGAAAAACACTAACCAATATATATTTAAATATAACTTCTTTAACTAATTTTGGGTCTTGTTAGGTTGTTTTTTGGGGGAAATATGTCAACCACTAGTGGGAGGCATCCCAACAAATATCATATGAGTATTTATAATAATAATGGATGAATAAGATGTATTTATTCAATAATACCAAAACATAAATCGTAATGTTTTATAAATATAGGTTGTTATAGTGAAATTATGAGATATTATACCAAAAATATCACTAATCAAAACAAATTTATTGAACGATATTATATTTTCCATCATAATGATCCCATGATCTGAGGTTTTAGTAGGTGGAATATTAAATATCAAGAAGTATTATACTTGTCAAAAAATTAATATATAAATTAATCTTAATCTATATGTGGTTTGGGAATAAATATAATATTTGGCTAAAAATAACCCTGATTCCTTGATAGGATTCTTATAGATCATGAGTGATACGAGTTTTTATAACAAATAATTATAAATTAAAGTTAATATTTTATAAAACCAATAAAAAATTATTTTTTTGTGGGGGATCATACTGTTTGAAATGGTTATAAGACATGACATACTATATAGGATCCTTATTAAATAACTATTTTCATATTTTTGTGGATAGACATGAAGGGAAGATAAACATAGATAACATGTTGTTTTTTGACGTACAATTAACACAGATAATATATTCTCTACCAATAAAGAAATTTTTTTAAAAAAAACATTTCTAAAAATTAATGGTAGGGATTATGAAGTGCCATTTTAACAATTTATAATAATAAATTTAGTTTCTATATTTCTTTATAGATTTTATCATTATGATTAAATGTAATATCAAATGGATTTAAAAAATCATTACATTGATGAGTGACTAATTATGGACGCATATGTCATATATCAGAATTGTTTTAACATTCCAAAAAAGTATCTATAGTTTTAATGTAGTTGTGGTATATTTGGATATTGAGAAAATATTCTCGGAGTTAGAATATTATGTATGATGTTGTAATTAAATGGTTGTGATACACTAATTATTTGACAATTATTGTTTTCGTAAGAATGTTTAAGGGAATATATAAGAATTTCTATTATTTTATTTAGATTAAAAATTACACAAATAAAAGGGAATCTCAACATCAATTTGTATAATTTTAGGGTTGATAATATGAATCCCAATTAAAGGCATAGTCGATGAATCCTATTTACTCTATATAATTATTTTAACCAAGAGGTTCTATTTTTTTATGAATAATTTTATTAATGTAATATAATGAATACTAGAAACCTATTTGGATATGTATATTGAAACTAACTACATATAATATGTTTATGTAAATGAATTCATAGTTGAAAATGGTTATTTGAGTTTTTTCGGATAAATAAATCAAAAAATATTACAAGCTATTAGATTATTATCAAAGGGGTCCTCATGCGATAAAAAAGGCTAAAAGATTTTTTCAATTTGATTTCTAGTATATATTTAAAAATATGGTAATAATTTGTTTTAAATTTTTTTTCTAAGTGTTGGTTTTCTCACAGTATATGTATGATGTTTATGAAGAAAATATCTAAAATCTCTCTCGAGAATATAATATTGTTGAAGTATTCAAAAATAAAAAATCATTTGTGGAATACTAAAACTTTTAAAAAATCATTTTATTTACATGGGTGCGTATAATATGTAAGATGATGGAACAAGAATTAGTATTCAACAAAAAATTCCATTGCATCTAGAATCTAATAAAATAGGGAATAATTTCCACAAATACATGTCTAATATGCGATATTAATTATTTTAAATATTGATTATATAATGACATGAACATGGAAATTAAATAATAATTTCCTCTATCATATTCAACCTCGCATACCAGTATATACATGAACTAGAGGATTGTACCACACCTCACTATATCATTACAAACCATTAACATGAAACATTCTACAATAGTCAAGTTAATCCACCCTATGTGATAATTATAATCTAAAAATATGACCAAGAAATCTATTTATGAATATCAGTTGATAGTATGAATAAATAAATAGTTATGTATGATTATTAAGAATGAAAAAAATATAGTCATGAATAAAATCTTATAATTATTTTGAGGTCACTTCATGAATAAAATATATTTGTTATATATAGTTCATTTCAATTCATATAGATTCATTTAAAGGGAAGAATTGTAGGATAATGAGGTACAAATAGAAGAAATATGATGAAGAACATAAGAAGATTTATTAAAAACTACTAGAAATACCATATTCATGGGTGTGGATATTATGTGTTGGCTGCCTTGGAATGAATCGACGGTTTGATAAATTAAGAAAGATGATGTGTCATGTCAGTATTAAATGTATAAGTATTCACAAGGTGGATCAGTTATTTATAATAAGGTTAGTAGATTATCATAAAATATAATGGCTTTAAAATTATGGTTCTACATTACATATGGATAAAAATCTATTTATTCAAAGAATAATTTTTTAAAGATTATATAATTTCAAAGGATGTAAGTAATTTTCATAAATATTTATTGGGAGTTCATATTTATCAGTCACCATTTTTCATAGTGATTATCTAGACGTTCATGATAAAATTATTCTATGAATTCTAGTGATTATAGAATGTTATTTCATTAATGTTGAATAATAAATGGTAAAAAATATCATGAATATTAAAGAGTTAAATATAGGGTAAGATTTCATGAAGAGTGATGAATCAAATGTTTGATTTTTAAATGAATCCGAATGAAACATTTTCACTGGTCTTAATGTGGTTTTTATATTAAAAATATAAGGATATTATTCATTCGAATATAATAAATAACGGATATCTCTAGATGTTTCCATATATTAATGAAATTGCATAATATTCTACATGAGAATAATTAGTTGGAAAATATTAGTCCTCTATGATCATTAATGGTTATAATCTCAAGAATAATAGTAGAGGATAAATTATATATTTAAAATATAGAATTTTTTATATTGTCTGAAAGGTCTACATGTATATAAGAATAATAAGATAAATTAAAGATAGATAAAAATCCTATTGAATCTAAAAAAAATAGAAAGGGGAATAACATGAAATGATATATATATTAAAAAAAGTATGTGTGCGAATCATGGGTATATTGTTAGATATAGTTCATAAATTGATGAGTGAAATAAATTGAAGAGATTTGAACTACAATATTTGGTTATTTAAATGAGAATAAATATTAAAGATACATAGGGCATAATTTTTATACCTTAATATATAATATGCAATTAAAAATATATAATTATGTTTTTTTTTCTATTGTGTTCTTTTAATAATGGGGTGAATTTATGATTCAATATTACAAAAGGATAAATAATCGCATTTGATGTGTTTATTCACTATTTATTTCACAGGAAAATATAGTTAAAATATTAGAAAATTACAAATAAATAACATGTTTTTGAAAAAAACAATTCATTATCACATTCCATGTAATTAAGATAAAAATTTCCTTATTAAATTATTTGAGCATAAGTAAAGTACAATGAGTTCCTATAGAATCACCAGTGTGACTTTCTATACCTATTTAATACAATATATCACAATATTCCCTATTAGATAATTAAAATTTTATTATAATGTGTTTCATAAATTATACCATTGTGGTATATAATTTAAAATATATGATTCCTTCGCAATAATAATTTTTTTCCCTTAAATTTTTCATTCAATGATAAATAGATTGAAATTATTTAGGTCATTAGATAACCATGTTCTGACTAACATTGGAAGGAAAATCTAAAATCTAAAATCAAAAATAAAAAAGGAAAAAAAATTAAATTGGTCCATACAATTATTTCCTCCTCTCTCAAGGTGTCTTAATTTGAAATAACTGGTATAAAGGACAATTGATTATCATTATTTATTTAACCACCCCAGTCATTATTTGGAAGATTTTAAGATCATTATAGACATTATGTCAATAATGAATTCTCTTGTGTTTGATGAAAATATTTTTTATTAGTAGAATAAATAGTTTATTTCAGAATTTGGAATACATGTTCGAATCCAAGGTATTTTATTATTATATGGGGTCTTGTTAAGTAATATTTATTTATTCAGATTTTATAAAAATTAGTGAATTTTTTGGGTTAATGGTTGTTTTATGACTTATAGAATGGATCCACAAAAATATATTGTATATAAAATTATTTATCTCTATAGGGATTATAATATTTTTTTGTTTCTATTAAAAGTTACCTATAAAATTGAATCAGTTAATGTTCTTAGAATGGACATTATTTTTGAATAAATTCATGTGTTTACAAGTGATAAGGGAAATATGAAAAATAAAACAAAATTATGGACTTTACAACTAGTGTTACTAATTCAGAATATATTGTTATATTTTAATTTAATCTTGGTTTGGATGAAACCTGAAAAAATTATCATATCCTTTAATGTTGATAAGGGGGTGTGACTCTTGTGAGTAATTTACTACAAGAAATAGCTACCCATCCAGATTTTTCAACGTAAAAAATCTGATGACATCAAATAATTTCAAGAATTGGTAGAAGAAAATATGTTATAATTTTAAGGATCTAACAACAAACAATCCACTAATTGTTTTAGATTAATTAATTATATTGTGTTTTTGATTATTTAAATGGTTTATAATTTTAGAGATTTATTATAATAATATAATGAACCAAACATTAATAAATGAAGTTCCATTGCTAAATAAATTAAATTAACTATTATAAAATCTAGTTATTGGAAACAAATTCACTAATTTGGTTAATATAGACTACTATAAGTCATGAATTGTTGGATTTTGAATTACCATTATGAATCATAACCATTGATAATATATTGTCTAACAATGATCAAATGACTAGTATATATAAAAGTTATGTCAAATTCCAATTTATATAGATGATAGAAATGAATAACTGTTCATGATGACACATACCCTATGACTCCAATTAATCCTAAAATCCAATGATGATAGAATCATATAGTTTTCATATGTAATCCCTCCTTTTTATTAAATATACTTTTCATTACATTGAACAAAACAGAGGATATTTTACCATCTATTTTCTTGGAAACAAGTTACACAATGCATCAAAACATAAAACATTATTATAAAAAACATGAAAGAATTTTTAATGGTTAATACAACATACTTTTACTATATCTCATAACCTTGAGGCATACATCAATAGAACGGGTGAGCATAAGGCTCCGTAAAAAAAATTAATAGAAACATTATACATATGATCTTGATAAATATTGATAAGTACATGAGGATTATCAAAAAGGAATATAAAAAGGAAAACCAAGAGAATATTAATAAAAATAACCTGATTAATAAAATGTAAATGTGTCTATAAAATTTAAATGAGTCATCCACCAAAGGAAAGGGTGAGCATAAGGGCTCGTAATGGGAAGCAAGGGATACAATTTATTTTTGATTTTGAGGAATATAAATAAGATAATTTGTCATAATGATAATGAATGATAAAGATAAATATCATAATAATAATAACATAAAACCATCATGTAAATGTGCCCCCAATATTTTCATGAAACATTCACAAGCATATAACCAATGTTTGTTACTTAGGTGTCGTAAAAATTAGCTAGGTTTTTCACTAAGGTATCATAAAGCATGCCATCACTAGTGGTTAAATTATTTAACCAATTAATTAGAGTACTATCATAAAGAACTATTAATAATAACTAATTAATATTAACTAGATATATATTAATAAAAAATTTACATGTAACCAATATAGAATATAAAAAAGGGGATTCATATCAAAATCATGGTGTTATTAAAAATGTTCTTAAAGACAAGATCTTACTCTATATTTATCAAATAGAATAAGATAGACGGTTTATTTTATCTAAATCCTACAAAAAAATAGTTGTTTATGAAATATAGTTTAATTACCATAGATAATAATGAGTTTTATGAATTCAAAAAATAAAATAAGTGAATTTTCTTGAGAAATAGAGAAAAATGTTGAGAAAAACATCAGAAACATAACTAGTACGAAACATGGTTGTTTATAATGATAAATATGGGGAATGGGTCTTGCATTAATTAAATTATTTTTATATTGTAATGGTATATAATAAATTGGATAGAATAATATATTTTGTAAATTTTAAATTTATACCAAATAAAATGTGAACTTAAAATAAAAAAAGAATTCGATACTTCCCTTGCCTTGATGAGTTGGCCCTAAAACATAAGGATTGGGACATTGAGGTGTTAATAAAGTATTATTAGAAATATGTGGGAGTTAAACATATAAGATAATAATAGATGAATAATTTATAGTGAATTGAAATGGCTAAATGGGTGGGTATTTGTATAAATATTAAAGGATTGATTTATTATTTTCCAAAAAAGAATTGGACAACTAGGTATTGGTAATTTTAAAATCATGGATTTGATATGTGTATTGCCCATTTTATTGAAATAAATAATCATATTTTATGTTATTTTATCCCAAAAATTCTACCATCATTTTATATTACATATATAATCAATAAAATGTAAGTATTCTAGAAAATAGCATTTTTCCATTAATTTTTCTATTTTAAAATTTGGAATGTAAATTATTTACATAAAAATTAATAAAAATATATTAAAATTACGAAATGTAATTAAAAGGATAATTTTATTCTTATATTATGGTTATATAATTATTACATAAATATGACATAATTATGATGTCATTAAAATTTTAAAAAAAATGAAAACTTTATTTTTACTATTCACGGAAAAAAATATTTTAAAATACTCACATATATTCATCCTAACCAAATATCAATGTGATGATTTGAAAAATAATATTTATTTTATCATAATTATTCTCTAAATATGATAATTTTAGCATTGAAATATAAAAAACCTTATTTATTAAAAATAGTAATAGATAGAAAATGCATTGTAAAATTTCTGACACTTGAAAAAAAATATCTTTTATTTGTAAATAATATCATATTAAATATAATATTTAATATATAAAATAATTATTCACAACACCTTAGTTTATTATTATGATTATATATTTTCTAAAATATATAATTTCTATCTGAAAAATCAAATTTTCAAATTCTTTCTAATATTTTTAAAAAAATTTCATAAGATATAATTGATGGATAAATAATTATATATATATAATAAAATTATTAATTTATGTAACTATGTCCTTATCACATGACCCCTTATTACACATGTATATTCCCTATGAGTAATTTTTGTAATGGTTTTAATTCTCCGAGGTGTTGTAGCTAACCTCAATTGAGTGGTAATCTCTACTAGAATGCACATTACTTATTGAAGCTCGGCTTGGTATTAGTCAAGGGAAGAGACCATTGACGCTATCCCCCTCCCAAGATCTAAAAAAATCAGAATTATAACGCATGTTTGTACTAGTTGAGGCCATTGACTCTTCTTTCTATATCAATTTTTCTTTGTCAAAATTTTATATATAAACTTTAAGGATAACATTAAATTTATTATTGAGAGTATAGTTCCCTACAACCATATTGACCAACAGTCATAACCAGAATATAACAATTAAATTTATACCCAATTTATTAATAAAGAGATATTGTAACACCTGAGACTTTTATGTTATATAAATCATCAAAGGAATCTTTTTCTACACAACACTTGCTTGGCTTGCTTTACACGAAATCGTGACCTTCCTCGGTAGCTTGCGTCGTACGCAATACCGAGTTTCACTAAACAACGATATGCTATTAAAATAAAACTAGTCGTTATGAATAGTAATAACCACTTTTTGAAATTTTATAAATTTTATTTTTCAAAATGGACTTCATTTTTGGATTTGGAATACTGAAATTAGCCTAGGGTGAAATTTTGGTATTTTTCTGAAAACTTTCAATTTTTGATGAATAGTGAAACCACTAAGTGGTAGGTTAAAAACTGAATTTTGCATAAAACTTAATTTTACCGCTTCTGTGAATGAAATTTCAAAAATCCGAGAGACACGGTTAATATCAAGGACTAAAATTTGGTTCAATGAAATGAAAATAATTTTTTGGTGAATAGTAACTTTTTACTTTTTTACCACGGTTAAAAGTAAATAGGGTAATTAAGGGTAAAAATGATATTATTATTACCCAAACACATGTCCTAATTCTATTGGACAAGTGTAATTCGACCAAAACAAACTTAGGAATAAAATATTACCATTTAGGTCTACTTGGATTAGATTAGGACATTTATTATTATTTAATTCAAAGAAGAGTTAAAAGAGATAAAATCAATGTATATTTACTAAAACATTTTTAATATATGGTTTTACATAAGATAAATTCGATTGTAAATATTCCTTAGAAAGATAAAACGATTTCCTACATGATCGTATTTTATTTTTAAATTTTAGACATCAAATAATTTAATTTATTTATGACACAAAGATGATGCAGTAATTATCTTATTAATGAAATATTGACATAATTGATATTATAAATACTAAAATAAATGTAATTTAAGTCTTTTTATGAATTCCAATAATTTTCTAGGTTACTATGATATATTGTTGTTGATTTAATCAATGTGGTTCGAACATATAATTCTGTTATGACTTTCACAAAAATCATATATCAAATAGTGTCAAAATTGACACAAAATAGTTTTTAAATCAAATATTATATTATTAATTGTTATTTTATTCCTAAAAATCTAAGGTTCTTCCAAATGACTTATATAAGGATATATGTATTAAAAATATACAATTTGGGGTTCTTTTGGCATGTTATAGTAAGTGTATTAATCATATAGTGAAAGAAAACAAAAAGACACGGTAAAAGTTAAATTATTTAACTTAGAGTTAAATCTAAGTGATAAGGTTAAAATAATACCCTAAACTTGTCTAAATTCTATTGGATGATAGGGTTTAGACTCATCCCCACTTTATCTTCGAAATAATACCCTTTGGAACCATTATAAACCGATTTTGACTTTAATATAAAATAATATTTTGAGATATTCCTAAGGTGCCCCTCTCCTCCCTTATAAAAGGGCACCTCCTCCCCCTCCTCCTCACACCAATTTGAGCACTCAAGCTCGGCCAAACCCTGCCATTTTCTCCTCTCCACTTCCCTAGAATAATCCTAGAGGTCCTGGTCTTTTTCAAAGTCCAATCTTAGTTCCCTATGTGGAGGATTCAAAGAGGCGTTCCAAAGAAGAGGTAATATCCATTACCGATCTTTTCAATTTCATTCTTCTTCAACTTCTTCTTCTTTAGTTGTTTCATGATAAAGTAATAACATCAGTATTACATACATAATTATATGTTATTATAAATATGAAAAAACCCTAATTGACCTTCTATCCATCCTACGGAAAAATGAAATCACCGCGCGTGCGTACGTACGGAATACCGTCTCCACACCGTGGTGTAATCTATTTTCCACCATCACCTTACAAGGATGGGTATAATGGTGTAATGAGTAACTATTTATGATTTAATATTGATACTGAAATAATATATATATACTCAAATACAATTCCATGATCATAGGAACGATATCATCACTCGTGTGTACGTACGGAATACCGTCTCCACGATGTGATGCGACTCGTTCTACATGATCATCATTACATAGTAATTATATAAATTAATTGAATGAATAAATATGATATATGTTACACTAATACCATTCTGGATATAAGGTATCTATAACCTTAAAAGAAGAATAAGAATTTATTCGGCAAAACACGCATAAGAACAAAAGGCAATAAGGACCCGAGTAACAAGTAACAATGAAATATTACTAACAAAAGCTAAGAATATAACCATATATGATATCATATCAATATTTATGATTCTGGAATAAGTCAATAACATTATTTAAACCATTATACAGGATCTTCGGACACGTACAAAGCAAATTGGACCTAAGTTAAGGGAAATATCACAATCTCACTTTTATCCGAGATTGTTTTTACTTTGGTAATTACGGGGGTGTATTTTATCATCCACATCCATGTTCCCTCAATATGTAATATTATTTCCTTCCTTATACAATATTTTATAACCAATTTTACCCTTCGGTAAGTTTTTTGTAAAATATATGAATGGAATCTTTTGTCGTTTTTCGTACGAGGTACTTTTTGACTTTTCCGACAAAATTATGAAGAATGTTTTTTTTAACTTATACGGCATGAATGGATTTTTAAAAAATTATTTCCAAGAAACTTCCATTACAAGTTTTCAAGTTTCTTTTTATTCAACCACATTTATTTTAAAGTTGTATGACATGTTATGAAAGGAAAATTGTTTTTGAAGTAGAAAGGATATTTTCCTCAAGAATGGAGTTCAAGTATTTTATCAAAATTATTTTCCATCTAAGATAATAAAAGGGTTTTGTTTTTATCCCTATTATTAAATTGGATTGATTATGTTGTGATGGAAATATTTTTATAAATTACTTTATCTTATATGAATTGTTTTATGATGTCATGTTGTTTAAGAATCCCATTTTTATTACATGGGTTACGCTATGATGTATGGTTTATGATTATATGGCACAAATAAGAAAGGATTCATTATAAGATGGGTGGTATATATATCTACCTCCAATGCATTGGGTAAAGATTTTATATCTCATGAGATAGACAAGGCTGGAACGGTAGGTTATACCAGTTCAGTGAAATAGGACTGGAACGAGGGTGACTCGGTTCAGAAAGGGACTTTTTCCACTAAGATAGTCTTGGAAATGAGTCACGACTAACAAGAAATGGTTTTCCATGATTATGTGTGCATGCCACAAAGTTTCAAGTTTCATGTTATGATTATGGGGATCTCATTTTCACTTCTATGATTTGTTCCATGTTAAGATATTATGATCTCTTTTGCAGGTTATGATTTTCAAAAAGATATGATATGATTTTTATTTCCTTTATTTGCCCTTGCTGAGTATTTGAGCTCACCCTTTTTGTATATTTTCTTTTCCCCAGATCAAGAAGATGGATATTAAGTAGAATATGAAAAAAGGGACCCTAGATATGATGAAATAAATGGGAGACACTGTAGAAGATTTATGAACCAGTTGTTTATGTTTCTTAGTTTCTAAAGACACTATACCTATACGGTCCTTTGTGGTTTTGTCATATGTTGTAATAAGTGTACTTCAATTTTGAAGTATTAACAATGTGTGTAATGTATGGGTCGTTATAGTTGGTATCATAGGAAAGGTATAGTCAACCTTTGGAAACTAGGATGTGAATTCCTTAGTAAGAACCCTAAGGATAAGACTAAGCATCGAGCACAATATTAGTGTTTTAGAAATATCCATGAATAACCTAGGATAAGACCTTAAGTGTGAAATTTTATTGTTTTCCTATTATAATTAGTGTTGCTCACACTATTCTTCTTGGTTTTAGTCAATGGCTGGAACCCGGAGGAATCGTGTTAATGCAGAATGCAACGGGCAATGCAATGATTGTCCCCCTGAGCAACCAATCGATATGGGAGCTGGAATAAAAAATCTTATAGCCATGCTCACACAACTTTTTCAAGCTATGAATCATGCAGGACTTCCAAACGAGCAAAGGAAGGAGCAACATTTTGTTGAATCCTTCATGAGGCAGCGTCCACCTTCTTTCCGCGGGTCTACTGATCCATTAGTTGCTGAACAATGGATTAGTACTACTGAAAAGATATTTTCAGTTCTTCAATGTTCCGAACATGATAAAGTCATCCTAGCAGTGTATCGTTTGGAAGGAGATGTTGATCAATGGTGGAATCTTATTAAGAATACGAGGCAAAGGGATGAAATTGAGTCCATGGAATGGGACGAGTTCAAGAACTTATTTTTCAATAAGTACTTCCCTCGTATTCTCCGAACAAAGATGGAGAAAGAGTTTCTTGAACTGAAGAAAAGGGATGATGAATCTGTTGGTACCTATGAAGCAAATTTTACAAGACTGGCAAGGTACGCTTCTGGTATTATTATCCAACCTGAGAGTAAGATCGATCGATTCTTTAGTGGATTAAAACCAAGTCTTCGAAGGGCGTTAGCCATAAGGGACTTCAATAGCTACGAGGAAATCGTTCGATGTGCTCTCAAAGTCGAGATGGAGATTGGAGTAACCCATCAGTCATATGGGTTTGATAAGAAGAGGAAAATGGAATTCAAAGGAAAATCTAAAGAGCACACTGAAAAGAAGATGAGCTTTCCGTTATGCTCAAAGTGTGGAAAGAAACATGGAGGGAGTTGTCTTAAAGGGACAAGTAAATGTTTCAAATGTGGAAAGGAAGGTAATCGGGCATTTGAATGCCGCGATAATGGGAAGAAGATGTCTAATGATGCAAACAATGGAAGGGATACACAGAATGAACCTACTACACTTCAATGTTTCAAGTGCAAGGAGATGGGGCATTATGCCAATCAATTCCCAAATCCAAGGGTTGATGATGATGGTCGACGTCAACAAACTCTTAAGGCTAAAGACAAAGGAAAGTCACATGCAATTTCTATCAGTGATGTAGAGTACGATAACGATGTGGTGAAATGTACACTTACCATCCACTATAAAGTAGCAAATGTTTTATTTGATTCTGGATCCACCCACTCGTTTATTTCTGAATAATTTTCTAAGGGTATCACCATATTACCTCAACAATTAGATGTTGAGTTAGCTGTGACAACACCTAATGGAACATCAATCGCATCAAAAGTTTATAATTCTTCTCCGATCGAAGTTTGTGGGAAAGTGCTTCCTGCAAATCTTGTGATCCTTCCTATAATGGAATTTGATGTGATTCTTGGCATGGATTGGATTTATTTATACGGAGCTCATATCAATTGCCAAATAAGGGAAGTCACATTTCATATTTCAGATCAATCTATGATCATCTATCAATGCAAGGATGAACATAACCTTCTAGTGGAAATTTCATCCATTTTATGGGTATTGATTCCACTAAATGAAGGTTATTTATCTCAAATGGTTGGTGAGAAACTCGCGATTAATAATATGCCCATCGTACGGGTGTTTGATGATGTCTTTCCGGAGGAATTACCGGGTCTTCCACCAAATCGTGAAGTTGAATTTTCAATAGAACTCGTACCGGGTGCTTTGCCTATTTCAAAGACACCTTATAAGATGGCCCCAACTGAGTTACAGGAATTGAAGAAGGAAATCCAAGAGAATCTTGTTAAGGGATTTATACGCCCTAGTGCGTCACCTTGGGGAGCACCTGTTCTATTTGTTAAGAAGAAATATGGATCAATGAGACTCTGCATTGATTATCGAGAACTTAACAAGATCACTATCAAGAACAAATATACTCTCCCGCGCATTGATGACTTATTTGACCAACTACGCAGAGCTCAATACTTTTCCAAGATTGATCTTCGTTCAGGGTATCATCAATTAAGGGTCAAAAGGGAGGATATACCAAAGAAGGATTTCCGTACAAGGTATGGACACTATGAATTTATAGTGATGCCTTTTGGTCTTACTAATGCCCCTGCTATCTTCATGGATCTAATGAATAGAGTCTTTAAAGAATATCTTGATAAATTTGTTGTAGTCTTTATAGACGATATTCTTGTCTATTCAAAGAGCAAGGAAGAGCATGAAGATCACTTGAGAATTATATTGAAGACCATGATAAAGGAGACGCTTTATGCCAAATTTACCAAGTGTGAATTTTGGATTCAAAATGTTGCATTTTTGGGTCACATAATCTCAAAAGAGGGGATATCTGTGGATCCAGCAAAAACAGAGGTTATCGAAAGATGGTCGAGACCAACAACAGTAACTGAGATCCGATGTTTTCTTGGTTTGGCTGGATATTATCGACGTTTTGTAAAAGATTTTTCACGATTATCTAATCCACTCACCAAGTTGACTCGGAAAGGAGTTAAGTTTGTTTAGACAGCGGAATGTGAAGAGAATTTCAAGGAGTTGAAAAGAAGGTTATCCAATGCACCTGTGCTCACACTGCCTTGTAGTGGAGAAAGGTTTTTGATCTACAGTGATGCATCCAAGAAGGGATTGGGGTGTGTTCTTATGCAAAATGATATGGTGATAGCTTATGCCTCACGACAGTTGAAAATCCATGAGCAAAATTACCAAACACATGATTTGGAGTTAGCTGCGGTAATCTTTGCATTTAAGATTTTGAGGCATTACCTTTATGGTGAAATTTGTGATATTTATACTGATCATAAAAGATTAAAGTATATTTTCACACAAAAGGAGCTGAATATGCGTCAAAGAAGATGGTTGGAGCTGATTAAGGATTATGACTTCTTAATCCATTACCACCCTGGGAAAGCAAACAAGGTGGCAGATGCATTAAGTCGACAAGACCATGCAAGTTTATCCACGATGAGGATCACAAAAGATCCAATATTTATGGATTTACAAAGGATGGATCTTGGAATTATAATGGAAGGGGAAAAATCTTATCTTTCTCAAATGAATGTTCAACCATCTATACATGTGAAGATTAAAGAGGCATAGAAAGAAGATGTCGAGTTACAAAAGAAGGTGAGAAATGTTCCTGAATTCAACCTTTATTGTGATGGGATAATAAAGTTCAGGAATCGGGTTTGTGTTCCTACCATCCCCGAATTAAAGAAGGACCTGCTGGATGAGGCTCATAGTTCTTCATTCTCTATTCATCCTGGAAGCACGAAGATCTATAGGGACCTGAAAGAGTACTTCTGGTGGGATGGCATGAAAAGAGATGTTGCTGAATATGTCTCTCGATGCTTGGTTTGTCAAAAAGTTAAAGGTGAGAGATAGAAGTCTAAGGGGATGTTACAACCATTACCCATACCTGAATGGAAATGGGAAAACATCACTATGGACTTTGTCACAGGACTTCCTAAAACATCCAAAGGCAATAATGCTATCTGGGTCATAGTTGATCATCTTACAATGTCTGCACACTTCATTGCTATTAGAGAGGATTTATCTCTAGATCAGCTTGCCAGGATATGTGTAAAGGAAGTGGTAAGATTGCATGGAGTACCACTTTCTATTATATCTGATCGGGATCCAAGATTTACCTCAAAGTTCTGGCGAAGTCTTCAGCATACTCTGGATACAGAGTTGAGTTTCAGCACTGCTTATCATCCTCAGACAGACGGTCAGTCTGAGAGAACAATTCAAACCCTAGAAGATATGTTGAGAGCTTGCTGGATGGATTTCAAAGGAGGTTGGGATCAACACCTACCTTTGGTGGAATTTTCTTATAATAATAGCTTTCACTCCAGTATTCAGATGGCTCCTTATGAAGCTCTCTATGGAAAGAAATGCAGGACTCCAACTTACTGGGATGAAGTTGGGGAAAGAAAGCTATTAGGACCTGATCTCGTTGATGAAATGGCAGAAAAGAACAGATCAATTCAACAAAACATAAGAGCAGCTCAGAGTCGACAGAAAAGTTATTCCGACAACCGAAGAAAAGACCTAGAGTTTGAAGTGGGTGATAATGTGTTCTTACGAATATCTCCCTGGAAGAGGGTTATGAGATTTGGAAAGAAGGGGAAGTTGAGCCCTAGATATATCGGTCCTTTCGAAATACTGGATCGTGTTTGAAAGATAGCTTACCGATTGGCGCTTCCACCGAATCTCTCTCAAGTTCACGATGTGTTCTGTGTATCTCTCCTGAGAAAGTACATACCTGATCCTTCACATGTACTCAGCTCAGAAGATGTACCGCTGGAGCAAGATCTTTCTTATGAAGAACAACCGATAGAGATTCTGGATCGTAGCGAAAAAGTCCTACGAAACAAGACCACTCGACTGGTGAAAGATTTTTGGAGGAACCACCAACTTGAAGAGGCTACATGGGAGCTTGAGGATATGATGAGGGAGAAGTATCCTCATCTGTTTGTTACAAAGTGACAAATTTCGAGGGCGAAATTCATTTTAAGGGGGGTAGAATGTAACACCCGAGAATTTTATGTTATATAAATCATCAAAGGAATCTTTTTCTACACAACACTTGCTTGGCTTTCTTTACACGAAATCGTGACCTTCCTCGATAGCTTCCGTCGTACGCAATACCGAGTTTCACTAAACAACGATATGCTATTAAAATAAAACTAGCCGTTATGAATAGTAATAACCACTTTTTTGAAATTTTATAAATTTTATTCTTCAAAATGGACTTCATTTTTGGATTCGGAATACCGAAATTAGCATAGGGTGAAATTTTGGTATTTTTCTGAAAACATTCAATTTTTGATGAATAGTGAAACCACTAAGTGGTAGGTTAAAAACTGAATTTTGAATAAAACTTAATTTTACCGCTTCTGTGAATGGAATTTCGAAAATCCGAGACACACAGTTAATATCAAGGACGAAAATGTGGTTCAATGAAATGAAAGTAATTTTTTGGTGAATAGTAACTTTTTACTTTTTTTACCACGGTTAAAAGTAAATCGGGTAATTAAGGGTAAAAATGATATTATTATTACCCTAACACATGTCCTAATTCTATTGGACAAGTGTAATTCGACCAAAAACAAACTTAGGAATAAAATATGACCATTTAGGTCCACTTGGATTAGATTAGGACATTTATTATTATTTAATTCAAAGAAGAGTTAAAAGAGTTAAAATCAAAGTATATTTACTAAAACATTTTTAATATATGGTTTTAAATAAGATAAATTCGATTTTAAATATTCATTAGAAATATAAAAATATTTCCTACCTGATGGTGGTTTATTTGTAATTTTTAGACATCAAATAATTTAATTTATTTATCACACAAAGATGATGCAGTAATTATCTTATTAATGAAATATTGACATAATTGATATTATAAATACCAAAATAAATGTAATTTAAGACTTTTTATGAATTACACTAATTTTATAGGTTACTATGATATATTAGTGTTGATTTAATCAACTTGGTTCGAACATATAATTCTGTTATGACTTTCACAAAAATCATATATCAAATAGTGTCAAAATTGACACAAAATAGTTTTTAAATACTATATTATATTAATAATTGTTATTTTATTCCTAAAAATCTAAGGTTCGGCCAAATGACTTAGATAAGGATATATTTATTAATAATATACAATTTGGGGTTCTTTTGGCATGTTATAGTAAGTTTATTAATCATATAGTGAAAGAAAACAAAAAGACACGGTAAAAGTTAAATTATTTAACTTAGAGTTAAATCTAACTGATAAGGTTAAAATAATACCCTAAACTTGTCTAAATCCTATTGGATGATAGGATTTCGACCCATCTCCACTTTAGCTTCGAAATAAGACCCTTTGGAACCATTATAAACCGATTTTGACTTTAATATAAAATAATATTTTGAGATATTCCTAAGGTGCCCCTCTCCTCCCTTATAAAAGGGCACCTCCTCCCCCTCATCCCCACACCAATTTGGGCACTCAAGCTCGGCCAACCCCTTCCATTCTCTCCTCTACACTTCCCTAGAATAATCCTAGAGGTCCTGGTCTTCTTCAAAGACCAATCTTAGTTCCCTAAGTGGAGGATTCAAAGAGGCGTTCCAAAGAAGAGGTAATATCCATTACCGATCTTTTCAATTTCATTCTTCTTCAACTTCTTCTTCTTTAGTTGTTTCATGATAAAGTAATAACATCAGTATTAATTACATACTGATATGTTATTATAAATATGAAACAACCCTAATTCACCTTCAATCCATCCTACGGAAAAATGAAATCACCGCGGGTGCGTACGTACGGAATACCGTCTCCACACCGTGGTGTAATCTATTTTCCACCATCACCTTACAAGGATGGGTATAATGGTGTAATGAGTAAATATTTATGATGTAATATTGATACTGAAATAATATATATATACTAAAATACAATTCCATGATCATAGGAACGATATCATCACTCGTGCGTACGTACGGAATGCCGTTTCCACGATGTGATGCGACTCGTTCTACATGATCATCATTACATAGTAATTATATAAATTAATTGAATGAATAAATATGATATATGTTACAGTAATACCATTCTGGATATAATGTATCTATAACCTTAAAAGAAGAATAAGAATTTTTTCGGAAAAACACGCAAAAGAACAAAAGGCAATAAGGACCCGAGTAACAAGTAACAATGAAAGATTACTAACAAGAAGCTAAGAATATAACCATATATGATATCATATCAATATGTATGATTCTGGAAGAAGTCAACAACATTATTTAAACCATTATACAGGAGCTTCGGACACGTACAAAGCAAATTGGACCTAAGGTAAGGGAAATATCACAATCTCACTTTTATCCGAGATTGTTTTTACTTTGGTAATTACTAGGGTGTATTTTATCATCCACATCCATGTTCCCTCAATATGTAATATTATTTCCTTCCTTCTAAAATACTTTATATCCAATTTTACCCTTCGGTAAGTTTTTTGTAAAATATATGAAAGGAATATTTTGTCGTTTTTCGTACGAGGTAATTTTTGACTTTTCCAACAAAAGTACGAAGAATGTTTTTTTAACTTATATGGCATGAATGGATTTTTAAAACATTATTTCCAAGAAACTTCCTTTAAAAGTTTTCAAGTTTCTTTTTAATCAACCTCTTTTATTTTAAAGTCTTATGACATGTTATGAAAGGAAAAATGTTTTTGAAGTAGAAAGGATATTTTCCTCAAGAATAGAGTTCAAGTATTTTATCAAAATTATTTTCCATATAAGATAATAAAAGGGTTCTGTTTTTATCCCTATTATTACATTGGTTTGATTATGTTGTGATGGAAATATTTTTATAAATTACTTTATCTTATATGAATTGTTTTATGATTTCATGTTGTTTAAGAATCCCATTTTTATTACATGGGTTATGCTATGATGTATGGTTTATGATTATGTGGCACACATAAGAAAGGATTCATTATAAGATGGGTGGGACCTATATCTCCCTCCAATGAATTGGGTAATGATTTTATATCTCATGAGATAGACATGGCTGGAACGGTAGGTTATACCAGTTCAGTGAAACAGGACTGGAACGAGGGTGACTCGGTTCAGAAAGGGGCTTTGTCCACTAAGATAGTCTTGGCAATGAGTCATGACTAACAAGAAATGATTTTCCATGATTATGTGTCCATGCCACAAAGTTTCAAGTTTCATGTCATTATTATGGGGATCTCATTTTCAATTCTATGATTTGTTCCATGTTATGATATTATGATCTCTTTTGCAGGTTATGATTTTCAAAAAGATATGATATGATTTTTATTTCCTTTATTTTCCCTTGTTGAGCATTTGAGCTCACCCTTTTTGTATGTTTTCTTTTCCCCAGGTCAGGATGATGGATATTAAGTAGAATATGGAAAAAGGGACCCTAGATATGATGAAATAAATGGGAGACACTGTAGAAGATTTATAAACCAGTTGTTTATGTTTCCCAGTTTCTAAAAACACTATACCAATACGGTCCTTTGTGGTTTTGTCATATGTTTTAATAAGTGTACTTCAATTTTGATGTATTAACGATGTATGTAAAGTATGGGTCGTTATAGATATAGTTTTTTTTAAATTACCACAAAACATTTAGGTTTAGTTATACATTCCCTAAAATAATTATGAAAAATAAAAGTACAAGATTACCGAGAGCAAGGATATTTAAAAATTTGAGAGTGAGACGATCCCCGCATGTCATACAACACCAAAGAAACATAGAAATCAGGAGTTATAAAAGAAGACAAGGAGGACATTTCCAAGAAATCTCTACTTGAAAGGGCATCGACCAAATGATTCTCCTCCTTATAAAGATGTGTGATTATTGTATTGTGATACATTACCTTTTCAAGGCATTCAATCCATTGAGGGACGAGTCACTATGGAATATACATAGTCCTCATCTTCATGGAATTAAGTGCATGTTCAGAGTCTGATTCGATCCATATAGTTTTCCCACTATGACAATGAGGTTACCTAATAGCTTAAAAATGGCCCACAACTAAATTTTATATGTAATTATCTTCCAAATTAAATGATGAAAACAAGCCATGATAATTCCATTGTGCATATGGAAGAGACCACCGCCCCGTGAGAGTCCTAGTGATCCCCATGCAGCGCCATAAAACATTACATTGATGTAGGGTAAAATGTGAGCAACCCATCAAATATACATAATCATGATAGTTAGATTCATCATACCAAACATTCCCAGCAATCGATGTGCCATGAGGTCCACAAAGGTGTTGTCCATTACGCCACATTTTTGGTCAGCAGTAGTGTGGGTATCTGTATAAAATTATATAATACACATTTTTAGGAAAAATTAATTATTAAAAAAATTGAGTCGTTGCATTCTTCCCCCGTAATAAATTTCATCATGGAAATATCATCTTGTTCTCTAAATTGAAAAAATATATTGGTACATTACCGTAATAGTTTCTTATATTAACCATATAAATACATTATATTTGTGGGCTTTCCACTACACTTTGATGAGGAGGGTAGTCTTGTTGAGCAGAAAATTGTCTCGGTGGTAAAAGATTGCCACCTTTATCTCCTCATAAGAGAGGTCATGATATATTGGTACCACTTTGGTTTCATTGTTAGGTATGTACATATTCAATAGATATACATGGAATACAAAATGAACTCTATCTAGGTTTTTTGGATATGATATCCTATAGTCCACTACTCCTATGTGGTTGTGGATTTTATAGGGTTTAATTCACAAGGGGCAGAGCATCCCTTTCAACCTGAACCCCCTAACTCTCTTCCAACATGAAATTAGATGGGAGACATTGTCACTGAAATCAAACTCTAGAGAATTAAACTTCTTCTGACTCTAACAATTTTTTAAGTTTTTTTCATAGAATGAACCTTATACGTTATCTCTTCCACAAGACCAGTCCCAAGAATCCTTCTCTCACTAGCATCACTTTAATAAGTATATATTATACATCGCTTCCCATAGAGAGCTTCAATGGATGCCAGTTTAATACTTTAATGAAAGCTTTTGTTGAATGAGAACTCAACTAACGGGATATGTTTATCACATCCACAATTAAATTCATTTGAGCAATTTCTCGGTATTTCTTAATGCTTTTAAATAATTCTTTCAGAGTTTCTACTAGTTTGTGAGTGATAAAACCATAAAAAAACTTGATTTGGTACTAATATAATGTTATAGAATTTTATATAATTTTTATGTAATCATTGGATAATGATCAGAAATGATAGAGTGGTACCCCATAAAACCTTACCAGTTCATTCAATTAAATCATGGAATGTGGGACAAGAGAGAAATATCCTCAAATCACAATTAAATGGGAAGTCTTAGTGAGACGATCTACTATAAAAAAATTGAATTGTTACATTGGGATGTTCTTAAGAGACCATTGAATAAATATATATTGATATTTTATCACATATATGTTGTTATGGGTAGTGTTTTCAATTCCCCTTTATGATGTTTTCACTCTGCCTCCACTTGTTGACACACCAGAAACCTTGTAATGTAGTCAGAAATCTCATGTTTCATTTTATCCCTACAGAAATTATCACTATGGTTTTTGTGGCTTTTAGTGCATCCATGATGTATTGGGAAAGATCAGTTATGGAATTTATCGATCTTATCCTACTTTCTTTACAAAAAATGTAACTCTTATCTCTGTATTAAATTCCAGTACAACTTCTTGATCAATATTGAAAAACATAAACAACCCATTCTTTACAACCTCTATCTCCTTCGACAACAATGGATCTTCCCTTTGAGCATTTTTGATCCTCTATAGTAATGATTATTGAGATAACATTTGTGGTAGGGTTTATGGTGTACCTTCCATTATGATTCCAATTTCAACTTTTACATGGTATTTGATCAAAGGATATCCATTAATCCACATCATGGCCAGAAAAATAAGGAATTTGAAACATATTGAATCATAAATATTTTTTTCTCAACTGTGATGATAACGAATTGAACAATCATAGTCTTTATGAAGATCCAACCATCCCCTCTCTATCATGAATAATTTATTTTGCATGTAAATATAATTCAAATAATTGTTGTCTTTGTATATACCACATTTTTTCCTATAATGATTGTACCTCCATATCTATAGAGATAAAACCTATGTATCAAGTTCTAGGTCACGTAGAAGATAATTCTACTCATGATGATTTAACTGTTAACATGGATAATCAAAAACCTTTTCATTTTTCATAAGGACAAATACAATATATTTTAGAGATTCATTGCTAAAAATATTAATTAATTCTTATATAGATGATTGTGTTAATATTGTTGAAATATCCAATATCTTATTTAGCTCATGAAAACAAGATTCACAGTCCATTTCCCAGTGCCAACGAGCCTGTACCCTAGTGGCACAGGCTCCTCCTTGGCATCCAAAAGACCCAGGATCATATCTGAGTAGGGGCGAATATTTGGGACTGTAGCAGCACTGTAGCAGCGGTGACACTGTAGTAGTGGAGGGCTATAGTGGCAGTGACACTATAACGGTGGAGGGACTGGAGAAGGTAATGTAGTAGTGGCGATATTGTAGCAATTACTATTCACTGAGGGGTCCTTTGGACCAAAAAATGGGCTTTCAATCCTTGTATTTAGGCCACTTGGCCTTGGGACTTTGGGCTATGTAATGGGTTAAACTCTACCCAGTCTAAAGAGGTATTTGTTTTAAATACTAAATTGAGGCATTGGACCCACCCTTTAAAAAAACACTCTGTTTCCCAGATGAACTTAGTCCCATTTTGAGTTAACAATGATAGTGGATTAGAATGTCATGAAATGTTTTAAGAAACCTCCAATAATATATAACTAATTCAAGGAAACTATGAATTTTAGTTATTATTATATGAGGATGCCACCCCTCAATAACTATTTTCTTCACTAGATAAACTGATATTCAATTATTGGTTATACTGTGCATAAAAATTAATCTTTTTTTAATAATAATTCACATTTTTTGAACTTTTCTGAATAACCACTTCTTATTCAGATTTGGTAATATAACCCTTAGATGATCCTCATTCTCCTCACAAGTTTTAGAATATATCAAAATAACATCAATAAACTCAACCACAATGTTTTCACGGTTGACCTTAAATACTCTATTCATCAAATCTATAAAAAAACAAGGATAATTAGTTATGATAAAGGTAATGTAAACAAATTATTAATTCCCATAGCTATATCTTAATGAAATCATTAAAATATCTTTATTAATCATCATAAATTGATGATAACCAAATTGAAGATCAATATCGAGGATTAATTGAGCCCCATAAAGTTTTTCATATAAATAATCAATCTCTGGAAGATGATACTTTTTATTCACTTTGACCCTAATATTTTTTATATAATCAATTCATCACTATATTGATCCATCATTATTATTCATAAAGAAAACAGTAGATCCCTAATGAGACACAGTTGACCAGATAAATTTTGTCTCCCCAAGATCTTGATACTATTTATTTAATTCCTCCAACACCTCATTTTACATTGTATAATTGGTCTTTGATATCGAATTAGAAACTAGAATGTGTTCAATGGATAACCCTACCTATCTTTCTGGGGGAGTTCCACATAGCATCTTAGAAAATACATCAATGTATTCTTATAAGACAGGGATATTCTCTATTCATATACTCTCATTTCCATATTCTCTTTCGTTGATCATCTCCATAGAGAAGGCTATAGGAGGTTCTTCTAAACAAATATATGTATGAGATATCTCTCCTTTTAAAAAATATTGTAGGTTTTCTAGTCAAGTCTACATTAATTTGATTTCTTCTATAGTTGATCTTAATATTATTCTTTGATATCCAATCAATTCTTAGTATAATGTATAATTATATAACATGAATAACTATGAGATTTGAGTTTCCACTGTTCTCACCATGAATACTGGATTTTTTCACACTATTGATTCCTGGATAATCCCTCTCAGAGTCCTGATAGATATATCTACTTATATAAATTCAAGGGTCAATTATATATTTTTTGAAACCTTATAGGAATTAATAGAATGCATAAAACCAAAATAAAAAAGTACATACTAGATTTTTTATAAAAACGAGAGTACATTCCTCCACATCATTTGATGTTAACATCATCTGTCAAGATAGAAAAATCCTAAACATTATATTTTGGACTATTATATGGTAGATGGTGATTCCCCTCCATTAAAAATATGTTTTTTCATTGATTAGAAATGTAACCATGATTTTAACACATAAATCATTAGAAATCAAGATGGGTCTACACTATCATTACATATTCATTAGTGTTGATAATTTGAGGCTTCACCTCACTATTATTGTTCCGTGAAATATGGATATCTCTTCCAAACATGTAGCATTTATCACTCTTATGAAAGTAGTTTCCTAAATGCATATTCCAATATTTTTTGAAAGTAGAAAATTTTACTTTATTTGGTTTTCTTCTGAGTTCAATGTTACTCCCTAATTTATCCCCACTGATGTATTATTTTCATTCGATCCGTGAGACCATTGTGTCTCTCCAAACTCCTGTTTAAAATTTATACCAATTCAGCCAATATCCTTGAAAATTTTATAGTTATGATTAGATAGATTATTCTATTGATGGGGTATTAGTACACCTAAAATCTATCAACCATTCCACTAGGATCCATGTAAAAGTTATAGGTGTAATAATAATGTCTTGAGATATTTATCTCATAGATATAATTAGATTCATATTCCTTATGATTTAGATCTATGAATTCAATATAAATTTTCATTCATATACAATGATCAAATTATTTTTTATAAAATGTTCCCTTGAACTCTACCCACTACAAAGCATCAATCTCCTATCTTGAGTTCATGTTTTCAATCAGTTCAAACCACTGATCATTATATACCTCTATGAATTACACTACTAGGGTGAAAAGATATTATTTCCAAAAACAATGTACATAAAATATCCTTTCAATAGAGCTTATCCATTTCTGAGAAATCAATAGGTCTATAGATCCCCAGAAATAAGGTGGTTTGTAACACATAAAGGACTCAACAGAATTTTTTTCCATTCAAGGTGAATCCCTTATCTATATGTGATTCATGTTATTTTTCATAACTCAATATAGGAGATCATAATTCATATGATGTTTTAATTTCTAGCTTTCATCGTAGGGTCATAAGGGCCTGGTCCCATGCACTCACCATTTATGTGGTTCCTCCCATTTCCCTCTATTTTCTAAACGAATAAAACATTACAGAGAAAAATGTTTCCTTTAACAATTGCATAATTATTGAATAATTTTATTTCTTTAAACATATGTATGTTATTCATTAACATTAATTATATTTACTTCAAATCCTTCATAATGGTTCATAAGAACCTCGTGACTAACAATCATATCCCCCATAGAATCAAACCATATGCGCACTAAGGACCTTTGTCAGGTACCATGTTATACTGAGTCAGAACCAACATACCCTATGATATTTATTACCCTTAGGTACATATGTTCCAATACCACATCCACATTTTCATATAAAAAAGGGAACTCATTGTTTATAAACTAATTCGATGATATTTCATCAAAATAATAGAATATATTTATATATTTGAACATTTCTATGGGTTCTTCCTAATTTTTTCAATTCCAAATTGTCCACTAATAACTAAACCATCCTATGATATCAACTATGGAATAATGCTATTAGTTTTATAAAAATTTCATTACATTCAGAAATATAGTGGATCCATTAAAGATTATTTTCTCGGAAACAATATACATAATACATGAAAACATAAAACTACATAGTAAACAACATGGAAGACTTATTCATGGTTCATCATATGTAATTTTATATAATAACATAACCTAGAGACATATACTATAGGAAATAGTTTGAAAAAGTCCTGGTAAGGGAAAAAACAGACATATTTTATGTGTGATTTGGATAAATATTTATAAGAACATGTGAAAAATAATAAAGGAATAGGAAAAGGATAAATGGATCACATCATTATAAAATCATATTTAATCCAAAAATGAAAATTTTTGTACAAATTTTAAATTATATATTCATCAAATGAAAGGGTGAGAACATGTCCTTGTAAGGGGAACAAAGTGATATAGTTTCTTTCTGATATTGAGGAGTATCAATAAGAACATTTTTCATAATGATAATGAATGATAAAGAGAAATATTAAAATAATAATAATAAAATGGGATATTTCAATGTGGATACAACATTTAAATGAGTCATTCATATGAATATGATCTTGGTTTTCTATCGAGGTGTTATAGAAATTACCATATCTATTCACTATAGTATCGTAAAACATTTCATCTCTAGAGATTAAATTATTTACCAAATATATTGGAGCACAATAAGGCTGTACCCTTAATATGTATTAATAAATATGATCCAAATATATCATCATATACAATTTCATAAATAACCTATATAGAACAAATAAAATGGGATTACTATCAAATTTACAGCTTTTAAAAAGTGCTTAAAGATAATATATTTATGTCATTATTAACCCACATTCAAGGAGAGAGGGTTTCATTTATATTAATCCAAGAATAAAATATATCATTTTTATATCTATGTGAATAACCAAAGAAAATAAATTGTTTTGGTATTTCAAAAAATAAAATTACAGAATTTATTTTGGAGAAAGAGAGAAAATTTGAGACAAAAAATCGGCAGCATAACGAGTATAATTCATGGTTTTTGAAAATAGTAAAAATAGAGAAGAAAAGGATCTCCAAATGATAAATGAATTTTAATAGAAAAAAAGGGATAGAAAAAAAGGGATATAATAATTTTTTTCAAATTATAATTACATGCCACATAAAAAGGGATCTTGTAAGGAAAAGCGAAGTTGACATTTCCCATACCTTGAAGAGTTGATCCCAAAACATTAGGATCAGAACCATGGGGACATGAAGACACATTTGGAGGACTCATTTTGAGGTAAAAAAATAATATTATTATGGAGGAATAATTGTTAGTGAATGGAAATTTAGAAATTTGTGGTAATTTATAACAAAAGAGGAGGATTTGTTTATAAAAGTCCAAATAAAGGCATTTGACACCTAGGTAGTGATAATTTCAAAACCATGGGATTTCCCATGGTATTTTCCCATGGTATTGTATACTTGGATAATATTTTATGTAATTTTATCCCAAATATATCGACCATAGTTTTATATTACATATTTGGGAAAGTAAACTATTGTTCCCACAAAATATCATTTTTAAGATAAGTTTCCATTTAAAAATATAGAATGTAAATTACAATTTATAAAAATTGATTAAAATGTATTAAAATAAAATAAATTAATTAAATAAAAAATCATGGATTATGCTTGACAAATTATTACATAAATATGAAAAAATTGTTATTTTATTAAACTTAACAAAAACTCAAACTGTATTCTTACTATTCACTTAATAAAAACATTTAAGAATATTATCATAAATTGTTTCTACTCAGATTATGATGTGATGATTTAAAAAATGTTATTTATTTTTTCATAATATTTCTCTAAATATGAGATTTTTCATTTTGAATATAAAAAATATTATTTATATAAAATATTATTGAATGAGAATTTTATAATAAAATTTCAGGCACTTGAAAAAAACTTATTTTATCATTTATTTTTAAATAAGAGTGTTTTATGAATAATATTTAATTAATTATTATTTTATAATTCATAGTCTATTAAAATAATTATATATATTTTAAACGTGTAGTTTTTTTCTTAAAAATATATTTATCAAATTGTATCTAAATTTATTAGGAATTTGTTTTCTTAAAACAGTATTCATTAAAAAATAGTTATTTTATATAAATCAATTACAGTTATAATTTACTAGTGCCTAGATACATACCACCTTATTACAATCGTATACTCTATAAGAGTAAGGTGTTCAATCGGGTTATTTTGTGGGGATCCTTGGATAACATCAACTAAGTGGTAATTTCAGCTAGCTTGAACTTCTCCCTTTTGTGATTTGGACTGTAACACACCGAGATTTTATGAAAAATATTCTTTTTAATTTCATTAATGTCTTGTGTTGTACGCTACACCAAAAGGAGCTTGCACAACACGCATCCTTGACTTGCCTTTCATTACACGCAATCATGACCTTCCTTGATAGCGTGTGTAGTACACAATACCGAGTTATACTAAACAACGATATGCTATTAAAATATTATTAAAACTAGCCGTTATGAATAGTAATAACCACTTTTTAAAATTTTTTAAATTCTATTTTTCAAAATGGACTTCATTTTTGGATTTGGAATATCGAAATTAGCTTAGGGTGAAATTTTGGTACTTTTCGGAGAACTTTCATATTCTAATGAATAGTGAAAATTACTAAATTTTAATTAAAAATACCTTTTTTAATAGAAATAATTAATAGTGATAAATTATTAATTTGAGTGGTTCTAAAGTATATTTAGAATATATTTTTACAATTTAATACAATTTTGGTCATTGGATGTAATTTCACATTTAAACCAGTTATAAACTAGTGTTAATCTTTTGATAGTTATTCTCTTAAAAACACGCTATTCGTTTTGATGACGAGAATTAATTTTTAAATTAGTTAATGCAACTGATATGTTTTGAATTTGGTAAAATAGACATCATTTTTGAGTTCATAATATCAAATATAGCTTAGGCCTAATTTTTTTTATTTTTCTGAAAACATTCAATTTTCGCTTAATAGTGAAACTACTATGTGGTAGTTAAAAAAACTGAATTGTTCATAAAACTTAATTTTACCGCTTCTGTGAGTGGAATTTCGAAAATCCAAGAGACACGGTTAATATCATGGACTAAAATGTGGTTCAATGAGATGAAAATAATTTTTGGTGAATAGTAACTTTTTAGTTTTATTTACCACGGTTAAAAGTAAATAGGGTAATTAAGGGTATAAATGATATTATTATTACCATAACACATGTCATAATTCTATTGGACAAGTTTAATTCGACCAAGAACAAACTTAGGAATAAAATATTACCATTTAGGGCCACTTGGATTAGATTAGGACATTTATTATTAATTTATTTAAAGAAGGGTTAAAAGAGTTAAAATCAAAGTTTATTTACTAAACAAATTTTAATATGGGGTTATACATAAGATAAATTATACTATAAATATTCATTATAAATATACAAATATTTCCTACATAATGGTATTTTATTTGTAATTTTTAGACATTAAATAATTTAATTTATTTCTGACACAATGATGATGCAGTAATTATCTTATTAATGAAATATTGACATAATTGATGTTATAAACACCAAAATAAATGTAATTTGAGACTTTTTATGAATTCCACTAATTTTCTAGGTTACTATGATATATTATTGTTGATTTAATAAACTTGGTTCGAACATATAATTCTGTAATGACTTTCACAAAAATCATATATCAAATAGTGTCAAAATTAACAGAAAATAGTTTTTAAATAAAATAAAATATTATTAATTGTTATTTTATTCCTAAAAATCTAAGGTTCGTCCAAATGACTTATATAAGGATATATATATTAATAATAAACAATTTGGGGTTCGTTTGGCATGTTATAGTAAGTGTATTAACCATATAGTGTAAGAAAACAAAAAGACACAGTAAAAGTTAAATTATTTAACTTAGAGTTAAATCTAACTGATAAGGTTAAAATAATAACCTAAACTTATCTAAATCCTATTGGTTGATATTAGTTCGACCCATACCCACTTTAGCTTTGAAATAAGACCCTTTGGAACCATTATAAACCTTTTTTGTCTTTAATATAAAATAATATTTTGAGATATTCCTAAGGTGCCCCTCTCCTCCCTTATAAAAAGGCACCTCCTCCCTCTCTTACTTACACAACCTTGAGCCTTCAAGCTCGGCCAAACCCTGCCAAAATCCCTTCTCCACTTCCCTAGTATCATCCTAGAGGTCCTGGTATTCTTCAAAGACCATCCTTAGTTCTTTAAGTGGAGGCTAAGAAAAGGCGCGTCAAAAAGAGGTAATATCCATTACTGATCTTTTTCAATTTCTTTCTTCTTCAACTTCTTCTTCTTTAGTTGTTTCATGATAAAGTAATAACATCGGTATTTATTATATACTGATATGTTATTATAAATATGAAACAACTCTAATTAACCTTCTATCCATCCTACGGAAAAAGGAAATCACCGCGCGTGCGTACGTACGGAATACCGTCTCCACGCCGTGGTGTAATCTATTTTCCACCACCACCTTAATTGGATGGGTATAAAGGTGTAATGAGTAACTATATATGATTATTATAAATTGATATTGATACTGAAATAGTATACATACACTTAAACACAATTCCACGACCATGGGAACGATATCATCGCTCGTGCGTACGTACGGACTACCGTCTCCACGACGCTATGAGATTCATTCTCAATGATTAACCATTCATGAATGATTATAAAGTATATATAATAAGTACTAATGAAATATATTACCTGATAATGATACTGGAATTATTTATATTTATATGTATGTCATCTACTTAATTCCATTCAATTCAATAAGGAAACGAAAACAACGTTCATGCGTACGTATGGACTACCGTCTCCATGAACGGTGTATTTCTTTCCATTTACTCATTTATTATATATGAATATTATGAATATATATATATATATATAAGTCATGTTTTATATTCTGTAATTATGTAATCATGATCTAAGTAATCATATGAATAATTACAAGTTAAAAACACGAACGACAAATGAGACGATTTTACCCAAAACGCAACTTTAACATGAATTTACAAAAGAACGGGTAATATAAAGTCATAAGTGGACCATATATGATATAATAACAATTAATATGATTCTGTAATAAGTCAATAACTTGATTTAAATCATTATACAGGAGGTTCAGACACTTACAAAGCAAGTCGGACCTAAGGTAAGGGAAATATCACAATCTCACTTTTATCGGAGATTGTTTTTACTTTGGTAATTACTGGAGTGTATTTTATCATCCACATCCATGTTCCCTCAATCTGTAATATTATTTCCATCCTTCTACAACAGTTTATATCCAATTTTACCCTTTGGTAAGTAATTTGTAAAAGATATGAAAGGAATCTTTTGTAGTTTTTCGTACGAGGTACTTTTTGACTTTTCCGACAAAAGTACAAAGAATGTTTTTTTCCTTATACGGAATGAATAGATTTTTAAAACATTATTTCCAAGAATCTTCCTTTAAAAGTTTTCAAGTTTATTTTTAATCAACATTTTATTAGTTTATAATTGCATGAGATAGTAATAAAGGAAAAATGTTTTTGAAGATGAAAGGATATTTTCCCCATGAATTCATTTCAAGTGTTTTATCAAAATTATTTTCCATCTATGATAATATAGGGTTCTGTTTTTATCCCTATTATTACATTGATTTGATTATGTTGTGATGGAATTATTTTTATGAATTCCTTTATCTTATATGAATTGTTTTATGATTTCATGTTGTTTAAGAATCCCATTTTTATTACATGGGTTATGCTATGATGTATGGATTATGATTTTGTGGCACACATAAGAATGGTATAATTATGAGATGGGTGGGACCTATATCTCCCTCTAATGCATTGGGTAATGATTTTATATCTCATGAGATAGACAGGGCTGGAATGGTAGGTTATACCAGTTCAGTGAAACAGGACTGGAACGAGCGTGACTCGGTTCAGAAAGGGACTTTGTCCACTAAGATAGTCTTGGCCATGAGTCTTGACTAACAAGAAAAGATTCTCTATGATTATGTGTGTATGACACAAAGCTTCAGGTTTTAAGTTATGATTATTGTGATTACATTTCATTGCCATGATTTATCCCATGTTATTAAATTATGATCTCTTTTGCAGGTTAAGATTTCCAAAAGTAATGTGCTTGTGTATACGATGAGATTTATATTTCTTTTGTTTACCCTTACTGAGCATTTGAGCTCACCCTTTTATGTTTTCTTTTCCCCAGGATATAAAGAAAGGTTTTAGGTAAAAAAAGGGAATATCTTTATGGGAGATATTGGAGATCTTTCACCACGATTAGAAGATTACGTTCCGAGTTTCCAAAGACACTAAACTATTATGATCCTTGTGTGTGTATTTTTTTCTTATGTACTAAGTATTCCGCAAATGTAATGAAATGTTCATGTACGTTAAGCTTAGGGTCTCTACAGTTGGTATCAGAGGAATGGTTTAGTCAACCTTTGGAAACTAGGATGCGCAAACGTTAGTGAGATCCCTAGAGATATTTTTAAGGTATGTCAAGGGATGTCCCTAAGGTTATGTATACATATAGGTTATAGTACTATAACTATGCTAACGATCATAGAATTAAACCTAAGATGTTAGATATTGAAGGTACTCCCCCTTTATTATGTTGTTTTCCCCTAGCATGATTTTTGCCCCTCACAGTATTCTTTTTGGGTTTTAGAAATGGCTGGAAACAAGATGATTCACGATAATGGAGAATATGATGGACAATGGAATGATATTCTTCATAATTAAATGGGATTTGGAAGTCCAAACATCATTATTATGCCGAATCAGCAATCTCATAATATGATCAATAAAGTAAAATTTGGTAAGTTTCCTGACTCGGCTTATAAGAGAAAGATGGAGTTTCATGATGATCATAGAGGAAAGAAAGTTCAATTTCCCCTATGTAAATCATGTGGGAAGAGGCATCAAGGAGAATGTTTCAAAGGAACTGGAAGATGCTTTGTGTGTGGAAAAGAAGGACACAAAGCAAGTAAGTGCAAAGGAAAAGGTTCAGTTAACACCATGGATGAGGATAATGGTATTGCTACGACATCAACAATGGTTAAATGTTTTAAATGTGGAATGTATGGTCATTATGCAAACCAATTCCCTAAGGGAAAGTCTCATGAAGAGAATCAGTATGGTCGTATGGGATGTATTTATGTTGATGATGATGAAGAGACTACAAATGATATGTGGGATGAAAGAATTGTTGAAGCTTGGTCAATGGTTTAAGAATGTAGTGGAATGATTACATGTTTATCATGTGTAATGTTGTATAAGAAATCTCATGGTACTATAGAATAAAGAGACATCTAAGGATTGTTACACTGTTGTCTTTCCTTGAGTTTTAAAAGTGTATGATTAATGTTACCAGTATCCATGAAAGGTTATTCAGATATTTTTGGAATGTAGATGATATGCGCATAAAGAAAGGATAAGGAGAAAATGAAATGTTTGACAGTATTCATGAGCTCATGATTGATATAAGGACTAAGTGATATCATGGTTTGATTATATAGAATTTTTAGGATTTTGGTATGTGGAAAGAGTTAACTTTTAACAGCACTCATGTTTTCAATAAGGTTCAATGGGTATTCAAGAAAATACATGATTAAGTCCTTTGAATGTTTGGAATGTGACCAAAAAGATATATCTTATGATATATGGGGATCAACGATGGTATTAAATCTCTGAGAGTGGACTGCAGTATTATGGATAAGCCTAAAGATTGTAATGGATTATGTTGGACATAAGTTAGTATTGTTTGTTTTTTGATATTATTGATGGGATGTTATAGTAATATAGTTTCAGATAAAGGACAACCTGCAGGACGGGCGACAGCCCATCGCTTCAGACAAGGCCGTGGGAATCGAACCCACAACTAAAGTGCGACTGGCCTTTATCGCCTACCACTGGCCTACTGGAAGTCCCTGTTTAGTATAAACTAGTTTTATTTTATTAAGCAGTATGATATATGAAGTATAAGTTCATTTTTGGAACCATATAAGATTAATCTAACCATAAGATGAACTTATAACTTTTCAAACCTTTTGTTTGAGATAGATTGAATGACCCATAATTCTATTACATGATCTGCTAACACATCACGAATGACAAATTCAACTTCATTTCTTTAAGAGATGAAGTGGAAATTGTCCAAAGAACGACCAACAGTGAGACTATACCGAAATCACGAAAGTATTTCTTCTAATTCCAATTTCATCAACTTTAGGGAAACGATCATGAAAACCAAAAATGTCCTCCATGTGCTCTTATATCTGATTAATCATATGGTACCTTAGATCGTCACAAATTTATGGATTTGTGATTGTTGGCTTTTCCATAGCCATGTTCTCTACCACTCTCCATCAGAACATGATGGTTAGAATTTTCTTCAATATCCATATTTTCACCTATGTGGAATCCCTGTGATTAGTTTATTTGGGTAATCGTTAAATTTCATACTTTAGTTTTTAAAA
Organism: Viscum album; assembly: GCA_963277665.1. Taxonomy (NCBI): domain Eukaryota; kingdom Viridiplantae; phylum Streptophyta; class Magnoliopsida; order Santalales; family Viscaceae; genus Viscum; species Viscum album. The sequence goes on from OY728130.1 coordinate 1,093,735,581, forward strand.
GCCACGTTTTGGTATTCCTTTTTACTATGTGGGTTTCTATCAAAGAAAATTTTGAATAGTAAACCATTTATAACCCCGACGAATTTCGAGGGCGAAATTCATTTTAAGGGGGGTAGAATGTAACACCCCAAGATTTTATGAAAAATATTCTTTTTAATTTCATTAATGTCTTGTGTTGTACGCTACACCAAAAAGAGTTTGCACAACACGTATCCTTGACTTTCCTTTCATTACACGCAATCATGAACTTCCTTGATAGCGTGTGTAGTACACAATACCGAGTTTTACTAAACAACGATATGATATTAAAATATTATTAAAACTAGCCATTATTAATAGTAATAACCACTTTTTGAAATTTTTTCAATTCTATTTTTCAAAATGGACTTCATTTTTGGATTTGGAATATCGAAATTAGCTTAGGGTGAAATTTTGGTACTTTTTGGACTACTTTCATATTATGATGAATAGTGACAATTACTAAATTTAAATTAAAAACAAATTTTTTAATAGAAATAATTAATAGTGATAAATTATTAATTTGAGTGGTTTTAAAGTATATTTAGAATATATTTTTACAATTTAATACAATGTTGGTCATTGGATGTAATTTCACATTTAAACCAGTTATAAACTAGTGTCAATCTTTTGATAGTTATTATCTCATAAAAACACGCTATTTGTTTTGACGACGAGAATTAATTTTTAAATTATTTAATGCAACTGATATGTTTTGAATTTGGTAAAATAGACATCATTTTTGAGTTCATAATATTGAATATAGCTTAGGCCTAATTTTTGGTATTTTTTCTGAAAACTTTCAATTTTTGATGAACAGTGAAACCACTAAGTGGTAGTTAAAAAAAACTGAATTGTTCATAAAACATAATTTTACCGCTTCTATGAGTGGAATTTCAAAAATCCGAGAGACATGGTAAATATCAAGGACTAAAATGTGGTTCAATGAGATGAAAATAATTTTTGTTGAATAGTAACTTTTTAGTTTTATTTACCACGGTTAAAAGTATATAGGGTAATTAAGGGTAGAAATGATATTATTATTACCCTAAAACTTGTCCTAATTCTATTGGACAAGTGTAATTCGACCAAAAACAAACTTAGGAATAAAATATGACCATTTAGGACCACTTGGATTAGATTAGGACATTTATTATTAATTTATTTAAAGAAGTGTTAAAAGAGTTAAAATCAAATTTTATTTACTAAAACATTTTTAATATGGGGTTATACATAAGATAAATTCGACTATAAATATTCATTAGAAAGATAAAAATATTTCTTACATAATGGTATTTTATTTGTAATTTTTAGACATTAAATAATTTAATTTATTTATGACACAATGATGATGCAGTAATTATCTTATTAATGAAATATTGACATAATTGATGTTATAAACACACAAATAAATGTAATTTGAGACTTTTTATGAATTACACTAATTTTCTAGGTTACTATGATATATTAGTGTTGATATAATCAACTTTTTTCGAACATATAATTCTGTTATGACTTTCACAAAAATCATATATCAAATAGTGTCAAAATTGACACAAAATAGTTGTTAAATAAAATATTATATTATTAATCATTATTTTATTCCTAAAAATCTAAGGTTCTGCCAAATGACTTATATAAGTATATATATGTTAATAATAAACAATTTGGGGTTCGTTTGGCATGTTATAGTAAGTGTATTAACCATATAGTGTAAGAAAACAAAAAGACACGGTAAAAGTTAAATTATTTAACTTAGAGTTAAATCTAATTGATAAGGTTAAAATAATAACCTAAACTTGTCTAAATCATATTGTTTGATAGTATTTAGACCCATCCCCACTTTAGCTTCTAAATAAGACCCTTTGGAACCATTAAAAACCGATTTTTACTTTAATATATAATAATATTTTGAGATATTCCTAAGGTGCCCCTCTCCTCCCTTATAAAAGGGCACCTCCTCCCTCTCTTCCTTACACAACCTTGAGCCTTCAAGCTCGACCAAACCCTGAATAAATCCCTTCTCCACTTCCCTATAATCATCCTAGAGGTCCTGGTCTTTTTCAAATACCATCCTTAGTTCTTTAAGTGGAGGTTAAGAAAAGGTGCGTCAAAAAGAGGTAATATCCATTACCGATCTTTTTCAATTTCTTTCTTCTTCAACTTCTTCTTCTTTAGTTTTTTCATGATAAAGTAATAACATCAGTATTTTTTATATACTGATATGTTATTATAAATATGAAACAACTCTAATTAACCTTCTATCCATCCTACGGAAAAAGGAAATCACCGCGCGTGCGTACGTACGGAATACCGTCTCCACGCCGTGGTGTAATCTATTTTCCTCCACCACCATAATTGGATGGGTATAAAGGTGTAATGAGTAACTATATATGATTATTATAAAGTTATATTGATACTGAAATAGTATACATACACTTAAACACAATTCCACGACCATGGGAATGATATCATCGCCCGTGCGTACGTACGGACAACCGTCTCCACGACGCGATGAGATTCATTCTCAATGATTAACCATTCATGACTGATTATAAAGTCTATATAATAATTACTAATGAAATATAATACCTGATAATTATACTGGAATTATTTATATTTATATGTATGTAATCTACTTAATTCCATTGAATTCAATAAGGAAACGAAAACAGCGTTCATGCGTACGTACGGACTACCGTCTCCATGAACGGTGTATTTCTTTCCATTTACTCATTTATTATATATGTATATTATGAATATATATATATATATAAGTCATGTTTTATATTCTGTAATTAAGTAATCATGATCTAATTAATCATATGAATAATTACAAGTTAAAAACACGAACGACAAATGAGACGATTTTACCCAAAACGCAACTTTAACATGAATTTACAAAAGAACGGGTAATATAAAGTCATAAGTGGACCATATATGATATAATAACAATGCATATGATTCTGTAATAAGTCAATAACTTGATTTAAATCATTATACAGGAGGTTCGGACACTTACAAAGCAAGTCGGACCTAAGGTAAGGGAAATATCACAATCTCACTTTTATCTGAGATTGTTTTTACTTTGGTAATTACTGGAGTGTATTTTATCATCCACATCCATGTTCGATCAATATGTAATATTATTTCCATCCTTCTACAACATTTTATATCCAATTTTACTCTTCGGTAAGTTTTTTTTAAAGATATGAAAGGAATCTTTTGTCGTTTTTCGTACGAGGTACTTTTTGACTTTTCCGACAAAAGTACGAAGAATGATTTTTTTACTTATACGGCATGAATGTATTTTTAAAACATTATTTCCAAGAATCTTCCTTTAAATGTTTTCAAGTTTATTTTTAATTAACTTTTTTTTAGTTTATAATTGTATGACATATTAAGAAAGGAAAAGTGTTTTTGAAGAAGAAAGGATATTTTCCTCAAGAATTCATTTCAAGTGTTTTATCAAAATTATTTTCCATCTACGATAATATATGGTTCTGTTTTTATCCCTATTATTACATTGATTTGATTATGTTGTGATGGAATTATTTTTATGAATTCCTTTATCTTATATGAATTGTTTTATGATGTCATGTTGTTTAAGAATCCCATTTTTATTACATGGGTTATGCTATGATGTATGGTTTATGATTTTATGGCACACATAAGAACGGTATCATTATGAGATGGGTGGGACCTATATCTCCCTCCAATGAATTGGGTAAAGATTTTATATCTCATGAGATAGACAGGGCTGGAACGGTAGGTTTTACCGGTTCAGTGAAACAGGACTGGAACGAGGGTGACTCGGTTCAGAAAGGGACTTTGTCCACTAAGATAGTCTTAGCCATGAGTCTTGACTAACAAGAAAAGATTCTTTGTGATTATGTGTGTATGCCAAAAAGTTTCATGTTTTAAGTTATGATTATTGTGATTACATTTCACTTCCATGATTTATCCCATGTTATGAAATTATGATCTCTTTTGCAGGTTAAGATTTCCAAAAGTTATGTGCTTGTGTATACGATGAGATTTATATTTCTTTTGTTTACCCTTACTGAGAATTTGAGCTCACCCTTTTATGTTTTCTTTTCCCCAATATATAAAGAAAGGTTTTAGTTAAAAAAAAGGGAAGATCTTTATGGGAGATATTGGAGATCTTTCACCATGATTAGAAGATTACGTTCCAAGTTTCCAAATACACTAAAATATTACGATCCTTGTGTGTGTATTTTTTTGTTATGTACTAAGTATTCCGCAAATGTAATGAAATGTTCATGTACGTTAAGCTTAGGGTCTCTACATGGACCATGCCTTAGTTGTTGATACTCAACATGGGCTTAGTCAAGAGTGATGCTTAGTGATGATAGACCTTTCCCAATCTATGAAAAATGTTATTTTTAAGGCATGAATACATTAGTTGATTCCATTGACCCTTCTTTCTGTATTTATATTCCTATTTAAAAAATTTAATTATATAAAATAATGATAATGTTGTAATTATTATCAAGAGTATTGTTCACAACTATCATATTGACCAACTTCCATAACCTGAATTTCACATTTCAATTTATACCCACTTCATTATTGAAGAGATATAGTTTGGTTTTGTATAAAATAATTTAACACCCATTTTAATGAAACAATAATCATTCAAAAAGATCATGCCGATACATTTTCCAAGACCACTCGTAATCCAATATTGAATAACTAAATCATGAAAATAACCATTTATGGGAGAATTTTGGGCCCAACATGATCAAATATCCAACAATGTTTATAAAACCACCAGAAGAAAACAAAATCATCATGCACCTTACCCTTATAGAATTATTTAATATAATAAAGGGATATATACTGGGACACTAAATACAAGTTGTTTTTGACATTGTTTTATTAAATCAAATATTATATATATCACATTTTAATGTTACAGTTTGTAAAGATTGGATAATGAGTTTCAAAAAAATATTTTTTCGTACGATGAATAGAATGATGTCTATTTGGGAAATGTATAATTTCTATCAAGATACTCTATTTTTGTGATTTCATTAATCCCTTAAATAAATATAATATGTTTATTAAATAATTTTATAAATTATATATTATATTACAATTTTATAAAGTAAAATACAATTTTAATAAGCGTTTGAATACTATACGAGTTAAAAATACATATTTTTCAATGAATGAGGATTTTCAACCAAAAAATACATTATAATATTTATAATATTATTTTGATAGAATAAATATTATTTATTTTATTAGTGTTTCAACGTTTTCAAAAAATAATTTTTTTATTATTTTCTCAATCCATCAAATTTTTTGGTAAAAAATAAACATCGTATAAATATACAAGGTATATTATGAATTCATAATTACTCAAAAATGATTTAATATATTCCATAAATGGTATACAAGGCCAAAAATATATTGAATCGTCAAATTAGTTTGTTTTTTGGTTAAATTTTTTTCATAAACCCTTAATTTATCCTCTAAAACATATATTATAAGATATGGTTTTAAAATAAATTATTTATAAAAATTAAACACATCCAAATCATGAAGGATAATATTTTATGATATTATTTATTAACCATGAAAAATACTGAAAATCACTCCTACTTGAGAGAATACTCTAGAGAAACATGGGGTGGTTTTTTGTTTTGATTACATTTCCATAGTGTCAAAAGCATATCTTAGGAAATTAATATAGAATTCTCCCCCCGTCAATATAAACCCATAAAACCACCATTTTCCATTAATAAAAACACAATCATCTAGATATTACTCTAAATATCCATCTCTATACCCCTCACATTGTTTGAGTCTTCTATTAAGAGTATCCTCTTATGATTTTTGAAACTCCCCGTCATCGTAAGGCATCCTCTCTAAATGAACATTATTCAAGAAACTCCTTTATGTTCTTATTTTTTTTCAATTTGTTCATGTTGATATATTGTCTCAAACATTTTTCTATCTTCAATTCTAATATACTTGTTATTATAGACCCCTGTATCTCTCCATAATTCCACCCATTAACAATTATGTTTCACTGTTATTTTGCTAAAATTATTCTATGATTTTCCATGGATCACTTTTTATTTTTGATTACCCATAACCATTTCCACTCAATTATATTTACCTATATGAGTCTCAGAGTGATATATTTTGGGATTCCATGTATGTAACCCAAAATACGTAATTGTAGGATTATTGTTAAAAACTATATATCATTTTATTGATTAATATCTGTGGTACCCATGATAATATACCTAATTTGAAGGTTGTACCAATATAGTGCTATATTGGGTAATTTTTCAGTATCACTAGTCTCCATGTTTCATATTGTTTAGTAAACCTAATACATTATTGGACTCTACTAAAGATGTGATATTTTCATCATATATATAATTTACTTTTGTTTACAAAATGATTTATTTTGTTTCAACATTCCCATGTTACATTTATTATATATTGATTATATCATACCTCATTTTTGAAGATTATGACTATGACTCCCCTTTTGTTAGATTTATATATTTTTTAGGATTGTATATAAAACTTATCCTTATTAATTTCACTGATCATTCCATTACTGGTAAAAAAGTCTAACCCCATTCTAATCTAAATCCCTAAGAGAACGCATGGATTTGTAGAGGTTTTATGGAACATTCTAACAGTCTTTGTGGTTTTTATTAATGTTTTTCTATCCATAGACCATGAAAATTTATTATATATTTCTTTTTCAAAGTTAATAACCCTCACAATATAATATGTTTTAATATTAGTTTTTTTTATATTAAATCATGAATTATTGTGTATTAACGATATCATTTTCCATAGTTAGCGTCTGAGAGATGTCTTGTAATATTTGGGATAATGAATAGAAATATATACGGAATTCCATAGGGACCCTATTAAAAATAAAAAGACATCCCTTTTTCGTAAAGTGTAGAGTAAGGGGTTTCAATGAAAATACATCCCTTTATATATACTACTTGTGGATGTGGGTCTAAAAAAGGTACATATGGGTAATAATCCCAAAAAGGGGGCATTGATATGGAATTGACCGTCACCTTGTGCATGACAATGGGCCTCGATACAGTCTTTGTATGATAGTCCAAGAGGATATTATTTTGTAAATTAACATTCTCCTTGAAAGCCATAATTATGGACAAACATTCCAATGATAACTTATCTTTGGGAGTAGATAGCAGATAATATAGATTGAATCTGTGAAATTCCCTGGTTGAAGAATATATGTCATTTATTATTTATCTAATTGATGATCATGGTTTAGAATTTATGTTTTTAATGTTTTATATTATAAATACTATGATTAATTTCATATAATTAAATGAGTATACTGATAATAAAATATTGAGTTGTAGGATTATCTCCCATTCATGGACTTCAAATGTTAAAAATGACTACATATATAAAAATTCCATTGAATCACACAAGATTAGTAGAAACATTTCATAAGAAGTCAATGCCATGGATATAGAAATGTTGGTGATATTTGAATTGAGGTAATTGTTTCATTATAATTATATAAACCCATACATATAATACATTTTGTGCATAAAATAAAAAAAGGATACTTAAATTTATAAAATTTGATGTAATTTTTGGAAGGGATTGGATTTCCTTATTTGGAGCCATCAAACATTTTCCAGTCATGGAAATCAGCCTACGTATCACAAATATCACTATGATTTTATAATAGTGAAAGAATTTTGATGAATTTATATTTGTATCATCATCTTAATAATATATATTGTTTTCAAATGAGAAAACATAGTAAGATAAAATGATCGAGTCTATGTAAAATGAAAAACATGAAGAAATTACCATTGAGAGAAAATTCACTAAGTGTTCCCTAAATAATTTCATGGTATTTGTCCAATATGATAGGATTGTTTTTCTATCTATCTGATTCCCGGAGCTTTAATAAAATACAACACACTATATTGAATGGATTTTTTTTAACATGAGGAGATAAAGAATAAACTACCAGATAATCTAGATAAATGGTTCATACACCCAAGTGTTTCCCCATTTGATGCATCATGCCTCTTGGTAAAGAATAAGGATAGTTCAATGTTACTATGCATTGATTTTATTGATCTACCCCAGATAGAAATATAGAAAATGCTTCCATTAATGTGGAATTATGAATTATTTTTTCTTTTATTTGGATACAAGTACTGCTCTATGGTGGATATTTGGATGGGATAACATCATGTAAATATGAAGATATAGGATAACCCATGACTGATTATCATAAAATATACAGGCATTAAAAGATCATAGTAATGTTATTTGGATACACTCACAACACAACTATAATTATGAACAAGATTAATAAATTATTCATGTACTTCCATAAAAAATATATTGTAGTATTTATAAGTTATATTCTAATCTACTCAAAAATCATGGAGTATTAGAATAACATTGATTATGTATCGAGGACCTTGAAAAAAGAGATTATCTATGTGATGTATATTAAATGTGTTTTTATGGATAAATTAAGCTTCATGGGAAAAAAATTCACAAACAAAATTATATATTTGGACCCATCAATGATTGAGGCAATTGGTGGACGTCCCAAAACATCTATTTGGGGAGAAATATATATCTTTTTTATATGAATTGCTTAATATTATCGATGTTTAAGAACATCATGTCCATTTTTAATCCCACTGTTGATGCTCCTTTCGTCACAGAATCTAAAAATCGGAAAAGGGGAATATCTGAGCTCAATGTGATTCAACCTTTGAAGAAAATATCATAAATCGATAAAGGCATGAACAAAGGATCAAAAGCAACTGCACCGCACAAGTTATATCACTGTCGCGCAAGTCCACTTGTGCGACGCCCTTGGTCGCACAAGTGACTTGCGCGGCCTAAGTGATAACCGCCCGGTAACCGCCCAGGGTCTTCTCCTGCCTATAAATAGACCATGTGGGCCCCCCATCCAAGAGGATCATTTTCCAGAAACTCGGATTGAAGCTCCCGATGCCCAAGTCTCTTCTCAAAACTTCCGGAACACTTCTATGGTAATTTATTACCTAGAACTGAAGATCTAAAGAGATTGAGGAAGGCCTAAGTGTTGAAACTCATCAACACTTGTGCGCCTGAGTGGCCATCCCTTAAGGGAAGTAGTCACACTTGCGCGTCACCTTACTCATTCAATAGAACTTGCGCGTCCCTTTTCTGGAAGAACATCAAGAGGATTCTAAAGACTTTAATAAAGAGTCGCTCAAGTATTTCAATTCTGGTTGACCATCGCGCAAGTACAACATATGTCGCACATGTATACCTGCGCGACCAATACTTGCGCGCCCCCGCAATACTTGCGCGCCTTCCAAGACTTGTGCGCCCCTTCCTTTTTGGGTGCCTTTCTTGCCCATTTCACCCCTCTTAAGCCATTACACCTTTCCTTTTCAAGATTCAGTCTTCAAGACACTCTTCAAATCCTTTTATGGCATGATTTCTTGATTTTACTTCCTTATGTGAAAGGAATTCAGTGAAATATCTCTCAAAACCTAGTGATTTAAATATATTTTTGTCACTAAATATGGAGATTTCATTCATTCAACCTCATCCTTTAAGATGAGAGAAATCCTTAACCTGGGTCTCCTTTTCATGAATATGTCCCAGTCAAAAATTTGGGCATCCTTCTTAGGAGTAAGCCCCAATCTCAAAAATGGGAATCCTTCTTAGGAGTAAGCCCCAAGTCCTCTAATTTGGGCATCCTTCTTAGGAGTAAGCCCCAATCTCAAATTTGGGCATCCTTCTTAGGAGTAATCCCCAATCTCAATTTTGGGCATCCTTCTTAGGAGTAAGCCCCAAGTCCCTTAATTTTGGGCATTCTTCTTAGGAGTAAGCCCCAAGTCCCTTAATTTTGGGCATCCTTCTTCGGAGTAAGCCCCAAGTCCTCTAATTTTGGGCATCCTTCTTAGGAGTAAGCCTCATCCCTTAATCGTTAACCTGGGCTTCCTTTTCAGAAATAAGTCCCAGTCATAAATCTTGGGCTTCCTTTTCAGGAGTAAGCCCCAAGTCCCTTAAATTATCTTTAACCAGTCCTAATTTACATTTAATCTGGGATTCCTTCTCAGGAGTAAAACCCAATTATCAATCCTCTCCTAATTTGGGTTTCCTTTTCAGGAATAAGTCCCAAGTTAGAGTGTTCAAATCTCCATAAAGCACATATACCTTTATGGACCATGTTTCTGGATTTTCTCCTTAAAGAAAATCCTAAACTTAATTCATCTAGGTAGGCATACATACATAATCCCCACATTACTTCTTATGATTGCATCTTTCATGGCACAATTGTCTATTTTTTTACCAATACCTCTTGTTTCTCACACCGAGCATGACTCACGTGAGCTTAGAGTGTAAAATTAATTGTGAAATCCTTCTTTGATCCATCAATCATATATATCATACTCCCTTACTCGAACTACGTGGGTTCGGAATCCTTTTCCAAAACAAAGGATATGTAGGTAGCCCATCTATGGGTTCGATCCCAACTCTGAAATAATTCATTGTCCTTCTGAATGAAAATAAACTTCAAGTGCCCCACGGAGTGGCTTTAAAACTAGCTTGGTCATCATAATGACCAAGATACTTTTATAAAAATGTATTGAAGGTTACCATTGATCAATAACCACTAAATAGATATAGATGATTCTCTATTGATGAAGAACCTCGAATACATATAAAAGATTCTCTAAATTTCTTACATATTTAATCATTGATTGTAAAACTAAAGGAAAATATCATTTTATACATTGTAATGTGATAAAGATTCACGAACATAACTTAAATCTATAAAGAGAGTCCCAGAATAGACAATAATTCCCCTCAAAAAGGTTTGATGAGTCTGACCTCCCATCCTCTCGACCAATGAAAATTCCTAAGCCTCGTCAGTTCACAAGCTAATGAGTGCCCACCTTTGGAAAGTAGGTCCAAATGGAAATGGAATCATTGGATGTTTCCGGTTCTACGAACAAACCCGTTAGAAACCGATCAGAACGTTTGAATCTCCCATCCAGGAGGTCATCCCCGAATTCCGAGGGAAACAAAAAATGGTGAACCCGACTTGAATACTTAACCAAGTTAAAATGATGTTTTACCTATTTGTTAAGACCCTATTTTAAGAGGGATAACAAAAACAATAATTGACATGTGTGCTCATCCATAGGATGAAGTCGCTGAATTTTATCTTGATTACGTCTGTTATATCAAACATGCACTCTTTTCCAAGATCTTCTGCATTTCCATAATGGCTGCTCTCAAATTCACATCTGTGAATACTGCTGCTGCAAATACCACTACTGCTATTTCTACTGGATCTCCATCCGCTCTGAGGATGACATCACCTACTCAGCATCTTCAACGCTGGGAATCAAATGCGCTGGTTAAGGAGTACCGTCAACACGGTACCATCCCAACTCTGGAGGCTGCCCGACAGGCCCTCCAAGTGAACAACTCACACAGGTCGTCCGGACAACGACGACCAGTGATCAAGAGGCGGGCGGTGCTGACTACCGTCTCCAACCTTTTCGGGTCATTATCCCCGGAACTCAATTTCCATTCACTCCCTTACTTTGAGGAAGGGAATGAGAAGGTCCCTCAGGGACTTAATTCAAAAAGACAGGAGTCCTTTTCGGGGGCTCCCATCAACAATCGCTGCCAGAATCGTGTGGCAGTGCGCCCTCAACATGATGAGGATACCGACTCCAGGCATTCAGCTCAGGTTCCTCGAACCCGAGTAGGCAAGACGAACCGCCAGAGACGGAATCCGGTTAACAATGGGCAGGTTTTCATCCCTACCATCTCTGGAGAAGTCCACCAACCTATGTTGGTGGAAAACAACGAGTTGGCACACACACCTGTCCGTTTTAATTCTGCTGTCCAGCAGACTCGTCTGGCAGCATCATGCCAATCCCGCCAGGCAATTCTAGTGGAGTACTATAGGCAGGAACATAAAAACCGATTATACATCACCAGTTAGTCAGTAGGCTCGTCTAACTACATATGATGGATCTCATCAACCACCTTTGGCGAAGTGTAATTAGAAGGCACATACACCTGCTAGTACTAATCAAGCCTACCAACAGTCTCGCTTGGTAGCGCACAGAGAAGTCAGTTGGAAAGCTCCGACGACAAATAAGAGGTAGACTCAACTCTCTGCCTCCACACATGAGTACTTTCAGGATTCACTGACAGGAAAAGGAGGACAGGAGTTGGCACATACACCTACTCCAAACCCGGAATGGACGTATATTCCCGTTCCAGCGTGTGAAGTCACCAATCATATTTTGTAAATGGTGAAAGAGCAGAAGCAAATTCTTGCTCATATTCTGGATGCTTTCTAGGATATCATAACAGCTTCAGCATCATCTTAGGGAAAGACACATAAATCTATCCCTAGCAGTGGAGTGACACATCAACGATTCACTCCAGAACAGACACACACATCTGTTTCAGTCCAAGAGGGTTATGGGGAATACTCCCCCATATCATACGGACAACCAAGTCAGGCACATACACCTGATTTGAGTGGAGATCATCAGCCTAACCTGACCATCCTTCCTGATCAGGCACATACACCTTCTTAGAGCAATCACTTTTGTCATCAAGTGGTTTCTAAAGCGAGTAAGAAGGCATCTAAGAAAAAGATCCGCCCAGAACAGTCAAGAGATCAAAGACCAATCTGTAACCAAGCCTTGCTCGATGCTAGAGTTTTTGAAGCCCTAAAAAATTTATCTGTCGAAATTCAAGATTATACTCCCTCAGTTCAGAATAACGGGAACATTAATTCTGAAGGTCTTCAATAGACACTTCCTCATGAAGGCTTTCTTCATGAAAATTCAGTCAATCGTGAAGTTTATTCTTCAGATGAGAGCCACAGGAACCCTCTGTGTGGTCAGAAGACCAAGGAGCAAGAGATCTCATCTTTTATTGTAACCCATTATGGTGGTCCTCCCCATGATGATGAATTTCGCAGCGAAAGTCCTCTCCGCAGTAGTGATTCACAGTGCCTGAAAAATACTCTAGTGGACAATGTAGTGCCGAGAAAGCCCTCTTATCTTGAGGCACTTGAAAATGCGAAACCAGTCATGTCTGATGCTTTATCGCTAACAAGTTAAATACTTTCTCAATCAGAAGATAGCCCAGGGTGTAGGTCATTCTCTGAACCACCCCTAAGTCATGTATGATCTAGTTTGATCAATGATCTCTCTACCAATCTTATTGAATCCGATGAAACAACAAAGAAACACCAACTCTGGTCAAAATAGGTAGAAGAATCTTCATTTAATGATAAAGAGGAAATGTTGAACATTAGGAAAAAACTGGCGAAAAGTGAGGTACCAGTCATGTTTTGTTCTTTGGCTGACTCCCAGTATGACATTCCAAAGATGTGGACGGAAGATGGAGTCCATGATATTCATCTCAACATATGGAAAACTATTTTTCAATTGAAGAAGAAGGTATTATTTTATGATGAATATGAAAATCATCTTAAGATAATAGAAGGGCTACAACGTAAGATTGATTTGGCATCTCTATCAGTCTCTCGGTATCTGAAGGCTGAAAAGCAATAGAGAACCCTTCAACGTTCATGCCTTGGCGCACTAATAAAATTGCGTCAATTAATTTCCAATGCTCCATTTGGTGTTCATATCTGAGGATGGGGTGTTCACGGAGCACTACATTTCACAGTTCTTTCCAGTCAGCAAAGCCCGCCGAAAATGGTCTCATGCAATGTTATTGCCCATGGCCGGCCACAGTCAATGGGCTTTGTTCATAATCAAAAGCTTGCTCAAGAATAGGCTTCAACTAGTTTCTCTAAAAATCAAGCATATAGAGAACAAGTTTTTGAATTTATCCTACATCAAGCAGGCGAGAATATTGCACAAGCCTCTCGTATGGAGCAAATAAATCATCAAATGACAGAAGTCTCGGAAATCATCCAACGGTCTGTTGAACCAGGTGATAAAAGTGGATACAGGTTAATGCATCTAGCTAATTTCCGAACTAAGATTCGCAAGATCAAGAGATATTTTAAGAAAGTCTCGGACATAGCATGTCAAGAGCCACCCCAGCTTGTCAGATCAGGGACTCCTTTAACCTAACCCTCAGAGTCAACAAATGGGATTCGAGGAGTTGAGTGGAATCAGCATGAACATCCCCAGTTCACGAGACTGGGGACTCTTTCAAATCATCATTCCCCTTCTCATAGAATGTCGGTCTTTTCTCGATTAGGGAAGAAGCCCCAAGAGGAACGAAGAGCCAACTTATCAGGAGATTCCATCCAAATTATAGCTCGTCAAGATGTTCCTAAAGGATTGAATCAACAAAAGGCAATGTCTCATCAAAGATATGAAAGAAGACAGTATCACAGAAATTTTTATAGAAGGGATGTGATGCATTATGCATCAATCAATGTCATCAATGCCGTTGTTTCTAATCCACCAGAGGATACTCACTCAGGGGACTCAGATGAAGAGCATCCTACTCAAGAAAATGTACGCACCGATTCAAATGAAGAAGGTGTGCGTACACGAAGTTAAAGGATTACTCAGAACCTAGGTAATCCACTTCCCTCTCTCCAAAAAGTATCCAACAAAGGGAGGGGGAAGAATTAGGATACATATCCTTCCTCTGGAGATGGTCAATCAATCTCATTAGAGCAAAGATTTGCACAACAAGAAGAAGAAATGAAAGAATTGAGAAGGTTGAATGCAGAACTACTTCAGATTAGTCTTCTTATTAAGAATGTTGAATTCCGACAGCCGAAGGAATTTGTTGCAGTTACTAAGATGGATCAGGAATATCCTCCTTTATCAGTACACCCATAGAGGTCTAATCCTATGGGTCAAATGCAACAACGGTTGGCAGTGCTACCATCAGTTGTAGCACCAATCACCACATCTGTCCATGCTCCATTCATTGCTCCTACTAAAGACCAGATTCAACCAGATGTTTCTCAAAATTTAATAACTACTATTGATTCATTAACTGTTCGGTTAGAAACTATGGAAGGGAAACAGGCGCATGTTCAACCAGAAAAGAAAGTTTACCCTGAATAGGTATATTCAATTTCTCCTCCATCTAGTTTTGGAAACCCTGTTTTCCCTACATTCAATGGATCAGACGACCCTGAACAACATTTGACGCATTACAAGTCTTGTTTTGATCCTATGATGGGAACTCCAGAGCAGCAACAAGTAGTGAAACTCAGATGCTTCGTGCGAACCTTGCAAGGACCAGCTTTTGTCTAGTATAAAAGCTTTCAATCCCAGTCAATCATCAGTTGGGAGGATCTTCGCCAAAAATTCCTTCTTCAGTTCAGCTCAACTTTTCCAAAAACGACAGTTTTCGATCTTACAAACTGCAAGCAAATGGAGAATGAAAGAGTTTCTGATTTCATTGCTTTCTGGAAGGGATTATCATATTCCCTGAGTTTAGCACTCCCTCAGGAAGAGATGTTGCCAATCTGTGTGGAAAATTTGCGTGACGAATTACGCACGCTATTGATCCCTGTGAAATACACAGGAGGGTTTCGAGACCTTACTTAAATCGCTCAGCAGATTGAATATTCCCTTATACAAGCTAAGGTTAAATCTCGTGTAATTCCATCAGCCCTAGGAAGAATAATGGGTAAAGCAGAAACTTCTACAGTTATGCTTAAACAAGCACCTGTACCTATTTCTACTTCAAAACCTTCATCTCCTCGAAGGGCTCCACCTCTTAAATGCCAACAACAAAGGCCGTTTCATCCAAATGATCAAAGAGATCAACGAAGAAAACAATTTGAGGATTTGAAGAGTAAAATGTACTCCTTCCGAAATGAGCAAGTTCCTGGTTACTTCATTTCAGCTCTGGAAAATAATTTGGTTCAATTACCAGTGCCCAAGAGGCCAAACAAGGAAGGAGATGAAGACCATCCCAATTATTGTCCCTTTCATCAAATGTTAGGGAATCCCATCCAAGAGTGTTTTGTCTTCAAAGACCTCCTGCAAAAGATGGTCGGCTTGGGACAAGTCAAGTTGAAAGGTTTTTCGACTTAGGTAGCATGTGTTACTGCTACAGTTCCAGAGGAGGAAGGTGAATGGCAAGAAGTCAAAAGCAGAAATGCACAGAAGTATGATGATTGGATGGTCAGAAAGACAATCAATCGGACTCATGCCATTTTGTGAACACAATTAAATAAACCAATTGTGTCTTCTGCCATGAATATTGCGGTAAAACCCTCTTCGTCAGAGGGAAAGTCCTCAAAGAAACGGTTTGATTCAAAGAAGAAAAATGAATCAGAAGAAGATGAGTATGTCTCAAAGCCTAAATTGTCTTTGACTCTGTCAGACTTTATGCCATCTACTTCAAAACCACGGGCACCACCCCATCAAATGGCACAGCCTAAACAGGCTAGTCAGGCAGAGTCTTTATTAGACAAAGAGATAATCTTTGGTTCTGTTAATATGATTCAATTAACAGATCCGTATTCCAGTCGTAATTTCAATTTTGATGAGCCTGAATTCCCTGTATCAAATAAGGGAATCCGAGGAAGTTCCAGAGGTTCAGGATACAGGGGAAGACGTGGATCTTTCCGAATCCACTACTCTAATTCTACCCCTGCTAGCACTGTGTATGCAGCAGAAACGCGTGGTAGAGCCCTTCAGCGATCTCAAAAAGAACAAGCATGTTCTTCTGCCAATAGTCAACTAAGTCTTGGCACAGTTATTTTGGAATACCGATTGAAAATTACATCTTCTTTACCTCAGCAAGTAAATGGATCTAATCGGTCTAATCTTCCAAAAACAAGGATCTTGCCAACTTCTATCCCAATATAAGATACATCAGCTTCCAAAGCATCTTCTTCCAAGGTACCTGCTAAACCGCATATTCCTATTGGGAAACGCAGACCTTTAGATCAAAAGTATGATATATTGAAACACTTGGCCCAAGTACCAGCCATGTTATCAATTTTGGATGCTTTGAATCTTTCAAAAGATCTTTGGGAAGCACTTATCGAAGCTTTGTCATGTCCTCAGGAGTTTGAAGCTGAAATTACTGCAGCTGAAGTCTATCACATAGAGAATAATCCTGCAGAATGCCATGAAGTGATATCTTTTACTGATAAAGATGAAGATTATGTTGTACATGGGCACATAAAACCTCTGTACTTATCTGCAAAGTCAATGGTGTAGATATTCGAAAAGCATTCATTGACAATGGTTCAGGATTCAACCTCATGCCCATTCGTACACTTCGTCGATTGGGCCTCACAGAATCTGATTTATCTCCTTCTACCATGATGTTACAAGGATATGATAAATTTGAACAAGAACCACTGGGTGAAGTTACACTCAGAACGCAGTTTGGAGATCTTGTATCCGATTCGGATTTCATGATTGTTGATCAAGACTCAGCTTTCAACATCTTTCTTGGAAGACCCTGGCTACATCAGCATGCGGCTATCCCTTCATCATACCATCAATGTCTCAAATACTGTTTCAATGGTCACGTTGGAACATTATATGGTGATAAGGCCCCATTCAAGACATGTGAGTCTCAATACATTGAGGCAGAATTTTATCACATGAAGGGAAGAGAAAAATCTACAATGAAGGAAATTACCAAAGTTAATGCTCCATATGGTTTGGAGAAAATTACAATAAATCCATTTACACATGTGAGTACAGATTATGTGTTACCTATCAGTCGAATTGACAAAATAGGCCCAAATCAAAATACTCTTATGGAAAGATCCATAATGTCAATTACGACAGTTGAGCCAGACAACATGGGAGAAATTGGTAACCTACCAAACAGTGATGAGAGCACAAGTGGTGACGTCTTCATTTCATCTACTGAAATCCAATAGGTCTATACTTTTCCAATCAGTCCAGAAGAATTTATAGCAACATCAGAGGAGAATAATGATGTCAATTATCAATCCATCATCTCCTCTTTATTTCCCAAAGAAGGCCCTTTATCATCAATAGGGTCGGAAATGGAAGTTTCTTCTTCAAAATGTGCAAATTTTGACATCTCTTCTGATCATGAAAATTTTGTTTTGTCATCTACTATGAAAGTAGAAACGAAAGAAATAGCACATGATGAAGAGGAAGAAGAAGATCTTAGAGATGATCCTCCAGCATTTGAAGAGGGTATATCTACCACTGTGGATGAACTCAGAGAAATAAATCTTGGTACAGAGAAAGATCCACGCCCCACATTAATTAGTGCGGCCGTGACCCTTGAAGAGAAACATATTTATATTACTTTTCTAAAGAAAAATAAAGATATTTTCTCTTGGAACTATACAGAAATTCCTGGGATTGATCCTGATATTTCTACTCATCATTTGGGTTTACCAAAAGAACATCGAGGATTTATGCAAGCTGCGAGAAGAACACACCCAACTTATGCTTCCAAAATTGAAGCTGAAGTGGATAAGTTGATCAAAGATAACTTCGTCAGAGAAGTTCAATATCCCAAGTGGTTGGCTAATATTGTCCCTGTAAGGAAGAAGAATGGAAAAATTAGGGTTTGCATTGATTTCATAGATCTTAATCAGTATTGTCCTAAAGATGATTTCCCAGTTCCTATTATAGAACTCTTAATTGATGCGACGGTTGGCTATGAAGTACTTTCTTTCAGGGATCGATATTCCAGATATAATTAGATCTGAATGGCACCAGAAGATGAGGAATCTACAGCCTTCAGAGCCCCTCAAGGTGTGTTTTGTTTCCGGGTGATGCCCTTTCGTTTAAAGAATGCTGGTGCAACATATCAACGAACCATGCATTGTTTCTTCAATCCTTTTTAGGGATGTTTGTTGAATGCTACGTAGACGATTTGGTGGTTAAATCCAAACAACGTTCTAATCACTTGGCTGATTTGGAAGTCATATTCCACACGATTCGACAACATAATTTGAAGATGAACCCCTTAAAATGGGATTTTAGGGTAACCTCAGGAAAATTCCTTGGGTTTGTTGTACGCCATCGTGGTATTGAAGTCGATCCTGAGAAGACCAAGTCAATCCTTGGTATGTCACCTCCTCGGAATTTGAAATAATTAAGGGGACTTCAAGGACACTTAGCCTATATTCGGCGTTTCATCCCCAATTTGGCAGGCAAAAGTTTACCCTTTACCAAATTATTGAAAAAAGGAGTCACTTACCAGTGGACTGAAGAATGTCAAGAAGCCTTTGATGTTCTCAAGAAATACCTCTTGAGTCCACCAGTACTCTTGCCACCTATTGAAGGAATACCACTTATCCTCTATGTGATAGCTCTAGAGCGATCATTGGATGCCTTTCTTGCTCAAAAGAATGATGCTGGGAATGAAAATAGCCTCTATTATCTCAGTAAAACTATTCTTGAAGCAGAAACCCGGTATTCAAGTATTGAGAAGTGCTGCCTAGCATTAATCAATGCAGTCCATAAACTGAGACACTACTTGAAACATCATGAGGTCCAATTGGTATCTCGCAATAATCCACTAAAATTCATTCTTAGTCGTCCAATGCTTACAGGACGTCTAGCAAGGTGGGCAGTTATTTTGCAGCAGTTCGACATTCAGTATGTATCTCAAAAGGAAATAAAGGGCCAAGCTCTGGCTGATTTCATGGCTGAACATCCTTCAGTGGAAGACACGTCTTCAGATATTGAACTCCCTGATGAGGAAGTTTTCTCTATTAAAGAGAGTCCTCAAACATGGGAAATGTATTTTGATGGTGCTTCCAGAAGTCCAATAGGGAAGAAAATGGAAAATCCTAAATTCAACAAAGTTGGTTTAGGAATTGTACTCATTTCTCCAGATAAGGAATTGTTACCTTATTCATTTTTATTATGGGAAGGTGGTACCAATAATGAAGCCGAATACGAAGCTCTTATCATAGGCTTGGAGTTAGCACTTCAAACACAAGTGAATCACTTAAAGGTGAAAGGTGATTCAGACCTGGTAATCAAACAAGTCAATGGGGATTATGCCATCGGAAAAGAAGATTTAATCCCTTTGTATGATTACGTCAGAAATTTAATGGCGGAATTCCCTTCAGAACCGACATTTTCTTATGTCCCAAGATCACAAAATGCTCAAGCTGATGCACTTGCTAATATAGCCACAGCTCTAGCAGATCCAAATCGGGACGAGACAACCATCAGTATTGCCCACCGTCGTGCAATTTCACCTTATGATCAAGCCAGAACAGAGGAAATTAATGAAATTAGTCCCATTCCTGAACCGTATGGTCATACTACAGGATGGATGTCACCTATCAGGGAATACCTTCGAAATGTAACACTTCCACCTGATAGAGCCGAGAAAGAACAAATCTGGCGACGTGTGGTCAATTTTACTCTTCATGATGGCCCAAACCACCTAGAGAAAATTCTCTACAAACGTGGTTTTGTTGGAGTTCTCTTCAGATGCATTGATGGTGAAGAGACAATGGCTGTCATGAAAGAAGTACATGCAGAAGTCTGTGGTGCCCACCAGTCTGGACATAGATTTTCTGATCAAATTCAAAGTCTTGGATACTTTTGGCCTTCAATGATACAAGATTATGTTGATTTCAGAAAGAAATTTCATTCATGTCAAGTACATGCCAACTTCATTCATCAACCTCCAGAGTTGCTTCATAAAGCTAAATACACATGGCCATTTGACACATGGGGAATGGATGTGGTGGGACCTTACCCTTCAGTTACGGCCAAGCAGTTTAAGTTCATTCTTACTGCTACTGATTTCTATTCCAAATGGGAAGAGGTAGTACCTCTCAAAGAAGTAAGTTCTAAATGCATTGTTAGCTTCATCAAGTCTAACATCATTACTAGATTTGGTGTCCCTCATACCATATTGACGGACAACATCACCAACTTCTGTTCTTCTGAGGTGAAGAAATTGTATCAAGAATACAACATTAAATCCAACCATTCATCTCGGTATCATGCGGCAGCCAATGGCCAAATAGAAGCCTTTAACAAGACTCTTTCAAATATACTGCAAACGATGGTGTTTAAGATAAGAGGTCATGTCCTGATAAACTCTTTCATGCTTTTTGGGCTTATCGAACTACCTCCCGCAATGCAAAGCGGTCAACTCCATATTCGTTGGTATATGGAACACAAGCAGTCTTGCCAATTGAAGTTTAATTGCCCTCACTCAGAGTAGCCATTTGTGATCAGTTATCTATAGATGAGCAATACCAAAAGCGATTGAAAGAGTTGGAACGGTTAGATGAGAAAATATTGTGCACTTTTCACCACTTGGAAATCTATCAAAATCGAATAGCATGAGATTTTAACAAAAAAGTTCGTCTTCGCTCATTCATTCAGGGAGAATTGGTATTATTTCTCAGAAATCCAATGATACCAGGAAAGAAACCTCCCAATCTTGAGCCAAAATGGGAAGGACCTTATTCAATACATAGGGTCTACTCCAATGGAGCTTATTCATTAATCTCGATGGATGGAGAACTCATTACTACTTCAACTAATGCCATATTTTTTAAGAAATATTTTGTATAAAATACAAAGTGTCACCTTATATCCCCGCAACATGACACTAAACTGTGCGGCACCAGTTCGTCCTTGCTATATGACGTTAAACTATACAACAATAGTCTAAGCATATGACCCTAAACTATTTGCACATACGTCCAACCTGACGTTAAACTGTGTCACCTTATGTCCCCACAACATGACACTAAACAGTGCGGCACCAGTTCGTCCTTGCTTTATGACGTTAAACTATACAGCAATGGTCTAAGCATACGACCCTAAACTATTTGCACATACGTCCAACATGACGTTAAACTGTGTCACCATATGTCCCCGCAACATGACACTAAACTATGCGGCACCATTTCGTCCTTGCTATTTGACGTTAAACTATACAGAAACGGTCTAAGCATATGACCCTAAACTATTTGCACATACGTCCAACATGACGTTAAACTGTGTCACCTTATGTCCCCGCAACATGACACTAAACTGTGTGGCACCAGTTCTTCCTTGCTATATGGCGTTAAACTATACAGCAACGGTCTAAGGAAATGACCCTAAACTATTTTCACATATGTCCAGCATGACGTTAAACTGTGTCACCTTATGTCCCCGCAACATGACACTAAATTGTGCGGCACCAGTTCGTCCTTGCTATATGACGTTAAACTATACAATAATGGTCCAGTATGATCTTAAACTGAAACTTCGTCCCACACGATGATAAATGTTAAAAATTTCCCTAAACCGTCCAGCATCACATTAAACTGCATCATCCCTGGTCCATGCATATGACCATAAACTATTTGCAAGTCCCTTATGTCCAGCAAGACGTTAAACTGTGACGTCCTAACTACGTGACACTAAACTGTATAAAAGTCCCTTACGTCTGGAAAGACGTTAAACTATACAATCATCAAAGGTCTAGCATGACATTAAACTGCACCATCCACGGTCCATGCATATGACCTTAAACTATTCGCACTTTCGTCCAACATGACATTAAACTGTGGAAAAAATCCCCAATGCATCCAACATGATGTTAAAATGGTGCACTCTTTTGTCCTCACTGCATGACTTTAAACTACACAGTTCCCCCCTTTCGTCCAACATGACGTTAAACTCTATTGTTCCTATCGTCCTAACTACATGACGCTAAACTGTACAGAAAATCCTTTATATGTCCTACATAACATTAAACTGTATTTTGTCCCTGCTACATGATACTAAACTGCGCAGCACCAATAGTCCGAACTGCAAGACTTTAAACTGCATAGTCCCTTTATATGTCATACATGACATTGAACTATGCATTGTTAAGGTTGTTGTTACCTCTTGTTTCTCACACCGAGTATGACTCACGTGAGCCTAGAGAAAACCTCAACCGTAACACTCTCTATGGGCCGCTAACCATGTATAAGTCCCAAAAACTTTTTATTTATTTATTTTATTTTATTTAGATCGTTGTCCCCAAGAACAAATTTATCATTAATTCATTATTTAATTGAACTACACAGACTTTGATCCTTTCCCTCCAGGCTGGGTATATAGGCAACCTCCTAGGGTTCAAGCCCAAAAACAATCACTTCACATCGGTTCACCACCATCTCATATGATGTTTATTCGTGAAACCGCCCCTAGAATCAATATCTTTACATTGAATCACTTTCGTCCTTGTTATATGACGTTAAACTATGCAACACTTTTGTCTGATACGACAATAAACTACAATACTCTTTGATTTCCTCATTTGAGAGAGAACTATTATTGACATTGATTTTTCAATCATGTTTTCATTTCAAAATACTACGTGCATACATGGTAATACGTAAAATTTTTGTCTCAGGTTTAACCATCATTGCACCAAACTCCCCTTTCACACGTACGAACCAAATTTGTAAAAAGGGTATTTCTAGAACTACGTGGACTTGATTCCCATCCTTATGGGATACGTAGGAACATTCGGGTGCCCCTCAAATCCAGTCCCAAGTCTTTTGGGCCTAACCCCAAATTTCACTTTTAGTCCCTTGAATGAAAAGTCCTCATGAAAACACACACTGTGTATTCATTATTATGGTCCGAATTCTATGACCCTAAACTAAGATCTCTCATACTTTCATCCTGCACAACGTTAAACTGCATTTGAAGAACTACGTATGGCTTGATTCTCATTCTTATGAGATACGTAGTGAAGTCCAAAATTTCAATTCAGGACCCAGCCACAACATGATTATGGTTATAATTGACCTATGTATCTCTATATACATTGGACAATACCCATATTTATGTGTTATAATCCTAACCTTAAATATTTTCAGATCTTCATAACCCTTTTCATGACTTCTAGTCACAAAAATGTCAAACTTCTGAGAATTCTTTTGCCTGACTATGCAGCACGTGCCCATAGGTGGCCTTGCATAAACAGTACACATAACAGACTTGTCAGCTGAAAGATGCTATTTATTTGACCATACAGCCAATTCCCTTAGGTGGCCCTGCATATTTCAACCCCCTAATGGGTTTGCTATATAATGGTAACTTCATTCTTGGGAAGAATGCCTCTTTTGTCCTTATTTGTCTTAAACGACAGTATGTAGGGATCCACAAAAAAATAGTCATCCTTAACATATTTGTCCTATATCCTTTTTCATGATTTGAAAGTATTCACGTCTATGTTTTATTCTTCCTCCCTACGTTTGAGTCAGACCTTCGTGGGAGTGATATTTATCCAGTTCTTCGATAATCTTGTCTGGAAATATCTTCTCCATATTCAAGTACCTCTTTCCATACAACAAACTCTATACTTTAGAAAATTTGAATCTCCATAAACTTTCACTGGATTTTAGCACTAGGAAAGTAAATTTTTGGGAGTTCTTTTTCCTGACTATGCAGCACGTGCCCATAGGTGGCCTTGCATAAATAGTCCACATAACAGACTTGTCAGTCGAAAGATGCTATTTATTTAACAATGCAGCTAATGCCCTTAGGTGGCCTTGCATATTTCAACCCCCTAACGGGTTTTGATAAATAATAGTAACTTCATTCTTGGAAACTACTTCTTCTAATGCCTTTTAGCACTTTTTCATATCATTCCTCAAATTCAAATATTCTTAAGCCATAGTTTACATATTTTCCCTCATACTTGAGTATGGTAACATGTTGTCAGATGAATTTTCAAGGAATTGTGTCAATCTTAATCCATTTTGGTCAAAGCTATTTCGACCTTAAACATTAGCCCCTTTATGTCAGGCGTGCATGACTTTAAACTGCCCACAAAAGACAAAGGAACTCTGAATAAAATTCAAGTTCCAGCTCACTGAACATACATTCTGTATGATTTAGGTAATATTGATCAATTAAAAAGGTTCAATGTTTGTAGGGTTATTTATAATAATCCTAGTAAAAAACAAACTATGCTTACTAAGCCCATTGGCTTAAGTAAATTTGAAGCAGGTAGTGAAAGAATGCAGGTACAAATGATTGAAGATGAAAGTGTTTTTCATTGATACACAAGAGTTAGAAGGACATCTACAGACTGAAGTCTCTTCTCTTTTTCAAGAATTACAGGAGGCTTTCAACATAACTCTTCATTTGATTTATGACATCCTGAGATTTATCAGCAGTTACTTGAAGCTCGTGCACTTGACCAACTTCACTCTTTTCAGCTTGATGAAGTTCCTTCTTAGCATCTGATATGGCTTTCATGCCATTCATATGAGCTTCATCTAATGATTTATTAAGCTGATCAAGTTCCCCAATAACCGAATCTAACTGTTGCTGGAGTTGCACCTGTTGGACAACTTTTTCATTAATTTTATGCTTCAGCTCCTTCATCTTGGAAGCATAATCAGCTTCATCTTGGGATACCATAACCTCAAATTCGCCTATGTTGACTGACAGTTTCACTCTGATCAAATATTCGCGACTTTTTTGAGCCTGTTCCCTCCTGAAAATGATCTGTTTCACCGTGGCATGGATCTTTTCATATCCAAAACCACCAAGTCCTAGTATAACAAATTGGGATGAAAATCAAGGAATTTTCGATGGTAGATCTTCTAATGGCACCCCAGATATGATGTTCCATATGTTGTTCCATGCCTTATGTCGTGAAAAGATGAATGCTTTAAGCATATCTGGATCTGATTCAACATCATCAGAAAAAGGGGGTATGTAATCTGGAATTAGTGCACTTAAAGAAGTGGCATGTCGTGCTTTTTCCCCCCTGATTTGTGCTTCTTCACATTCAATTCCTGTTCGGGCAGAGGCTGAGGCCTCACCTTCGGATCTAGTCATTGCCGTTGATGGTCCTGTATGATTAATTGAAAGATTTAGTCAGCTTCAAAGGATAACAAAAGAATAGATTGTCTTGGGAATAAAGTACGATCATAAATATTGTTATCCCTTAACCAAGGACGGTTCAGCAACCTGAGAAGACATCTCCCCACCTTTCCCGGTCTCAAAAGGATTTTCAAGATGGGTCTCAGGAGGGTTTATTGGGTTTAGATCTACTTGAGCTAATGTTTCTGCAATGGTAGGTTTGACATCAATTTCCACACCCTCTTCAGGCATTGGCAATTCAGCAGCTTCTATGGAAGAAACTGCATATTGTTTTCAGTCATGGTTAGAAGTGTAAATTTTTTTTAAAAAAATTTGGGCGAAGGGTAGCACTCATGCCCAAGGTCTTCTAAATCACATGACAACTTAGCATGATCATAATATTCTTCGAAAGTCATTCCTTGATTCATCATTTCATCCAATGATATTTCAGAATCCCGGTTAGCCTCACAGTGGGAGCATTTGCTACATCTTCTTGCCGACTTATGTCCTGCAACCCCTGACCCTGGACAGCATTTTCTGTAGTAGGAGGGATACTGAGAATGGATGCTAGCTCTTCTCTAGGAGCAACCAAGTCAGCTTGGGTCTGTGATTGTTCTACAGCACCCTCCATGGCCTTTGAAGGAGGGTCAGTCCCTTCCCTCAAGGGGGAATTGAAGAAGCCCCTGCAATCCTCGGAAATATGAGTAACAATATGATTATGGGTATAAGCTCATGATTGTTCGAAGGAATTACCGCTGCTAATGAAACGTTTAGCTATGGATTTCCTCCTTCGTTTCCTTTGCTTCTTTTGTTTTTTTGGATTATCAGTAGTCTCCCTTATTGTCACTTGGATTGGCGAATGGAAGGATATGTCTAGCACTTCATTCATGGCATGCTGGCCTGGAGATATCTCGCCTGGTTCGCGAGGAGAATCAGTAGCATCCCCGATAACAGTACCACCAGGGCTATACTGTGGCGATGGAACCTCAGTTCCTTTCTTAGCAATCTGCAAGATGAAGAAAATAACTTCCTTATGTAACAAAGCTTCAACTGAAATCATGTTGCAAAAAAAATAAGGAAAGAAAACTTACATCTTCAGGATCCACATACTCTTTCCATTCCTCTTCTCCAGAACCACCAGCCCCCTCAGTGGCGCCACGATCAATCATTTCTTTCACCCGCCTGGTGATAGGAACCGAGTCATCAGTGGAATATATGAGCATTTCCAGCTCTCTGATGTAATCTCTCACTTCATTGGGGTTATCTTCGTATTGATGATTTTTAGAAGCTACAAGATTTCCTATTCCAGGAAGTTGTAGGCCCTCACACAAATCCAGCCAGGCGGTCTCAGTACGACAGTATAAGATCTGCCATAGCTGAACAACCTCTGGTCTTAGATATGAAGGCTGTGAGGAGGGTCCTA
Organism: Viscum album; assembly: GCA_963277665.1. Classification (NCBI taxonomy): domain Eukaryota; kingdom Viridiplantae; phylum Streptophyta; class Magnoliopsida; order Santalales; family Viscaceae; genus Viscum; species Viscum album. The sequence continues at coordinate 1,093,762,887 of OY728130.1, forward strand.
CAATTTTTTATTTTAATTTTATCCCATCTCCTGCAGCTACAGATAGAGAATAAGAAAGTAAGACTTATTACTTTATAAAGTAGCAGTGATTGAAATTACTACAATGAAACAACTCACTAGGAGTTGATGGAGTGGGTGTTTTAATTCTGGCTGGAGGATTATATCGGGCACGAAACCGCTTTGCTGCCAGTTGTGCCTCATCATCCGCATCATGATAATCTGATGAATCAGTTCAAAAAGAGGAGTTTGTTGAACCTATTTCAGGTGGCGAAGCGTCACCTTCATGAGGAAGGGTTTATATCTCTACAGTCCTCTTCCTCTTTCCCACTTTATATACTGGGTGATTCAATATCCCTTTGGGGTATGATGCTATCTAGTGTTCGGCATTAAATGTAGTCAAATTATGTGCCGCTTTTTCAACTGGTAGTTCAAATACTGCCCCAGTCTTCTCTCTTGATGTCAGCAGCCATAGTTTTCGAGCAACCATCGGATGTTTCTCTAACCTGACATGTACCGGAGGGGATACAACAATTTTTTGTAGACATTTGAATTGGCGTGCAAATCTATATGGAGCATAGGCCTCACATATGATTTCTCCATCAATCCTGGCTACTAACACACCATCCCTGCAAGCTAGCATGTATGCCCTCAAATCTAAATGGGCTATCCCATCATCAACAAACCGCCCAGATGGCGGACTTACATAGGGAAAGAAGTTTATTTCCTTAAACATGCTCAGCCTCACTTTCATGTCATAACCATTAACATCTAATGGAGAAATTCCAGATAATGCTTGCACTGACGGTCTGAAAGAGCTTCCAGGAATTTGTAATCCATTCTGTACATTTTTAGTCCTGAAGTGAGTGGAGATCCATCCCCAAAAAACCTGGAATGGTCCCACTATTCTTAAAGGATATTTAACTAGGAAGACATGAATTAAACTCCTGTGAATCTTTGCTAAAATGAGGGTAGCTAACCCAACCATTTTTCCCTCAGCCAACTTTTCCGCAATGACGAAGGTCCCTGGCCTAACGCCTCCCTTAGAATCCCTGACCGGCAAGAGATAAACACTGAGCCACATTGCCAAGAAACCTGTCAGATGATTTTTCTTTGGAATTCTTTGATTCACTTCATATCCCCACTTTTCAAAATCTCCTTCTTCTAGAGTTGGCCAGAATGTGCCAGGAGCTCCTCTCTTCTCATGTTTTAGATAGGTGGTAGGACGTTTGGGCCTGGTATCCTTGGATTTCATCTTTTTGGATCCTTTTTCTTTTGGATTCATCCCTTTCTTCTCAATAAGAAACACATTCGTCCATTCTTTCGGATGAATATCTTTTCTAAAATGAGATAATGAGGTCTCTGAACTCTTGAGCCTGTGGAAGATCTTAAGTATTTCTCGAGCTAAAGTAGGAGTCTTCTCTGAATCCTTCCATGTCACCTTGGGAGGAATGAATTCATCATACATATCGCCCAAAATTGGAGCCCTTGAAATCATGTGGACATCCCACAAACTGATACCTACTTCTCCATGATTCAAATGGAAAGAATTAGTTGCTGGGCTCCAATGGCTGAGTATCTCTGGCACGAAGTTATCATGTCTATAAACATATGTTTGCCCAACCCAGACAGCCTCATATATTGCAGCTCTCTTCAGATCCTCGATAAACTCTATACAGGTCTATCGCACCCAGTATTCCCACATCCAAGTTGGCTTCACACCTCCCCCAGGACGGAAGTCCCAACTTTTCTTCCAGCCTTTGGATTGATCCATCTGTGCATTTAGGAAGATCGAAGGATGACAATGTGGTTGAAGCTCAGGTGTATGTTTTTTCAGATCTGGTGTACAAGGGCTATGATGCATCATATAGGCCTTCTCCACTATTCCAGCAGTTAGAAATACTGCTCCACCTGAGATATTTGCTGAAGCAAAGTTGGTATAATTCTGAAACCACGAAAATGGAAGATAATTCTTTACTTCTGGAATAATGACTTCTTGTAGATAACCATAGTCATACAATGGTAGATAAGTGCAATGAGGAAAGTTGAGATGATATTTCTTTAGATACTTAGCCAAATTTTGAAGAGTACTATCTTTGACAGTATAATAATCACGGCCAATGATGTCCATCATATCATCTATCCGCTTGCTATCCAGTTCCACAATTAATCCGGGTCTAAGAGCCATTAATTCTGCACACAGAGTTGAATAAGTTAATTTATAAATGAATTAATTTTTCACAAACATTGTGAATGAAATCAAAAAAAAATGGCTAAGGCATTAAGGTGCGCAAGTATGGAGATGTCGCACAAGTGTTACATGTGCCGCGCAAGTTTCTGTCGCGCATGTAACATCACGCAAGCCCTATTACCTTGAGAGTAGCGCGGTAGTGAGGAAACAGTGGAAAAAGAGACTTGCGCTGCGAGGAAGACTTACGCGGTGAGAGCTCGAGAAAATTCGGGATCAGATGTTACACACGGCCAAAATCTGTGTATTTATAGGCCAGGAAGCCTATCTACGGGCCGTACCCAGTGCGCTTAAGGCCTGCGCGGAGAGAACTTGCGCGCTGCCCTCTGTACCCTAAAGACTTGCGCGCCCCCTTTTCCTTTGTATGGATTCAATTTCCTCAAAGTCAAATCCTCTATTTCTCTCCGGATCCAAATCTGAGGGGGGACTTTTGTTGACGCTCCTTTCATCACAGAATCTAAAAATCAGAAAAGGGGAATATCTGAGCTCAAAGTGATTCAACCTTTGAAGAAAATATCAAAAATCGACAAAGGCATGAAAAAAGGATCAAAAGCAACTGCACCGCGCAAGTTATATCACTGTCGCGCAAGTCCACTTGCGCGACGCCCTTGGTCACGCAAGTGACTTGCGCGGCCTAAGTGATAACCGCCCGGTAACCGCCCAGGGTCTTCTCCTGCCTATAAATAGACCCTGTGGGCCCCCCCATTCGAGTGGATCTTTTTCCAGAAACTCGGATTGAAGCTCCCGATGCCCAAGTCTCTTTTCAAAACTTCTAGAACAATTTTATAGTAATTTCTTACCTAGAACGGAAGATCTAAAGAGAGGGAGGAAGGCCTAAGTGCTAAAACTCATCAACACTTGCGCGCCTGAGTGGCCAGCCCTAAAGGGAAGTAGTCACACTTGCGCGTCGCCATACTCCTTCGATAGAACTTGTGCGTCCCTTTTCTGAAGAACCTCAAGAGGATTCTAAAGGCATTAATAAAGAGTCGCTCAAGTATTTCAATGCTGGTTGACCATCGCGCAAGTACAAAATATGTCGCGCAGGTATACCTGCACGACCAATACTTGCGCGCCCCCGTAATACTTGCAAGCCTTCCAAGACTTGCGCACCCCTTCTTTTTTGGGTGCCTTTCTTTCCCATTTCACCCCTCTTAAGCCATTACACCTTTCCTTTTCAAGATTCAGTCTTCATGACACTCTTCAAAGCCATTTATGGCATGATTTATTGATTTGACTTCCTTATCTGAAAGGAATTCAGTGATATATCTCTCAAAACCTAGTGATTTAAATATCTTTTTGACACTAAATATGGAGAGTTCATTCATTCAACCTAATCCTTTAAGATGAGAGAAATCCTTAACCTGGGTCTCCTTTTCATGAATAAGTCCCAGTCATAAATTTGGGCATCCTTATTAGGAGTAAGCCCCAATATCAAAAATGGGCATCCTTCTTAGGAGTAACCCCCAAGTCCTCTAATTTGGGCATCCTTCTTAGGTGTAAGCCCCAATCTCAAATTTGGGCATCCTTCTTTGGAGTAAGCCCCAATCTCAATTCTGGGCATCCCTCTTAGGAGTAAGCCCCAAGTCCCTTAATTTTGGGAATCCTTTTTAGGAGTAATCCCCAAGTCCCTTAATTTTGGGCATCTTTCTTAGGAGTAATCCCCATGTCCTCTAATTTTGGGCATCCTTCTTAGGAGTAAGCCCCAAACCTTAATCCTTAACTTGGGCTTCCTTTTCAGGAATAAGTCCCAGTCATAAATATTGGGCTTCCTTTTCTGGAGTAAGCCCCAAGTCCCTTAAATTCTCTTTAACCAGTCCTAATTTACATTTAATCTAGGATTCCTTCTCAGGAGTAAAACCCAATTATCAATCCTCTCCCAATTTGGGATTCCTTTTCAGGAATAAGTCCCATGTTAGAGTGTTCAAATCTCCATAAAGCACATATAACTTTATGGACCCTGTTCCTGGATTTTCTCCTTAAAGTAAATCCAAAACATAATTCATATGGGTAGTCATACATACATAATCCCTACATTTATTCTTATGATTTCATCTTTCATGGCACAATTGCCTATTTTTTTACCAATACCCCTTGTTTCTCACAACGAACATGACTCACGTGATCTTAGAGTGTAAAAGTAATTGTGAAATCCTTCTTTAAGCCATCAATCATAAACATCATACTCCCTTACTCGAACTACGTGGGTTCTGATTCCTTTTCCAAAACAAAGGATACATAGGTAGCCCATCTATGGGTTCGATCCCTACTCTGAAATAATTCATTGTCCTTCTGAATGACAACAAACATCAAGTTCCCCACTTAGTGGCTTTAAAACCAGCATGGTCATCATAATGACCAAGAGACTTTTATATAAATGTTTTGAAGGTTACCATTGCTCAAAATTCTCTAAATAGATATAGATGATTCTCTATTGATGAAGAAACTTGAATAAATATAAAATATTTTCTAAATTTCTTGCATATTTAATCATTGATTGTCAAAACTAAAGGAAAAGCTCATTTTATACTTGGTAATGTAATAAGGATTCACGAACATAACTTAAATCTATAAAGAGAGTCCCAGAATAGACAATAATTCCCCTAAAAAAGGTGTGATGAGTCCAACCTCCCATCCTCTCGACCAATGCAAATTCCTAATCCTCGTCAGTTCACAAGATAATGAGCGCCCACCTTTGGAAAGTAGGTCCAAATGGATATGGAATCGTTGGATGTTTCCGGTTCTACAAAAAAACCCGTTAGAAACCGATCAGAACGTTTGAATCTCCCATCCAGGAGGTCATCCCCGAATTCCGAGGGAAACACCCACAAACCCAAATAAAATAGAATATTCTAATGATTATATAGAATAACGAATGTGATAAATGTAATAAAGAGATGATGATGCATCTTATCACTGCACCTTTGATCACATTACCCACTTGTGGGGTTGGATTATTGATCTACATGTGTACATCCAAAAATTGAATCGAATATGTCATCATGAATGATAATAATGTCATATAATATGACTCATTTATATTAAAAATCCATGAGTGTAACAACCCAATTTATTCTATATAATTGATAGTAGTGATCTTCACAAATTAGAATTGGGGGAATTGTCTATTTGGAGATAGGTGTGACATATATACTGACCATAAAATACTCAAGTACATATTCAAACATTAGTAACCTAATATAAACCAATAGAGGTTGTTATAGATGATTGATTTTTATGATAGTTCAATCATTGACCATCCTAGGAAAGAAAAAAATGTTATATATGATCTGAGTAGAAAGGATCCCAAAAAATTATCCATGATGAGAGGATAAAATCAACAAAAAATACTTACAGGATGAAAAGGAAATATTAAAAATATCTCAATCCATACTTTCTCGAATAATGGATAATGAAACATTTCTTCAGAGGATCATGGAGGCATATAATGATAAAGAGTATCTACCTAAAAAAGTTGCGAATATTCAGAACATCAACAATGATGGAGATTGAGTTATATGATTTGGAACCATGACATGTATTCCATCAGAGTCATAATTGGAGGGGCAAATTTAAGATGATACATAAAGATCATCCATCTATATTCATATAGAATTAAATATTCGATAAATATATTCAAAGAAAAACATCTGGTGGGATAACATTATGTGTTATTTTTACAAAGTTGGTATATTAAAAGTTGTTTTTAAAACAATAAAAGGATGAATGGAAGAAGTATACGGATTTTATGAGACAATTTTCAATAACACTATGGGGATTGGTATTAATAACCATGGGTTTATTTATAGGACTCCCAAAGACACCTAACGTTAGAAATGCCATCTGGGTGGAATTTGATTACCTCCCATATTCAATTCTTTCAATTTCAATAAAGGAATATATCTCTTTTTAAGAACTATCCATGAAATAAACAATGGAAGTGATAATATTTCATGATGTTCCACTCACTATTGTATCAGATCGGGATTTTAGGTATACATCATGGTTTGGTAGAAGCCCCCGTGATGCATTGAATATAGAGCTAAGCATTGTTTCTATATGTCACACTTATATGGATGGTCATTATGAAATGAAAATTAAAACTATGTTTAATATTCAAATATCAAGTTAAATGAACATACAAGGGTGTTGGTACTAACACCTTCCATATGTAGAGTAATCATGTAACAATAATGTTTACTATTTAATTAAAATGGTACCTTATAAGGATTTGTGTTTGAAGATGCCTCTAATGCTGACATGTATGTATGATATTGGAGTGTTGAAGATGATGTCATGTGATCTTATCCATAATATGATAGAAAAGGTTCAAACCATTCATCTTAATATGTAATCCATGTTAATTCAATTTCAAATCACTGTAGATAATCATCAATGATACCAAGATTTTAAGGATGGAGATTAAGTGTTCACTTGTACATCACAATGGAATAAATTCATTATGTTTTGGAAGCAGGGGATTCTTAGTCTATGATACATGAAACCATTTTATATTCATGATTTTATTAGAGCAGTGGACTATAAAATAGAAAACCTAACTTACCATTATCAGGTACATTCTATGTTCCTTGTATCCATATTAAGGAGGTGCATAAAATATCACTCACATGTATTGAATCTTATGGTGGTATTATTATAGTATTATTATGCTTATAAAGATCCTAATGTGATAATATTTGATTATAGAGGAAAAATTTTTTGCGACATGAAAACACACTTAGTCAAACCCTTTTTTCAGAATAATATGTTTTAGGATTTAACGTGGGGATTAGAAGATGAACATAATAAAATTAACTTATATATTTTAGGGAATGAATTAACAATTGCGAGGGAAAATTTTCGGAAGGGTTAAATATTGTAACGACAATATATTTTGAAAATGATCTTATATATATGAATATGTCAAATTTCCTGTAATTTAATATGTGAATATAAAATAGAAGAAAAAAATTGGTTATTTTAGACACTTATATCATATATGACGTTAGACAAAAAATACAATAATTTAGAAAAACCATTCGAAATATTTTGTTTAATAATGATCATATAATTAGTATATATATATATATTCTTATGGTCAAGTCCAATTGATTTAGATGAAATATGTTATTTCTTCTACCAGTTGGATCATACCATATAAATAAACTTTAAATGAACTTCCATTGGAGATTTCATCTTATGGATTTTCCATTGACCTAAATAAAGTCAAGTTTCAAAAATTAAATCCAGAGAAAACCTATTTATAATATCTGTTCTAGCTCATCAATGTCATGGACTAAAATGTTCACCGTACCACCCCATTAGATCCACAGAATCATTCCCCTTACTATTTGGGTGATTGAAAGTCCATGTCATAGGTTATCTCAAATGAAGTGTGATATTTTGGGTACTTGGGTGCAATAGAGTGGCTGCCAAAGGTTGTTTCTCAATGGAGGAAGTAAATTTAACAACATATTAAAGGTATTTTAAAAAACAAAATAAAATGAAATAATAAAACTAACTAAATGGATGGGGTTTTTTATAGTTTAAAAATATTGAATAAGTTTTCTAGAATAAAATTGTATTTTAGTTGTTTTTTTAAAATGAAGTTCGATTAAAATGAAATAACATGAAGATTTTTTTAGAAAAAATATAAAAGGGGTAATTGATCTAACTCTACCTATTAAATTAATTATTTATCATTATAATTTAATCTAACATAAACATAATTATAATCCCTTAATTTTTTTGACCCTCAAACCCTACCAGTGTTAATATAACCACAAAGATGAAATTACATAAACCCAAGGCTAGCTTTGGAATATGAAATCACAACACCCTGCATTGATTGATTTTTTAATGTTAGATTATGGTCAGTGGTTAATTAGAGAACATATCCACTATATAAATTATGATAATTTGATTTTAGGGTTTATTTGTTACATATATAATTTTTCTCATGTGGTCTTGTATTACCGATTGAGATCGCGTTATCACATTTCACAGAATTCTTGACCACATGGGTTTTGTTTTAATTGTTCAATTGCTTGTTTAGATTAATTTAATTTAAAAAATCAATACATAAATCATATTAAGTGAATTAAAGTATCTCAGTGATACAAAATAATTTTATGAAGAAGGTTTGATGTATATCAATTACTAAAATGAACTATGAATCCATGGGCGTGTAGTCATTGTAGAAACATTTTTCATGTGAAAATATTTCGAAAGTGTATAACCCAATCTAATTTATACACTTGAATACTAACAGAAAAAGAAATAATAATCAGGAAGATAAATGAAAAAATAATAAAATAGAAGAAGTTAAATAAGAACCAAGGAGCTTATTATGCAAACAAATGTATTATAACACGAAGAAAAAGATGTTAGAGGAGGAGGAGTAGGAGGCTTTGTCAAAGGGATCCTTACTTCAAGATCTACCCTTATTGAAATAGTTGGAGAATTGGATTGGATCCACTTATCCTCTTCCCTCAACATCACAATGCACGTCCCAACCCCTCCAAATGATAAAAACACCAATTTATTGAGTGGAGGGGAGTCTAGGATAAAACTAGTTTCACGTGTGAATGCGGAATCTCGTCCAAATATTTTAAGCCAACTTGCATTGCCTATTTGACCTCCGAAATGAATGAAAAATATGTCATTCTAGGAGAATGATTTGTTTTTAAGTGATTCACCAATTTCCTGTCATATTTTTGCTAAACTCATTTAGGACGATGAAGTTATGGTCCAAATAAAGAACCAATGTCCAATCTGGCGAGTCCAACACAACTTTGACTTCTTGACCCATTTTTACTAAACAAATATATGATTTAACTCAAATTACCTGAATACAAGTTGTATTAAATTAATTTAGGAAAACATTTAAAATATATTATATTCAAATAATTCAAATAAAATTCTTTATGATTGAAAAACTATGGTGAATTGTTAAAGTGTAAAACATGAATTTTCACCAAATATTCAAATTTTATGATCTAATCTGATTTATTTAACACAATGTGAGAAAATTTATAATTTATTATCAATAAAATATTCAAAAAAATGTTTTTTATAAACTCCTCCATACTTTCCCTTTTGAACACCTTATAAAATACTCATATCTTGTATTCTAAAAAGGTGTAACAAAATATGCATATCCAAAATTTTCAATACACACTAAAAATATAGGAAATGTAAAAATCCCTTCAGGAGTACAAATCAATTAATTTTAAAGTTATTATCCCATAAAATTTTTCAAAAAAAATTCAGTGAGATTCATAATAGTAATCATATAAAAACAAATCATGGGTCTACCAGGACACTAATTCTCCATGTTTGTGTGTGCCAACCATTCGAATATTATAAATCCAACCAGTATTCAGTATATTCAGGTCATGTAAAACATTTATTTTAACTTGGTTTAATTCACCAAACTCATTCTACATTCTTTTTCAATAAAATTTCGAAACCCACCCACATAAGAATTCTAGAAACTCACTCCTTAAGCTACCCACATAGATATCCCCTTATGTTTTACATTCCATCACTCCCCTGATTTATTATTAATTTTTTGGTTTTTTTATGTTTCACATAGAAAAAATCTCACAATCAACTCCCAACCCAATTTTGATCTTCTCATGAAATTAGTTGTAATATTTATACTAAGATCAAAGGTCGATGAAGAGTGGGTTTTTACTTGTCTAAGACACAACCCCTAATTTTTTGAGGGTGTACAATAGTCATATAACATGTACACACACATAGGTCAATTCAAAATAGTAATGAAACTGACCAAAGAGAGACGAACATATAGATCAACCAATGAATGTTTTTTTACCTAACATGAATATACAATCAATTGAGTAGGATAAATTTTCTATTTCATGGTTGAGTGAATTTTTTTAGGAGAATTCAAGATACAATTTCCCATGAACAAATATCACAAATAATGATGTCAAAATCTAAAAACTTTTACAATGACACAATCATTCATATCATCAAAGACATCATTTTTTATAAAAATCACCCCCTTATGATTAAATCTTAATAATTCTTATAATTCTACCAATGATTATTGAGACATGCATCTTCCTTTTGTTTCACAAGAAAATGTTAAATGATATTTTTTTATTTTATTGTTTATTTTTATTTTTAAAAAAAATTAACAAAAAACATAATATAAAATACAAAAAAAAAACACAAATGAAAATCCTAAATATCTAAACCAAAATGTTGTCCCTCCCCCAAACAAAGAATATTTCATTGTCCTCAATATGAACCTATTAGATGATATATGCACATGAAATGTATAATTTCAAATAGGAAAAAGTATATAAAAGTGAAAGGGTTAGGAACAGGAAAATATGATCAAATGATTATGGGGTCATGTAGTGTGATGAAATCCACAACATTAGTTGGAAGTCCCTCAATGTATTTCTTCAAATGTTTCATGTTGACTATAAAACTCCTTCCAGTGTCCCCTTATGCGATCTCAAATGCACCATAAAGAAAAATATTATATACAATATAAGAACATAACCATCTGGAACACAACTTACTAGGCATAATATTTAGTCATGAACTGTAGATGTGGACTTTATATCCAACATGAAATTACCTTTTCGAGAAGATTTTGTCATGGGATGCTTTTGATCTTTCCTTATAGAGCCTTGAGTTATCATATGAAGACAATAAAATCTCCTCAAGGCTCTTGAATTTGTATCTTCTATTGAATTGCATCTTTAGCCAAATCCATGTTTCATTTCATTATTTCCCAATAATCTCGATGATCAACCTCCATGAGTAGATGATAGGATTTCCAAAAATAATTGAAATGGGGACATACCGAAGGGTGTCTTGTATACGGTCGTATAATCCCATAATGCATCATCTAAGTGAATTCTCCAATCCTTCCTATATGGATGCACAATTTTCTCCAATATTTATTTCAACTCCCTATTTTAATCCATTACTTGACCATTTGTTTGGGGTTGGTATAGTGTTGATTTTTATTGTGTCACATCATACATTATATGGATGGAAGAAAATTTCAAATTATAAAGATTTGTATCTTGGTCACTGGTGACAGACATAGGTACTCCAAACCTACAAAAAATATGTGTCCTGAAAACTTCCACTACAACCTGAGAATAATCAGTCTTGGTGTCCTTATACTCCACACATTTTCTCACATTAACAATGGAAACTAAAATATATAGGAAACAAAATGAACTATTAAAATGAACCATAAAATTAATTCTCCATACATCAAAAAATCTCACGGAATAATATGGGTTATTGGAGAATCTCGTGTTTCCTAGAAATATTACTAGTGTGTTATCAATGTGAACAACCTATAAAAAAACACATGATCATAATTCAATAAACTATTCCAAAACTATCTAGAGTCCAAAACAATCCTAGTAGTCTGTTGGGGTCCAAAGTGTCCACCACAAGCATCTATATGACAAAAAAGTAAAAATGAATCAAACACATGATCATGAACACACAACCTAATAACATGGTCACTAAACATGCGACATAGGTATGGATCATCCCAATCATAAATTCTTGATTCATTCATTATCTTTTGGACTTGATGTTTCATTAAATTTATGGGGATTTCATAGGAAAAAATGTAGTTAACTAAATCAGTGTACCTAGGATTAGACCCTGAGATGGAATAAAGATGCTAATTGGGGAAAGTGTTCTGAAGTGGTGTATAGTCCATAGTTTCATACCCTAGTGTGTGATTAAGCCTAATAACGTGGTCTGCTGCAAAGTTTTCCAAACCATTCTTGTCCTTTATCTCAATATCAAATTTCTGAAGAAGGACCATCCACCGAATTTTCCTAGGATTTTCATCTGACATCATCAAGAGGTACCTCAGTGCTAGATGGTCAAAAAAACAATAACATTAGGCCTAAATAAATATGAACAGAATTAATATAAAGGCAATATGATGACAAGAAACTCCTCTTACATGGTTGTTTAATTTTATTTTCCTGAATCTAGTGTCTTCAATGAATATTAAATCACATGTGAACGTCCCTCCACCCTTTGAGATAAGAAATCTCCAACTACAAAGTTAGAGGCAACACACATAATCTCAAGAGGAAGCTCCCACTGTGGGGGTTGTATGATTGGTGGAGTGGACAAATACTTCTTTAGCTCAATAAAAGAAGTCCTTCAAGAATCATAAAACACAAAATCAGAATCCTTTTGAATTATTCATGACATAGGATGTTAAATATTACTAAAATCATTTGTGAAACATTGGTAAAATAGTACATGCACTTGTAAATATCTAACATCACACATAAATGATGTATATGGTAAGGATTAAATAATATCTTCCTTATATCTATCAACTTATTTAACATGTTTTGACACTACATTCCCTAAGACAAGGCAATGATCTACCATAAAATGACACTTTTTGAAGATCAGGACCAGATTCGTCTTAATAAAACGATTCAAAACCTTTCTCAAACATGAGATACAATAATCAAATGAAAACCAATACACTATAAAATCATCCATAAATACCTCCAAGTAAGTCTCAATAAAATCAGAAAAAAATCACTACGCATCTCTAGAAGGTACATGGGGAATTTCAATGTCCAAATTTCATCCTCTTATAGGAATACGTACCAAATGGAAAAGTTAATGATGTCTTATTTTAATCCTCTAGAGCAATAAGAACTTTAAAATATCCAGAAAACCCATCCAAGAAACAATAATTTGTCTTCCCATTTATACACTCAAGCATCTGATCAAAAAAATGGATGGGGGAAATGTTCTTTACAAGTATATTGATTTTTTTCCCTATAAAAAATACACACACACCAACAATTTTGTACCCTCATTGGAATTAACTCAAATTTCTCATTTCTAACAATAGTAACACCTCTTTTCATAGGCACAATCTGAATAGAACTTACCCACTGGGAATCTGAAATGGGGTATATTATACCAGCATCAAGAAAATTTTCAACCTATATTTTAACAACATCCAGAAGGTTTGGATTGAGTCTTCTTTGTGGGTTCCTAACCAGTTTATCCCTATCCTCTAAAAAAAATACTATTCATGAAAATGGAGGGGCTAATACTTGGTATGTCATCCAAGGTCCACCTGATTTCACTGATGTTCCCCCTCAAAAGATTCAAATGATTTTATTCATGCTCAAAAGGAAGATTATTATCAATTATAATAGTTAATATCTTCCCACATAACATGTATGCGTATTTTAGATATGGAGAAAATATCTTGATTTCCAATGAATTGGGTGATTTATGGATGGAGACATTGATGGAACCAATAATGTGCACAAATAACTTTAGTATAAGAATAAACATCACCAAAATCAAAGAATAATCCATCAAATCCATCAGCATAATCAACAGTGATGTCAAAATCAGATTGAACATGATCAAAATCAAAATATGAATCCATTTCCAAATAAAATCTAATAGTGTCTTGTGTATTATAAATAGGTGTGTATGTACTCTTAGACATCAAACTAGAACCAATAATCATAATATCTCTAACAATAGGTCAATCAAATTAATTGGGGTTTTTATTTGGTGGTTCAAAATGGGAGGTAACAAATGTAGAATGATCCTCTTAGGGGTACTTATTGGAGTCCATAACATTAAATATAACAAATTTGTCTCCAAAATCCATGGAAAGTATACTCTCATTTATATTTATGAATGTTTTATTCAATTTTGAGTAAGGGGCTACCTAAGATTATGGGAGTATGAAGACTTACCTGATCATTCTCCATTTTAATAACATAGAAATACTTTTGGAAAGATCATGTCTCCTACTCAAACATGTCACGAACCAACATTGGTTGACCTCAAACCGGTCACCTGATCTGATCGGCGGCAAGGCCCAAGAGGCGTTCCTGATCCTCCAGGGCTGGAGACAAGCACTACAACATCAATAAGGAACAAAAAGGGAAATATTTTGACAAATAAAAAATAATAATTCAGTGGGATGAAAATAGAACAACACAATAAAAATAAAGGACATGGAAATGAAGAACAACCAACAACAAAAAACATACCAGACCATAGCCAAAACTCCTCGTGACCCCGAGTGTCTCTCACCAAACCACAACCAACTCTTTCCCATACCGAGAATGCTCGAGTCAACTCTACAACATAAACTAAAAATAGGAAAACACCATAGGTGTGAGTATTAAAACTTAATTGATGTTCCCAAAAAACTATCTCCAAAACAATACCTTTAAATAAATAAATTATTAATTTCTAGACTTAACTTAATTATATTAAATATTGGTTTTCTCGCAAACACATTCATTTCTAAAACAAGTAACAGTCCATTACCCTTTTTAATTAAAAACTGTTTAGGGTTTAAAAGAAAAAGGAGCATTTCATTATAAAACATTTTCACGAACAATTAAGAAATCATAATTTTAGTTGTTAGTCAAAATAAAAACTATAAAAAACACACAACAGACACTAAGGGTAATGGAAAAATTAGCCCATAGGGGACAGCAATGGAAGTAGACCTCTCAATCATCTGCAACATACAAATAAGCACTAGAAGAAACATGGTTCAAACCTAGGAGCATGTGAAAAATCCAGGACGTACTATACATGTGACATATCCTTAATGTATGCTTACTCTCGAAGACACCATAATGCCCTTATGCTTGACCGTCGCCCTACCTGGCCTGGTTGAGGGGCCCACTCCCATAGTAATAAAAAAACACCTCTCTACTATGGTCCACTAGCCAGTGTGTAATCTAAACAAGTGCAACAATCTTTCTTATAAGATTCACTCACTACTCCATGTCAACACATATAAGAAAAATTAAACCAGTGAGTCACCAATGTAAATCACGTAACCAGCCACGATACCCAAACATCGCCAGAAACTCACACAATCTAGGTACATAATTAGACCACCCCAGAGTCATAGTAAATAGAGTTTTCAAAATATCTTGTTTCATTAAAGTGCCATGCATGCCTTATCTAACCACTCAATAGCAACCTATCTTCAGAAGAACCAATACATGCCAACTCATTTCCAAAGAATCAAAGGAACACCACTTTCAATCTCAAAACTAATTGAAACCTCATGTTAGAAATCTATTTTAGAAAGTGGAACACATTTTCAACTAAAACAGTTCTTTAAAAGAATCAAAATTTACTTATAAAAGAATATTGAGCATTTTATCAACACTAATGATGCACATTTAAAAGAAAACACTTTTAGGTAATTCAAAACAAGAGAGAACCACTATCCTTTATAACAAAAAATTATTATAAAACTAAATATTTAATATTAGTTAACAATCTAATATTTAATGAAAAAACAATAAATTAATAATTTCTAAATATAAAGGCATGTGCGGTGGGGACCTACCTCAGATCGTAGTCCAAATATAATGGCTCGTCTTGCCTCATACATATGCACAAGCACCCACAAGCTGACAACCACAGTTTCACGAAATTACCTCTCCAATGCACTGCAACAAACACACAACAACTAAAAACCAATAACCAATGACTTAAGACCAACCAAAAGAACCAACGGTTAAAAAACCACCTCAACATGTTTTCAAAACATACAGAACACCATTTACATTTTTTCCAGAACCACATTAAAATTTATGATACATTTTTTAAAATGTATCTCACATAATTAGACTCTCAAAAGAAATAATAAATTTTCACAACATAAAATAAATATTAAATAACACATGAAGGGACGACAGAATAAAACACCACCAAGTGACCGAAAAAGGGTTTAAACCAATAAACATGTCTCATTTTATATAAACATACTCCATTAAAAACAAACTCATATTCAACTCTTTCAAAACACCACTCATGAACCATCTAAATAAATTAATAAATAATTTAATCTATTTATTAAATCAATTCAAGAAAAACTAAGAATACTTACCACTACAAAGAAACAGTAGATTCCATATAAATATGTCACCTTAAGACCAAATAAAAAAGGTAAACATATCAAAACATGTATTCCATTCTTTAATCAATTTTAAATTTAGTTTCAAAAGTAAAGAACTAGAAAAACACACCCATGGTGCCTCATTTTCCTTTTTAAAATCTCCAGTTAATTATACTCACCTCAAATTCCTTGGAAACACATTTTGCATGACCTAAAAATCACTACCCAGTGACAAAATGGGGTTTTATATAAAAAAAAATCCTAATTTAATGTAAACATGGTTCTTAAAAATAAAACATCCATCATAACCATTCCAAGAAATAATTCACATGACTAAAAAATCTAATAATTTGCTACATTGTTGAAAAAAAAAGTCAAAACATCCAAAATGATTTGATACTCATTGGAAATCCACTTTTAAACACCTAAACATCTCTAATAACCTTGAAATAATATTTCCCATCATCCAAATTCTCTTTAAACCATTTTGAAAGCATTTCACCAAAACAACACCAAAACACCCCAACCATTCCAAAAAAACACAGTAATAAAAACACACCAACCAAAACGAAAACACACCAACCATTTCAAAAAAAACACAATTCTCACCACAAAATAAATTCAAGTAATTCATTAATAAAATAAATTAAGAATGGTAAATTCCTATAATGGTGATAGGACATGAAACAACTTACTTTGCATGAAGATAACCCCATGTTTTGGTGACAATATCAATTCCACGCCAAATGCACCCCAATAAAACTCTAAATATTCAAGTTCCATCCAAAATAATGAAAAAATAAACATGATTCCATCCTAAATCTAATACCAAACCAACAAGAAAACTAAACCCCGTGATGAGAGGAAGGCAACCCTTACTCAGATAGAAAGGGTGCAGGTAGTAGGGTCTCACAAGGAAGGGGTGCTAGCTAGGATCAATGAAGCTGTAGGATGGTGTCTTGCAGTTTTTTCGGTATGGACGAGGTAGGGGTGGTCGTGGGTCAAGGTGACGATGCTAGTTGGATGGCTGGGGGAGTCAGGGAGACGATGCGAGTGGGGAAGGCTAGATGGAAGGGGGTTCAACATCATTTCTAGGGTGAAGTGCAGGTACGGTTTTTGGGGAATGGTTGTGTCGGATGGGGCTTAGGGTGTTGATGTGAGTGGGAGCCTGGCTGGGGTGTTATGGGGATTGGTTGGTTCGATGAGTGAGGTGTGTGACGGTGGTGCTGGCCAGGAGAAGAAGGAGGGGTCGTTGGCTATGGGGTGCGGCAGACCGAGGAGAGGCTAGGGGCGTCAAGAGCAGAGCTGAGGAACGGGCGGAGCGCAACGTCAGGTTACAGGGAATAGGGGGAGGTGCGGTGGAATCCAACCCTAAGGGGGAAAGAAAAAAACAAAAACAAAATAATAGAAAACTAATAATAATAATAATAATAATAATGATAATAGTAATAATAACAACAATTATAATAACAATAATAGTCGTAATATTAATGGTAACTGAAATGAATAATAATAATATTAGTATAATTAAAAAATTCATACTAAAATTTTAACAAATAGTTCTCATTCAATTTCTTTATTCACCCACACATTTAATTTCATTTCAATATTATTATGATTTTTGGTTAATTAAATGATGAGAGGGTCACATGGAGGCGCGAGAAGTTTCACGAATTCACAATTATGTTTTGCATATGCGTCACATGTAGTCATGCCCCAATGAGCCGGGCGAGGTCACGCGACTTCAGTAAGGTCGTGGGTATAAGCCAAAATGTATGTTTCTTTAAATAAGAACTCAAAATGTTTTAAATTGAGCTTCAACCCAAATAACTGATTCCATAAAAATTAAAAAAATAAATGATTAAAAAATGGTGGGTGTGACAATTCTCCCCACCATTGCGCATTACGTCCCCTGAAATCCACAAATATGGTTAAATCCCAAAGTCTAATGTGACAGTAGTACGGTAAAAAATGATCCTGAAGAAAAACAAAATTGAAATGAATAAAACACACCATGCATAGGGATAGTGTATAAAATGAAAAACTCAACAAACTTGTAGAAATATTTTCTAATATGTGGAGACCACCCGAAAAGGCTAGAACATCTCTAGTTGATTGATCAAGAAAAGGAACATAACCAAAAGTACACCATGGGGAAACTCGAAGGGGATCCCCACTATTATGAACCTATGAACACCCAAGGTGATACTGGAAAACCGATATAGGGAGGCCTGAGCAGACTCCCAACCCTTATGAATAAGACCAACACTGATTCATTACAGAGACATTTGAATGAGACCTATCACGGGTCTCCTAAAATGATAGAAGATGCAAAACCTTGAAAATTTTCATACGGTGACCAAGAACCCCACCACAAGGGGCAGGGAGTGTCGGGCCAAATTACCGGGCGTCAAAACCACGGATGGAGAAAGAACAACATCTCCAAATCCTTAGAGGAGCATTATTAAAATTTCAGACTGATTTACCCAACAGACACCCTTACAGACCACCAAAAGAAATTGTATTTGGTGGGACGCAACCACAAAAATAATAAGGTAACAAGACGACCATGCCTTTTCATAGCCATGAGAAACACCACGTACCCTAATGGGTTGTTCAAAACAGAACAACAAGAAACAATTTAAACCTCAATAACCTTTAATACTGATGACATAAATAAAGTTGAGGTCCCTTACCCTCTCGGGGTTCTTGACCATGTAACGACTTCACTCTGAGGCCTATGGATGAAGCCCTGCGGTTTGAAACATCTCATGCCTTACTGTCAGGAATTACAATCATCTTAATGGATCATATCCTTTTGGTGATACACACATCCACACCGCAGTCGAGACAACACTAACAAACACAACACACCACAACAACCATCTAATCTCTCATGGCTCATCCACCAAAATAGGTGTTTAGATGATCCACATGCATAACCTCTTCAATTTAACCAAGAAAGACGCACGAAAAACACTCACCTTTGGAAATTACAATTATAACTCCCTAAGAGGATGACACAATCCAAAGAAAATATGGATTCATGGAGGGTTTCACAAAATCATACTTTCAACTTTAATGAGAACTCACATTGCAAGACATCACCAAACCAGACTATTTTGGTCGATGAAAGCACTATAGGCCCTTCAAGCATTGTTATGAACTGATTACTCTAAATCGGATTCACCCTACCCTTTTGGAATTCCATTCACCACTTCCAGGGGAACTTTCAGATGCAACAATGTCAAACTTCATACCCAATGCCTCAGAAAACTCAAAGAGACAAAAAATCTTTCCAACTCTCCTCACATATTTCATTTTTCTATAAAAGGATTCGGTTAGTTGTATAAAGAAGACTTGGGTTAAATTATATAATTCAAGAAGAGTGTCTTTCGATCATCTGGAGGGTCGTCCAATGGTGAATTTTTCGTAACCGCACTTCAATATCATGTTAATGCTTTTGGGGGGAATACATCAATCAAGAGTGAAAACCATGGACCTAATCAAACCGGTCAAAAGGCCAAGACATAGCACCAGAAACCACTTAACGAATAGGGGTAACCACTACAAGGGATTCCTGGAGCATTTTTGAAAAGAAACTACTAACCACAAACTTTTACACCAACATACAAATAAGAATTCCAACCCAAGAATCAAATCATTCAAAAGTTATTGTCAGCTTGAAACTCCTCACATCCAACATTTAAATAATAAAAGGACACACCAAACAACCACTAATTTTTAAAAGACAAAATAATTTTTACTTATAAAATAGATTTATAAGAATTAAAAACATTAAGATGAGGAATGATGCAAGTGGAAAATAGTGCCGGTGGGTGACTGAGAGATATGGGTGGCGGCCATATGCAAATCACACCACCACCACATAGAGTATTCTAGGATAGAGTCCCCAGCTCCACATGTCTAGCTAGACCCAACAATATCACTGGGACCATTGAACCCACTCCCTTTTCATTTCCCTAATATAAGATTAACCAAATGGACCAAATATTTAGACAAACCTCAACTTACCATAGTTACTCGAGTCCCTCCACAAAGTGTGATTACGATGCACCTTGCATGTAGGTAGAACATCGAGTTCTGACACCCTTAAAATTGATCTACCCAAACTCTATCCCCAAAGAACATGACCCAAGAAGAAGAATTCCTTTGAAAACACTTTGTCACGAACCAACATAGGTTGACCCTGAACCGGTCAACCGAGATGATCCCAAGCAAGGCCCGAGAGGCCTTCCAAATCCTCCCGGGATGGCAACAGGCACCAGGGCATAAACATAGAACAACATGGAAACAACATTTCCCAATAAAAATAGATAAAGAATCCAGGAAAAAATATAACAACACAGAACAAATAAAGGACACGAAACAGAAGAACAACCACTAACAACAAAGTGACATACCCATGGACAAAACTCCTCACAGCCTCGAGAGTTTCTCCCCAAACGAAAACCAAATCTCACCCGTAGAGAGAAATCTCGAGTCAAACATGCAACAGAAATTAAAAACAAGAAAACACTATAGGCGTGACTATTAAAACTCAGTATGTGTGCCCAACAAACAATTTCCAAAACTCTACCTTTAAATATAAAATTTATTAATTTTAGGTCTGAACTAAATTATATAAAATATTGTTTTCCAAACACAAACTTTCATTTCTAAAACAATTTATGGTCCATTCCCCTATTTAATTTAATAAAACATTAATGTTTAAAATAAACAGGTGCTTTTCATTTTAAAACATTTTTTCGAACAATTTAGAAATCCAAATTTCTATTTTTATTCAAATGGAAAACCACACAAAAAACACAACACACACTAAGGGAAATAGAAAAAGTGGCAAGAAGGGGCCAAAACCCAAAATAGACTACTCAATCATATGCCACAAACAAATTAGCAATAAAAGAAACATGGGTCGAACCTATGAGCTAATGAACAGTCCAGAACGTACTATACATGTGACTTATTCTGAAGGCATGCCTACTCTCGATGACATCCTAACGCCCTAACGCCTGACAATCACCCTACCTGGCCTGGTCGAGGGAACCAATCCCATAGAAATAATAACAAAACACATCTCTTCTATGAGACTCTTTCTTGTGCGTAATCTAAACTAGTGCATAAGTCGTTCATAGAAGATTCACTCACTATGTCGGGTTCCCATGTCAACACGAATAATAAAAATGAAAGGGGTGACTCAACAGTGTAAATTAAGTAACCAGTAACGATGCTCAAACATCACACTCAACTCACACAATTGGTGTATATAATAAGGCCAACCTGAGTCACCCAAAAGAGATTTTTCAAAATATCTCATTTCTTTAAAGTGCCAAACGGGCCTTAACTAACCACTCGAAACCAACCTATCTTCAGAAGAACCAACACAGGCCAACTCATTCCCAATGAATCAATAGAACACCAATTTAATTCTCAAAACCATTTGGAACCTCATTTATAGAATCTATTTTAGAAATCCGAACACATTTTCAACCCATGATGTTCATTAAAGAAACACAATTTACTTATAAAGGAAAACTAGGAATTTTATCAACACTAACGATGAACATTAAAAAGCAAACATTTTTAGGTAATTCTAAAAAAGAGAGAACCACTATCCTTCGCAATGAAAAATTATTCTAAATATAATTATATAATATTATTAACCATTAATCTAAAATTTAATGAAATAAAAATAAATTAATAAATTCTAAATATATTGGAATGTTTAGTGGGGACCTACCGTGGTTTGTAGTCCAAAAACAATGGAATGTCATGCCTTGCATAGACGCACAAGAACACACTATCTGACAATTGCAATTTCACAGAATTACATTGCCAATGCGCTGTACAAACACACCACAACTAAAAACCGATAACCACTGACTTAAGACAATACAAAAGAACAAATGGTGTAAAAACCATGAAGACATGTTTTAAAAACATACTTCACACCATTTACATTATTTCCTAAAACACATTGAAATTTATGAAACATTTTTCAAAAATAATATCCTAACTTTACACACTCAAAATTAATAATCAATTTTCACAACAAAGAAAACTATATTAAATTACACAACAAGGGCTGACACAATAAAACACCACCAAGTGACGCAATGAGGGTTTTCACCAAGAAATATGTCTCATTTTATATAAACATACTACATTAAAAACAAACTCATATTCAAATATCTCCAAATACCACTCCCACACCATCTTAATAAATTAATAAATCATTAAACTATTTATTAAATCATTTTAAGAAAAAATAAGAAGACTTTACAATAAAATGAAACACTCAATTCAATATAAAGACATCACCATAAGACGGAATACACAAGGTAACTATAGAAAATCTTGTTTTCCATTCTTCAAACAATTTTAAATTCAGTATAAAAAGTACACAACATGGGAAACACACCCAAGGTGCCTTATTTTCCTTTTTCAAATCTCTAATTAATTACACACGCCTCAAAGTCATTGGAAACACATTTCACACAACCTATAAAGCACTACCCAGCGACACAATGGGGTTTTATATCAAAAACTCACCCCATTTCATGTAAACATGGTTCTTGAAAATCAAACACCCATCATAACATTTCCATGATATAAATCACATAACTAAAATAATCTAATAAATTGATACATAGTGGGAAAACAATGTTGACACATCCAAAATGATTTTCTACTCATTGTAAACCCACTTTCTACCACATAAACATCTCAAATACCCTTGAAAACATAGTTCACACCATTCAAATTCTTGCTAAAACCATTTTGATTTTGTTGCACCAAAACAACAACAAAACACCCCAACCATTCCAAAACAAACAGATTAATAAAAACAAACCAACCAAAATAAAAACACAACATCCATTTCAAAACAAAAACACCATTCAAAGCACAATATCAAGTCATGGAACAAATTAATAAGTTCAAATAAGTAGATTAAATTCATCTAAGGTTGTTAGGGAACGAAACAACTTACTTCACTTGAAGAGAACCCCATTTATTGGTGAAAATTTAAATTGCATGCCAAACAAGCCCCAAGTAAACCCTAAGGAGTCAAGTTATATCCAAATAAAAATTAAATAATCATGATTTTATCCAAACTATAATACCCAACCAATGGTAAAAATAAACCCGAAGATGAGAGGAGGGAAACCCTTACCCGGATGGAAAGGGTGAAGGCATCAGGGTTGTACAAGGAGGGGGAACTGGATGGGATCAATGCTGCCAGAGGAGGATGACTTAGAGGTTTGGTGGTGTACGTCAGGATGGGGTGGTTGGGGGTCAGGGTGACGGTGTGATCTGACTGGCCAGGGTGCTGGAGAGACTACACGAGTGGGGAAGGCTGGATGGAAGGGGGTTCGGTGGCTTTTCCTGGGAGAAGGGTATTCAGGGTTTCGGGGGAGGGCTGCGTCGGCTGGGGATCAGGGTGTCGACATGAGGGGGAGGCCGGATGGGGTGTTGTAGGGTGTGGTTGGTCCGGCGAGCGAGGTGCATGACGATGGTGTTGGCCAGGAGAGGAAGGAGGGTTCACTGGCCATCGGGAGTGGCAGATCTAGGAGAGGCCTAGGGGGTTCCAGAGTAGAGCTGAGGAAGGGGGGAGCGTGATGTCGGGTTACAAGGAATAGGGGGAGGTGCGGCACGATCCAACCCTATGGGGGGAAGAAAAAAAACAAAAACAAAATAAAGATAACTAATAATAATAATAATAACAAAAATAATAATCACAATAATTGTAGTAATAATAATGATAACCATAATGAAAAATAATTATATTATTATTATAATTTAAAAAAGATTATTAAATTATTAACAAATCTTTCTCATTATATTTTTTATTCACCCACACATTTAATTTCTATTTAATATTATTAATTTTTTTGGTTAATTGAACAACAGGTGGGTCATGCGGTAGTTCATGCGAAGTCGCACGACTTCACAATTATGATTCGCCTGTGCGTCACATGTGGTCAAGCCCCGATAAGCCGGGTGAGGTCGCGTGGCTTCGCATGGTTTCATGTTAAGGCCAAAACATGTATTTTTTTAAATAAGAACTCAAAAGGTTTTAAATTGGGCTTCAACTCGAACTACCGATTCCCAAAAAAATTAATAAAATAAATGATTTAAAAATGGTGGATGTTACAATTCTCCCCACCATAGAGCATTCCATCCCCTGGAAGCCACAACTATGGTTGAATCCCAATGTAAAAAGTGACCCCCCATAAGATAAAAAAATATCCCCATGAAAAACAAGTGAAAAGAAGAAAACACAGCTTTCTCAAAGAAAGAGTCAAAATGAAAAACTCATGAAACTTGTAAAACAATTTTCCGAAATGTGTCACCCACAACGAATAGATTGAACACCTCTAGTTGATTCATCAAGTTAAGGAACATAACCAAAAGGCTATCATGGAAAAACTCAAAGGGGCTCCCCACCATTAAGAACCTACAATCACCCAAGGCGATACTGGGAAACTGACACAGGGAGGCCCGAGCAGACTCCCCACCATTATGAAGACGGCCAACACTGATTAATTCTAGAGACATTTGAGTGAGACCTATGACAGGTCTCCCTAGCTGACAGAAGATACAAAACATTAAAAGTTTCATATAGTGACGATGCCCCACACCACAAGGGGCGGGGAGGGTCGGCCCCAACTACCGGGGATCCAAACCACGGCTGGAGACAGACCTACGTCTCCAAATCCTTGGATGAACATTATTCAAATTTGAGACTAATTTACTCAATATACTCCCATATGGACCACCAAAAGAAATTACAGTCCATGGGACGCTAACCCAAAAGCACTATGGTGATGAGACAACCACACATCCTCAGATCCATGAGAAACTCCACGCACCCAATCAAGTTGTTTGAAACAGAACAATAAGAAATAATTTAAACAGCCTTTACCTTTAGTACTGATGACAGAAATAAGGTTATGGTCCCACACACACCCGGGGTCCCTGACCACGCGCCAACATCACTCTGAGGCCTATGGATGGAGCCTTGATATTTTAAGCAACTCCTGACTCACAGTTAGGAATTAAAAACTTCATAACAGAGCTTCTCATTTGGGATCTACAAACAATCACACCGCAACAGAGACGACACCAACAAACACAACAGACTACAAAATCCGACTAATTCCTCATGGAACATCCACCTAAATAGGGGTTTAGATGATGCACGTGCATCAACTTTCACATTAACCAAGAAACAAAAGAAGGAAAGATACATGACAGACACTCGACTTTGAGCGGTAGAGTTAGAACCCTCTATAAGGAGGACACAATCATATGAAAATAGGGATTCTCGAAGGGTTTCACGAAATCCACCTTTGCACATCGATGTGAACTCACCCTGGAAGATGTCACCATACCCGACCTTTATGGATGATGAAAGAACAAACTACCTTTCAAGCATTAATCAGCACCAATAACCCTTAATCGCCTTCACCCATCCTTGTTTTAATTCCTTTCACCGGTTCTAGGGGAACCTTCAGACACAACGATGTAAAACATCATTCAAAACAACTCAGAAAACTCCAAGAGACCAAAAATCTCTCCAACTCCCCTCGTATTTGTCATCGCGCTGCAAGAGGATCCCCTTAATTGCAAAAGGGAGAGGTGGGTTCAATTCTAGAATTCATGTACAGAGTCCTCTGATCAACTGGAGGTCTGGCCAATAGTGAATTTCTCTTCACTATTTTTCAATCGCATGTTAACGCCTTTTGGGGGCGTACACCCGTTAAGAGAGAAAACCATGGACCCAATCAAACTGGTCCAATGTCCAAGACATACCGCCAGAAACCAATGAATGTGTAGGGTGAACCACAACAAGGGAACCCTAAATAATATTTTAAAAGAAACTAAAAACCACATTCTTTTACACCAACATACAAATAAGAATTCAAAATCTGGACACAAATCATTAAGAAATTTATTCTTGGGTCGAAACACCTCACATCCAACATTTCTAAAATACATGGACACACAACAATAACTCCAATTATTAAAACCCCAAATCATTTTTACATACAAACCATATTTCCCCGAATTCAAAACAAATAGATGAGGAACAATGGAAGTGGAAACTAGCATCAGCTTCTGGCTGAGACATATGGTTTGTGGCCATATGTCAATCAAGACACCGCCACATAGAGTATTCTAGGATAGCGCCCCAGGTTCAACATGGCTTGCCATACCCTGCAATCTTTCTTGGACCACTGACACCACTCACTTTTCATTTTCCCTACATATTATTATCCACAAGGACCAAATATTCAGACAAACATCAACATACCATGGTAACTCAAGTCCCGCCACGAGGTGTGCTGGCTAGGAACCTTGCTCATAGGTAGAACGTCATCTTCTGACACACTTAACATTGATCTACCCTGACTCTACCAAAAAATTACATGACCCAAGTAGAAAATCTCCTTTAATACCATTATTTTCACGAACTTACCCAGTTTGACCCGAAACTGGTCACCCGAGCTGATCTATGGCAAGGCCCGAGAGGCATTCCCGATCCTCCCGAGCGGGTGACAAGCACCAGGGCAACAACAGAGAACAACAGGGGAACAGTTTCACATATTAAAAATGAATATATCAATGGGAAGTAAATATAACAACAAATAAAGTACAGAAAAAGGATAAACAACCAACAACAATAAACTATCCTAAACACGTCCAAAACTCCTTGCGACCTCAAAAGTCGCTCTCCAAACCACAACCAACTCTCACCCATGGAGAGCATGCTCGAGTCAAACCTGAATCAGAAACTAAAAACAGGAAAACACTATAGGCATGAATATTAAAACTCAGTAGGTGTTCCCAAAAAACTATCCCCAAGACACTACCTTTAAATTAAGAATTTATTAATTCTAGGTCTAAACTAAATTATATAAAATATGGGTTTCCACAGACACACTTTAATTTCTAAATCAAGTTACAGTCCATTTCCCTATTTAAATTAAAAACAAGTTTAATGTTTGAATGAAACTGGTGCATTGCATTTTAAAGCTTTTTTGCAAACAATTTAGAAATCCAAATTTTAGTTGTTAGTCAAATGGAAAACCACGCACAACACAAAAAAACTGTAATGGTAATGGAAAAAGTCACACACTACAAGAAAACCACCGTTTAGCGGTGGTTTTTTCGCGGCGGTTTTTAAAAACGCTATGAAATGCGTTTCGGGTCGCCATTTCGCAGCGGTTTTAAAAACCGCCGTGAAATGAAATGAAAAAATAAAAAAAACACGGGAAACCCCGAAATCACTAAAACAACCATAACTTTTGATCCGGGCGTCCGTTGAAGCGCCACGACTAGTGAAATCGAAGCTCTTGAAGAGATCTAGAGGCACATATAATCAAAACTATGAGAAGGTCTAAGGTGTGGATGATATTAGAGTTATAAGAAAGCTGAAAAAATTTCTCCAACTTCAAACGACCATAACATTTGCTCCGGGTGTCCATTTTGGGCTCTACCACATATCAAATCGAAGCCAGCGAAGAGAGCTACACACCAGTTTGAGAAAAGGAAGCTTCTTTCATGTTTTTCAACCCCAAAACCCCTCCGAAGGCCTCCAAAAACCCGTTTTTCCGTCACCGGTGTCCCGTCGAACTTGTCTTCAAACAGACCTAACTTTCGATCCGCGTGTCAATTCGGCCTCCTCCACCTGAAAGATCATAGCTCGTTCCATGAGCTTTAGTATGAATGGTCGCGGCACCCATATGCTCTCCTAGATCATATGTTATGTCCTTTTTAGTGGGTATGGGGTTTGTTATGTTTTTCAATGCCTCGTTTCTAGCACTCGTTCCCCGTCAGCTTTTTTTTAAATGGTCATAACTTCCGATCCACCTGTCCATTCGGACTCTTTCACCTTTCAGGTCGAAGATCGTTTTCGGATCATTGATTTGACAGGTCGCGGATCTAAAACAGACTCTCGGATCATAAGATATCTCCGTTAATGTGAGTCCAATGTTTTTTTCTCTTTATGACCGTTTTGACGAGTTTTAACGGTAGCTCCATTTATTACTGTTTATTTGGGTTTCCATGACTTGTTATCTTTATCAATGTTTTTTTATGGGTTATTATGATGATTATGTTGAATTATTAAGGAGTTTTCCAGAGTTGTCACGAGTTTTCATGTGTTCTCATTCTTTCTGATGCCTCATTCTTCACATGCTTCTCCATCCCTTTTCATGCGTTTTCATGATGTTTCATCCCTTATCACGTCTTTTCATACATTTTCATGTGTTTCCTTTATTATTTATTATTTATTATTTATAATATACTTTAATTTATTTATTATCTATTATTTGTAACTTGTTATTTATTATTTATTATTTATTATTTATTATTTATATTTAATAATTATTTATGTTTATTTATTATTTATTATTTATTATTTATATTTATTTATATGTTATTATGTATTAGTTATTATTTATATTTATTTGTTATTTATATTTATATTTTTTTATTATTTATTACTTATATTTATTTATTATTTATTATATATATATTTATTATTTATTATTGATATTTATTTATTATTTATTTAATATATTTATTTCTTATTTATTATTTCCTATTTATTATTTATATTTATCTATTATTTTTTTATTTTTTATTTTTTATTTATTATTGATATTTATTTATTAGTTATTATTTATTATTTATTACTTATATTTATTTATTATTTATTATTTATTATTCATATTTATTTAGTATGTATTATTTATTATTTATATTTATTTATTATTTATTATTTATATTTATTTATTATTTTTTATATATTATTATTTATTTATTTTTCATATTTATTTATTATTTATTATTTATTATTTTTTTATTAATTATTTATTATTTATATTTATTTATTTAATATTTAATATTTAATATTTATTATTTATTATTTAATATTTATTATTCATTATTGATTATTTATTATTTATTATTTATCCTTTACTATTTATTATTTATATCTATTATTTAGTATTTAGTATTTAGTATTTGTTATTTATATCTACTATGTATTTATTATTTATTATTTATTATTTATTATTTATTATTTATTAGTTATATTTATTTATTATTTATATTTATTTATTATTTATTATTTATATTTGTCTATTATTAATTATTTATATTTATTTTTTATTTTTTATTATTTATTTATTATTTATTATTTATATTTATTTATTAGTTATTATTTATTAGTTATTATTTATGGTTTATTATTTATTATTTATTAATTATATTTATTTATTATATATATTCATTTATTAATTATATTTATTTATGACTTATTATTTATTATTTATTTATTTTTTATATTTATTTATTATTTATTATTTATTATTTATATTTATTTATTATTTATTATTTATTGTTTATTATTTATATTTATTTATTTTTTATTTTTTATTATTTATATTTATTTATTTAATATTTAATATTTAATATTTAATATTTAATACTTAATATTCATTATTGATTATTGATTATTGATTATTGATTATTGATTATTGATTATTGATTATTGATTATTTATTATTTATACCTATTATTTATTATTTATTATTTATTATTTATACCTATTATTTATTATTTTTTATTTATTATTTATATCTATTATTTAATATTTAATATTTATTATTTATAACTCTTATGTATTTATTATTTTTTATTTTTTATTTTTTATTTAATATTTAATATTTATTATTTATTATTTAATATTTATTATATTTTATTATTTATTATTTATTTATTATTTATCATTTATTATTTATTATTTATTATTTATATTTATTTATTATTTATTATTTATTATTTATATTTATTTATTATTATTTATTTATTATTATTTATTTATTATTATTTATTTATTATTTATATTTATTTATTATTTATTATTTATATTTATTTATTATTTATTATTTCTTATTTCTTATTTCTTATTTCTTATTTCTTATTTATTATTTCTTATGTATTATTTACTATTTATTATTTATATTTAATTATTATTTGTTATTTATATTTATTTAGTATTTAGTATTTATTATTTATTATTTATTATTTATTATTCCTTATTTATTATTTATTATATATTATTTATTATTTATTATTTATTATTTATTATTTATTATTTATTATTATCGAGTTTATATCTATTATTTATATATTATTTGTTTTTTCAATTAATATATATAAGTATATTAAATTCTCTTTATTAACCACATGGTGAGCTTGCTGGAGTGGTAAGTGTTTGGAAAATATGCAAGAGGTTAGGGGTTCAAATCTCACCAAACGCAGAATTTCTTTATATTGCATGGGCATGCATGTGCATGTGCATGTGCATGGGATGTGCATGCATGGATAAATAAAGTAAATAAAATAATACGAAATAAATAAATAAATAAAATAAATAAGAAATAAAATAAATAAATAAAATAAATACGAAATAAAATAAATAAAAAATAAATCCGAAATAAAATAAATACGAAATAAAATAAATAAGAAATAAAATAAATATGAAATAAAATTAATACGAAAAAAAATAAATACGAAAAATAAATAAATAAAATAAATACGAAATAAATATATAAATAAATATGAAAAAATATATATAAAGAAATAAGTATATAAATAAAAATATAAAATTAAAAAAAAATTTTAAAAAAATAACAAAAATAACAAAAATAAAAAAATAAAATAAAATAAAATAATAAAAAACCGCTGCTAAAAAAACTGTCGCGCAACCTTCTATGAGGGTTTTGAAAACCGCTGCAAAACGTTCTGCGACAGTTTTGAAAACCGCCGCGAATAGTTTCTCGACACACGATTTCGCGGCAGTTTTTCAAAACCGCCACCAATCGATTTAGCGGTGGTTTAAACCGCAGCGAAAGGAAAAAAACCGCCGCTAAATGCCTTTTTTGCCGTAGTGACACACAGGGGCTAGTAACTGAACTAGACCTATCAATCGTCTGCCACATACAAATAAGCACTAAAAGAAACATGCGTCGAACCTAGGAGCATGTGAACAATCCAGAACGTACTGTACATGTGTCTTAAATGAAGGCATGTCTACTGTCGATGATGTCATAACTCTCTAACGACAGCACATCGCCCTACCTGGCCTGATCAAGGGGCCCAATCCTATGGTAATAATAACAAAACACCTCTCTGCTATGGGACACCATTCTGTGTGTAATCTAAACTAGTACAAAAATCATTCTTAGAAGATTCACTCTCTATTCCAGGTTCCCATGTCAACATGTATAACAAAAAGAAAAGGGGTGATTCAAAAATGTATATCAACTAACCAGTCACGATGCAAAAACATCACACGCAACTCACACAATTGAGGTAAACAATAAGTCCACCCCTATGTAACCCCAAAGAGAGTTTTCAAAATATATCATTTCATTAAAGTTCCAAACGGGCCTTAACTATCCACTAAACACCAACCTATCTTCAGAAGAACCGACACACGCCAACTCATTTCCAGAGAATCAAAGGAACACCACTCTCAATCTCAAAACCATTTGAAACATCATTTACAAAATCCATTTTAGAAATTTGAACACATTTTCAACCCAAGTTGTTCTTTATAAGAAACACATTTTACATATAAAGGCCAGCTGTGCATTTTATCAACAATAATGATGCCCATTTAAAATAAACCACTTTCAGGTAATTCAAAATAAGAGAGAACCACTATCCCTCATAATGAACATTTATTATAAAACTAATTATTTAATATTATTTACCATTAATCTAGAATTTAATGAAATAAAAATAAATTAATAAATTCTAAACATAAAGGCTAGTGCAGTGGAGGCCTACCATGACTCGTAGTCCAAACACAATGGCACCTTATGCCTTGCATAGAAGAACAAGAAGTCACAAGCTGACGACCACCATTTCACAGAATTACATCGCCAATGCATTGCAACAAAAACATAACAATTAAAAACCCATAAACACTGACTTAAAACAAACCAAAAGAACAAATAGTGTAATAACCACCTCTACATGTTTTCAAAAAATACTTCGAACCATTTACATTATTTCCTAAAACAATTTAAAATTTATGATTTTTTTTCAAAAAGTATCTCACAGCTTTACACACTCAAAAGAAATAATCAATTTTCACTACTTAGAAAACAAAATTAAATAACACAATAAAGTCCAACACAATAAAACACCCCCAAGTGACACAAAGAGGGTTTACACGAAGAAACATGTCGCATTTTATATAAACATACGACATTAAAAATAAACACATATTCAACTCTCTCAAAATATTACTCACTCACTATATATATAATATAATCAATAATTTAAACTATTTATTAAATCATTTCAATAAAAGCTAAGAAGAATTCACACTAAAAATAAAAACTCAATTATATATAAAGACGTCACCTTAAGACCAAATACCCAAGGTAACCATATCAAATCATGTTTTTTATTCTTCAAAAAAATTTAAATTCAGTTTCCAATGTGCACAACATGGAAAACAGACCCAAGGAGCCTCATTATCCTTTTTAAAATCATCAGTGAATTACACACACCTCAAAGACCAGGGAAACACATATCACACAACCTATAAAAAACTACCCAACGATGCAATGAGGATTTATATCAAATACATGCCCCATTTCATGTAAACATGTTTCTTGAAAATAAAAAACACGTCATAACCTTTCAAAGATATAATTTACATAACTAGCACATCTATTAATTGCTACATAGTTAAAAAACAAAGTCGACACATCCAAAATGATTTTCTACTCATTGTGAAACAACTTGTTAACACTTACACATCACAAATACAATTGAAAACATAGTTCAAAACATCCAAATGCTCCCTAAATCCATTTTTAATGCATTCCACGAAAACATCACCAAAACACACCCACCATTCGAAAACAAACACATTAATAAAAACACACCAGCCAAAACAAAAAAATAAAAACAATTTCAAAATAAAAACACCATTCATACCAAAAAATAATGTAAAAGAATACATTAATAAATTCAATTAAGAATATGAAATTTATATAATGGTGTTAGAAAATGAAACTACTTACTTCTAATGAAGAGAACCCCATTTTTTATGCGAATTTCAATTTTCCGCCAAACACACCCCAAGCCAATACCAAGGAGTCATGTTACATCCAAAAAAACACAAAATCAACATGATATATCCAAAATATAATCCCCAAACAACTATAAAACTAAAAACCATGATTAGAGGTATGCAACCCTTACCTCGATAGAAAGGGCGAAGGAAACATGGTCATACAAGGAGGGGGGCATATGCTGGGATCAATGCTGCCGGAGGAGGGTGTCCTGGAGGTTCGGTGGTGTGCACGAGGTTGGGGGATGGATGGGGGTCATGGTGATGATGTGATGGGATGGTCTGGAGATTTAGGGTGACATAGTCAGTGGGGAAGGCCGGACGGAAGGGGGTTTGTCAAAGTTTCCAAGGAGTAGGGAATGTAGGGTTTTTGGGGGAGGGGTGCATCAGCTGGGGCTCAATGTGTCAATGCGAGGGGGAGTCCGGATATGGTGTTGCGGGGTACGACTGGTCTGGAGATAGAGTTTTGAGAACGAGGTGATGGACAAGAGAGGAAGGTTGGGCCACTAGCCATGGGGTGTGGTGGACCAAGGAGAGGCCAGAGGGGGGGGTTCACGAGGAGAGAAAAGGAAGGGGAGAATGACGTCGTGTTACAGGGAATATGGGGAGGTGTAGTGCGATCCAACCCTAAGGGGGGTATAAAAAAAAGATAACTAATAATAATAATAATAATAATAATAACAATAGTAGAAATAACAATAACCCTAATTAATAATAATATTTTTGTTATAATTAAAAACAAAGCTTACTAAATTACTTACAAATCTTTCTTATTCTATTTTTTTTATTCACCCACACATTTAATTTTATTTCAATATTATTAATTTTTTTGGTTAATTGAATGACGGGTGGGTCACATGGGGCACTGGTGAAGTTACACGGCTTCACAATTATGTTTCGCCTATGTATCGCATGATTTCAAGCCCCGATGAGCCGGGTGAGGTCGCACGGAAATGACAAGGTCACCTATCAAGGCCAAAATTTGTGTTTCACTAAATAAGTACTCAAAAAGTTTTATATCAGTATTCAACCCGAACTACCGATTTCCGTAGAATTAATAAAATAAATTATTTTAAAATGGAGGGAGTGACATGACAAGTACATTCTCAAGAACCCCCGTAGGATATGTGATGTCTCTATTCCCCAACTACACCACTACTCTCTTCGGTTTCAACTCAACAACCTATAAATAAAAGTTCATATATTGATGAATCAAATTTATGGAAAGTCGTAAATCACAATGAGAATATGAAAAGTGAAACACCCCAATGGTTCATGGGATGGTGAATGTCCTTGGATCCTTGCACTTTCATTGAATTGTTAGAGTTAGTGTAATGAGTAATGTCAAATTAATTCCAAGACTGATCCTCTCAATTACCTTGATCCCTATTTGATTAGTACAAGGTTATTTTAAAATTTTGGTATGACTTGGGATTTTCTTAATTTTATAATGTAAATGGGATGTTGATCTCCACATTCTTGAATGTATACAAAACATTTTTTTTGTCACATCTTCAACCATATTTTTGTTTTGAATAACTCAATTTGAAAAGAATTGGGTTTAGGAAGAATATCATCAGTATTATTATTAACATTATATTTCTCCTTAGGCTTCTTATTATTAGTTATTGAATTGGTATTTTGTTGTTGAGATGAATCCATGTGGAACAATAGGTGTAGATATATCTGTTTTTTTCATCCCACTTCTCTATGTGATGGCACTAATATTCCCCTTGGTATTTGGAGTATTTTGGGAGGGTATATTTCCATAATAATTACTTACCAATTCATGGAGGGAAGTGAAAATCTAGCTCATTTGAATCTTCAACTCCCTCTACTATGATCCTTGACTCTTCAGCACATTTTCTTATTAATATAATTTTGTTTCAAAAGATCATAATTGTTAGAATATACCATGGTTTGGGGATTCCCTTGATGTTGAATTGTTGATTCTTGAGCATTAAATCGCCTTTGGGTTGTTGGAAACCGTGATGGTATGGTGGAGTCAGCTAGATGTTTTTTTTGATATGGGGGCCTTTATTGTTTCATAGATCCATACCTCATGTGGGATTTATCCTTACACACAAGTTTGTATGTTGGTACAGATGGATCAATCTTATTTTGGGGATATGGTTGTTATTTCTGCTAATACAGTCTCTCAGAAAAACCTGCTTCGTAATATTCTTTTCCTTGTAGTTGGGGGAGACAGTCAGTTGGGTGGTTTGCCTCAGTACAAATTCCACAAGGCCTTGATGTATAGGGCTATGTTGTTTATTTGAGACAAATAAATCTACCTCCACATAGAGGTAAATTCATCTAACATTGTATCAATCATATGAATCAAAAGAGAAGAAGGAATTACCAGATGTACTTATCTAACATGTGGTGTAACTCCATCACCAAATTAGTGAGAATTTTGTGACATATTTTCAATTAATAGTCATAAACATGCTGGTGTTATGTTAAAAAATTCTCCTCTAGCTGCAACAACCACCATGATCATCTCCATAGGTGTGAACCCTTTATATGAATATTGTGTGAGGAGTTGGTCACTAATTTGGTTATGTGGGCCACTTGCGCACAACTTCTTGAATCACTCCCAATACTCATACATTGACTTCACTTGGGCTTGCTTGATCCCAATGATTTTATTTAGAATGCATTTGGTCCTTTATGCGGGAAAAAATATCTTCAATAAAATAACATTTCAAATCATTTGAACATGTTACATCTTGAGGTTGTAAATAAAACATCCATTCTTTTGCAGATCATTTAAGTGTAAATGATAATGGTCTTAGTTGGATTTCTTCTTCATATACATTTCATGGTATTATGGTTATGAAAACCACATTAAATTCTTTAAGGTATTTTTTTAATCTTCACAAGACAATTAGTGAAATTTTTGGAATAAGGAGTATTAATCCAGATTTCATTTCATTGTCTGATTCAAAATTTGGGTATGCAATGCAATTTAGTTGATAATTAATGTTTGGTACATCCAATTATCAAATGGTTCTATTCAATTCATTGTTATTTTTTCATCCATTAGTTCTTGTTTTATGTTATATTTATATGTTTTTCCAATTTTAATGTTCTTGTAGTGGAGAAATTCTCTTACTGGTTGAATTTGGAAACTTCCTGCAGACTGAGAATGTCTGATTCGGGCTCGAAGGATACGGTAAATCTTAGTGTCCACATCTAAAAGATCCTCAAGATTTGTTCATTTCATAAATTAAATTCAAATGAAAAGAAGGAAAGTGGACCATAGTAAAACAAATTGGATGTCTGAGTTTATCGTTCAAAAAGAAGAAGAAGAAAATAAAACAACAAGAAAAAAATTAGATTGGGTAAATAAGGAAGAATGAATAGAAGAAGAAAATAAAAGGTAAAAGAAATAAAAAAACCTATAATTTTTTGAATTAATTACATGCCTCCTGGGAAACAGAGCCAATTGGAAAGGCTATGTTGTAGGCACACTCAAATATAGTGTGATATTTTGGGTACTTGGGTGCAGCATAGTGGATGACTAAGGTTGGCTCTCAATGGAAGAAGTAAATTTAACAACATATTAAAGGTAGTTTGAAAATAAAATAAAAGTAAATAGGAAAACTAATTAATAGGATATTGTTTTTTTATCGTTTATAAATCTAGAAGATGTTTTCTAAAATAATATTGATTTTTATTTGTTTTTATTTTTGAAATGATGTTCGATTAAAATGTCACAACAAGAAGATGTTTTTTTTAAAATATATAAAAGATGTAACCAATCCAACTATACACATTCAAACAATTATTTATCTTTATAATTTAAATTAGCATCCAATAAATTATAATCCAAAAATTTGTTATCTTTGAAACCCTATGAGAGTAAAAATAACCATAAAGAAGAAAATACTTATACCATAGGCTTTCTTCAGAAGATGCAATCTGTATAACCTTGCATTGAATGATTTTTTAGTTTTTGATTAGGTTAGGTTGTTACTTCGAGAGAATATGCAATCTGGAAATGAGGATTAATTGAGTTTAGGGATTATATTTGAACTTAAAAAAATTATATTGTGTGGTCTTGTATTACCGATTAAGATCGTACTCTCATAGTTTAAACAATTCCCGACCTCACGAGTTTTGTGTTATTGGTTCATTTGCTTGACTAGATTTATTTAAATTATAAAAAATCATAGATCATATTAAGTGAATTGAAGTATCCCATTTATTAAATATAAATGAATTAATAATGTTAGAGGTAGATCGATTACTAAAAATAAGTACGCTTTTAGGGGCGGTGTAGTCATCGTAGAAATTTTGTGCACGTCAAAAGGTTTAGAAAGAGTATAACACAATTTTGTTTAAACTCATGAATTAATGACCAAATATAAAGAATAATGACGAATAGGAATGAATAGAATAGAGGAAAATAGGAGAAATTAATGAATAACTAAGGAGATTATTACGCAAACAAAAGTATTACGACATAAAGATGATGAAAAAGTAGAAGAAGAAGGCTTCGTCAAAGGGACCCTTACATCAGGATCTATAGTTATTAAAATTATTATATAATTGGAATGTATCTAGTTCTCCTCTCCCCCCAACATTCCAGCGCACGTCCAAACCACTCCAAATGAGAAAAACCCCAATTTATAGAGTGAATGGGAGTCCAGGATCAATTTGGTATCAAGTGTGAATGGGGAATCTTGACCAAATATTATTGGCCAATGTGCACCACCCATTTTACTTAAAAAACACATGAAAATGCTATCATTCGAGAAGGATGATTTGTGAGAAAATGAGTCCCCAATTTCCTATCAAAATGTAGTCATAATCCATGAATGGATGAAGATGTTATGGATCGAATACAAAACCAATTTCATGTCTAGAGATTTCATCCCAACTTTATCTTCCTGGCGCATTTTCAACAACAAAAATTTATAATTTAACGCAGGTGTCCTAAATAATTTTTTTAGAAAATTATATCAGGAAAAAATTTACAATATATTAATTTCAAATACATCAAAAAAATATTTATGTTTGAAATACTACAATTAATGTTTTATATATAAAACTGGAATTAATAAAATCAAACCAATGGTCTAATCCCAATTAAATTACACAGTGTGAGGATATTTTGTCATTAATTATCAATAAAATATTCAACAAAATTGGGGTTTATCATTTATCACTGGTGTAAGAAATAGTTATTCATTAGAACCAAACATTAGTAATTTTTAGATTTTATTTTGTTTTGTAAAATAATGATTATATTTATTCTTTTTTAAATTAAAATTTAATTTTTTGATAATGATTTTTATGAAAAATATATTTTTATACGATAGAATACAACTTGTAAATTTTTTTAATTTATAGTTTCGTTCAATAAACTGTATTTTTATGAATTCATAATTTTTTTAAATAAATCAAATTTTAATTAATTATTAATATTAAATAATTTTTATATAATATATATGATCATCTAATTTCATGAAGTACTATATAGTTTTTATAATGGTAAGAAAACTATTAATGCCAAAAACTATTTTTTTAATATACAATGATTTTTATTTTAAAAATATAATTAATTTTATTTAGAGTAATATTTTATAAAATTATTTTTATTTTTATTTAATATATCAAAATTATATACTGGTCAACAAACACTAGTTTTATGATAATGGTTAATATTTTTGTAAAAATAAAATATATTTTAAATATATGGTGTTTAATATAACATCAAAATGACCCAAAAGTGATTTAAAATTTTCTATAAATTTTGTCCATGACTACATACATGTATCCCCATTAAAATATTATGTTTTTGGGTTTCAAAACAATTTTATAAACCTTAAATGATTCCTTGAAAACCTATAATATATTTTTTTAATAAAATAACCATTGTAAACATCATTCATTTACATATCACCAACAATATTATTCTAATCATATCTATTATAAAAAAGGTAAAATAAATAAAACCACTTTACTTTTGTTGAAACCATGGGATGGTTTGATGTTTTATTACCATATTATATAGAGTCCAAAAATTGTGTTTTAAAATTAATAAATAACCCACCTCTATTTTTTATATAATCTCTCATAAACTTCTATTTCTCATCAATAAAAACCCATGGAAGATACAATAACTCGTCAATTCCTTGTATGGATCCCACTCAAGGTTTCTTTAATATAATATGAAGCTACAATAATGCTTTTGGAAACAACCCCATGAGGCAAGGGATCCCATCCTCCTCCACATTATTCAAGTGACTACATTATGTTATTATTTATTTCATTTCCTAATTTTGGGATGGATTTTCATAGATATGTGTTACAAAAAACATTATTTCCAAATGATGTGGAGCTGATTTTCATCTCATTGATCCCTCTAAATAGCCTTTATCTACACCAATTATGCTGAAACAATTATCATGTAGTTTTCCATGAAAAATTATTATATTTTGAATACCCATTAACATTTATAATCATGGGTATTTATATAGATGTACCTTTAATTAAATCGAATGTCAATTATGTGTATGTGACCTAAACACATTAATCATCGAATTAAATGTTATCACATATTTCCATATGTTAATTGATCTATGTGTCATGCCAGATCATGTATATTTTATTATAGGTTCACCCAGATAGTTCTATAATGAATTGGGTACCTATTTAGCCACATGTAAAATCATGAATGGGATTATGGAGTATAACTAATTCATTGCGGGAAACATCCACAAGGTGAGGATGTATTTTTCGTAATCCATGAACTTATTTTATGGCATGATTTATATTTTTTCCACATTAACATGATTCCTTTTCGAAATCATGATCATATCATAAAATTTATTCAAGTCTTTGATTCTCAACCCACTTATGTCACCATTATCTTTATTCTTCGATTAAATAAACTAATTTACATAATGATATACTTTAATTATTCCCTTATGAGCCTTTATAGATTACCCATTTGTCATATATTCCCTATGGTAAATCCATGCAATTTTAGTGGATTGATTGAACATTTGGAAATGTTTTTGATTTTTTTAATAATGTTCTCATGGCCATGTACCATGTTAATTTTCTATGTACCTAATTTCCCAATGAAATTAATCTTTATAAACTTCTGGGTTTTAGTAATATATATTTCATGTCATATTTAATGAAATTAAATTTAGTAAAGATATTTATTACCATACATAACCCACATTCTCTTAGTATTCATTTTCCCACATTGAAAAAATCTAGATATATGATATACTCTTTTAATGAAATATCATAAATATTCATCTTGCAATCATCTTTTTCCCTAGTAAACATTAACATCCAATAAAAAATTAGAAAAAATTACATGTGTAAAACATTATCTTAAATGGAAATATAAAAACTAATGAAACCCTCTAGTCCCTAAATAATCATAAAAATATTCATTTTCTCAATAAATATTTACCTCAAAATATTTATTTTCCTAACCCAAATATATTCACCCCTACACTACTATTTTTATAAAACATTCGATATGTAATATTTAATAAAAAATAAAACTCTTATATCTTTATTAATGTCCCGGATTATTTTAGGAATACTATTTAAATAAATTATATATTTTACCCTTAAGAAGTATCATATACATTTATTCAATCATATTATCATTATCTTAGAAAGTGAAATCAATAAATTTAAATAAATGAAAATAGAATGAAATAATATATAATTTGGTGAACATAGGACATAATTTCCATATCAATATTATAATCACTCTTATATATCAAATAACATACAAGGTAAATTCAAATAATATCAAAGTATAAATGTAACTGGTTTCATTTATAAATTTACCAAATTAATTATAGATCTATATTGGGATCACTCATCATTTTGAACTATATCATACTCGTAATGGCCCAGACCCTCATGATCCATCCCATAGAAAAATTCTAGGATCCTAAGGGGTTGCCCCCCATTCAGTGCGACCGATCGGGGTGACCGATCGGCGCGACTGATCAGTGCGACCGATCAGGGAGAATGATCGGGGCGACCATTCGACACGACCGATCGGGGAAACCGATCGGTGTTATCCAGCCTTGTCGGGTTTTCCTTCTACAGTTTTTCCTGTAATGCCTCTTTTATGATTTTTGACCTTTTGAAGCGTTTCAAGGCTGTTTTTATGCACATAATTAATATCTAAAAATGCAGAGAAACCTCCCTACTAAATAACATCTAATCCCATCGTGTGTAACAACCCAACTGTGTGGAAGAACCACGATCCGACTTCCAAGGCGTGAAAATTTCATATCCCGTAACATTGGGATCTCATCTATTTATCACACTGGATTTTCATCTCCTTCCTCATGGATAGTCTCCATCTATTCCTTGTGCGTTTGAAGTCCTTTGTTCCCGAGGAATGTGGTGCACCGGTACCTGAGCTCTGCAAGTCACGCACCCCCGTTCCTGACGTGGAGTTGGAACTTCGATCTTTGATCAACCAAGTAGGGATTTTCTCCTTCATCACTCATTTCACTGTATCATGTGGGGTGGGTATTCTTTTTCCCCTATGGAAATTGATGATACCTAATTTAACGAAGATAATGAACGGACATTTAAAGAATTAAAGGGGGTGTGATCAATGTTCTAATTTACTCATTATGTTGTTATGTTTTGTGAATTGTACGAGCCTATGCTCAATGAAAATCATGGTCGTTGGTGGTATTTATCTATACACTATTGAACATCGGTGCTCCTAGATGTTTAAATAACCATAAAATGGAATTGGTTAATTACGTATACTCGGTTAAATAAATTTAAATCACCAGGATGAACCCTTTTTTAAGATAACCCCGGTTAATGCACAGT
This sequence comes from Viscum album, assembly GCA_963277665.1. Lineage (NCBI taxonomy): Eukaryota > Viridiplantae > Streptophyta > Magnoliopsida > Santalales > Viscaceae > Viscum > Viscum album. The sequence goes on from OY728130.1 coordinate 1,093,805,124, forward strand.
AGAATTGAAACCATGGAGTGTGTTAAATCTATTAAATCTGAAAATACCTGCATGGACCTACTTTGTATTGGTAGTAGCAGTTTGGTTGTTTCTTTCAAGGGCCGATTGTTGGTGTGATACTGGTGGGGATGAGATCCCCTGTTGTTTTACTTTTTCCGGTTGTGAATTTGAGGCTGTGTGATTTCTCTCCATATATCACGAATTAGGGTGGGATCCTCTATTGATGAGAACACTTTGTATCTTTAATTTTGGGAACATGGGGCTGTATCTCGGGGTTTTCTTGGTTTCTAGTACTTAGAGGGATCTCACTTATCCCTTTTTTGTCATGACTTAGCAAGAGAACCAGGTGTGAATGCTTAAATTACTGTTGGCTGTAACTTTTTCCCTTAGTTTGTGTTTATGATGTTAGTTGCCGAGTAGTGAAAAACTTTATTTAAATGAGATTACATGAACATGGAAGTAAGAATAACTTATATGGGATTTGGTTTTGGGGATGTGTTGTGACTCGGCTGTGAGTAGTGTGCTTCCTATGAATAGGGACTAGTGTGCTTGTGCTTGGATTGGCATTGGAAACCCTAGGTTGGGTGGAGTGATTCTAAATTATACCTATATTTTTACTTCTTATGTTTCTTATTCGCGCCCCACCCACGTTGATAACTTAGTGTCGAACACCCCCATTACATGGGAGAGGGTGTGTTTTCCAACACTTCTATCAGTGGCTGGTTATTAGCTCTTTTCTTCTACCTTTCCCAGATATCCCATGAATCTTCGGGTAGGATTTGATGTCCTGGGGTCCATTATTATCCCAAGAATCATTGGGCGGGGTAGTTTTGGTGGTTGTCCTAGGTGTTTACAGGCAGGTTGTTTGCAAGTATCATCGGAATGAGGCCCAGGTGTCTGCGGGCGGGATAGCGGTTGTGGACCAGGTGTTTGTGGGCGGGATGTGTGGTGGTCGCCCAGGTGTGTGCGGGCGGTTTTGGCAGTGGGACTATGGTGAGAATGGAAATATTGGTTCTAAATGTAGGATGTATTCAATAACCAGTGTGAAAGCGGCGCGGGGTACCCAAATATCAATGTGCTATTACTATATGTTACTTGACTTGAGTTATTTGGGGAGCGTGCCTTGGTGAGGTTTGGGTGGATAGCTTTTCCTTGTTGGGTGTTTGGTTATATATTTTTCCACGGGGAATTATAATTTCTCCTCACTTTTGCATGAGAGTCTTTGGTTTTCCCTAGTGAGTGTACTTGTATGCTCACCCTACGTATATAATACTGTTTTCAAGTTTCCAGGAGGACTTTAGAAATCATGCGAGATTGTACTAGCTCGAACCTTGGGGAAGATTCTATTGTCGTTTTCCATTTCATGGTAGTATACATTTTGGGTTTTTGTGGCTTTTATTCTTTTACTTTTATATCATGTATATGGGAATGGTTCATTGGCTTTACTTTTAATTCTAGTTTTGGCATTGTTGGGGTTTTACCATCTTATCTCCCGATCCTATTAAAGAAAAAGGGTAATTCCTTCCATTTTGTGTGAAATTATATACCCATGGAACTGGTCTCCAATCTGGGACCTATTGAAGGCAGGTTTCAGGGGTCATTATCTATTCTTCAACTTAAAGAAGGAAGGGCTTGGAAATTTGCTGACCCTTACCTCCTTTTGGTGAAGGCGGGTCTTGACAGAATGGTATCAAAGGAACAGGTTGAGAGATAGGATGGAGTCTAGAGTTAGGAATTGTGAGGATTGCATGGGATGGTAGGGAAACAGTGTTGGGTGACCTTGGTGTGTGAATTAGGCTAGGGAAGACCAGCTAGGACACGGGATTTTAGGACACCCCGTGATCTGATGCAAGGACTCTAGACCTACCGAACGACCAAGTGAGGCTACACTAATTATAGGGTAGAGACCCTAGGAAAGGTACATGAATCATAATGACTTGTGTCATCATGTTTCTGGGGGGTTTGGCGATTGAAATAAATAAGATGTTTAAAAAAATTTATGAACAATATTCTGCAGTACATGGGCTTAGGCATTCCTTGTTTACCTTGCATCTATGGCCCCTGTGAGACGACCACGAGTGGTGCGGGCGAACGAGGCACAAGAGGTTGATGTGGCTGATCAGTATAGGGCTGATCGAGAGGAGGAGGAGGATCAGTGGAAGAAGACACTTTGAGCCTTTCTACGACAGACCCTCGGAAAGTACGAGGGCAGCACCCCAGACATGAAGATGGAGAGTTGGATAGAGGTGCTGGTGATATCTTTTGGCTTGATTCGGGCTCCGAAGGAGTTTTAGGTTTCTCTGTCCATGATCCAGATGCGGGGAGCAGTGCATTAGTGGTGGATTCTCTACCTTGGGGAGTGGAGAGAGGCTGAGGTGGCATGGGCTAATTTTGAGAAGGAGTTCTGGGAAGAATTCCTCTCTTCTACGATGAAAGAGGAGCAGAGGCAGGAGCTACTCTCCCTCCAGCCAGGGAGTTTGTCATTAAGTGAGCTGGGGATCAAGTTCAAGGATCTCCTCAACTTTTCTTCAGACATCTTTCCGGAAGGGGAGTCTCGGGCGAGACGTTTTGAGGAGGCGCTCCGACCTTCCCTCAAGTACGCTGTTACCCCCTTCACCTTGCCGGCATACATGGAGGTCCAGAAGAAGGAAGAGGTGGTGGAGAGGATGCACACAATGGGAGGTGTGTCATGAGAGGGGTTCCAGCTAGTACCATCGAAGGGGATGGCTGTCATCACCAGGCCTTCAGCATCAGGGCCCTCTAGGTTTCGACTGGAAGGGAGAAGGCCCCAGCAGTTCCAGTTCCGATCTCCCGGCCCACACCCTTTCCCTTCAGGCCCAGTGCCGAGATGATATGTGTATGGGAACCATGGGAACCTCTGGAATTTGTGCTTGGATAGAGTGTAGTATAGTGGTGGAAGGCAGGTTCAGCACCCGCCTCAGCAGCAGCAGTTTCCAGCAGGGCCTTTCCAGCAGCAGCAGCAGGGTCATCTTTCTCCCACTCCTCTGAAGGGTAGATGTTGTAGGGGGAGTCCGACCTAAGGAAACTACTCAGGGACCTCGACCATGGCATGGTCGGGGAGGTGGGTGATAATCGAGAGGCAAAGGAGCCTAAAGTGGGTAGTTGCACACTGCAAAGGCAGCAGTTCAAGCAGGACCGGAGGTCGTTCGAGGTACGATCAGTTTGTTCAGTACCATTGCTTATGCCTTGTTCGATACAGGAGCTTCGCACAACTTTGTTACACCAAGTCTAGCCCGTTCTTTGGGTCTAGATGCTAAGAGACTTCCAGTGCTCATGGTGCTGAGCACACCAGTCGGAGGTCAGCCTGACTTGTTATATGTTTGTCGAGGATGCAGACTAATGATTGGGCCACATCAGTCAGTTAGGGATCTCTTACTATTGCAGATACAACCATAGGATGTCATCCTTGGCATTGACTGGATGTTCTCTATATGTGATGTCATTGAATGTTCGGGGGAAGAGTCGAGTTTTTAGACTTAGGTGGTCGACATGTTACTTTCACCAGGAAGCAGAGTGGCCAGAAGGGCAGCCGATGAGAGGAACCACTCCTCTCCTTGTTAGTTGAGCTATCAGTGGAGTTAACGGATGCAGAGATGGTGGAGGTACCAGGGATCATCATTGAGTTTATGGACCTCTTCCCTGATTAGGAAACGACTCTACCCCCTTGACGTGATGTCAAGTTTGGGATAGACTTGCAGCCTGTTGCTCGTCCTATTTTGATGACTCCCTACCAGATGGCACAATCGGAGCTATGGGAGTTGCGGATTAAGATTGACGATCTGATGAAGAAGGGGTTTGTTCGATTGAGTACGTCACCATGGGGTGTTCCTGTGTTGTTTTCGAAGAAGGTGGATGGTGGTCTAAGGCTGCTCATAGACTACAAGAGACTGAACCAGGTAACGGTCAAGAATCACTACCTGCTTCCAAGGATAGATGATCTATTTGACTAGTTGAAAGAGGCAGGATGGTTCTTGAAGATTGACCTGCGGTCTGGATGTCACCAGTTGAGGGTGAAGGAGGGTAACATCTCGAAGACGGCCTTCAGGTGTAGATAGGGGGACTTTGAGATTGTGGTCATGTTGTTTGGCATTACAAATGCTCCAGCTGTGTTCATGGGGCTCATGAACTCTGTCTTCTGGGAGTACCTGGACCGGTTCATAGTCATGTTCATTGACGAAATACTAATCTACTCAAGATCAAAGGAGGATCACACTGAGCACCTGAGGGTGGTTTTGGTGGACTTCTGACAACACCAGATCTATGAGAAGTTGTCGAAGTGCACGTTTTGGACGCAAGAAGTACACTTCCTTGGGCACGTGGTGTCCGAGCATGGAGTAGCGATGGAGTCATCGAAGGTTGAGGCGGTTGTTTCTTGGGTAGCACCCAAGAACGTGGAAGAAATTTGTAGTTTCCTTGTGCTGGCAGGTTACTACTAGAGGATCGTACCCAATGTTTCCCGAGTTGCAGCACCTTTGATAGCCTTGACGAAGAAGGACCGGGCATTCATAAGGGATGAGAAATGTGAGGCAGCCTTCAGCCATCTAAAGTAGAAGTTAGTGAGTGCCCCAGTGCTGAGATTGTGAGAAGAAGGGGTGGCGAATGAGGTATTCTGTGATGCTTCAGGGCAGGGCCTCAGATGTGTGATGATGCAGTGGCAAGGGGTGATCTCTTATGGGTCTAGGAAGTTTCATCCCCAGGAGGGTAATTATTCCACCCACGATCTGGAGCTTACGGTGGTCATTTTTGCACTAAAGTTGTGGCGGGATTACCTCATCGGATAGCACTTTGTAGTCTTCACGGACCACAAAAGCTTGATGTATATCTTTTCCCAGTGAGACCGGAATTTAAGGTAGCGAAGGTGTATGGAGTTACTCCAGGATTACAATTTCGAGATTTCCTACACCTCGGGGAAAGGAAATGTTGTGGCTGATGCCTTGAGCAGGAAGTCGTAGAGGGATGCGGTCCGAGAGTCGGCGGACGCTTGGAGGGAGATGAAGGAGTTGGCTTCCCTATACATGGATGTGAGGATGGATTGTGGAAGGGGTTTCCTGTATCAGATGGAAGTACAATCTTCTCTGTTACGTCGGGTGGAGGAGTCTCAGTGGGGAGACCTAGAGAGTGAAGTGATGTGTGACCGGGTTAGCCAAGACGATGCTCCAGAGGGGTGGATAGAGGATGGTCAGAACCGAATGCTTTTCCAGGGGAGAATGTTCATTCCAGAGTCGATGCATGAGAGGGTCCTTGGAGGGTTCCACAGCTCACCCCTAGTGGTTCATCCAAGAGTTTCCAAGATGTACTAGGGTCTGAGGGGACAATTTTGTGGCCCTGGGTTAAGCGGGCAATGACAGAGTTTGTGGCCAAGTGACTACTATATCAGCAGGTGAAGGCTGAGTACCGTGCACCATGTAGTTTGTTGAAACCCTTAGATGTCCCCAAGTGGAAGTGTTATGACATCTCAATGGAATTCATCAGGGTTCTACCCAAAGATCAAGGAGGTTGTGACGACATCTGGGTAGTAGTGGACCGGTTGACGAAATCAACTCACTTTCTCGAAATCAAGGAGTCGAGTGTAGTGGACGCTCTAGCACGGAGGTATGTGGATGAGGTGGTGGGGTTGCATGGGGTTCCAAGGTCCATAGTCTCGGATAGGGATGCACTATTTACCTCACGAGTCATGAGGAGTATTTAGCATGCTTTTGGCACCAAGTTGCGCCTTAGCACTGCTTTCCACCACCAGACAGATGGGCATATAGAGCGCACCATCCAGACCTTGGAAGATATGCTACGAGCATGAATCCTGGACTTTAGGGGATCATGGGTGCTACAATTTCCTCTGGTAGAGTTCTCCTACAAAAATAGCTACCACTATACCATTGGCATGGCTCTGTTCGAAACTTTGTACAGGAGGCCGTGTCGCTCAACTGTGTGCTGGACAGAAGTCGGGGAGGTAGGTGTTCTTGGACAGGAGGTGGTGTAGAGCACGATAGAGAAGGTTTACCTTATATGATAATGGATTAAGGTGGCTTAGGACCAGAAGAAGTCATATGAGGATGATAGGAGAAGGCCCTTGGAGTTCGAGGTCGGGGACCACGTGTCCTAGAAGGTCTCCCGTCGGCGTGAGCAGCAGTGGTAGTCAAGAGAAGTAAGCTCTCTCCCAGGTTCGTTAGACCCTTCGAGGTGTTGCACCGGGACGAAAAGGGGGATTATATCTAGATTTTCCACCACACCTACAAAGGGTACACAATGTCTTCCATGTGTCCCAGTTTCATCGGTATCTGCATGATGATTTGCACGTCCTTGACTGGGGAGAGCTAGATATCGAAGACGATGCAACCTTCATGGAACAGCTAGTGATGATCGAGGGTCATGAGGAGAAGATGCTTTATGGATGAACCATCTCAGTGGTTCGCGTGTTATGGAGGCATGGTCGGATTAAGGTGAGTACCTGGTAGAGGGAAGAGCAGATGCGATCCCAGTACCCAGAGTTGTTTTGAGTTTTATCCAATTTTGTCAGTACTTGTTGCTATGTAATGCTTTAACTTGTTTACTATGGTATGTGCAGTTTCATTTTTCTATGAATGTGTGTGATGTGTCCTAAAGGATGGGGAGGGGAGGACCTGATTCCTAGTTTCGATTCATTAAATTGGATGCGCCTAAACATGTGAGGGTGAGTCAGTGCCACCCAAAGCGAATAGTATAATAACATGGAGGACGGGAAACCCCTCTCCCACCGGGTCGGACTATTTAGTATCTCTTTTTCCGTGGTTGCACGGCGAAATAAGCGGCAGGGAGTCTGTGGTTGTTCATGAGATAAGGTGTTCCTGTTTTAGAGAGGTTCACTCTTCAGAGGTATCTTCTGGGGTGATTGTTCAGACCCCCCTTTCATTCGGGTCTGGTTCTGGATTCTCGAGGGCGATAATAGTTTGAGAGGTATCTGATGTAATGGCCCAGATCCTCATGATCCATCCCTTTTCCAAATTATAGGATCCTAAGGGGTCTCCCCTCGTTCGGTGGGACCGATCGGCACGACCGATCGGGGCAACCGATCAGCGCGACCGATCGGTGTTATGCAGCCTTTTCGGGTTTTCCTTCTACAGTTTTTCCCGTAACACCTCTTTTAGGTCTTTTGACCTTTTGAATCATTTCAAGGCCGTTTTTACGCCCATAATTAATATCTAAAAATCCAGAGAAACCACCCTAATAAATAACAATTAATCTCATCGTGTGTAACCACCCAACCGCATGGAAGAACCACAATATGACTTCCAAGGCATTCAAATTTCTTATCCCATAACATTGGTATCTCATCTATTTATCACGCTGGATTTTCTTCTCCTTCCTCTTGGCTAGTATCCTTCTCTTCATTGTGAATTTGAATTCCATTGTTCCCGAGGCAAGTGGTGCACCTGTACCTGAGTCCTGCAAGTCGCGCACCCCCGTTCCTGACGCGGAGTTGGAACATCGATCTTTGATCAACGAGGTAGGGATTTTCTCCTTTGACTCTCCTTTATATATATCATGATAGGTGGGTATTATTTTTCCCCTATATAAATTGATGAAACCGAATTTAACGAAGATAATGAACAGAATTTTAAAGAATGAAAAGGGGTGTGATCGATGTTTTGTTGTACTTATTAGGTTGTTATGTGTTGTCAATTGTACGAGCCTAAGCTCACTGAAAATCATGGCCGTCAGTGGTCTTTCTCTGTGCACTATTCAACCTTGGTGCTCCTGGATGTTTAAATAACCATAACATGGAATTGGTTAATTACTTATACTCGGTTAAATAAATTGAAAGCACTAGGATCAACCCTTTTTTTGAGATAACCCCGGTTAAAGCACAGTATAATTAAAACCATGGAGTGTGTTAATTCTTTTAAATCTGAAAATACCTACATCAGCCTCTCTTGTGTTGGTGGTAGCATTTTGGTTATTTCATTCATGGGCCAATTGCTGGGTTGATACGGTTGGGGATGGGATCCCCTGTTGTTGTATTTTTGTTGTTTTTGAATTTGAGGCTGTTTGATTTATCTGCTTATATCACGAATTGGGGTGGGATCCTCTGTTGATTAGAAAATGGTGCCTCCTAGATTTGGGGAACATGGGGATATATCTCAGGTTTTTTGTTAGTTCTAGTACTTCAAGGGATCTCACTTATCCCATTGTTTTTGTGACTTTGCAAGAGAACCAGGTGTGAATGCTTAAATTGCTATGGGCTGTAAATTTTTTCCTTGGTTTGTGTTTATGTTGTTAGTAGCCCAGTAGTGAAGAACTTTATTTAAATAAAATTACATGAACATGGTAGCAAGAATAACTTAAATGGGAATTTGTTCTGGGAATGAGTTGTTACTCGGCTGTGAGAAGTGTTCCTCCTATGAATATGGATGAGTGTTCTTGTGCTTGGATTGGCTTTGGAAACCCTAGGTAGGGTTGAGTGCTTGTAAATTATTCGTATATTTATAGTTCTCATGTTTCTTATTTGCGCCCCAACCAAGTTGGGAACTTAGTTCTGAACACCCCCATTTCATGGGGGAGGGTGTTTTTCCAACAATTCTATTAGTTACTGGTTATTAGCTCCTTTATGATCCCTTTCCTGGATAGCCCAAGTATCTTCGGGCAGGCTGTGAAGGCCTGAGGTCCATTATTATCCCATGAATCATCGGGTGAGGTAGTTGTGGTGGTTTTCCCATGTGTTTACAGGAAGTTTGTTCCAAATTATCATTGGGATGAGGCCTAGGTGTTTACGGGAAGGATAGAGGTTGTGGCCTAGGTGTTTGTGGGCAGGATGTGTGGTTGTGGCCCAGGTTTTGTGCGGGCGGGTTTGGCAGTGGGACTGCGGTAAGAATGGGGAGATTGGTTCGATGCATAGGATGACTTCAATAACCAGTGGGAAAGCGGCATGAGGTACCCAAATATCGATGTGCTATTAATATATGTTATTGACTTCCGTTATTTGGGGAGCGTGCCTTGGTGAGGTTTTGGTGGATAGCTTTTCCTTATTGGGTGTCTGGTTAATTTTTTTTCCACGGGGCATTAGAATGTCTCATCACTTGTGCAGGAGAGTCTATGGTTTTCCCTACTTAGTGTACTTGTATGCTCAGCCTATGTATATAAAACTATTTTCTGGCTTCCAGGAGGACTTCATGGATCATACAGGACTGTACTAGCTCGGACCTTGGGGCGATTTCGGTTGTCGTTTTCCTTTTCTTGGTACCTTACCTTTGGGTTTTTTGTGGCCTCTATTATTTTACGTTAATATCATGCACACAGGAATGGTTCTTTGGATTTAATTTTACTTATAGTTTTTGTGTTGTTGGGGTTTTACAATCTTATCTCTCGATCCTATTAAAGAAAAAGGGTAATGCCTTCCATTTTTTGTGAGATTATATACCCTTGGCGCAGGTCAGCACTCTAAGACCTATGGAAGGCGGTTTTTGGGGGCCATTATCTCTTCTTCAACATAAAGAAGGATGGTCTTGGAAATCTGCTGACCCTTCTATAATGACCCATACTTTACATACATTGTTAATACTTCAAAATTGAAGCACACTTATTACAACATATGACAAAACCACAAAGGACCGTATAGGTATAGTGTCTTTAGAAACTGGGAAACATAAACAACTGGTTCATAAATATTCTAAAGTGTCTCCCATTTATTTCATCATATCTAGGGTCCCTTTTAGCATATTCTACTTAATATCCATCTTCCTAACCTGGGGAAAAGAAAACATACAAAAAGGGTGAGCTCAAATGCTCAGCAAGGGAAAATAATGGAAATTAAAATCATATCATATCTTTTTTAAAATCATAACCTGCAAAAGAGATCATAATATGATAACATGGAATAAATCATAGAAGTGAAAATGATATCCCCATAATCATAACATAAAACTTGAAACTTTGTGGCATGCACACATAATCATGGAAAATCATTTCTTGTTAGTCATGACTCATTGCCAAGACTATCTTAGCGGACAAAGTCCATTTCTGAACCGAGATCACTCCTCGTTTCAGTCCTGTATCACTGAACCGAAATAACCTTCCGTTCCAGCAATGTCTATCTCATGAGATATAAAATCTTTACCCAATGCATTGGAGGTAGATATAGGTCCCACCCATCTTATAATGAATCCTTTCTTATGTGTGCCACATAATCATAAATCATACATCATCGCATAAGACATGTAACAAAAATGGGATTCTTGAAACATCAGGACATCATAAAACAAATCATATAAGGTAAATGACTTCATAAAAATAATTCCCTCAAAACATAATCAAATCAATGTAATAATAGGGATAAAAACAGAACCCTATATTATCTTAGATGGAAAATAATTTTGATAAAACATTTGAACTCCATTCTTGAGGAAAATATCCTTTCTACTTCAAATACATTTTTCCTCTCTTAACATGTCATACAATTTTAATCTAAAAAAAGTTGATTAAAAATAAGAATGAAAACTTTTAAAGGTATATTCTTGGAAATAATGTTTTAAAAATCCATTCATGCCGTATAAGATAAAAAAAACATTCTTCGTACTTTTGTTGGAAAAGTCAAAAAGTGCCTCGTACGAAAAATGACAAAAGATTCCTTTCATATCATTTACAAAAACTTACCGAAGGGTAAAATTGGATATAAACTATTGTAGAAGGATGGAAATAATATTAAATATTGAGGGAACATGGATGTGGATGATAAAATACACCCCAGTAAATACTAAAGTATAAACAATCTCGGATAAAAATGAGATTGTGATATTTCCCTTACCTAAGGTCTGATTTGCTTTGTATGTGTCCGAAGCTCCTGTATAATTGTTTAAATAATGTTATTGACTTATTCCAGAATCATACATATTGATATGATATCATATATGGTCATAGTCTTTGCTTATTATTAGTAATATTTCATTGTTACTTGTTACTCAGGTCTTTATTGCCTTTTGTTCTTATGTGTGTTTTTCCGAATATATTCTTATTCTTCTTTTAAGGTTATAGATACCTTATATCCAGAATGGAATTAGTGTAACATATATCATATTTCTTCATTCAATTCATTTATATAATTACTATGTAATGATGATCATGTAGAACGAGTCGCATCACATCGTGGAGACGGTATTTCGTACGTACGCACGAGCGATGATATTGTTCCCATGATCGTGGAATTGTATTTAAGTGTATTAATATTATTTCAGTATCAATATAACTTTATAATAATCATATATAGTTACTTATTACACCATTATACCCATCCTTGTAAGGTGATGATGGAAAATAGATTACACCACGGCATGGAGACGTTATTCCGTACGTACGCACGCGCGGTGATTTCATTTTTCTGTAGGATGGATAGAAGGTGAATTAGGGTTGTTTCATATTTATAATAACATATCAGTATGTAAGTAATATTGATGTTATTACTTTATCATTAAAAAAAACTAAATAAGAATAAGTTGAAGAAGAAAGAAATTGAAAAGATCGGTAATGGATATTACCTCTTCTTTGAAACGCCTCTTTGAATCCTCCACTTAGGGAACTAAGATTGGTCTTTGAAGAAGACAAGGACCTCTAGGATTATTATAGAGAAGTGGATAAGGGATTTTGTCAGGGGTTGGCCGATCTTGAGTGCTCAAATTGGTGTGAGGAGGAGGGGGAGGAGGTGCCCTTTTATAAGGGAGGAGAGGGGCACCTTAGGAATATCTCAAATTATTATTTTATATTAAAGTCAAAATCGAATTATAATGGTTCCAAAGGGTCTTATTTCGAAGGTAAAGTGGGGATGGGTAGAAATCATATCAACCAATAGGATTTAGACAAGTTTAGGTTATTATTTTAACCTTATCAATTAGATTTAACTCTAAGTTAAATAATTTAACTTTTACCGTGACTTTTTGTTTTCTTACCCTATATGGTTAATACACTTACTATAACATGACAAAAGAACCCAAAGATGTTTATTATTAATATATGTATCTTTATCTAAGTAATTTGGCCAAACCGTAGATTTTTAGGAATAAAATAACAATTAATAATATAATATTTGATTTAAAAACTATTTTGTGTCAATTTTGACACTATTTGATATATGATTTTTTTGAAAGTCATAAAAGAATTATATGTTCGAACCAAGTTGATTAAATAAACACTAATATATCATATTAACCTATAAAATTAGTGTAATTCATAAAAAGTCTCAAATTACATTTATTTGGGCATTTATAATATCAATTATGTTCACATTTCCTTAAAAGGGTAATTACTGCATCATCGTTGTGTCATAAATAAATTAATTTATATAAAGTCTAAAAATTATAAATAAAATACCATTATGTAGGAAATCTTTTTATCTTTCTAAAGAATATTTATAGTCGAATTTATCTTATGTATAACCCTATATAAAAATTATTTAGTTATTAAACTTTGATTTTAACTATTTTAACCCTTCTTTAAATAAATTAATAATAAATGTCCTAATCTAATCCAAGTGGACCTAAATGGACATATTTTATTCTTAAGTTTGTTTTTGGTCGAATTACACATGTCCAATAGAATTAGGACATGTGTTAGGGTAATAATAATATCATTTTTACCCTTAATTACCCTATTTACTTTTAACCGTTAAAAAAAGTAAAAAGTTACTATTCACCAAAAAATTATTTTCATATCATTGAACCACAGTTTAGTCCTTGATATTAACCGTGTCTCTCGGATTTTCGAAATTCCATTCACAGAAGCGGTAAAATTATGTTTAATGCAAAATTCAGTTTTTAGCCTACCACTTAGTGGTTTCACTATTCATCAAAAATTGAAAGTTTTCAGAAAAATACCAAAATTTCACCCTAGGTTAATTTCGGTATTCCGAATCCAAAAATGAAGTCCATTTTGAAAAATAAAATTTATAAAATTTCAAAAAGTGGTTATTACTATTCATACGGCTAGTTTTATTTTAATAGCATATCATTGTTTAGTGAAACTCGGTATTGCGTACGACGCAAGCTATCGAGGAAGGTCAAAATTTCGTGTAAAGCAAGCTAAGCAAGTGTTGTGTAGAAAAAGATTACTTTGATGATTTATATAACATAAAAGTCTCGGGTGTTACATTCTACCACCCTTAAAATGATTTTCGCCCTCGAAATTCGTCACTTTGTAACAAACAGATGAGGATACTTATTCCTCATCATATCCTCAACCTCCCATGTAGCTTCTTCAAGTTGGTGGTTACTCCATAAAACTTTCACCAATCAAGTGGTCTTGTTTCGTAGGACTATTTCACTACGATCCAGAATCTCTATCTGTTGTTCTTCATAAGAAAGATCTTGCTCCAGCGGTACAACTTCTGAGCTGAGTACATGTGAAGGATCAGGTATGTACTTTCTCAGGAGAGATACATGGAACACATCGTGAAATTGAGAGAGATTCGGTGGAAGCGCCAATCTGTAATCTACCTTTCCAAAACGATCCAGTATTTCGAAAGGACCGATATATCTAGGGCTCAACATCCCCTTCTTTCCAAATCTCATAACCCTCTTCCAGGGAGATATTCTTAAGAACACTTTATCACCCACTTCAAACTCTAGGTCTTTTATTCGGTTGTCAGCATAACTTTTCTGTCGACTATGAGCTGCTCTTATGTGTTTTTGAATAGATCTGACATTTTCTGCCATTTAATCAACGAGATCAGGTCCTAATAGCTTTCTTTCCCCAAATTCATCCCAGTAAGTTGGAGTCCTGCATTTCTTTCCATAGAGAGCTTCATAAGGAGCCATCTGAATACTGGAGTGAAAGCTATTATTATAAGAAAATTCCACCAAAGGTAGGTGTTGATCCCAACTTACTTTTAAATCCATGGAGCAAGCTCTCAACATATCTTCTAGGGTTTGAATTGTTCTCTCAGACTGACCGTCTGTCTGAGGATGATAAGCAGTGCTGAAACTCAACTATGTATCCAGAGTATGCTGAAGACTTCGCCAGAACATTGAGGTAAATCTCGGATCCCGATCAGATATAATAGAAAGTGGTACTCCATGAAATCTTACCACTTCCTTTACATATATCCTGGAAAGCTGATCTAGAGAGAAATCCTCTCTAATAGCAATGAAGTGTGCAGACATTGTAAGACGATCAACTATGACCCAGATAGCATTATTGCCTTTGGATGTTTTAGGAAGTCCTGTGACAAAGTCCATAGTGATGTTTTCCCATTTCCATTCAGGTATGGGTAATGGTTGTAACATCCCCTTAGACTTATGTCTCTCAGCTTTAACTTGTTGACAAACCAAGCATCGAGAGACATATTCAGCAACATCTCTTTTCATGCCATCCCACCAGAAGTACTCTTTTAGGTCCCTATACATCTTCGGGCTTCCAGGATGAATAGAGAATGAAGAACTATGAGCCTCATCCAGCAGCTCCTTCTTTAATTCGGGGATGGTAGGAACACAAACCCGATTCCTGAACTTTTTTATCCCATCACAATCAACGTTGAAGTCAGGAACATTTCTCACCTTCTTTTGTAACTCGACAACTTCTTTCTGTGCCTCTTTAATCTTCACATGTATAGATGGTTGAACATTCATTTGATAAAGATAAGATTTTTCCCCTTCCATTATATTTCCAAGATCCATCCTTTGTAAATCCATAAATATTGGATCTTTTGTAATCCTCATCATGGATAAACTAGCATGGTCTTGTCGACTTAGTGCATCTGCCACCTTGTTTGCATTCCCAGGGTGGTAATGGATTGAGCAGTCATAATCCTTAATCAGCTCCAACCATCTTCTTTGACGCATATTCAGCTCCTTTTGTGTGAAAATATACTTTAAACTTTTATGATCAGTATAAATATCACACCTTTCACCATAAAGGTAATGCCTCCAAATCTTTAATGCAAATATTACTGCAGCTAACTCCAAATCATGTGTTGGGTAATTTTGCTCATGGATTTTCAACTGTCATGAGGCATAAGCTATCACCATATCATTTTGCATAAGAACACACCCCAATCCCTTCTTGGATGCATCACTGTAGATCACAAACCTTTCTCCACTACAAGGCAGTGTGAGCACAGGTGCACTGGATAACCTTCTTTTCAACTCCTTGAAATTCTCTTCATATTCCTCTATCCAAACAAATTAACTCCTTTCCGAGTCAACTTGGTGAGTGGATTAGATAATCGTGAAAAATCTTTTAAAAAACGTCGATAATATCCAGACGAACCAAGAAAACTTCGGATCTCAGTTACTGTTGTTGGTCTCGACTATCTTTCGATAACCACTCTTTTTGCTGGATCCACAGATATCCCATCTTTTGAGATTATGTGACCCAAAAATGCAACTTTTTTAAGCCAAAATTCACACTTGGTAAATATGGCATAAAGCTTCTCCTTTCTCAAAGTCTTCAATATAATTCTCAAGTGATCTTCATGCTCTTCCTTGCTCTTTGAATAGACAAGAATATCGTCTATAAAGACTACCACAAATTGATCAAGATAATCTTTAAAGACTCTATTCATTAGATCCATGAAGATAGTAGGGGCATTAATAAGACCAAAAGGCATCACTATAAATTCATAGTGTCCATACCTTGTACGGAAATCCATCTTTGGTATATCCTCCCTTTTGACCCTTAATTGATGATACCCTGAACGAAGATCAATCTTGGAAAAGTATTGAGCTCCGCGTAGTTGGTCAAATCAGTCATCAATGCGCGGGAGAGGATATTTGTTCTTGATAGTGATATTGTTAAGTTCTCGATAATCAATGTAGAGTCTCATTGATCCATCTATCTTCTTAACAAATAGAACAGGTGCTCCCCATGGTGACGCACTAGGGCGTATGAATCCCTTATCAAGATTCTCTTGGAGTTGCTTCTTTAATTCCTGCAACTCAATTGGGGCCATTCTATAAGGTGTCTTTGAAATAGGAATAGCACCATGTACGAGTTCTATTGAAAACTCAAATTCATGATTTGGTGGAAGACCCGGTAATTCCTCCAGAAAGACATCATCAACTCCCGTACGATGTGAATATTCTTAATCGCGAGTTTCTCACCAACCATTTGAGATAAATAACCTTCATTTAGTGGAATCAATACCCATAAAATGGAAGAAATTTCCACTGGAAGGTTATGTTCATCCTTGCATTGATAGACGATCATAGAACGATCTGGAATATGAAATGTGACTTCCCTTCTTTGGCAATTGATATGAGCTCCGTATAAAGAAAGCCAATCCATGCCAAGAATCACATAAAATTCCACTATAGGAAGGATCACAATATTTGCAGGAAGCACTTTCCCACAAACTTCGATCGGAGAAGAATTATAAACTTTTGATGCGATTGGTGTTCCATTAGGTGCTGTCACAGCTAACTCAACATCTAATTGTTGAGGTAATACGGTGATACCCTTAGAAAATTCATCAGAAATAAAAGAGTGGGTGGATCCAGAATCAAATAAAACATTTGATACTTTAGAGTGGATGGTAAGTGTACCTTTCACCACATCGTTATCGTACTCCACATCGCTGATAGAAATTGCATGTGACTTTCCTTTGTCTTTAGCCTTAAGAGTATGTTGACGTCGACCATCATCATCAACCCTTGGATTTGGGCATTGATTGGCATAATGCCCCATCTCCTTGCACTTGAATCATTGAAGTGTAGTAGGTTCATTCTGTGTATCCCTTCCTTTGTTTTCATCATTAGACATCTTCTTCCCATTATCGCTGCATTCAAATGGCCGATGACCTTCCTTTCCACATTTGAAACATTTACTTGTCCATTTAAGACAACTCCCTCCATGTTTCTTTCCACACTTTGAGAATAAGGGAAAGCTCATCTTCTTTTCAGTGTTCTCTTTAGATTTTCCTTTGATTTCCATTTTCCTCTTCTTATCAAACCCATATGACTGATGGGTTACTCCAATCTCCATCTCAACTTTGAGAGCACATCGAACGATTTCCTCGTAGCTATTGAAGTCCCTTATGGCTAATTCCCTTCGAAGACTTGGTTTTAAGCCACTAAAGAATCGATCGATCTTACTCTCAGGTTGGATAATAATACCAGAAGCGTACATTGTAAGTCTTGTAAAATTTTCTTCATAGGTACCAACAGATTCATCATCCCTTTGCTTCAGTTAAAGAAACTCTTTCTCCTCTTTGTTCGGAGAATACGAGGGAAGTACTTATTGAAAAATAAGTTCTTGAACTCGTCCCATTCCATGGACTCAATTTCATCCCTTTGCCTCATATTCTTAATAAGATTCCACCATTGATCAGCATATCCTTCCAAACGATACACTGCTAGAATGCCTTTATCATGTTCAGAACATTGAAGAACTAAAAACATCTTTTCAGTAGTACTAATCCATTGTTCAGCAACTAATGGATCAGTAGACCCGCTGAAATAAGGTGGACGCTGCCTCATGAAGGATTCAACAGAATGTTGCTCTTTCCTTTGCTTGTTTGGAAGTCCTGCATGATTCATATCTTGAGAAAGTTGTGTGATCATGGCTACAAGATTTGGCATTCCAGATCCCATATCGTTTGGATGCTCAGGGGGACAATCATTGCATTGCCCATCACATTCCGCATTAACACGGTTCCTTCGGGTTCCAGCCATTAACTAAAACCAAGAAGAATAGTGTGAACAACACTAATTATAATAGGAAAACCACATAATTCAAGAATAAAATTTGCACGCTTAAGGTCTTATCCTAGGTTATTCATGGCCATTTCTAAAACACTAAGATTGTGTTCTATGCTTAGACTTATCCTTAGGGTTCTTACTAAGGCTTTCACATCCTAGTTTCCAAAGGTTGACTATTCCTTTCCTCTGATACCAACTATAACGACCCATACTTTACAAACATTGTTAATACTTCAAAATTGAATCACACATATTACAACATATGACAAAACCACAAAGGACCGTATAGGTATAGTGTCTTTAGAAACTGGGAAATATAAACAACTGGTTCATAAATCTTCTACAGTGTCTCCCATTTATTTCATCATATATAGGGTCCCTTCTAGCATATTCTACTTAATATCCATCTTCCTGACCTGGGGAAAAGAAAACATACAAAAAGGGTGATTTCAAATGCTCAGCAAGGGAAAATAATGGAAATAAAAATCATAACATATCAATTTTAAAATCATAACCTGCAAAATAGATCATAATATCTTAACATGAAATAAATCGTAGAAGTGAAAATGAGATCCCCATAATCATAACATAAAACTTGAAACATTGTGGCATGCACAAATAATCATGGAAAATCATTTCTTGTTAGTCATGACTCATTGCCAAGACTATCTTAGCGGAAAAAGTCCATTTCTGAACCGAGTTCACTCCTCGTTTCAGTCCTGTATCACTGAACCGAAATAACCTTCTGTTCCAGCCATGTCTATCTCATGAGATATAAAATCTTTACCCAATGCATTGGAGGGAGATATAGGTCCCACCCATCTTATAATGAATCCTTTCTTACGTGTTCCACATAATCATAAATCATACATCATCGCATAACACATGTAACAAAAATGGGATTCTTGAAACATCATGACGTCATAAAACAAATCATATAAGGTAAATGACTTCATAAACATAATTCCCCCAAAACATAATCAAATAAATGTAATAATAGGGATAAAAATAGAACCCTATATTATCTTAGATGGAAAATAATTTTGATAAACCATTTGAACTCCATTCTTGAGGAAAATATCCTTTCTACTTCAAATACATTTTTCCACTCTTAACATGTCATACAATTTTAATCTAAAAGAATTTTATTAAAAATAAGCTTGAAAACTTTTAAAGGAAGCTTCTTGGAAATAATGTTTTAAAAATCCATTCATGCCGTATAAGTTAAAAAAACATTCTTCGTACTTTTGTCGAAAAAGTCAAAATGTACCTCGTACAAAAAATGACAAAATATTCCTTTCATATCATTTAAAAAAACTTACCAAAGGGTAAAATTGGATATAAACTATTGTAGAAGGATGGAAATAATATTACATATTGAGGGAACATGGATGTTGATGATAAAATACACCCCAGTAAATACTAAAGTATAAACAATCCCGGATAAAAATGAGATTGTAATATTTCCCTTACCTTAGGTCCGATTTGCTTTGTACGTGTCCGAAGCTCCTGTATAATGGTTTAAATAATGTTATTGACTTATTCCAGAATTATACATATTGATATGATATCATATATGGTCATATTCTTTTCTTCTTATTAGTAATATTTCATTGTTACTTGTTACTCGGGTCTTTATTGCCTTTTGTTCTTATGCGTGTTTTGCCGAATATATTCTTATTATTATTTTAAGGTTATAGATACCTTATATCCATAATGTTATTAGTGTGACATATATCATATTTATTCCTTCAATTCATTTATATAATTACTATGTAATGATGATCATGTAGAATGAGTCGCATCACATCGTGGAGACGGTATTCCGTACGTACGCACGAGCGATGATATTGTTCCAATGATTGTGGAATTGTATTTAAGTGTATTAATAATATTTCAGTATAAATATCACTTTATAATAATCATATATAGTTACTCATTACAGCATTATACCCATCCTTGTAAGGTGATGATGGAAAATAGATTACACCACGGCGTGGAGACGGTATTCCGTACGTACGCACGCGCGGTGATTTCATTTTTCCGTAGGATGGATAGAAGGTGAAATAGGGTTGTTTCATATTTATAATAACATATCAGTATGTAAGTAATACTGATGTTATTACTTTATCATGAAAAAAACTAAATAAGAAGAAGTTGAAGAATAAAGAAATTGAAAAGATCGGTAATGGATATTACCTCTTCTTTGAAACGCCTCTTTGAATCGTCCACTTAGGAAACTAAGATTGGTCTTTGAAAAAGACCAGGACCTCTAGGATTATTCTAGGGAAGTGTAGAAGAGATTTTGGCGGGGGTTGGCCGAGCTTGAGTGCTCAAATTGGTGTGAGGAGGAGCGGGAGGAGGTGCCTTTTGATAAGGGAGGAGAGGGGAACCTTAGGAATATCTCAAAATATTATTTTATATTAAAGTCAAAATCGGTTTATAATGGTTCCAAAGGGTCTTATTTTGAAGTTAAAGTGGGGATGGGTCGAAATACTATCAACCAATAGGATTTAGACAAGTTTGGGTTATTATTTTAACCTTATCAATTAGATTTAACTCTAAGTCAAATAATTTAACTTTTACCGCGACTTTTTGTTTTCTTACTCTATATGGTTAAAAAACATACTAATACATGCCAAAAGAACCCCAAGTTGTTTATTATTAATATATATATCCGTATCTAAGTAATTTGGCCGAACTTTAGATTTTTAGGAATAAAATAACAATTAATAATATAATATTTCATTTAAAAACTATTTTGTGTCAATTTTGACACTATTTGATATATGATTTTTGTGAAAGTCATAACAGAATTATATGTTCGAAACAAGTTGATTAAATCAACAATAATATTCCATATTAACCTATAAAATTATTTTAATTCATAAAAAGTCTCAAATTACATTTATTTGGGCATTTATAACATCAATTATGTCAACATTTCCTTAAAAGGGTAATTACAGCATCATTGTTGTGTCATAAATAAATTAATTTATATAAAGTCTAAAAATTATAAATAAAATACCATTATGTAGGAAATCTTTTTATCTTTCTAATGAATATTTATAGTCTAATTTATCTTATGTATAACCCTATATTAAAAATTATTTAGTTATTAAACATTGATTTTAACTATTTTAACCCTTCTTTAAATAAATTAATAATAAATGTCCTAATCTAATCCATGTGGACCTAAATGGTCATATTTTATTCCTAAGTTTGTTTTTGGTCGAATTACACTTGTCCAATAGAATTAGGACATGTTTTAGGGTAATAATAATATCATTTTACCCTTAATTACCCTATTTACTTTTAACCGTGGTAAAAAAAAGTAAAAAGTTATTATTCACCAAAAAAATTATTTTCATCTCATTGAACCATATTTTAGTCCTTGATATTAACCATGTCTCTCGGATTTTCGAAATTCCGTTCACAGAAGCGGTAAAATTAAGTTTTATGCAGAATTCAGTTTTTAACCTACCACTTAGTGGTTTCACTATTCATCAAAAATTGAAAGTTTTCAGAAAAATACCAAAATTTCACCCTAGGCTAATTTCGGTATTCTGAATCCAAAAATGAAGTCCATTTTGAAAAATAAAATTTATAAAATTTCAAAAAGTGGTTATTAATATTCATAACGGCTAGTTTTATTTTAATAGTATATCGTTGTTTAGTGAAACTCGATATTGCGTACGACGCAAGCTATAGAGGAAGGTCACGATTTCGTGTAAAGCAAGCCAATAAATTGTTGTGTAGAAAAAGATTCCTTTGATGATTTATATAACATAAAAGTCTCGGGTGTTACACCTTCCCTCCTTTTGGTGAAGGCGAGTCATGACAATACTCAACCATAATCAAGATATATATTTTTATCCCTCGTCATTGTGAACAATTTCCATGAACCATAACATCATCATAATATATGAAATTATATATTTCCACATCATAATTCTAAAAATAATCCTGTCACCCCTAAGAAATATATTTCATGATAATGAAATATTCATTCAATTTAATATCCTTTTATGAAAATTCATAGAAAAAAGATATTTTTTGTATTTATTTTGATGATAAATGAGATATTTTAATGGAATAAAAAATAAAATAATGGTTATGGAAATAGAAGGAACCAATGGCACCGAATATGTTATAATATAACATTATTTTTTAATTTTTTTTAAATTAATTCCCTATATAATAAGTAAAAATATTCCATTTGGGATATATAAAAAGATAAAATGATATATGAAAATTTGACATATAATTAATTTATGTCCATATAAATATATTCATAAAACAATTTTAATATTTTTTAAATGGAATGGAAAATATTTGGGAAAAAAATTTAAATCATTTAAAATGATATCTTTATAGAAATGGGTCCCTTACATCGAGTCCAAATCCTCATATATATTCTATATCTTGGTAAATAATATATATTTTTAATTAATTACATGATTAATAACACTTTTCCTTTTTTTAATTTTATTATGTTTTTTCCATGATATATGAAATTACAATATGATTTTTTTAATAGTGGATGTTTTACAATATTCGGCTCATATATCGAAAATGGAACCGACTGATTTAATATATTCAATGAGAACATTATTAGATAATCCTATGAATTTTAATCATAAACTAATTACCATTTTTTCATCAAATTTTCTTTGAAAACCTACCATGATAGATGTTTATGGAAAAAAATATACATCATAATCTGGGAAATGATAAGATATTTGTACACATAAGAAACGATTCAAATTTTCAATGAACATGATAGAAATAAGATTATAATATATATTATATTTTAAAATATAATATTATATCATAAATATTTAATTTTTTATGTAAATACACTTATATTTGTTTCATCAATGTGGTGTGGTAATGAAAAATCAACTATATCACCTCGTAAATTTCTTAATCCTCACATATGAACGCATAACATGACCATTTTCAATAGATAAAAATGTACTGATTTATTTGATAAATTATATTTAAAAATATATTTTGGTTTTTAATATTCTATATATACATTACATATAACATTATAACCTTCAATTATAGGAAGTTATGGAAAATTGATTACATCGGTTCTTGAGGAAATAGTCTACCAAAAACATGAATGATGGATTCATTTCTCATTTGAAAGAATATATTGATAGATATATGATTTTAAAATAGTATTAAAAAATATAATTATATTTAATACATTTATTTTATTATTCTTATAGGGATGAATAATATTTTAAGGATGTCAGAAATGAAATAAAACATAAATACTTTGGTAAAAACTACAAATATTCTTCAGAACTCATTTTTGGTTTATACCTAATGACTTAAAAAGGATTGTTCTATAATAAAGAAATGACTTACATATCTTGTAGACGGATGTATGTAGGGTATTCGGTCTAGTATTGGATGAAAAAAGGACATTTTATTTCTGTAGAGAAGAGGATAGTGTGTGCCATTTTATAATTGGAAGAGGGGACACACAAGGAGTTTTCAATATGATTAAAATACTTTAATGTCTGAATAAAGAAAAATGGAACAAAAATTTACCATAAATGCATACTATATGATAAAAGGTAAAAATAAGGCTACAAACCCGAGTGTATAAATTCTCAATGTAGATTTTAACCATTATCACATTAGTTAAACTCCTTGGTAAACCTATTTTAACCCTTACATTGGTAATATATATCATTTATTTACACTATTAATTATTGAAAAAATTAAGTATTGATTAATTATATGATATATTTTTTATTATTTAAAATATTATATAAATTTATTTTAAATAATTACATTTATTCTAAATATATTGGTAGATATAGTATAATATAATTTAGTAATAAACCCATTAAATAAAAAAATTAGTTTTAAAAAAAAAGTACTGTTAGGCATAATGTTATTTTTTTATTAAATTATTGGATTAAATTAATTTAAAAGGTAATAATTGTATTATAAATAATATTGGGGATAAAATTTATTTTTGGATTTAATTTAATTCATAGTGTAACATTTTAAATTCTTTAAACTATGTTATTATATTACAAAAAAGTAATAAATTTCACTATTAATCAAATAATAAAAATTCCAAAATAATATTCCAGAAATTTAGAATATAATTATGAAATTATGAAATAAGAAATTATGTTAATTTAACCAAATTAAATTTTTATAATTTTGAAATTGTAATTTTGATTTTAAATTTATAGCGCATGAAAACCCAATTTGGATAGAAATGAATATTTTTTTAGGACATTATCATATATTATGATAATGAATAAAAATATATAAAATAAAATTAATTAATATTAATATTGCATTAAAATAATTTAACATATCATTACATAGAATGTTAAATTATTCCTCATATTAGAATTTTTTTCCCTCATAATTAAATACAATTATTAAAAAAGTATTGACATTTTTCATTAAAATCATTTTTTGATTAACATGATGCTTCATTAAGCATATTGCATTTAAAAAAAACAAAATACTATTAAATAACATTATTCCACAACACATTATCAATATGGTCAATAATATATATTAGATTTTAATAATAAACAATATGTTCTTCTATCTATACTACCTCCTGAATGAAAACTTGAGATGCATCCGATAAATTTTTCTTAACCAATAAACCATAAATATATCATATAACTAATATATACATATATTTAAGTCAAATTCCTAAACATATGATACAAATTTCTATAACGTTAAAAATATCCCAATGAATAATATAGTTAAAAATTCATTTTTACCAAAGCATATAACACTTCTCCATAGTTATACCTTATAAAAACACGATCTCCTATTTCAAACGATTAATATTTTCTCTAATTATTTATATAAACTTTATACATAGTATTTTACATACTCATGTTTTTTTGAATCTTCTTCACATTATCAATAAATTTTTATTCAAATTATGGCTCCAATAATTTTTTTTTTGAGACATCATACCACAAGTTGGTGTTTGATAGAAAATTCTATATACTACTTCAAATGTTTCCATTTATGAACTAGAATAAATATTGTTATTATTAAAAATATAAACCAAATTAATATGTTTATCCCAACATACCTAATAATTGATTGAATAGGTTTTGTTTGTATCCTCTAATATCTGAACAGTTCAATTTGACATTCTATCAATTTCAGGATGAATGTTTGTTTTGAAATTTAAAATAAAAAAATTAAATTTTTATTTCTTTTAAAAATAATACTTGGGAATCATTAATGATGATCAGATATAATATTAATAGTTACTCAATGTAATATTTTGTTATTTTTAACATAATTTCATGAATTTTGATCCAATGTAATATTATATTAAATGGGGTGAAATGGAGAATATTTACATTGCAAACAATTATTTCCTAATAAACGTTATTACCTCTTCATATGATTTTTATCCCATATGCAAATCCATGGATAAATTCGTCCATTTTTATTCTGGAACTAGAAAAGTATAAATAATCCCATATAATATTTATTTTTCTACTTTAACCTTTTGAAATTTCAAACGTTTTATCTTGAAAACCACTATATCTTTCATATGTATGTCCAACAGTAAATGTTCTCTAATGTATCAAAACAATTTTCTCTATACAAGATGAATAAAAAAATTAAAGTTATGAGGCTCATTAAATAGTTCATTCTAAAACATAGCAATAGATGAAACACAAAACCTTTTTTTTAAATCACTAAAACACATTAATTATAATTATTTAATTTAAGAAATATATAATTAAAATGAAATTATACCTATTTATTTATCTCTCTACATTTTATTAGAAATTTATTAATCACTTCATGAAAAGAATATTTCATTATCATGTGATACACCACTCAAACTCATTAGAATGAGATGATGTGGACTTCCACTAGCCTTAGGTGACATCCCCAAAATCCCAAAGGATAGAAGTAAAGTGAATGGGATTAAGATAATGTTATGGGATGATTTTATAGGAGAACCTTACAACCTAATATCAATTTACATAATAAATAGGACAATAAATATGATAATTGATAAAGTTAACCATAAAAATAAATAAAATTACCAAAAGGAAAGCTTATGAGTAACATCAGAAACAAAAATAATTAAGAAGTAGGATCAATGAAATGAATTCTTAGGAACACATATAGATCCATAATGACTAAGATATAGATATTTCACAA
The DNA here is from genome assembly GCA_963277665.1 of Viscum album. Classification (NCBI taxonomy): domain Eukaryota; kingdom Viridiplantae; phylum Streptophyta; class Magnoliopsida; order Santalales; family Viscaceae; genus Viscum; species Viscum album. The sequence continues at coordinate 1,093,830,998 of OY728130.1, forward strand.
CCTTATATCCCATGAAATGGTCATAATTTCAATGAATACCACTTGTGATGTATAAAAACATACAATTACTTGTATCTTCATAGGTGAAGTCTGAAGATTCACCAGAGATCCCAATATTTTCATGAGATAACACTCATTAGATATCCCCTAGAGACATATCAACGTGCACTACTTTTATGTGATAAATTTAAAACTTTTTATTAAAAAATAGAGTGAGTAAGATATATATTTTATATCAAAATAAAAAACATGTTCCCAGGAAAACCTTAAAAATGGATTTTCAATCAGTTTTATTCTTACCTGAAAGGAACCATTGAATTTTTCACCCAATCACTAACAATTAAAAAATGCAGGGACCACCATATATTTTCAAATTTAAATCCATCCATTCAAAATTATATCACATTGTGAAACCGTTTTGATATTGGTACACTAACACCATTATTTTCTCTTATTTTTATGGGGGTACATTCAAACCCTTATTTTGTTTAATTTTCACCTGAATAACCACCAATAAATTTATTCCAATATGAAAAAATAAAATTTAATTAAACATAAATTCCATCTTAAAACCCCACCCCCTTTTGAAATCACATTAAATAGTGGTTTTACAAATCAATTTCATAGGTTATTTAAAAAAAATCACATGAAAAATACTGAAAATATCATCCTTTTTTGATTTAGAATAGTTGTGTGATAGGGAAGCCAACTATATCATATTATTTTGGAATGAAAAATCAAAGAATAATCCTTTAATATAAATCCATATTTATGTTCCTATATTCATACTTGGGAAGATATCACCAACATAAATTCAGACACAAATATACATGTTGTTCATAATAACTCATAGTTTCTATAAATCCAACCTGAGGAGATCCAATAAAAGAAGGAAGAATGAGATCAAGAAAAATAATTTCCACAATTTAACTCCTAATAATTTACTATAATTGTATTCTAAATATCCAAGATAACTTTAATTCACATAGTGTCACCTAGTAATACAAGAGGGGGATATGAGGAAACAAAATGTGGATTTCCTAATACATGTGGGTATAAATAGGTTAAACTTGGACTAATTCACAATTTTAATCTCAGACTCACATCATGTAATCATTGAGAAGACAAATATATCAAAAGATAAATTATCTAAATTATATTTACAAGAAAATACAATAAATTTCATTAACCCTTTTCAAATCATCCGTTACATAATGTTTTCACATGTTTAAAACATATCAGCTTTGACAGAATTCAAGGAATGTCCCTGGAGCAGAATCACATTATGGAACCACTGTTTATGATTAGATTTTTTTCTAATATATTTCCTATGACAAGACTATAGGTTCTTCTCCAAGGTAAACCAATTAAAACATATAACTAATAAACCCATGATCTTATATATAAAGAAATGGAATACCACAAAATGGGTTTGATACATTCTCCACGTCATTATTATTTATATACTCAAGATGATAGATATTGTATTTTCCTTTTTAAAAAATATTCCATTGTCCTGAATTATCATTTTACTATTACCATGTTTCCTATTGAGCCTGACCTTGAAGCTATAAATATATAACTATGGAAATAAGTCCCTAATGCATGTTGTTTCTTTATCTATATATAATATATTCTACTTGATGCATAAAAATAAAATCATGATCAAAAGTAACATTATCGCAATTGAGAACACGATGGGGTTCCATGTGATACTTCTTAAGTTGATAAAGATGGAATATACTATAAAAAGTACTTATAATGGTTGTAAGGATGGATGATATAGAACATTTCCAACCCATTATCCAAAAATAATTAGATCCGCGAATCTTGATTCTAACATCCCTTATTACCCTAATAAACTACAACCATGTATTGATGAAATTTATACGAATAATTATACCATCCAAATAGGCAACAAGTTTTAGTAAATATAATTTGAATTTTATTTCTATCGTCTTGTTCAGTATCCATTAACATCCAAGGAATATGTATATTCTCCAGAGTGTCATGGACAGGACTCAGTAAAATCAGTGATGTCTATCTAATTTCAACTCAACATAGAGGTGAATAAAAAGGACCACTATAAAAAGAACAAAATGTGGACAATTATATTGTAAGATAATTTGTTTTATTATATATGAAATCCAAAAAGTAAATGTGGTCTTCCAAAGAGATTCTAATTTCCATGATACAAATCTGAGTCTATCTTCATTTTTCTTAATTTTTATTCATTCTATATTCCCTTAATTATTTAGATGATATGTTTATCTCCTGCCTAGTTTACTCTTGATAATCTGTTGAAATGACTTCATGAATTGGGAAATGAAATAGGGATATCAGTCAAATAGAATTGAAACTAGTGGCTTCAATAAACATTAGTATATATCTAATTTATAACATTAGAAAATATGTTGACATGATATATTCCCTTATATGTTGAAAGTTTGAAACTCATGATTTGATCCAAAACCACTAAAATATAATAATTATACAAAAAAATTCATAGTAGACCTATGAAAATTCCATTTCAATTTATTCCCAATACTGTTGTGTATATGCATAGACTAAAACATTCAAACATTTCCCTGGTGCTCAAATTATACCTATTGAGAAGTGAAGCATTTCACCACATAAAATGTAATTTTAGGTCTTATACATGATCATAGTAAATGTTTTTTCATCACCTTATGAGTTTTTTTGAATATTATGATTAATAACCATGTTTTAATTTAAATATGTTGAAATAATATTTTCGTACCAATTCCAAGGGACTACAATTGGATTTTAAAAACATAACAAGGTGTTTGTATCTAATATTTTGTTCTCATATGTCTCCCCGCCATTTATTTTGACCTAATGGTGACATAATAATGATTTTCCAATTAATCCTCTACCAAAAAATATATAAATGTAATGAAAGAGAATAAAATGAATGAAAATTTTATGAATCTCTTTTGAATTATAATCGATATTATTTTCATCCATCATACTCAACAACATCCATTTGCTCCAAGATTTTAAAACTGCCTATCTATTTGAATAATAACATATTATAAATTCTAAATAACTCCATTTTATTATTTCATAGAACATATAAAATTAATTCATAAATATTTTCTCCAATCATCAATATTTCTTAAATTTCAAGTCTCACTGAGAAAAAATATATTTCAAAATCTTATAGTTATTAAAAACTATGATCTTTTCACTAAATAGATTTTTTCTTTAGGACTATGGGAATGAAAAAAAACATCTAATTTAATTTCATGTGTAGGATAGTTTTTTCAAGTGTTTTAAAACAAATCTTCAACCATAGTCCATTACACGATCTCCCTCTATGAGAAATCAATATAGGGAAGATCCAGACACATCAAAATATAACATATATTCCATTTCTACTTCTATTTATATTAGCATGGGTTCCATAGAAAAACTATTTTCAATATTTTATAATAATTTTTATTTCTTATTCGTACATGTAGATGGAATAATATACCTTTTTAAAGTGTTTAGGTGTGAAGAATACCTATAGACGTACTAAACAAAGAGATAATATTGGAATTATAATACATTAAAGTTTTCAGAACAAATAATATTCATTAGTGTTATTCAATACGGAACTGTTTCAATGTTTCTATAGTAAAATCATACTCCAACATTGTTAATGATATCATGGGGAATTAAAAAAAATTATCAATAATTCACTCATATAAAAATTATCATAAAATAGTGGTTGGGAAATGTACTTACAGTAATTCCCATATTCTCCTCCCAGTCATTACTATTTAAATAATAACCCAAAATATCATAAAAAATATCTCTGATAAAATAATATTTGTACCTGTTGATGTTACATTTTTTCAAGGCCATATATACTACATATAAATTTTTTATACCGATTAAAATCGATATTACTTCATAATTTCCATAAATGAATTTAAAATGATGTCTTTATAATATCCCCTTTTCTATATCTTTGATGATATAATCCTTAGAATATTAATCATCGAGAACCACTAATATCTATTAAATTAATCTAACATTTAATCATTTTTTTGGAATATGACTACATATTTTAATTGTAAATTGATACAATTTATGACAATAAACACTAAAATAGAGGGAAACATCTTTCGTATATGGGATCAAAACTAGTGGATGAAAATATTATGTACATGATCTTGTGAATCTAATACTATAAAAATAATATAGGAAAACATTTAACACTCCTAACATATCGACATACATTCTATTATATGGTAGTAAAATATTGGTTTCCCCTAGATTAGATTAATATAAAATTCTATTTTCCATTTAGGTATAATCCCTATGAAATCATTCATAAAGACATACATGTATTAATCCAATTAATATTGAAAATCCCAATATATACATTCAAAATCAGAATAAATGATCAATTCCACTAACTATCTAGAGATAGTTTCATCCACAATTATGAATAGTCCTTATCTGCTAGAATTTATATCCCAATACCACATGAATACAATAACAAGTCTAGATGGGGATGTAAACAACATTTCCTATAAATTCCAAATGATGTGGGATTTTAATCCCACCATACATCCCACACCAAAGAGTAAATCAAAGAACTCTATCTCTATAATTGTTAACTAATAGAGAAAATAAACAATTTTATTGGTATTTAAACATTTTATACATTTGATCCCACTTTATTACTAGTATTTGAGGTGTTCCTTAACACTCCTGAAATGATTAATCATTTCAACATATATACCCATTTTTATCTAGTGAATAATAAATTTGAAAAATTTGATTCTATAGTACCATGTAATCTGCTCATAAGAGTTTATTTTTGAGTAATGGTACCACACAAAATAGAGAGACCCAGTTACTTTATCATGATAACCTACTCTACTCCATTCAGATATTAATCAGTTATCCCATGATAGATCTCGATTCTCCCTGAGGTGTCAACTGAACAACTGAAATGTGCATATAGGATTCCTATTTAACCTATTATTTTTTATGAAAAATAATCAAATGGTACTATTATACCTAGGAATAATATGAATAATAGTGATTCAAGCCTAAATCATTAATCGATTCTTGACTAATATGGAAATACCTATAAATAAGACAGGTCATTCCAGATTATTGGTAATTCCTTAGTGCTGTCTTGAATTAATTCTTCTTATGAATAACTAAATCATGTTAGAAATGGCATATTTTTATATTAGATCTTTTTGGTAAATTACCTGATTCTATTTTCTATGATTAATATTTTTAACCTCCTTGGGAATTTTTTTCCTCTTCTACTTGTTTCCATCACTATAGTTTCCACCTTTCCTATTTTATTGATTATAACACTACTTGAATTATTCAAAATATGTTCTATTTCAAATTTTATTAATATATTATCCATCTATATCTAATCAGTAATAACAAATACAATTGTATTGGATTGATTATATAGTTATAGTCTTAACTCAATGACTCATGTCATTATTAGAATGATAGAATCTACATTCAAAGAAAAATGACCATGTTCATGAATATAGTTACAAACCCTTTAAGATATAGAGTATTTAATTTAGGAAGAAGTGTTATGTTATTTATTCAATAACTAATTTGATTTGATGTAATTATATTCTAAATAATTCCTAAAATACCCTCTCCCATGATTCCATGGATGGATTTTTATTTGACATTTAAATCCAAACATTATAACATAGATAATCTAGTATATTTTTCTCTACCATATTGTTCATCACTTCCTATGTGAAAATTAATCAGAAAATTCTATTATTTCAGTTGAGGAAATCTTCTTCCTTTTTATGTTTTGATACCCCACAAAATATAGCATTATTATTCATCTAAAACTATTATTAATGATCCACTTTCCTTATGTCCTCATTTTTATTCTCGCTATTAATGACTTAAATATATTTCAAAATAATTTATACAAGTTTTCAGTTCCCCTTCAGAATATATTGGACAACACATTTTCAACATATTATTTATTATTTCCAAAATATCTACAATTTTTCATATTCTATAACTAGTAAAAAACCATTTAGTAATAAATTTCTCATTATCGAAGGATTTAAAAATCTAAAACACTATAAAAACACATATCTACAATTATTTATTTAATGAATCAAAAATTTGAACCATTATATTCATTTTTCAAAATAACAAGAACATAAATTTGGTCAATTTAGTCCCAGTGGGATGCTGTTGTAGTAATGTATGATATTCTATACTAAAAATATTATTCTAATTGAATGAGATGAAAACTTCCCTAAATGTTTTATTCAATACATTTATTCCTAAAATACATAGGTAACATGATGATAAATTTAAAAAAATTAACATTGTATTTCAATGGTATTAATTTCATGTTGTTGAATTCTTATCTCCAAGAAAAAATACAACTCATAAATGACACAACAATGATACAATTAGCAATACACTACCCCAATAAATAAAAATTAAAATAGGTGGAATTAAACTAAAAATACATGATTTCATCAAGACACGAATGGTTGAAATTAAATTCCAATATATTAAAAGAATATTGGGGTTGTATTTACCTAAAAACTAATCAAAATTTTTTTAAAAAAAATTAAAACATGGAAAATCTATATATTTCATGACAATATTAATCATTCAACTGAACAAAATAATTTCTAGAATTGAACCTATGTAATAGAAATGAAAAATAAATAAAATTTGTAAGAATAATACTCCATGACATGATGACTCAGTAACCTAGGTGGTACATCAATAGAAAAATACACAGACACTCAATATCTCTAGATACACTAATCATACATTACAACATCAATAAGTATAATAAGAGAAGTAAAAAAATGATCCTTCACTATATCTTAGTAGAAAACATCTATAAACACATAATAATACAAAATTAGGGGTGAAAATTACACTAAAGTGGTAATTCCCTAGGACATCCCCACACATATCAATAGGTTAATATCATGATAGAACATTTTATTTCAAACATGACACAAGAAACTAAATAATTTATATCAAAATCATAAACATGTTAAATGGAAAAAAAATAATCTATGATTCTAAAATCACATATTATTATGCAGTTGGATCATTTCAATTCCTAACCAAAATATAAAAATTATAAAAGAAATTATGGAACAACTTATACAAATTTTGGGTTATCATTTAATTCAATTTTCAGTCACATAGTGAGAAATTTTTTGTTGGGTTACTTCAATACATTATTTCTATCCCAAGGGGATGTGGGAACTCTCACACACTTATTCTCTCCCATAATCACCTGAATATACACCAATTTTTTTTAACTAAGATAAAAATAAAAAATAAATTGAAAAATATATTTCAACATTGAAAATTATATAATTTGAAATCACATTTAAAATGGTTTTTAAAAAAAACTTCCATGATATATTTCTATAAAAATTCTTCAACAATTTTAAAAATATCAATAGATAAACTAAAATAAATTAATGAATAAGAATCCCCCATGATCATGTTTTATCGTGTGAAAATAATCAAATATTATGACATTAATCTAACCACGTTTAAAAATTATACTATTAAAACATAATAATATATCTACTGTATAAATAAAAACATATAAATCATGGTATTACACATAGATATATCATTTCGTTCATTCCAACCTAATGAAATACAAAAAAAATCGATGAATGATGTTATAAGTATTTACTTCCATAATTAAATACCTAATGATTCACAATAAATCGATTCCAAAAATCACAGATCATTAGTAATCACATAGTGTAGCATTGGATGTTGAGAGAAAGATAGATGGAATCCAAATATGGATTTTCTAATATAAGCTTTTATAATGACCCAACATTTTACATTGTATAATTATTAGTTAAATAAAAAATTCACAATGAGGATATTTTTAGGTTTAGAATTTTATAGAATTAGGCCAAAACTATTAAAATACATCTCAAATATGACAATGTAGACAAGCCTACTAAATATCAATTTTTTATTAATAATATAAATTTCAAAATATAACATGAATTATTTTTCATGATAAACATATTTATAAATTTTATCATTATATTTTCTTTTATCTTAAATAGTATTATTCCATGTGGAAAACATTTCAAAAATTTGGGATGAGCACAAAAAGCTCAGTAAGGGATATAAAATAAAATTTAAAATTTTTAATCCCTAAATCCATTAAACAGATAATAAAATTTCCATAAAATTGTAATTTTCACCCATAATACATAAAATCTTAAAAATACCTCATGATGTCATAAGATTAGTGAAAAAAATCTTACCAATCATAAATCTTATATTTAACTTTTGGAATCCATATTATACTTACATTGTAGATTTAACTACTACATATAGAGTAATCATCATGCTATGGTTTGGAATATTCCTCACTCTATATTCCCTAAATAACTTAGGAGAAACATTATTGATTAACTACATCTAATTACCCAATGCATTGAAGATATTTCATGGTATCACTAACCATTGGTTTATCATGGAACAACTCATATACATAAACAATGTCTAAAAAGCTAACATAATCCTAAAACATAAAACAAGCATAAATTAAAAAAATGTCCAAATTGCAATAACAAGAAATATTTTCATGATATTGACATAATTAATCCTTTATCGACACTATTTTGAATACCAAATTCCTAATATTGAAATATGGTATTTATTTACCTTTTAAGAACATTACGACTTATAGAAGAATCCAAATATCAAGTAATGTTCATAGTGGTGGAATGGTCGATGTCATTCATACATTAAAAAACATTCCACTTTTTTTAGTAAAAAAATGTACAAAAAGATTCCTTTATAAACCTTTGGAATTAAATTAAAATCCAAATGGGTTAATTATACACCGTACAAAATAAGGTGGATTATATTATCAAAATAAGCACAAATAAAAGTAGATTGAGATGAAGTCCCTATACTAGAGTTGGACTCATCATGTATAGTCGTTATATTACTAAATAAAAAAATTATATTAATTAATACTTTCCTAAGAACCATTTTCTATTTTACTATTCTTTTTATTCCACTTATTAAAATTATATAAAACTTACATAATTATCTTAGTTTATATTAGATGTTTTTTCGATATTCACTACTAGAAATTTGACCTATACCAATACATATATACCAACGATTTGTAAAAACCATTGGTATAGGTCGCCTTTTCCCACGGTATGGCCAAACTGTTGGAAAAATCTCACATTGAGGCCACATTTCCCAATGGTTTGGCCAACCCACTTGGAAAAGATGAATTTAAGGCCAAATTTACGAATGGTTTGACCAAAATATTGGAAAAGGGAGGGTACATATCCCATCAGCTCTCAAAGGCTTTGAGAACGGCCTATCATAATGGTTTTCAAAACCGTTGGGATAAGTACTCCTATTTTTTATGAGTACATTTATAGAATACCGTCAAATAATTTAATATATATATTAAATATGTAAACATAAATATCCAAATACATTCACAATGGAAACTCTAGGATAGTGGTAAAGTCAGTGATATTTAATGTGAAGGTTGTGGGTTCAAACCACCACTGGAATTGTTTTCATATATATACCAATCACAATGGCTTTCCCAAACTGTTGGGATAGGTATTTCCCAATGGTTTTCACCAAACCATTTGGATAGGTCATTCCCCAACCCAAATCTCCCAACTGTTTCCCAAACCATTGGTACATGATATACCAACGGTTTGGGGACCTATACCAATTGATTGGAACTGTTTCTATGGGTAATTTTTCAATTAGTGATTTGGTACTTGAGTCTAATATAAATTTATTGTGATGTAAATTTTACTTGTGGTCTTAAGTCCATCATCTACATAACAGTATTCAATATATAATCATTACTTTTATATGATAATAAAAATTTTAAAATCAACCCATTAATTATGTTCATAAAAAATGAACAATATTATAAATATGGTGATGGTAGGTCACACATACACATGAGTAACGTTTCTCATTTTTTGTCCATTATGGAAATAATTTAATTATTACTTCATATTTCTAGTATGATAATAGTATTATTAAAATTATAATTTTCATTTAAATATACATACATATATATATATCTCATTCAAGTGATTTGGTTAATAAAAATGATCTACATCAATTCATGGTGGTGATAGTTCACACAAACACTTGAATGCCGTTATCGTTTTTATGTGCATGGAAGATAATAAATAAATTAAAATTTTATTCTATTTAAATGTTAAATATTTTATTAATATCATTTATAGACATTTAATTCATCATTATAACCATCCCTAATTGACTATAATGAATAACAAACTCTATTGGTTCATGAGGTGGTAGTCCGCCTTACATAGGAACAAAATGTTCATTTCTAATTTCAAGAAATTGGAGATGGATTTAAGTGATAATAAAAACATAATAAATTATATTTATATTTAGGATACTATATTTATTATTTCATCTATAAATAATATGATTTAAAATAAGTGAAAGATAAAACAAAACATATACACTTAAAAATTGATACCTCTTCTTTGGGTGATCTCCATTGAAGAACACCTTAACACCAATATAGAGGTTGTTATACCTAACATAAGGCCTCCATATTGTATTAAGGGATTATATGAAGGGGATTTTTAGTTCATGGATGAGTAAAATATTTATTTATCTTTATTTATTATAGAAGAGTGGGTACCTTTTTATAGGAGAGGGGAGGGACATTCTTGGAAACACATAAAATATTAAATTATTATAAATTATTTTTATAATCCAATTTAATGCAACGTGAGAAATATAAAATATATGATGATTATTGTTTTCAATCCTCTCAAAAAATAATTGTTTGATTTTTATTTATTTTTTAACTTATCTTTTTGGTTTACCCTTAAGTTTTATCTTTTAATTTTAATTGGGGTAACAACATTTAAAAAATTAAGAGGCTATAAATATTATATATATTGGGTACATTTCCCATAATTAAACATATAATGAACTAATAGACCATATAAACGCCTATATTTTTGTTTTAATATTTTATTATTATTTTAAAATAATTGAATAAAATTTTATTTTTATAAAATATCAATTTTGTTAATTTTTACACTATTCAAATCATATAATTTAAAAGAATTACAAAAGAGAGATAACTTCAAAAAACAATTTAATGGGCTTATAACATGTCATACGAACCAATATAATTTTATGGGTTGTATTATTATTGTCAAATAATCATCATGTTGATATTTATAATATAATCTATTTGATTAATTAAGTAATAAATCTATTATTGAAACATCATTGTGCCATAATAAAATTTAAATTTTCATCTCACTAAATTTTTAAATAAATTAGTATTAGGTAGTTAATATTTTTAGTTTTCTAATGTCTATAGTAGAATAGATCACTTATATAACTCCATATTAAAAAAAATAAGTAAGAAGAGAAATGATCAGGACATTTTTGTGTTTACATTAAATTAACTGTTATAAAAGTCATAATCACCCTCATGTGGCTTCTAAAGGCCACCAATTTAGACCAAGGATTTTCTTGGTCGTCTATAGAATATGAAGTAATATTAGGAGAATTGTTAGGGTAGTTTTATTTTATTAATTTTTTTTCCATTAATTACCTGATTTACCTTTAACCGTGGTAAATAAAATACTAAATTTTCTATTCACCAAAAATTATTTTGATCATATTAGAACAAGTTTTTTTTAATTACTATAACCCATTTTTTTGTTTTTGGAAATTAAATTCACAAAAGGACTAAATGTAACATAAAGATAATAATGATGATGGATCGAGGAAACGTGTTTTTAAAAAGTAAACCATTGTTATATTGGCATATGTTTATAGACAATTTAAATATGAAATTACATATTGTGTCCAACATTGGATTAAATGATAATAACATAATCAAATTATAAAATAAAAAATATAAAAATATAATCTAAAATATAAAAAAATTTGATTAGAAAGCAGTTTTGAATTAAATTGCATTATTTTTTCATTTTTCATTAAAAAAATAAATTTTATTAGAAAAATACCAAAAAATAATTAAAAAGTGGATTTTTATAACTGGATTCTAAATAAGAATTTTAATTTATCAAATAAAAAACATAAAAGTGAAATAAACATCAACTAAAAACGTTTCACTACTAAAATGGGTTAAAATAGCCTTTTAAGAATATTAGATAGTTTTATGCCTAAAATTGGATTGATTCTCATTTTATGCTTCTAAAATGTATTAGAAGAAAGTGAAAAAATTTTAAAAACATGGGTAAACAGAATATAGTTTCTTATGTTCATTCATTCAAATTCAATGGAAATTCCTTAACTACAATTATTAATAGTAATATTAATAATGTTTTATTTTTGGCTATATATTAGTCTTGAGTGCAACATAAGATTTCAGAAAAATCCATTGTTGTGTGTAGGGCATGATTTCAGAAAAATATTCTCTTTTAAAGTAAAATTAATATCTTATTTAGAAATATTAGTATATATGAAAATTTATTATTCTATAATTACCTGTGATGTTACATCCATCGCAGAATTTGGAAAATGCATCCTCACAATTTTATTCACCGATCAAATAAGTGGGAGTATTTCTTCGTCATAGAATTTATAGATTCCCATGTTACCACTTCAACCATAAGGTTTTTCAGTAAAACCTAACATCATGAGTCACATTATTCTATAACACATTCTCTTTGTAGTCAAGAATTTGGACCGGTTATTCCTCATAAGAAATATTCTCTTCTAACTAAACTATTATTTGACTCAAAACATGAGATGGATACAACATATAATTTCTTATCATTGAAATAAGAAAACAATTGTATCCTTGGGATCATGATCAGATACAATATATAAAGAAACTTTATGTGACCTGACTATAACTTTATGATACAACCAGTAATGTTGACCTAGATACAATGTATCTCGAATGGGAAGCAAATATTCAGAATTATTCAATCAATCAACAAGAACCCAAATCACATTGTTACCTCAATAATTATTTGATAATACCACTAAAAAATATGTGGATATATTTTTCCCATTTCTAATATAGAAATACCATAGGATGAAGCATCACATTTTACAACTTCAACTCTACTTTAACTTGATGACAAGTAAAACACATCAAAACAAAGTTAGCAATATATATTTTTATTACATCCCTTTATTAATACTCTTGAATGTCTCTGTATATCTTAGTACTGCTTAGATGAACTGAAAATAGTGAAAAATGTGCTTTACATTAAAACTCTTTATTCAAATATGAATCACAAGGAACACATATCCTCTTTAAAAATCTAAAAAACATTCATTATCATTGTTAAATTTAGGTAACATACCTTTCTGAACCAATTATACCTTTTTCTGCTCCTCACTATATTCCTTCCATGCTTGGTTAATTATGTCACATAGAGATGATTTAACTAACACCAAAAACAAAACATAGGATTTTCCTACACCAATAACTTATACGTCTATGTTTATCAAATCATTATCCAAGGGATCACATTCCAAATGAAACATGGTTCATGTATCATTACTTTTCCGACTCAAAGCATCGATGACCATATATAATTTTCTCGGATAGTAATGAATCATACAATCATAATCCACGATTAATTCCAGCCTACTCCTTTGTCTCATCTTCAATTTTTTATTAGTGAATATAAACTTATAACATTTTTGGTTAGTATATATTTTATATTTTACACCATACAGCTGATTCCTCTAAATTTATAAATAAAAAAACAACAACAATTAATTCCAAATCACGTGTCGGGTAATTTATCTCCTCATATTTCATCTCATGTTAAATATAATAAATTACATGATCATTCCTCATTAGGACACAACCATGTACATTCATGTTAGCATCACTATATATAACAAATTCAATATTTATAAAAGGATACGGTATAATTTGAGAATTCACCAATCTTGTTTTCAATTACTCATGATAATCATCATATTCTTTTTCTCCAAATTAACATAACACCTTTTTGTGTTACCTTAGTCATTGGGCTAGATAACCTTGAAAAAATTCAACAAACCTCCTATAATATAATGATAAACCTAGAAGACTATTAGTCATAGTTATATTTGTGGTTCATGGATATTCTTCAACAACTTTTGTTTTTGAAGGATAAATAGTTATTCCCTATTTTGAAATACCCGTACAGTTTTTTCACATTAAAGATTAAAAAACAACCCTTAGATGACTTTAATTATCCTCTTTAGTTTTAGAATATATAGAAATGACATCAACTAACAAAACCAAAAACATAACCATGAACTCATAGAATATTCTATTCATAAGATCCATAAATACAGGATGTTTATTGGTTAACCCAAAAGGAATAACTATTAATTAAAAAAATCTATATCTTGTATGAAACCTGGTCTTTAGAATGTCTACATCCTTTACTTTCAAATAATGTTACCCCGACCTCAAGTCAACCTTTGAAAAATATTAGGTTTTCATGATCTTATAAAAAAATATGAATATGAGTAAAATGATACTTGTTCTTAGCAGTGATGTTATTAAAGGTCTACAATCAATGAAAATCACATTGAACCATATTTCGTTTTATCAAAAAATATAAGAGAACTCCATGGTGATGTTCTAGGTCGAAGGAAACATTTATCTAACAACTTCTGCAATTTCTTCTTCAAGTATAAAATTTCAATATGATCCATTTGACAAGGAGGTTTTAAAATTGTTTTTATAATAAGAAATAAGTCAAAAATAAATTAAACAACATGATCAGGTATAACAATAGGAAACTCATCAGGAAAAAAATTAATATTATCATTTACCATTCGCACATCATTAATCTGAACAGTTCATTTTTTACAACAATACGTAAAATATGACATATATTTCCATCATTTAATAGTTTCTTTTCATCATTATATATTATCAAATGTACGTGTTCATTCATGTATACAAACTGAAAATATTTCTTAAGAGAAAACTATTTAGCTCTACAATCCATTTTAGCATTGTAAATAGAAGGCCAATCTATACCCA
Source organism: Viscum album (assembly GCA_963277665.1). Lineage (NCBI taxonomy): Eukaryota > Viridiplantae > Streptophyta > Magnoliopsida > Santalales > Viscaceae > Viscum > Viscum album. The sequence continues at coordinate 1,093,846,077 of OY728130.1, forward strand.
AAATAACATCGAAATCTGAAAGTGGTAGAACAATAGGGTTTGTATGTAGATTCTTTCCATAGAAAATGATTGGAATATTATTAAAAAAATTTCCATCAATATTTCCCCCAGGTGATTTTACCATATGTTCTGGATTAATCTCATTATGTGGAATTCTAAATTTACTAGATATTTTATTATAAATGAATAAAAGTGTAGACCCTAAAGCAAACAAAATATTGGCCTAATGTGAATAAAAATCAATGTTCTGATACCACTTCATTTGATGTCCCAACATCTACTAAACTAGTTGCAAAGGATTTTACCACACTATTCTTCTTATAATCTTCTTGCGTCCAATCCATTTAGTTTTTCATTGTACACTTATTCACATAATTCCCCTTCTCATTAATATTAAGAAAATTTATGGATAGTAAATTTTATTTTTCCTTACCACTAACATGATATTTTTTTAATGAAATTATAATCCTTGTGTCCAATATTACCACATTAGAAGCACATACCATAATTCAAAATGCGTTCTTCAATGTACTTTTATTTACAATTTTCTAATACTGTAAACTTAATTTTTTTACCATATGAACTTTCTTTGAATAGTTCTACCCTTTCCCTACCACCTATACCACTTATTCTGCTATTGATTCAAAGAACACATGATTATCGGTAAACTCCATTTTCAAATTCTCCCCAGATCATAAATTACTTCGTAATATATGAAGTCATAAATTTCCAACACCCTTCGATAATTTGGCTTTAATCGTGGTTATAAAATGACTACTTTTACTATTAAGAGCCCAGATTAAATTCGGAGCATAACTTACCAGTCGGTTGAATTTTTCATCATAAGCATATGTAGAGTCATTTTCCTATGAAATTTCCATGAATTATTTTTCCATCCTATGTTGAACCACCTTGGGAAAATATTTCACAAGAAACAAACCATTGAATTAATCACAATCAAGAGAATCAATATCCCCATTGTCCCAAATATTCTAAACCATCGACCACCACTGATCGGATTCACCTTCCAAACGATAATCATCAATACTATACATTAGATTTCCTGAACACCCCATTATATAAAAAGTCTTTTCTAGTGCTTTAATCGATTCATAAGCTAGAATAGTGTCTCATAATCCTCTAAATAATCGGGCATGCCACCGCATGAAATTCTCTACCACTGAAATATTCTTCTATGGTATATTAGAAAAATTAACTAGATGTATACCACCACCATTTATATCTTCATTAAACTATTCTATTTTTATAACAAACAATTCAAATCCAATTCCAAAAATCTAAGGATGTTTATTTATTAGGTTTTTTTCTTCTGGATGTTTTCCAAAACATCTTACATGCTTCTTCTACCAAAAACCCATATGAACAAACATATATTATACACATAAACATGGTAATATCCAATTTCTATATCATTTTAATTGTACCATAATGTAAAAAACATTTATGGAAATTCTATTATCAATTTATTAACTTCGAAAAGTTTCTATCCTAACCTTTGATACCAAATATAAGTCCCCAACCATTAATATCAAATTATAATGAGTTATATTAAGAATTCACATTAAGGATCTTTTTATACTTAGAGTCTTAGAGTATTAGGATATAAATATTACATAACAACTCTGATATTGTAATGTAGGCCAGTCTTCTCAGTACCTATTTTTTTTGTAATCTAAAACATTTAAAAATAATGAATAATATTTTTCTTGATGAAAATACTCATACAATTCATTTTTACTTCTTCATTTCTCTGCCCCATATTTATATCCTATGGAAAAAAGTTTAATCAACATGGGATGAGCACAAAAATCTCAGTGAGGGATATAGAATAAAAAATGAAACCATTAGTCGTAGAAAACTTTAAACACAAGAAAACATTTCCAAAACAATCATACTTTTCACCCATAATAAATGAAATATTTAAAATACCTCAAGAAGTCATATTATTCATGAATTGTTTTTACAAATCATTAATCTTAAAGGTAACATGGGGCATCCATATCATACTTATATTGTATCTTCCATGGCTACATAGGGAGTATCCATCAAGGTTACATTTTGAGAACCCATCACAGTATATTACTTAAATCTTTTTGGAAAACCCTTATTGATTAAATATATCTCATTACCCAATGCATTAGAGAGATATCATAGGCTCATCGACCATCGTTGAATCATGGAACCACCTGTATACATAAACAATGCCCAAGAACCATAAGATAATCATAACACTAAAAATAAGCATAAAAGAATAATAAAACATCCAAACTGAAAAAAAAGAGATATTATTTCATGCTATTAACATAAGAAATACCTTATAAAAACCATATTCAATATAAAAATACATTAAAATGGAATATCGTATTTAATTTCCATTTAAAAACCTGTCATATTTTAGAATAAAACAAATATCAAATAATGGTCACGGTGGTGAAATGTTTATTCTCACCGTGTATGTTTAAAAACATTGATTTTTTATTTAGTAAAAGGAATAATAGGAAATTATTCTTTTTCAAGGACTTTTAATAAAATTTAAATTCAATGGATTCAACTATAAATTGTATAAAATAAGGAGGTGGATATTATTGAAATATTCCTCAATGGAATAAGATTGAGAAGAATTCCCTACCTTGAGTTTGACTCATCATGTACAATACTTATTTTAAAAAACATTAAACTTGTGTCAATTTGGAATTTCTTTATAAGCATTTTATTTTTTTTATTTTTATAACTTATTTGCATGTTATAAAACTTATATTATTATTTCACCTCATATCAGACGTTTTGTCGATATTCGGTACTTAAGTTGGAAATGTACTTGTTATGTTGTAAATTTTCAATATGGTAATAACTCCATAATCTCTAAAATATTATTCAAGACATAATATTCACTATTATACAGTAATAATAATTTTTAAATCAATCCATTAATTAGGGTTATTAAAAATGAAAAATGTTATAATCATCGAGACAGTAGGCAGTAGGTACACATGAGTAACATTTCCCATTTTTCATTGATCATTATGGAAATAAGATAATTATTATTTTATATATATATAATGATAATAATATTTTTAAAATAATAATAATCATATAAAAATACATACATATATATATATATATCTTAAATGTAAAGTGGTGAACAAAAATTATTCACATAACTTCGTGGAGGGGATAGTTCACACGTATGCATGAATGATGTTATAATTTTTATGTGCATAGAAGGTTAGAACATAATTGAAATATTAATATTTTAAAATGATAAAAATTTCATTAATATTATATATGAACATTAATTATATCATTATATAAATTCTTGATAGTCTATAATGAAAAATGAACTATATCAGTTTATGAGGTGGTAGTCCGCCGTACACCTGATTAAAATTGTCATTTCCCATTTGATGAAACTGGAGATCGATTTTGGTGATGATATTGAAATATTAAAATCTCAGTATTTTTATGATAAAGAAGATATTTTTTTATTGTAGAATAAATATATTTAAAGGAAGTGGAAGATGAAATAAAACAAAAACACTTAAAAATGATATCTCTTCATCGGTTGAACGCCTTTGAAAAACACCTTAAGAACTCTAAGGAGGATGTTCTTCCCAAACTAATGCCTCAAGAAAGTTGCTATGGATTCTATGATGGGATTCATAAATATCATGGCTGGTAAAAATGGTTCTTGAATTGTGAGTATTTGAAGAAAGTGGGTACAATATTATTGGATATGGGTGGGGCATTCTTGGAAACTCTGAAAATATTTAAATAATATAAATTAATTTTTTATTCTCAATTACTCCAACATGAGATATATAGAATCTAAAATTATTATAGTTCTAAATACTCTCAACCAATAATTTTTATACATGTATTGGTTTTATTTTAAACCTTATCTTTTTGGTTTACCCTCAATTATTGTACTTTAATATTAATTATGGTGACAACATTTTGAATATTAAAAGGATATATATTTAATTAATATGGGGTAAATTTACCATATTTAGAGGATTAATGAAAATTTTAACCTTATAATTGTTTATTTTTTATTTTAATATATATTTATTATTTTATAATTATTTAATAAATAATTTTTTTATAAAATATAAGTCATGTCAATATATACACTATTAAATTCATGAAATTTAAATAAAAATCTTAACAGAGAGATAAATTTGAAAAAAACCATTTAATAGAGTTATAACAAGTCATATTCACTAATAATTTTTTTTGTGGTATTAATTATGTCAAATATCATTTATTTTAATTTTTACAATCTCATTTATTTGATTTATTAATTAATAAGAATATTATTGCCTCAACATTGTTTCATAATTAGATTTAATTGGTTTTCTCAAAAAAAAATTAAATCACTTACCAAGATATAAGTAATCATGTCAGATTACTAATTACTATTTATACTCTAATATATAAATTATATAACCCCATATTAAAATTGTTTATTTTGAGGAGATTTGATTATGACATTTTTTCATTAATTTAAATTAAATCTAATAAATGTATATATCACACCCAAGTCGCTTCAAAAGGCCACTATTTAGACCCAAGGATTTTCTCTATAGACCATAACTCATAAAATAATATTTTATGAAGTGTTAGTGTTGTTTTATATTATTATAATTTTATTTTTCTCCTATCATTACACTATTTATCTTTAACCGTGGTAAATAAAATACTAAACTTACTATTCCCCAAACATTGTTTTGATCCTATTTGATCACATTTTACATACTCATTAAAACCATTTAAATCAATTTTGGAAGATTAAATTCACAAAAGTGACTAAAATTAATATGATTTTCATTCCTTTGATGGGTTGGGGAACGGTGTTTTTAAAAAGTAAAAATCATCTAAATATTGACATGTGTTTATATCCAATTTAAATGTTAATTTACATCTAAATGAAAAAATTTGGTTAAATTATTAAAAAAACATATAATTATACATTGAAACCATTAAAAAGATAATCAAACTATGAAATTAAATTACACAAAAATACAGTTTCAAATAAAAAGGCATTTTTTTCTACTATTCATTAAAAAATGAATTTTATGAGAAAAATAAAAAAAATCAACCAAAGTTAATTTTGATGACCTATTTAAAAATAAAATTTTTATGTTGTAAAATAGGAAATATAAAAGCGATTTTTTTTTAAAAAAGGTTTCAAAATCAAAAGTTCGTAAAACTACCATAAAAAATATTTGACTGTTTTATGCTTTAAATTGTATTTATTTTCATATTAAGAATCTAATATTTATTAGAATAATGTACAAACATTCAATAAAAAAATACAAACATAATATATTTTTTTCTATTCATTACTTCTTATACAATGGATTGGATTAAACTAACATTTAAAATAATAATATTAATGATGTATTATTTTTCGTAATATCTTAGTCTTGTGTGTAACAAAACATTTCAGAGAAAATCATTGTTATGTATAGGGAATGCTACCAAAAAATGTCTCAATTTTAAATTAAATTTAATATATAATTTATATATACTAATATATATGAAAATGTATTATTCTATAATTTTATGGGATGTTACAGCTTTAATAAACTAGCTAGACAAAGACTAATTCATGATGTGAAGAGGGAATTCAGATTGTGAATTCAATGAGTGGTAACCTACTCCGATAAAACCACCACATTGATTTTATTTTCTAGAACACCCATTAACAAAATGGACTTATTTTACATCATGAGCATCCTCAACCGTTCACCTAATAATAAATTTCAAACTATGAATGAATTCATGACATGTTATAAAAGTCAATTCATGTTGTGAAGTGAGTATTAATTCCGATATTATTTCATGTAGAATTTCTTATATCTAGATTCCTTATTATTCTATCTTTTATATCTCATTAAACTTCAATTTTTTTCCCTAGACTCCAAGAATAAAATTAAAATCATAAAATTATAACATACCTCAAAGTGAATCTTCTATATGAAACATAAAACAATCTTGAGGTCGCTCCTGGATGCACACTATATAATTAAAAAGTCATTAATTAATTAAGAAGTATATAATGTTCCATATGTACCATAGGTAATATATACAATTATGTATTATAATTAAATTATTATATAATTGGATTTCATTACCTCTATGGTAAACAATCATGCGTTGATAATCATTTATCAATTCAATTCATACCCTCTTTTTCATGGTAATCATTTTTTGAGTGAATATATTATTTAAATTTTTACAATAATTATATATTTCACTATTTTTATCATTCAAATTATCCCACAAAATGTTTTAATAAAACTCTATGATTTCTAGTTCAAGTGCATGTTAAGTATAATTTGTCTCAATTGGTTTTAATTTATGGGAGTCACGTGTAATTTATTAATATTTATACATTAAAACAAAATAAATTCAAATTAATGATGAAAAATTATAGAATATAGAATATAAATCATCGTTTGTGTATGCAAGGGCCATAATTGGAATATTCACTAATCTTCTTCTAAATTTCAGAAATATCCATCACATTCTTCTATCTTGATTCCCCTAAATCCTTTTTATGATAACATGGATACTTATCTAAATAATGTTAAACTATTTTGTTAAAATAGTAGATAATATCTTAAAAATACCTCCACATGGTCTTGTGGTTTATTTTTGGTATAACGCCTACCTTAGAAGGTATAAGGTATAATGAGTGGGGGTTATCAAAAATAAGGCGTGTGGATTTTAAATGATTATTTTAGTTTAATTTATTATTCTACATCCTTAAAATATTATTAAAACAATAAATAATAATAATAATAGTTTTTTCATTATAGTTTTATATTATTATGATTAATTTAATAACTAATTTTCTTCTCATTATTCCATAAAATGCTATATGAAACCATAATTTGGATATACAGATGACAACCACATAACGAAAAATTTAATTCATATTGCATAATTGACTCTCATAGAGGTTTATAGTGGTGGATTGAATTTAAAAATATTATACCAATGAAATAATTATCGTTATTTAGGGATCATATTCTATATTTTTTCTTAACACTATATGCATTCAATAAATTCATCATCATTTATCCGTACGTATATATTACAACCTTCATGTAGCAATATGATATCTTCTTCATCAACAAATAGCATGGAGTGTATATATAATGTATTTAAAGATTTAATATGATAATTAGTTTATAATTGTAATTTTTAATTTAAAAAAATATTTACCTAATTTTTCTTATGTTGGTTGAAAACTAGAATCATTACAAATTTGTATATATGACCTACACAAGAAACACAACAACATATGGTTATTACTTCTTCAAAGGCAGTGGATGATTCCTCTCGTGAATTTGATCAGGCGCCTCAGGTGGATTCGGATGCAGAGAATATTGGTGCTAATTTATTGAAGGTGGTGGATGATGCTTCTTGGTATTTTTCTCAAGTGCCTCAAGAAGAGTGAAGGAATTCATTGAATCCTCAGCATGTTGCCTAGGGTGGGGGTGACGTGATCCCAAGAGTGTTGAAGTAAATCTTGGATCATGTGCCTGAGGAGCGACAAACTCCCACTGATGGTGAGATTATTTCAAACACCCAATTGGAAATTTATAAATTAATGGAAACACATGGAATTCTAGGAAGGTGGGATGATGTGGAGGATGTCTCCCCAAAAAAACTAACATACATTCAAGAATTGTCTAAATGTAAGAATGTGGTTTTGGATGTTGACAGTTTTCAACTTGTTCCTCCAAAGAAAGTGAGACCAAGGAAAGACTACTCATACCTGAATCCAACCATGGTTACTAGGTCCCTTGATCCTCTTGATTATGATTCTAGATGGGAGGATGACTATGAAGATTCCTATCCATGTGACTTTGATATTTGAGTTCTTTTATTTGGGTCTCCTTGGGTATGAGGGCATGTGTGTTGGTATGACCCCATCTTTCTCATTGTTCTCTTTTCTTTTTCTTTTCATTAATAAAAAGGGGCTATGCCCTAATCTTTGTATATATGACCTATAGTCTTAATCATTGTAATGGTTTTCACTTTTCATAATAATCCTTCATCTTTGGTTTAAAATTTATCTATTATCTAGAAACATGATTATTAGATCTTGTTTATACTTTTGAATATTATCTTATAACATCCAATTTTAGTGTGGATAAAATATCAAAGTGAATTCAAAATTAAGAACCAAACATCCTCAAAATAATAATCAATAACATAACAGATCATGTAATTAAATATGACTACGAGATAAAAGAAAAAAGTAGATTAATGTTTAATTATTAAGATAATATATATTTCATAAACTATTAAATAATTTATTTATGATTATTATAGGGGAGATCAATGGATATAGATGGAATATATGACCCTGATGTAAGGGATTTCATCTTATTTTCCCATCATTGAGGCATGTTTTGACATTTTTTATAGAATTTCAACTATGATGTGAATATAATGACCACTTAACATTTAGTATTTTTAATCCACCAACAATCATTTTATTTTATGTTTTAATTCAAATCATTTTATCTGTGATTATTTGAGAAGAATTTTACAATGTGTTAGGAATCTATAAAATCAATCTTATTTCATTATGTTATATCAATTTTAAATTGATTATATTATGTCAAAATTATAGTTAAAATTATAATTTTGGATTTCTTTATTTACACATTTTGTGTGTGTATTGTTAGGTTTTATACTTTATCTCTCTATTTATTATTTATGAAATCAATTATTTGATCTTTTTTGTGGTACTCATATCAAATTTTCATTCACTGGGAAAACATTTATGTTACGCATCTAACATCTTTATGAGTATTATATACTACACCTTTGAAATATTTTTTTTAATATCCTAGTTTTCATTATATTTAATCTTTCATTTAAATTTATTCTTTTTTACATCTTATTGTCCAAAATTTACCAAAATGGTATGGATTCTTACGATAAAATATCATCATATTTTTATATTTTATATATTTGATGTTACTATGTGGGAAATCACATTATTTTATATTACTGAACCAGATCAATTTTCATATCCTCTTGTAATGAATGTGGTTTATATATTTAGTTTTAATTTCCCAACATTCTATTTAATTGAACCTAAAAAAATCTATCTGTGTTTTATATCGATATGGTAAATCTATATTGATCATAAATCATTCTCATCAACATAAATGTTGTCAAAAAAATAAAAAATGTTCTATTCTAAAAATAAATAATTTTAAAAAGATATTTTATATTATAATTGAAATTATTATAAGTATTCATAAAATGTATGATCCTTGTTCCAACTTGTCCGACATATTAACTGTTTCTGAAGCCATTGATTAATTGATATGGAAAATGCCATTTCAGGAGGTTTTTGGAATCTAAATGATGGATGCTTGGAGAATTCATGACATTTCATACTTTCATGTCATGAATTTGAAATTAAAATATTTTTTTAATGTTTATTTATGTGTTTATTCGCTATTTTAATTAAATTAAGGCTAAATAGTTCATGGAAAAAAGATTTATGGTATATATTACCAAATGTTTATAAAACATGAAAATATTTCAAATCATGAAAATAAATTGTAAAATCATCCATTAAAATCTATAGATCCTTATATTTTTAAAAAATATATAGATCCTCCTCCTCTTTCTAGTGATCTAGGGAACTCCCTCTTGGAATTAGGTGATCCATTGTATTAGGATTTATTCTCATCATCCATGTTTGATTTGGGGTGATCTGGTGAACGATTTACCTCTTCACTAAAATTTCATAAATCTAGATCCACTTTCATCTACTTATCATGTCATAGTGGTTCAATCAATGTTCATAATATATTTTTCCATGGTATTTTATTAGCGGGTTTATGTTGTGGCTTCTTTGAGGTTATATAACTCTTGTGGGAGTGGTTATCAAGATTTATGACATTGGTCTATTCTAGAGTGTTGAAGGTTTCCTCCATTAATGAAGGTGATTATTTTATTCAGTTAATTTTTTAAGTATTGTGATATAGTCAGTAGGGTTTATCCCGTTGAATGACAATTCACAGAATGTAATGATTTTTGAAATAGATTACCAATGAATTGGTTGAAGTGATCACTTGTTGTTTCTTTCTAATATGATAATGGTTGACATCATTATTTTCAATATAGTTTTCTATATTTGTTATTATTGTTATAAAATATTGGTACAATTAATTTTAAAATTATGATCATGATGTAAAATTTTAATTGACTATAAATCGATTAATTTTTAATTGGTTGGGTAAATATTTAATGAATATGCATGTTTTAATGAATATATTGATTATGTTAAATTCATGATAATCAATTGATGAAATATACATGAATAACTAAATGTGATCATCAATTTGTTAATGGAATTGATAAAAAATGTGTTGAATGAGTATAATTGATGATGATGTTAACAAAATGCATGATAATGAGAATGGTTTTAATGTTAATAACATCCCAAAATTTTTGATATCAAGTTATATCTTAATTCATAGGCCACCTGTAGTTATAGTGAATAAATTATGAATATATTAAATCAAGAAGGAATTAAAACTAATTGTGTGATAAAATTATTTACTATATTCTGATTATCATGTATTCTTGAGAAGGTATATTTCCTTGCGTTAGGAGCTGTGAGATATCAATTATGTATAAAGGCTATTTAACTTATTCTAAGGCCCTGATTTCCTTGTTTGTAGTGTTATATTGCATTCATTATGTTTTTAGATGGGATCTGAATGTGATATTTACTAAGTTATGTCTTATGATCCTAGAATAGCTAATGTGATATCATTTATGGAGTCATCAATGATGTTATTAGCCTACGATGCATGATATAGGGACGAATGTTGTGTTGTGGGTGGGTGTACCATATGATATTGCCAAAGGAGACGCTTATGATGTAAAGATGAATCAGTATATACATGTGGGTGTTAGGTACAAAACAATTGATGATAGAATAAGTAGAAACATTTATTACACATTGGTAAAATAATTTTATATGTTATCCTAAAATGAATGAATTTAATGGTCAATGGTCATGTTTATTGTTTTTGTCTGCATTAATGTCCCAAATACTTGAGGCAGGTAGATATACTTGGAATCATTTTTCCTCCTGGTCTTATCATATGATGGTTTTTATAGACTAACCATATTATTGATTGACTTTAATAGTGAATAAATACTTCTTAACCCATAATATTTGTAATGATACAATGAAAATTTTGAAAATATGTTAATTTGGAGAAACTATGGACATATATTATATTGATCTAGGAATACATGGAGTATACTGAGATGACTAATGTAATGTAATGTGGATTAATGTTAATGTTTAATTTAATGGATAGTTAATTGATTAATATAAGCAAATTATACATATAAAATATGTTTTTAATGAATGCCTTTTGTATGATTTTGTGGATATAGGATATCCAATCCCAAATAGAGGTAGTTGTCTATTCAAGACACGATAGTTGTAAATGATCTTAGGACTATGTAATCCATATAGTGTGGTTATGAGATATATTAAATAATGTATATTCTATGATTTGATAATCTTCCCCACCAATGATAGTTAGGGTGACTAACACCTATAGACTCTAGTATGGTGTTCTCCCCAACGTCCTAATGGTTGGATAGATGGATGATAACTCCCTCTTACCTCACTCTCATCCCATGGTATATATTAATTCTTGAATGAATGGATGTTTTCTTCCACATATATAATTATTTATATATGGATGATATGTCATGTGGTTATCTCAGACACTTTTATATCTATATATAGTATCCAATGGAGTATTATAGGTATGATGTGTATAGGTTGTGATGTATTGAGGTGCATAGTAAGTGTATGTGCTAGAATATAATCTGTTATAATAATCAATGTACTATACATATTATACAGGATGTAGTGACTCCCATAACTAATTAGTTACTGTATAAGGATGAATGGATGGAACTAACTCATGATGTGATGCATGGGGTGAATGTTATAATGTCTTTTACAGTTTTGTGTAGGATTATTTATTTTGGAGAGTGATGTCTCAGGACATGTGATGTTGGGGAAGAGTAGAAAACCATTAAAGAAGTGGGAATGGGGTACCGTTGATGTTACATTGTTATATTATACGATCTTTTTTATGCGATACATGGTGAGAGTTAGGCTTGTGTATTTTGGAAACTTAGTCTAATTGTTTTGGTGATGAGATAGTTTCATTTTAGTTCAATGTGCATTATCATGATTTCATTATCATTTTCAACATAGGATCGGGGTCTGATCCTTTTGAGTATAAATTTATGATCACCCATTATATATATATATATATATTGTTTTTTGGTCACATGTACCAGGTTGGAGATCAGGTTTGATATTAAAATCTATATATTTTATGGGAGTTTTTGGGAATTATGGCTGCTACCATATTTCCTTTTTGATAATTTTATTTTATTTTTCTATTATTTCATTACTATATAAAATTATTTTTTACACAAGGGATTTAAATATATACATGTGTGAGATGGTATTGATAGATATATCTATCTTATACCTCTCTTCTTCTTATTATCATTCCCATGTGTATATTTATTTTTACATTAGTGCATGTTGAAAACTTGGTTTATACAAGAGGTGGAACTCGGGTAGTCACTCTCTCCCCTATAATTAAATGCCTATGAAGGGTATTAATTAGGGGGTTTTGTGACATGGTGCTATTAAAGGATTATGGTTTAAGGATAAGATAGATTTTAGAGTTAGGATACTTTGATGTTTTATCACTACTGGAAATCTGACCTTTCCTAACACTTCTATATCAACGGTTCCTATAAACTGTTGGTATATATTCCCTTTCCCAATGGTTTGGCCAAACTGTTGGGAAAGTCCACATTTTGGCCACATTTCCCAATGTTTTTGGAAAACCTGTGGACATCTTTCCCAATGGTTTGGCCAAACCGTTGGGAAAGGGTATACCTATCCCAACGGTTTTGGAAAATCATTGGGAAAGGTCCCCCCACAAATCAACCTTGTCCCAGAATCAAAATCTAGAATCAAAATCTATACCAACGATTGTCAAAACTGTTGGTAGAGGCCTATACAAATGGTTTTGACAACCGTTGGTATAGATCCTTTGATTTTTTATCATCTCTTCTTACCCAGAACATTATATAAATCAAAATTTAAAATAATTATGATAATAGATATATATATTTATATTCACAAAAGTCATGTTTGGTTATTGGTTAAGTCGTTGAATAATAAACTAGGGGTCCTTGGATCAAATCCCAGTGAATGTTTTTTTTGAAATACATATACCAACGGTTCCATAATCGTTGGTATATATTTTCATATTAATTAAACCAACAGTTTCCAAAACCTTTGGGATAGGTCTATACCAAAGGATTTGGGAAAACTGTTGGTATAGACCTATCCCGATGGCTTACGTGGCAACAGTTCTCCAAACCGTTGGTATAGGTTAGTTTTCCAGTAGTGTATGGTTTCGTGGGGAAATTTTTTGAGAGATGTTTAGTAGGAAATGTAAACAATAGATTCCATCATAGAAAATGGTATTAATGCCCCCATTGAACTGATTCATGGACCATTAAGCTTATTGGGACCAAAAAATAATATTAAACTGGTTTCATGGTAGAAAACATTAAAATGATTATGTTTTAGTCATCAATGCTCTTGTGATTGAACTGGATAAATCATGGGGAATATTAAAACCATAATCAATATAATAACTAATCATTTAATTAAAAATGAATATTCCATATTCAATGTTTATGAGAACTAGAAATTTTTTCTTTTTCAGTCATCAATCTATAACATTTTTCACATCAGGTTCACGAAGAAGAAGATCTATAAGATGTTCCAGAATATCTATGTCGATTTCTGGTCGTCGAAGGTGACACAAGGAGGTTAAAACTCAAAGAGTTTCAATGTATTAGTTCGTAAAAGTAAGTGGGATTTGTTTCAGACTCCATCATATTCTAATTTTTATATGTGGGTTAGTTATCATTATGTTTGATCTGTTCTTATATGGGAAAATATATATTTTGGTTGTGATGGTACTTTTTTAATTAGTGAGGTATTGATGGTGCTTATTCCATTAGGATCTCTATAAATATGTACTCTTATTGGATATGTTCTTAGAAATTTTCTGAACAAAGTTTCTTTAATCGATTGTGACGATTACTAGTCTCCAGTAGCAACTTACACTTAGATAGGGGTTCTCTAACATATATGAGTTCATCATCGACTTCAAGTCCCTTTCATGATATTATTTAAACCATTTTCTAGAAGAGTTGTTCTAGGAGAGAAACATTGAGGAGTTTTTTCCGGCAATCATCCAGCAACAGGTTACCTAGTTTATGTTGAAGACATATCTTTCTATACATATGAGGGGATGGTTTATTGAGATGATGTTGGATAAAACTATATTGTCATGAGATAGGGTAAATCATGAATCCTAATTCAATAGAGATATGGTTTGGGTTTCCTAGTACCCTTGTTAGAAGATTATTTGGTCAGTAAATATTGGATCCCATGTTTAGAGACCCAATGCTTGACGTACATGGATATTACATTACTTTTTCGGAATACTAAATAAATAACAAAAATAGACACCCAAGGACCGTAATAGTTTAGTGTATTGGGAAACTCAGAACATAATCTTCTAATCATGGTGAAAGATATTCAACATCTCCAATAGAGATCTTACCCTTTTGTTTTCTTAACTAAAACCTTTCTTTATAACCTGGGGAAAAGAAAACATAAAAAGGGTGAGCACAAATTCTCTGTAACGGTAAACATGGAGAATATTGAAACAATCCATAAACATTTGAATGTAAAAACATGAACATAAGAAATGACATAAACCATGGAAGTACATAAGTAATATATCATAAAGGAACATTATTCAGGATAAACATGCATAGGAATAAAACATGTAATTGTGGAAACCATTAAGCACATGTTATGATTTCCATAGTAGCCAAGGCATTGTTGCAAGACCATCATAGTGGAAAAAGTCCATTACTGAACAAAATTCAGTTATTGTTCCAAAAATATCTATATCATGAGATATAAATCTTTACCCAATTCATTAGAGGTAGATATAGGTCCCACTCATCTCATTATGAAATCATTCTTACCTATGCCAGAAAATAAACCTAAAGCATTCATCATAACCCAATGAATAAAATGGGTTTCATAAACATCATCCCATTATAACATAATCCATATAAAACAAATGGATTTCATTTCAACATAAGAAGAATCAAACCTTGTAAATAATAGAGACATTATCTTGAAACTTAGACATACTAAATAATGTCATCTTAGATGGAAAATTGTTTTTACAAAACACATCAAATTAATTGTTGAGGAAAATATCCTTTCTTCTTCAAAATCATTTTCTATTCACAAAATGCCATTGAATTTAAAAAAAATATTTCTTTTTCGAAAATAATCATTAAATCTTGTATAGGATTCTTCATGAAAATTCGACGTTATGAAACTGTAAAAATCCATTCATACCGTATAATTTAAAAAAAACATTATCTTCGTACTTTTAATGGAAAATCCAAAAGGTGCCACGTATGGTAAATAAAAGAAAGAATCGTTCCATAACAGAAAGTAAAATTCAAAGAGGGGTAAAAATGACATTAAAAATACATGGAAGAATATTAAAAACTTTATGAAAAACATTTTATGGACATGGATTAAAAATATACCCCAGTAAATACTTACGTATAAGCAATCTCAGATAAAAATGAGATTGCAAAATTATCCATTACCTTAGGTCCGATATGCTTTGTACGTGTCCAAACCTCCTGTATAATGATTTAAATAATGTCAATGACTTATTCCAGAATCATATTCATTCTTTTGATATCATATATGATTCAATTAGGTCTTAATATTACCCGTTCATTTGTCAATTCCATGTTAAAGAAATGTTTTGGGTAATATTCATTTCAATTACCGTACGTGTTTGGACTTGTTGTTATTGGTATTATTATTACATATATCATGATTTAATTACATCCATAATGTAAAAAAATTATTTATATATCATATATATTCAGTATATATATACAATAGATAGATAAATGAAATGAAACACACTGCTCTTCAAGACGTTAGGTCGTACGTACGCATAAATGTTGTTTTCCTTTCCTTATTGAATTGAATGGAAGCAAGTAGATGATATATATATATATATATAGATAAATACAGAAGAATTTTTATTTTATATATATCATTATTATTCGTTATATATACTTTAAAATCATTCTTGAATGGTTAACATGGAGAATGAATCTCATCACGTTGTGGAGACGGTAATCCGTACATACACACGAGCGATGATATCATTCACATAATTATTGAATGGAAATGGAGTGGATGATATAATATCTAATAATCCATATGATTTGATAACAACCATATATAGTTATTCTTTACACCATTATACCCATCCAACTAAGATGGTGGTGGAAAAATAGATCACACCACAGCATAGAGACGATATTCCGTATGTATGCACACGCGGTGATTTTGTTTTCCATAGGATGGATAAAAGGTGAAATGAGGTTGCTTCATATTTATAATAATATTTCAGTATATTATTTATACTGATTTTATTACTTTCTATTGAAACCACTGAAGAGGAGGAAGTAGAAGAATAAATAAACTTGAAAGAATCAGTAGAAGAGATTACCTCTTCTTCAACGTGCCTATTTTAAACTTCCTCTTAGTGCACTAGATATGGTCATTTGAAAAGACCAGAACCTCTATGATATAACAACAGATTTTGAGAAGCGAAATGTTTATGGTTTGGTCGAGCTTGAAAGATCAAATTTTTGTGAAGATGATAGGGAGGAGGTGCTCTTTTATAGCAGAGGAGAGGGGAACCATTGGAAACATAAGAAAATTTAATTTATAATAAATTCCAACCCCACTTAAAAACCTAAAAAATGACTAAATTCGATGATGAGATAATAGAGGGTTGTAATATCATCAAAAAATAAAATTTAGACATGTTTGGAATTTATTTTAAACCATATCAAATTGATATATCCTTATTTAATCTATTTAATTTTATTTGTTGTAATAAAATTCTAAATATTAAATAGTTATAAATAATTACTTATGTGTTGTTAATTGCCTATAATTTGATACTTTATGTCTTTTTATACCATATAAATATAAATTTATAATATTTAAATATTTTTGTGATTTTTAAACAATTTTATAATATGTTATTTTTATAAAATATCAATAGTGTCTATTTTGACACTATTCATATATTTGAATTTAAATAAAATCTAAATAGATGATATATTCAAACCAAAATATTTAATAGATTCCTAATATGTCATGTTAATCTATAAAATTAATTGATCACATTAAATAGTTCATATATTATTTATTTTAATATTTTTAAAACCATTTATTTGATATAAAATAATTTTAACATCACTATTGTGTCGTCATTAATGATAACTACTTAATCCCTAAATTTTTTAAATTAATTCACATGATGTAGAGAATTTTTTATCCTTCTGGATACTATTCATGTTTGACGTTTTATGAATTTTTTCACTAAATTAAAATTATTACACTTATAAGATATAGGAGAGTGACATGTTGTCACTTTCTTTGGTTATAATTATAATTATATCATTTTCATGGTCAATAGTCCATGAAATGAATCTATTATGACCCTTAGGTGATATGGGTTTACTTTTATTCATCCAATATAATTTTTTCAGGTGTTAGAGTAATTTTATAATCTTATTTTTACCCTTAATTGTCAGATTTACCTTAAACTGTATTACATAAAAATTACCGTAGTTACTATTCATAATGTCAAAAAAATAAACATAACCTATTAACATAATTTTTACCCACTGAATCCAAATATTGAATCCATTTTTCAAAATTTAGAACACCGATGTTGCAGTAATTAATTTATAATTAATCCCTTTGTTATGAAAACGGGTTTTAAAAGTTAAAACATTGTCAAAGATTGAAATATTTTTACCTATGAATTCAATATAAAATTAATCTTAATGAAATTATTTATATTAAATGTTAAAAATATATTCTATTTATACTTTAAAACCATTCAATATTATAATTTAACCATATAAATTATCTCGATGAAAAAAGATGTTTTAAATTAAAATTTAGCGTGTTTTTACTATTCGTCAAAATATGAAACTTATCAGAAAAATATCAAAGATTTATCCAAGGTAAATTATTATATCCTAATTACAAATAAAAATTTTATATAGTAAAATTGAACTTATAAACATGTGAAAACTATATTTAATGTGGGTGCACTATCAAAATGTGGCACAACTGCATTTTTATAAAAATACTTATTTTCCTCGAAAAATTATTTTGTTCTCATTCCATGTTATATTAAATGTGTGGGATGAATTATAATGTCATAAAATTAAAAATGTAGTTAATACTATTCATAATGGCTAGTTCATAAAAATATTATGACAATATATCATTGTTTAGTGAAACTCAGTATTCCGTACATCACATGCTATTGAGGAAGGTTTCTCTTGCTTGCAAGACAACCAAGAATAGTGTTTGCGTATAATAAAAGCTAATACGGCGTTGCATATAGAACAAGATAATTTTGGTGCGGTGTACAAGACAAGACATCAATGAAATTAAAATATTATTTTTCATAAAATCTTAGGGTGTCACATTCTACACCCCTTAAAATGAATTTCTCCCTCAAAATTCGTTTGGGTTATCAATGGTTTACTACATGAATGTTTATTTCATGGAAACACACATTGTAAAAAGGAATACTAAATCATAATTTTAAAAAAGAATGTTAGGAACATAATTGATACCCAAAGTAACTGATCACTGGGTTTTCACATAGGAGAATATAGGTAAAGATATGGATATGGATGAAAAATCTAACCATCATGTTTTGATGAAGAGTGGTAGAGAACATGGATATGAAAATGCCAACAATAACAAATCCATAAATTTGTGATGATATAAGTTACCATTTGATTCATCAGATATGATGGCACTAGGACAAAATTTTTGGATTTCAAGATCATTTCCCTAATGTTGAATAATTTTTGAATTAAAATAAACACTTACTGGATTTTGGTACAATATCACTATTGTTTGTGCCTTGAACAATTTTTACTTCATCTCTTAAAGAAAGAAAGTTGAATTGGTCTTCCATGAAGTGTTATCAGATCATGTGATAGAATGATAGGTCATTCCATCTGTCTTAAACATAATGTTAGCAAAAGTTATATACATAAGTCCATCTAGGGTGAGATTAATCGTTTATGGTTCCAAAAAATGGACTTATACATCATCGATCATCCTTATTAATAAAATAAAACTAGTTTCTACTAACCAAGGACTTCTTTTAGGCCAGTGGTAGGCGATAAAGGCCTGTCGCACTTCGGTTGTGGGTTTGATTCCCACAACCTTGTCTGACGCGATGGGTTGTCTCCGGTCCCATGGGTTGTCCTTTTTCTAAAACGATACTATTATAAAATTCTAGAAATAATATCCAAAAACAAGTTTTATCCTTAAAAAATACTATCTTATGTATAACATAATCTATTACAATGTTTAGGGTTATCAAAAATACTTCTGTCCAATCTCATAGAAAAAAAACAATTACCAGAAAGGTCATATAACAAGAATGTTAATACCATTATTTATCACTCATATATCACAAGAAATATCTTGTTGGTCACATTAAAAACATGTGATTACCTTAATTATGTATTCTTTTGAAACATGTATTACCATAGAACCTTAGTAAAAACATGAATTCTATTAAAATTTAACTCTTTCCACATACCAAAATCCCAAAATTTCTATATACTCAAACCATGATATCACATTGTCCTTATATCAGTCACGATATCATTAATACTATCAAACATCTCACTATCTATGTATCCCTACATTATGAACATATCATCTAATTTCCAAAAATATTTGAATAACCTTTCATGGCTACTAGTACCATTCAACATATACTTTCAAATACGATAGAAAAAAATAGTGTAACAATCCTTAGATGTGTATTTATTCCATAGTACCATTACCTATAAAACATAACTCTTGATAAAAAAAAATCATTCCACTAACTTCTTAAACCATTGACCAAGCCTCAATAATTCATTCATCTCATATATCATTTGTAGTCTCTTCATCATTGTCAATATAAATACTACCCATGCGACCATGATGATTATCTTCATGAGACTTTCCCTTAGGTAATTGGTTTCCATAATGCCCATACGTTCCACATTTAAACATTTAACCGTTTTTTATGTCTTATAAATAGCATTATCCTTGTCGATGGTGTTAACTGAACCTTCTCATTTGCAATAACTAGCATTGTGTCCATCTTTTCCACACCCAAAGCATCTTCCAGTCCCTTTTAAACATTCTCCTTGATGCCTCTTCCCAGTTGATTTACATGAAGGTAATTGAACATTCTTTCTTCTATGATCATCATGAAACTAAATCTTTCACTTATTAGCTGAGTCGGGATACTTACCAATGTTTATATTATTGATCATATTATGAGATTGATGATTAGACATAATAACGATTTTTTGAAATCCAAATCCCATTTCATTTGGTTTCTCATGAATAATATCATTACATTGTCCATCATATCTTCCATTATCATGAATCTTCTTGTTTCCATCCATTTTCTAAAACCCAAAAAAGAATAGTGTGAGAGGAAAAAATAATTATAGGAAAACAAAATAATAAAGGGGGTGTACCTTCAATATATAACATCTTATGATTAATTCTAAGATCCTTACTGTAATTCTAGGACTATGACCTATATGTATACATAACCTTAGAGACATCCTTAGACATACCTAAGAAACATCTCTTTGAATTTCACTAATGTTTTCACATCCAAGATTCTATAGGTTAACAAATAATTTCCTCTGATACCAACTACAATGAACCATACTTAATATACATTGTTATTAATTCAGAATTGAAGAATTCTTATTAAATATTATAACAAAATCATGATAGTACCATATATGTATAGTGTCTTTAGAAACTAGAAAACATAAACAACTAGTTCATAAATCATCTAAATTGTCTCCCACTTATTTCATCATATTTAGAGTCCCTTTTGGAATATCCTACTCAATACCCTTCTTCCTGACCTGGGGAAAAGAAAACAAAAAAATGGTGAGCCCAAATTCTCAGTAAGGGTAAACATTGAGAACATAAAAACAATCCATAAACATTTGAAAGTAAAAACATGAACATAAACAATGATAGAAATCTTGACAGTACATAAGGAAAATATCATAAAGTAACATTAATCATGATAAACTAGCATGGGAATAAAAAATGTAATTGTGGAAACCATTAAGAAGATGTTATGATTTCCATAGTAGCCAAGGCATTGTTTCCAAGACCATCATAGTGGAAAAAGTCTATTATAGAATCAGATTCACTAGTCGTTCTAGCCATGTATATCTTATGAGATATAAATCCTTACCCAGTGCATTTAGGGAGATATAGGTCCCACCTGTCTCATAAAGAAATAAATCTTACTTGTGCCACAAAATAAAAATAATTCATTAATCATAACCCAATGAATAAAATGTGTTTCATAAACATCATCTGATCATAAAATCATCCATATAAAACAAATAGATATCATTTCATCATAAGAAGAACCAAACCATGTAAATAATAGATAAATTATACTTGAAACATAAACATACTATATAATGTCATCTTAGATGGAAATTAGTTTTGACAAAACACTTGAAATGAACTCATGAGGAAAATATCCTTTCTTCTTCAAAATAATTTTATTTTCACAAAATTCCATTCAATTTTAAAAGGAATTGATTTTTTTGAAGATAATCATTAAATCATGTATATGAAGCTTCATGAAAATTAGGAATTATGAAACTGTAAAATTTCATTCATGCCGTATAAGTTAAATAACCATTCTCCTCATACTTTTAAGAGAACGGTCAAAAGTACCACGTATGGTAAATAAAAGAAAGATTCCTTCCATAACACAATGTAAAAGTCAAAGAGGGATAAAAATAACTTTAAACATACATGTAATAATATTAAAAATTTTATGAAAAACATTTTACAGACATGGATGAAAACTATACCCCAATAAATACATACATATAAGCAATCTCGGATAAAAATGAGATTGAAAAATTATCCCTTACCTTAGATATGATATGCTTTGTACGTATGAGAACCTCCATTAAAATGATTTAAATAATTTCATTGAATTATTCCAGAATATTAGTCATTCTTATGATATCATATATGATTCACTTAGGTCTTTATATTACCTGTTCATTTGTCAATTCTATGTTATAGTAATGTTCTGGGTAATATTTGTTTCACTTATCGTACGTGTTTGGAATTGTTGTTCTTGATATTATTATTACATATATCATGATTTACATACTTCCAAAATTTAAAATATCATTTTTATATCTTATATATTCAGTATATATATATCTAATAGATATATAAATGAAATGAAACACACCGTTTAGGGAGAGGGTAGGCCGTATATACGCATGAACGTTGTTTTACATTCCTTATTGAATTGAATGGATGTAAGTAGATGGCATATATATATAAAAACATAAATCCAATAGAATTATTATTTCATATATATAATTATTATTCATTATATATACTTTATAATCATTCTTTAATGGTTAACATGGAGAATTAATCTCATCACGTCACAGAGACGGTAATCTGAACGTACGCACGAGCGATGATATCATTCAAATAATTATTGAATGGAATTGGAGTGGATGATATAATATCTCAGAATCTGTATGATGTTATAATAACCATATATAGTTATTCTTTACAACATTATACACATCCAAGTAAGGTGGTGGTCGAATAACAGATTACACCACAGCGTGGAGACGGTATTCTGTACGTACGCACACGCGGTGATTTTGTTTTCCGTAGGATGGATAGAAAGTGAAACGAGGTTGTTTCATATTTATAATAAAATATCAGTATATTATTTATACTTATGTTATTACATTATAATTAAACAACTAATTAAGATTAAGTAGAAGAATAAAGAAACTTGAAATAATCGGTAGAAGAGATTTCCTCTTCTTCGACATGCATCTTTTAAACTTCCTCTCAGGGCACTAGAGTTGGTCATTTGAGAAGACCAGAACCTCTATGTTATAACAAGAGATTTTTAGAAGATAAATAGGCTGGTTTTTCCTGAGTATGAAGGCTCAAATTTGTTTGAAGATGAGAGGGAGGAGGTGCCCTTTTATAAGAGAGGAGAAGGGACCCTTTGGAAACATAAGGAATATTAATTTATAATAAATTCCAACCCCAATTAAAAACCTCCAAAAATTAGTCAATTTGAATATGAGATACGATAGGGTTTTAATATCATCAACCAATAAAATTTAGACGTGTGGGGAATTTATTTTAAACCCTATCAAATTGATTTATCCTTATTTAATCAATTTAATTTTATTTGAGGTAATAATATTCAAAATTTTAAATAGTTATAAATAATTAATTATGTGTTGTGAATTGTCCATAATTGGATAATTTATTACATTTTAGACCATATAAATTTATATTTATAATTTTTAAATATTTTTGTGATTTTTAAACAATTTTATAATATGTTATTTTTATAAAATAACAATAGCGTCTATTTTGATACTATTCATTTATCTGAATTTAAATACAATCTAAACAGAAAATATATTCGAAACAAAATATTTAATAGATTTTTAATATGTCATATTCATCTTAAAAATTCATGGATCACATCAAATAGTTCATATAATATTTATTTTACTATTTTTAAAACCATTTATTTGATATAAATTAATTTCAGCATCACTATTGTGTCATCATTAATTATAATTATTTAATCCCTAAAAATTATAAATAAATTCACATGATGTAGAAAAATTTATTATATTTCTGTATAATATTCATTTTCATGGTTTTTTTTGTTTTTCACTAAATTAAAATTATTACACTTATAAGATATAGGAGAGTGAAATGTTGTCACATTCTTTCGTTTTAATTATAATTATATAATATTCATGGTCAATAGTTCATGAAATGAATCTATTCTAACCCTTATGTGATATAGGTCGACTTTTATTCATCCAATAGAATTTTGGTAGGTGTTAGGGTAATTTTATAATCTTATTTTTACCCTTAATTACCCGATTTACCGTTAACTGTAGTAAATAAATATTACCGTAGTTACAATTCATAATGTCAAAAAAATAAAAGTAACCTATTAACATAATTTCAACCCACTAAATCCAAATATGGAATGAATTTTTCAAAATTCAAAACATAGATGTTTCAGTAATTAATTTAAAATTAATCCCTTTGTTAAGAAAAAGGGTTTTAAAAGTTAAAATAGTGTCATAGATTGAAATGTTTTTACCTATGAATTCAATATAAACATAATGGTAATGAAATAAATTATATTAAATGGTAAAAATATATTCTATTTATACTTTTAAACCATTCAATGTAATAATTTAACCATATATATTATATCGATGAAAAAAGTTGTTTTTAATTAAAATATAGCGTATTTTAACTATTCATCAAAATTAGAAACATATTAGAAAAAATATAAAAAAATTATCCAAAGTAAATTTTCATATCCTGATTCCAAATAACAATTTTATATTGTAAAATTTAACTTATAAACATTTCAAAAACTAGATTTAATGTGGGTGCGCCATCAAAAGGTGTCAAAACTGCATTTTTTTGAAAAATATTTGTTTTACCTGAAAATTTATTTTGTTCTCATATCATGTTATATTCAATGTTTATGATGAATAATAATATCATAAAATTCAATATTTAGTTACTAATATTCATAAAGACTAGTTCATAATAATATTATAACAATATGTCATTGTTTAGTGAAACTTAGTAATCCGTACAACACACCTAATTATGGACGGTTTCTCTTGCGTGCAACAGAAGCCAAGAATAGTGTTTTTTTATAATAAAAGATAATAAGGTGTTTCATATATCCCAAAATACTTTTTGTGTGGCGTACAGCACAAGACAACAATTAAATTAAAAGAATATTTTTCATAAAATCTCAGGGTGTTACACCAGCACTCTTTATTTCATTTCTCTAGGGGTGGTGGCTCTGAGACCCATTCCATGGGAGGATATGCGTATTTTTATTATAGAGTTATAGGTATTCAATTCTGAGTGTTACCCACCTTTCTATGAATTAAAAATTCACCAATATTACTTCATTAAGTTCCTCAATTGAGGGAGTTTCATCTAGAGCCCCAGTAGAATGGCATTCCATTTTGGGATTACTGGAGAGGATATGGTACATGGAAATTATATCGCTGATATTGTCCTCATACTCAAAGAGAAGTGTTCAACTATGGAGGTTTCAATCAATAGGGTTAGAGAGGCGGTAGATCTGGTCATGGCCATCATAACTCATTAGCAATGCTAGCACAAGGTGTTCCAATCATCATTCAAGATACCATTTTCTTCTTTTCTAAATGGTTTCATGATTTTTTTTCAGTCATGAGTGATACAATACTTTAAATTTACTATGATAATCCATTGTTTAGGACATGATTTATTGATAATTATAGTTCCCTTTCCATTGACTATGCTGGTTGGAGGTTGAGCTGACTTTTATAAAGTATGTATAGATTTTGTGCTAGTGTTGGGAAAGCAAAACTAATAGGGAGGCATTCAATGAATATAGATATTGACAAAAGATATCATTACTAGTATTTATTATATTAATTATATTAATGATATTAGTAATTTATTTAAGATGATGGTTCAGTTATATGATGATGACGGAGAGCTAGTGGTGTTCATTTGTGAGGGAGACCCTCAGATGGGTCAATGGTTTGTTCCATCATTATCCTATTTTATGCATTGGATGATTTTAATATCGTTATAGGTTCATTTGTTATTATTTAATACAGGTTTATAAGAGTATCATAATGTGTTTATATATTAGGATGTATTTTTACCCACTTGAAAATATATCTATATTTCAATAGGTTAACATCTATGATGTTTCCTTTTGAGTTGAAATAATTGGGAGTATAGCTTGATGATATATTTCATAATGGTTTTGTTTATATTAGTGTATCACATTATGGTGCACCAGTTTTTATCATTAAAAAGGATGATTTAATTTTTTGGTTTTATATAGATTATAATTTCTTGAACAAGGTGACAATGAAGAACTATTATCCTCTTCAATAGATTTCTGGATTATTCGTTCATATAAAGTGAAAGATTTGGTTCATGAAGTATTATCTATGGGTAGAATATTATATGATGATGGTGAATGATGAGGATTTCCAAAATATTATAGTCCATTATTTTCATGGTCACTATGAGTCATTGAGATGCCTCTTGGTGTGATGACTATTTAGGACATATTTGTGGTGTTGATAAACATATTCTTCATAATGTTCCTGGAAATGTCTATGGTGTTTTTCATCAATGGAATCCTTGTGTACGTCGTTTCTAAGCAAGAGCTTCTTGAGAATCTATAATCCATTTTGTGTTCTCATCATTATTATTAGGTGTTTGGGAAGTTATTTTTGATTGATTTATAGACTCAAATTATCCTTTTCATTAGGAATTTTTTGGCTCAATTAATACTATAAATATATTCTTTAATTATATAGGTATTTTTATTGGGTATTCCATAAGATAGTGTTATATATGAAGAGTTACCTTAATATTGTAGGCAATTAAAGCATATTCATAGCTGATTTATCATTGTCTTTAGATCCTCAAATACCCTTTACTAGAATGGAACCTAATTTCATATCAATAGGAAAACTGAAAGAATCATTCAAGAAATTTATAGATAATATGTTCAGCACCCCAATACATTTCATCTAGTATATGGTTTTTATTTTGATGATTTAAATGATTATTAGTTCCTTGTATTAGGAAATTTTCTGAGGCAGATGATATTATTTTTATTATTATGGGTTTTATAATTTACATACCCATTAGCCTAACTGTACTTCCCATGATTTTTAGTTATAATTGGTGTTGTTTTCGTTATTATTATAGTGAAATTACCTCATCATGAATAATTTTTTTGTTCTTTTATAACCATAATAGTCTAAGTATTTTGTTCCCCCAGAGATATATATCATGTGATAATGTTTATGGATAAAATTATTTCATAATTATGACATTGATATTTTTTGTATTCCATTCAAGGGAAATGGTTCAGTAGTTGTGATGAGTAAAAAGTCCCATAGGGATATTGTGTGTGAATCTTTGGATTCCTAGAGTGTGATGGAAGAACTCTAAGTGTTTAATCTATATATTGGAGTGTTTGGGGGAATTATATGAATTTTCTAGATGATAGTGAAGTGGTCTTTGGGGATGAAGTTGTAAGAGTCCTACAAAGAAGATTATGATGTTATAGTCTATAGGGACCAAGTTCTTTTTTATGATTACCATAATGGTTGTTATGATGATAAGAAACATATGGGGATATTTGAGTAATGTATTTTCTTTAAATCTATGATGCATGTGATAGTTCTTTATGAGATCCAAAGCTCTCATTGGTGGTATATCCCATTTTAAAAAAATTGTACCAAGATTTGAGAGTTCATTTTTAGGTTTCCAGGGTTCAACAGTCAAATTGTGGAGTTTGTTTCTCGATTATTGGCCATACATAAGGTAACTAATTTTCACGGTATCCCTAGTGGTTTCTTCTAGCCAATATATATTCCTATGTGAAAGTGGGAGACATCTTGATGAAAATTATTACCAGATTCCCTTGATCTCAAATAGTCTATAATACCATATGTGTGATAGTGGCTCATTTGTTGAAATCCTCAAACATTATATATATCCAGGACTGGATATCCATGATGTTTATATAAAGTTAGTAAAAAGGAGAGATGGTGAGACTTACAGGTGTCTCGAGGATGATTATCTCCAAAATGATCCTAATTTTACCTCTAGCGTAAATAGAGGTCACCATGATGATTTCGGTTATCAGTTGTCCCATTCCATTACTTTTCTTCCACATATAGATAGTCGAAAAGAGTAGGTTTACAAGGCATTTGAATACATTTTTTGATTGTTGTCTTAGATTTTTCATGCAAAGGGATGATCTACAATCCCTTGGTTGAGTTTTATGTCATCAATAGTTTCCACTCAAACATATGTATGGCTTCTTTGAAATTATTTTACGGTAGACCTTGACATTATTCATTGTTATAGACTGGGGTCAAAGAGGTAGCAATCATCAAGTTTCAATTGTTAAATTATATGAACAAAATGATACATCAAATTACTTAGAGGATGAAGGAAATATAATATCATCACAATTCATATTTTGATCATCATAGGATACATATGGGGTTTGAAATTTGAGATCATGGGTTCTAGTTGGTAACTCATTGTTGTGGGAAGTGAAAGATTTGTCATGGGAGTAAGCATTATCCATGGGGTTTAGGTCATTCGAGGTGTTGGGTGGTGTTGGTGTCATGGAATATCATATAAGACATACCCTATATAAGAGATATATACACAATGTTTTTCAATTCATAATGAAAACCCATTATCATTTGGTGGAATCAGTTTCATCAATTGGGATGTAATCGATGTTAAGAATGAACTTTTTTTGAGGAGTGGACTGTAATGATCCAAGTCCTCTGGGAGAAGCTATCATGATTGACTGCTTTCCCTTGGATTTTTTTCTATATTTTCACAGTGGTATAGAGTATAGTAACTGGGATTTTGATTCGTTGATGAAAAATCAAAACCATGAGTATTATGATCCTTATATGTTTCTTATAATTTTATTAATTATATAGATGATGACCAATCTAGTTTATGATTTGGTTAATACTAGTTACCTATTATTGTTTTACACTTCATTTGTGTGGTATATAATCCAGGAGTGTATTTAGGAGTTATTTATTACTATCTGTGATTTTCACTTTATTCCTCTAAGTAATAGGGTTTAACTATTGTGATGGTGAGATTCATGAGAGTTATCTTTTGGTGTGGATATTTGAAATACCTCATTCTCTTCATTTCTCTCATTGTCTAGTTTTTTATTCTCATGGATTTTATTCTTTTGAGATTTATTTAATTTAAGGGTCCTGATTCTTATGTTCAAACCCATTACTGGGCTTTGACACTCACAGTTCTCAGAGGTTTCCTAGAGTATATTTTAAGGAGTCTAGATGTTAAAAGCTATAGGAAGGGAGAAAAAATGATGTGTTAGGTTTTAAAGTTATGAATATTTATTTCACATATTTTTTTAACTCTATTTCATTGGGTATTTCAGTACATGAATAAAATTGGGGTTAAAGAGTTTGAGGCGATGCTTTTTGGAATAACATAACACCTGATGTTTACCTCACATGAAATTGTTTGACACCATAAAAAATACATTAAATCAATCCTTGAAATATGGAAACACCTCTAGTTTTTTCAATACCTAGAGATCTCCCTTGATTTCTATGATATCCCCATCACTCCCTCCAAGCATCCTTGGGTCCCTTCAAATGGAATCAATCCTCATATTCCATATATAAATCTTATTGATCTGATTAAAATTATACCTATTCACCGGTAGTTCATTGTCTATTTCCTCTCTAATCTTCATGACATGTGATTGAAGTTCATCTCCATTTTTATAGTATCATTTTACTTTGTAGTTTATTATTGTGTTAGTTCCATAATGTCCCAAGACTAGTGAATCTACTTACGATACATGCAATTATGAAAACTAATTTTGATTTATTCTCCAATGAAGAACATTGTTTCCTTGGATCTGAATTATTTATTTTCACTTATATTTATTTATGTGTTGTCATAAATTTAGAATTTTAAATAACATTGTTTCAATATTAAATTTACCTAATAAAAATTAAATTAGATTACTAAAGTATTTGTCACATCCATCACGTTCTGTTTCTTTCTACCATTTTAATGGCTTACCTGTTTATTTTATAGATAGTTTCCATTGTTATTATTGTTAGAATTTATTTTTATGTTATGGATTACAATGATGAACTTGATTTTATATGGTATTGAACATAAATATGGTAATTTATAATAGGTTAGCTAAGGAGGTCAATAAGTTTTATATTATAAGGAATCTTATATTTATTGAAATGTGATGATAATAAATTAGTTTAGTTTTCATTATTAATTAAATGTGGTCATCAATGTGTTAATGGTAATTATAATGAATGTGAATCATGATAATTATTATCGATTATCATAATATATTTCTTGATAATGGAAATTATTTTTATGAATAGAACATTTTTATCATTTGATATCTAGTTATATCTTGATCCCATAGGTTTCCTATAATTAGAACACATGGGTAATGAATTATTTAATTAAATATGGAATACAAATAGCATTTATAAAGTTAATTTATAGTCCTTTGATTATACCATATTCTTGAGAAGTAAGAGTTCCTTTAGTTATGTATTATGAGAACTCATTTATCTAGGAAGGTTAAATTCCTTGATTAGGGACTAGATTTTCCTATTGGTTATTCTATGATTTTTATTTCTACCTTATGATGTTCATTGGATGTGATGTTCTCTATGGTATTTGATATTATTGTGTTGGGTGATTTTATGTGGGGTGGGGAGGCCAAGATGATTCGGTGAGACTAGGATGGCTAATGTGATGTGGGTGAGGAGGTATGGATGTGTGGTAGTAGATGGCTCCTATAATGGTGTGATTTAATGATATATGCCAGAAGGTATCATATGGAACTATAGATAATGTAATGTGTTAATTTTGGTATTCCCAATGATGTGATAAATATAGATTATTTCATGATATGAATCTTTTTATAGGCAAGTGGTTGGGTTTCCGGTTTTTATCTGGATTTCATTACCCACGTCATGAGGCTGACAGATGTACATGGTTGTGTGTTTCCTCTTGGTAATGGCATTGGAAGGTTTTCTTAGAGTATCATGATTATGAAATTATTCTAATAAATAATTAACCATTCATTTCCAATGGGGTTTCTAGTGATGGAATTAAAATTCTAAATAGAACTTTATATTAAGAAACTGTGGAGGTTGTTTGGATTACAACTACATGACCTGAACATTACTCTAATGAATAATATAATGTAATCTAGAATAATTATAACGTTTAATGAAATAGTCAATTAATTAATTTATAGAAGGAAATTATGAAATTATGTAATTAATTTATCTCTTTTAAATTCTTATGTGCATATATTATATTTAGTCCATAGAAGTGACAATTGAATTCCAGAGAGATTATTGATGCAGTTGAGCTTAAGAAAATTCTATTACCATATACTATTTGGGATATATATTATATAATAAGTATTAATTGATTTTAAATTCCACTCTACCCATCCCTATTAGGGATGCTAACCCCTTGTGGACTCTCGAATGGTGTTTTTTCTAACATCCATGTGAGAGGATGGATGGAGTAATATCCAATCTTCCCACACACACTTATATCAGTAGTAACATGTACTATATGAATGGTTGTTATATTCTTCATATATATATTTGTAGAGGGTTGTGAAGGATTTTTGTTATGTAACACGCATTTATCATTTGGAAAAGAATGTAAAGTATAATAATATGTATGATGTGTATAGGCTAATTTTGATTGAGTTACATACTCGGTGTATAAGATATGATTTTATGAGGTATAATACCTGATGTATGATATATGTTATATTGGATATTGGGGATATTGGGAACTAATTATATATAATATACATATGTTGTAATGGGAAGCTTTGATGATTAGGTGCATTTCGTGATTCCACGACAATGTGTTTTGGAGATGGTTTATTTTCGAGTGAAAAGGATTATGATGTCCGATGATGGCGAAGAGAAGAAAAAAGTGGGGAAGTAAGAATGGGGAAACCCTGAGGTTTCAATGTTATAATATATTATCTTTTTTGTTAATCATAGTGAGATTCATCCAGGTTGTGGTTGGTAACACACTATTTATATTTAGGTGAAGAGTTAGTTACAATGTTGTTCACTATGATTTGGAATGAGTTTTTATATTTTTGAATTATTTGATTCATAGAGGATCCCACTAAGTATACTTCTATTATCACCATATGTATTAATAAACATTTTTTGGTAAACCAAAATATTATAGGGATTACACTGGATATTACTTGCTTTTGGTTTTTTATGAGATGATTGGACATCATGGTAGCTTCTGTCCATACAAATTTATAATTGTAGTTTCTTTTACATTTTGTTTTAGTATTGTATATCATTTCATGTTTTCAAATGGTATTACTATATATTTATGTGGTGGAAGGTTTTTATATTTTATATATCTTATCTATATATTCCCCACATTCTCTTATATGATAATTCCTCTCATATGAATTTTTATTTTACCCTTAGTGGTTTTCTCCCACATAGGGACTACTAGTGACAGGACTCCTTAAGTAACCATATCCATTCACTCTTGGATGGTCTAGGATGGATACACAATGGGTGCAAGAGGTTTTGACATAAACTAAGATTCACTAATAGTTTTTACATTGGTATTTTTTAATCTCTTTAAAAAATGATTGAAATGAATGTTTAAGACTTTAATAGATTTTACCTCAATCATAACCCTTATTTTCATTGATTATCCTTTTAAATGTTTCAAATTTTAGTTCAAATGAAATTTATTTCCACAATAATTTTTGAATATTTATATTCTTGATGTGATTTTTATATAGGAAGGGTATATTCCTCAATATATTTTTAACGATATTTTAATGATATTTTGATACATTAATAAATACTACGTATGATTTTATTTTCTATATACATATGATATTTTGTAATTATATCATCATCATTTATTCTCTAGATATATTAAAATTCCTTCAATGTAATATTATTGAACAGATTTATTTTCCAACACTTAATAAGGTTATTAATGGAATATATTTTTTTGAGGATTTTGTGTTGAAATGAAATATCAATGTACATTATTGATGTTATGGTTCATCGATGTTGTTTATGATGACAGATGGTTACATGATAAATTAAGGACTTGTGGTTCAGTTATAAACCATATATGGTTCATTCTCTAATAAACCAACAATGGGTGGTCATGTTATTAACTATGGATATGTGGTTCTTTTATTTACCTCCAATACCTTGGGAAATGAGACAATGTTAATTGGATGGAATTCATACATAAGAAAAAGTAAAGTTAATTTTCCCTCTAATTGATAACAAATTTTAATGAATGTAGGATACCCATTAGAGATATATGAATTGCCATATTAGTTAATTCCATCATTAGTTATTCAAATTCCATGATATAAATATGATATCTAAATTAATGTTATTAGATTTTAATGGTTCCAATGTTCAATTGATATAAAATGTACCATGATTATTAATGCACCTGACTCATTCCACAAATAAATATTCTTACCATGACAAATTTTTAAATATTTAGGTTTTTTGGGTATGAATTCTATTTTTCTATTCTCATGAAAATTGATTATGTCATCATAACCTCATTTTAATTTTATTCTTACAAATTAAATTCAATTATTAATTCTAAATTTTAATCATGAAAAGCATATGATGTCACCCTAGTTATGTTTTATATTTTCCAATGTAGTGAAAATAATATTCCATATATTATTTCTTTAAAGGTTACTAGATGAGATAATCATAATGGGAGATGATTTAGATATTTATGTACTAATTGTTTTTATATCCATGTTTTTCTATATGATTTTTTCCAAATTCAATAAAACTCAAAACATAAAAGGTCATTTGCCATGTAACTGATCGAATATTTCTTACTAATTTTTCGTCTTTTTTATACTTTAAATTGAGTCAAATTTATCTTTATCAATGTGATAAATATAATGATAATGTTTTTATCACCAAATCTAGTATAGAAGGACAATGTCCATCAAAGATGGTTTCAAATAAGGGTTTATAAAACTATAAAAACTATGTTGTTTTCATGTGAGATCATATTAAGAGTTATGGATAACATATTGGTTCAATAATAGTAATGTATATCAAAATTTAAATATATTATATAGGGACCTTGGCCTAACATTTATTGATATTATATCATTTTATTTGAATATTAGGAAAATTAAAAAAAATACATGCTCGAGGACTTTATTAGTTTATAGAGTTTGGAAGCATGGAAAAACAATTTCAACATGGTTAATGATCTCCAGTGTTTCCCATGTAAATTATTCACTTTAATATATCAACATAAAATAATTCTTCACAACATGGGGACTGGAAAAATGAGAAAAAGGTTAGAACGGATGCTTAGTAAGGGTAACTAAAAGAGATACATACGCATAACATGAGAATAGGGGAATGAGAACATGAGAATGAAATTTGAACATCAGACCCCATATATCAAAAATCATATACATGAGTCATTGAATAATGATTTGAAGTTCATAAGACATGAATCATAAGGGAATTAACATCATAATCCATGAGAACATTACATTGGAATGTGACATAGAATTTTTGGTAGACACATAAGTATACAATGTTATTTCTATAGTAGTTATGGAATTGCTACTGAGGACATCATAGTAGTATGGTTTCACTCACTATACCATCTTAGTAGTAACGTTTCACTCCTATGACCTTATTAATAATCACAATTCACTCCAAAGACTGTCTTTGTTGAAAAATTCCCTCACTGAAGCGATTTCACTCCTCATTACAACCATGTCAATATCATGAGATATAAATATTTACCCAATTCAATGAAGAGAGATATAGGTCTCACAACTCTCATTATGAAATCATAGATACATGTCCCAAAAGATCATAGACATTCATCTTTTCATAACCTCTAAAATAGAATGGTTATTAACACCATGTAATCATATCATAACCTCTAGGAATAGAGACACTTTTCGTAATCATTTTCCCAAATTATATCACATGGAAGTAGTTGTGTTTTATAAAAATATAACACATTAAATAGAAACAAGTTACATAAATATATAACCCACTAATGATAAACAGGTTTTATAATCATCATGACATCAAAACATAAACCATTTAGATAATGAGTATGAATGCAACCCTAGGATCATATCCCCATAAAGGCGTGAGTAAAATCCATGGATGAAATCATAGATGTAAAATAAAATTTAAATATCATTCAAAAATATTTATAAATAGAATATCAATTATTATTTGAAAAAATATTTTTTAAAAATAAAACTCTAATGGCCTGGTCATGGAGGCACCGTGATGGTGGCACCGATCACAGTCGCACACTGAAACGGTGGAACCACTTACGATGTTCCACTGAACCAGTGGCACCATAGCGGTCGCACAGTCATGGGAGCACAAAAAAAATTGTGGAACCTTGTATAGTGTTACATTGTACCGGTGGAACCATGATGGTGTATGTAATTCCACCTTTTTATTTCATAACTTTTCATTACATTTTACAAACAGATGATCATTAATGTCTAGTGTCTTGGAACTAAAGAACATAATAAATGAAAAAAACATAAAAAGTACTTCTAAAGAACTAGTAAGGCTTATTCATAGGTTAATCCGATGTACATTTACTGCATTTCATATCCTGGAGACATACATCAACGAAAAGTGTGATCATAAGGCTATGTGAGGAAAATAAGTGAAATAGTTGACATGTGATCTTGAGAAATATTAATAAAAACATGATAAAAGTCATAAAGGAATGGGAAATGGAAGAATAGGAAAATAATGATAGGAAATAAAAATAATAATAACCTTAATATGTGGCTATAACATTTAATTTAGACATTCATGAACATATCACTATGGTTTATCCCTGAGGTGTTATAAAAATTACCAAGGTTATTCACCAAGGTATCGTGAAACTTGTCACCTCTACAGATTAATTATTTACCCAATGCATTAGAGAGATATCAAGGCGCACCCTTAATATATATATATTTTCATGTGATCCACATAGATAATAATAAAATATTTCATAACTAACCTATAGAGAATAAAAGAAATGGGTTTCTTTTCATAATCGTGACGTTTTAAAAGTTCTTAAAAATAACTTCATTATATCATTTATAAACCATGGAAAGGGAATGAAGGTTAAATGTATGTCAATTATAGAATAAAATATATAATTTTTATATATTTATGAACACCCATAGAAATTAAATAGGTCTATGTATTCACATAAATAAACAAGAGAATTTCTTGAGAGAAAGAGATAGAAATTTTGAGACAAAATTTCTACAGCATAACGGCTATACAACATGGTTTTAGAAAACATTAAAAAGATAGGGGAAAAGGGTCACCCACTCATAAATAATTCATAATAAAGTATGGGTATATAATAAGATCATGTTATGGATATTTGAATTACATACCACCAGAAAAATAAACATGAAAGAAAAGAGAAGATGTGATTTGTTTTATGAGAAATTTAGCAGCCTAACGACGTCACTTAAAAATTCAGAATAAAAATTGATGAGAGTGGAATGGGTCGCTCAAAAATTATAAATGAAATTGTTGGTAATGAGAATATATAAGAACATACCCTCAATAAATAGACATGGAAACTAGAATCCATAACATAAAGGAAGTCAATACTCGGAAGAGAGGGTGAAAGGATCCCTTACCTTGAAGAGTAACTTCGAAAGCA
Organism: Viscum album; assembly: GCA_963277665.1. NCBI lineage: Eukaryota > Viridiplantae > Streptophyta > Magnoliopsida > Santalales > Viscaceae > Viscum > Viscum album. The sequence goes on from OY728130.1 coordinate 1,093,882,897, forward strand.
TGAAGTTCGGGACCTTGGGACACTTGAGGGAACCGTGGGAGGACTCCTTGAGAGGTAAGGAGACCAAAAAATCATTTAGGATTATGTTGTAATGAAATGAATGAGGGAAATGGATTTTTATTTATCAGGAAAGTGAGTGAACAAATTCTTAAATTCCAAGGGACACCTCATCGACGGTATTCGCAAAACCATAGGCTTTCCCAAGGTATTTTCCCATTGTATTAGAAACATTGGAAACCTCATAGAATATATCACTATTCATTAGTAGACCAGTAATCTTACATCTTTATTAAATCATTAATGATTTCATTAAACACTCGAAACTCAAAGCTGCATTTTTTACTATTCACCAAAAATTTAACTATTTCATAAAACACACCAAAATTCACCGTAACCTAATATCGATGGTCTGAAATAAAAAATGGGGTCCATTTTATGATAATATTTTTCTAAATATTTTTAATTTTATTTTTAAATAAAATCATTATTTATTCTAAAAATACAACTTTAATACCATAACTCATTTTGTATCTCCAAAAAAAGTAATCAAGGTCCCATAAAAATATCGTATAACCATAAGAAAATAATGTAACAATTTATGATTAAATTTTATGAAGATACATTACAATTTTAAGTTATCAAATTAATTATCAAATTTTAAATAAAAATTTATGGCATAAAAACACCAAAACTTAATCAATGATCGTTTGATCACTTTTAAGATGTCTAAAATGTATTTCTACAATCATGGGTGATGTTTCTATTTTTTTCATCAAATTACTATTCATTACTATTCATTTATATTCATTTGGTTTTGTTACTATTCCTACATTAATATTCACTAAAAACCAAGTTGATCTTATTAGACTCTAAATTTATCACTGCTCACAACTGTTAAAGACCATTTTTTGAAAATATTTTCACATTATTAATTATTTAATGAATACAAAAATATTTTAAAATACCCCTTTTTCATAAATTCATCAATAATAAAAATCCTATATTTATCCGAATATTTGAAATTCACAAACTTTTCCATAAGAAGAAATAACAATTTTATTTATATAAAAATATTACACAAAGCAGCTAAGGTCTAATTACATATAGCCTTATTACACCAGCATAGGACCTAAGTGTTAGGTGTGCTATTGTGATAGAATCATGGGGTCTCTTAGAAAACATTGCCCGTGTGGTAATTTCTTTCAGCTTGAACTTCATCCTTGGGCGATTCCGTTCAAGCTTCATACGTTGATGTTTGGATTGTGCTTGGTCTAGAGCAAAGCCCAGTGATACTATCTCATTCCCATGCTTAGAAAGATGGGATTCATATTGATCAAGTCTACTGGAAGAGGCTAATGGATCTTATTTATGTGTTAATTAACCAAGATAATCGTATTTATAAAAACACAAAATTATGATTATAGTTTTTAACTGTCAAATAATAGTAAAAAAAGAACGGTCAAATTTTAATTATCCCCACAAAATTAGGAAAGAAATATATTTAAAAAAGTTCATGTTGTTACATTCTTTCCCCCTTAAGAAATTTCGTCCCTGAAATTTTATCTCATACCCTCTGATGGGAAAAGTTGTGGGTAATTATATCTCATAGACTCATCTGATTCCCACATGGATTCTTCATATTTGTGGTTCTTCCACAACACCTTAACTAGGTGCGTAATATTGTTGCGTAGAACCTTGTCTCTACGATCCAAGATCTCCACCGACTACTCCTCATAAGAGAGGTCATGTTACAATAGTACCATCTCTGGATTTAGTACATGCGAAGGGTCAGGAATATACTTCCTCGAGAGGGATACAAGGAAGAAATCATGAACTTTGAATAGATTTGGACGAATTGCAAACCGATAGGCCACTGCTCCCACGCGATCAAAGATTTCATAGGGTCCAATGTACCTAGCTCTATGCTTCCCTTTCATCCCAAACCTCATGACTCTCTTCCAAGGTGAAATCTAGAGAAACACTTTCTCACCAAAATCAAACTTCAAGTCCCTTTGACGGTTTTTGGCACAACTCTTTTTCCGACTCTGAGAAGCCTTAATGTGTTGTTGGATGGCATGGACCTTTCCTGACATGCATTGCACAAGATCAGTCCCAAGAATCTTTATCTCACCAGCTTCATCAAAACAAGTAGGACTTTCAAATCACTTCCCATATAGAGCATCATAGGGTTCCATTTAAATGATTGAGTGGAAACTATTGTTGTAGGAGAACTAAACTAAATTAAGATGTTGATCCCATCCACCTTTAAATTCTATTGAGAAAGTTCTCAGCATGTCCTCAAGTGTTTGAATAGATCTTTCAAATTTTACATTACATTAGGGTTGATAGGTCATACTGAAATTCAATTCAGTTCTCAAATCTTGTTGAATAATTCTCCATCATTTTGATGTGAGCCTTAGATCACGATCAAATATGATAGAAAGTGGAACTCCATGCAGCCTTACCACTTCCTTCACGTAAATCGTAGCAAGTTGATCAAAAAATAAATCTTCTAGAATAGAGATAAAATGGGAAGTCATGGTGAGACGGTCCACAATATCCCATACCACATTATTTTCTTTGGAAGTTCTTGGGAGACCAGTCACAAAGTCCATAGTGATATTGTCCCACTTCCATGCTGGTGTGGGTAGTGGTTGCAATACCCCTTTAGGAAGTTGTTACTCTGTCTTCACTTGCTGACATACCAAGAACCTTTTAGCGTAGTCAATAATCTCCCTTTTCATATTATCCAACCAATAATGATCATAAAGGTCCATATACAATTTTTTGCTACCAGGATGTATATAGAAAGTAGAGCTATGAGCTTCATCCATCAGTTCCTTATTTATTTCCGTAATAGATAGAACACATAGTCTTGTACAAAATTTCAGAACACCTTATTGATTAGTATTGAACTCAAGAAACTTCCCATCCTTCACATCCTCAATGTTCTTCTGTAACAATGGATCTTCTTTCTGAGATTTCTTGATCTCCTCTTGTAATGACGGTTGAGAAATCATTTGGGTAAGGGTTGATAATTCCCTACCCTTATAATTCACATGTCCAGCTTTACTAGGTCATTGATCAATGGATATTTTTGAATCCTCGTCATGTAATGAACGACTGGGTCTTTCCTACTTAATGCATCAGTGAAATTTTTTTCTCTTAAAGGATGATAATTAATTGAACAACTATAGTCTTTAAGGAGTTCCAACAATCTCTTTTGTCTCATGTTCAGTTACATTTGTGTGAAAATATACATCAAACAGTGATGGTCTTTGTATATATCACATTTCTCCCCATAAATATAGTGCCTTCATATCTTAAGAGCAAAAGAGACCTCCTCCAGCTCCAGATCATGTGTAGAATAGTTCTTCTCACGATTCTTCAACTGTGGAGATGCATAAGCAATGACCTTGTCATTCTCCATGGGGACACACTCATGCCCTTTCAGAGATTCATCGCTAAAAATAACGAATCCTTCTCCACATGAAGGTAGAGTTAGAAAAGGTGCAGTAACAAATCTATTCTTCAATTGTTGGAAATATTCTTCACACTCTTTTTTCATGATGAACATGAACCCTTTTCAAGTTAACTTGGTTAATGGATTAGAAAGTCATGAAACGTTTTCACAAACCTCATATAATATCCTTCTAATCCATGGAAACTACAAATCTCAGTTATTGTTGTAGGATGAGGCCTCTCCTCTACAACTTTTGTCTTTGTAGGGTCCACTGTGATTCCTTCATTGGTAACAATGTTCCCCAATAAAGCAACTTTTTCTATCCCGAATTCACATTTACTAAACTTTCCAAAAAGTCTCTCCTTCTATAGAGTTTTCAAAATAACCCTTAGAAGATCCTTATGCACCTCACAACTTTTGGAATATATCCTAATATCATCAATAAAAACTACCATAATGTTATCAAGGTAGTATTTAATGACTCTATTCATAGAATCCATAAAAATAGTAGGTTCATTAGTCAGTCAAAAGGAATAACAACAAACTCATAATACCCATATCTTGATCGGAAGGAATTTTTTGCAATATCTTCTTTCTTCACCCTAAATTGATGATAAACATATCAAAGATCAATATTAGAGAATAATTGAGCCCACCGAAGTTAGTCAAATATGTAATCAATTCTAGGAAGAGGGTATTTGTTCTTTACTATGATTCTGTTCAGTTCTCTAGAATCAATGCATAGTCGTATTGATCCATCCTTCTTCTTCACAAAGAGAACAGGTGCTCCCCAAGGAGACACACTCGGTCAGATAAACCCCTTCTCCAAAAGATCTTGGAGTTGTTTATTTAATTCCTCCATCTCCACATTTTCCGTCCTATATGGGGTCTTTGATATTGGATGAGATCCAGGTATGAGTTCTAGGGAAAAGTTTACCTCTCAATTCTGGGGAAGGTCCAGGAAACTCCTCTGGAAATACATAAATGTATTCCTGGACAATGGGTACATTTCTATCCTCAAACTCTAATTTCATTCTTCTTTTTCACCGATCAATTCCATAAAGATTTATATAGGACCTTCTTCTAGACAAATATCAGGCTGATATATCTCACATAGAAAGTTAACTGTAGGTTTTCCATTCAAGACTATTGAGATTACTTACATCTGAATTTGATATTAGTATTATACTTTGAGAGCCAGTCCATCCATAGTATAATGTAAAATTCCAGCATAGGAATGACTACAAGATTTGAAATAGTATTGTGCTCACCAATGTAAATACTATAGTTTCTAAACACTGATGATTTTTGGATAATTCCATCAGGAGTCTTGACTGATAACTCTACTTTTAACAAGTCGGGGATTGATTCTAAATTCCTTGAAAACATGGAGGAAATAAAGGAAAACGTAGAAACAGAATAAAAAAGTACTTGCTAGATTTGAGAGAACAACAAGAGTACATACTTCCACATCATTTGGAGCTTCAACATCAGCTACCTTGATCACAAAAGGGTGACCTTGAACCCTTGTCCTTTTTTGAGGCTGATGGTGGTTCCCCTCCACTTCCCTCATATTTCAACATAGATTCGCAAAGTTCCCCAGTTGTCCACACTTAAAGCAGTGCATGCCAGGTAGGGCCTTCACCAAATTCCCCTTTTCGTTAGTTTTTGAAAGTTGTGGTTTTACCTAACTATGAAAATTCCTTGCAATATGGCCATCTCTTTCATACTTTTAGCATTTCCCGCTCCCGAGCATGCAGTTCCCCGAATTATTCTTCCAAATTTTTTTACACGTGAGATGTTTCACTTTCATGAATTTTATTTCTTGATCAAATATCCTCCCTAATATGGGCTCCATTGATCTCTTTTTGTAGTTTGATTTATGAGACCACTGCATCTCACCAAACTCCATTTCGACATTCATCGTACATCACACGATTTCCTCATAGCTTTCATAGTATCAGTTGGATAGATTCTTCTACAGATGAGGTCTCAGTCAAACAATGAATCTATCAATCATACCATTTAGATCCATGAGAAAGCTAGAGGTATATCATGAAAGTCGGGTGAAGTTCATATCATAGTTTCCAATAGATTCATTCTCCTTATGCTTCAGCTCGAAAAACTCCTTCTCCATTCTTGTTCTCATGGAAAGAGGGAAATACTTACTGAAGAAAATCCCTCTGAACTCTTTTCACTTCATAGCTTTAACCTCCAATCTTTGCCTCGTGTTTTTAATCAGCTCCCACCACTGAACAGCTTCTCCTTCTAAGCGGTAGACATCCAGGGTGACCTTCTCTTGAACTGAACAGTGGAACACAAAAAAGATCTTCCCTATGGAGCTGATTCACTTCTCATCAATCAATGGGTCAGTCGATCCACTAATGGTTGGTAGAAGTTGATGCATAAAAGACTCAAGAGAATGTTGTTTCCTTTCTAGTGTGATCGGTCTCTCAACATGATTCAAGTTATTTCCCATAACTTGAGTCAGTTGGTTCATCATTCCCCTGAATGATTCCATTCCAACTTCCATTAGAGGGTCGTTAGCACATGGTCCATTGCAGTCACCATTTTCAAGGTTCCTCCTATTGCCTATTATTTTCTAAAAAAATAAAAACATAACGAGAGACTTATTTCATTTATTATTCTTTTAACTATAAATTATTTATGTCTTAATTTTTTTTAAACAATTTCATTTCTCTACAAATACTTCATAATGATTCATAAAAATCTTATGATTAACCAAACATATTCCCTGGGAGTGTTGTAACCAAGAGTGCATCAAGGCCTGTTGTTGTGCACCAGTTCCCGTTCGATTCTAGCTCAAAGTGGTGTTTTCACGTTTTACCCCTATGTATATCTATTCCAGAGAAACCTCAACCTGCTCATATCCAGACAAGGATGTATTTGTTCGATAAACCACTTACCCAATATTCACCAAAATACCAGGATGTTTTTCTATATTTAATCTTTTCTATAGGGTTCTTACTAATGATTTCATATCCTAATTTACATTAATAACTATACCATCCTTTGATACCAACTATAAGATCCTACCTTTTTATTACATAACTTTTCATTACATTTTACACACAGAGGATATTTAAGGTCTAGTGTCTTGGAAATTAGGAACATAATACATGAAAATAACAAAAAACATTCTCTTGAACCAATTGTAATGCTTCATCATAGGCTCATCCTATGTAGAATTACTGCATATCATATCTTGGAGACATACATCAAAGAAAATGCTGAGCAGAAGGCTCAGTACGGAAAACAAGTGAAACAGTTGACATGCGATCTTGAGCAATATTAATAAGAACATGATAAAAGTTATAAGGGAATGAGAAATGGAAGAATAGAAATATCACGATAGAAAAACATTAATCATAATATGAATATGTGGCTATAACATTTCATTTAGACATTCATGAACATATCACCATGGTTTATCCCCGAGGTGTCATAAACATTACCAAGGTTATTCACCATGTTATCATGAAACTTATCATCTCTAGAGATTAATTCTTTACTCAATGCATTAGAGTGATATCAGGGTGCACCATTAATATGTGTTTATTTCCATCTGATCCACATATATCGTAATCAAACATTTCATAAATAACCCATAGAGAATAAAAGAAATGGGTTTCATTTCAAAATTTTGATGTTTTAAAAGTTCTTGAAAGTAAGATCATTATATCATTTATAACCCATGGAAAGAGAGTTAGGGTTATATGTATGTCAATTATTGAATCAAATATAACATTTTTATATATTTATGAACACCAATAAAAATGAAATAGATTTCGGTATTAACACAAATAAAAAAGATAATTTTTTGAGAGAAAGATATATAAATTTTGAGACGAAATTTCTGCAGCATAATGGCTATATAACATGGTTTTAGAAAACATTAAAAAGAGCGGGGAAAAGGGTAAATAAATAATTCATAATACAGTATGGGTATAGAATAATATCATGGTATGGATATTTTAATGACATACCACCTGAAAAGAAAACATGAAAAGAAAGAGAAGATACGATTTATTTTACGAGAAATTTGGCAGCCTAACGGCGTCACATAAAAAATACGAAAACAAATTGATGAGAGTAGAACGGGTCTCTAAAAAATTATGCATGAAACGGATAGTAATGAGAATATATAAGAACATACCGTCAAAATAAAAGGATGTAAAATAGAATACACAACATAAAGGAAGTCACTACTTAAAAGAGGAGGGTGAAAATATCCCTTTCCTTGAACATTAACTTCAAAAGCATGAACATTGGGACCTTGAGAGGCATGAGGGAACCTTGGGAGGACTCTTTTATAGGCACGGAGACCGGAAAATTGTTGAGAATGATTTTGGAAAGAAATAAATGAGGGAAATTTCTTGTTATTTATATGGAAAGTGAGTGAATAAATTATTAATTTACTTGGGACACCTCATTAGTGGAATTCGCCCAACCATGGGCTTTTCCATCATATTGGCCACTTTGGGAACCTCATAGAATATATCACTATTCATAAGTTTACCAGAAAGCTTACATCATTGATACATCATTAATTATGTTATTAAACACCTGAAACTCAAAACTGCATTTTTGCTATTCACCGAAAATTCAACTGTTTCAGAAAAATCCCAAAAATTCACCCTAACCTAAAATTGATGCTCTGAAATCAAAAATGAAGTCCATTTTGGGAAATAATTTCTAAATATTTTTAATTTAATTTTTAAATATATACATTATTTATTCAAAAAATAAAACATTGAAACCACACTCATTTTGTAACACCTTAAAAAGTAATAAAGGTCCCATAATATTATCGTATAACCATAAGAAAATAAAGTAACAATTTATGATTAAATTTTATGAAGATAAATTTCAATTTTAAATAATCCTCCCCCAATGACCCGAAGACCTTCATTTTTTTATTGATTTTGATAATCCACCTTTCAAGGGGAGAGGAGGAACCCTTACAAGGCCCGTAGGCGAAAGTATTACATGGCTCGTTGGCCTTAGAGGAATTAATTGCCCGTAGGCTTCAAAAATTACAAACAACACAGACTAACTACTTGGAACTGCTCCTCCCCAGCATCTTCATTGTGAGATCAGCTCTCCACCTTCGCATGGCTGTTCGTCTAGGAATTCTCATGCATAGACAGACTTTTCCCGATGGTAGGTGTCATACCCTCTCATTCTTGAAATCCGTTTTAGCTTCTACTATGGTGAAAGTTCATTGCTCATCCTCCTTGTAGAGCTTGTTCCTTGTAGGTTGTCTGGTTTGCATCTACACTTAAGGTGGACCGAGGGCCTTGAGGTGGCCCAAAGGCCATACTGATCCGATGTCTTGGGTGGGACAAAGGCCTTAAAGGACTCAGGGACCAAATCGGTGGCCTGAAGGCCCAAACGGGGGCATATTCCCAGCTGCTACAGTGCCAAACAGTGCCTGCTACAGTACCCGCTACATTACCTGCTAAAGTACTACACAGTTCCCACTATAGTACCTGCTATAGTATTGCATAGTTCCCACTATAGTGCTGCTATAGTACTGCTGCAGTACCATAAATTCAGCCTCTTCCTGTATTTCTCACTTCTTACAACTGTAGAAGACCATTTTTTGAAAATCATTTCACATTATTAATTATTTAATGAATACAAAAATATTTTAAAATACCCTTTTTTTCCAAAATTCATCAATAATACAAATCCTATATTTATCGGAATATTTGAAATTCACAAACTTTTCCATAAGAAGAAATAATAGTTTTATTTATATAAAGAGATTACATAATGCATCTAAGGTCTCGTTACATAGCCCCTTATTACACCAGCAAAGGACCAAAGTGTTAGGTGTTCTATAGTGATAGAATATTGGGGTGGCTGGGACAACATTGCCTAAGTGGTGATTTCTATCAACTTGAACTTCTCCCTTAGGTGATTCCGTTCAAGATTCATATGTTGAAGTTCGGTTTGGGCTTGGTCCATATCAAAGCCCAGTGATACTACTTCCTTCCCAAGCTGAGACAGATGGGCTTCATATAGCTCGAGTCTACTAGATAAGGCCATTCAATTGTATTTATATATTAATTAACCAAGATAATCGTATTTATAAAAACACAACGTTAAGATTATAGATTTCAACGATCATATAACAGTCAAAGCACAATGGTCATATTTTAATTATACCCACAAAATTAGGAAACAAATATAATTAAAAAGTTGAGGACGTTACATGGTGGCACCGTAGTGGTCACACCATCACGATCACACAACGAAATGGTGGAACCATATATAGTGGCACTGTGACAGTGGCACCATTATGTTGTCTAACTGAATAGTGTCCCACCCTTTATTTTTTTAGTTTCTGGCTTTTTCTAGTTTCACCCCCCACAACATATATTTGGATTTAAAGGTGGTTTAATACTGCTTTCAAAGACCATAAATGATATATAAAACCCCCCATGATATATGAGAACCTTGACATACCAAAACTTGTGGCTTAATCCTCAGTGTCACCACTATTCTCGTACCATCCAGTTCCACCCCTAGTACACATTTTCATCTGTCTAAATGATACCCTTTAACACCAAGACTTTATAGACAGCTGTCTAACGAGGATTATTAAATTAAAATTGATTCCATTGTTTGTAACCACCCCAACATATAGAGAAACCATGATCCACCTTTAATGTGGTTCAAGTATAAAAATCTCGTAACTCCAGGATCTCACCTTTTATCACACATGGATTCATTCTTCTTCTTGGCAGGTCTCTTTCATTTCCATGTGCATTTGGAGTCACCCTTCCCAAGTCTCAACATGCGCTTATGTTGGAGCCTTTCCTTCCCGCTCTTGGGGTCCCTAGATTTTGTCCACTACAAGTCACACATCCCCAATTCTTGTCATGTGAAGAAAAAAATCGACCATTGATCATCCAAGAAGGGTTTTTTATCGTTTCTCTTTACTATGTATCATGCAGGGTGGGTATGATTTTATTCCTATAAGGCCGAATAAAACCAAAAATTAAGGAAGGTAATAAATTTTTTTAGGGAATTAAGGGATGGGTTGGGGATTCTATTATAATATTTTACTATTTCTTATATGTTTTGAATTTTGTTTCTTATGTCCAATAAAAATCATGGACATTTCCGGTCCATTCTGGTGCATTAATGAACCTCTATTTTCAGGATAATTCTATGATTGAATGAATATAACATGGAAACTTTTAAATCATGTAAACTTGTTTGATTAAATGGATGAACAATGAATAATAATACTTGTGTGGTCACCCTGGTTAACCAAACAGAAATAAATAACTAAAGTAATGGTGTATTTAAATATGTAAACTCCCTTGAACTATTCTGGTGAAGTGTAAGGTTGTTCTTCTTGATTCTTGTGAGGTGAAATCGATGGGGATGGGATCCCCTATTGTGCATTTCTTAATTAGTTGATTTGGGTCAGTGTGGGGCCATATGTTGGGGCTTGGTTCAGTTCCATTACGTCGAGGGATCTAATAGATCCCTTTTTTGTCATTACATTACAAGAGAACCATCCGTGAATACTTAATTTGTTTCTTGGTTGTTTTTCATTCACTAGCTTAATGGTCTTCCAGTTAGATTCTTGGTAGAGAAGAATTACATACATAGAACCACATGAATGTTATAACAAGAATGGGTTCAATGGGAAATTGATTTCTGAAAATGAGTTGTGACATCGTTTTGGATGTTGTGCTTTTTATGAATGAATTGTAATGAGGGTGTTTTTGTATGTGCTTGTTTTGGAACCCCTAGGTTGGGATGAGTTCTTGTTTACCTATATGTGTAATTTGGTTCTTAGTTTCCTTATTCGCACCCCTTCCAAGTTGAGAACTTCTTGTCGAACACCCCCATGTCATGGGGGGGGGGGTGTTTTTTCCAACCCGCTTATGAGTGGATGGTTATTAGCTCCATTTCTACTCACCATTAGGAGTATCCTAAGACACTTCGGGAATGTTGTGATGGAATGAGGTCCATTATACACCAATATTCATCTCACAAGGAATTTTTGGTGGTTTTCCATGGTGTGTCTGAGCATTTTGTTTCCCAAGTGTCTCTGGGATAAGGTACAGGTGCCTTTTTGCATGGCAGTAGTTGTTTTGGCCTAGTTGTCTTTGAGCATGGAGGTAGTTGTTGTGGCCCATGTGTATGTGGGTAGGGATGTGTGTGGTTGTCATGGACCATGTGTTTGTGGGCGGGATTCATGGTTGTGGTGGCAGAAAAGTTAGTTGTTGAGGAGGTAGTGAGGCGGTAGTGAAAATTTTAGGTGAGGTCTGACACGTAAGATGTCCTCAATAACCTATGGGAAAGTGGTGCGGGGTATCCAAATATTGATGTTTTTTTAATATTACATTACTTGAACTGAATTATTTGGGAGTGTGCCTTGATGTAGTTTGGGTGTAAAGTTTCCTTGCTAGGTTATTCGGCTATCCCCCTTTCCCATGTGGCATTACAATGCCTCGCCACTTGTGCACAGAAGATTTTGGTATTCCCTACTGTGTATACCTGTATACTCACACTATGTATATAAAAATATTTTCTAGTTTTCAAGAGACATTGGGGACCATGCGGGACTGTTTTAGCTCAGATGTTGGGATTGTTAGTGTTTCTCAATATTTTTTCTTCTACTACATCCCTTTGGAGTTTTCTTCAACATGTATGACATTAAATTTGGAACAACATATGCCAATGGATTTTTTTTGGAATTACTTTTACTTACAGTTATGGGGCTATTTGGGATTTAATATCTTATCTCCCAATCCTTCTCAAAAAGGGGTAATTCCTTCCATATAAAATATTATTTTATACCTTGGTGCTAGTCTCCAATTCGGGGCCAATTGATGGTTGGACTGAGGGGTCATTATATCTCATTCCATATGAATAAGGAATGGTCTGGTAGTTTTTTGTCCCATCCATTATCTTTTTGAAGGAAATTAATTATTTAATGGTATCAAATGTGATGGTTGAGAAATAGAATGAGTCTGAGGTTAGGTACAATGTGGATTGCATGGGATGGTAAGGAAAAAATGATAGGAAATCATGGTGTGTGGAATAGCCCAAGGAATATCATCTAGGGAGCAAGATTTTTGAGCCCCCCATGATCCAATGAAAGGACTCTAGACCTACCTAATGACCATGTGTGGATACACTTATTGCAGGGTAGATACCCTAGAAATGTTACATGCATAAAAATGATGTGGTTTATTTTGTGTATTGGGTATTTTTGGGATTTAAAATAAATAAAATGTATATGAAAACATCAAAAGAAATATTATACACAAATCGTGCTTAGTCATTACTTGATTACCAGGATTCTATGACACCCAAACAGTGACTACAAGTAGTGAGGGTGATCGAGGCCCAAGGGGTTGATTTGGATGAACAAAAGAGGGCTGATTGAGAGGATGAGGTGGACGAGTGGAAGAGGATGCTTTGTGCCTTTCATAAGAAGACCCTCGGAAAGTATGAGGGCATCATCTAGGACATGGATAAAGATAGCTAGCTTGAGGATCTGGAGATAGATTTCAGCTTTATCTAGGCTTTGGTGGAGTGCTGGCTTCCTTTGGTTGTAATCAAGTTGTGGGGAGCAGTAGGTTAGTGGTGGATTCTCTCTCTTGGGGAGAAGAGGGAGGCATATGTTTTGTGGACTGAAATCAAGAGGGTGTTTCGAGATGAATTCCTCTCTTCCATGATGATGGTTGAGAAGAGGAAGATGCTAATCACCCTTTAGTTGGAGAGCATATTATTGAGAAAGGTATGGATTATGTTCATGGATCTTCTTTGCTTTGTTTCAGACCCCTTTCTAGATAAAGAGTCTTTGGAGAGACATTTATAGGCGGCACTCTAGATATATCTTTAGTATGTTGGTACTCCGTTCACTATACCAACATAAATAGAGATTCAGAAGAAGGATTATGTGGTGGAGAGGATTCACACACTGGGAGGTGTACTGAGAGAGGGTAGCCATTTGGGCTCATCAAAGGGGAAATCCATCTATAGTAGTTCCCCGGTGTCCAGGCCTTCCAAGTGTCAGCCATTGGGGAGCAGACCCTAACAGTTCCAGTTTCGATCTCCTGGTCCTCACCCCATCTTTCCAGTCCCAATAATGAGATTATTCATCTGTTGTCGTCATGGGAGTCATCAGAATAAATGCTCGAACTGAGTTCAGTACAGTGGTGGTGGGAAGGTTTAGCGCCCACCTCTGTAGTATCAGTTTCCATCCTAGAATTTTCATTAGTAGCAGTAAGGTCAATGAGATCCTGCTCCTCCGATAGTAGATGTTTCTAGAGGAGGTCAGTATCAATATGCTCCTCAATTACCTCAACCAGGGAATGTGAGGGGAGTTAGCCGAAATCTGATGGTAAGAGGAGATGGGTGTTGGCTGTCGAATTCCATAGAGGCAGCAGTTCCATCTAGGCCAGAAGTCAATCAAGGTACAATCATATTGTTTATCACTCCTGCATATACCTTCTTTGATCCAGTAGATTCACACTACATTGATGCACCCAGTCTATCCCATGCTCTGGGTCTAGACATGAGAGACTTCTCGTGCCCCAGGATTTGAGTACATCATTTAGAGGACATACCAGCTTGTCTCATATTTTTCGGGGATGTAGATTGATGTTGATACCACATCAATCAAGTAGGGACCTTCTTTTGCTGTAGATGCAGCCATATGATGTAATTCTAGGCATTGACTATAATTTCTCTATGTGTGTCGTTATCGACTGCTTCCAAAGAAGGGTCATGTTTTCAGATATGTGTAGACAACATGTGACTTTTGTCGGCATAAGGGGATTCTAAGAAGGTAGCTAGTGAGTGGATCCCCTTCATTAAATGTTTGATGGGCTGTTAGTGGAGTCTAAAGATACATAGATGGAGGAAGTCATGTGTATTGTTAGTGAGTTCATGGAAATCTTCCATGGAGAGGTGGTGGCTCTACCCCTTCGATGTGATGTCGAGTTCGTGATAGACATGCAACCCTGTGCTCCACCGATTTCAATGGATCCCTATTGGATAGTTCCTTCTGAGTTGTGGGATTTATGGATTTATATTGAAAAAATGATGAAGATGTGTTTTGTTTAACCAAGAGCTTCACCATGGGGTTCTCCGGTCTTGTTCGTAGAGAAGGATGATTGTGGTCTTAGGCTATGCATAGACTACCGTTGGCTGAACCAGGTAATGGTCAAGAACCATTATGCCTACCGAGGATCAAAGACATTTTTTATTAGATTAAGGGGCATGATAGTTCTCAATGATCGACCTACGATTGGTATATCATCAGTGGAGGGTGGAGGAGGTTGACATCTTGATGAATTCATTAATGTATAGATATGTGAACTTTTATATTTTGGTCACACTGTTTGGTGTTACCAATGCACCAGATGTGTTCATGGGGCTCATGAACTTCACCTTCTAGGAATATCTGGACTGGTTCATAGTCATGTTTGTTGACGACATCAAAATCTACTCAATATTAGAGGAGGATCACACCGAGCATCGGAGGATGGTTTAAGAGGTCCTCTGACAGCACCAGCTCTATGAGAAGTTGTCCAAGTGCATGTTCTGGACCTAAGAAGTGCATATCCATGGACATGTGGTGTCTACAAAAGGGATAGTAGTGGACCCCTCATTGTTTTAGTTGGTTGTTTTTTGGTAATTACCACAACATGTGGAAAAGGTAAGTAGTTTCCGGGGTCATACATGTTACAACTGGAGATTCGTGCCCAAATTTTCTTGAGTTGCAACACCCAAGAAATCCATGACCAAGAAAGACCAGACATTTATATAGATTGATCAATGTCATAATTCCTTTATTTATATGATGGTGATGCTGGTGAGTTCCCCAATACTGAGGTTTCTAGAAGAAGGTTTGATGTTTGTGGTGTTATTTGAAGCTTCAATCCTAGTCTTGGGGTGTGTGCTAATGCAACAGAAGGGGTGATATCTTATGGGTCTATGAAATTACATCCACATGAGCATAACTATACTACCCAAAATCTATAACATGATTTTTTTGTGTTATCACTAAAGTTTTCGTGGTATTACCTCATCAGGGAGCGCTTAGTGGTCTTCAAGGATAACAAGAGCATGAGGTATATCTCCTCCCAAGTGGGACCTGAACTTGTAGCAGCATAGGTGGATGGAGTTTCTTTATGATTACGAGTTTGAAATCTCTTACATTAAAAATAAAGGGAATGTGGTGCTTGATGACTTGAGTAGGAAGTTGCAGAAGGATGTAGTTTGAGAATTGGTAGATGTTTGGAAGGCGATTGAGGAGTTGGCTTCCCTACACCGAAATGCAAGGGTGGAGGATTGTAGAGGCTATCTGTTTAATATAATTGTATATTCTTATCTGTTTCAATAGGTGGAGGAGTCTCATTGGGGGTAATTAGAGTCTTAAGTGATGTTTGATTGTGTTATCCAGGCCAATGCACTGGAAGGATGGTCAGAAGATGAAAAAAACAGATGTTGTTTCATTGGATGTTGTTTATATCCGTGGAAATGCGCAAGAGAGCTCTAGTTGAGTTCCACAACTCACCCCTTGTATTACACCGAAGAGTTTCCGAGATGTACTGGGGATTGAGGGTTTAGTTTTGGTTGCTGGGGGTGAAGTGGGTAGTGTATGAGTTTGTGTACATGTTCCTCATGTGTCAGTAGGTGAAGGCTTAACATTGTGGCCCAAGTGGTCTGTCACAACCATTAGATGTTCCTGAGTGGAAATGGGATGAAATATCTATGGATTTCATCATGGGACTACCTATAGATCAAGAGTGTTGTGATTTTCTCTGGACAGTGGTGGATCAGATGACAAAATAATCTCACTTCTTGGCAATTGGGGAGACGATTGCGGTGGATTCCTTAGCACAGAGGTACGTGGATGAGGTGGTGCAGTTGACTTGATTTTCGAGATCCATATTATTAGATCGTGATACTTGGTTTACGTCACATGTCTATAAATCATTGCAATGTTCTTTTCACACCAACTTATGCCTCATCATTTCTTTGCTCTCCCAAACAGATGGGTCGACAAATAGAACCATTCAGAAGTAGTAGGATATTCTATAGGCATGTGGATTGGACTTTGGGGGATCATGGGTTTGACACTATCCTCCGGTAGAGTTTTCCTACACTATATCTATCACTATACCATTGACATGTCTCCATTTAAAGCCTTGTACGAGAGGTTGTTTTTCTCACCCGTGTACTGGAAAGAGGTTGGGGAAAGAGGTATTCTTGGCTCGGAGGTGGTGTAGAGAAAAAAGGATAAGGCTCAACTTATATGGGAGAGGAAGAAGGTGGATCAGGACCGGTTGAAGTCATATGGAAATCATAGGAGGAGTCCAATGGAGTTCCATGTCAGGGACCATGTGGTGTGGGTAATAGTGGTTCGGTAGGGGAAGTAAGCTTTCTCCCAGATTCTTTAGACCCTTTGAGGTATTGTGAAGGTCATCAAAGTGTCTTATCAACTGGACCTACCACCTCTGCTAATGAGGGTGAAAAACATCTTCCATGTGTCTCAACTCCGTCAATATCTACAGGATGATTCAGATGTACTCGACTAGAGGGAGATGGATATCGGGGATGATGCGTAGTTTGTAGAGAGACTAGTGAGGATCAAGAATTTTGAGGATAAGCTGCTTAGTGGACAAACTATCCCACTGGTTCGTGTGTTGTGGAGGTAATGTGTTCTCGAGGAGAGTACCTGGGAATATGAGGCATAGATGTGCGCCCCTTACCCAGAAATGTTTTGAGTTCTGTTCTATTTTGCTTTGTACTTGTATGTGACGTAGTTCTTGACCTTGTAAACTATGAAATTGACTATTTTCCTATTTATTTGGATGTGTGTGAAGAGTCTGGACTATGGGAAGTGGATGACCTGATCTCAAATCAAGAAAGACTAAAGTGGATGCGGTTAAAACTGTTAGGGCTTGTCAGTGCCATTCAAAGAGAATAGTATCTTGACATGGAGGAAAAGACTACCTATTGTTTATCACTATATGGTATGATATTTAAATTTTTGTGTGGTTACTTGGGGGAGAGGAGTTGTACTGTATCCATGGTTGTTTAGAAGATCAATTAGGGGGAGGTAATCCTAGATGTGGAGGATGTTTTCCCCTGAGACGAATCATGGGAGGTGGTTGTTTTGGACCCATCCTTATTATTTTGGTCTAGTTTTTATTATTGAGGGAAAGATTAGTTTGAGAGGAATCCAATGTATTGGCCTGGATAGTGTCTTATTAAGGAGTTTTCCCAAAACACTATTCCATCAAATGGTTCCAATGAAATGGTGGCACCGGTCATGATGGCACTATGATGGTGGAACCGGTCACAGTCACACACCAAAACAGTGGCACCACTTACGTTGTTATAGCGAACTAGTGGAATCATAACTTTGGCAGCGTGACAGTGGCACAATGACGGTGGAACCATTGTGGTCACACCATCATGGTTTCACACTAAAACGGTGTCACCACTTACGGTATTCTACCGATCTAGTGGAACCATGATTGTGGAACCACTTACAATGTTCTACCGAACCAGTGGCCCCATGATGGTGGCACCGTAGAGGTTTTACCATCACAGTCGCACAAAAAATGGTGGAAGCACTTACGAGGGCACCAGGACGGTGGCACCATTATAGTGTCCCACGCAATTTTTTGCAGTCTATGAATTTTTCTTGTTCCACCCCCACAACATATCTGTTGACGTAAAAGTGTTTTAATACCCATTTAAAAGAACATAAATGATATCTAAAATCCCCCAAAACCAGGGTGACCTTTAACGTACCAAAACATGTGTCTCTTTCTATTGTGTCATGCCCTTTTCCCATACCTTCTAGTTTCACCCCTATTTTAGGTATTCCACTATTTAAAGGAATCCCTTTAACTCACAAATGTTATGGCCACCTCTCTGATGAGAATTATTAAACAGCAATTAAATCCATCATTTTTATCCACCAAATTGCTTGGAGAAACCATGATTTGCCTTTAAAGAGGTTCAAGAATTCATATCCTGTAACTCCAGGATCTCACCTTTTATCGCACATGGATTCTTTATTTTTCTTGGCTGATCACTTTCCATTCCATGGAGAATTTGGAGTCCCCCTTCCCATGGATAATGGTGTTCTTGTGATGGAGCATTTCCTTCTCACTATTCAAGTACATATAGTTCCTCCCCTACAATTTGTGCATCCCTAGTTATTCGCGCCTGGATAAAAACATCGATTGTTGATCATACAATATGTTTTATTCATCATCTTTCTTTAATGTGTATCATGAGGGGTGGGTATGATAATGTTATTATGGGTATAGATTAAACCAAACCATAACAAATATAATAAATTGTTTTTAACGAATTAAGGTGTGTGTTTGATGATGTTGTTTTACTCTTTTACCTTATCTTATATATTGTGAATTGTATGGTCATATGTCAACTAAAAATCATGGCCATTGGGGATCCATTATTACGCACAAATGAACCTCTGTTTTCTTGATAATTCTGTGATTGAATGGATGTATCATGGTAATTGGTTAATCACATAAACATAGTTGATTTAATGGATTCCAAATGAATCATAATCTTTTTGTGGTCCCCCCGGTTAACCAACTGAAAAAAAACTAAAGTAATGGTGTGTTTAAATATGAAAACATCCTTTATCTGTTCTAGTGGTTTGTATGTTTGTTCTTTTGGATTTTTGGGAGGTGACATGGATGTGGATGGGTGTCCCTAACCATCCCAGTGGGGCCTACGCCAGGAATCCCCAATACCGCCTCTAATAGGCTAGGGGATGGTGACTAACAATGAGTAGGAATAATACTAACATGGGAGGCATTGCCTAAGTACTTGTACACACACTCAGACATCTCCAATCCCACAAATTCCCAAATGTAAGAAAACCACTACAGAACAAAATGCTTGCATACATTTAAACCCAGTAACAATAGTATGACATGAAGTGATGTACAAAAAGAAAACTGGGACAGAGTGCAATCCACCCAAAAAAAGAGTCGGAAAACTACAAATCCCATCCTGTAAACCCAAAAAGGTAATGGAACTACTTCTCATAGTCATAGGAACACATCAGCCTTTAGGGATCTCAGAAATATCAGTCATGTCCTGGTCCACCCTGGACTCTATCAAAAGGATTCTTGTCTGCAAAAGAGAAGACACGTGCGGGAAAATCTGATGTAGGGGTAATTATAACAATACTCAGTAAAGGACCATGAAAAACACTAATCAATGCACAATGATTAGTTACAGTCTTCTCAAAAAACTATATGTCTACTGAACACATAATAGTTGAACCCAATCCAGATATAATCAAAACCCAAACCCATAGTCTAGTGACATGTCACACAACTGCATTCTCCTGCTAGGGATTTAGTTTAACGATTCCAAGAAGCACTCATCCGGGAGAACTCACTCCACGAGTCTGAGATCTCTGATGACATATATCCGAGAAGTACAACCTGTCCAAAAAATCCACAAGAGATAGATACCCTCATTCTGGGAGAACACACTCCTGAGTGGAGAAGATCACAATACACATATGATGATCACTTCTAGGGCCTTGGAGGAGACCACTACTCATCTAGATTCACCTGCTATGTAGAGGATTGATGCTTTGTGGGGATAGTCCAGTCGATTCTAGGCAATACGTAAGGTCAAAAATGGATATAGGACCTCACTCTGGGCCTCTTATAGGGATACATAACTCTTTCCTGGAAGGTCCTACGGAAGGGATCATACACCTGAAAAAGGAAACGATACCTAACCTTAATGAGAATTAGAAAAAAGGGCCCTATCATAAATGAAACATGTCCATGATATGGTGGAAAAAACGATCATGCCATGTACTGATAATTACACAGCGTGTAGAAGTGTCACATGACGTGTCATCTAACCCCGGGTACTACTCGTGTACAACGGATTGTTTCATAAGTATGGTCATGTATAAGAAGGTATACATGGTGAGTAAGAGAGTGACATGTCATTTTCCTCTATCTGGGAAGGACTCCGAGTATGCTAGCTATGTGCTCGTGCATGGATTCACCCCGTGTGTTAAAACTCGTGTGACCTATACATGGGGTAACCCATGCAGTCGGCCTGGTATGGCCATGTGGTGGAGTAGGTAACCTTGTACCCTCTACCCATGCCTGTGTATCCCCTAGATACTTGTGGAGTCCTCTGAAAGGACCGACACACTCTGTTCTTTGGTGAACACGATGTGTCATCGCTGCAGGCACTACGAAACCCTAGCTGCCACTTTGCCGGACCTACATGTTGATTTATTCTGGATACACATCGTGTGTTCATGAAATTTATATAATCTTTAACCTATGACATCATACCTTGATTGGAGTTTTGATATTCATTAAATCTATCCTTTTTTCTATGAAACATGAAGATTAAGGTCACCCTGATGTCATAAAGTCGTCTCCATTGTTTTCGGGTTTCCGATTGGCCACGAAAAATTTTATGAATCCACCCACGCGAAGAACGCTCGAAGAACGGTCTCTCCTGATCTAATCCAATTCAACATTTTCCATTTTGGTCACACTTCTTCTAGGTCATCCATAAATGGTTATCCAAATTGGGATATTTTCTTAGAAGAACGAATGTGAAATGATCTATTGTTCGACGCCCCATGAAGAACGCGAAGAATACGGGGTAAAAAGAATGAGAAGAAATCCAAATCACAAAAGAAAAGAGGAACGAACCTCAATTGTCATTCATCAATGAGTTGATCTACTCTTGTTAGAAGGATTAAATAGAGATAATTGAAACGTGGATTTTAACAATGAGATTAGTCCCAAAAATCAACCCAATAAAAACACTCCCGCAAGAATTGATGATATGTGGGTCAATGCATTTGTGGGTTGATCTGTGTTTGTCTTTTTTATTTTAAAAACAGGGAAAGGAATAATAAAAATAATAAACACATACATCTGTAATCGATTAAGAGGGTGATCGGTCATCAGTCAGGATTCATTTCACTGTGCAACGATCCACGCATCGTCGTTCGTCGACATCTATCAAAAATCCTCCAAAGATCCAAGAGTCTCCCTCTCAATTTGCATGGTTATGAGGCTAACCCTGTGAACATTCCATAAACATGTATTTAAAAGGTATTAATTAGGTCACTTCTCAAAAAGTAATCATTTAAATAAAATAAATTATCACTTTATTTTATTTCCATTAAAACGTCTAAAAACTAACTCTCACAGCTGACCCAAGCTTGTAGATGTTATGCCCTTCCTAATGTAAAGTTGATACTCTAAACGCAATAGTGCCCTCAAATTTTGGATATGAGAACCCATTTAAATGTTATTCCTCTTTTTTAGGAAAACCACCCACGCACACTATTTAACGTTTAATTTACTTAAATCATATATTATGGGAACTCTATGCCTCGGAATCGCACGTCTTTGAATGATATGGTCTCGCAATAAATCCATATAATATTTAAAAATAATACACACAAATTATAAGACATTACATTCTCCCCACCATGGGGCTTTGCATCCTCAAAAATCCAAAACAAGGCTACTCAAAAAGACATGGGTACTGGGCACGGATTTGAGTCTCCTGCTCCTACATGCTCTTCTAAAGACTCCCATGCTACCACATAACGCGCACCAAGATAATTGATCACCGATGAAGGATCCTCTCCAGCAGATCCTAGATCTCTACCAGGTACTCAGTTAAGGTTTCTCCATCCTCAATGTCCACCTTTCCCCATTCGATGAAGTGTGATGGGTCTTGTGCATACCTCCTCAACTACGACATGTGGAAGACATCATGTACCCAATGAATCTATGATGGTAGATCAAGGTGGTGTTCCACCTCACCAACTCTGCGGAGTATCAGGAATGATCCGATTAATCTTAGAGATAACTGGCCACCTTGGCCAAATCTCTACAATCCTCGTTGAGTTGAGACCTGAAAGAAGATATAGTCTCCCTCCTTGAACTCTAGAGGTCTCTATCATCTGTCAGCATAAAACTTCTTCCGTCTTTGTGCTACCTTCATCCACTCTCAGATGATTTTAACCTTCTCGGTGGTAGCTTGCACCAACTCTAGACCCATGATTAGTGACTCTCCGAGGACGGTCCCAAAAAGCGGTGACCTTAAGTGTATCCCATATAAGGCCTCAGATGGTTCCATACCAATAGTGGAGTATTAGATATTATTGTACTCAAAATCCTCCAGTGGAAAGTGGTCTTCCCAACTACGAAAAAAGTCCAAGATACATACCTAGAACATATCCTTCAAAACCTGAATGGTCCTCTCTATCTGACCATCAATGTAGGGATGGACTATTACACTGAAGCATATCTATGTTCCGAAAGCCTCCTACAATCCCTTCCAAAAACTGGGATGTGATGTAGGCATGTCAATCCGATACTATTGTTTAAGGGATTCCATGAAGTCGGAATATCTCATACAGGTATAGGAGTCCCATGCTCTGTATGGAACTCTGCTCTCGGATAACAAGGATGTGGGATGACTTGGTGATTCTGTCAATTATCACCTGGATGGAATCGGGGCCCTTGGATGTCTGCGGTATTCACTTTATGAAGCCCATAGATATTCCATCCCACTTTCACTCTAGATCTTCCATGGGGTTAGCTAATACCACTGGAACCTGGTGCTCATCATTCACCTGCTGGCACGTAAGGCATCGAGACACAAACTCTGCTACTACCTTCTTCATGATTGTCCACTAGAACTATTGTCAGAGATCTTGGTACATCTTCTCAACTCTAGGATGTATCGCCAAGGGGGATGTATGAAACTCCATAAGGACCACCTCACATAACACCACTAGTACAACAGTGTGGCCTCCGAAAAGAAGTATGTTCTCCCCACCTTTATAATATTCATTAAAAACATTTCATGTGGATAATTGGGTACATAAAGCTTCACAATCGACATCCCCAAGTTGTGGCACCCTAACTCACTATAAGAGTGGAGGGGTGAAAACCATCGACTAAAGGTAAGATATATCCTCTCTATCCATGAAGGATAATAAGAACATGGAAAACTATTAGGTTTCCTCACTCAACAGCAATGAGATCGCCCTTCTACTAAGAGCATCTACCACCCTATTTCCCTTCCCAGTATAATAGATGATCTCAAAGTCATATATCTAGAGGAACTCTAGACAACACCTCTATGTCAGATTCAGATCCTTCTACGAGAAGATGTACATGAGGCACATATGATCAGAGTAGCTGATGAACTACTCTCACATAAGGTATTTTTTCCACATCTTTAATGCGAAGACTACCATGTCCAACTCAAGAACACGGGTCGCATAGTTATAATAATGTGGCCTAATATGGAATGAACCATAAGCAATCAAACATTATCTCTACATCAAAACATAGGCATGACCCGTCCCCAATGCGCCCCATAAAACTATGTACTCGACACCCTCCTACAGTAATCTCAAGATCGGGGTGCTCATCAAACTATAACTCCACTGCTCGAAAGATAGTAGGCACTTCTCTATCAACATTAAGGGTTTCCCCTTTTTAGTCAAGTATTTCATGGGTGTTGATATTCTGGAGAAATAAAGAATGAATCTTTGGTAATATCTGACCAACCCAAGGAAGCTTTTCACCTCCTTCACACTCTAAGGTGGCTCCCATACTAACATTTCCTCCACTTGGGATGGTTCTACAACTACTCCATATGCTTAAATGACATATCCTATAATGTGGACCTCCTAAATCCAGAATTGGAACATCAAGAGATTCCCATAAAGTGGGTTCTCTTTGGGTACATCAAGAACCATCCGCAGGTGTCTTGTGTGCTCCTCCTCTGATGCCGAGTACACAAGGATGTCATCAATGAAGACTACTAAAAACTAGTCCAGTTATAGATGGAAGATCCGGTTCATATGTCCCACGAGCACTGTGGGGGAATTCGTCATGCCGAAGGCATCACCAAGTACTCATAGTGACTATAGCGACATCGGAAAGACATCTTCGGTATATCCTCATATCGTACTCATAATTGGTTTTAACATGACTGAAGGTCAACCTTCAAGAACCCCTGTGCCCCTCCCAGCAGGTCGAAGAGGTCATTGATCCTGAGTAGTGGATATGTGTTCTTCACCATTACCTGGTTGAGGGGCCAATAATCCACTCAAAACCTCAAAATCCAATCTTCCTTCATGGAAAACACAACTGGGGCTACCCCGGGTGAAACGCTAGGTCATATGAAACCTTTGCTTTGCAAATCCTCCAACTGCAACCTCAGCTCGCGAATCTCTGCAAGAGCCATGTGATATGCTTATGAAGAAATTGGTGTCGTCCTGGGGTGTATGTCGATACAAATGTCGATTTCTTAGTGGGGAGGTAGTCCCATAACATCTTCTGGAAAGACATCATCGTACTCTGCCACAACAGCTAGGAACAATAACCTCACAACATCTATTGTGCCAAGGGTATGGCTAGCCAACTCGTGAGTGATTGATTATTCCCTCCTATGAATTATCCCATCTTGTGATGCCTCATTCTCCATTTCACTGACAAAGAAAAAACTCACCCCATCATTGTGGACACACTGCACTCTTCACCTAAACCAGTCAATCTGGGCATGAACCGAGGATAACCAATCTATAACTATAGACACATTGTAAGGCCTCGACGCTTCCACCAAGAGGTTCCAACCAAAACTATCACCTCACAGGGTATGATCACACTATTTTCAATGGTCTGTGATCATTGATTCTACTCCCGTATGTGTATCCAAGTGTAAGGATTGATTCAATGACTATTCATGAATCTCAATGATTCACACAAGACATGTGGTGAGAAAGAAATGACTGGAACCTATGTCTATAAGTATGGAAACTAAGTTTGAGAAGACACAGATTGTACCTCATACCCTCCTTGGAGTTCCTTGGTCGTACACCTTTACTACATGTACTTGTCACCGCCCCTATTCCTGAGATCCCTGACCCTAGTGAGGACCTCCTTGGGGTGGTGGTGGAAATAGATCGAAGCATCTGCCACCACTGATAGATCTCCCTACTCCTCTTCCACATCAGCTGCATGGCAGGTCTATCTACCCCACTCTATGCCTCGTCCTCAGTGGTCCATCCACTGCCACCCTATTTTCAGCTCGATGGGTTGGAAAATCTCTAACGAGATGTCCCCTACCATCGCATGAGTAGTATTGCCTCTCCCTAGGTTGACTGGATTCTTCATGAGAGAATTGGACATCCAAAACCCTATCCTAGGTCATCTCGTGACATCTCCCACATCCTAATCCCTATCCCTGATATCGTCTCCCTACTGCTGAGATCTTCCTACTTGGCTGCCTATTGCTGACTATCATTGGTTGTCTTTGCTCCGCCACGCATCCCACAATCTCCAAGGCCAGCTCAAGCACTCCACTATATGTTTTAATTCAAAGAGGCACATCACTATCTTGGATGTCCCACTGTAGACCTTTCTATGAAGTTTGAGTTCTAATGTACTGATCCCTGACCATATCCATCAAGTACCTAGTGAGGTTGGTGAACCTCGATGAGTAGTCAGCAACAGTCAAACTTCCCTACTGGTGCTGAAGAAGCTCCTGGATACACACTTCTCTCAGAGTAACTGGTGATAAATCCTCACTAAAGAGTTTCTCAAACTCTGTCCATGAAAGAGTCTCTTCCTCATGAGTCTGTGTGGTTAGAAACCTCCATTTTCCTTCCAAACTGGGAAGAAGGCTCACTCCTATGATCATCATCTGGTTTTTCGGTTTCCTCATGCGATGGAAAACCCTGGTCACTGCCTCAAGCCAGTTCGTAAACACCTAACGGTCAGGCTCGCTTCAGAACCTCAGGGGTCTCGGTTTCTAGAACCAATGGAGTGCATTCAACATGCACCCCTCATCTGTCTGTACTATAGGTTCCAAGGGAAACTCCAATGGTTTTGGTATAGTAGGTACACCACCTGGAGGTAATGCCTGGGGAATTGTTCACTGTATCGATGCTTCGTCATTGAGAGGGTTATCCTTGTGATCGTGCTACTGAATCCAAGTGGGTAGGCATCGTGGAGGCATCCTATAAGGAACAAGATGTACCATTGTAAAAGTGTATATCTGTATAGTTGAAACAAATGATATGGAAAACACAACCCATTCCTATATGATGCATGTACAAATCTTTTATTTCCCCACAACTAGTGTTTTCATGCACTGAGTCAAAAGTAGGTTATTAGAGTCCTGGTGTAAGGATATGTCAGCTGCCCGCACCAACACTGGAGTCTCTAGACTAAAAGTCAAGCACAAAACACTTAACACTATTTCCCCAGACCAAACTCACATACCCTTGTTGTAAGATAGAACCAACCACCTCTGATACCACTTTTTCATGACTCGTACAAGTGGGTCCTATGCCGTAACACCCCAAGGCCGCCTCAAATAGGTAAGGGGCAGGTGAGTAGCACCGAGTAGGCATAATAAATACATGGGAGTAATTTCATAAGTACCTTTACACACAAACACACATGTCAAAGCCCACAAATTCTGAAATATAAAGAAAACCCTTGACGATCAAAATGCATGAATACATTTGAACACAACCAACAAAGTACGACATGAACTAAAGAACTGAATGTAAACTGGGCCAGAATACAAGCCCACAAAAAAATATCAATTGCTAAAAATTAAGAAGTCCAACCAGGAAACAAAAAGATGTACTGGGACTAATGATTGTAGTCATAGGAACACTTTGGTTTTTAGGGAACTCAGAATGGTCAGTCATATCCTGGCCCCCCTAGACATTGTTAAAAGGCTACTCGTCTGCACAAGACATGACACGTGCGGGAAAAGCCCATGAAGGGGCGAGTATAACAATACTTAGTTAGAGGACCCTGAAAACCACCAAGCAATACACAAAGGAAAAATATAGTCAGCTCAACACAATAAATGTCTAATAAACATATAATAGGTAAACCCAGTATAGATATAATCAAAACTCATACCCGTAATCTAGAGACAAGTCACACAACTGCATCCCCCTACTAGGGATTTAGTTTGACGATTCTACGTAGCACATGTCTGAGAGAACACACTCCACGAGTCAGATAGCTCTTATGATGTTCCTTCAAGAAGTACTGTCAGTCGGGTAAGGTCACTAGAGATACATACAATCATTCTTGGATAACACACTCATGAGTGGAGAAGATCATGATATAAAGATGAGGATCACTACCAGGGTCTTGTCGGATTATGTGACTCATCCGGATTCACCTTCTATGTAGAAGATCATCACCTTGTGGGGATATTCATGTTGATACCTGGCTCTATATTGGGTCAAGAATGGATAGAGGACCTCTCTTCGGGCCTCTATGAGGGATACCTGACTCTATCCCGGAATGTCCTACTGAAGGGATCATACTCCTGAAATTGGAAACGATACCTGACTTTCAAGGGAACGAGAAAATGAGGAACTAACAGAAATGAAACATGTCCATGATATAGTGAACAAGAAGATAAATCGATGTTTTGATATGTACATGGTGTGTTGATGTGTCACATGTTGTGCCTTCTTAACCCAGGTACTGCCCATGTACAACGACCTGTGTCGTAAGGTTGGTCATGTAGAAGAAGGTATACATGGTGTGTTAGAGAGTGTCATTCCATGTTCTTATATCCTGGGTGGACTCCGTGTGTGATGGCCATATGACCGTACAATGATTCAACTCCTGGGTCACAACCCGTGTGACCGGTACATAGGGTAAGCCATGCAGTTAGCCTAGTCTAGTTGTGTTGTGGATTTAATAGTTCCTTACTCGTCCCCGTATTTATATATCCCCAGAATAAACACTGATTTCTGTGTAAGGACCCACACGTCATGTTATGTGGAGGACACGCCGTGTCATCACTTCACGCACCACTGATCCCTAGTCTCCACTTAGCAGGACCTACACATTGTGTTCATCATGATACATGCCGTGTGCGCTCGAAATTTCCAGAATCATGAACCTCTTCGATCATTCCTTAGGTGGAGCTTAAATCTTCAATCTGGTCATCAGTTTTCTACAATACATGATGATTAAGGTCACTCTGATGTCCCAATGTTTTCTCTGTTGTTTTTGGGCCTCAGATTGGCCTCTAAAACATGTATCGATCCACCCATGCGAAGAATGCTCAAAGAACAGTCTCTCCCGATTAGAGCTGATCCTTAGTCAACCATTGTCGTCGAACCCCTTCTAGGTCGTCACATTATCGAATCTACAAATTTGGATCGTTATGTTTCATAACGGATGCGCAAAGATCTGTTATTCTTTACCCCACAAATAATGGGAAGAACACAGGGTAAAAAGAGGGGAAAGAAATCCAAATCACAAAAGAAAAGTGGAACTAAGATCCACTGTCATTCTTCATAGTTTTGATCTTCTCTCATTAGTAGAATTAAATAGAGCGAATAGAAACATGGATTTCAACATCGTGGATTAATCCCCCAAAACAACCCAACAAATTCCATCTGACATGAACGCATGATCCACATGTAAAACTGTTTATGGGTTGATCCTTATTCATCATTTTATTTCAAAAACATGGAAATGAATAATTGAAAAAACAAACCCATACCTATGTCTTCGACGTAGTGGAAGATAATTCATCGTTCAGGATTCAGTATCACTCCACAACGAACCATGAATCATAGTTCGTCGACGTCCATAAAAAATACTCTTACAATCCAAGTGGCTCGCTCTCAATTTGCAGGGTGATGATGATAACCCTGCCAAAATTCCATTAGAAGGTATTTAAAAGGGATTAGATAGGTCATTGTGAAAATAGGAATCTATTGAATAAAATAAATTATTAGTTTATTTTATTTCTATTAAAGTGTCCAAAAACTAACTCTCGTAGCTTCACTACACTGGTTGATGTTAGGACCTACCTATGGTAAAGTCACTGCTATAAATGCAAAGGTGCCATCAGATTTATAATCTGATGACCCATTTTAATGTTATTTTACTTTTTCAGGTAAACCACTTTCATGCACTATTTAAAGATTAAATTTATTCAAACATTTATTCTGGGCACTCCGGGCCTTAGAATTGCACACCATCGAAAGGTCTAGTTTCGAAATAATTCCATATAATATTTTAATATAATGTAGAAAAATTATGAGATGTTATAATGGGATCCACTATTTTTCTATGGTGTGTTTTTTGATTTGGGGCCGTGTGGAGCTGTATATTGGGGCTTGGTTTGGTTCTAATACATTAAGGGATCTCACAGATCCCTTTTGTTGTTTTGAATATACAATAGAACCGGGTGTGAATGCTTAATTTGATGCATGGTTGATTTTCTTTCCAATGCATGTGGCTATGCATGTTAGTTGACCGGTAGTGAAGAATTATTTAAACGGAACCACATTAATGTGATAAGAATAATGTGTTCAATGGTGAATTGTGTTCTGGGAATAAGTTTTGACTTCTTTATGGCCGTTGTGCATTTTATGAATGAATTTTAATAATGGTATTTGTGTATGGGATGGTTTTGGAAAACCTTGGTTGGGATGAGTGCTTGTTTACCTTTATGTATAACTTAGTTATTATATTTCTTATTCGCACCCCACCCAAGTTGAGAACTTCATGAAAAACACTTCCATTTCAAGGGGGAGGGTGTTTTTTCCAACACTCTTATGAGTGGATGGTTATTAGAAACTTTTTGCTCAATTTTTTGAGTATACCAAGAATATGTGGGTAGGATGTGATGGTGTGAGGTCCATTATATCCCAAAATTCTTATAGCAGGGTATATGTGGTGGTTGGCATAGGTGTGTGTGGGGCGTTTGTTTCCCATATTTATTCGTAATGAGGCCTATGTACCTTTGGTCATGGCGGAAGTTGTGATGGACTTGATGTCTTCAGGAGTGGTCGTAGCTGTTGTGGCCTAGGTTTATTCGGGCGGGGATGTATGTGGTAGCTATGGATCAGGTTTCTATGGGAGAGATGCGTAGTTGTGGTGTCCCAAAATGTTGTTGTTGGGGTTTTAGTGAGACTGTATGAAAATGGCGGGGGAAGTCTGACACATAGGATGTCTTCATTAACTAGTTGGAAAGTGGTGCATGGTACCCAGACATCAATGTGATATAAATATTACATTACATGACTTGAAATTTTTAGGGAGTGTTCCTTGATGAGGTTTGGGTGGATAGATTCCTTTCTTGGTGATTTGGTTATCCCTTTTTCTCGTCGGTCATTAGAATTCCTCCACACTTGTGTACGAGAGATTTTGGTCTTCCCTACTGAGTATACCTATATAATCACCCTATGTATATAAAACTGTTTTCAAATTTCCAGGAGTTCTTCAGGTACCATTCAAGACCCTATTAACTCAGACAATGGGACCATTAGTGTTGCTACTATTTTTTCATATGATACTCCCCTTTTTTGTTTTCATATTTTTGTAGCACATTATATTGGAACAAGAATATGTGAATTGTTTTTTTTCATTACTTTTACTTCCAGTTTTGTGTTGTTTGAGATTTACTATATATTCTCTTGATCCTTTTCAAAAAAGGGATAATTCCTTCCATATCACATCTGATTTTATTCCCTTGGTGCTAGTCGCCAATCTGGGACCTATTGAAGGTGTAACTCGGGGGGTCATTATCTCTCCTTAAACATGATGAATGAAGTTTGGGGTAGTTTTCTCTCCCATCCCTCATCTTGGTGAAGGCGGTCTTGAAAAAAAACATTTTGAAGGCCATTTCCTTGAAATTAACCTTTAAAACATATAAAGAACCATAAAAACATGTTTCCTTGATTATAAATTGGAAACATTGAAATTATTATTGATATAATGTAAATAAATTTCTTTGATAACAACCATTTTATGACATATGAAGGGATCATCAATAATATTTAATCATTTTTTTAAAATAAAACATTTTTTGAAAACCCATTTTATATTAAAACATTTTTAAAATAAAGATATTTATAGGATATTTGAAAAAAATACATTAAAAATTATCCTTATAAACATTCAAGGGATTATTCAAGAAAATAAAGGTTATGACGACGGGTAGGTATGAACAAGTCGATCATTCCTTTTGAACCATAAAAGTCCATATATTTGTCTTGATTAGAAAATGACAAGAATATTCATCGTAGATAATTTTTTAAAAAAATTTACTAAATGAGTGAAAATTTATTTAAAAAATCATTGGATAACAGTAAAATATTTTTAGAAAACCCAGTTTTGAAAGACAACAAATTTTTGACTAAAAAGGGAAATTATATAAGGTTTTCATAATTTTTTTTTGAATTATAATAAGTACCATTGATAGGAAAATGGTACTGTTACATGGAAATAACATGAATAACCAAATATTATGAAAATTAATTAGTTTTCATGATATATGGGTCATAATATTTCATCAATGGAAGCATAATCATAAACAATCTCAATAAACAATGAGATTGTAACAATAAATTTTTACTACTTTCGTAAATATTAATCTTAATACAATAAAAAACTAATATTAATTTAAAATTAAAATGTCATTAAAATAAATTAATTAATTATATATGATTTAGAGGTCACTATATACACCAAATTGAAAATATTGGAGCATAACATGCCATGTACCTTAAAGAAAGCAAATTGAGATAGAATTACATTACTAATTTTGTATCTTTTGAAACCTAAACATGGTAAAAGAAACATCATATAATTTATATTTAAATACCCATATGTTTAATTATAATAGTAATATTACATATTCATTTGTAGTAAATACACTATAGAAAAGGAATGGGTGGTGAATAAGTCATGTATCTCATAGATACAATAAGTGAGATGATAAAACCCTTACATTAAGACTTGCCTTTCCTCATACACATTCAATCCTCCTGTATAATAAATATAAGATTATTCTACACCTAAAAAATACCCACAAAATTATAACTTATGCCATTTATTATTTTATTATGATATTATATTCCCTATTTATTAATAATTACATGTTAATCTTATATTTCAGAAAATACTTTTTTTGGTTTTCGCATATGTTTTTACTTGATATTATTGATACAATTTTTTAAATAATGATTTAATTAATTAAATAACATAAAACATAAAAAATATTTAAAATTTATTCTATATATAATTATTTTTATTAAGCAATAAACTATAAAATTATGAACTGGAATTAACCATTCATGGAGACGGTAGGTCGTACATAAGCATGAATGTTGCTTCAAATTTTTGTCATATTGAGTAAAATAAATTAAATGACATATAAGAATATATATATATATAATTAGATTATAATTTTTATGTCATATTTATCATATAGGTTCACTATACCCATCCTTAATAGATTTTATTTTATGTAGGAAAGAATCACATCGCTTGGAGGAGATGGAAGTTCACATTTCCACAAACTAATTTATCAAATTTACACAAGATGGAATGAATTAATGCATGATTTATATATTAATTAAAATAATAAAAAATAAAAAATAAATATCATATATATATATATATATTTTAAATATTTATTTTCCATCATTGTTTCCATCTACGAGTGGTTGTAAATGAATAAAATAATAAAATTGTTTCATGAGGTGGTTTTTCGCCAGAAACAAGAATGGTAATTTTGTTACCCATTATATGGAATATTGTGTATGTTTCTGTCAAAACCATAGAATAAAAACATATCAGAATATTGATTTTATATAGGTTATTATATAATAATGTAATTATAATAGTTCTGGGGGTGGAAAATAAATATAAAACAATGGAGTGTCAGGATATATGTTTCCTCTTCTTTGTGTAAGTGATATTATTTTGAACCAAAGGTCTTACTTTGATGGTTTTCAACCCAATGGGTAGACTATATGATTAAGGTAGGTTATTTTTGGATCTTATGTGAGCATATTTGGTTGAATAATATGTACTTAGAAGAATTAATATGTGGGAGGGGTGAGTGTCTTCATATAGTGGAGGCAGAGTGGCATTCTTGTAAATTATTGGAAAGGAAATTCCACCCACATTTTATCCATGTAACACATCGCCAATAATGTTAATAATTCAAAAACATTTTTTACAAGTTTCAAATATGAACATTATATTGGTTTTTTAAATATTTATTTCTTATTTTGGGAATTAATTTGAAGCTATAGTCATTTGTTGAGCTAATGTTTCTCTTAATTATTGTAACAAATTTTAATAGCATTCACTACTAATAATAGTATAAAATATATGGTATTATTATAAATCATAAATTTTTCTGATTCCAAATATGGATTCCAATTTTTCTAAATTCCAATCATATAATTGATACAAATTAATATTAAATTACCTCGTAGATGAGAAGATAATGTAGGTTTTTAAAGCAAAAAGGGTCTAATATTTATGAATGTTTTTATTTCCAATTTCATTGTGAAATTTTTTCTAATTGCCTAAATAGTATTAAATTATTTTATAATTGATCAATTTATAATTTAAATCCAAATTAAAACATAATTTTACTATATAAATATATTTTATGAAAAAATTGTTTTGAAATAAAATTCCTAATTTTTACTATTGAACAAAAATGAAACTTCTCATAAACATTACAAAACTTATCCCAATGTATATTCTGATATTAAAATTTTAAAATTATATTATATTTTTACAAATAATAATTTAGAATGATTTAAAAATAATCAATGAAATGGGTTCAATTTTAAAAAGAGGTCAAATTACATTTTACAAAAATACATATTTCTACTCCTTAAATAGGATTTATTTTTATCTTATACCTTTAAAATATATTGGATGAGTATAAAAAAAATTAACGAAATATATAAATTTTATTCAAAAAAATTTATTAAATTGGTTTTTTTATTTAATTGAAAAAAATGGTGCATGTACATAGAAATTAGTTTTCTTAGAAAAATAATTTATTTATTTCTAAATAGTCCATTAATTCACAGATAATTGCTTCTAACAAAAGGGTTCATATTAAAAAATGTATAAATAATATTTTTAGAATATATTTAATATTATTCATGGAATCAAATATAAAGTCTAGGTGGTATATATATCAAAGTTTTAGTAATATTATTAATAATATATTATAGTTATATACAACTCGCTATTTTGGGTTATGAAATCTGTTAAAGGGTCTCAAAATTATGTGTAGTACATTCCAAAGAGAGTGTTTTGTGTTGAAAAATCAAAAACAAGACTTGGTTATGATGAATTATTAACTAGTTTTTGTGTATAAATCATGCCATACATAGTGCTTTTATATATTAAAAATCAATATTCAGTGTTTTTTGGAATAAAAAATATTAAAATATTGAATTAATTAAAATAATAATAATTAAAAAAATATGAAGGTGTCATATTCTACCCTCCATAAATTTAAATTCTCACTCAAAATTTTTCTGGGTTATCATAGGATTAGTGTATTAATGTTATTTCATTGAAGCCCACATCATTAGAATTAATAATAAAATTCCATTAAAATGTGAATGTTAGAAACATGAATGTTACCCAAAGTAATTCAAAACCGAGGATCCATATAAGATAACATATGTGGGACATGAAAACATGGACAAGGAATAGAAATGTAATTATAAATTTTTGATACAGAGTGATATGGAACTTGGTTAAGAGAAATTTATCAATTATAAAGCTATAAATTTCAGATGATCAAAGGGGATATTTTATTGATATAAAATAACGATACTAGGATAACGATATTTGTATGATGAAAATTTGTCGTAATATTAAATGATTTTTATGAAAATATGTATATACAAGATTCCAAGACATAAACACCCTTTGTTGTGCCTCAATCAACTTCCACTTAATCTCTTATTTCATGAAATAAAGGTTAATTATTCATTCTTGAAGCATTAACATATCATGATATCCATAAATAGAATGAAAGGTCATTAATTATATAATTTTTAAAAAAAGGTTATAAAAAGTTATCAAATATGAATAAATATTTATATGGAATGACAATAAAAAAAATAAACTATTCCATAAATGGTCAACCAAATATCCATTATGAATAATGGATGTTAAATACATTATAAATAAGGTCATTAGATTTTCAAAAAACATCATAGCATTGAGCCCCCATATATCATAAAGTAGATCATGGTTCTCACACAACTAACATGGAAATATCGTCATCATGAATTACATTCAAATATGATAATAACCTGAATTACAATATGTTAATATAGAAAACATGCATGCATCCTAACTCCAATGATTATGGGATATATTTCTCGATTCCAAAAAAATGTAAAATTCATCAATTATAGCATAAAACACTTGTTTGAATGTCGTTAGTTAGTTCAATATGAATATGTACCATCCAATTTACTTATTCATATCCAAAATATATTTATACAAAAAATATTATCTTAACATAGAAATGATATTAGGGGTTATCTTTACCGTAATCATGTTTTTTATAAACACCCCCATGTAACAAAATAACCATTAAAGTATATTAGAACTATTCAATGTTTTTTTGTAAATCCATAGCAAAAACACATAAACTGATTAATCGTTAAATAATTGACCATTCATATAACATAATTCTTGATTCCAAATTCATTAAAACATTGATTATTCCAATTAATCTTTAAGCTATAATAGGGACACCACATCTTATTACTTAATAACTATTTACTTTCACATTTCATTTGTAGTCTCATCATCAACAGTTAGATAACCATTACTCCTACCACATTTCAAATTCTCCGTGAGTGATTTATACTCTAGACACAAATTTCATTAAAAACCATCAATTGCAACCATAAATCATTTAATATTTGAATATTTATTAAATAGGAAAATATTAAAATCCATTTCATTAACTGAACTCTTCATATTTTTTCGTAGTTACATTCAATTTTTCCTTCTTTCCATTGTCAAATTATAATATTTTTCCTCCAACATATTCACTTAGGTGTTGATTTTCACATTCATGACTCAAAGGAAATTTATTTTTATTTATACTAATGTCCCTATCACGTGAAATCTTGGTAAACTCATTCCATTTCATCATTGGTTAGTCCAATAGTTGGATAAGTTATATGTTGTTGATCATATTCAATGAAAGTTGATTTTACATTATGACCACATCCTTCAATAGAGATATAATCAAATTTTAATTCCCATCAAGAAATTTTCTATCAAATTTAATTTTATCCTAGTTCCTTATCGTTACTACCATTGAATAAAACTAGAAAGCATAGTGTGAGCCGCACTTATCATATAATAAAAGCACATAATCATGAAAAAAAATTACTTATAGTGTGGATAAATCAGTTAACACACCTATTTAATATATTATAACTTAGTTTTATCCTAGGTTATGAATATTTAACATTTATTTAAATAATTTATTCTGGTTTGTAATGTGTATTTGATGTCCTAAATCATATCCCGTTGGAATGTTAAAGCAGGTGTGTAGAAAGGCCTAGAGTCGTGCACCAATTCCCAGTCAAGTATTTCTCAATACAGTGGGTTTGGGGTCATTTTACCTATGTACATATGATCCAAATACACATCCATAGGTAGTATCTATACATGTATGAACTACAGGGAAACTATTCTCTCTATCTATTACCAAAATTTCAGGACATTTTCCTAAACATTAACTCTTCATTAGACACATCCTTAGAGAGATCCATAAACACAACCGTATAAATATCCATAGGGATCTCACTAAGTTTTTCTCATCCATGTTTCTAATGGTTTTCAAAACCAAACCATTGATACAAACAATATTGACACTGGCTAAACATATATCTATATTATACCATTTTAGATAAATATTCATCAAATGAAAAAAATTCATTCCCAAGGACTATAAGAGTTCAGTATATTTAAAAACATAACAAAATATTCTAAAAAGGTGAAATATAATAAATGTTTCTAAAAATATATTTCCCTTCGTTACATTTACATAAAAAACGTTCTTCATAACCTAGGGTATAGAAACATAAGAAATAGTGGATATCATATGCTAAGAATGGGTAATGAATATATATAGAAGAATAGCATGAGAATACAGGTATGAGAATATTAGAATGTCATTTTAATATCATACCATTCATATCAAATATCATATATATGAGTCTTGAAATAAATATTTTCATTTCATAATACATGAATAATAATGGAATAAAAGGGCATAATCCATTAGAATATGATATCAAAATAAGAAATATTATTTGTGGACAACACATAAGGTTATACAATTATGTCCATAGTAGTCAAATAATTTCATCCTAGTATATCATAGTCACGTGGTTTGACTCCCCATATAATCTTGGTAGTCATGATTCAATCCAATTACTATCTTAGTAGTCAAGGTTCACTCAGTAGACAAACATAGAAAAAAGTCATTTTCTAAACCAAGATCACTCCCAGTTCCATAAATGTCTATCTCCTTCGATATAAATTGTTATCCAATGAATTGGAGGGATATTTAGGTCCCACCTATATCATAATATAAATTATACATATGTGATTAAAAATATCATAAACATTCATCATAATATAACCCATGAAATTGAATGGGTATCATAATAAAGTAATCATGTCAAATGTTGTGGACAAAAAGATAGGTTTCATAATCATTTCATCAAAGTGTAACTTTTTAAAAGGATTTGGATTCATAAGAATATGACCCATTAAATATAAATATTTTACACAAACATATATCTCATGAAAAGATAAATAGTTTTCATAAACTTGATGCCATCAAAACATAAACCATTCTAGAGAAATAATACGAATGGAACCCTTGGATATTATCCTAGAAATGGTAGGAGTAACTTCAATGTATGAAATCATATATGGAAAACAATTTTTAAATATCTTTTAATTACAAATCATGTTGAAAATATCCTTTATTCTTTGAAAAACGTTATTGTAAAACATAAAACTTACTGGAGACCATTTTAACTGAAAATAAAAATGAAAACATATAACGATGCTTGATAAAATCTATAAATCATTTTTATTTGAAAATCATATAAAATATTTATTAAAAACATGGAAATATTATTCAATGAAAACAACCTTATGAAAACATATAAAATGAGGTTATAAAATCATCAATAACATTTTTTTAAACATAAAAAAAATTAGAAACTTCTTTTTTCATTAAAAATCATTTAAAAAAAATCCCAGAATATTAATTAAAAACATAACCTTGTTAACTTACAATGGAAGTGTCTAGGAAATTATATTCATTACAACATGTATTTTTTTACATTTCAAACATAGCTTTTCCACCTTAAATGTTTAGAAACATGCCTTGATCATAATATTACAAGAATATTTCATTTATAAATATTTTTTTACAAAGGTAATAAATTTTTAATAATATCCATTAAATTTAATATTATAATAGTTAAAAAAAATTAATTCATTTTTACAAAACACTTATTTTAATGAACACATTTTTCTAATCGAAAGCATAAATAAATATAGATTTTCATAAAAATATTTCATTAATTATATGAAGCACAAAGAAGATGAAATTTTTTACCATTACATGGATATAACATGAATAAAAAATGATTAATAAATATAATAAGAGTTATTGAGATATTAATTGTAATATTTCATCAATGTAACTATAATAATAATCCTTCTTGATAAGTGATTATATTATAACAATAAATCGTTACCACTTTAGAAACATTGAATCATAATAAAATGGAAATAATAATATTATATGAATATTAAATTATCATGAATACACGTAGATTCATGATATAACATGACAATGTCAATGTATACACCTCATAGATATTTTTAGGTTCATAACATGGAATTTATCATGAAGAAGGAAAATTGGGACATAATTACATTACATATTTTGTTCATTTTAAAACATAAAACCCATGATGGAAAGATCATAAAATGGATATAACCATACCAATATATATAAGTATAATAATAGTTTAATACATCCATGTAAACTATTAAACATCATAAATTAAATGAAGGGTTAATATGGAATGCAACTCATATATATAAGATTTGAGATGATAAAACTCATACCATAAGTTTTGAATTTCATTATATAAGTTAAAAAACAGTTCATAACTTATATATGTTTATTGAATATATAATTAATTTCCATATTATTATATATAATTTTATGTTTATTTATTATTTCATTATATTACCCATTTATTAACAACTATATATTAATGTTACTTTTTAAGAAATATCTATGTGGTTTTTCATATATCTTTTAAATTATTATTTTTGGAAAACATACATAGATCACTATTTATTTACTTAAATAATGTAAAACATGATATAAATATCATATATATTAACTATGTAAATATTTACAATTATAAATAAAATATAAAATTATGAATTTGAAATAAAGGTTGATGGTGACTGTAGGTCATAGGTTTGCATGAATGTTGTTTTTGATTTATTTTATTACTAAAATAAATAAATAAAATGAAATATATGTATATATATATAATATCATTGCAGTATAAGTATTATTTCATATTTATCATATATTTTCACTAAACCCATATTTAATAAATTCTATATAATTTCTGAACTAATCACATTGCTTTGAGGAGGCGGTAGTCCCAACATCCACAAACAAAGTTGTCATTTTTAAACAAAATGGAAATCATGAAGGAATGAATTATGTAATAATTAAATAAGATTAAATAAATCATATATATCATATATATCATATGAATTTTTTCCAATATAATTCTCACATATGAGAGGTGGTAAAGAAAAAACGATCATCATCGTTTCATTAGGGGGTAATCCATCTTATCAAAGATCGGTAAGTTTTTTTAACCATTAGATGTAATTGTGTGTAAGTGTAGTTTGAAACCGTAGAATTAAAATATATAATTATACCTATTACTGTTATTTTATTATTTAAATAATAAATTTTCTGGGTAGATAATTACAATAAAATAAAGGATCTTTAGGAAGGATGATACCTCTTCTTTTGTTAACTTCTATTTTTTTCAAACAAGGGATTAATTAGATGGATTTATTACAAAATGGAGGATTATAATATAATGGGAGGGTTATTGGTAGTGTATTTGAGTAAATTTTTGATCCGAAAAATATCATGATAGTTGTGAAAAAATGGGATGAGTGATTACCTTTTTCTAGTGGAGGAGGAGAGACATTGTTGTAAATTTTTTAAAAACGAACTAAAATAGTATAATTACGGCATAAATTGGATCCATTAATATTCCCAATTTCCCCCAAGGGAGGATAGGATTTAAATATGAATATAAAATGGCTTTTGGAAAATTGTATTGGTCATTTTGGGCCTTAAGATTAAGGCTTTGTCATTTGTTGGGCTAATTTGTCACTTAATCATTGTAATTAATTTTAAACACATTAAATAATATTATGGGTAAAAACCAAAGTTTAACTTATTAGAAATTATAAATTATACTAGTTCAAAATATTAATTTATTTTCCCAATTTACAATCATATATTTTAAAAAAATAGTGTATTCAAAATTACTCTGATCGATAGGATGAAAATGCTGGTTTTAAGAGAAAAAAAAATCAAAATGATTGAAATGATTTTATATGCAATATCATTGTCAAATTGTATAAAATTATATAAATTATATTATTTTATTTATAATTGTTCTTTTTAAACATTAAAACCAAATTAAAACCGAAATAAAATATATAAATAAAGAATATGAAAAACATGTTTTGGATTAAAATTCATTGTTGTTCACAATACATCAAAAAATGATACTTCTCTTAAAAATACAAAAAATTAACCCATTGAAAATTTTGATATTTCAAATAAAAATTGATAATTTTTTTAAAAATAATATTTATTAATGTGTCAAAAATAATATTAAAAATGGGTTCACCGTTAAAAGGAGGTAAAATTACCTTTTAGGAAAATACATTTTTTATTCCTAAATTATGATTAATTCTTATCTAATTAATGTCAAATCTATTTCACATGTATAAATATTAATGGTTAACTATATAAATTGTTTTTATAATTTTAATATAATGTGTTTTGTTTGATTTAATGAGATAAAATTTTATTTGTACATAGAAAAATACATTACTTAGATATGTAATTTCATTATTTTCAAAACGGTCTTTCGTTCACTCATAGTTATTTATAACCAAAGTATTAATTTTATATACATGTATAAATCATAATTTTAAAATATTGTTAATATTAATAATGATTTACATTTAAATGTATTGGTGGTAGATATAATAATAATTTAATAGTGATATTTATAGTTTATTAT
Organism: Viscum album; assembly: GCA_963277665.1. Taxonomy (NCBI): domain Eukaryota; kingdom Viridiplantae; phylum Streptophyta; class Magnoliopsida; order Santalales; family Viscaceae; genus Viscum; species Viscum album. The sequence goes on from OY728130.1 coordinate 1,093,924,710, forward strand.
TGTGTATTAATACTCAACATTTCTTGTTATACATGCTGTCTAAGGGGCTCATTATTGTGTGTAATTCAAGCCAAACATTGAGTTTCATGTAGTAAAAAGCTAATATAAGTGTTGAATATAGGGCATTATTAACTTGGAGTTACACATAATGCAGTAAAGTTGTAGTTTATTTATATATATTAAAAAATATATATCCAATTTATATTAAAATGAAAAATATTAAAATATTATCTTAATTTGAAAAATAATAATTCAAAAAATATCAGTGAGTAACATTTAGGACCCGTTTTTTGGCCTTATTTGATGGTTTTTATGGTGATTTTGATATTTTGGGATATATTTTACCAGGTTGATGTATACATGACACTCATTTTTAACATGTTATATTATATTGGAAGAGTGATATTAAATTAACGGTGATATATGCTGAAAGGCATGAGATAACCATAGAGGTTAAAATGTTAATTTATTTTATGTTTTTGGGGTTTTCAGGATATATGGTAATTTATTAATGTAATGATCTATATAGATTATTTTTTATAATTTATGAATTTTATATATTAATGTATTATATTTTTATAACATGATTTATAAATTTTTGAGATGATCATATAATTGGTTAACCATTTTAGATTTGGTAAATTTCAATATAATTGTGATGTATCTTTTCATACATTTTTGTATTATGAGATTTGGAGTAAAAATGGGATTATGGTTGAAATTTATTTTTGGATGAAATTATACATATTAAGTATGTATAATTATTTATTTTCTCATTCTATATGGTAAAATAATTTATCAACTATATGAGAGTAATTTTGTATCAAAAAAGTTATCCTATTAACTAGATTTCATATAAAATAATAGTTTTTTCACCTCTATTTCGGTTATAATTTTCATCTATTATATTTATAATTCTCATTCTCGTGATTAATGTTCAGTTTCACTGAGCATAATTATTTGGAAATTATTTATTTCTTCCATTTATTATATTCTAATTCCCAGTAAACTCATTATATTTAGAAACCTGTTTATGTGTTATTCTAGAATACCATTATATTTACTATTTATTATTTTCAAGGTGATGTTTTGATATCCAATTTAAAGATGTTACTTTCAAAAAATATTATTTCAAAATTTCAATAATGATATAAAAAATAGGATGATTAAATTATGTAGACACAATTTATTAAATGAGGGATAAGTTTAATAGACCAATATTTTTAGTATAATAAAACTTGGTTTGATAGCACATACAACCTAAAACATATAGCTAAAATGAACCACCGAATATTAGTATTTTATTTTTTTAATTATGTCTTATCCATTTTATTAGAGGATACATAATTATTAAATAATTTATGATATATATATATATTTACAACAAAATAAAATTATATTTATTAATTATTAGGAAATTTGAATTCAATTTTACCGCAATTTCATTTTATGAATCAAAAATAATTTTTATTCAAAAATTGTTTTTATTAATTTTTTTTGGAAAATATTATAATTATATTATAAATCATTAATATTTGTTTCATAAAAAGGATATGATTTATGAATTCATAATTTTAAAAATAGATAAAGAATATTTCTCAAAAAAATTTGAAAAAGTATATTTTATAGTTATTATTGAAATATAATGATTTTTATTGAAAAATAACATTCCATTTCAAGTTGTAAATTTTTATCATTTTATTTTGGAATGGTATTATTATTATTTCTATATTATATGAATTTAAAATAATAAATTTTATTTTAATCACCATTATATTTGAATTTGGTATTAAAATATTTATCTACTGAATAAAGCGTTTTCTAGAAAATTAGTTTTTATCACATTATATAGTATTAATTTAATGGTATATTATAGAAAATATCATACTTTTATTCCATAAAAGGAATTAAATATTATTATTCATCATAATTAATATTAGTTATTAAGGTAATATTTTTTGAATATGAATTTAAAAAATAATAATTTTGTGTTAACACGATAAGAGTAATATAGTTTAATTATAGGAAAAATAATGTGATATGGCTTAAAATTTATTAAAAAACGTTTGTAATTTATTTATTTCATTTAATTTAATCCATTAACAGAAATAATTCAAATTTATAAGCTTTTACCAAATATTCTAGTTTTTTTAATTTATAATACTAAATTAAGAAATAATTTATAAATTTAAATTTATTAATTTCAGTATCTATAATATATTTTGAAGGAGAAAAAATATAAATAATTTCAATTATAATTTTTCATAGAATATAAATTATTTTTTTATCAATGCAATTTTTTTATACTTCATGATGAAATTCGTACATTAAATTATAATGCGACTTCATCATAATACCAATGACACCGTTAAAAATTAATTAAATGATTTTAAAATAATAAAAAATAATATTTATTTAGTGGTATAATATTTTATATGAATAAAACATTATATTTTGGAATTTTAAAAAATTTCTATTTTAATTACATTACTTTCAACCAATTTTTAATTTTAAATATTTTAAATAGTTCTAAAAATGGAATTATTAGAATGTTTTTTGGATAATGTACAATTAAAATAATAGAATATAATAATTGTGTTTAATGTGGGAAATTATGATGAAAATTGTTATATAATTTCACCCCTTATTCATTTAAGATACAATTTTCAACTCTTAAGTGTAATTATAACCCTTTAATATTGAAAAAAATTATTACTATTATTAAGGATAAAATTGGTTAACCAAGGCGTTTATCCTAATGATAAGGATTAATATTATATCCATACATGTCTATATGAGGTTAAATAATAAAATCTATGATGTATCACAGTCATTATGAAATAAATAACAGTTGGGAACCATATTATATGAGTAAAAACCATATTATATAATAATATTTTAGGTATTTTATAGAAATTCCATTAATGAAAAATTATTATAATTTATATTTTATAATATGATTTAAATATTTGAAAAAAATTATTTCCTAAAATTAATATTTTATTATTTAATATAAAAACCTTGGTATAATGATGAGTCATTTTTTAATTTATGAAATATTTTTTTACCCCATAATGTGTAAAAACATTGATATCCCAATAATTATAATAAGTATTAATGAAGGATAAAACAAATTGTTAATTATGAAACAAAATCAAAATCTATTAAAAAATATTTAGATGATTGGAATAAAATAATCTTGTTATTATATTTTAATTATATAAATCTATGTCCATTTGAACATAAAATCTATTATATATTAATTTAATTCATTCAGAAAATTACATTATTTCCCATATATATAATATATAACCTCGTGTATTATCCCCCTCGTTATTTTTGAGGATTAATTATTATCAAAGACAAACTAGAATCCTTAAAAACCCATCCTATATTCTTGAGGAAATATTTTGGGAATAGTACAAACCATATAGGGCTTAGGTTGTAATGGAATGGATGTTTTCTAAAGAAGTGCTGTAAATTTTAACAAAATGTTTTAATTGTACATATTATTCTACCACCTTAATATATTATAAAAAAATTATTTAGTAATAAAATATCTACATTCAATATACTTTTTTGTTAATAAAATAATCAATAACATCACCGTATTCCATAAAATCGGAAATGAAACCATCTTATATGAATATGAAGGAGAACCGTCTCATGAACTGATGTAATTTATTTTCCATCACCGCATCTCAAAGTGGGATATAGTTATGGATAGAATATTTATATATATATAAATGTATTCATAATATTTATCCTTTGTTTATAACATTTCATAGTTTCTATTACCATTCCATTCATTCAAAAATGATAATTTTCATCATTCACATTCGTGGATGACCGCCTTCACGGAGTGATGATATTCATTTCTTACCACCTCATCAATTGGATTTTGTATTAAAATTATTTCACTATGTAATATTATATTTATTATATATTCATAATTAAGTAATTATAATATAATATTTAACTTCTTTATCCCGTGTTCCATTGAAATTTCGAATGTTACTCATCCGTGTATATTACCTACCATCACCCTGAATGTAATGTAGTTAAATTATTATAAATGATTGTAAAATTGAAATATATTTTTAAATATCTTTATTATTTCATGACCATGATTTTGAATATTTTATATAATTACCTTTTTGAACATTTTCATCATACCATAGTAGTTTTGAAATTATGAAATGAATGACAACATAATTCCCAAAGCAGAGATAACTGACCATGTAATTAATTATTTCACTGAGCTAAATGAATATAATGACAAAATGATAAATCAATAAACCATTAATATGTACTAAATAAAGTAAATAATTTACAAATGTTTATTAAAAATGATTTAATGGACATAAATGGAATGTTTGTACTAGAGGTAATAGATTTAATCCTAATTCCCCTTCATTGAGGAATGTTTTAATGTTATATACATGTTTTTTTACAAGGTGTAAATAAATATAGAACTAAATGTTATATTAATAATATATCTTGCATAATTATATTTTCTATTTGAATTTTAATTATTTTAGTTTAGGATATTTTACATGAATGTTACCAATTAATAATGGTTTCTTAAACCAATATCCATTCATTTTATTATATCAAATTTTAAATGATTATATAATTCCATTATTATATTAAAATTAATTTTATTTGATTTATTTATAGTTTTATTTTTTTCCATTTGGTAAACATAATCTACCCATTTATTAAAACTCAATTCAATTATATGATCTTGTAATGTCTTATTCATCCCAAATTTCGTTTCTTGGGAAGATACAATTGTGTTATAAACCTATCTTCTTTTTTCAAACATATATACATCCAAATTTCAATGATATATTGATTATATCTACATGTTCCTGATATTTAAGGTTTTATTTTATGATTCATTTCACCGGACATTGGATTCAAAAGTTCCCAAAACATGTTTGGTCATCATGATACACTATCATCATATTTTTGGATTGTATATGTTCGAGTTTTCTTTTGGGTTAAATCATAAGATATTATTTTATAGAACCAAAAAAAAATTATTATCCTATTTTTATGAATTTTATTTTCATAATTAAGTTCAATTTCATCCCTTCATTATTAATGAAACATCAATAAATATTTTTATGTGTTACCAGTCATGTATCTCCATATTAATACAGAATCACTATCTTACATATCTATGACTGAAAAAATACAGTACATAATGTTTTTTTTCTAAAAAGTAATAGCATTCTAATAATATTATAAATGAAATTTGAAATTATTTTAGAATTTAATTATGTAAATATTTTTCATGGGAATCATTTAACTCTTTTTCAAAAATGTTTCAGAAAATGTATATTTTCAATGTTTATGACATTATTGGAATTTTCAATCATAATTACGATTATTTTGGTAAAATAGAAATTTATATGTTTCTAAATTTTATTTGAAATCAATTTATTTCAACAATACTTTCTAATGTTTTAGTTATAATATTTCATTTTCATTGTGGAAAGGGTATTTTTGTCTTGAAGATTGTTAATGATCATTTACATGTATTTGTATTCATCATCAATAACAACCCCTATTTTCACCTATTCTCCAATGGGGACATATTGTAATTATGAAATATAATTCATTCATTAGATATATTATGATTGTTTCAAATATATTTCTATGGAAAATATTTGTTTTTAACATATTAATCATTTTATGAAATGAATGATGGTTGTTTATATTTGTTTTATAAGGAAATGTAATGTTTATGTACTTTATTCATGTTATGATTATTCTAAATTGATTATGAATATGGGATTTTATACTATTAACCAAGAATGAGGGGATACATTATAAACCATTGCAGTGGAGTTCCATTTGGAATCAACGAAATTTGGTTATGTTATAAATTTAGGAATGGGGGGTCCATTATTGACCTACAAGGCTCTATATAATAAAACAATGTTATCTAGAAGGTAACTCCTAATAGTAAACATGGTTATTATACTCCTATGATATGATTAATTTTACAAGTTATACTTGATTCATAAGATATGTGAGAATTATTATCTTGAAATTCCATGATGAATGTTTGATGTTCCATTATACCATCACATTTTCATTATTAATTATATGAGTAATAAATAGTTTTTTATGAGGTATGATATAGAATTATTAATGTTTATCTACTCACGTTATTTGTTAAATTGATAAATATTTAATCTCTGTTATGGGATTTGTGATCCAAGATTTGATCTGTATGAATTCTCTTATGTTATGATCATAAATGTTTATTATGTCATTATACCATCCAACTAATATTCAACTCAATAATGATATTTGATTGATAATTCATATATTTAACCTCACTGTGTGTTTAATCTCACCCATATTATGTTATCTATATCTATAGGCTTTGATGAAATTATTTATATATTTTATGACTTAAAGGTTTTTGGTAGTGATGTATTCTGGGGGAGATTATATGGATTATTATCAACCCGTTGTTTTCATAATCATTATGTTTAATAATATTTTTCCATAATTCTATAAACATGTAGTGCTAAAAGGCCCATGGGTATGTCACGGATCCAATATTTCTTTTTTATGTTTTTTTAAGGTTTAATTTGGGTCATGTTTATCATAATCGAAGCTATGAATATAATGATTATTTTATTACAATCCTGAATTTAGATTCATGTCCTACTATAAATATATTGACTCAAAATATTCAAATTATTTAGGAGAATCATATTCCAATGTGATTAACGATACTAAATTTAAATTCTATTGCTTCAATGGTCACTTAATGTTTTAAATAATGGGATTATGTAATCTTGTAAATGAGGTATATAGATGTATATTATGTTGAATATTTTAATAAGGATATATGTGTTTTCATGATTGAGATCATAAAAAACCCATTTTATTATTGAATAATACAGTTGTTTTTATAGTCTTTCATAGACAAAAATTACTGATTGGGGAATCTATAAATTAATTAGATCTAATAAATTCATGTAGATGAACTCAAAAATTTCATGAATAAGTATTAATTTTCATAAAAGGTGTTTATTAAAAATTTATGTTATTTTATATTATAATAAATTCCAATTGAAGTTGGATGGATTTGTAATGAATTACTATTTTTTTCAAAAATAATATAACTTTTTCATGAATGTGGGAGTTTAATTCAATAAAAAAACATAAACTAAAATATAATAAGAGTCCTCATTCAAGGGTTTGAGATTGTTCAGTTTTTTAATATGATTTTGGAGTTATGATAGTAATTATATGGGTTATAATTGGACTATCATTACTATATATATATGTTGTTTATTATTTTTTTATTGACATATCATGTATTAATTTGTGAATATATTTATAATTTATAGTAGAGTGTAACAATGTCATAATAACTAAGGATGTTTATTTAGGTGTTATAATGGTAGTAATCCTAAGGATTGATGTTTCATAATTTATAAAATGCTACATTCTAACTAGTTACGTGTTAAATTGATGATGATTATAAATTATGATTTTTTACATCATTTGACTACATATGTGTTAGATTTGATAATGATGAAAATTACATCATTTCCCTTATATTCATATTCCATCGTGGTGGAGGTTCAATATATCCTATATGGGGAAGTGCATTCACCTAATAATTTAGAGATTGTGGTGGTTGGTGGATAATTTTGGATGAATAAATAATTTGATTATATATCATAAAATTGGATTAAACATTATATTAGTGATGCACTGACATATATATTGATGTATGATTGTTTCAAAGTTTTTTTTATTTGATCACAATTTTTCATAAAATGGCTGAACATTCTTAAAGGATATTTGATTTCATACATTATATATGGTTATAATGATGTCCTTATATAACCACTAAATTTACTACCAAATCATTTTGTTTTGAAAAATTGCATAGTGATTTATGAGAAAATATCCATATAATACAATTAAATGTACTCAATAAAAATTGGATATGAAATCCAAATCCCATAAGAGATTCTACTCAACTAGAAAAGTTGTCATTCTAGTACTCTATCGGTATCCTAAAATATGTCTTAGTAAATGTGAGGAATATTGTCTTTCTATGCGAATATGTAATCAATACCATGAAATCTAGGAGATAGGAAAACCTGCTCCTGAGGAAATAAAATAAAATAAAATTTAAAGTACATTACAAGCCATCACTGAGACACTTTACAAAGACGAGAATAAACCTCACCACAATAATTTGCATGAACAAGATTAGAAAAACCGTCACGCACCACAAATGACCATGAGGAGGTAACCTCATTGATTTCCCTTTTCGCAAGAGCATCCGACACTTGATTAGATTCACGGTAAAAATGCGTGACTTCAAAGGAGAGCGATACAAGAAGCTGAAGACATTCAATCCGGGCTGGTAGAATCCTCCATGGCACATTTCTCGAATGCTCTTTCAAAATTTTAACTGCAATGGTCGAATCCAATTCTACCCATAACTAATTCTAACCAAAATGGATAGCATACATGATTTCCTTGATAATGGCCCATAACACATCTTTAATGGCAAATCCGTTGCCAATAAAATGAAAGAAGCAGCCTTTGACAAACCCTCGATAGTTATGGAAAACCCCACCACAGCCAGAGGGCCCCGGAGCACCAGAGGAAGCTCCATCAACATTAACCTTTATCCATCATTGAAGCGGCATAATCCATTGAATGTATTTCACCATAAGCAGCTTCTTCATACTTCCATTAAGACCAAGATATCTCAATAAAACCAGATCCGAAAAATTGTTCCTCATATAGCCGGTTTGAATATTGGAATGCGTGTGAATGGCACAGTGAATTGTCAGAACACCATTATGAAACCTCGGCTATGTGTTATTGACAGCAGCTCATTTCTGGACTTTCAGATGAAGTCAAAAACAGCCGCAGTTGCAGCCAAAAAAAGAGCATGAACCTGCTCACTAAAGTCGGTGGTGCCAATGGCCTGCATTGAACCATCAATCGAATGAAATTTCATGCAACACATAAAAATCTACTACATATAGCACCATATTTTGTGAGAAAACTTGCAGGAGGGGAAGATATGTGAGATTATTTCATCAGCTTCCAAGAAAATATGACAGATCGGAACAAGTGACAACCCAATGCGCTGCAATAAGGACTTCAAGGGCAGCTTTCCTTTCGATATTTTCCAGATAAGCAGGGAGCACGCAGGTGGGATAAAGGGATTGGCGATGTCTGTGACCCATCTAGTGGGGTGTATCGAGGTGCCACAAAGAGACTTATATAATTATTTTATGCTGAAGAGACCATTCAGATCCAAAGTCTAAACCAGAACGTTAGAATCCGTGAAACAATACCTGATAGATTCCATTCTCAGGTGGCTGGGCAGAATTTTTGACAGATTTGGGTCTGCAACAAAGTCAACAACTAATTTGCGCATAAGAGAGTCTGAAATGATAACCTCATCACAAATGGGCCGTGATACTCAAGTCCATGTCTAGTAATTCAGGCTGGACTTCCAACAGACCAGCCATTTCGACCGAGCCATAAGCTTAGAATAGGCCTGCTTTAGAGCAAACCAAATAGAGGATTTCAAATAGTGACCATACCCATTCTACAAATTTTCATTAAATCTGATAATTAAAACCTCCATGTAGGGATAATGATTTGAAAAAATCATCCAGGAAAACTATTCAGTCAGCGTGTCGTTGAAGATTCGAATGTCTTTAATACCCAATCCCCCCATTTGTACCGGCTTAATACAATCTTACTCGGCAGCGGTAACCAATTTCCCCTCATTAAATGAGCCATTCCAAACAAATTTTCTAATTTTTCTATTTAAATATTTAGTCAGAGAACTCGGCCACTTATACAGAGAAAAGGAATAAACAATCATTGATGTAATCACTGAGTTAACAAAACAAATTCTCCCATCTTGGGACATGTTTTTCCCTTTCCATCTTGATAATTGATTGGTGATTCACATCCCAAGATTTTCTAAGTGAGCTATTTTAAATCTTCCCCAAAAAAGCGGTAAACCTAGGTATTTGGAAATAAGGGAGCCCCTTTTAACCCCCTAACTTCATTTTAGTACTTTTTTTCCTTGAAATAGAAACTCCATCACCAAAAAACACATAGGACATTCTCCAATTAATAACCCGACCTGCAACCTCCTCATAGTGAGATAAAATTCCTCTGATACAAGATACGGTAGCATTTCTTGCCTTCCCAAATAGAATGTTATCATCATCATAAAGTAAGTGTAACGGGCCACATGGGTCCCTTGCAATTCTCATTTGTTGATGCCATCCAAAATTAGGAAGATCTATGAGGCACCTAATTAAATAATCCTCAGAAAAAGAAAAAAACATACCAGAAAGAGGGTCACCCTATCTAACACCTCTTGAGCATTGACGAAACCCTCTTGGAGACCCATTAACCAAAATAGAAAGCCTTGCACTGGATTATATGGACCCAACATGATCAAGAAACCTCTGAGAGAATCCATGCATCCTGAGAATAGTAAACAGAAAACTCCATCTTATGGTATCAAAGGCTTTTGAGATATCAATTTTAATGGCCATGTTGTCATCCTTAACATTTCTTTTCATAGGTTTCACACACTTAGAGGAATTAAATAGACACTCTTGGATATTTCTCCCTGGTACAAACCAATACTGATTCCAAAATATTAGTCCTTTGGAAATTTCACCCTGCCGCTGAGCCATAATTTTACTGATGACCTTTGGTATTGTATTCCCAGTGGCAATAGGTCTGATGTCTTCAATGTCCAAGGCATTCATATTTTTAGGAATTAATGGAATAAAGTTTGAATTCATCCTATAGGGAATATAAGATGGCCTGAAAATTTCATTCAAATCATTGGTAACATCGGTGTGTAAAATATCCCAATAGCACATGAAGAATTTATTAGTAAAGCCATTAGGACCCGCAACACTATCAATGTTCAGAGAAAAGATTGCATGATGTATCTCTTTTTCACTAGGTATGTCAATGAGTCTCTTATTTAGTTCATATTCAATAGAGGGGTCAAAACATTGAATAATTTTATAAGAATTATCATTTCCAATATCTAAGTACAACTTCACAAAGTAGTCTGTCATGGCATCAACAATCTCACTCTCTGAATCAAAAAGCCTCCCATTAATTCTAAGAGCGTTAAGACTCCTCCTGGACTTTTTTCTTTGTTAATGCAATGAAAGATTCTTGAGTTCCTATCTTCTTACTTTAACCACTTAACATTGAGTTGATTCTGAACCAGGATTTCCTTAAGGGCCAGTAGCTTGTCCCATCTTGAAGCATCATGTATTTCCTCTGGAGAAGGGGCCTCGTGGGGAAGACCAGATTTTTGGAGATCTAATAGGGATTTTTCAGCCTCTCGGATATCACTGTCAAGAGAGGAGAAGGACTCCTTACTCCATTGCTTCAGCCTGACATTTACTAGCTTCAATTTACAACAAAAAATGTGCAAAGATCTATCTAAGCAGCTAGTATTCCAGGAATCCAAAATAATCACTCTGTATCCAGGCATAACAAGCCAGTAATTATTGAATTTGAAAGACAGGGGGGATGACCAGACTTTATTGGGAAAGACCTCCAGAAGAATTGGATTGTGATCAGAATGTGAACGTGGTAGGGTTCTCCCAGCCAAGTCAATCTCCATGTTCATATCACCCACATGAACAAAGCATCTGTCCAGTCTACTTGCCTCTCTCCCATTAATCGGGTATCTACTCCAAGTGTAATCAACACCAGAAATGGGGACCTCATCAAGGCTACATTTTTCAATGCAAGATAAAAAATCAAAAGCCTACACATGACGGAAGTGGTCCCCAGTTTTTTTCTCCAGGCTCAGAACCGTATTAAAATCACCAAGAAGAATCTAACTTCTAGTCATGCACATAGAAATGTCCACTAAGAATATCTACAAAGCTCTTCTCCTTGTGTAAAGATTTAATGAAAAAACAAAAGTTACCACAATAGAGGCATTATTAAAATTACATGAAATAGTGACAGACTGAAAATCAGTCACAATGGAGTTAACAGTGACACTGTCATGTTTCAGCACCCACAAAGATTCAAAATTCCCAGTAAAATGATTGCTATTACCCAGGGAGTATCTCATGGACGCTCATTTGAAGGATCTCCAATTCTCAAATTTCATTATTAGATCTGCAATTCCAACAAGAACCAGCCTATTAGTCATAATAAGATGTCTATGGGATCTGACCGTGGGGGGATTCCCAATCCCTTGAAAATTCCAGAATATAGTCTTTATTTTTTTGAGCTGAGCCCAGTGTTAGGCCCATCATAAATTTGTTTAACATCCTTATCAATGGGAGGAGAGTCACTAACATCAGCATCATCTGATATTAGGTCATCAATCTCAGTTTTAGTGTCCTCTCCAACTGATTGTAGCAAGGAGAACCTGTTGGTCGAATCAGCCTGGAAAGTCATCAGGCTAGCAGGCAGTATTATTTTTGCGGCTTTAGAGGAATGGACTTGTAAGAACCCCCCCCCCCCCCTTATTAATAAGACCTGATTCATGCTCGTCAGTCTGGTCAAAATATCCAGAGCCTGAAACATGATTTGGATCTCCCATAGGAGCAGCTCCAAGACCTGACTCCTGACCATGATTAGCATTAGAAGTAGAATTTGCAACATGCTTTTCACCCGTCATAACATTAGTATCAGTAGGGAGACTGCCAAGGCTGTCAGAAGGATCTTCATCATGCTTTTCCATAGAATTAATAGTAAATAAAGGGACATTACCAGAGCTTTCGGTCGGGGCTGCATCATGGCGTTTTGTTCCCTCTTTAGAAACTACAATATCAGCAAGCACTATTGCAGTAGCAGACTCACCCAAATGTGGGGAAATAACTGCACCTATCGATTGCCCCACTTCAATGTTCTTCAAAACATCCCCATATTAAATAGAATGAATTTTTGAGCAAGTAGAAGTGTGAATGGCCAGATGGACCGATTGAGGCTGCTTAGAACATAAACCAACCTCATAGCTGGTCTTCACACTATTACCATCACCTTCCTTACGTCGATCCCTATCTATATGGTTTTCATCAGCCATCATCCTACCTTTTCTAGAGGCCCTATATGGATCATTAAGATCTCTTTTATCCTCAATGGAATTACCACCAGTCTTTATTGTCAGTAACTTGTTCTTTCCATTTCTACAGTTCACATCATCATGCCCTTGCCCCTTTCAAAGATTGTAGATTTTATTTTGATTGCAGTCTGAAAGGACATGAACAATGAAGTGACAATTCAAGCAAAATTTAGGCTTTCTTTCATATAGAATACCATGAGTTATACTATCATCTTGGGTGGTTAACACAACCTTCTCCACAATAGTGGCAACCATATCATCTTCGACTAGAATTCTGGCATAGTGTCCAAAGGTAGGATTCTCAGTCTGCTTATCAAGTCGAATGGAATTTCCAACCGACGAGGCAATATCCTGGAGAATTTGGGGATTCCAATAAAGCCAATTCATATTAAATAACCGAATCCATATTTGTGAAAATGTGTTTTTCACAGTACTAGGATTAAAATTCCGATCACATTCACGAATTCAAAGGAAACCCAACATCAGTGAGACCGAGCCAAGGCACCAGGAAAGACGCTTGAGCTCATCTGATGGAAAATGATATGATAGAATCCACGACCCATTGTAGTCATCTTCCATTCATTAAATCCACAAATATCTGCAATCCTGACCATGAGTTCACTGAATGTACATGGATTTTCCAATTTTTGAATCACCACCATTGCAATGATTGAGTATCTGCAGAGTCTAATTAGTTCCTCCACTGCATTTTGATTTGCAGAGAAATGTGCAACATGCCCTTTGCGAATAATTTGTCCCGAAGTCATAGTTTCACAATCATTAAACGATGTGTTTCCTATACCTTTAGCTGCATCCACAAATCTCCTTCTTATATTAGTCTCTCGTGACACATCATACATATTCTTTGCACAAAGGATAAAGTGATCTCCATGACCCACGATCACATCATGACAATAAGCTTGCTTCCTTGGTTCATCGATAAGAATAGGTGAACTCAATCTAGGGTTCGCGCTGTCCTCAGTTCCAGACTTCTCCATCCTAGGATCTCGTAATGTTTTCGATCATATGTAATCAATGTTTTGTAAATGGAAAGAAAGGCACTGATTATAAATGATCGTCCATTAATAAACATGGAAAAATGATATTTTATATTCATAACAATGATTTCTTATTTTGATAGAGAGGAGAAAATACCATATGAATTGTGGGAAGAAGGGAAACATGTTGATAAATCCCAAATTTTCGATGATATCAATATCTTAATGAGAAATATGGATTTTTCTAGATGTTGTAAGAATATATGAATATTATGATTGAGCATATACATGAGGATGTGTTTGTAAAATTGGATGAAGTGGATATAAAGTTTAATAAGAAAATCATGGTACAATAATGTAAATTATTTTTTGGAGAGTTATCTTATAAAATATTTTATCAATTTTGAAACCATATTGGATGGATCTGAAGAAATACTCAATCATTTTTATTTTCTCATTCATAGATGAATTAGTCAACACTTCCATGATTTTATGTGATAAAATAATGAAATAAACATATCATCAAATGGTTTATGTATAAATAAAAAAGGAATAAGAGTATTTCATGGAGTATTGGTGCCATAAAATGTTTCATACCTCCATATTATACTAATCAAGTAAATCTTAAAGAGGTAATAAATCTATTAAAGAAAACAAAAAAACCTTTTTAACACCACCCATTAAGGTAAAAAAATAATTTCTTTTAACCACATGGATATAAGGATAAACTACCCCATTTATGATAGTGAAAAGTTGAGTCCCCTATATGTTATTTCCAAGAATAATGAGATGACTATTATAAAGAAATAATCTACATTTATCTATAATCAAATGGTGATAGATTATATATATATATATAATTATACAAAATATTTTGTTATTATAAGAATTAATAATGTTATATTTCCTTCTATTGATCTATTATTTTATATATTTGTATGATATCTGTTTTTTGTTAAAAGAAAATCATATTATAATAAATTAAAATTGATATAGAAGACTAATTTAATGATATATTTCTGTTCCCATATGAGACATTTTCCTTTGTGAAACGAACATGTCAATGTGTAGTGCTTTTTTACATATAACCATCAATGGATTATGATTGGATTTTAAAAGGAATTTTTGGCTAAAATTGACACTAATATTATGAGGTATATATTTGTAACCATGTTATGATATTAGAATAATATAATGTAATAATAATTATAATGAATCTGGATAATTTTATATTTATAGTTAACTGATGTAGTCATTATTGGCCATCACATTTAATAATATGAAATACAAGTTGATTACTAAATGATAATGGTGATAAAATAGTTTTTGAAACCAACTATATTGATGGAGATCAATATTTTTTTGGCCTTTATGTTCTCCAATAATTTCTTTTGTTATTTCCTAAAATTTTATGGCCACTCAAAGATAAGTTCAAAACAGGTTCATCGATAATTGTTGTATAAAAATTCAATGAATATTTTTTATGATAAATAAGTTCCTAGTCACTTCACCAATCATGGAGTCCCAAAATCTAGAAGAACCATTTTTTAAAATATGAAATGTGATGAGATATTTTATAGAGAAAACATTAGACACTTAGTTGACCCATTGATAATAGAAATATATATTAAATCATTTTATATAAATATTCATTACATGTCATAATTAATTACACTATAGATATAGTATGGAAGGATTCTTTATATATTAGAAACCTAAGAATCTTCATTTTTAATAATTATTCAATCTTACCAATTAATAATCTTTCCAGATGATTCGATTACAAGGAAATCATACTTAATACTCTTCTACATTATTAATGAAATAGAATCATAACCAAGGGTGAGCACATATGCATTGTAATGGATTAAAATAAAATATATAAATATGTAATCTCTTGGATTTTATGTTTATTATTTTAAATATTATATGGATTAAATTCAATACTAGGAGCTCATTAAACATCTGATTCCAAATCCAGGTGTGCCCGGAATAATTGTTTGAAAAATATTTTTATATTAAATATTAGGCATGCACAATATTCCTAAAAATAAAGAATATCCTCAAAATGGTTACCCTAATCAAAAATATGTGGGAACCATTACCTTCATAATGGTTTTTTACCATAGGAATAACATAACATTTTTCAATGTGGGTTAGTTGTATAATGTCATCACATGCATTTTAAATGAATAAAATAAATTCATAAAAAGTTGTTTTATATCAATTTCATTGATTCATTGACACAACAACCATTTTTATTTTTATGTAACCTTTAGGATGTGATATACTGTTGGGATCATAACCCTATAATAATTTAGAGGCCCTGTAAAGAAAAATTTGGAGAATCCTCTCAGCAGGTGACTATATGAACTTGGACCAAAGATCAACAAATGTCATTCTTGAGGGATCATTCCCTCCATGATGAAGTAACAATCAATATTCTTCAGCAAGAGAACCAATCTCCATATAAGAGGAATTACTTTGATTCTACTAACCCTTTATTTAATTTCATGATGAACTGGCACCCATCAATTAACTGATTAATCCGCAGTTCGATCATACATTGCAGGATGGGTTACATTTTCAGGGTTTAATGAGATATGTCCCTAAAGATTAATTAATCGGTTTGATTATCATTCTTACTAGAATGGATCTTGGACACAATGAAAAATGTATGAGGTTCATTCTGAGGGATTTGTTCCATTTCTTTTTTATCCCCTAATTTGTTACATGTATTCTTCGTTCTTCCCCACAAAATGAACAATCAATCATTATTCACTTAATACTTTGAGAAATGCTCCAAATTTTGAGATCTAACATCAGGAAGACCAGAAATAGGTGTGATATAGAAGGCTCTGTATGGATCGATGAAAATCAAACGAACTTGTACTTTGGTTGGTTCGAATAAAAATTGATTAAAATGGATTTTGAGCCGATTCTAGGCCTGAGACACCTCAGTTTATTGTTTTGAAGGTGGAACAAAGTTGGATCATGGGTTTCAAGGAGAAATGTACACTAGAGCATAAACCAGGAAATCAGATGTGGTGAGTAAGAGGAAGAATATCGGTTCTAGAAAACCCTAAACACATGGCATGTAGTCCTCGACACATGAAATGTGTTCAGCGTTTAGCCACTAGATGTATACCCTAGTTGGTATACGGGCATGGTGTGGAGTAAAGGGGTAACCTGCATGATGTGTACTCCCCCAAATGATGTGGGTCGAACTAGTTTCATGGACTACCCCATGTACTTGTACACATGATGGTATACACCTGTTGACACCATGTACTAGCACACGATTGGAGTACACTGGTGGACCCTGAATATACGGAATTTTTGGGGACTCCTTCTACATTCTATCCACCCATCATCTAAATGAAATTATTTTTAATGACATGTGACATTGTACAAGGGATTTACAAGGTGTCAAGGGACATGGTGTGTGACCCTACGACACACCATGTACCCCTTTCTACATGGATTAATTATCTTGCCCTCCGTATCATAAACAGTATTCCTTAGGTTTTGTTACATTTAACATTGTTTTAAAGGTAGGTATAAAAAATTTTGTACTCATATTCCTATGATCCTGTAGAGACCCGTATCTTGACGTACATGGACATTACATTACTTTTGCGGAATACTTGGTACATAACAAAAACACACACACAAGGATTGTAATAGTTTAGTGTCTTTGGAAACTCGGAACATAATCTTCTAATCATGGTGAAAGATCTTCAATATCTCCCATAAAGATCTTCCCTTTTTTTACCTAAAACCTTTCTTTATATCCTGGGGAAAAGAAAACATAAAAGGGTGAGCTCAAATGCCCAGTAAGGGAAAATAAAGGAAATAAAAATCATATCATATCTTTTTGAAAATCATAACCTGCAAAAGAGATCATAATATCTTAACATGGAACAAATCATAGAAGTGAAAATGAGATCCCCATAATCATAACATGAAACTTGAAACTTTGTGGCATGCACACATAATCATGGAAAATCATTTCTTGTTAGTCATGACTCATTGCCAAGACTATCTTAGTGGACAAAGTCCCTTTCTGAACCGAGTCAACCTCGTTCCAGTCCTGTTTCACTGAACCGGTATAACCTACCCTTCCAGCCATGTCTATCTCATGAGATATAAAATCTTTACCCAGTGCATTGGCGGGAGATATAGGTCCCACCCATATTATAATGATACCATTCTTATGTGTGCCACAAAATCATAAATCATACATCATTGCATAACCCATGTAATAAAAATGGGATTCTTAAACAACATGACATCATAAAACAATTCATATAAGATAAAGGAATTCATAAAAATATTTCCATCACAACATAATCAAATCCATGTAATAATAGGGATAGAAACAGAACCCTTTATTATCTTCTATGGAAAATAATTTTGATAAAATACTTGAAATCCATTCTTGAAGAAAATATCCTTTCTACTTCAAAAACACTTTTCTTTTCTTAACATGTCATACAATTATAAACTAAAAGGAGTTGATTAAAAATAAACTTGAAAACTTATAAAGGAATATTCTTGGAAATAATGTTTTAAAAATCCATTCTTGCCATATAAGTTAAAAAAAACATTCTTTGTACTTTTGTCTGAAAAATCAAAAAGTACCTCGTACGAAAAACGACAAAAGATTCCTTTCATATCTTTTACTAAAAACTCACCGAAGAGTAAAATAGGATTTAAAAAACTGTAGGAGAATGGAAATAATACTACATATTTTGGAAACATGCATGTGGATGATAAAATACACCCCAGTAAATATCATAGCATAAACAATATCGGATAAAAATGAGATTGTGATATTTTCCCTTACCTTAGGTCCGACTTGCTTTGTAAGTGTCCGAACCTCCTGTATAATGATTTAAATAATGTTATTGACTTATTACAGAATCATATTCATTGTTATTATATCATATATGGTCCACTTATGACTTTATATTACCCGTTATTTTGTAAATTCATGTTAATGTAGCGTTTTGGGTAAAATTGTCTCATTTGTCGTTCGTGTTTTTAACTTGTAATTATTAATAAGATTACTTGGATCATGATTACTTATATAAAGAATGTAAAACATGATTTATATATAATATATATTCAGAATATATATATATATATATAATATATCGATATATGGAATGAAATACACCGTTCATGGAGACGGTAGTCCGTACGTACGCATGAACGCTGTTTTCGTTTCCTTATTGAAGTGAATGGAATTAAGTAGATGACATACATATAAATTTACATAAATACAGTATCATTATTATGTCATATATTTCATTTGTAATTATTATATATACTTTAAAATCATTCATGAATGGTTAGTCATTGAGAATGAATCTCATCGCGTCGTGGAGACGATAGTCCGTACGTACGCACGAGCGATGATATCATTCCCATGGTCGTGGAATTGTGTTGAAGTGTATGTAGACTATTTCATTATCAATATCACTTTATAATAATCATATATAGTTACTCATTACACCATTATACCCATCCTATTAAGGTGGTGGTGGAAAATAGATTACACCACGGCGTGGAGACGGTATTCTGTACGTACGGACGCGCGGTGATTTCATTTTTCCATAGGATAGATAGAAGGTGAATTAGGGTTGTTTCATATTTATAATAACATATAAGTATGTAAGTAATACTGATGTTATTACTTTATAATGAAACAACTAAAGAAGAAGAAGTTGAAGAAGAAAGAAATTGAAAAGATCGGTAATGGATATTACCTCTTCTTTGGAACGCCTCTTTGAATCCTCCACTTAGGGAACTAAGATTGGTCTTTTAAGAATACCAAGACCTCTAGGATTATTCTAGGGAAGTGGATAGGAGAACATTGCAGGGGTTGGCCGAGCATGAGTGCTCAAATTGGTGTGAGGAGGAGGGGGATGAGGTGCCCTTTTATAAGGGAGGAGAGGGGCACCTTAGGAATATCTCAAAATATTATTTTATATTAAAGTCTAAATCGGTTTATAATGGTTCCAAAGGGTCATATTTCGAATCTAAAGTGGGTATGGGTAGAAATCCTATCATCAAATAGTATTTATACAAGTTTAGGGTATTATTTTAACCTTATCAATTAGATTTAACTCTAAGTTAAATAATTTAACTTTTACCGTGTCTTTTTGTTTTCTTTCCCTATATGGTTAATACACTTACTATAACATGCCAAAAGAACCCCAAATTGTATATTATTAATACATATATCCCTATCTAAGTCATTTGGCAGAACCTTAGATTTTTAGGAATAAAATAAAAATTAATAATATAATATTTTATTTAAAAACTATTTTGTGTCAATTTTGACACTATTTGATATATGATTTTTGTGAAAGTCATAACAGAATTATATGTTCGAACCAAGTTGATTAAATCAACAATAATATATAATAGTAACCTAGAAAATTAGTGGAATTCATAAAAAGTCTTAAATTACATTTATTTTGGTATTTATAATATCAATTATGTCAATATTTCATTAATAAGATAATTACTTCATCATCTTTGTGTCATAAATAAATTAAATTATTTGATGTCTAAAAATTACAAATAAAATACCATCATGTAGGAAATATTTTTATCTTTCTAATGAATATTTAAAATAGAATTTATCTTATGTATAACACTATATTAAAAATGTTTTAGTAAATGACCTTTTATTTTAACTCTTTTAACTCTTCTTTGAATTAAATAATAATAAATGTCCTAATCTAATCCAAGTGGGCCTAAATGGTCATATTTTATTCCTAAGCTTGTTTTTGGTCTAATTAAACTTATCCAATAGAATTTGGACATGTGTTAGGGTAATAATAATATCATTTTTACCCTTAATTACCCTATTTACTTTAAACCGTGGTAAATAAAAGTAAAAAATTACTATTCACCAAAAATTATTTTCATCTCATTGAACCACATTTTAGTCCTTGATATTAACCGTGTCTCTCGGATTTTCGAAATTCCACTCACAGAAGCGGTAAAATTATGTTTTATGAAGAATTCAGTTTTTTTAACTACCACTTAGTGGTTTCACTATTCATCAAAAAAATGAAAGTTTACAAATTAATACCAAAAATTAGGCCTAAGATATATTTGATATTATGAACTCAAAAATGATGTCTATTTTAAAAAATTCAAAACATATTAGTTGCATTAATTAATTTAAAAATTAATTCCCATCGTCAAAAAAATAGCGTGTTTTTAAGAGATAAGAATTATCAAAAGATTGACACTTGTTTATGTCTGGTTTAAATTTAGAATTACACCCAATGACCAAAATTGTATAAAATTGTAAAAATATATTCTAAATATACTTTAAAACCACTCAAATTAATATTTTATAACTATTAATTATTTTGATTAAAAAAGTAGTTTTTAATTAAAATTTAGTAATTTTCACTATTCATGAGAATATGAAAGTTATCCGAAAAGTACCAAAATTTCACCATAGGCTAAATTCGATACTCTGAATCCAAAAATGAAGTCCATTTTGAGAGATAAAATTTCAAAAATTTTAAAATGTGGTAATTACTATACATAACGGCTAGTTTTAATAATATTTTAATAGCATATCATTGTTTAGTGAAACTTGGTATTGCGTACTACACACGCTATCGAGGAAGGTTGTGATTGTGTGTAATGCAAGGGAAGTCAAGTATGCATGTTGTGCAAGCTTCTTTTGGTGTAGCGTACAACACAAGACATTAATGAAATTAAAAAGAATATTTTTCATAAAATCTCGGGCTGTGACATTCTACCCCCCTTAAAATGAATTTCGCCCTCGAAATTCGTCGGGGTTATAAATGGTTTATTATTCGAATGTTTCTTTAATATAAACCCACATCGTAAAAAGGAATATCAAAACCAATCTTTAAAAACAAAAGTATGAAACGTAACGGTTACCCAAATAAACTAATCATTGGGTTTCCACATAGGTGAAAATATGGATATGGAAGAGAAATCTAACCATCATGTTCTGATGGAGAGTGGTAGAGAACATGGCTATGGAAAAGCCAGCAATCACAAAGCCATAAATTTGTGACGATCTAAGGTACCATCTGATTCATCAGATATAAGATCACTAGGACAACATTTTTTATTTTCAAGATCGTTTCCCTAAAGTTAAAAAATTAGAATTAGAATAAATACTTACTTTATTTTGGTACCATCTCACTGTTGTTCGTGCCTTTAACAATTTCCACTTCATCTCTTAAATAAATGAAGTTGAATTTGTGAAGTGTTAGAAGATAATGTGATAGAATGACGGGTCATTCCATCTGTCTCAAACAAAAGGTTAGCAAAAAAGTTTATATACATAAGTCGATCTATAGTGAGATTAATAATATATGGTTCCTAAAACGGACTTATACATCATATGTCATACAACTTAATATAATAAAACTAGTTTCTACTAAACAGGGACTTCCTGTAGGCCAGTGGTAGGCGATAAAGGCCAGTCACACTTCGGTTGTGGGTTTGATTCCCACAGCCTTGTCCGACGCGATGGGCTGTTGCCCGTCCTACAGGTTGTCCTTTTTCTAAAACTATATTACTATAACATCCCATTAATAATATTGAAAAAAAAGTTATATCCTTAAAAAATACATACTTATGTCCAACATAATCCATTCCAATCTTTAGGCTTATCCATAATACTGCAGTCCACTCTCATAATATAGTGAAAATGATTACCAGAGATTTAATACCATCGTTGATCCCCATATATCAGAAGATATGTCTTGTTGGTCACATTCCAAACATTCAAAGTCCTTAATCATGTATTCTCTTGAATACCCATTGAACCTTAGTGAAAACATTAATATAGTTAAAAGTTAACACTTTTCACATACCAAAGTCCTCAAAATTCTATATAATCAAACCATGATATCACTTAGTCCTTATATCAATCATGAGCTCATGAATACTGTTAAACATTTTGTTTTCTCATTTTCCCTTCATTATGCTCATATCATCTTATTTCCAAAAATATCTCAATCACTTTGAATACCACATTAGACCAATACATAAATATTCCAATACTTTATGATACAACATTATTTTGGAATCCCATTACATAAACACTTAATCATTCCACCACATCGTTATCATATTCAACATCACCAATGGTGATCGCATGTTACTTCCCTTTGTCATTTTCCTTAAGCGGTTGCTCATGTCGATCATCACTAACCCTTGGATTAGGGCATTTATTAGCATAATGCCCCATTTCCTTGCACTTGAAGCATTGAAGTGTTGGTGGTGCGTTATCTGTAGTGTTTTCTTTATTCACATCATTAGAATCCCTTTTTCCATTACATTGACACTCAGCTGCTCGATGACCTTCTTTTCCACACTTAAAACATTTTCTAGTCCCTTTAAGACAATCTCCACCATGCTTCTTTCCACAGATTGTGCATAAGGAAACATTCATCTTCTTTTCACCATTATTCTGAGATTTCTCCTTGAACTCCATCTTTCGTTTCTTGTCAAAACCATGAGATGGATATGTAACACCAACTTCCATTTCTACCTTGATAGAACAACGCACAATTTCTTCATAGCTACTAAAGTCTCTTATAGATAATTCCCTTCGAAGACCTGGTTTTAAGCCACCGAAAAATCGATCAACTTTACTTTCAGGTTGGATGATAATGCCAGATGCATACCTTGCAAGTCTTGTAAAATTTACTTCGTATATACCAACAGATTCATCATCCTTCTGCTTCAGCTCAAGAAACTCCTTTTCCACCTTTTTTCGAAGAATATGAGGGAAGTACTTACTGAAAAACAAGTTCTTGAACTCGTCCCATTCCATGGACTCAATTTCATCTCTTTTCCTCGTATTATTGATAAGATTCCTCCATTGATCAGCTTCACCTTCCAAATGATATACTGCTAAGATGAATTTATCATGCTCAGAACATTGAAGAACTGAAAATATCTTTTCAGTGGTACTGATCCATTGTTCAGCAACAAGTGGATCAGAAGACCCACTGAAAGAAGGTGGACGTTGCCTCATGAAGGAATCAATAGAATATTGTTCCCTTCTCTGCTCTTTTGGAAGTCCAGAATGATTCATAGCTTGTGTAAGTATAGCAATAAGATTTTTCACTCCATCTCTCATAACATTTGTTTGATCAGGAGGGAAATCATTGCATTGTCCATTGCATTGATCAACACGGTTCCTTCGGGTTCCAGCCATCGTCTAAAACCCAAAAAGAATAGTGTGAGAGGAAAAAATCATGCTAGGGAAAACAACATAATAAAGGGGGAGTACCTTTAATATCTAACATATTAGGTTTAATTCTATGATCGTTAGAATAATTCTAGTACTATAACCTATACGTATACTTAACCTTAGGGACTTCCCTAGAAATACCTTCGAAATATCTCTAGGGATCTCACTAAAGTTCTCGCATCCTAGATTCCAAAGGGTGACTAAACCTCCCTCTGATACCAACTGTAGAGACCCGTATCTTGACGTTCATGGAAATTACATTACTTTTGCGGAATACTTGGTACATAACAAAAACACACACACAAGGATCGTAATAGTTTAGTGTCTTTGGAAACTCGGAATGTAATCTTCTAATCATGGTGAAAGATCTTCAATATCTCCCATAAATATATTCCCTTATTTTTATCTAAAACCTTTCTTTATATCCTGGGGAAAAGAAAACATAAAAGGGTTAGCTCAAATGCTCAGCAAGGGCAAATAAAGGAAATAAAAATCATATCATATCTTTTTGAAAATCATAACCTGCAAAAGAGATCATAATATCTTAACATGGAAAAAATCATAGATGTGAAAATGAGATCCCCATAATCATAACATGAAACTTGAAACTTTGTGTCATTCACACATAATCATGGAAAATCATTTCTTGTTAGTCATGACTCATTTCCAAGACTATCTTAGTGGACAAAGTCCCTTTCTGAACCGAGTCACCCTCATTCCAGTCGTGTTTCACTGAACTGGTATAACTTACCATTCTAGTCATGTCTATTTCATGAGATATAAAATCATTAGCCAATTCATTGGAGGGAGATATAAGTCCCACCCATCATATAATGATACCATTCTTATGTGTGCCACAAAATCATAAATCATACATCATTGCATAACCCATGTAATAAAAATGGGATTCTTAAACAACATGACATCATAAAACAATTCATATAAGATAAAGGAATTCATAAAAATATTTCCATCACAACATAATCAAATCCATGTAATAATAGGGATAGAAACATAACCCTTTATTATCTTATATGGAAAATAATTTTGATAAAACACTTGAAATCCATTCTTGAAGAATATATCCTTTCTACTTCAAAAACACTTTTCTTTTCTTAACATGTCATACAATTATAAACTAAAAGGAGTTGATTAAAAATAAACTTGAAAACTTATAAAGGAATATTCTTTGAAATAATGTTTTAAAAATCCATTCTTGCCATATAAGTTAAAAAAACATTCTTTGTACTTTTGTCTGAAAAATCAAAAAGTACCTCGTACGAAAAACGACAAAAGATTCCTTTCATATCTTTTACTAAAAACTCACCGAAGAGTAAAATAGGATTTAAACAACTGTAGGAGAATGGAAATAATACTACATATTTAGGAAACATGCATGTGGATGATAAAATACACCCCAGTAAATATCATAGCATAAACAATCTCGGATAAAAATGAGATTGTGATATTTTCCCTTACCTTAGGTCCGACTTGCTTTGTAAGTGTCCGAACCTCCTGTATAATGATTTAAATCATGTTATTGACTTATTCCAGAATCATATTCATTTTTATTATATCATATATGGTCCACTTATGACATTATATTACCCGTTCTTTTGTAAATAAATGTTAAAGTAGCGTTTTGGGTAAAATCGTCTCATTTGTCGTTCGTGTTTTTAACTTGTAATTATTAATATGATTACTTGGATCATGATTACTTATATACAGAATGTAAAACATGATTTATATATAATATATATTCAGAATATATATATATATATATAATATATCGATAAATGGAATGAAATACACCGTTCATGGAGACGGTAGTCCGTACGTACGCATGAACGCTGTTTTCGTTTCCTTATTGAAGTGAATGGAATTAAGTAGATGACAGACATATAAATTTACATAAATCCAGTATCATTATTATGTCATATATTTCATTAGTACTTATTATATATAATTTATAATCATTCATGAATGGTTAGTCATTGAGAATGAATCTCATGGCGTCGTGGAGACGGTAGTCCGTACGTACGCACGAGCGATGATATCGTTCCCATTGTCGTGGAATTGTGTTGAAGTGTATGTAGAATATTTCATTATCAATATCACTTTATAATAATCATATATATTTACTCATTACACCATTATACCCATCCTATTAAGGTGGTGGTGGAAAATAGATTACACCACGGCGTGGAGACGGTATTCCATACGTACGCACGAGCGGTGATTTCATTTTTCCGTAGGATGGATTGAAGGTGAATTAGTGTTGTTTCATATTTATAATAACATATCAGTTTTTAAGTAATACTGATGTTATTACTTTATAATGAAACAACTAAATAAGAAGAAGTTGAAGAAGAAAGAAATTGAAAAGATCGGTAATGGATATTACCTCTTCTTTGTAACGCCTCTTTGAATCCTCCACTTAGGGAACTAAGATTGGTATTTGAAGAAGACCAGGACCTCTAGGATTATTCTAGGGAAGTGGAGTGGAGAAAATGGCAGGGGACGGCCGAGCTTGAGTGCTCAAATTGGTGTGAGGTGGAGGGGGAGGAGGTGCCCTTTTATAAGGGAGGAGAGGGGCACCTTAGGAATATCTCAAAATATTATTTTATATTAAAGTATATATCGGTTTATAATGGTTCCAAAGGGTCTTATTTCGAAGATAAAGTGGGGATGTGTCTAAATCCTATCATCCAATAGGATTTATACAAGTTTAGGGTATTATTTTAACCTTATCAATTAGATTTAACTCTAAGTTAAATAATTTATCTTTTACCGTGTCTTTTTGTTTTATTTCAATATATGGTTAGTACAGTTACTATAACATGCCAAACTAACCCCAAATTCTATATTATTAATACATATATCCTTAGATAAGTCATTTGGCCGGACCTTAGATTTTTAGTAATAAAATAACAATTAATAATATAATATTTGATTTAAAAACTATTTTGTGTCAATTTTGACACTATTTGATATATGATTTTTGTGAAAGTCATAACAGAATTATATGTTCAAACCAAGTTTATTAAATCAACAATAATATATCATATTAACCTATAAAATTAGTTGAATTCATAAAAAGACTTAAATTACATTTATTTTGATATTTAAAATATCAATTATGTCAATATTTCATTAATAAGATAATTACTGCATCATCTTTGTGTCATATATAAATTAAATTATTTGATGTCTAAAAATTAAAAATAAAATACCATCATGTAGGAAATATTTTTATCTTTCTATTTAATATTTACAATCGAATTTATCTTATGTATAACCCTATATTCAAAATGTTTTAGTAAATAAACTTTGATTTTAACTCTTTTAACTCTTCTTTGAATTAAATAATAATAAATGTCCTAATCTAATACAAGTGGGCCTAAATGGTCATATTTTATTCCTAATCTTGTCTTTGGTCTAATTACACTTATCCAATAGAATTTGGACAAGTGTTAGGGTAATAATAATATCATTTTTACCCTTGATTACCCTATTTACTTTAAACCGTGGCAAATAAAAGTAAAAAATTACTATTCACCAAAAAATATTTTCATCTCATTGAACCACATTTTAGTCCTCGATATTAACCATGTCTCTCGGATTTTCGAAATTCCACTTACAGAAGCGGTAAAATTATGTTTTATGAAGAATTCAGTTTTTTTTAACTACCACTTAGTGGTTTCACTATTCATCAAAAAAATGAAAGTTTCCAGATTAATACCAAAAATTAGGCCTAAGCTATATTTGATATTATGAACTCAAAAATGATGACTATTTTAAAAAATTCAAAACATATTAGTTTCATTAATTAATTTAAAAATTAATTCCCGTCGTCAAAACAAATATTGTGTTTTTAAGAGATAAGAATTATCAAAAGATTGACACTTGTTTATGTCTGGTTTAAATGTAGAATTACATCCAATGACCAAAATTGTATTAAATTGTAAAAATATATTCTAAATATACTTTAAAACCACTCAAATTAATAATTTATAACTATTAATTATTTTGATTAAAAAAGTAGTTTTTAATTAAAATTTAGTAATTTTCACTATTCATGAGAATATGAAAGTTATCCGAAAAGTACCAAAATTTCACCTTAGGCTAAATTCGATACTCCGAATCCAAAAATGAAGTCCATTTTGAGAGATAAAATTTCTAAAATTTTCAAATGTGGTTATTACTATTCATAATGGCTAGTTTTAATAATATTTTAATAGCATATCGTTGTTTAGTGAAACATGGTATTGCGTAATACACACGCTATCGAGGAAGGTCGTGATTGCGTGTAATGCAAGGAAATTCAAGTATCCATGTTGTGCAAGCTTCTTTTGGTGTAACGTACAACACAAGACATTAATGAAATTAAAAAGAATATTTTTCATAAAATCTCGGGCTGTTACATTCTACCCCCCTTAAAATGAATTTCGCCCTCGAAATTCATCGGGGTTATAAATGGTTTACTATTAGAAAGTTTCTTTAATAGAAACCCACATCGTAAAAAGGAATATCAAAACCAATCATTAAAAACAAAAGTACGAAATGTAACGGTTACCCAAATAAACTAATCACTGGGTTTCCACATAGGTGATAATATGGATATGGAAGAGAAATCTAACCATCATGTTCTGATGGAGAGTGGTAGAGAACATGGCTATGGAAAATCCAGCAATCAGAAAGCCATAAATTTGTGACGATCTAAGGCACCATCTGATTCATCAGATATAAGATCACTAGGACAACATTTTTTATTTTCAAGATTGTTTCCCTAAAGTTAATGAATTTGAATTAGAATAAATACTTACTTTATTTAGGTACAATATCACTGTTGTTCGTGCCTTTAACAATTTCCACATCATCTCTTAAATAAATGAAGTTGAATTTGTGAAGTGTTAGCAGATCATGTGATAGAATGACGGGTCATTCCATCTGTCTCAAACAAAAGGTTATCAAAAAAAATTATATACATAAGTCGATTTATAGTGAGATTAATCATATATGGTTCCTAAAATGGACTTATACATCATATGTCATACAGCTTAATATAATAAAACTAGTTTCTACTAAACAGGGACTTCCTGTAGGCCAGTGGTAGGTGATAATGGCCAGTCACACTTCGGTTGTGGGTTCGATTCCCACAGCCTTGTCCGACGCGATGGGCTGTCGCCCGTCCTGCAGGTTGTCCTTTTTCTAAAACTATATTACTATAACATCCCATCAATAATATCGAAAAAAAGTTCTACCCTTAAACAATACTAACTTATGTCCAACATAATCCAATCCAATCCTTAGGCTTATCCATAATACTACAGTCCAATATCATAATATAGTGAAATTGATTACCAGAGATTTAATACCATCGTTGATCCCCATATATCATAAGATATGTCTTGTTGGTCACATTCCAAAAATTCAATGTCCTTAATCATGTATTCTCTTTAATACCCATTGAACCATAGTGAAAACATGAATATAGTTAAAAGATAACACTTTTCACATACCAATATCCTCAAAATTCTATATACTCAAACCATGATATCACTTAGTCCTTATATCAATCATGAACTCATGAAAACTGTTAAAAATTTAGTTTTCTCATTTTCCCTTCATTATGATCATATCATCTTATTTCCAAAAATATCACAATCACTTTGAATACCACATTAGACCAATACATAAATATTCCAATACTTTATGATACAACATTATTTTGGAATCCCATTACATAAACACTTAATCATTCCACCACATCGTTATCATATTCAACATCGCCAATGGTGATCGCATGTGACTTCCCTTTGTCCTTTGACTTAAGCGGTTGCTCATGTCGATCATCACTAACCCTTGGATTAGGGCATTTATTATCATAATGCCCCATTTCCTTGCACTTGAAGCATTGAACTGTTGGTGGTGCGTTCTCTGCAGTGTTTGCTTTATTCACATCATTAGAATCCCTTTTTCCATTACGTTGACACTCAGCTGCTCGATGACATCCTTTTGCACACTTAAAAAATTTCTAGTCCCTTTAAGACAATCTCCACCATGCTTCTTTCCACACTTTGTGCATAAGGAAACATTCATCTTCTTTTCATCATTATTCTGAGATTTCTCCTTAAACTCCATCTTTCGTTTCTTGTCAAAACCATGAGATGGATATGTAACACCAACATCCATTTCTACATTGATAGCACAACGCACAATTTCTTCATAGCTACTAAAGTCTCTTATAGCTAATTCCCTTCGAAGAATTGGTTTTAAGCCACCGAAAAATCGATCAACTTTACTTACAGGTTGGATGATAATGCCAAATGCATACCTTGCAAGTCTTGTAAAATTTTCTTCGTATATACCAACAGATTCATCATCCTTCTCCTTCAGCTCAAGAAACTCCTTTTCCATATTTTTTCGAAGAATATGAGGGAAGTAATTACTGAAAAACAAGTTCTTGAACTCGTCCCATCCCATGGAATCAATTTCATCTCTTTGTCTCGTATTCTTGATAAGATTCCACCATTGATCAGCTTCACCTTCCAAATGATATACTGCTAAGATGACATTATCATGCTCATAACATTGAATAACTGAAAATATCTTTTCAGTGGTACTGATCCATTGTTCTGCAACAAGTGGATCAGAAGACCCACTGAAAGAAGGTGGACGTTGCCTCATGAAGGACTCAATAGAATATTGTTCCCTTCTCTGCTCATTTGGAAGTCCAGAATGATTCATAGCTTGTGTAAGTATAACAATAAGATTTTGCACTCCATCTCTCATAACATTTATTTGTTCAGGAGGGCAATCATTGCATTGTCCATTGCATTGATCAACACAGTTCCTTCGGGTTCCAGCCATCGTCTAAAACCCAAAAAGAATAGTGTGAGAGGCAAAAATCATGCTAGGGAAAACAACATAATAAAGGCGGAGTACCTTCAATATCTAACATCTTAGGTTTAATTCTATGATCGTTAGCGTAATTCTAGTACTATAACCTATATGTATACTTAACCTTAGGGACTTCCCTAGACATACCTTAGAAATATCTCTAGGGATCTCACTAAAGTTCTCGCATCCTAGTTTCCAAAGGGTGACTAAACCTCCCTCTGATACCAACTGTAGAGACCCGTATCTTGACGTACATGGACATTACATTAATTTTGAGGAATACTTGGTACATAACAAAAAAACACACACAAGGATCGTAATAGTTTAGTGTCTTTGGAAACTCGGAACGTAATCTTCTAATCATGGTGAAAGATCTTCAATATCTCCCATAAAGATCTTCCCTTTTTTTACCTAAAACCTTTCTTTATATCCTGGGGAAAAAAACATAAAAGGGTGAGGTCAAATGCTCAGCAAGGGAAAATAAAGGAAATAAAAATCATATCATATCTTTTTGAAAATCATAACCTGCAAAAGAGATCATAATATCTTAACATGGAACAAATCATAGAAGTGAAAATGAGATCCCCATAATCATAACATGAAACTTGAAACTTTGTGGAATGCATAAATAATCATGGAAAATCATTTCTTGTTAGTCATGACTCATTGCCAAGACTATCTTAGTGGACAAAGTCCCTTTCTGAACCGAGTCACCCTCATTCCAGTCCTGTTTCACTGAACCGGTATAACCTACCGTTCCAGCCATATCTATCTCATGAGATATAAAATCTTTACCCAATTCATTTGAGGGAGATATAGGTCCCATCCATCTTATAATGATACCATTCTTATGTGTGCCACAAAATCATAAATCATACATCATTGCATAACCCATGTAATAAAAATGGGATTCATAAACAACATGACATCATAAAAAAATTCATATAAGATAAAGGAATTCATAAAAATATTTCCATCACAACATAATCAAATCCATGTAATAATTGGGATAGAAACAGAACCCTTTATTATCTTAGATGGAAAATAATTTTGATAAAATACTTGAAATCCATTCTTGAGGAAAATATCCTTTCTACTTCAAAAACACTTTTCTTTTCTTAACATGTCATACAATTATAAAGTAAAAGAAGTTGATTAAAAGTAAACTTGAAAACTTATAAAGGAAGATTCTTGGAAATAATGTTTTAAAAATCCTTTCTTGCCATATAAGTAAAAAAAATTCTTTTTTACTTTTGTCTAAAAAATCAAAAAGTTCCTCATACGAAAAACGACAAAAGATTCCTTTCATATCTTTTACTAAAAACTCACCGAAGAGTAAAATAGGATTTAAACAACTGTAGGAGAATGGAAATAATACTAAATATTTAGGAAACATGGATGTGGATGATAAAATACACCCCAGTAAATATCAAAGCATAAACAATCTCGGATAAAAATGAGATTGTGATATTTTCCCTTACCTTAGGTCCGACGTGCTTTGTAAGTGTCCTAACCTCCTGTATAATGATTTAAATCATGTTATTGACTTATTCCAGAATCATATTCATTGTTATTATATCATATATGGTCCACTTATGACTTTATATTACCCGTTCTTTTGTAAATTCATGTTAATGTAGCGTTTTGGGTAAAATCGTCTCATTTGTCATTCGTGTTTTTAACATGTATTTATTAATATGATTACTTGGATCATGATTACTTATATAAAGATTGTAAAACATTATTTATATATAATATATATTAAGAATATATATATATATATAATATATCGATAAATGGAATGAAATACACCGTTCATGGAGACGGTAGTCCGTACGTACGCATGAACGCTGTTTTCGTTTCCTTATTGAAGTGAATGGAATTAAGTAGATGACATACATATAAATTTAAATAAATACAGTATCATTATTATGTCATATATTTCATTAGTACTTATTATATATTCTTTATAATCATTCATGAATGGTTAGTCATTGAGAATGAATCTCATCGCGTCGTGGAGACGGTAGTCCGTACGTACGCACGAGCGATGATATCGTTCCCATGGTCGTGGAATTGTGTTGAAGTGTATTTAGACTATTTCATTATCAATATCACTTTATAATAATCATATATAGTTACTCATTACACCATTATACCCATCCTATTAAGGTGGTGGTGGAAAATAGATTACACCACGGCGTGGAGACGGTATTCCGTACGTACGCACGCGCGGTGATTTCATTTTTCCATAGGATGGATAGAAGGTGAATTAGGGTTGTTTCATATTTATAATAACATATCAGTATGTAAGTAATAATGATGTTATTACTTTATAATGAAACAACTAAAGAAGAAGAAGTTGAAGAAGAATGAAATTGAAAAGATCGGGAATGGATATTACCTCTTCTATGGAACGCCTC
Source organism: Viscum album (assembly GCA_963277665.1). NCBI lineage: Eukaryota > Viridiplantae > Streptophyta > Magnoliopsida > Santalales > Viscaceae > Viscum > Viscum album. Next base: position 1,093,958,466 of record OY728130.1, read on the forward strand.
TTTGAATCCTCCACTTAGGGAACTAAGATTGGTCTTTGAAGAAGACCAGGACCTCAAGGATTATTCTAGGGAAGTGTAGAGGAGAAAATGGCAGGGGTTGGCCGAGCTTGAGTGCTCAAATTGGTGTGAGGAGGAGGGGGAGGAGGTGCCCTTTTATAAGGGAGGAGAGGGGCACCTTAGGAATATCTCAAAATATTATTTTATATTAAAGTCTAAATCGGTTTATAATGGTTCCAAAGGGTCTTATTTCGAAGATAAAGTGGGGATGGGTCGAAATCCTATCGACCAATAGGATTTAGACAAGTTTAGGGTATTATTTTTACCTTATCAATTAGATTTAACTCTAAGTTAAATAATTTAACTTTTATGGTGTCTTTTTGTTTTCTTTCACTATATGGTTAATACACATACTATAACATGCCAAACGAACCCCAAACTTTATATTATTAATACATATATCCTTATCTATGTCATTTGGCCGAACCTTAGATTTTTAGGAATAAAATAACAATTAATAATATAATATTTGATTTAAAAACTATTTTGTGTCAATTTTGACACTATTTGATATATGATTTTTGTGAAAGTCATAACAGAATTATATGTTCGAACCAAGTTGATTAAATCCACAGTAATATATCATAGTAACCTAGAAAATTAGTATAATTCATAAAAAGTCTTAAATTACATTTATTTTGGTATTTATAATATCAATTATGTCAATATTTCATTAATAAGATAATTACTGCATCATCTTTGTGTCATACATAAATTAAATTATTTGAAGTCTAAAAATTATAAATAAAATACCATCATGTAGGAAATATTTATAGCTTTATAATTAATATTTACAATCGAATTTATCTTATGTATAACCCTATATTGAAAATGTTTTAGTAAATAAACATTGATTTTAACTCTTTTAACTCTTCTTTGAATTAAATAGTAATAAATGTCCTAATCTAATCCAAGTGGGCCTAAATGGTCATATTTTATTCCTAAGCTTGTTTTTGGTCGAATTACACTTATCCAATAGAATTTGGACATGTGTTAGGGTAATAATAATATCATTTTGACCCTTAATTACCCTATTTACTTTAAACCGTGGTAACTAAAAGTAAAAAATTACTATTCACCGAAAATTATTTTCATCTCATTGAACCACATTTTAGTCCTTGATATTAACCGTGTCTCTCGGATTTTCGAAATTCCACTCACAGAAGCGGTAAAATTATGTTTTATGAAGAATTCAGTTTTTTTAACTACCACTTAGTGGTTTCACTATTCATCAAAAAAAATGAAAGTTTCCAGATTAATACCAAAAATTAGGCCTAATCTATATTTGATATTATGAACTCAAAAATGATGTCTATTTTAAAAAATTCAAAACATATTAGTTGCATTAATTAATTTAAAAATTAATTCCCGTCGTCAAAACAAATAACGTGTTTTTAAGAGATAAGAATTATCAAAAGATTGACACTTTTTATGTCTGGTTTAAATGTAGAATTACATCCAATGACCAACATTGTATTAAATTGTAAAAATATATTCTAAATATACTTTAAAAACACTCAAATTAATAATTTATAACTATTAATTATTTTGATTAAAAAAGTAGTTTTTAATTAATATTTAGTAATTTTCACTATTCATGAGAATATGAAAGTTATCCGAAAAGTACCAAAATTTCACCTTAGGCTAAATTCGATACTCTGAATTCAAAAATGAAGTCCATTTTGAGAGATAAAATTTCTAAAATTATAAAATGTGGTTATTACTATTCATAACGGCTAGTTTTAATAATATTTTAATAGCATATCGTTGTTTAGTGAAACTTGGTATTGCGTACTACACACGCTATCGAGGAAGGTCGTGATTGCGTGTAATGAAAGGCAAGTCAAGTATGCATGTTGTGCAAGCTTATTTTGGTTTGGCGTACAACAAAAGACATTAATGAAATTAAAAAGAATATTTTTCATAAAATCTCGGGCTGTTACAGATCCCCCCAACCTGGCTTACTGGATAGAGTTGTGTGAATCCCTCGAGAGGGATGGAGCAAGATATTCTATCCATTATTTATGACCTAGGTGGAGCTCTCAGTAACAACGTGACCGACACTACATGGGTACAGATCCTATACCTAGTGTGTTAATATAGATTTATTTATTGGTATAACCCCATGGCTATGATTGTGATCCTCATTTGTTCTACTATATCATATCTCTCTCTTCAGATTATTCAGTGTATCTCACACATGGCGTGACCTGATGAGCAGTACCTCTCGGACGGACACCATCCTTTCTATCAGACTCAGAATTACATTCTCTAGGATTAGTGCTTCATAGAATCTATGTGTAGAATTTTCGATGTTGGTATAAAGTGGTTGTGACTTACCACTATACTATGTGTCTTATTTGAGTATATATAGATATTCTTGTTATATGTAATGTACAAAAATATGTGTATAGATCTGACTGTATCATTATATTGTAATATTTCAATGTGGTTTTAGGTTTCTTGTAGAGTATTGTTATAATCACCCATAAATAGGCTTTTCATGCACGTTTTATCTCTTATGTAGATGATCGACCTTTTTATGTGGTCCTAGGTGGACCCAGACTAGATGGTTCACTGTGAAACCGGACAGAATGATGTGTTTCCCTGTTAATACAAATAAGAATACTAATATCTTTTCCTAACAGTTTGGACTTGTTGTTACATACACTTTTTATTGGGATTCTATTGTGGTTTTATTCACTTTAAATTTCATTCCATTATTCTATGGTTGTGGGAAATAGTTCTATGCATGAATTATTTACCTAGTAATTTTAACATATCAACATTCTGTGGGATTAGAGGTGTGTTAATGTATACTAGTACATAGGAAATTACTCCCTTGTAAATGATATTCCTATAGAGTTCTAGTCACTATCACATGGCACATTAGATGTAGGCTTGGAGAAATATGGAAAGGGGCCAACTAGGAAGGGTCATGGCAGAGTGATATTCAAGATGGTTGGTTACAACTTATGAAAGAGGTTATGTGAGATAAGTTTGGCATGATATTGTTATGTTTTTTGTGTTCAACTCTTTGGACATGGACTCCAGTGTTGGTGTAGCAGCCGATTTATCCAAACACAAGAACTCTGATAACATTTTTTTGAGTCAATAAATGAAAACCCTGTTTGAAGGGGAAATAATGGTACAAGCATAATATAGTAATGGGTTTGGGTTTTCATGTTCATCTTGTGTCATCTATCCAAATATATTCATAGATTGTGATATCTCTTCTTTTGATTCTGAATTCCTCCACGATGCATACCTGCTTGGATTCAGCAGCTTGATCATTAGGATGACCTCCTCAGTGATGAGGCTTTGATACAGAGGCATGTTTCCCAAATTTCACCTCCCATTGGTGAACCATCTATACTTACACCTATAGATTAGAAACTGGTAACCATAGTGTTAGTGGTGGAGGAGCATGAGATGAGTGTGCTTCAATGGTTTCAGAGATTGAGACCCCTCATGAACTAAGTCAATCCCAACCCTATGGAGGTAGAATACTGTATTATGGTGGGGACTTAAGTCTTCTATCTAGTCAGGAAACCATTGGAATAGATGGTGGTCCTAGTGGTGACCCTTCTACAAGAATTAGTGGGATGATGGTGGAGTTTTTACATCCAAACATATTAAGAGGCAATGATTTCATGCAGAGATTTTTAGTGTCTCTTTAGAGAGGTGTTCTAACTAGTTATGCTATGAGCTGTGTGTATACCAGAGATTCTTTACCTCTAACTGTGTAGCCTGACAGTGGAAGTTTATTCATTATGGTTCACAAACATTTCATGGTAATTGATGGATATGGTTATTGATAATTACTTCAGTTCTCCGATATTTGAGTTAGTTATGTATAGAGATATATGATCCACAATAATCTCTATATGCATTGCAAATTATTCTGAGGTGCCTGAGTGAGACCTGGTGGTTGAAAGATAGTTGGTTAATCTGTTATAGTTGTTGATTGTTAGTAGTGGATGAGCAGGAGTAGATACCTCCCTAAAAGGGAGTCGACGTTAGTCCGAGGGATCTTGGTGTGGGAGATGTTTCCAGAGGTGGTCCCAATATAGTGGTCATGTAGTTCATGTCTCACTGTGTGGTTCCAGTTTTCACAGGGATATGTGGTGATATTCATGTGATGACAAGTGACATCTCTCTCAACATTTTACAAACCATTGAGGAATTGATTGGGGGACTATGGATAGACCTCTGATGTAAAGATAGTGAATAGACAAGGGTGATTCGAAGGGTGGTGGATTTCTAAAATCATTTGGGAGAGAAGTTGGAGGTTTGTGACATTTTGACTTGCCACTACCACCACCCCCACGTTGTCCAAACCAGGCTCAAGGTGGTGAATGATAGTGGAGGGTACCGCTTCATGCGGTGAAGGATTATATCCTAATGGATCCATGAATGATTCGAGGCATGATATGTGACTTTTATACATCAGCTTAAGTATTGATAGACATAGGTCCTAGTAATTACTTTCTCAACACAAATCATGTTTGAGACTAACATATTCTAGTTGAACCATTGATTTGACCCTTATGCTTAAAGACACCTACTGTAGAAGTCTTGATGATCACAAATCTATGTCAATAGTGTGAACTTACCCTTGGAGGTGTGAGTATTGGTTGTAACCATTTTGTTTCAGTGTCAAGTCCTTAATATATAATTTTTGGTATGGATTGATTATCCATAGTCCATTTGCATATTGACGATTTTAGGTTATGGTTGGGGTGTGTCTACGGTGATTGAAGAGTCTTTTCCTTTTTCAATGTAATGGAAAACTAGGTATCGTTGGATTGAATCATGCATAGAACAGTGTATCAGATTACTCTTGTAATGGATAGCCTGAACCATGGAGAAGGAGATGTTATGAGCTTCTATTTTATATAAGTATTAGATATTTATGTAGATTTATTTTCAAATGAAGTTCTAGTATTATCTCCTCTCCATGAGATATACTTCTGTATTGATTTACACCCTAGGATAGAATCGATATCCGCACTAACATATTGGATGGATCCCATAGAGATTTTCAAAATGATGGTTCAGTTTGAGGACTTTTAGAGGAAGGTCTTCATGAGACCTAGTATTTCACCCAAGGAATCCCCAGTTTAATTTTCCAGAAATGTAGACTGTATCTTTTGGTTTTTTTGTGGACTTCCAGAGCTTGAACCTGATGAACGTGAAGAAAATGGATCCACTATCTAGAATAGATCACCTCTTTGATCAGTTGAAAGGCTAAGGATGCTTCTCAAAGCTATACCTTATATCAGTATATCACCATTTGTGATTATAGGATGAGGATATACTGATGAAATCATTTAGATGTAATTGCAATCACTATGAGTACATTCTGATGACCATTGGCATGAGGAACTCCCCAAAAGTGCGCATGGGACTCATGAAATAGATCCTTATGCCTTAATTTAATCTTTTTTGGGTAATATGTATTAACAATAACCTTTTATACACAGTATTTGAAGAGGAGAACATGAGAAACTTAACGATGGTTCTGGATGTACACAGAGAGATTCAGCTTTACGGGAAACATTCATAGTGCGTGTTCTAGATTTGGGCAGTCAACATCTAGGGACACATTATCTTAGTGGATGGAGTGACTATGGACCCAGACAAAGTTGAGGATGTTTCAGCAAAGGATCCACCTTTGAGTGTGATGGAGGTGCAGAGGTTTCGTGGGATAATAGGATATTGTTTGAAATTCATACATGATTTCTCTATGAAATAAAAACACATTACATCTTTGACTAGAAATGGGAACCCATTAATGTGGATAGAGTAGCTCTAGATGGCATTTATGAAATTCAGGCAGAGTTTGACTAGTGCTTTGATCATTATATTTCTGAAGAGGGTGTCAAGTATGTAGTGTTCAAAAATGAATCAGGAACAAAGATTGGTTGTTTCTTAATGAATATGTGAGTGGTGATTTCCTACAGGTCATTGTTTTTTATATAACTTGATCAAAACTACGTGACCCATGATCTTGAGTAAGTAGTGGTAGTCATCGCATTAAATATGTGGCGACACTACATGATATGTTAGTGGTTTATCATCTACTCCAACCACAAGAGTCTCAAGTATATCATCTCTTAGAATTATCTCAACTAGAGATAGAGATGATGGATAGATTTTTTCCAGGACTATTACTTTTAAATTTTTAATACTCATGGGAAGTGGAACATAGTTGTAGATTCTCTTAGTTAGAGATTTAGTTTGTAGTTGGTGAATGAGGTGTCTAAGTAGTTGTCCTTGTTATAATTATATTTTGTGGATGGAAATGGAGAAACGTACATATAGTCAATGGTTGTTACCCCTCCACTCTTATAGTGAGTTAGAGAGGCACATCTTGTGGATACTGACTATCAGACCCTATATTCTCAAATGTTCATAGGGAATAAACCAAATAGATATTATAATGGTGGGGAGCACATCATTCTTTTATGTAAACATATAGTAGAACCAGTGATGTTGCGGGAGGGGGGATTTGAGGTTTATTTATATAACCCCTTTGGCAGTATATCCAGGGGTGGAGAAGATGTATCGGACCATATAATGTTAGTTTTTGTGTCGAGGGATAATGAATTTAGTTTCGAATTTTGTTCCTCGATTCCTTATATTTCAGCTAGTGAACTGTAAGCACTAGGTTTTAGTGAAATTAAATCACCCCCTTACGGTTCCAAAATGGCTCTAGGATGGAATATTAGTTTAATTTTGTGATTGTTTTTTCTCATATGTATAGGGGAACAATTCCATCTTTGTGATCATCGACTGACTCACCAGGTCTGCCCACATCCAAGCTCTCTTAGAACAGAGTTTAGTTGAGAGATTGGGACTCCTATATGATTGAGAGGTAGTTAGAATTCATGTAGTTCAATCGAATATAGTTTCAAATAAATATTCACATTTTATATCCCCTTTTTGGTTGAGATTTGAAGAATTTGTTGGTACCCATTTACGCTTGAGCACATCGTTTCACCCACAAACAGACGACTAGAAGGAGTAGACTAGTCATGTTATGGAGGACATATTGTTTGATTGTATGTTGGACTGTGGTCATAGCTAGGAGGATTAAAAACCATTGGTGTTGTTTTTTTACAAAAATGGATACCATTCAACTATAATATGGTACCATTTGAGGTTTTTTATGGGAAACCCTGCAGGTCACCACTTTGCTGGACTAACATAGGGGAGTCAGAACTCATGTTCCTGGAGTTAGTGTAAGATACTATAGAGAATATTTAGATCATCAAGGAGTGTATGATGACTGTATAGAGCCATCAGAATTCTTATGCTGAATGTTGATAGAGGCATTTTTAGTTACAGGAACATGACCATGTTTTCATTTGGGTTTCAAATTGACAAGGATTATAGAAATTTGATGAGGGGGATGGTTTTCTTCATGGTTTATTTTCCCTTTTCAGAAACATTATTTAGTTTGGGAGGTGGCATTTTTCATGGTACTACCCACACAGTTGGACTGGGTACATGATTACTTCCACTTGTCTCAACTGAGGAGTTATGTGTATAAACCATAGCACATCATTGATTTGGAAGATCTAGATATTGAGGATGGAGTGACTTTTTATTAGTACCTAGTGGAGGTTTATAATCTATAAGAGAGAATGTTTCACGGTTGATCAATTGATTTAGTACATGTCCTGAGGCTGCATGGGAATCTCCAGGAGAGCCCTTGGGAGTTGGAGGCTCATATTAATGGTGAGTACCCTCATATTTTTTAGTAGTTTTTTTGGAACCTTTAAGACATAAAGTCCCAAGAGAGGGAATGTAATTTCTTATATTTTATTTGTTTTATTTGTAAATATTATAAGGATTAAATTTGAGACCTGGAGCTAAGAAGACATGTGATTTTGAGGCCTTGTCATCCTGGAATAATTATTACAATAATATTAAAATATTTAATAGCATGTGCACATAATTTTCCTAATGAAGTGTAAAAAGTTTTGAATGCTTTCCTAGATTAAAAATATGAGGGTATCGTTGTTTTCAGAAGAGAGACTTTGCCTTAAGAGCCACCTAAAATTTTTCGATGTGGGACAGTTATATAAATTTATCCTAGCTATTCTAAATGAATAAAATAAATTGAGAAATTTTTTATTTTCATTCTATTTCATCATTATAGTGATATTTTTTTAAAAGAACCTTTAGATAGAGATCCATGGTTTAGCTCAAAACCGTGAAATCCTCCAAAGGCCCTAGAGAGAAAAACTTGTAGAGTCATCATGGTCGATAATGATGTGACCTTGGATCAAATATCAATGAACGATGATCATGAAAGATCCCACCAATGATGATGGCACAAAAATCGATATTAATTAGAGAGAAATCCAAAATATAAGATGGATGGATTATTTTGATTCTCCTTCCTCATTCTTGATTTTAATGATGAATGAAGTAAAATCCAAGAATTGATTAATCCCTGATTCGATTGTACATTATGATATGGGTTATATTTGGAGGTTTTATTGGGATTTTTCTTAAAGATTAATTTCTGGATTTGATTATCATTCTTACTGAAACAGATCGAGAACACAATGAACAATGACTGAGGACCACTCCCCAGGGTTTGTTCCTTGTGCATTTTCTCCCCCAATTTCTTGCATGTGTTCATAATTTATCCAAAAAATATTGAAAAATAGATTATTTCACCCAATATTCTAGGTGAAACAATCCGAAATTTGAGATCTTGTTTTGCGATGACCTAGTGGAGGTGCGACAATGATAGAGGAAGGTATATCGAAGTCAATCGGTAGAAATTTGTTTTGGGTAGTTTGCACCAAACAGGTTTAAAATGAATCTCCAATATGATTGAATGCCGAGAAACCCTCATTATGGTTTTATTATGGTGAAACAAACATGGATATTGAATTACGAGGAGAACCAAATACCAGAGAGAAACTCGAGAGATTGATCGGGGAGAGTTGGATGAAAAATATGGGTTCTGAAAAACTGAGAACGCACAATATGTAGTCCATGATAAATGGTTTGCGTTCACCATTTTTACACTCGGTTTCTACCAAAGGAAGTACATGGGCACATGGTGGTGTACATGGGTTACCTACATGATGTATAATCTCCCAGATTGCATGGCTAGAACCGATTACACAAATTGGTTCTTTGTGAGACAGGATTGTCCAATGTGTCTTCCTACCGCTATATATATAACTCCCAGTACCATTTTTTAGTGGTTGGACTTCTGGTTATAAAGTTTTTTATGGTCTTGTTTTCAAGATTTGTTTTTGTACGGTCCCCTGTACTATAGTTGGGGGATATAGTGATATGCATGCATTGTTTACTTAGTGGTTTTTATATTTTAGTATTTTGTGGGCCTATATATGTGTGATTCTATGAATATATATAGTCAATGAATCACATGTTATTAATATTACTACATGGTTTTAAATACCTTACACTGGCATATTGGAGTTGTTCTTGGGGAGTCGTGGCACAGACACGACAGAGACTAGTTATGACACAATAAAATACCACAAGTGAGATGAAGATGAACATTTGGGTCATAAAACCAAGTCAATATACATGATCATTACATAAGAAAACCATGCCTATGAAAAAATTGATACTTAGTCATGAATCATGACAAGAGGTTCAGGATATAACATTCTTTAGGAAGAATCTGATTATTAGATCATGAGACAATTATGACAAGGCAATGAAAAATAATATAGCAATCTTCCAAAATGTTAAACTATTTTCTATTACTATATAAAATAATTTTTTTTAAACCATTTATAATAAAATATATTAGTTATTAAAAAATTATTAAAGAGTTCTTATAGTCATAATATGTATTAGGTTCACTCCCCATTAAAGTGACCTTTTGTAGATTATCTTCACTCCATATTTCCATAAACATGGACTCACATGAGATATGAAGCTTTATTAAATGTATTGGCTTAAAATATGATTTCAATTCCACCCCTCACATCATGAAAAGAAACAATTTCCTGGAATATGAACATTGATACATTCATATTTAAATCATTGACTATTTAACAATTGAGAAAGAATGTGATTCATGAAAATTTACAATATTAACGATCATATGAAATTTATAGGAATAATTTTAATGCAATAATGTTTGAATATAGAATGTTTAATATAAAAAATATTTAAGGATATTGACATATGAATAAAATCTCATAGGAAAATTATAAAATTGAATTAAAAAAATGAAAAATAGCACATACATCTGTATAAATATTGTTTGTAGAGGAAATAAGTTTTTTTAAAAATAATAATAAGTTATAATATAAATGAAATATTACTTTTATGATATATGAAGACATGGAAAAGAATAATTTTTCAGAAACTAAAGAAATTGGTTGGAATCTTATTCAACACACGAATCATTATAAAATAATTTTACAAAAAAAATTGTAAATTATATTCAATGTAAATATAAAAAGAATATATAAATCTTTAAATTATGGAAATTTATCTATATAAATCACATAAAATTCACGGACTAAGAGATGAAATAATTCAAACTGAAAATAAGATATAAGGTTAACTCCACAAGGAAGTATTATTTTCGATTTATCGTGAACATTAGGTATTTAAAATTGTCATGATATACATAATAAAAATATATTTAAATTTTTTTAATTTATGGAGTTTTAGATATAAGAAAAAAAGATACTTTAATGGAAATTTGTTCATAAAACATCCAGGTTTCAATGTGAAATTTAAAAGAAATTATCACGATGATGGTAACACTAGAATCTAGAGACCTTTAAATAGAGAAACTAAGAATGACGTTCTATGGCTATAAATTACATTGATATTATGATAATGTATATTAATATGGATGTATATATTTTAGAAAGAATATGTAATTGAGGAGTGAAAGACATGAAATAATTTACATGTCCCAATGACATGTAATTGATGAGGCAAACAAATACCTCATACATTGTACTACTTGGAAATGATCTTACCCATTATTTAATAATTGTTAGTTTATTATCAATATTTTAAAAAAAGAAATTCATATTCAATTTATATAATACAATTAATTTATAATTCTAATTACCAAAATATTAATTATTAGTTGTTATAATTAATATTTAAAAATTATTTTTTATGTTTTTCTTTGAATTTTGGGTTTTTTGGATTTAGGCATTTATTAATGATCATGGTATCAATACCTCTAAAATTATATTAATGTTGTAGTGTATATATTTGATAAATATATATATACATATATTACTTTCATGTGAATAATAGTTACGATTCATTATTAATGATAAAAAATTACTTTTTAGATGATTTTTGAATTATGAAAAAATTGAATTTATTATTGAATATATATATAAGAATATTAAGTATCTATAATTATGAAAATAATATAACATGATAATTATTATGACATATTTCAATTGTTTTAACTTTGTTATATATTAAAAAATTAAATGATAATGTTTTGGTAATATTTATGGAAATACTAACCAAAATAATAACTCCAAAAGACTACTAAATGGGAGGAAACATGTAATTTTATAATAATAATATTACTTTTACAGTAGCATAATGATTTTTAAAATTTTTTATTAATGTGTTAAATCATATATAAATTTTATTGATGAATATGATAACGAATTTTTGTTAAGGATATGTTGGCATGTATGTGGAAGCATTGAATATTCTTCAGGAGATTATATTTAAATATAGGAATTTGGGAACCATTAATGTTTCCAGATGTACCCAAATGTATGAGTGGATTTTTATATAAATTCTTTAGGATGGGATTTAGGGAAAATATGAAGTAATGGTGTGGGATAAAGTTGGGATAGGAGGGTTCTTACTATATTTTATATTTAGTGGGATTTTGGGAAACACACACTATATAATGTGTTTGTAATTCCCTATAACATGGAATAAAGTAAAAAACATGGTCAATAATATAAAGATAATTTAGAGAGGTCAATAATTTCATTAAAAATAGATTTAATAATATTGATTTAATATATTTTTTGTCATTATGTATTAATTTACACTTTTCATCTAATTTTACTCTTACCAAGGTTACAAAATATTTCATTGGTGACTTATTTTTTAACATCTCATTTCATAAAAAGTAAGCACTATTTTTGATAGGATACATGATATGACACATTAAACTTAAACAGACTACAAATACTAATATATTTTAATGTTATCGTTATAACCTACACATTAGAATGGGATGTGCAAACAAGATTAATGGAATAATTGAAATATTATTTATAAATTTATATTTAATTATTTCTTTGGTGACCAATTATTTATAAATTAAATTTGTACATTTTCTCAAATAAAAAGAAATTTATTTGTGAAAAACCATTTAAAAGTGGAGAAGTGTATATTGTACCATTATAGAAATGAATCACTATTGATGAAGTAAATTAATGATATGTATATATAATATTGAGTATATTGTTTTAGAATAAATCTTATTTTTCTTCAATACATGTTGATAGAAAAAATCTAGTTTTACTCATAAAAATACTATATTTCTCAAAATATTTTTTTTCCACATTCTAATGGGCCACTTTTTTCAGTATATTGTTTTAAAAAATTATATAAATTCTATTTTGAAAAATAAACTACTTCTTTGAAATAATGTTATAAAATATTAATTTACTTTACTATGTTGTATTTTTCTAATAAGATTCACTTTTAATGAATAGAAAAAAAAGTTATTTAAATTTAATATTACATTTTTATGACTAATTTATATTGTTATATTATATTATAGACGACTTTTAAAGTATAATTACATCATTTTTAAAAATCTTATCCACTATGTTTCATTGTATTAATTTGCTCATAGATTTTTGATATAAAAACATTTCAATATTTTCACAGTTTTTATTTTAAAACCACACTTTTTCATTCCGCCAATAAGATTTAATTTAAATTAATTTTGGTCAATTAATTGCATTAAATTTGGAAAAATTGATTCCATATTTGTTATAATAAGTTCCAAATTATTTAAATAGGTACAATTTATATTTTAAAATCATGAATTTTGAGATTAAAATTGTTTTCTGTTACCACAGTTAAGGATAAATTGTGTAATTATGTGTAAAAATAATATTATAAATACTATATAATTAGCCTAAGTCATTTAATAATTTTATTGGAAGATTATATTTAATCAATAGTAATTAATTTATAGGTTATGATTCAATTTATGTATTTTATTATATTAAAACCATTAAAATATTATATTCAAATGATTGTCAATTTTGTCTTTCTTTTTTTCTTTACCAGAAGAAATATTTTTATCATGGTATAATAAATATGATATGTTTGAATATAAATATTATTTTGAAAAATAAAATTTATATCTATATCATAGATATTTATTTATAAATATTTGTTATAATATAATTACATTAAACAATGAAATAATGATGATGCAATTATTGACTATTTAATAGCGCAATAAATAAAATTATATTAAAAATATTGAAATAAATATTCATTGATTTGATTACTGTAATAAAAAAATTTTATTGATGTATTTGGAATTTTATGGATGAGTAAATATAGTTGGTGTGAATATATCACATCGTTAAGATATGTTTCAAAATTCATTCCATGAATAGTGTCAAAATTAACATTAATAACATTTTTAAATAAATATTATTTTATTAAAAGATATAAAATTTCTAAAAATATTAATTTCATCCAGATTATTGGGATAAGTATTAAAATTTCAACAATTACTAATTTCATTATCTTTTGTCATATTAATGTTTTTATATTAACCCTGAAAGTGTAAATTATATGATATCATGGAAAGAGCGAGCATGATTAAATATGTGTTAAAACAAAAATTGAAGGATGAAAAAAATAATAAAAAATGACTAATTTTCCTTGGATGAATGGATTTATACCCATAATAGTCCTATTTTATAAATAAATAATTTTATATTCATTTTGATTAGAAAGTTATCTTTCATTAATTTAATAATTTGTAGATTTTCAATAGATCATGTCTCCTTTTATATAAAAGTGAACCCATTACTCTCTGTTCATCACACATAAAAACATATTTGGACAAAAATATCTATACCCAAATACCTTCCAAGAATCTTTAGCAATATTCTACTGTCATTATTTTAGTTATGACACCCTATTTAGATAATTTGAGTTGTTAATCAAATAATACAACCTATAGAAGATGTATTGTTTTTAATGAAAAATATAGTCATCATCCATGATGAAATAATAAATAAACTATTTTAAATATAATTAAATTTTATTAGGTATATATGGTCACCAAAATCAATCTCCACTTACATAAAATGGAAAATTAATTAATCATTAATGGGTATGAAGGACTACCACCATGTGAACCAACATAAATCAATTTCCATCACCCTCTATCATAACTAGTTATCATGATGGAATTAATTTTTATTTGTGATATTCAAGAAATATTTATCATTATTATGTAATATAATATAATTTAAATATTCACTTTCTCAGGAACATAAAAATGATAACATCGTTCGTGTGTATGTGTGAACTATCATGTCCACGAAGCGATGCGATTCATTTTTCATCACCAAATCACATGGATGATATAAATAAATAAATTTCAATTATGAATATTTTATAAATTAAATTTTTTATCATTAAGAAAATATAAAATTATACTTGTATTCTTTACATAATGATCACTGAAAAATGAAAGTGTTACTCATGCGTATATATGACCTACCATCTCTATTATTATAATGTAGTTGATTTTTCATAACCACACATAATGGGTTGATTTAAAATTAAAATTTATTTTTAAAAATAAAAATAATTTAATAAATATTATTCTATATATGATTTAATAACAACATTTTGACTATAGACATGAAACCAATGTTATTTGGGACTCGTATACCGTTTATCATCTAAATGTCTAACTTGAACATATATATTCTGAAATTTAAAAGACATGATATTAAGTTATATAAAAGGAATAATAAATGTTAAGTTTTTTTAAATAAAGTATATAATTATCACAAGAATACTATTCTAGAATATATATAACCTACATGATCAATCAGTCTCACGATAAGGTATTTGGTCTAAATCTCTTTCCATTGAGATATTTCAAGAAGATATGCAACTTTATTATTTCATAATTTTTTTTGTCAATATTCATGATATTATTTATCATATTGATTTTATTTGGAGTCCTCTAGAATCCATAATGATTATTTTAAAATAAACCTCTCTTTTTACTTTTATGGGTATTTTTTTATTGAAAATGTGTTTAGAAAATAAATTGATTATTCCAATAAAATAATTTTTTTTTTCTAATGAGTCAAAATGAAATTTTAAGAGCGAAATGTTGAAAATTGACATCTTTTATATGTTATAATTATATAATGGTACATGTAAATAGACAGATGGTTCCAACATAAAACAAGTGTGGGTGGTGTCTTGAGAAACCAAGGATGGGTTGTTACATTATAACCTCTAATGCACAGGGTATGGAAGTATATCTTATAGTAATTCCACTTGTAAGAGTGACATGTATGGGAGTCAACAACATGGTTATTAAATTTATAATAGAAAAAGAATAATTATTTAACAATTAACATTTATTTCATTTCTGTGATTTCTAATGGTTTAATGTTAATCCTGTGATTATAAATAATTTATGAAATGAGTTTATTTTCTAATAAAATTAATTACTACATATTAATGATGAAATTTAATAATTTTTGATAATGTTTTCATGTTTATAATGTTTATTTATGTAATAAGGGTCTCCATATTATTTATATCCCCTACTGATCATTTAATGATCATCCCATGTTTTTAAAAGCTTTTCATTGGACTTAAGGATGAGTATGGATTTGGAGATGTCATGTTGAATGTGATGAATAGTTTTTATAAAAGTGATCATGATTTATTTTAAATTTTTTAGATTATAGAAAAAATTAATATTATTTAGAAGTTCCAACTTTGTGTAGTTATAAATTTTTATTTATGATATATGGCCTAATTCTCTTGATCTATAAACCTTAAATTACCCAAAATGTAAAAGAAAGTAAAATTATTGACTAAAATCATGATTATGTAATGTTTTAATGCCAAGTCCTTATAGTTGGTATTGGTAGAAAGGTTTATATAAATTTAAAGGTTTGGATGATGTTATATCACCCCCTTAGAATAATTTTGATGAATTTTATGGATTGTTAAATGATATCAATTGAAATTTGGGTATTATTGTGGAATTTTAGTGATGAAAAATATTCTTTATTATTTTAAATGATTATTAATTTTGGTAATTTATAATTTAATATCCAAAACGTTTTTGTTTTAGTTAGTTATTCAAGATAGTGGGAACATATATATATTTATTTTTGGATTAGGTGATTCTATAGATGTTTATTTTACTGATTTTGGTATGATAAATATATTGTCAATACTCATCATTTGGAAAAAAGGATGAGTAATCAGTAGAAATTTTTTAAAGGGTAAAACAAGACTTTTCATATATGTGTATTTTTTTATGTTCTTAGTATTGGGAGTTAATTAAATCTTTAGCTTTATAAAAAATATCATGAAAGAAAAATGTTATCTATTTACTTTTCTCAATGGTCATTTGATTCATCACGTATTTACGGTTTTTTGGTTGTTAAATTTTGCATGATAATTTTTTATATAACTCTATTTTAGTATATGTGAGATTTTGTTCTCATTCATGTCATGTTCTATAACATGGAATCATAGTACGTGTGACCTAATGTGAAATTCCTAGTATACATTATTTCTTTTATAGTGGATTCTTTATTGACCTTTGCATTAATATGGGATTTAATAAAAGGTATTTTGAAAAGTCTAATTTTATTTACCTTGTCAAAGTTCAATACTTCTAGGACAAACTTTCCCAAATGGATGAGAACATAGAATACTGTGTTTCTAAAAAGGAAACACTTTGTTCGACATCATACATGATACACTACATTGAACATAAATGAATAAGTAAATGTTAATATTTAAATGCAGTAAATATTACATAGTCATTATAATGGTGGGTATGAACACGATTAACTAACTTATGAACAAATTGTTTAAATGTATATATACAATTAATTATTTTGTTAATGTATAATTATGAATGAAAATAAAATCATTTTTTTAATAAAATGAAATGATTTTTCTTAAAAACTACTTAAATGTACCCAAGTGTATTTTATACTGGTCGATAAAAAATAAATTTTGTTGGATTATAATAATGAAATATAAATATATCTTATATTCAATATAATTTCCAAAATTCATATTATATGTTTTCTAGACACAATTTAAGAAAAAATCCAATTTTACATAAAAAAGATGTATGTTTTTTAGAAAGTTAGTTTTTAAGCTGTTTGATGGTGTAATTATTTAAACTATTAATTTTTAAATTTTTCAATTTATATTTGAAAAAATAAAATTATTCATGTAAATAATAGTATCGAAATTTACTTTGGATGATGTTTTAGAATTATTTAGATAAAATTAATTTTTTTGAATAGTAAAAAAATGAATATTTTAACTGAAAATTCTTTGTTTATAATTTATTTATATTGTTATATTATATTTTATACTAGTTTTAAAGTATTACATGATAAATTTATTTTATTTAATCCAATATAGGTCATGGGAATCAGATTCACATTGAAGTTTTATATAAATAAAATCAATCTTTTAAATGTTTTTATTTTCAAACCTCATTTTCCCATTCAGTCAATTTAATTAATTTTAAACTAATTTTAGCCAATTTTGATTTTTGAATTTTTTAATATGGATTCAATATTATAGAATCATAAGTTAATAATTATATAAATAGGCCCTTTTTATTTATAAACATTATGAATAGTAACATTAATAAATTTTTTATTACCACGGTTAGAGGTAATTGGAATCTTTTGGTTAAAATTAATATTATAAAAATTATAAAATTACTCTAAAACATATCCTAATTTTATTGGTTGAGTATTTTACATCGTTAAAAATTTAATTATTGGTTATAAGACCATTTTGGGACATTTGGTTGAGAATAAAACTATTATAATATTATATTCAAAAGAATATAAATTTGGTAAAACTTTTGTTTTTAATAAGAGATAAGTTTTGAATTTCATTCCCTATAAAGATTATATGTTACTATAAATAATAATATTAAAGATAACTTGTACTTAAACATCATATTAAATTATATATAATTTTTATGGATTAAATAATTACCATAAATGATGACATAATGATGATGTAGTCATTGTTTCAACTATAGAAGAATCAAATATAAGATATTATAAATATTCAAATAAAACTAATTTTATAAAATTGCATACATAAAATAATTTTTTTGGATTAAATTGACTTTTTATAAATTAATTAAAATATATTTATATAAGGTATATGATTTTTTTTATTATTAAAAATTCATGTAAGGAATAGTGTCAAAAATGAGATTATTATTATTTTAAAATAAATAATATTTTTAAAAATGATATAAAAATTATAAAAAATAATTAATCAAACATATATAGATACATATTATAATTTCATAAATGACTCATTTGTTTTTATTATTTAATTTAATAGTAATTTTACTAACCATAAATATGTAAATTACATGAGATCACGATAAGAGTTGAAAGGGTTATATACTAGTTAAAACAATATGGTAATGATTTAAAAAATTATAAAGTGATGTTTATTTTCATTAGATAAATTTATTTCATAAAAAATAAATCTAATATTCTAAATAAGTTATTTTTTATCCATTTTGATTAAAAAATTAGTTTATCTTAATTTCTAAATTTGATGATTCCCATGAGTGCCCCACCCCTTTCCTATAAAAGGGAGCCAATTTTTATATTTCTTTAAAACATAAAAAATTATTTTTTTCATCCTCTACCAACTAATATAACTTCCTAGAATACCATCCCACATTATTTAGGACTTACATTAGGAAGAATATGCTCCTTGCATGAGTCAAGGTGTTAATCAATGGTGATCGCCTGAATAACCATCTTTTTTATGTAAGTATTTCACATTGATTACTTATTACACTTATGTATATAACATTTAAAACAATATGAAATAATAAATCCTGTATTATAAATATAATAAGATGTTATAATGTTAATATATAAACAGAAATTTATTTCAACTTCCATCAAAAGGAAAAATTAATTAATCGTCTGTTTGTATGACAAACTACCACCTCGCGAATCGATATATTTATTTATTCCAGAATCGTATCTCAAGAAAACTTATAATTATAGATTTAATATTAATATATAATATTATTGAAATATTTATCATTATTAAATAATATAATATCATTTATATTCTCACCATTCCATGCACATAAAAAATATATCATTACTCAGGAATACGTGTGAGTTTGGACATCAACGAAGCGATGTGATTCGATTTTCATCACCACACCACATGGATGATATAAATAAGTATAATGGAATAATTAATATCATATTAATGATATCATGATCATTCATTATAGATAATATGATATGTATATTCTTTCTATAATGATCATTAAAAAATGAAAATGTTACTCATGTGTACGCATGGCCTATTGTCTCCATGATTGATACATAGTTCATTTTCCATAAAAATTTATAATGGTTTGATATAAAAGTATAATATATGTTTAATAATTATTATAATCCCATGAGAATTGCTCTGGAGATAATGTACTAATATCATTTTGACTATAGACGTCAAACTGAAGCCATTTTGGACTCGTCTAATGAATATCATCAAAATGTCCATACTTGAAATTATATAATTAAGTAATTTCAATATCATAATATTAATTGATATAAAGGTTTAGTATAAATGAAAATTATATAAATAAAATAAACAAAAAAAATTAGTTTATTTTTTGGGAAGATAAATAATAAACGTAACAAATTGTACTCAGCCTATGGTATTTCACTTCAATCTCCTTTCATTTACATATTTCTTGATGATATTAAAGAATATTATTTTATAAAGTTTATTAACATCACCTTTGAAATTCCGTACGTATATTATATCTATAATCTTGTTATTTATTATCTTTTTAAATGTTCTACTTTCATGTGTCTTATGATTTAAATGTGCAATGTTTTATGCGGTGCTTTGAATGTTTACAGATTTAATTACGATAAAATTTTCTCCATGTCAGTACTAATGATATTATTTTACATATTTATTTTCTTTGGAGTACTGTAAAAGTCTTCATGTTTTTTAAAATCAAACCCTCTTTTTATTTTTTGGGGAATTTATTATTGGAAATTATTTTTGAAAAGGGATTTATTATTTCTATACCATGAAATGCTTTCATATGAGTGAAATTGAAATTATTGGAGTGGAATTTTGAAAATTGAAAGCTTGTATGTGTTGTGATTTTGTAAGGGAACTTGGACCTTGGACATATGGTTCCCTGATAAAAAATGAATGTGTCGTTCTATGATAAACAAGGGATGGGTCATTATCTTATAACCACTAATGAATTGGGTATGGAAGTTAGTAATGTGGCTATTCTATTTGTAAGCGTGACAAATAAAGAAGTCGCCATCATGGTTATTCCATTTGTTATAGTGACTTGTATAAATTTTTTCAAAGGAACCTTTTTATATTTTATATGATTGATATGGGTTTTATTGAAATATTTTGATTACAAAAATGTATGAAATGATATTATTTTCAATTGAATGAATTTACAACTTATAAATGGGGAACAGGAATAATTTATGATAATGTTTTATTGGTTTTAAAGTTAATCAATGGACTAATGATTTCCTTCTTTTTGTATTAATTTCTGAGATTTTCAGTTGCATCCCATGTTTTTAAATGTTTTTCATATATCATTGTGATGAATATGGATTTCTATATTGCATGTTAAATGTCATTAAGATTTATCATAAAAGCGATTATTCTTTATTTAAAATGTCTGATATTGTGGGGAAATGGATACTATTCAGAATTTCCAAAATAGAATTATTATGGTTTATATGTAAGAATTATAGCATAATTAACTAATTATCTAAACATAAAAATATCCTTAGTTTAAAACAAAGTAAAATTATTTACATTACTAAAGATTATGTAATGTTTTTAGGTCGGGACATTATATATTTTTATCCATATAATTAAAATTATCGATAGTTTTTTATTACAACACGATGACTAATAAATTATAATCCTTTTCATTACATTTAATTTATAAATATAAAAAAACTCTATCCTAAACGAAAACATAAAATTTTTAAATTATTATTTTATAGATTAATTTATTTTTATGTCATTATGTTTACTTAATCATATGAAAATAAAATTACAGACTACATTTTTCAATATATATATATATACATATATATTAAAAATTATTGTTCATTATTTAAATCATTTAAATTCAAGGAATTTAATTAATTAACATAAACATACACAAAACTGGGAAAATAATCATTAAATAAATATTTCCATTGATTATTAATTGAATACATTACTAGATTCATAGCTATAATAACACCCATATCTGAATGGTTCTTTATAATACTTATGATATGAAATATAATATTAAAATAATAATACATTAATCATTATTTTATTATATTGTAATTTTAATATTTTTCTAATCCCTTCATATGGATTTTTTTCATTATTAATCTTGGTTGTCAAACTATACTAAAAAAATAATCTATAATATTTATTACTGTAGTAATATATAATTACATAGAAATAATAAAGAAATTAATGAATATTAATTACATCATATACATGTTATTAATATGATACAATAGATTCATGATGTGTCAGATGAATAATATATTGAATTATTTCAATGTAGAATAAATAACATAGGTTGAAGGCTTTAACGTCATCTTAGAATGCATCTTGAAAATGATGGGTTTATTACTTCTCATTAGGATTAGACGTATGAAAGAGTGAAATATACATGTTAAAGAGAGAATTAATGTAGTAATTTAATATAACATCCTTGTAAAAAAAATTGATGTTGGTAGGAGTGGTGTTTTTATATATTAGTGGGGTGGTATTCCTGTAAATATTCCATTGTTTAAGTTAAATTAATGTGATATGGAATGAAATTGGAATAATAAAAGAATATTAATGATGATGATATGAATTGAAATACATAAAACTAGTATCAACATTTAATGATCAATTTTTTATTATTTTATTACATTTACCAAAATTTAACCATTTTAACAAATTATAACTTTTATTATGGTGACAAAATTATACTTCGAAAACATTTTTTTTTCAAAAAATTAAACTGGCATTATTATTTATATTATATATCCTGATTCAAAAAAAATAAAAACCATTTAATTATATTACATCCATATTGGTTGTAAAATTTGTGTCTAATATAATTATAAATAAATAATTAAAAATTGCATCAAGAAAAATGAATTTTTAAGCATAAAAATTAATTTATAGACATTCTATATAATATAATATCCATTAAATATATAGTGAAGTGTTTGAAAAAAAATAGAAAAAAGTTGTTTTCAAGTATTTTTTTATCAATGGATCATTAAATTTTTACTATTTTTTGTAAATAATTTTTTCTTATATATTTTTAATATATTTAATAGTCATTAAATGAATTTCATAAATTTGTTTCATTAATAACATTAAAATAAATATTAATTATTAAAAAAGTGTTATATTTATAAAAAACAATCTATCCAAAATAAATTTTATTTTTAATATAAATGAAAATTCATTTATTTTAGGGAAACATTTATTTTTCAAAAAAATTGTAGTGTATTTCATTTTATTATAATAGATCAATATTCACATTATTTTAGTGGTCCATGCATTATGGGCTATCAAACACAATCGATGTATATAAAACCAAGTATGTACTAGTATTAGTGGTTGTAACATTTTACCATCCTTAAAACAATATCCCCTTGATATCTCATTAATTAGATGAAAAATATATTTACTTCTACAATATTAAATATTCATGTTTCAACATAGCATCTTAAACAAATGATTACATCCAATAAATATAACAAGTTGGGAGGTCATGTATTTCCAAAACGTATCCCTATGATCATAGGTTTCTACATGTTATTCCTCATAAAAGATACCATGATCAAACTATATAACATCGATGATTTGTAAAAGTTAGCAGTCTGGCATATACATCTTAAAAATAAATAAACCGAAAACATCGTTAACATGAGAGATGTTATATAGAAACTTATGATTATAAGATTCATCCATAATATAATCATTTATATCATTATTCCCGGTGTATTTTTTTAATAATCTTTCCCTTATTTTTAAACCTCATAACCCAATTCCATAGTGATATTCATAATTATAATTTGTATTAAAATTCATACTAAAAATCAAGAGGATGAATATATTTATGGCTCTTCATTCTTCATTTTAAATATTAATATAATAATGAATGACTTAATCATTCTCTATCATTTCTTGATGATGTTTAGTTCATAGAGGCATCCTCCCACTTACTACATCCTATCATTTTGACGATATTCATTCTCCCCTTTATAACTCATTGTATGGTTCCATTTTAATATTAAAATGAAAATGTTGTTGTATTATAATTGTATAGGGAAAATTATTGATCCCTTAATGATTTTTATATTTATTGAGTTGGATCTCAAAATATCTTGAGGTTTTCAGGTGACCTTCTAATTTGAACAATATAATGTGTATGGTTTTACATGTGAATAGATATCATAGTATCTATTTCTTATTGAAATATTATACTAAACATCAAGGTAATCCTTAGATCATGATCAAATACAATACATAATGTTACTAAAGGAAACCTTTCCTCTTAACAAACATATCCCTTTTATAAGATGATTGACTGTGAAATACTCTGGAATATAAATTAACTGTTTCATATGTCTATAATTAACTATGACCTATATGTAAATTTTTTCATTACTATTTTTAAGATATCATGTGATTATTTCCATAATAATTTTCTCTCATTTACATATAGTTATGGGTGATTGTTTTATCATACCCATAGAATTATGATGTTCATCATTAGGTTGTATAAAACCAAAAACTAGGATACATAAACTCTAATATGAAACTTTATATTGTCCCAAAAAAATGATTCCAATCATATATACACAATATTGTTCTACCTATATCTAAAGATACTTATTATAAATGTATATAATACAACATATAATTCATAAATTATTTTATTTATATAATATATATTGTTTTTAAATACCATATAATTCCATTATTATCATGAATGAAATTCAAGAACATGGTATACAATTATCTGTATACATAAATCCTTTGTTTATGCCTCCTTAATTAAACAATAGATAGATTTTTATGAAATAATAGGGGAATGATATGTTCTCTCCCCATCCCTTGTAACAAATACTCCCATCCTTTGCATATCAATGTTTATTGGATCTCTTTTAATCCAGACAGTGGATAAGATATGATGAACCTTCCTATATAGAGAATAAAATATCTTTATCACCTTCCAAGAATTGAAATATATTTAGGATTCATTTTCCTTGATCAAATTCAACTATCTCATATGTTTTATGTTCAAATCCTTCTATTTTAATATATAAATTAACCGATTCTAAACAATATACTTTTTACTAGATTAACTATAGATATAGTTTTAGCATATCTGTAAGGAAAATATTATTTCTCCATTCTCAAAATCATGAGTCAGAAAAATATTCTCGCATAAGGTTAATTTATCTGATTCGTAAGATACCACCCTTTAAATTTTCATAGGGAAGCATCCCAATCCCATCATTGATATATCACTATATATCAAAAAAATTCTCTACATTGGGCTATTATGAGTACAGGTGTATTGAAATCCTTTCTCAGTATACCACTGAAATCAAATTCGCATTTATATATCCAACAAAACATAACTCCATTAGGAGTTAACATGGTTAGAATTAAAAAAAAAAGAAAAATTAATCCACAAAACATCCATAATATCTAGATACACAAATGAATCTATGGATAATTGTTATAATGGTTGGAATGGGAAATTCCATAATAACCATTTTCATTGAATCATAAATTAATATATAAATGTTTGGGAATATATGATCAACGATTGATAATTTCTATATGAATAATTCAGAAATTCTGAATTTATAATCCAAATTATACATTATAATGTTCTCTAGAAAAATGTACAATTGATATTCATAATCTAACATTCTCTTAGAATATTAGACAATAAAATTTTTGAATACAACCAAAAAACTGACTTTGGTAAGTTCTACAGACTCTATTCATGTCATCTAAAAATATTGCATGGTAATTTGTAATATTTATTATAATAATTATGAACTAATAGGTTCCATATAAAATATAAAAAGATTTTTGGGATATATCCTACCTATTTACACATTGTAGATGATATGTATATGGAATTACAATCTTTAAGAAGTTTTTAGTGTGTCATTGTTGATCAAAAAAATCATCAATATAGTGTAAAGAATACATATTCATAATCTTAATATTGTTATGTTCATGATAATAAATGCATATAATCATCGTTATGTGTTTCTTTTAAATAAATATTACAAGGAAACCCCATAGTGAAACACTTTAGAATATAAAACCACATTTTAGATTCACTTGGATTTTGTTCTATAAATCCAATAAATTAACCCGGACAATTTTATATATAGCCATCGATACTCGTTTAAAATAGAGTATCTATTTTTGAGAAAAAACATATTATCTAGGGAACCCAAGGTAAGTATTCTACAAATAAGTCATCATACTATGAAACAATCAACTACTCTTCGATAATGATATTATCACCAACCTTATTAGGAAGAAATCCATTATGAATATGTAACATAGTGCATATTAGGGAAGTAAATTATACTTGGAGTTTATATTATACCTTTCACAGATAGATGACCATGGGTTGATTTAGGAAATGAATCTTGATTTCCTTATCCCAAAAATTGATCTGGGACACAAATTAATATCTAATACGTTTCAAAAATATCTCAAAATTATTTTAATGGAAGAATAATAAGATTTTGTCAGTTGGGTTATTGATTTTATTTTCATATCCTACTATCTAGATATAATATTTAGTCTAGAATTAGAATGATATATAACATTTGATATTTTTTAGTAAATGATGTAGTAAAATTTCCTTTCATAGTTTTCATACCCCACTTATATTATTGTAATTTCATAGGCTTCCAATTTCCCATAATGGTTTAGATATTTCATACATTCTTTTTCATTAATAACCATTTGTTTGGTAAACACATTTTCATGACACTCATTATCCATTCAAATGAATTATTTAAGTGTGGGTGGGTCATTTGGGTGATCTTTAAGTTCATCCTTTTAATTACCTACCATTGTCTTATAACATCCACATTCATTTTATATATAGTTTTCAATATAACTATTTAATCTTTTACCTTTTAGTTTGTGACAATTTTCACTACGGGAAAATTTAATTTTCCCAATGGGGTATTTGCGATGCAGAAGGGTCCCATCATAAATGGTCCGCTTGGAGGCACTATTTTTTAGGAGACCCTCTTCCCGTTAGAAATAATTTTTTATTTGTGATGGGGAGTTGGTCTCCGTCCCAATAGGTTTGGCATTAGTTTTGTGAGAAACTGCATGAAGGGAATTTTCGACGGGTATATAAGCTCATCGCAAATACCCAACAGTATTTTTAATATTTGTGACGAAATTAATTTCTCATCGCAAATAGTATATCGGAGGGATGGTATTTGCGACGGTACCCATCGCAAATACCTTATTAACCAATGCCTCTAACTATTAGGGAGTTAGCATTTGTGATGGGATTCCCATTGAAAATTGCACTGTCACAAATAAACTAACCAATATATATACACCCATCCATTTTCCCCATTCCACTCATTTCTTTATCCCTCCCTCCATCTCTATTTACATTTTTCCTCAAGAATAATCAATGTTTTAAATTCTAAATCAGAGAAACATTCGTGGCCTAAATCATCTACAAGATTCAATTTTAGGGTATTTATAAATTTCTCATATTTTATAGTTAATTCAATTTATTTTATATTAGTTATAATTATGCTTAATTAGATGCAATTAAATTTCATTAGAATTAGATAGTTTTTATTTATCATTATATATTTTTACAAATTATTACGAGTTATTAGTAATAATTAGTATAAATTAATAGATATTTTATTAAATATGATTAATTAGTATTAATTAGTATTAATAAAAATATTATTTAAAAGTAGTTATAATTAGCGATAACAAGTAATAATTAGTGATAATTAGTAATGAAATGAAATAAGTATTTATAAATAGTAATAATTAGGGATAATTAGAAATAATTAGTGTCAACTAGTATAAATTAGTAATAATTAGTTATAATTAGTGGGAATAAGTAATAATTAATGGTAATTAGTAATAAATTGTAATAATAAGGAATAAATTTAAATAATTATTAATTACTAATAATAAAATTCAATAAATTTTAATAATTAGAAATTAATTGTAGTAAATTATAATAATTAATAATGATTTCTAATAATTAGTAATAATTAGTAATAAATTGTAATAATTAGCTATAATTAGTAATAAATTGTTAAAATTAGTAATGTATTTTAATAAATTGTAATAAATTGTAATAATTTGAGATGAATCTTAAAAATTAGTAATAATTAGTAATAATTAGTGATTACATGGAATAATTAGTAGTAATTAGTAATAAATTTCTATAAATTGTAATAATGAGTAACACATTGTAATAATTAGAAAGAATTAGTAATAATTAGCAATAATTTGTTATATAGTGTAATAATTTGTAAAAAATTTTAATAATTTGTAATAAAATGTAATAATTTCCAATAAATTTTAATAATTAGTAACAAATTGTAATAATTAGCAATAAATAGTAATAATTAGTAAAAAATTATAATAATTTTCCCAAATTAGCTGGAATAAGTAATCATTTTTGGTAATTAGTAATAATTAGTTGTAATTGGTAATAAATTGTCATAATTATTAGTAAATTTTAATAATTTGTAATAATTTGAAATAAGTTATAATAAATTATTATAAATAGTAATAATTAGTATTAAATTTTAATAAATTAAAATAATTAGTATTAGTTAAAAATAAATAGTAACATTTAGTAAAAAACTGTAATAAGTTGTAATAAATTGTAATAATTAGTAATAAATTGTAAAAAATAGTAGTAAATTTTAATAATTATTAATAAATTATAATAATTAGTAATAACTGGTAATAAATTAAAATAATTAGTAATTAGTAAATTATTGAAATAATTAGTAAAAAATTATAATAGATTGTAATAATTACTAACAAATTGTTATAATTATAAATAATTATATATAAATTTTAATAATTAGTAATCAAATTTAATAATTAGTAATAAACTGTAATAATTAATAATACACTGTAATAATTAGAAATAAAATATAATAATTAGTAATAATTTTCAATAATTAGTATAAATTATAATAAATTTTAATAATTAGTAACTATTGGCGGGAATAGGTAATACATTGTGGTGATTAGTAAAAAAATTAAAAAATAGTAAAAATTAGCTGGAATATGTAATAATTATCTGTAATTAGTAATAGGTTGTAATAATTATAAATGAATTGTATTAATTATTAATAAATTGTAATAATTCGTAATAATTAGTAATACATTTTAATTATTAGTAAAATAATAGAAATAATTAGTAATAATTAGTAATAATTAATAATAATTAGTAATAAATTGTTATAATTATAAATAAATTTAAATAACGAGTTAAAAATAGTAATAATTAGTGGGGAATTGTAATAATTAGTAGTAATTAGTAACAACTTGTAATAAGTAGTAATAAATTTTAATGATTAGTAATAAATTTAAAATAACTAGTAATAATTATTAATAAATTACAATAAAATATAATAATTTGTAATAATTATAATTAAATTTTAGTAAATTTTAATAATTAGTAAAATTTCGTAATAATTAGAAAAAGTTAGTAATAATTATTAATAAATTTCAATAATTATAAATAATTTTTAATAATTTGTTTTAATAAGTAATTAATTTAAATAATTAGTAATAATTAGTAATAAAATGTAATAATTTGTAAAAAATTTCCAATACTTATTTCTAAATTTAAATAATTATTAGGAATTAGTAATTAATTTTAATAATTTGTAATAATTTGTAATAATTAGTAATAATTTGTAATAATTATTAACAAATTGCATTAATTGGTTATAAATCGTTGCAATTAGTAGTAAATAGGAAAACATTAAGTAAAAATAGAAATAATAGAAAATTAATAAAAATAATTGTAAATAAATTGAAATAACTATAAATAAATAATAATAATTTGTAATAATTAATTTTAATTAATAATAAATACATATAAAGATTAATGAATATGAATAAATAATAAGAATTTTAGATAATTAGAAATAATTAGTAATAAATAGAAATAATTAGTAATATATATAAATACATAAGAATAAATATCAATAATTATGAATATATAGAAATAATTAAAACAATTATCAATAATTCCAATAATTTGTAACAAAACGAAATAATTAGTATAATTAGAAATAATTATAATAATTAGAAATAATTATAATAATTAGAAATAATTTGAATAATTTGAATAAATCGGCACAGTTATCGACAGAGTAATAACTTATAATAAATTACCAAAATTTCCCACATATTGGAAGCAGCTCTTTGGCCCGATGGCTCATCTATTTGCAATATTATCCCACTAAAATCGCATAGAAAAATCGGATCAGATTTATGTTTATCAATTTTGGTATGCATGAGAATGAAGAATTTTTCGGTGAGGCATTCTTGCATTTAGTTATCATTCATACAAAAATTGATACACGTACCTTAGAGTAGCTTTTTCATACTAATTTAAATTGGGGAAGGTAGTAAGGAGATGACCCGTCAAGAAAAATGGGCACTTCGGCTTGATGACTCATATCCTTCCAACATTCTCCCAATGAAATCACAATCAGAAATCTGCTCTAACATATGAATATCAATTTTCATATGCACAAGAATAGAGAGTAGCGTGGTGGGGCTTCCCAGTTATCAATTATCATGCAAAAAAAATTGATATTCATATGTTGGATAATATTTTTAAAATTGATTTTATTCAGAGAATGTTTCAATGAAATAATTAGTTAAAAAATATCTTTTCCCAATCTGATGGAAATTATAATGCTTGTAATTAGTAGTAATTAATATAAATTAAATACAATTACCAATAATTAGTGGTAATTAGTATAAACCATTATAAATTATTGTAAATTAGTATAAATTTTAAAACCTATACAATAAATAACTTTGAAATAATAAAAATTATTATAAATTGCGAGAAAATTGAATTTAATGTTTTTTTTATAGTCTTTTTCATATATAAAATTATTCAAAAAAATATTATACTATTTTTTAGAGATACATGGAACAAGGATATGGAACAAATAAATATTAGATAATTGTGCTTTCAACATTTATTTACGTCTCAGAACATAATGACATTGATGTTGTGGCCGAAAACCAATATTTCAACTATTAAAAGATTAAATCATACATCCCCTGGTGATTTATTAAAACATTCTTACTAATGGAATTTTTATTTTTCTTTAGAAGCCTAAAGCGTGTGATTGAGTTATTTTACTGATGTTTTTTTTCATTTGGTTTTTATGGTAGTCAGAATTCATGTTGTCATGTATTTATAACTATGTAAAAATAACATCTTTGGATTTTCATGAAATAGTCATATATCATTTTGACCTCATTAATTCAAGGACATTCAAAATCTAATATCGATATTTATTTTAAACCATTTATTGATGAGTTAAAATCATTATGGAGGAATGGAGTCGGTGCATATGATGTTGATGCGAATCAAAATTTCTGACTAAAAGATGCATTGATGTGGACAATTACTGACTTCCTAACACATTACATGTTATCTGGTTTGAGTATACATGGTCCAAAATCATGTTCATACTGTATAAGAGACAAAAAATCCTTTAGGCTCATCAATAGAAAAAAAACCCTGTTTTTAGACTTTCATCGCATATTCATTCCAATCGATCAAACTTTTTTGAGGAAAAAACTTTTTTGAAAAGGGGAAATTAAAAGAGATAGACCTCAAACAATGATATTAGGTTAGGGATAAAATCAATTGTATCTTCATTATCTCACATAACATTTAAACCACTCTCAAACCAACAAAAAATTGATGGATATGGGAAAGAACACAATTGAAAAAACGAAGAATTTTAGGGGATCTTCTATATTGGTCTGATTTGTCGGTCCATCACATGTTTGATTTCATTAATATTGGGAATAAATATATGGATATTATTTTATATAGTTTTGGATACAGAAGGTAAGACAATTGATAATGTAAAGGCATAATACATCTTGCCCAAATTTTCAAGCGACTATAAAGTCAATTTATTTAAAATGTCAAATGACAAAAGATAATGATTCTAAAATTATATTATACACTATACAAATAAAATCAATTATTATTTTGTTAGCGAATTACAGTTTTGAGAATACCAAGTGTTTTTTCTTCCAATTTTGGTAGATTTTTCAGAAATGGTTATATTATCAGATAATGATGTCATGGAGGTCATGTTATAATGGAAACACATCTGCTAATTGGATTAAGTGAATTGGTGAATTCTATGATTTGGGAAGTGGTAGCAGACATATCAAATTATTTATGTGATATTCTTGTGGGAGATAACATAGTTTGATTCCCTAATATGACTCTATGAAGATTTTTTTTAATTTTATGTAAACTAGGAAGAAACATACCTATAACATTATTTATCTCAATAGTTGATTAGATATAATATTTTATACATTATGAAAAATGTAGAGGTACCATATAGTTATTATGTATGTACACATTTGAGAGATGCATGTGTAAATTGAAGGAAAAAGTACATAACAAAACATTGGTAAAAGGCTCAATTGACTAAGTATATTTGCAAGAAAATTTTCATTTTTATGCACTCATTATGTTCATTATAAATATAACTCAAAACAAAACTGCATATATTTGTAATGAGGGAAATATTTATGATGGAATTAGAAATCAATTATCAATTTTTAATTACCCCAAACATGGCTTCGTTTGTGTTCATGAACAATGGCTTTGAGATGATTAACATCATAGAGTTAAAATATATATATTCTATTCAACTATTTAGAGATGAAAATATTTGTAAATTGAGTTTTCATATAACATATTCTATAATATTAATTACATTAAATTAATTTTATATTATTTTTATGTTATAAGATAATCATATCAAGAAATTTATTCTACAAATTATAGCAACTCCTCTTCAAGAATGGCGTCAAAAACGATTTTTTAATGGTTTCCAAAATTGGAAACATAAATTATTTATGGTTTAACATATAATATCAAAATATTACATGTTATATTGATAATTTTATTACCAATTTCTTATTATCTCATTATACTGATAAAATTGACAATCGATTGTGTGTGTTGAGTAAGCCACCATCCAAAATGGATAAATCTTATAATTTATATGTGGTGAATAGGTTTTGATTTCATAAATATCCATATAGGGAATTATAAAAAACAATTAATAGTGGTGTTTTCTTGAGAGGATCTCATCATAGAGAAAATGAACTTGACTTTTAAGGCATTTTATACGAAATTATTTAAATTTGTTATCTGGGATTGAATTGCAAAACTATGTTTAAATGTCGGTGGTTGGATACTAAGAGAGACATTTGTTTTCTTACAACCCATGGATTTGTTGATATTAAATATAAATTCTTCTTATAGTAAATGATCCATTTTTATTATCTCATTAAGATCCTAAAATTTATTATAAAAATTACTATTATACTTAAATAGATTTGGGTGATTGGTGGATAATAATTAATATTAAAGCTCTAGAAAAATTGTTTACTCAAAGTGAATGTGGTTATGCTGAAGTGCAAGGAATTGATGTTTTTCATAAGACTTCTCTAAATATATCTTTTTCACAATGAGTCACAAATATCGTTGATGACACCCCACAATCTTGGGCTAATTGTGATAATGATGTTAATGATGTTACAAATGAATTTAAAATGGAAAGAGATTATGAAACTAATATTCATTTGTAAAATGATGATGTTGAGGATGAATATAAAGACATAGTCATTGTCTGATATAAATTTGAGGATAAAAATGAACATTGACATTATTAAATGCTGATTATACACTTATATAATATTTATCTATATATAACAGTTTTTTTCAACTGTTTGATAACAAAAATAATTTCATGTTTCAGAAGGATAACAATCAATGTTTTCAATGGTAGGAATATGATCTACCTTTTAGCGAGAATGTTGTTGGATCACCTGACCCCCAGAATTATGTTGGTTCAGGAAGTACTATAAGGCGGTGTGGTCATTCATGATTGATGATTCCTCACCCTATACCTAAGTGACGACCAGTTTTTGTATTTGATCTACGCATGAAGAAGTATGTTTACTTAAGTACTTTAGTTAACATTAATTAATATATTTATATACTAATTGTTTTATTATTTGTTATTTTTTCATACCTTCTAACATATAGATACTAGAAAATTGAGTGCTATATTAAAAAATTATATTTATTAAGCATGGGTCACATGGGATCAGATTCCCAATGATGTTCAACAATACTTGTTTGATCATTGGATTTTTTGTAAATAAATAATATTTTTTGATATTTACTTAATTATGAACTAGATATTATAATTTATATGAATATTTTAATGTATCCCATCGATGAGAGCATGCATGATTCTCTCTGGAAGGCATGGGATGGGTTTATATGCATGTGTTGTCGTTAGTTTTTTCATTATTTAAGAAGGAAAACAATGATGAATGCAAAAGTGATAGAGTATGATGAATATTGTCACACCTACCGGCCTAATTAAATTTCCTATTAGGTTTGTCTTGGATCATATTCACAATGGTTGGGTGGCCATTTTTAGAGGAGATCAGCAGTAGGTCCACAAAACTGGGGGAGATATGAGGTGACACATCGAGCTGGTAGTTGTATATTCTGTATGCATTGGGAACATAGGGTAAGAACTTTATTAAAAAAAATTAAATAACTTTTAATGTTAATAGTATATTTTTTATTCATATATGAAGTTTAAGAACATAATATTTTGGAGTTAGACATTTATAGGAGGATGCACAGTGATCTGCTCAATGGAGAGATTAGAGGTTATCGCCAACATCAGATTGTGGTCAGTATAATATCATTTTGAGTTTTAAAATTAACTCTAACTAATAATTTAAATATTTTAATTTTAAACTACAATTGAAGGAGTCATATAAGTCCAGGAAATCTCAAACCCAGACAAAGATTCAGGCAGAGTGCAATGAATAGATTAGTACACATTGAATTAATGAGGCATCATAGATGTAGGTGGCATAGTATTCCAATGAGAAATGCCATGTTATTATTATCGGCACTAAATTGTGGCATGGGAGTTATTATTGTACTGATGCGATGTTGGGGTCCAACTCGAGAGGAGGTTATGGAGAGTCATCAGTATCTACTGCACAGTATTACGAGCAGTTGTGAGCTCAGGGTGAGCTTATAGAGAGTTTTAATAGCGAGTTGGAAAAATGCATTAATGGAAAGTAGCAGGAAGAGCTCTAATGAAAGGAGTAACAACAGGAAGAGATTCATTCATGGATGAAATAGTAAAATTAGTAAATGGAGTACATGTGATGTCTGAATCAGGGTTTAGGGATGGAGTTCCAACCACCATCTCCTCCAGCTCCTCCAGATGACCATACCACTTAGTGATTTATTTAATTTTTTATGATAGAACATTTGAAGGTATTTTTTTGTAATATTAACTATTTACATTTATATTAAGGGTGTTTTTATTATTTTTGTTAATATTTCATTTTAATAATATTTATGAAATTTTTTAACTTATTATTATATTATTTAACTGTTTTTTTATTATTATTATTTTATATATTTTTTGTAAATATATTATTATTATTTTTATTATATTTTTTCTGAATATTTTCCTCTTTATTATCTTATTAATTTTCATTATTTTACCAATATTAAAATAATTATTTCAATAGTTTTAATAATAATAATATGGTTATGTTATTATTATTATTATTTTATTATTATTATTTTTTATTATATTAATAATAATAATAGTATTATTATTTTATATCTTTATAGTGTTTTTTAATTTACTAATAATTTTATTTTTATTTTACAAGTATTAATATTATTATATTGAAATTATTATTATGTTAATAATATTTATATAATTTTTTTATTTTTATTTTTTTATTATATTTTTTTATTATTATTATATTATTCAAATTTTTATGCTATTTGGAACGAGCCATTTTACGATGGTCTATATCCTTATCACAAATAGTATTTCTAATAGATCGTTGCAATATGGTTTTTGGAAAACATTAGGAAAACTATTTTTGATAGGACGTGGACCCATCACAAATAGTTTTTTTGAGATGGGTTGTCTCAAATAATATTTGTGAAGGGCCATCACAAATAGTATTTGCGATGGGCCGTCACAATATGCGTTTTGTAAACCTCGGGAAAAATATTTGTGACAAGATATTCTATAATGTGGCATTTGAAACGAGGTCCCTTCTAAAATGTATTTTTGCGATTGGACCCAATTGAAAATTACCCATCTCAAATATACCAATTTCATGTAGTGTTTCCTTGTGTATTGTTCCACATTTAACACATGTTGAAAGATAAATTGTTTCCCTATTATGTTTTATCACATTTCTTTCCATGAATTTTATTTTCTATAAACAAACTCAAAGTCCAATAGAATAATGGAAGCCACCAATATACATTTACACCATTATATTACAATAAATAATATATTCATATCCACTAAGGTTTCATATAGCTAAAACTATTTCAAGAATTTTTTTCAAGAAAATATATAAATGATTCATTATTTTTCGAGTTTCCATGTTAAATCGAAATTCATACCATATAAGTGTTATATTATTTTATTCATTAGAACAAATTAAATATTCATACATTTTTTCTATCTTGTAATTCCATATCTTTTTTAGTGTGAAGAGTTTGATAAAAATACATATTGTATAAGATCTTATTAATCTACACACATTTCATGGATCTAATTTAATTATTTTCCTCATTTTTAAGAGGTTCCACATTTTATCAATTCCATCATAAAAATGATAACTAAATTAAACATCCTTATCATGCTATGGGAATTGGATAATGATAAATATAATTTCTATGGTATCGCTGCATTTGTAAAAAAAATATTAGATAAGAAGACCCACTATATCTTAGTAGTTGATTCAATATGAAATAATCAATAGTATATTGATCCATATTTTATTAATTTTGATATTTTCCCAATATCACATTATTTTTCATATAATGGTAGAGTATCTCATCCTAGCCTTAGGATTTTGAATTTCGTCTCCAATTCGATTTGGTTTATCATAATGATATAAATTTTCTGTTCTAACAGATGAGTTATTTCGATAATTCTTCTATGTTATCTCTATTGAATAAAAAGACCATGTTAAATTCAGAACTAAGCAATATTATTCAATGTAAAAAACATTTGATAATTAAAACCATTCATTTGTTATCTGTAATTACTACATGTTTGTTTTATCCTCTAACACTTTAGGGTCACTTTATAACTATTTTATATCATCATGGGTTTTTATGATCCATCCCCTTAATACCCATACCGTAATATGAAAAAATAAAGATAACCTTATCGAATAAAAACAGAGGATTTCAATGAAAATAATACCTACATATTAAACTTATTTAGATGAATAAACATTATATAATAACAATAAGTCTCATTATTTAACGTATATGTTTTTTTTCGGATAGATGACTCCAAATAAACATATTTTACAAGAATCTATTCAATATATCTAAAATGGAGTATTCATTTCTGTCACTCATATATGATTTTCGAACTCAATACGCACAATTATGACATGGGGAAATATAATCATAATAAATATTTAGTTACGATGATCAGTAAAGGGGAACCTAATAGATGTTAATCATAAGTGAAAAAATGAGAATTATGGTATGACAACATAAAAACAGTTAATATATATATAAATATATATCATACAAAATTCAATTTAATTTATATTTCTTCAAAAATTATCATAATGATTTATTGTATCATTGGACACAAATTATAGAGTTTAATAACCATGATTATTGGGATTAAAAATTTTCTATGTAACTGATAATAATATTTTGGAATAAATTTCTACAATAAAAATAATAAAAAATCATAACATACACTATTGTAAACGTATCCAAAACCAATGGTTTCAAACTATTCGTAAATGATGGATAACAGTTGGTATAAACTATATGAATGGTTGTCCAAACCGTTGGTTGTGGATCTATGGGGATAGATATATCCAAATTGTTCAATGAAAACCATTGGGATATGGACGGAAAGTGGATTATATACCAATAATTTCATGTAACCATTGGTATAAATCTTTAAAAATTGTTTTAAATGGTTGGAAATATCAAAAAACATGTCTATACAGACTGTTTTAAAACCGTTGGGATAGACTTTTACCAATAGTTCCACAAAAAATATCGGTAATATTGAAGTAAAAATTTATATACTAACGGTTTATAAACTGTTGGTATATACTGTTTCAAATGGTATACATGAAACTATTTGCATATGTTCTATTTAGACACATATGCCAGCGGTTTACAAATGTTTTCGTAGGCATTGCCTCCCCTATTCTGCACTTCCACCAACAGGTCTTCCTTTATAAAGAATTCTAAATACTTGTAGAATAAATAAAAAAATTTATATGAATTCATACAGAATTAATACAACACATAATTATGAATACCTCTAAATCTGTATTTAATTACACACATATAGAATTCATAATTCATAAGTTAATTAACAATTAATGCATACAAATTTCAATTCCGAATTCAGAAGTCAATTACTGTATGAAATACAATGTTATTAATTAAATTCGTACAATATTGAATTCTATATAACACATACAAATTGAATTCATAATTCAAAATTTAATAACCCCTATATAAGAAAATTAGGTTCCAGGTTTTTTAATATGAAATTGTTGTTCATAGGAATGGTTGACATCAGATGAAATTTAATTTTTTTTGATAATGTTGTATGCATTGTTCTAGTAAGGGGTAATATTGATTGGCGGTTTCCCATGGGGATGGGGGATTTCCAAGGGGAAAGGGAGTGTCTAGTGCATGGGGGAGTCTCTAGGGATGGGGGTGTACTGGGGGTTGGGGGGCAGTCTGGGGAGGTGTGGGAGGGGGAGGGGCTATCCGGGGGGATGGGGAGTGTCTAGGGGGTGGGGGCTGTCTAGGGTGGTGGTGGGGGAGGGGGATTTCTAGGGGGGTTGTGGTGTCCATGTGGTGGGGTTGTGACCAGAGGGGTGGGAGTTGTCTAGGTGGTTGGGACTATCCAAGGGGGAAGGGAGTGTCCAATAGTTTGGTGGGGGATATCCAAAGGGGTGGGGGATGTCCATGGGGGTGGGGGTGTCTTGGGGGTGGGGTTGTGTCCAGGAGGGTGGGGGATATCCTTGGGGTTTGGGGGCAGTCCATGGGGAAGGGGGTGTCTGGGGGGGATGTCCAGGGGTGGGGGTCTAGGGTGGTGGGGGTGGGGAGCTTCCAGTGGTGGGTGACTATATTAGGGGAAGGGGTGTCCAAGCGGGTAGGGGGTGTCCGGGGGGTGGGGGAATCATGGTGGTGGGGTAGGGCAGTCTATGGTGTGGGGGTGTCTCAATGATGGTGTGGGTGTCCAATGGGTGGGGTGGAGGTGATGTCCAGGGGTTGGAGGTTATACAAGGGGTAGGGTTTTCTGGGGGGATGTCCAAGGTGTGGCAGTGGGGGGGAGTCTTTTCTGGGGGATGGGGGTCTTTCCATAGGGGTGGGGTGTCCAGGGTTGTGGTGGGGGTGTCCATGGGGTGTGGTGGGGCCGAGGGTGTGGGGGGATATCCATGGGGTTTGTGTAATGCCCCAACCCCAGAAGCCCAGAGTCGGTGCATTTTTACATATCATTGTAATGGTCACAAAACATCAAATCTCGAAACGTCGTT
Organism: Viscum album; assembly: GCA_963277665.1. NCBI lineage: Eukaryota > Viridiplantae > Streptophyta > Magnoliopsida > Santalales > Viscaceae > Viscum > Viscum album. Next base: position 1,093,997,859 of record OY728130.1, read on the forward strand.
TAGTTTATTTGCATTTGAAGTAGTAGATACATTCATAATGTTTATGATACATCATAAAATGGAAAACTACAACAACATTGTTTCCATGGACAAGACTAAGATCCAATAGACTATCCTTGGAGGTCATTCATAATATACATTTCGCATCCTGGGAAAAATAAATCATAGAAAGGGGTGTGCTCAAAATCTTAGTAAGGATAACAATATAGCTGAAACTATAATTAATAAGCATAAAAATTTAAGGGAATGTATAAAACTAAAAAAATAAGTCGTTTAATCATAATTTACATCATAATATGGAAAATAGAAATCAAAATAATTCCATTTACTTACTCACATGGATATTCTACTAGTCGAATAATCACATGCAATATATATAGCCACTTTCATAATGATGAAATGCACAATGCTGGACTTTCATAACCACAATCATGTCCTTGTGCCATGACTACAAATAAGATTTTTTCAAGGCCTTTTTCCAATACCATAGTTTGTCTCATGAGACCTACCAATGCTTCAAGGAGCTATAGCGGGCTCCACCTGTCACTTACTAATTCCAATGCATTCCTCATATAAAAAGTTTTAAACATAACATAATCATTCGTATTAAAACAATCATACAAGATGTCAACACTTTATCCATAATATATGAATGGTATAAAATAACACATCCACAGTCAAACATATCACAAAAACATCAATACAATATGGATGTTTTTATCATAATAAATTAACTTCAATCAAACAAAAAACCCATCAAAGGATGTTGACATAGATGAAATCAAAACCTTTTTTGAGAAATATCTCCTTCTATTTTGAAATAATTTAAAAGTCACATAATTATAAAAGAAAACATTTATATTTAAAAATATTCTTATAAGCTTGTAAGGGAAGCTTCAACGTTGTTATAATGGTGAAATATAGTTGTACCTATCATAAATGTTAAAAAAACATTCTTACCTTAATTTTGTTGAAAACGTCTTAAAGTACCTTGTTTGGAAAATGACGGAAAGATTCTTTTCAAACCATTCTATAAAAAGTCAAACAAGGGTATAAATGACTTTAACCTATATTCTATTAAATTGTAAAAAAAATTGAATACATTTTTAAAACACATGGATGTGGTTGATAAAGAGGTCCAAGTACATAATTATGTATAAACAACCTCGGATAATGAAGTGATTGTGGAATGAACCCTTACCTTGCACTTTTCCTTGGTCGAGGGTTTTTTAACCTCCTATATAATGGTGAAATAACTATTATTAAGGTATATATGAATCATATACATTAACATGATATAATATATGATTATTTAACACTGCTTTGTTAATAATATCTTAGTATTATCATCGTTTTGGGTGTTAAGTAATTCATTTTCATTTATATGATTTGTTTTGTAAGTAATGTTTCTTATGGATATGATGTATCTTATTCATATTAAGAATTACATTAACTCTTTAAACATTATTTTTAATCATATAATGAAAATTATTCTTGAATTGATACGATGGGGAATGAATCTCATCGCATTCAAGGAGACGGTAATCCGTAGGTACATACGAGCGACAATATCATTCTATTTATATTAAACTAATATATAATTGGATGTTATATAATATATAAATAATCATTATAATTTTTTATTTATTATTTAAATCAATTATACATCATTATTATACCCATCCAAATAATAATGTATTGAATAACAATTACACCACGACTTGGAGATGGTAAGCCGTACGTACGCATGTATGGTGACATGTCATTAAAAGGATTTTAAGGTGTGAATTTGAGGGAAGGGGGAGTGACCTTTTATAAGAGGGGTGGCGGAACCTTAGGAAAATCTAAAAATATTATTTTATAATAAAATAATTTTCTATTACTAATTTCTCCAAAATGAATTATTTAAAGGCTAAGGTGGGGATGGGTTTACAACCACTCAACAAATATGTTTTAGACTGGTTTGTGTCACTATATTTACATTATCTATTATATTCAACTCTTAGTTAAATAGTTTGACATTTACCATATCTCTTAGTATTTTTATATTATATGTTTAATAAACTAACTGTAAACATCCAAGAGAACATCAAGTGGTTCATTAATGACACAAGTATCAGTATATATGTCTTTGGGCCAAACCTTTTATTTATATAAATAACATATCAATTAATAATATAATATTTTTTTTAAAAACACTTTTCTATATTTTTTGACATTATTTGGTAATTTGTTTTTTCTAAATTCATAATAGTATTATTACTTCGAAAATGATTCATATAACCAACCCTAACATGCCATATTAACTTATAAAATTAGTGGAATTCATAACAAGTCTCAAATTTTATTTATTTGGATATTTATAATATCAATTATTTTAATATTTCATATAATTAAGTAATTACTGCATCATTATTGTGTCATAAATAAATTAAATTATATAATGTCTAAAAAATATAAATAAAATACCATTTTTTAGGAAATGGTTTTATCTTTCTAAATAAATTTTATAGTCGAATTTATCTTATGTGTAATCCTTTATTAAAAATGGTTTAGTTATTAAACATTGAATTTAACACTTTTAACTCTTCTTTGAATTAAATAATAATAAATGTCCTAATATAATCCATGAGGACCTAAAGGGTCATATATTATTCTTAAGGTTGTTTTGGGTCGAATTACAATTATCCAAAAAAAATTATGACATGTTTTAGGGTAATAATAATATCATTTTTACCATTAATTACCCTATTTACTTTTAACCGTTGTAAATAAAAGTTAAAAGTTAATATTCACAAAAAATTATTTTCATCTTATTGAAACACATTTTACTTTCTGATATCAACCGTGTTTCTCAGATTTTAAAAATTCAACTCACAGAAGCTGTAAAATTATGTTTTATTTAAATTTTAAAATACTCCTAGGAGATGGGTAAAAGACTGTAAAAAGTTCAATAAAATTTTTATATATCTAAAATTATTATAAACTAACTCCAATAAATTACATTGAATTTATATAGGTATTATCTATCTATTTTGTCCTAAAATAAATTTAAATAATAATATTAATTATTGAAATAAAATTTATGTTTAAAACTATTTCTCAGTATAATTCACTATTAAAAAAAATTGAATGTTTTTGGAAAAATTGAAAAATTCACCCTAGGATAATTTTGATATTCTGAATCCAAAAATAAAGTCCATTTTTAAAGATAAAATTTATAAAATTTCTAAAAGTGGGTATTACTATTCATAACGGCTAGTTTGATTTGTTGTGGTGTGTTAGAACCTGATGTTGCGTACAATACTAGCCATTGTATTATTCAAAAGGAAACGTACCGTGGAGACTTGGGGTGTTACATTCTACCCTCCTTCAAATAATTTCATCCTAGAAATTTATAGAATATTACTACATAAATAGACTCGGGTGGTTCTTCATCGTAAGTTCCTCGAGTTCCCACGTTACCTCTTTCATCGTATGGTTTCTCCATAGGACTTTTACCAGACGAGTCGTCCGGTTTCTCAGCACTTGTTCTCTTGTATCAAGAAACCTGACAGGCTCTTCACAATAAGACATATCAAGTTCCATTTCTAATTCCTCATAGGTGAGTACATGTGTTGGGCCAGGCAAGAATTTTCTCAACAGTGATATGTGGAATACATCGTGAACTTTGGAGAGACTTGACAGCATTGCAAAATGGTAAGCCACAACCCCAATTCGTTCTAGAATTTGGAAAGGTCCGATGTACATGGGACTCAATTTTCCCTTATTACCGAAACATATAACACACTTCCATGGAGAAACCTTCATGAAAAAATGATCTCCAACCTGAAATTCTGAATCCTTCCTTCAGTTATCAGCATAGCTATTCTGTCTACATTGAGCTGCTTTGATGTGGTTTTGGATTACCTTCCCCTTTTCCACAGTTTCCTCCATAATTTCTGGGCCTATGAGTTTTCTTTCACCAAAACCATCCCAACAGGTTGGTGTGCGACACCTCTTTCCATATGATGCTTTATAAGGTTCCATCTGAATACTTGAATGGAAGCTGTTGTTAAAGGAAAATTCTACCAAAGGTAAATATTGATCCCACATACCTTTAAATTCAAATGAGAATGATCTCAAAATGTATTATAAAGTTTTAATAGTCTTTTTTGATTGTCCATCAGTTTGTGGGTGGTAGGTAGTGCTCAAATGATGTTCAGTACATAGGGATTCATAAATATTTTTCTAGAATCTTGATTTAAAATGGGGATCATGATCAGAAACAATTGATAGTGGTACTCCATCAAGTATTACAACCTCATTAATTTATAGTTTTTCCAATTGTTCAAGTGGTAAATCTTCTCTTATAGCACGAAAATGTGCTGACATGGTAAGATGATCAATAATGACCCATATTGCATCATTCCTTCTAGGAGTCTTTAGTAGCCCCATGACAATGTCCATTGTGATAGCATTCCATTTCCACTATGGTATGGGAAGAGGTCACATGACTCCTCCATGCAGTCACCTTCTGTCTTACAATTTTTGACAAACTATACATCTTGACACAAAATCAGCAATCTCCGTCTTCATGTGGTTACACAAAAAATGTTCCGTCAAATAACTATACATTTCGGTGCTACCACAGTGTATAGAGAAATTGGAACTATAATCATCATCTAACAATTCCCTTTGCAGATTAGGTATATTAGGAACACAAAGTCTCTTCCAAAATTTCAAAATCCCATCTTCATATACGAAGTCAATCAATATCCCATCGTTCATAGATTTAATCATCTTTTGAAACTCCTTTTCACAACCTAATAACTTTTATCCTTTCTAGTAATGATGGTTTGAAACCCACTTGAAAAAACATTGATGTTTCACCTTCAATGGTTATTCGCATATCCATATTTACTAGATCCATGAAAATAGGATCTCTTTCAACTCTCATCTTGTTCAAAACTCTATGATGTTTTCTACTCAATGAATCTTTCACCATATTTTCCTTCCCCAAGTGGTAGTGTATTATGAAATCATAATCCTTGAGTAGTTCAAGCCATCTCCTTTTCCTCATGTGGAGTTATTTCTGTTATAAAATATTCTTCAAACTCTTGTGATCGGTATATATCTCACATTTTTCACCATAGAGATAATGACTCCATACATTCAACGAAATTATTACACCTGCTAACTCAAGATCATGAGTAAAATAGTTTTGCTCATGAATTTTTAGCTGTCGTGATGCATAGGCAATGACAATATCATTATGCATAAGGACAAAACCAAGTCCTTTCTTCGATACATCACTATAAATAACAAACCCATCATTCCCAATTGGTAGAGTCAATATTAGATAACTGACTAATCTGATATTAAATTCTTCAAATCATTCTTCACATTATTTTTTCGAAAAAAAATTTCACCCCTTTACGTGTGATCATGGTAAATGGGCTAGCCAATCGAGAAAAATTCTGGACGAAACACCGATAATAACTTGTTAAACCAATAAAACTATGTGACTCAGTTACACTCATCTGTGCTAGCTATTCAAGGATTGATCTTGTCTTAGAAGTATCAACAGAGGGTCCATCCATAGAGACGATATGGCCATGAAAAAAATTCTCTTGAAACTAGAATTCACACTTGATAAACATCCCATATAATTCATGTCTTCTAAGTTTCTTCAAGATATCAGGAAAGTGATTTTCATGATATTCATAGAATTTGCAGTATACCAAGATATTGTCAATAAATATAACTAAAAAGTCTTCAAGATATTCCTTGAGAACCTTATTCATTAGATCCATGAATAAAGTGGGTGCATTAGTCAATCCAATAAGCATTACTGTAAACTCGTAATACCCGTACCTGGTTCAAAATGTTGTTTTTGGAATGTCTTCCTTCTTCACACACAACTGATGATATCCAGATCGAGTTTTTATCATTGAAAATTATCAAGATCCATGAATTTGGTCAAATAAAACATTAATGCGATGTTGGGGATACATGTTCTTTATTGTTATAGTATTGATCTCCCTACAGTCAATGCACAACCTCATACACAATCTATCTTCTTAATAGAAAGGACATGAGATCCTCATAGAGAAACACTAATGTGAATAAATCCCTTATTACTCAATTCCTATATTGGTTTCTTTAGTTTCACTAATTCCACAGGGGCAATTCTATATGGGATCTTTGATATGGACCTTGAACCCCGAATTAAATCAATGGAAAACTCAATTTCTCATTCTAGAGGATGTCCAAGAAAATTTTCTAGAAACACGTCAACATATTCTTTCACAATCGGTACATCCTCTCTTTTAACATTCCTTTCCTCAACCATAGTTATTTCATTCTCCTCCTCCCCAATAATTGAATTTAGTTGAGCTACTAGGCAGATCTAAATATGAAATAGGTGGGGTTGTTTCTGCTCTAAAGATAAGGTACTCCATATCATCATAAAAAATTGTAACCTCCTTATTCTTACAATAAATATTCACATCATGGTCGGAAATCCAATCCATTCCGATGATTATATAAAATTAAATCATGGGTATGGCATTGATATCAGTAGAAAAATAGCGTTTATATGCCTTTATGGGAACTGATTCATAAATCATTGTTGTACCGATACTTCCCTTAAGAGTATTTTCTAACAAGTCCATTGTTTAATAAAATTGGAAATATCTAATTATATTAGAAAACTAGGAATATAAAAAACAATGTGATGATCTAGAATCAAATAAATCATTTTCTAAACATGATGAAACCATTAAATTACTTGCCAACATGTCTTTCAGAGCTACAACCTCAGAAGTAGTGATAACATAAGATTGGCCTTGATTGCTTGGCCTTTTCTAAAGTAACTTCCCCTAAATCTTAGGACATTCACTCACATAATTCCCCCTTTGTCTAAAATTGTAGAATTCAAAATTGACATCCTTTTTCTTCCCCTTGCAATCGCGATCATTGTGGCCTTTTTCACCACACTTGTAACAGACTTCCATTCCCTTCAGGATAGTACCAGGGTGTTTCTTTCCACATTTACTGCAGGATGGATATTCAAATTTCCCCTTATTCCCCTTATTTCCATTTCCAGAGTGTTAAACAGATATCTTCTTCTTTTTCTTTTCTTTAAAGTCGTAAGACATAGAGAATTTTTTTATGTCTTGATAGCACATGAGACAATATGTTATTATGACGAGAAGGATTGTGAAACTAATGCTCGACGGAGAAATGGGTTTAACCCATCAATGAAACGATCAATATTACATATTCAGTTTATTATATATTCTACAACATGTTTCACTAACCTTGTAATGTTAGCTTCATACTTGGAGATATTCTCATCCTCCTTTTGCCTCAGACTCAGAAATTATCATTATATATCCACTCGATGGTTATGAGGAAATTATTATTCAATGATAATTTCTTTAAAATCCCTTTATTGAATATTCTATACTACATAATCTTCTGTTGTGTTTTGAATCAATAACCACCATTGATCAGCATCTTTAGTGAGGTGGTAAACAGCCATGACAACTTTTTCTCTTTTGCTACTCCCAAAGGCATGAAATATTTTTTATATGGAATTTATCCATTTCTCATCTACTAGTGGATTTTTACCCCCATTTAATTTTTTTGGATGTTGCATCATGAATCGATTTAACATTGATCCTCTATGTTGTAGATCATGGTCCTCCATACGAGTAAGGTTATTATTCATAACCTGAGTGAGTTATCCGAATATAGTGATAAGATGATCAACACCAGTTGTATCACCAAATCCACTATAATTATCTTGAGAAGGAGGGAAATCCCAACATTGAGTGAATTCATTGATACGGTTTCCATTCCTTCCACTAGGCACCATTTCTAAAAAATGGCATAAACTAGATTAGTTTAGGAATCAAAATAAAAGATTTCAAACCGGTAAAACACTTACAATAAACTGAATAGTTTATGGATATAATCCATAATCATAAAAAATGTTTTCTATGAGTATTTATATAATCATAAACCCGTCATAATGGTTTGTACAAAAAATGTGATTTTTCATAAGCATATCCCTCGGGAGTGTCGTAACCAAGAGTACTGCACGACCTATTGTCGTTCACCAGTTCTCCTTCGAGTCTAGCTCATATTTGTGTATTTGGGTTTTACCCCTAGGTACATATGTTCCAGAGCTGCCTCTACTGGCATGTATCTATACAGGGATGTATTTCTTGGAAAACTCACAATTTCTCAACAATACCAAAATTCTAGGACATTCTTTATACTAATCCATAATGTCTATCTTAGGGCTATGTGCTCTAATAAGAGTTTTCTAAATCTAGTTTCCAAGGTTTGTATTAAACATCCTATAATACCAACTATTACGCCCCGACCCTAGAAGCCTAGAGTCGGTGCATTATTACGTATCATTGGCATGATCAGAAAATATCATGTCTCAAAAGACCGATTAGTTTAGTCACCTTGGAAATACTAGATACATTCATAAGGTTTACATTACTTCAAAAAACGGAAAACAACAATCAATTTAATATGTTGTTTCTTTCTAGTTCAATAAAGAGGGTTTTCCCCTCAACCTTTTATAATAATAATAAAATGGAAAACTACAACAACATTGTTTCCATAGAAAATATTGAGATCCCATAGACTATTCCTACAACTCTGTCATTATATACTTCTTCGCATCCTGAAAAAACTAAAACATAGAAATGGGTGATCTCAAATTCTCAGTAGGGATAAAAATATTGCAGAAACATTCATAAATAAGATTAAAAAATTAAGTAAATTTATAAATCTAAAAAAATTTCAACATAAAATTCATCATAATATGGGAAATATAAATCAAAATAATTCCATTTACTTACTCACATGGATATTCTACTAGAAGAATAGTCACATGCAATATCAATAGCCACTTTAATAATGGTGGAATGCACAATTCAAAAATTTCATAACCACATATTCAAGGGCTTGTGAAAATACTACAAATAAGATTTTTTCAAGGCCTTGTTCCAAGAAAAAATTTAGTCTCATGAGACCGGCAGATGCATCGAAGAGCTATAGCAAGTTCCACCCATCACTTACTAAGTCCAATGCATTCCTCATATGAAAAGGTTTAAACATAACATAAACATTCGTATTAAATCTATCATATGAAATGTCAATAAATTATCTATAAACCATGATTGGTATGAAATAAGACATCCAAAATCAAACATATCACAAAACATTCAATACAATATGAAATTTTTGTATCCTAAAAATTCAACATCAGATAAACTTAAAATCCATCAAAGGATGCTGAAAAAGATATATCCAAAACATTTTAGAGAAATATATCTTTCTATTTTGAAATCAATAAAAAGTAAAATAATTATAAAAGAAAAAATTTATACTTTAAAATATTATTATAAGATTTTAAGGAAATATTCAGCGTTGTTATAACGGCATAATATTGCCACACCCACCGTATAAGTTAAAAAAACATTCGAACCTTAATTTTGTTGAAAAGGTCATAAGGTACCTTGTTTGGAAAATGACATAAAGATTCCCTTAAAAAGTATATAAAATGTTAAAGAATGGTATAAATTACTTTAACAAAAGGTTTAGTAAATATTAAAAATGTTTTAGAATACTTTTTTAAGAAACATGAATATGGATAATAAAGTGGTCCTAGTAAATAATTACGTATAAACAACTTCGGATAATGAAGAGATTGTAGAATTAACCCTTACCTTTTACTTTTTCTTGGGTGATGGTTTCTTAACCTCATTTATAATGGTTAAATAATTGATATTAAGTAATAAATTAATCATATACATCATATATGATCTTTTATCATTTCTTTGAAAACAATATCTTAGTTTTATCGTCATTTTGGGTGTTAACTGATTCATTTTCCATTGTATTCAGTGTTTCGTAATAAATATTTGTTATGTATAGGATGTATATTATTCATATTTATAATGACATTAATTATTTAAACATTATTTTTAATCATCTAATACAAATTATTCTTTAATGGATACAATGGGGAATGAATCTCATCGCATTCGTGGAGACGGTACTCCGTACGTACGCACGAGCGACAAAATCATTATTTTGATATTAAAATAACATATAATTGGATGTTATATAATATATAAAGAAGAATTATCATGTCATATTTATTATTTACATCAATTACACATCATTATTATACCCATCCAAATAATAATGTATTCAATAACAATTACACCACGAAGTGGATATGGTAAGGCGTGCGTACGCACGTATGGTGACATGTCATTCAAAGGATGGATAGAAAAATGAATATGGTTGTAACATATTTATAATAACATCACATTATTTATAAAATTCTAGATCTAATATTTTATATTTGAAACAACAGAGGAAGAGGAAGTGGAAGAAGAAAGAAACCTGAAAGAGGAGATGAAATATTTACCTCTTTTTCAAGTTCATCCTTTTGATTTTATCAAAATTTCTCCTTAGGTTAGCTTTCTGACTAATGGAAGGCCTCTAGGATGAAGGGAGGAATTATTAGAGGGTATTTGGTAAGGTTTTGGCGGAGCCAAAAGTTTTTGATGGTGTGAATTTGAGGTAAGTGGGAGTTCCCTTTTAGAAGAGGTGTGAGGGGCACCTTATGAAAATCTAGAAATATTATTTTATAATAAAATCATTTTTGGTTTCTAATGACTCAGAAATGAATTTCATAAAGGATAAGGTGGTTATGGGTTGAAAACCACTCACCCAATAGGTTTTATATAGGTTCGGGTCACTATATTTACTTTAACTTTTTCATTTAACTCTTAATTAAATCATTTGACATTTTCCATGTTTCTTTGTATTTTTATATTATATGGTTAATAAACATACTATAATATTCCGAGTGAAACTCAAGTGGTAAATTAATGATACTAATACCATTATATATGTATTTTGGATGAACCTTATATTTTTAGGAATAGATTATCAATTAATAATATAATATTTGTTTTAATAACTCTTTTATGTCAATTTTGACATTATTTTGTTTTTTTTTCTAAATTTATAACTACATTATTATTGTGACAACAATTCACTTAACTAACCCTAACATGTCATATTAACCTTGAAAATTAGTCTATTTCATGAGAAGTTTCAAATTAAATTTATCTGGATATTTTTATTATCAATTTTTTTAATATTTTTTTAATTAGGTAATTAATGTATCATCATTGTTTTATTAATAAATTAAATTATATAATTTCTATAAAATATAAATAAAATACCATTATGTATGAAATAGTTTTATCTTTCAAATGAATATTTATAGTCAAATTTATCTTTTGTGTATCCCAATATTAAAAATAGTTTATTTATTAAACTTTGAATTTACCACTTTTAACTATTCTTTGAATTAAATAGTAATAAATGTCCTAATATAATTCAAGTGGACCTAGAGAATCATATTTTTTTACTAAGGTTGATTCTGGTCTAATTGGACTTATCCAATAGAATTACAACATATGTTAGGGTAGTAATAATATCATTTTCACCCTTAATTACCCTATTTACTTTTAACCGTGGTAAATAAATGTAAAAAGTTACTATTCACCAAAAATTATTTTCATCTTATTGAACCAAAATTTAATTAATGATATCAACTATGTCTCTTGGATTTATCAAATTCAACTCACATAATTGGTAAAATTATGTTTAACGAAAATTCGCAAATACTCCTAGGAGGTGGGTAAAAGACGGTAAAAACTTTAATAAATTTTTTATATATCTAAAATTATTATAAACTAAGTCCAATGAATTAAATTGGAAATATATAGGAATTATAAATATATTGTGACCTAAAATAAATTTAAATAAAATAAATACTTATTTAAATAAAAAAATTGCTTTTAAACTATAACATAGAGTTTTTCACTATTCCTCAAAAATTGAATGTTTTCAAAAAAATACCAAAAATTCACCCTAAGATAATTTCGATATTTTGAATACAAAAATTAATTCCATATTGAAAGATAATATTTACTAAATTTCCAAAAGTGGGTATTACTATTCATAACGACTAGTTTTATTGGTTGTGGTGTGTAAAAACTCAAAGTTGAGTACAACACAATACATTGTATTATTCAAAGGGAAACGTACCATGGAAGCCTGGGGTGTTATAGTTTGCGGCTATCCAAGGGGGTACGGGGTATCTAGGGGGTGGGTGAGTGTTGTCCAGGAGGGTGGGGTTGTCCATGGAGTGGGGGTGTCCATGTGTGGGGGAGTCAAAGGGTGGGGTGGTGTCTAGGGGGTGTGGTGTCTAGGAGGGTTAGGGGGTGTCCAGGGGTATGGCTTGCCCAAGTGGTGGGGGTGCCTAGGTGGGTTAGGGGTGTCTAGGGGTACTGGTTGTCCAGGGGGTGGGGTGTCCAGTGGTGGAGGCTGTCTAGGGGGTGTCCAGGGGTGGTGTGGTGTTTAAGGGGGGTATCCGGGAGGGTCAGGGGGGGAGATGGGGCTATCTAGGGGGTAGGGTATGTTTAGGTGGGTGGGGTGTTGAGGGGGTGGGGGAAGTCTGGGGGTGTTATCCATGGTGGTGGGGGTGTCCAGGGGTGGTGTTTCTAAGAGGTAGGGGGTGTTCATGGGGTTGGGGGTTGTCCAGTAAGGGTTGGGGGGATTTCTAGGGGTCGGGGGTGTTCGGGGTGTGGGGGTGTCCAGTTGGGGTGGGCGGGCTGTCCACATGGGTGTGGGGATAACGAAGGGTGTAGGGGGGTCCAAGGGGTGGGGGATTCTAGGGGGTGGGGGCTGTCCATGGGGGTGGGGTGTTCAGTGGGTGGGTGTGTCTAGAGGGTGTTGGGGGGGGGGGGCTTTCGTGGGGGTTGGGGTCTTTCCAATAGGGTAGGGGGTCTGGGGGTGTCTAGGGTGGTTGTACAAGGGGTTGGGTGATGTCCAAGGTGGTAGGGGTCTCCTGTGGGGGGTTGTCTAGGGGGTGGGGTGTCTAGGGGTGGGGTGTTGTCCAGGGGGTGGGTTGGTGTCTAGGGGTGGGGTGGTGGCCAGGGGGTGGGGCTGTCCAGGAAAAAATGGGGGGCTATACAGGGGGGAAGGGGGTGTTTGGGGGGTGGAGGTTGTCTAGGGTTGGGGGGATGTCCAGGGGTGGGGGTGTCCCGGGGGAGATCTGGGTGTGTAAGGGGTAGGGGTGTCTAGGGGGTGGGAGAAGGGATGTTCGGGGGTGGGGGTGTCCTGGTGGTTGGGGGTTGTCCAAAGGGGAAAGGGGTGTCTAGGGGGTGTGGATGTCTAGGGGTCGTGGGGCTGTTCAGGGGGTGTGGGGGATGTCTAAGGGGGGTGGGGTGTCTAGTATGTGTGGGGGGGGGGTCTTGGGGTGGGGGTGTCTTTGGGAGGGGTGAATCAGTCACAAAAATTCATCAAGTCAGGTTTTTTTATTTATAGATAAATAAATAAAGATTATGTGTCCTACCTAACAACACATACATTCAGGAAAAACAATCATCCCACATCAAATGCCAGTAATGTCAATCAAAAATGTAATGGATCAATCTCTCACTCATCACCATTATGATCACCACATTCATCATTATCATCACCCTAATCATCATCATCATCCCCATCATCATCCTCAACTACTTCAACTTCCTAATCCTCAACCTCCTCCTCCCCCCAGACTTCTCCTCACCCTCCTCCTCCTCCTCGTCCTCCTCCCCCTGGCTTTCTCCTATCCCCCTCCTCCTCTTCCTCTACCTTATCCTCATAATTTTATAGACCACCACTAAAACTACCACCTGGTGAACCATATATAGAACACATTGATGACATATATGTATCACTAGATGTTCTGGCCTCTAGAGGATGTGATGGACGTAAAACTTCCATCAGTTTCATAAATGCAGTGTTTTCCCTATCAAACTATTTTGTCTCCATTGTAGCCCTTTTTCAGCCTATTCTGTATATGCCTTGACCTTATAGAACTCAGTTTCACAAAAATTCGTACCTACGGAGGGACAATACCTTGTTAAGACTATACTTTTTCCAGGTCGATAGCATACTCTGCCAGGGTGCTCATCTCCCAACACCTGATGTAAATGATCATTTTCCCATCATTGTCTGGTTCCTGGGCATCAAGGGCCTCTAAAAAAGCCTGTTAAAAATATGAATATATTATTAAGTTACAAAATATATATTAAAATATGAAAAAAAAAATTAAAACTTAAAATATGATGTTGAGTCAGTTTATTAATTTCACTTCCATCTGTCTTCCTTCTACTCGAGTGAAACAATTTTTCTTGAGGCACATGTCCTTAAGTAAGAAATTTTTTCCTCTACAATGACATTGAATGTTTGGAACCATAATTAAAAATTGGTAACAATATTTAATTTCATAACTAAAATTATATAAACAACTGTCATACCAGATTCCTCTGATGATCTGACATTGTATTTCGTCCAAATTTGTGGAGGTTATTCTTAGATTCATTTTATTTATTTATTCCGGATGATTCCAAAAAATAATTCAATAATACAAAAGAATATATTAATTAAAAACATGAAAATTTTCATTTTAATACCTCAAATGTGATTAATACCATAAACTGGGTAGTTGTCCAATGGATAATCATCTGCCGAAACTATTTTAATGGAAACTCATCAACGACAGGGACCGCCTTTAACTCTGTGCCAACTATAGAAAGCCATCTGATATACAACTACTTATTACAGACTTTCCAAAGCTCACATAAATCCTATAGATTTTCTTCTCGTGCACCCTCACAATCGAGAAAATTAAATCGAAGATAACACCAAAATATTAATTCATACAAATACAAAAAATAATATATAGCATTAAATACAATGGATTTTTTACCCATAACTCTGCCCAAGATTTTTTTATGACTTCATTTGGCATCTTTCTCCATGAGAGCTGGATGACATGAATAATTCCAGAGTATTTGGAATGTGTCGAAAAAAATATTTTACATTACTACCTTGTTTTTTTAATCATTTTACTGTCTTTATTATAGTCCACCATCAACTGTGTGCGGCAGTTCCACACCGCATGAATGCGTTTATGCCTTCGCCCATACCAATTATTAATAGATGTATCTGTTATGAATGAAAAAAATATATTTTATCAATACATGTCATAATGATAATAAATAATGGTATAAAATTATTTTTAAGGTATTATAAATAAACATGCGATAGTCTGATCGATGGGTACTGCAAGATCCACAGAAACTGAAGGAACACCTTGTACCGGTGGAGTGGGTCCCAATGTATGCTCTACTAGGATAGTCTCTAGTGTAGCAAGTGTCAAAGAAGATGTATTATAAAAGTTGAAGAGAAGGAAGTAGAAGTTAAATAAGCTAACACAGATGGTTGGGAGAATGTTGGATGGAGAGTGGGAATCATCATCAGATATGGTAAAGACGGGTGAGTAGTCTCAAATGTAAAAGGTGTTGAAAACATGGGTGGCATAAATATCTCTTTGGTCTATAATGAAACCCTTGTATTAGAATGTTGGATAGACAGTATGTC
Source organism: Viscum album (assembly GCA_963277665.1). NCBI lineage: Eukaryota > Viridiplantae > Streptophyta > Magnoliopsida > Santalales > Viscaceae > Viscum > Viscum album. Next base: position 1,094,013,387 of record OY728130.1, read on the forward strand.
AGTTTGAGGGGCCGAGTCTAATCATGTACACTGACCATATTTTCTAGCTCTCATACCCCCCCTTGTTTGAACACCCTGAGTACTAGGACCACTACTTGACTACTCATCAAATAATTTTATCATAAGATGTGGATCCAAAAAAATTGATAAAAACAAAATTAATCACATGACAGAATATATAATTTAAATATATATTTGAAATAAAATACTCATTATAGGAACAATTGGTGGAATTCCCATCCCAACCATGCTATGATTATTGTACATCATCTTTTTCTGTCGTCTCGCATCAATGGGCTGCATTTCCTGCATTCGAAAACAAATATTGACATAATTAGAAAATGATAACTAAAATGTAACCCAAAAAAATATATGGGAGGGAATAGTGGGATTGATAGATAATTCAACTACACAATGTTTTAGGTGAGATTTAATGGATATATAATGAATTCAATAAATCGTATAATAGGTAATACAATTTTTTAATTTTAAGTAGGATGGTGATTTACTAAGTGTCATCAGTCTATATATTTTGAATTATTAATCCATTAAGTTAGTTGGAACTGATGATATAATAATATGAACAAGGTTAATATATCTACAAAAAAATTTACTGGTAAAACACTTGTAAAAATTTAGGAAAAATTTAATTTCTTTGGCAAAGGTAGATGATGCAGGTTTAATACATTTTTTACAGAAAAATAAAAATCATCATGTTCATTATCTGGTGAAATTTTAAAGGAGGGTCTTAGAGTTATAATAATTTTGTATATAGTCAATAAATAATTGAAATTTTCACCAAGTTAGAAATGATGGTTTGGTATGGTTGAATATAGTTCAATTCAAAAATAAAAATAATACAATTCAAATAAAATTGCAACCAACAAACAGTTAAAAATAAAATAACAGTCATGTTGGATATAAAATATTCTAATAAATATTAGATAAATTTGAATTGTACCAATAACAATAACCCATGTCGAGTGAAACTAAATAATTGAGAACATGGATGGATGATTCTATATGTTTATGTCCTCAACTTTAGGTTCACATTCATCTCTTACAATTGAGAGAATTTCAGTCATGAAAAGAAATAAATGGATCATTTCCAATGGCAGTAGGGATGGTGTCAATTCCATCATCACCATCATCAAAAATATGTCTTGTAATTACATCTACATTGACATAAAATTCAGGTCGAAGATGGTCTTTGACATAAAAAACATGTTTCACCATTGATGCCAATATATATGGTTCATTGGTAGTAGGAGTGTGTGTCATATCAATTAATGTAAATCCAAAATCATCAATAAATTCACCCTGTGTCATCATCAAATCAAACCACTAACATTTTATCATTGTGACATGTCAATGAGAGTAATAATCCAATATTATTATATTTTCAATGACTCCATAATAACATACATTTTAAAATCATGATCTACTATCTTATGAACTAGCATAATAGTATGTTGTGGTAGTAACCATAAAACTATCATGTTGTGTTCTAATGTGCTTATATTGTTTAGTTATAATAAGTCTATACACATTGATAACAATTAATTTACAGTCCAGAACCACAGTATTAGGACCAAAAGGCAATGCTCTTATTTCCTCAGAGACAGAGTCATCCGGAAAACTCGATACCTAAAAGATAAATGAATATTAAACATAATTATATTTTTTTATTATTGTTATATATTATAATATTATTAACTTCAATTTTAACCACAAAAAATACTTTGTCCTATGAAAAATCTTCATCCTTCTCAAAGATAAAGAATGCTTCCTTCTATTTATCATCGCATTATGTTCCCTATCGATAAAAATAAATATATTTTAAAAGATATATATATATATAAGATATACATATTAAATTCCCTTAAAATATTTTGTTATCAAACAAATCAAAATTGAATTGACCTCTGTGATGTGCCCACTCCCGCTCTTCAAGGCTTAATGTCGTTAATGTATATGTTCCATTAATTTTTCTTATTTGAGGATGTGATGGAAAACTGGGTTTAATTTTCTCATACTCTTCTTCCTCACTTCTCATTTTCCTTTTCATTCTTATAGTATGATCATAAAAATACATTGAGCAGAAATCAATACATTTTTGAGGCATGTAACCCTTCACGATTGAACCTTCAAGATGATTCCTGTTTAAGACATTAGACTTTTATGTGTGCATCTATTCATTTAGTTGGTTATATCCAATGAAAATATATAGGTCCTCTGAGATGTATTTCAATTGTAATATGGATATTTATATGCGTCATGCATGTGAAAAATAATAGAGGAAATATTTTATCTAACTTACAGAAATTAAATGGGGCTTCAACCAATATTTTTTAAAAGAATGAATTTTATAAATTATTAGCACAAAGATCTATAAACAAATGTCACAACCGAATAACATCAACCCTAACATTATTGGATAGATGATGACATATTTCTATTGGATTCAACTCATGTCTAAGGATGTGATAGTCATGGGTCTTAAATGATTTTAGCTTCAACTATCTTATATTAACCCATTTAGATATGTTTCCTGAATATCCATCTAGAACTCTTATAGTCTCTAGTACTTCCTGAAAATGATTTTTTCTATATGTGTAACCACATAAGAAGCACATGGAGATGGACATTTATTTTCACTAATACACACATGATTGAATTATCGTCTGATGCCCTAGTCCACCAAGTTATACTGAGACCATAAATCATCTTTTGTCTTTCCCTTAACATTTCAAAGAATCGAAAGCAACATTTACCACTTATTTTTTTCAATGAGAATTATGTATAAGAAATGACGTAACAAATTGATTGAATAATACGGAAAATAAAATAAGATACATCTCTTTTCCAATTATAATAGTTGTCAATAGAAAAATTATTTCTCTTTATAGATTTCATTTGACACTTCTCGAATGAAAAACTGAAATCTTTCAATTCATTAAGAACATCAGTTCCAGACATACGCTGAGGTAGATCATCGGTCTCCATGGTATTTTCAAATCATAGACAATTAGTTCTATATGGATGGTCCATTCGAAAGAATAGTCAATGTCCCTTAAAACTGAAACATCATCAATGATTCAGTCTTATGGATCATATATTCTTCATACAAACTGAAAAATAATGTTTTCATTTCATGCTCCATCCTGACATCATTGCATAAAAAATCATTGATCGTCCCTATAAGCACAACACGCATCTGAAATATTTCTTTTGAATATGCATCCTATATACACACACACACATCCCAATGATGTTTCAACTATTTTATTAAAGGTTTCTTGTATATGTATATATCATTGATGGGATAAAAAGGGATAGATATGAGAATGATAATGAATGTGAAAGGTTTTTTCATTAAAAATCATTGAGAAAATATATACATGTGTATAAGAACCATCCATGTGTTGAGTGAAGTAAGTGTTTTCCAAAACGGATTAAAACCATCACATGAATGAACCAACATCACATTACACACATTAGCAGAAAAATCAGGATATCGAACATAAATTATCGGCCGTGAAAATCCATCTGTTGGGTGAACCAACTTATCATTAGTATTATATCTCTCTGAATCATGCCATCTCATTTATATTGATATTTCTTTGGACATAAAAAGATTTTGGAGTTTGGGGATTAATGAAAAGTTCCAAATAACTTTCTATGGAACACATGATGTTATTATATTAGCTTCGGGATTCCATTGGGATGTGCCACATTTTATACAATCATTTTGATCATTCGTTTCATCCCATAACAAAGTAAAATGTTTTGGGAAAGCATGAATTTTGTTTCTTGAAAATCTATGTTCCTCAACTAACTTCCATGCCATATAGTGGTTTTTGGGAATATCTTCATCTTCTGGAAATAAGTCCTTCCACAAGGTAAGAATATAATACATGGATGTATTAGAAATTCCATAAATATTTTTCCCATGAAACAATCTGATTAAATATTTGAGCTTTTTAGTTTTACCATATTATCGATATATTGGATTCATGCCAGCATCAGTCAACTTTTTCACCTTAAAAACATCACCATTTTTATTAGAATCATAATGGTTGCTCATATCAATGTCTTATTGGGAAAGAATCCTTTATTTTTTTCATCATGAATAACTGAATAAAACCTATCATAAAACAAATTCTCATATCCAGTACTCTCATTTGGATCATCAGCAATTTGATATTTCATTTTATCCCCATTGTGATACCACACAGAGTAGTTTTCTTGAAAACCATATTAGGTTATGTGGTAGATGACTTCTTCATGGATCAAATAAGGTATTACAACATAATAGTAATAGGGGTAGTGTATGTGGCCACTTTCTGAAGCATTGTGAAAAGTAAAATCTAAAAATATCTCCAATTTTTTTTTTGAAAATAACATGAGTCCGTTCAGTTTTATACATCAAAATTCGATCCATTCATTTAATTTTTTTTTGTTATTGGTCATTACATAAAAACCTATTCAATAAAATTGAACTTCCATCAAACATATATTTAAGTAAAAGAGTATTGTTCTTTTTATATGAAACCATAACTAACACACTACACTATATGAGAATAATAATATAAGAGAAAAAAATTATATTTATAAAAAAATATCCTTGAAGAACTATACATGAGTGTATGAGATATTGTACAGTTGTGGAGGAGAATTATTCAGGACTTGATTAAATTTTTAATAAATAAATTCTATATTTTAGTTGATTATTTGAGTGATCACATAGACTGCCTAAGGGTGTGGAAGTGACTGGGGGTCCAGGGGGTGGGGGGATGTCCCGGGGGTGGGGGATGTCCAGGGGGTGTGAGGGGGTGGCTTCAAGGGTGTGGGGGTGTCCAAGTGGGGGTGTCGTGTCAAGGTGGGGGATTTCAAAGGGGGTGGGGGTGTCCAGGGGGTGGTGGTGTCTAGGGGGTGGGGGTGGTGTCCAGCAGTGGGGTGGTGTCCAGGGGGGTTGTCCTAGGGGGTGGGTGGGGGTGTCCATGGAAGGCGGTGACTGCCCTTGGAGATGGGGGTTGTCCTTGGGGTGGTGGGGTGTCGAGGGGTGGGGGTCTAGGGAGGTGGGGGTGGGGTATGTCGTTGGGGGTGGCGGGGTGTCTAGGGGTGTGGGGGTGTCTAGGGGGTGGGACCAGGGGTTGGGGGCTGTCCAACGGGGGGTGGTGTCCACCCACAGACCCGGGCTGTAGAATCCAATATCTATTCAACTGCAACATGAGTTCGAGCTGATTATAGATGACCTAGAAGTCAGTTGGTGTAAACCATGAATATCAAATATATAAATCACAACACACCTATTTGGAAACACATCTCAAAATATGTGGATCAGATTTAATCATCAACTCTAAATATCATACATGAATTCTAAAAAAACAAACTTAATTGTAAACAAAAATCTAAATTTTGAGCTAAGTATGTGGCTTATTTATGCCCTAAAAGGATAACATAGAGCTAATTCTGGGTTGTGATACAAGTTGTTTGTTTACAAAATTTTGTGTGTGAGTGAAATATAATCCTATGTATGTTCTATCGAAATATGAGCCAAGTTGTAATGGGACACTACTCATAGGAGTATGAGCCTTGTTATATCATTAGGTGATATGGAGTTATACGAATGTTAAAATTTTAGGAGATCGATATGGATACTGGATAAGAACCAGAGTGATATTTCATTGAAAATATCACATCTTCTTGGAAGGGTAAGAGTGTGTATTGGAATGGAAATTCAAGGAAAGTGTTAACATGTGAAAAAAATATATATATATTGGTTATATGTGATTCTTATTTTTATTGAGCATCAGAGTGGAAAACCCACCCCTCCTTGGATAACCCACACCCCCACACCCCTGTAGACCCCTACCACCTGAAGCACCCTCCCCCATCCCACATAGACACCCCACCCCACGTGGACAGCCCAACCCCTCTTCATTGGACAAACCAAACCCCTCCCCAACCTATACATCCCACCCCACCCTTAAGATAGCCCACCCCCCTTGACAGAAAACACCCCCTCCCCCACCACGATTTCCCACCCACCACCCCCTGGACTTCCCACCCCATGCTCTAGACAACCCACACCCCCTCCCCTACAGCCCCTTAACCCCCTACTGCCCCCCAGGATAGCCCCCCACCAGGTATCCTACCCACCACCACACTCTCAAACTGGACAGCCCCCACCCCCACATGGTAATCCTTACAGCCCCCCCCCCCTCCCAGAACAACCCACACCAAACCCTATGGACAACCCACCCCCTTGAAAACCCACACCCTCTCTCACCTAAATACACCCCTTGACAGCCCACCCACTCCCAATATATCCCACCCCTCCCTGGACAACCCACATCCCCAACCCCTACTGCACCATACTCCCCTACATCCCCCTTGGACAACACCCCCCCCCCCCCACACACCTGGACAACCCTCCACCCCACCCCTCATAAATAGCCCCCCCCCCCACCACACCCCCACCTAGACAGCCCCCACCCCCACCACCAACCCCACCAGGACACCCCCCCCCCCACGGACAGTCCACACACCCCCACCCCCACCTCGACAGCAAACCCCAACCCCCACCTGGAAAGCCCACCCGCTCGGACTGCCCACACCCCTTCCCCAAATACCCATATAATACCGTAAAAATTACATACACCCCCATCAATTATACTCTATTGAAGATTAAACGATCGTTATTTTTATAGTAAATAAATTATTATATTATATATTCTTCACTATTATATTGATTCTTTTGTTATAGATCATTAATTGTTTGGATTTTCTTAATAGATAAACCTCCGAAACACAAACCTCCATTGGTTGAAAACAAAAAATCATCTTATCTCTCAAATGGATAGCCCCCCCCCCCCACAATCCACCCCAACCTAGACATCCCCCCCCCAGAAAACCCACCCCTCCCCCACCTTCACAACTCACCCCCAACTCAAATGGATTTCCCCACACCCCCCACCTGGACATCCCACCCCCTGGACAACCTCCACCGACGTCTCCCACCAGGAAAACCCGCCCAAAATATCCATATAATGCCATTAAAATTACCAATACCCTAGCCAACCAACATCACAGTACCAATCCATCTCCAAACCAATAGCCAATTCATCCTCAATATCAATACCCTTCACATTATTCCATGAACAAAAACTATAATTACGTAATCCAAATCCAATTTCCAACTAATATAAATCCCATAGAAACTACCATATCAACCACTCTAAATTGACCTACACCACTACCACAAATTTCCTCAACCTGTTCACATAGACCATCCATCATTGACATGTAGAACAAAAAACAGAAAAAAAATCAATGCGATCTATAAGGCACAGACCGTAGGAACTCTGATTTACCCCAAATAAAAACATAAAACAGAATAAGATAGATGTAGAAAATTAAAACTAAGGTAACACTTACTAATTTGAATTTTAGAAACATGAAATTTCTTGATTGAAGATATATCTATGGGTGAAAGGAATTTGATATCCTAGGGTAAAGAGATGCCTTCTGGAGGAGCATCAGATTAGAGTCTACAATCATAAAGAGTGGGAGTTGGGATGTGGTGTATTTGTGGGAAAACATTCCCAATGGTTTATAATAACCATTGGGAATGATTATATTTCCCAATAGTTTATTAAAACTATTGGTATATATTAGATACATTATAGATTTGCAAACTGTTTTATCAAACTATTTGGAAATATTAACTATTATATCAAATTCCGAAAGGATTAAACAAACCATTGGGGAATTATACCTCTTATTATTGACTTTAAAAGTTTTTGTGAAACCATTTGTATAAAACCATTGAGAAAAACTCTATTTCTAGTAGTCATATTTAAAGGATTTACACAAAGACATTAATTTAATAATGTAATGACCTGTCTTTCCTAGATGGTGTGACTCATTTGTTTTGGGTTTATATTCTATTCAACTGAATTCTCATAAAACCCAATGGTGTCACAATGGTTAAAAGTGTGTCTGAGGCTTCTTCAGAGCCCAGAACCCTGTGATTTTAGAAAATATTCTATGGACACAAGGTTAGTAGAAACCATGCTACCCATCTCACAGGGGTCTCTAATAACTGTGTGGGGGTGAGGGAGAGGGCAATAATAAGGGCCCATACTATTTTTATACAACTGTTTCCCCTAAGTAACATGACAATGTAAAAATCAACAATGTTTTCATGGTGTTATTTTCAAGGTTTTCATGCAATTACAGAAACTGTGTCTTAACTAGGCTGTGACATTCACTATGTGGTGACACTAGCATGATTATCACACTGTTTGGAAGAATCTTGTGTCCAAAACCTATACCCCAATATTTGAAGTTGATATTACATTTATACCCTTAATGATCCTTAATCCTAAATCCTTCTTGCACTCTTCCCATTCTAGTAGTTTTCTTGGTAATCCTCATGTTGTTCCTTCTCATCCTCATAAATCTATGATCTTAAATAACTAAAATATTTGATGTCTGAATAAAGACTTGTTAAAGGAATTGTATAGCTAGAGTTAATCTATACATTTTTTTACCTCATATTTTAGTTTATCTTCAAATAGGTTTCAATAAATAAGTGAATTCTCTTCAACCCAATTTTTAAGGTATTGGACCGTTTCATCGATTTTCTCCCAATATACTTTTAATTGGAGGCCACCTTCGGATGATGAGTAATCAATGGCCCTACGATTTGTGGTCTCATCATTTTCTTAAAATGTTTAGGTGTTTCATTGAACATTACATTGTTCCACAACAACAACCATTTCCACACATCACCCTAAATCGATTTCCTTATTCTAAATTTTTCTATGCATCCATTCAATACTCCTGATGATTTATATAATTTGATGATGCCAACCACCAATACAAAAACATCTTTTTTGTGTATCCTTGAATTTACCTTTTACATTTAATTTTATAAATACATAAAACACCTCTAATATGTTCATATTGGGGTTTATATTGATTTTACTTTTCTAGATAGATGTTTATTGAACCTAAGAAACCTTTTATGTGATTTTACCAACATATAATTGTGATTTCCCTTATAGGTAGGTATCCTAAATAAAAATGAAACCATTTATGTTCTTATTTGAACCCTAATTAATAAATTTCCCTGGTTTTATAAATTAATGAAATTTATTAAATTGAAAGAATTTTTCATGGTTTTTTTCTTTCATTAATTGAATGATATGTTTTAAATGAAATTGATTAAAATGGGACAGGGCCCCATTGATTATTTCTTATTTTATTTAATTCATATTATGATTTTATATTGACCTGGTTACTATGGGATTGTTTATTAAAATTAATGATAGGTAATGCCTTATATTTAATATTTTAAATATGATTTTTCCTTTGATATATGTTGTGGAATGATGGTATGGATTATTTTGGGAGTGATGATTCATGCACCCTTATATCATGTGTTTATCATGAAATCTAACACCATTAACAGTATTTAGATGCTAATATTAACACAACACATACATTTCTCTATAAATTAACATGATGAAATTTTCAACATCTCGAGTGAAGTGCATGATGGCTATCACTCATTATGAGAAGAAGGGAATGAATAATTTTATCTTGATCTTATAGCCACATTTAAACTAGTTATAGATATATGAGTTACACATTAATCAATCTAACATATTGTATTTAGGTATATGGTAACACACATCTGTACATACATTTTCCATATAGGTGGATGAAATATATAAATATAAAATATATTAATTATTCTTATATATATAGTTACTAATTGAACATTTATTTCGGCCATGAGTTGATGTAGGTAGAGCCACAATGATTTCTTGATGAACATGATTTGTACAGTTATATATTTATTAACCTGTGTTTCTTATTTAATAATCTTTTCAAACTTTTTACCAATGAAAACTTCTTGGACTTAATCATGAAAACATTGTTGGTGGAATAATGGGATTTTATCTAACACCATTATGAAGATTCCTTTGGTAACTATTTAAATTACATTTATATGCGTTTTGATGAGGTCAATCACCCTGCTACAGATTCTGGATATTCATTACAAATAGTTGGAGTATATAAGTAGAGGAATGAGCATAGGCTCAAGATTCTAAGGGGGAATCCTTCTATGATATTATTTTATTATATATAGCATGATTATATATATAAATGTCCCTTGTTTCCATTTTTACAACATTATCCATGCATCAATGTATATTTCACTACCTAGTAGGTTTAGGCACTGTTGTTCATTTGATTAGTTTTTATTCTTCGACTACTTATTTATTATGTCTATTGGTATATTATTATGTTGTTGTGTGATTATTTTTAAAAATATTTTTCCACAAAATTATGAAGTTATAGTCTCCCCATTGTACCACTGTTACACCATCAATACTAGTCAGGATCCCTTGGCTTATAGGGAGGCGCACTTGAGGCCATGTGACCCATCGTCTTAGTGACCCAGTTTCGCAAACACCATGCCAGGTTGTTACAAAGTGGTATAAAATGTTATTTTTTCATTTTTATTACTATTTGGGTATAATAAATATGACTAAGAGTAAACAGAATTTTGAATTTACCTTCTTTAAAAACATAGTTGTCCAATCCATAGAGAAAACCCAAATGGCCTCTGATAAGAAATAGTGGTTGTTAAGTATACATGTTATGGATTATATGAATTCATAAATGGTTAGAACAGATGTATTATGTTTTTATTAATATTTTATTTAATTATAACATGATTTATTTTACCTATGTTCGATGAAATGAGTGAGTTCCATTACATTCATCAATATAGGTAAAATAGGACTAACATTCAATTAATTTTCCCATTTCCCATTTATTTTCAGCATGCATTTTACTATTACATATCATTATTGCCATGATTATCTATATAAATTCGATAAAATTATTAAAAGTTATTGGAAATAATAATTTAAGCATAACTTCCCTATCTTATCATAATAATGTTTTCATGAATTTGTAAATTCTAACACCTTAAGCAGTTAATTATGAAATATTGATCCATGGACTATTAGACGTATGGGATGGAATGTAGTATTGTGTGGTTTACCTGGATGCAATTATTTGTTTTATATATAGTATGGGACCGTATTGATCATATATTTTAATAAATCTAATTACTTAATTTAAATAGATTTAAATATTTTAACAAGAACAATTTTAAAATGAATATGACCAGTAAATCAAAAAATCGCCATGTTGTACACGTGATATGAAGACCTATACCCAATCTTAGACTTAGTAATGGGTAGTTGGTTTGTCTATTATAGTCATATGGCCCTATATAGTATTATAATATTACCCAATCATAGATTTACAAGTATGTAACAGGCTACAATATTTCTATAGAAAGGCTATGCATACATCCTCGATTTTTCTCTATAGTCATTCTAATAGGTAAGATCACATCTGAGGCATGCATTTAGAATTTTTTCATCATTCCTCCAAAACATCCTCCTGTCATATATCTTAAAGATGGTGATGAACATGCACATTAGTTACTGATCCATGATTAACTAGTAATTTATCCTTCAGTGCCACCTTCGGTACCACATCCAATTCTAGATATGGGAACTGACACCGGGTTATGTGAGGGAATTCTATGTTTATTGTAGAATATAAAAGGCATTGTTCGATTGACCCAAGTATGGATGACATGAGATGGGAGTTCCATCATCAACATCCTCCATCATTTTTGGGCTGGCAAACCACACACTTCATTTCTATAGCACAAAGCTATCATTTCCATATTTGAAAATCTAGATATACCTACAGAGAAGAGGTTCCAAATTGAATATTATATGCTATGTGGTTTTATAAAATGGTAATGTGATGGGATGAAACATGATGATTAACATATATATATATGGTTTTGGAATATTTACATAGAATATTATATGACTAATTATCCTCCTAGACATTATTGTATGATAAGGATAAAGAATTCATGACCATGTAGCACGGATGTACTCCTATAATAAAATAATCTACTCCCATTATCACACTGTAGTAGTACACACTGACTATAGAAAGTGGTGATCTAATGACAATAGTTTATTTGAGGATGGTCTGGTTTACACCATCCAGTTGTTGGTCATTGTCTTTTAGTAGATGACCATATTTGAGATATCCAACAATGCCCAAATTATAATGTGGAATTTAAGGGATACATATGTTGTGAGTTAGGGATGTTCAACCTCTAGATCTATCATAGTTTCTTCTTCTCATAAATGGACTTTTTTTAGGCTACTGGTGGATGTTGTAGTATCCAGGACCCGCATATTGGGAGATTTATTATTTTTTACCAGTGCTGGAAGCTGGGACACACAAAACCTCAGTGCATATGAGATCTAATGGAATGAATAGTTTTTTCCAGGATGGGCCATATCCAATTCATTAAAATTACTTTTCCATTAATTCGTATAGGGTGGGTATCTTCTCCTATACTAAATTTTAGAGCAGGGATAGTAGGATTGCGGTAGGTAGGCTCAAAAATACCGCTGGCCACTCAGGACAAGGCGAGGGTTGAAGAAGAGGTTGTTAGAATCATGATTATTAGTTCCAACAAAGAATGATTTGATAAGGAAGTCCCAAAGTGACTTAGTGACACATTGTAGGGATGTTACATGCACTACAACCTATGATGGTAGAGTATTTCACCATAACTTCTTTAGAACGAGGTACTATTCAAGTAGCCTCCACTTTGGTGCCTACTTTATTTAATACATCTTCATATCCTTATTTTATATTGGAGGTATTATTGAAGAGTCATGGCCTAGATATAAAACAATTATATGGTGTTATTATGATTGAATCCATATTTTGTATCATATTAGATCTTATTCACAATTTTAATAATTATCCCCATGATTTAGGAAAATACCTCTTCGAATGGATTATTTTCATCCTCATCATGATGGGTGTTAATGTAATCATTGGTGTGGGATAGTTAGTTCCTAATATAGCCCATATTGAGTCATATAATTTTAGTGTAATCTCTACATCACTAGATGGTTGTAGGTATGTATATAAGGTAGAGTGTGATGCTATTTCAACTAGAGTGGGACCCGAGTAGTTGAAGATTGGTATTGTGGAATAAAAAATTGACAGTCTTTTTTAAGATTATTAGGGGTTAATAATATTTTTATTTATTCCTTTAGAGGTACATTTGAAGGACTTATATCTAGAATACTTCACTAGCATGAATCTTTTGTGAGAGGTATAATTCTATATTGAGAATGATCATGGACTAGAAACAGTGACCATTCATCCGTATATGATGAAACCATTGGATCTTCAAGATCCCAAAAAGTTGTTGGGGGATATGGAGGCTAAATGATTTATACCCCCACCACATCTCCTTAGGGTTATCCAATCCTTTTTCCAAGAAGGTAGATGTTACCCTTTTAATTTTCAGGGATTGTCTTTGATTAAACTAAAACATGGTAAAGAATTGATATTCATTTCCAAGAATAGATGCCCACATTGATCATATATAAGGGGAGATAGTGTTTTTAAATATACATTTTATTTTGGGATGTCATCATGTGAATTTCATGTCAATATAAAAAACATTCATAGCATTCTGGAGCATGTATAGTCTATACAAGTACATGTTCATGTTGTTCGGTGACAATAAAACACCTATAGTTTTAATGTCTCTAATTAATATAGTTTTCCACCAGTATATAGATTAATTCTTTGTAGTATTTTTTGACGAAATTTTAGTGTAGTCTTGGTCTGGACAAAACCATGCCAACCATCTTGATTGAGTGTTAAATACACTAGAATATAATAACATATATGCTATTTTAATTGAAATTCCCTTTTTTTGGATTGACAATGTCCACATGTCGGGTCACATTATGTAACACCCCAAGCTTCTACGGTACGTTTCCCTTCGAATAATGCGATAGCGTGTGTTGTACGCAACCTCGAGTTCTAACACACACCACAACTAATTAAACTAGCCGTTGTGAATAGTTATACCTAATTTTTGAAATCATATATATTTTATATTTCAAAATGGACTTCATTTTTGGATTCGGAATATCGAAATTATCCTAGGGTGAAATTTTGGTACTTTTCGGATAACTTTCATATTTTGATGAATAGTGAAAATTACTAAATTTTAATTAAAAACAACTTTTTTAATCAAAATAATTAATAGTGATAAATTGTGAATTTGAGTGGTTTTAAAGTATATTTAGAATATATTTTTACCATTTAATATAATCTTGGTCATTGGACATAATTTTACAATTAAACCGAACATAAACAAGTGTCAATCTTTTGATAGTTATTATCTCTTAAAAACACGCTTTTTGTTTTGACAGCGGGAATTAATTTTAAATTAATTTCTGCCACTTCTGTGTTTTGAATTTAGGAAAATGGATTCCATATTTGGAATCAGGATGTTCAAATTGTGTAAATAGGTAACTTTTATTTTTAGACATTTTGAATAATTACTGCGGTAAATATTTTATTTACCATGGTTAAGGGTAAATCCGGTAAATAAGGGTTAACAAAATAATATTATAATAATCCTAAATTACCCTAAAACGTGTCTTAACCCTATTGGTTGATACATAGTCGACCATGGGCATCTTTGGGTCTATTTTGGGACCCCATGGATCCACTTGTAAGTGATAATGACGCTTTATTTTAATTAAGTCAAAATGAATACAAAAATGACACAAGCATATATCTTTTAGAACAACAATTTTTACATAGGGTTATACATGTTGGATTTTAGATTATAAATATTAATTAGAAAGATAAAGAGACTTCCTACATAATGATATTTTATTTATAATTTTTAGACATTAAATAAGTTATTTTATTTGTGACACAATGATGATGCAGTAATTACTATAATAGTGAAAAATTAAAATAATTGATATTATAAATACCCAAATAAATATAATATGAAACTTTTAATGAATTAAACTAATTTTCTAGGCTAATATGATATATTAGGATTGATGTAATGGACTTTGTTCGAAGTAATCAATCTGTTATGAGTTTCACAAAAATCAACTATTGAATAGTGTCAAAATTGACATAAAAGAGTTCTTAAAACAAATATTATATTATTAATTGATATTAAATTCCTAAAAATCTAAGGTTCGGCCAAGAGACTTATATTATGATAGGTTAATCATTAATGGACCACTTGGGGGTCGCTTGGATGTATATAGTAAGTTTATTAACCATAATATATAAAAATACAAAGAGACATTGTAAAAGTGAAACTAATTAACTTAGAGTTAATACTTAAAGATAAGGTTAATATAAGTACCCAAACCTGTCTAAATTCTATTGTATGAGTTGTTTTCGACCTATCTCCACCTCATCCTTTGAATAGTAAACTTTGGATCCTTTAGAAACCGAATATGAATTTATTATAAATTAATATTTCTAGCTTTTCCAAAGGTGCCCCTCACCCCTCTTATAAAAGGGCACTCCTCCTTCTCATTTATTCACACCTTCAAAGCCTTTTGGTTCGGCCAAACTCTGCCCAAATAATCTCCCAACATCCCTCACTACAACCTAGAGGCCTTAGTTTGATCATAAAGCCAACCTAAGGAGCCCTTTTGATCAAATCAAAAGGAAGAACCCGAAGAAGAGGTAATGATTTCACCACCCTTTTCTAAGTTCATTTCTTCTTCCACTTCTTCTTCCTTTGATAATAACTCCAGTATCTCACATATACTGTGATGTTATTATAAATATGGTACAATCATATTCAGTATTCTATCCACCCTTTGAATAACATGTCACCATACGTGCGTACGTACGGCTTACCGTCTCCACGTCGTGGTGTAATTGTTATTCAATATAATATTATTTGGATGGGTATAATAATGATGTGTAACTCATGTAAATAATAAATATAACATGTTAATGATTCTGTATATATGATATACTATCCATTTATATATTATTTTAATATCAAAAGAATGATATTGTCGCTCGTGCGTACGTACGGACTACCGTCTCCACGAACGCGATGAGATTCATTCTCCATCGTAACCATTCAAGTATAATTATCATTTGATGATTTAAAAATTATGTTTAAGGACTGGATATCATTCTGGATATGAATAAGATACAACAACCATGGCTTATGTAACAAAACATATAAAAGAAAATGAGTAAGTTAACTCCCGAAACGACGATAATTCTAAGATATTATTAACAAATCAATGTTAAAAGATCATATATGATATCATATTAATATATATGATTCTTGTATAATCTAATAACAACTATTTCACCATTATACAGGAGGTTAACCTACCCCAACCAAGGAAAAGTATAAGGTAAGGGTTATTTCACAATCTCTTCATTATCCGAGGTTGTATATACGTAATAATCTACTGGGATCTCTTTATCATCCACATCCATGTTTCTTAAAAATGTATTTCAAAACATTTTTACTATTTACAAGAATATGGGTTAAAGTCATTTATACCCTTGTTTGACTTTTTATAAGAGGTTTATAAAGGAATCTTTCCGTCGTTTTCAAAACAAGGTCCTTTTTAACCTTTTCGACAGAATTGAGGTAAGAATGTTTTTTTAACTTATACGGCGGGTGCGGTTATTTTACGCCGTTATAAAATCATCAAAGCTTTCCTTACAAGCTTATAAGAATATTTTCAAAGAAAATGTTTTATTTTATATGGATCTTAAATGATTTCAAAATAAAAGGAGATATTTCTTTTAAAAGAATTTTGATTTCATCTATGTCAACATCCTTTGATGGATTTTAAGATTATTTGAAGTTGATTTATTATGATACAAAACTTCTATATTGTATTAAAGTTTTTGTGATATGTTTGACTGTGGATGTGCTATTTTTATACCATTCATAGTTTATTGTGAAAGTATTGACATTTCGTATGCTAGTTTTAATACGAATGTTTATGTTATGTTTAAACCTTTTCATATGGGAATGCATTGGACTTAATAAGTGACGGGTGGAGCCCGCTATAGCTCCTCGATGCATCGGTAGGTCTCATGAGACAAACTAGTGTCTTGGCACAAGGCCTTGACAAAATCTTATTTGTAGTCTTGGCACGAGGCCTTGGCTATGTGGTTATGATAGTCTGGCATTATGCATTCCAACATTATGAAAGTGGTTATTGATTTTTGCATGTGATTATTCGATTAGTAGAATATCCATGTGAATAAGTAAATGGAATTATTTCATTTTATTTATGCCATACCATGTTGAAAGTTCATATTTAAAAGGCTTTTGTTTTAATTATACATTTCCTTAAATGTTTATTCTTATTTATTAAAGCTTCCGCTATATTGTTATCCTTACTGGGCATTTGAGCTCACCCCTTTTCAATGTTTTATTTTTCCCAGGAAGGGAAGAAGTAGGTTATGAATGACCTGCAGGGATATTATGTGGGGATATGAGTTTGGATTATGGAGACATTATGTTATTGTAGTAGTTTTTCATTTTATGATGTAATGTAAAACTTATGAATATATCTAGTGTTTCCAAGGCTATGAAACCAATCGGTCTTTCGAGATTTGATCTTTCTTGTGATCATGCCAATGTTACGAAGTAATGCACCGACTCTGGGTAGCTGGGGTTGGGGCGTTACAGTTGGTATCAGAGGAAGTTTAGTACAAACCTTGGAAGCTAGATTTAGATAAACTCTGATTAGAGCACGTAGACCTAAGATGAACTTTGAGGATTAGTATAGAAGAACTTCCTAGAATTTTGGTATTGTAGAGATTTTGTGAGTTTTCCGAGAAATACATCCCTGTCTGGATACGAGCAGGTAGAGGCGGCTCTGGCACAGATGTACCTAGGGGTAAAACCCGAAAACACCGCTTTGAGCTAGACTCGAACGGGAACTGGTGCACGACAACGGGCCTTGCTGCACTCTTGGTTAGGACACTCCCGGGGGATATGCTTAGGATAACTCTCATTTTCTTTACAAATCATTATGACGGGTTTATGAGTATATACTTCCTCAAAGAAAACATTTTTATGATTATGGATTATATCCATAAATAGTTCAATTTATGTTAAGTGTTTTATAAGTATGGGATTATGTATTTTGATTCATAAACTGATCTAGTTTATGCCATTGTTTAGAAATGGCGCCTAGTGGAAGAAATGGAAACCGTATCAATGCACGCACTCCATGTAGGGATTGCCCTCCTGCTCAAGATAATTATAGTGGGGCTGGTGATGCAACTGGTGCCGATCAGCTAATCACCATACTGGGACAACTTACTCAGGTTATGAATAATAACCTTACCCGTATGGAGCACCCGGATCCGCAGCGTGGAGGATCAATGTTAGATAGATTCATGAGGCAACAACCACCAACTTTCAACGGGAATACAAATCCCTTAGTAGCTGAGCAATGGATATTTTCCCTAGAGAAAATATTTCAGGCTTTGGGGAGTAGTGAAAGGGAAAAAGTTACCATGGCAGTTTACCGCCTCACTGGAGATGCTGATCAATGGTGGTCATTGATTCAAAACATGAATGAAGATGATGAAGTATCAAACATGGAATGGAGGGAGTTCAAAGATCTGTTTTTAGAAAAATACTTTCCTCGGGACCATCGAGCAGATATGGAAAGACAATTTCTGAGTCTGAGACAAAAGGAGGATGAGAATGTCACAAAGTATGAGGCTAACTTTACAAGGTTAGTGAGGTACGCTGGTGATTATATTCGCAACCCAAGAAGTAAGATTGATCGTTTCTTTGATGGGTTAAAACCATTTCTCCGTCGAGCATTAGTCTCACAATCCTTTTCATCATACGAAGACATTGTCTCATGTGCTATCAAGACCGAAAAGGAATTCTCTAAGTCTTATGACTTTAAAGCAAAGCAAGAGAAGAAGAGACCTGCTGATCAATCTGGGAATGGAAATAAGGGGAAGAAGGGAAAGGTTGAATATCCATCTTGTGGTAAGTGCGGGAAGAAACATCCTGGTACTTGCTTGAAGGGAATGGGAGTCTGTTACAAGTGTGGTGAAAAAGGCCACCAAGCTCATGAATGCAAGGGGAAGAAGGAAGCTACCAACGTTCAGTGCTACAATTGCAGGGAGATGGGGCATTATGCAAATGCATGTCCTAAGCGTCAGGAGAACTTACCTCAGAAAAGGCCAAGGGATCAAGGCCAGGCTTATGCTATCACTACTGCTGAGGTAGAAGCTCCGAAAGACGTGGTGGCAGGTAATTTAATGGTTTCCTCAAGTTTAGCAAATGCATTATTTGATTCTGGATCATCGCATTGTTTCATATCTTCCCAGTTTGCTAAGAAAATTAGATATTTCCAATTTGATTTAATAAGGGAGTTTTCAGTTAAAACTCCTAAGGGAAGTATCGTTGCAACAATGTTTTGTGAATCAGTCCCCATTAGAGCACATAAATTTTCTTTATCTGCTGATTTCATCATCATACCTATGATTGAGTTTGATATAATCCTCGGTATGGACTGGCTTTCGGACTATGATGCGAAGATTTATTGTAAGAAGAAAGAGGTTACGATTCTTGATGATAATGATAAGGAACACCTTATTTTTAGAGCAGAATCGTCACCACCTAATTCTTATTTAGATCCACCCCCAGTAGCTCAACTTAATTCAATTATTGGGGAGGAAGAGAATGAAATAACTGTCGGTGAGGAAAGGAATGTTCAAATAGAGGATGTACCTGTTGTGAAAGAATTTGTAGATGTTTTTCCGGAAGATTTACCTGGACATCCTCCAGAACGAGAAGTTGAGTTTTCTATTGATTTGATTCCTGGATCAAGGCCTATATCGAAGACCCCTTATAGAATGGCCACTGTAGAGTTAGTCGAACTAAAGAAACAACTAGAGGAATTGAGTAATAAGGGATTTATTCGCCCTAGTGTTTCTCCATGGGGAGCCCCTGTTCTTTTTGTTAAAAAGAAAGATGGATCTATGAGGTTATGTATCGACTATAGGGAAATCAATGCTATAACGATAAAGAACAAGTATCCCCTACCTCGTATTGATGATTTATTTGACCAACTGCATGGAGCTCAATACTTTTCAAAGATTGACCTTCGATCTGGATACCATCAGTTGTGTGTGAAGAAGGAAGACATTCCGAAGACAGCATTTCGAACCAGGTACGGGCATTACGAGTTTACTGTAATGCCGTTTGGATTGACTAATGCACCCTCTGTATTCATGGATCTGATGAATAGAGTTTTCAAGGAGTATCTCGATGAATTTGTGGTGGTATTTATTGATGATATCTTGGTATACTCCAAAACCTACAAAGATCATGAAAATCACTTGCGCATTATCTTGAAGACTCTGAGGAGGCATGAATTATATGGAAAGTTTAGCAAGTGTGAATTCTGGATTCAGGAGATTTCTTTTCTTGGCCATATTGTCTCTAAAGATGGAATCTTTGTTGATCCTTCTAAGACCAAGGCAATCCAAGAATGGCCAGCACCTACGAGTATAACTGAGGTACGTAGTTTTATTGGCTTGGCAGGTTATTATCGACGTTTCGTCCAGAATTTTTCCCGATTGGCTAACCCATTAACGAAGCTCACACGTAAAGGGGTTAAATTTGTTTGGAAAAAAGAGTGTGAAGAATGTTTCGAAGAACAGAAGAGAAGATTAGTCAATGCTCCTATATTGACTCTACCATCGGGGAATGATGGGTTCGTTATTTATAGTGATGCATCGAAGAAAGGACTTGGCTGTGTCCTTATGCAGAATGATAGAGTTATTGCCTATGCATCACGACAGTTGAAAATTCATGAACAAAACTATCCTACTCATGATCTTGAGTTAGCAGCTGTGATCTTTGCTTTAAAGATATGGAGGCACTACCTATATGGTAAAAAATGTGAGATTTATACTGATCACAAGAGTTTGAAGTATATTTTCTCACAAAAAGAACTCAACATGAGGCAAAGGAGATGGCTTGAATTACTCAAGGATTATGATTGCACGATACACTACCACCCGGGGAAGGCAAACAAAGTAGCAGATTCTTTGAGCAGAAAAGACCATGGAATTCTGAACATGATGAGAATTGAAAGGGATCCAATTTTCATGGATCTAGTGAAGATGGACATGGGAATAACCAGGGAAGGTGAAACATCAATGCTTTTTCAAATGGTTGCCAAACCATCTTTACTAGAAAGGATTAAGAGTTATCAGACTGATGATGAAGAATTCCAAAAGAAGATTAAAGCTGTGAATGATGGGAGATTGAGAGACTTTGTGTATGAAGGTGGAATTTTGAAATTCGGGAAGAGACTTTGTGTTCCCAATATACCTGATCTAAAAAGGGAATTGCTGGATGATGCTCATAGTTCCAATTTCTCTATACACCCTGGGAGCACCAAAATGTATAGAGATTTGAAGGAACATTTTTGGTGGGACAACATGAAGAGGGAGATTGCTGATTTTGTGTCAAGATGTATGGTTTGTCAACAAGTGAAAGCTGGAAGGCAACAGCCTGGAGGAGTCATGCAACCTCTTCCCATACCGGAGTGGAAATGGGACAATATTACGATGGACTTTGTCATGGGGCTACCAAAGACTCCTAGAAGGAACGATGCAATATGGGTTATTGTTGATCGTCTTACCAAGTCAGCACATTTTCTTGCTATAAGAGAAGATCTACCCCTGGAACGTCTAGCAAGACTATACATTAATGAAGTTGTGAGACTTCATGGAGTTCCCCTATCGATTGTTTCTGATCGTGATCCCCGTTTTACTTCAAGATTTTGGAAAAGTCTTCAGAAATACCTGGATACTGAACTTCATTTGAGCACTGCTTACCACCCTCAGACAGACGGACAATCAGAACGGACTATTCAGACCTTAGAAGACATGTTGAGATCTTGCTCACTTGATTTTCAGGGTATGTGGGATCAATATTTACCACTAGTAGAATTTTCCTATAACAATAGCTTCCATTCGAGTATTCAGATGGCACCATATGAAGCGTTATACGGAAAGAGATGTCGTACACCAACCTGTTGGGATGACCTTGGTGAAAGAAAACTTGTAGGCCCAGAACTGGTGGAGGAAACGGTGGAAAAGGTGAAGGTAATCCAAAATCACATCAAAGCAGCTCAAAGTAGGCAGAAGAGATATGCCGATAATCGAAGGAAGGATTTGGAATTTCAGGTCGGTGATCATGTTTTCCTAAAGGTATCTCCATGGAAGGGAGTCATACGTTTTGGTAAGAAAGGTAAATTGAGTCCCAGGTACATCGGACCTTTCGAAATTCTAGAACGAATTGGGGCTGTAGCTTACCGATTGGCAATGCCGCCAAGTCTCTCCAAAGTTCACGATGTGTTCCACGTATCTCTATTGAGGAAATACATGCCTGACCCAACGCATGTACTCACCTATGAGGAATTAGAACTGGAACCCAATCTTTCCTATTGTGAAGAGCCCGTCAGGATTCTTGATACAAGAGAACAAGTACTGAGAAACCGGACGACGCGTCTGGTAAACGTTTTGTGGAGAAATCATAAGATGGAAGAGGCAACGTGGGAACCCGAGGAACTTATGATGAAGAACCACCCGAGTCTTTTTATGCAGTAATACCCTAGAAATTGCGAGGACACAATTATTTGAAGGAGGGGAGAATGTAACACCCCAAGCTTCTACGGTACGTTTCCCTTCGAATAATGTGATAGCATGTGTTGTACGCAACCTCGAGTTCTAACACACACCACAACTAATTAAACTAGCCGTTGTGAATAGTTATACCTAATTTTTGAAATAATATATATTTTATATTTCAAAATGGACTTCATTTTTGGATTCGGAATATCGAAATTATCCTAGGGTGAAATTTTGGTACTTTTCGGATAACTTTCATATTTTGGTGAATAGTGAAAATTACTAAATTTTAATTAAAAACAACTTTTTTAATCAAAATAATTAATAGTGATAAATTGTGAATTTGATTGGTTTTAAAGTATATTTAGAATATATTTTTACCATTTAATATAATCTTGGTCATTGGACATAATTTTACAATTAAACCGAACATAAACAAGTGTCAATCTTTTGATAGTTATTATCTCTTAAAAACACGCTTTTTGTTTTGACAGCGGGAATTAATTTTAAATTAATTTCTGCCACTTCTGTGTTTTGAATTTAGGAAAATGGATTCCATATTTGGAATCAGGATGTTCAAATTGTGTAAATAGGTAACTTTTATTTTTAGACATTTTGAATAATTACTGCGGTAAATATTTTATTTACCATGGTTAAGGGTAAATCCGGTAAATAAGGGTTAAAAAATTAATATTATAATAATACTAAATTACCCTAAAACGTGTCTTAACCCTATTGGTTGATACATAGTCGACCATGGGCATTTTTGGGTCTATTTTGGGACCCCATGGATCCACTTGTAAGTGATAATGACACTTTATTTTAATTAAGTCAAAATGAATACAAAAATGACACAAGCATATATCTTTTAGAACAACAATTTTTACATAGGGTTATACATGTTAGATTTTCGATTATAAATATTCATTATAAAGATAAAAAGATTTCCTACATAATGATATTTTATTTATAATTTTTAGACATTAAATAAGTTATTTTATTTGTGACACAATGATGATGTAGTAATTACTATAATAGTGAAAAATTAAAATAATTGATATTATAAATACCCAAATAAATATAATATGAAACTTTTAATGAATTAAACTAATTTTCTAGGCTAATATGATATATTAGGATTGATTTAATGGACTTTGTTCGAAGTAATCAATCTGTTATGAGTTTCACAAAAATCAACTATTGAATAGTGTCAAAATTGACATAAAAGAGTTCTTAAAACAAATATTATATTATTAATTGATATTAAATTCCTAAAAATCTAAGGTTCGGCCAAGAGACTTATATTATGATAGGTTAATCATTAATGGACCACTTGGGGGTCGATTGGATGTATATAGTAAGTTTATTAAACATAATATATAAAAATACAAAGACACATTGTAAAAGTGAAACTAATTAACTTAGAGTTAATACTTAAAGATAAGTTTAATATAAGTACCCAAACCTGTCTAAATTCTATTGGATGAGTTGTTTTCGACCTATCACCACCTCATCCTTTGAATAGTCAACTTTGGAGCCTTTAGAAACCGAATATGAATTTATTATAAATTAATATTTCTAGCTTTTCCAAAGGTGCCCCTCACCCCTCTTATAAAAGGGCACTCCTCCTTCTCATTTCTTCACACCTTCAAAGCCTTTTGGTTCGGCCAAACTCTGCCCAAATAATCTCCCAACATCCCTCACTACAACCTAGAGGCCTTAGTTTGATCAGAAAGCCAACCTAAGGAGCTCTTTTGATCAAATCAAAAGGAAGAACCGGAAGAAGAGGTAATGATTTCACCACCCTTTTCTAAGTTCATTTCTTCTTCCACTTCTTCTTCCTTTGATAATAACTCCAGTATCTCACATATACTGTGATGTTATTATAAATATGGTACAATCATATTCAGTATTGTAACGCCCCGACCCTAGTTGCCTAGAGTCGGTGCATTATTACATAACATTGGCATGATCATAAGAAAGATCAAATCTCGAAAGACCGATTGGTTTAGTAGCCTTGGAAAATGCCAGATATATTCATAAGTTTTACATTACATTATAAAATGAAAAACTAATACAACAACATAATGTTTCCACAATCCACACTATTAACCCCTCATAAAATCCCTGCAGGTCATTCATAACTTACTTCTTCACATCCTGGGAAAAATAAAACATAGAAAAGGGGTGAGCTCAAATGCCCAGTAAGGATAACAATATAGCAGAAACTTTCATAAATAAGAATAAACTTCTAAGGCAATGTATAACTAAAACAAAAGCCTTTAAAACATGAACTTTCAACATGGTATGGCATAAATAAAATGAAATAATGCCATTTACTTGTTCACATGGATATTCTACTAATCGAATAATCACATGCAAAAATCAATAACCACTTTCATAATGTTGGAATGCATAATGCTAAACGTTAATTTCTTTGTCTAGGCCTCATCCCAAGACCTAGGGTTTACTTCTAACCGGAACCCAACCCGGAGTGCCTCTAATAACCGGACACCAACCCGGAGTGCCTCTAATAACCGGACACCAACCCGGAGTGCCTCTAATAACCGGACACCAACCCGGAGGGCATACTTTTACCAGTCCCTAACCTGGAGGGCTTAATTTAACCAGTCCCCAACCTGGAGGGCTTACTTTTACCGGTCCCCAACCCGGAACATACTTGTTTAGCACATTATCTGAAGAAAAGTTTGAAATATAACATAAACATTCGGATTAAAACTAGCATACGAAATGTCAATAGTTTCACCATAAACTATGAATGGTATAAAATAGCACATCCACAGTCAAACATATCACAAAACCTTCAATACAATATAGAAGTTTTGTATTATAATAAATCAACTTCAAATAAGCGTAAAATCCATTAAAGGATGTTGACATAGATGAAATCAAAACACTTTTTAGAGAAATATCTCTTTCTATTTTTGAAATCATTTAAGAGCCATATAAAATAAAACATTTTCTTGAAAATATTCTTGTAAGCTTTTAAGGAAAGCTTTGACGATTTTATAACGGCGGAAAATAACCGCACCCGCCGTATAAGTAAAAAAAACATTCTTATCTTAATTCTGTCGAAAAGGTCAAAAAGGACCTTGTTTTGAAAACGACGGAAAGATTCCTTTATAAACCTCTTACAAAAAGTCAAACAAGGGTATAAATGAATTTAACCCATATTCTTGTAAATAATAAATAGGTTTTGAAATACATTTCGAAGAAACATGGATGTGGATGATAAAGAGATCCCAGTAGATTATTACGTATAAACAACCTCGGATAATGAAGAGATTGTGAAATAACCCTTACCTTGTACTTTTCCTTTGTTGGGGTATGTTAACCTCCTGTATAATGGTGAAATAATTGTTATTAAATTATACAAGAATCATATACATTAATATGATATCATATATGATCTTTTAACATTGCTTTATTAATAATATCTTAGTATTATCGTCGTTTCGGGTGATAATCGATTCGTTCTTCTTAAATGTTTGGTTACGTAAGACATGTTTGTAATGGATAGATTATTTCTTATTCATAATCAGAATGATATTAACATTATTTTTAACCCTAAAATGAGAATAATACTTGAATGGATATGATGGAGAATGAATCTTATCACGTTCGTGGAGACGGTAGTCCGTACGTACGCACGAACGCTACTTCCATTTAATTTTCATTTTAAAAGAATCAAATCCAAATGATACATAGGTATATTACTATTCCATTATAATATAATATTTTATATATGTTACTTAAGTTCATTAACACCATAATTTATACGTTCCATGTGTGGTATGAACGAGTCATATCATTTTAAGGGGGCGGTAGTCCGCACTTCCTCAAATGAAATTATCGTATGTATATACAACATGGAACGAATAATGGTATGAAATAAAATGGAATTACAGAAGCTTATATATAAAATATATATCATTAATATCATATTTAATTACAGTGCCATCATAATGGCCACCATGAGAGGTGGTAAGATGTATTTGAACAATCATCGTTTCGTGAGGTGTTAGTTTGCCATCCACAGAAACATTATGTTCATCATCCATTGGATGGAGTTGTGTGTATGTGTAGTTTGAATACTTATTATAACAACATCCTAGTATATTGTGGATACTGGTGTTGTTACAAAAGAAAGGAAATAAAAAGAGTTTGGGGGTTGGAGAAGCAAAATAAATGAAAATAATTTAAGAGAAATCGTTACCTTTAATCTAGGTAACTCACTTTGGTTGGAACCAAAGGACTTCTTGAAATGCTTTCTGCCTAAGGGGAAGCTTCAAGGAGGAGGAGAGGGATGTGGGGAGCTTATTTGGGCAGAGTTTTGACGAGCCAAGTGGCTTGAGAGGTGTGAGGAAAAGAGAAGGAGGAGTGCCCTTTTATAAGAGGGGTGAGGAGCACCTTTGGAAAAACTAGAAATATTAATTTATAATAAATTCATATTCGGTTTCCAAAGGCTCCAAAGTTGACTATTCAAATGATGAGGTGGGGATAGGTCGAAAACAACTCATCCAATAGAATTTAGACAGGTTTGGGTACTTATATTAACCTTATCTTTAAGTATTAACTCTAAGTTAATTAGTTTCACTTTTACAATGTCTCTTTGTATTTTTATATAATATTGTAAATAAACATACTATATACATCCAAGCGACCCCCAAGTGGTCCATTAATGATTAACCTATCATAATATAAGTCTCTTGGCCGAACCTTAGGTTTTTAGGAATTTAATATCAATTAATAATATAATATTTGTTTTAAGAACCCTTTTATGTCAATTTTGACACTATTCAATAGTTGATTTTTGTGAAACTCATAACAGATTGATTACTTCGAACAAAGTCAATTAAATCAATCCTAATATATCATATTATACTAGAAAATTAGTTTAATTCATTAAAAGTTTAATATTATATTTATTTGGGTATTTATAATATCAATTATTTTAATTTTTCACTATTATAGTAATTACTGCATCATCATTGTGTCATAAATAAAATAAATAATTTAATGTCTAAAAATTATAAATAAAATATCATTATGTAGGAAATCTTTTTATCTTTCTAATGAATATTTATAATCGAAAATCCAACATGTATAACCCTATGTAAAAATTGTTCTTCTAAAAGCTGTAAGCTTATGCCATTTTTATTTTTATTTTAGCTTAATTAATATAATGTGTCATTATCACTTACAAGTGGATCCATGGGGTCCCAAAATAGACCCAAAGATGCCCATGGTCGACCATGTATCAACCAATAGTGTTAAGACACGTTTTAGGATAATTTAGTATTATTATAATATTATTTTTTTAACCCTTATTTACCGGATTTACCCTTAACCATGGTAAATAAAATATTTACCGCAGTAATTATTCAAAATGTCTAAAAATAAAAGTTACCTATTTACACAATTTGAACATCCTGATTCCAAATATGGAATCCATTTTTCTAAATTCAAAACACATAAGTGGCAGAAATTAATTTAAAATTAATTCCCGCTGTCAAAACAAAAAGCGTGTTTTTAAGAGATAATAACTATCAAAAGATTGACACTTGTTTATGTTCGGTTTAATTGTAAAATTATGTCCAATGACCAACATTATATTAAATGGTAAAAATATATTCTAAATATACTTTAAAACCACTCAAATTCATAATTTATCACTATTAATTATTTTGATTAAAAAAGTTGTTTTTAATTAAAATTTAGTAATTTTCACTATTCATCAAAATATGAAAGTTATCCGAAATGTACCAAAATTTCACCCTAGGCTAATTTTGATATTCCGAATCCAAAAATGAAGTCCATTTTGAAATATAGAATATATATGATTTCAAAAAGTAGGTATTACTATTCAAAACGGCTAGTTTAATTAGTTGTGGTGTGTGTTAGAACTCGAGGATGCGTACAACACACGCTATCGTATTATTCAAAGGAAAGCGTACCGTGGAAGCTTGGGATGTTTCATTTTAAATTTTTTGATGTCCCCATTTAGTCAAAAAGTTTAAAATATTGTATTTAAAAAGGTTTCACTATTAAAAGTTGATAAAAGTGCAATACTGAAAATGAATCTGTTCTTGCATTATGACTAAGAAACTCATAATATGGATTCTAAAATTATAAGGATTATATAAAGTGAAAATTTTAGTTAATGCTATTCATGACCTCTTTTAATGCCTTTTTTTGTAAGTCATGGTGTGATTGAACTCGGTGTTGCGTGTAGTGCATGTTATTGAATTATTTTGAAGAAATAACACACTATGAAATCTTGGGGTGTTACATTCTCCCCTCCTTCAATAAATTGCGTCCTCGCAATTTGAAATTGTTCTTCGAAAATAAAAGGATGAAAATAGAAAATATATTTGTGGGAAAACCCACATCGGAAATTGGGTTACTAAAATTTAGTCTTAATATGTGGAAAAGAGAAATGAAAGGGTCACCACCAAATTATGATCTTGATTAGGAGAACATTGGTGGCAATCAGAGACATATAATTGGAGGAAAAACGTAAATATTTATAGGTAGTGATTGAGGTCATCAATCACAAACAAGTGTAAAATTTAGGTCCTTAAATTCATCAATCTATGATGATTTGAAATACCATCGGTTCAACAAAACATAGGGTATTAGGATAACACATTTTTGACGTTTCAAAATATCTTAGTTGAAATCCCACATCGAAAAATGTATTAATGAGGCCTCTATTTATAATAAAGAGTCGAATGTATGAAGATTACCGAAAATAACACATACTAGGGTTCCATGTAGGAAAATATGGATATGGAAGAAAAATCTAACCATCAATTATCTGATGGAGAGTGGTAGAGAACATGGCTATGAAAAGGCCAACAATCCCAAAGCCATAAATTAGTGATGATTTAAGGTACCATCTAGGAAAAAATTTTTGTTCTAAGTTGATTTTCTTAATGTTGAGGAATTTATTTATGATATTGGCTAAGATCATAAGGAGATACACTTACTTTATAATTAGAGTTTTATCCATTAATAAATTTCTACCACAAACTCATCTTTCACTCTAAAAGATAATAGAATGTAAAAAAAATTCGATTTACACTATTCGTATAGGGTTCCAAAATAAACGAATTTATAATTCATCTACATGATATTTTAATAAAAACTACATTATTTAATCCAGGACATCTCATGGGCCAGTTGTAGGTGATACACCCTTGTCGCCCTTCGGTTGCGGGTTCAAGTCTCGTAGCCTTGCCGGACGCGACGGGTTGCCGCCCGACCTCCAGGTTGTCCTTTTATAGCAATCCAAAATAATCCAAACTAGAACTATCCAAAATACTTCTTTCCAAACTCACAGTCCAACATTTATAAGGAAGGTAAGCATAATGTAGATCCTTTTTACCCCGTAATAGCATATGAATACCTTCATCATGTATTCTTTTAATACACTGAAACATCCTGAATTACCATATTCCTTATTGATTACATTCATTCTCCCTTATTCCATATAGAATGCTGGATATACTTCATCAATCCAAAAATGTTTTAAACCCCAACAAAATGATGGAATATACAAATCATTAATCAGTTCCAGGGTAGTCAAGAATATCCAATATAATTTATCCAAAACAATCACATATTATTCCAAAATCACTACCTCAGTATCAGAACTATATCTCAACCATATATTTTCCAAAAATTTATCCTGCTATTGAGTCACTTTTCTTTGTTCCACACAATCTCAAGTCCTTAATGAAATAGTACTGCAGTACAATCCTTATATACTCCATAATCATTATAACAAGTACATTGTTGATACAACACTCAATTGACATAATCAACATAAGAACTCTAATCATTCCTCTTCATCTGTGGTAGTATCATAACTTGATTATTATCCAATAGAATCATTTGTGGCATAGTCTGATGACTGGGGCATAGGTTCGCGTAGTGTCCAAACTCCTTGCAAATGAAGCATTGTACATTTGAAACCATTTTCTCACCCTTGCAGTCACGTACTTTGTGCCCTTTTCCTCCACACTTATAACAAACTCCCATTCCTTTCAGGCAAGTTCCAGGGTGTTTCTTCTCATAGTTACCACATATGGGAAAATTCTTCTTTTCCCTCTTCCCTTTATCCATTTTTCCCTCTTCCATCCTTTTCTTCTCTTGCTTCCCTTCAAAGCCATAAGACTCAGTAAACTCTTTACTTATCTTATCAACACATGATATTATTTCTTCATATGATGATAATACATGGGAGACTATTTCTATTATCAATTCTAGCTTAAGACCATGAAAGATATGATCCTTCCTTCTCTTTGGATCATGTGCATTTCTAGAGTTCTCATTCCTTCTACTGGGCGCCATTTCTGAACAATGGCATAAACTAGATCAGTTTATGAATCAAAATACATAATCCCATACTTATAAAACACTTAACATAAATTGAACTATTTATGGATATAATCCATAATCATAAAAATGTTTTCTTTGAGGAAGTATATACTCATAAACCCTTCATAATGATTTGTAAAGAAAATGAGAGTTATCCTAAGCATATCCCCCGAGAGTGTCGTAACCAAGAGTGCAGCAAGGCCCGTTGTCGTGCACCAGTTCCCGTTCGAGTCTAGCTCAAAGCGGTGTTTTCGGGTTTTACCCCTAGGTACATCTGTGCCAGAGCCACCTCTACCTGCTCGTATCCAGACAGGGATGTATTGCTCGGAAAACTCACAAAATCTCTACAACAGCAAAATTCTAGGAAGTTCTTCTATACTAATCCTCAATGTTCATCTTAGGTCTACGTGCTCTAATCAGAGTTTATCTAAATCTTGCTTCCAAGGTTTGTACTAAACTTCCTCTGATACCAACTGTAACGCCCCGACCCTAGTTGCCTAGAGTCGGTGCATTATTACATAACATTGGCATGATCATAAGAAAGATCAAATCTCGAAAGACCGATTGGTTTAGTAGCCTTGGAAAATGCCAGATATATTCATAAGTTTTACATTACATTATAAAATGAAAAACTAATACAACAACATAATGTTTCCACAATCCACACTATTAACCCCTCATAAAATCCATGCAGGTCATTCATAACTTACTTCTTCACATCCTGGGAAAAATAAAACATAGAAAAGGGGTGAGCTCAAATGCCCAGTAAGGATAACAATATAGCAGAAACTTTCATAAATAAGAATAAACTTCTAAGGCAATGTATAACTAAAACAAAAGCCTTTAAAACATGAACTTTCAACATGGTATGGCATAAATAAAATGAAATAATGCCATTTACTTGTTCACATGGATATTCTACTAATCGAATAATCACATGCAAAAATCAATAACCACTTTCATAATGTTGGAATGCATAATGCTAAACGTTAATTTCTTTGTCTAGGCCTCATCCCAAGACCTAGGGTTTACTTCTAACCGGAACCCAACCCGGAGTGCCTCTAATAACCGGACACCAACCCGGAGTGCCTCTAATAACCGGACACCAACCCGGAGTGCCTCTAATAACCGGACACCAACCCGGAGGGCATACTTTTACCAGTCCCTAACCTGGAGGGCTTACTTTAACCAGTCCCCAACCTGGAGGGCTTACTTTTACCGGTCCCCAACCCGGAACATACTTGTTTAGCACATTCATCTGAAGAAAAGTTTGAAATATAACATAAACATTCGGATTAAAACTAGCATACGAAATGTCAATAGTTTCACCATAAACTATGAATGGTATAAAATAGCACATCCACAGTCAAACATATCACAAAACCTTCAATACAATATAGAAGTTTTGTATTATAATAAATCAACTTCAAATAAGCGTAAAATCCATTAAAGGATGTTGACATAGATGAAATCAAAACACTTTTTAGAGAAATATCTCTTTCTATTTTTGAAATCATTTAAGAGCCATATAAAATAAAACATTTTCTTGAAAATATTCTTGTAAGCTTGTAAGGAAATCTTTGACGATTTTATAACGGCGGAAAATAACCGCACCCGCCGTATAAGTAAAAAAAACATTCTTATCTTAATTCTGTCGAAAAGGTCAAAAAGGACCTTGTTTTGAAAACGACGGAAAGATTCCTTTATAAACCTCTTACAAAAAGTCAAACAAGGGTATAAATGAATTTAACCCATATTCTTGTAAATAATAAATATGTTTTGAAATACATTTCGAAGAAAAATGGATGTGGATGATAAAGAGATCCCAGTAGATTATTACGTATAAACAACCTCGGATAATGAAGAGATTGTGAAATAACCCTTACCTTGTACTTTTCCTTTGTTGGGGTATGTTAACCTCCTGTATAATGGTGAAATAATTGTTATTAAATTATACAAGAATCATATACATTAATATGATATCATATATGATCTTTTAACATTGCTTTATTAATAATATCTTAGTATTATCGTCGTTTCGGGTGATAATCGATTCGTTCTTCTTAAATGTTTGGTTACGTAAGACATGTTTGTAATGGATAGATTATTTCTTATTCATAATCAGAATGATATTAACATTATTTTTAACCCTAAAATGAGAATAATACTTGAATGGATATGATGGAGAATGAATCTTATCACGTTCGTGGAGACGGTAGTCCGTACGTACGCACGAACGCTACTTCCATTTAATTTTCATTTTAAAAGAATCAAATCCAAATGATACATAGGTATATTACTATTCCATTATAATATAATATTTTATATATGTTACTTAAGTTCATTAACACCATACTTTATACGTTCCATGTGTGGTATGAACGAGTCATATCATTTTAAGGGGGCGGTAGTCCGCACTTCCTCAAATGAAATTATCGTATGTATATACAACATGGAACGAATAATGGTATGAAATAAAATGGAATTACAGAAGCTTATATATAAAATATATATCATTAATATCATATTTAATTACAGTGCCATCATAATGGCCACCATGAGAGGTGGTAAGATGTATTTGAACAATCATCGTTTCGTGAGGTGTTAGTTTGCCATCCACAGAAACATTATGTTCATCATCCATTGGATGGAGTTGTGTGTATGTGTAGTTTGAATACTTATTATAACAACATCCTAGTATATTGTGGATACTGGTGTTGTTACAAAAGAAAGGAAATAAAAAGAGTTTGGGGGTTGGAGAAGCAAAATAAATGAAAATAATTTAAGAGAAATCGTTACCTTTAATCTAGGTAACTCACTTTGGTTGGAACCAAAGGACTTATTGAAATGCTTTCTGCCTAAGGGGAAGCTTCAAGGAGGAGGAGAGGGATGTGGGGAGCTTATTTGGGCAGAGTTTTGACGAGCCAAGTGGCTTGAGAGGTGTGAGGAAAAGAGAAGGAGGAGTGCCCTTTTATAAGAGGGGTGAGGGGCACCTTTGGAAAAACTAGAAATATTAATTTATAATAAATTCATATTAGGTTTCCAAAGGCTCCAAAGTTTACTATTCAAATGATGAGGTGGGGATAGGTCGAAAACAACTCATCCAATAGAATTTAGACAGGTTTGGGTACTTATATTAACCTTATCTTTAAGTATTAACTCTAAGTTAATTAGTTTCACTTTTACAATGTCTCTTTGTATTTTTATATAATATTGTAAATAAACTTACTATATACATCCAAGAGACCCCCAAGTGGTCCATTAATTATTAACCTATCACAATATAAGTCTCTTGGCCGAACCTTAGGTTTTTAGAAATTTAATATCAATTAATAATATAATATTTGTTTTAAGAACTCTTTTATGTCAATTTTGACACTATTCAATAGTTGATTTTTGTGAAACTCATAACAGATTGATTACTTCGAACAAAGTCAATTAAATCAATCCTAATATATCATATTATACTAGAAAATTAGTTTAATTCATTAAAAGTTTAATATTATATTTATTTGGGTATTTATAATATCAATTATTTTAATTTTTCACTATTATAGTAATTACTGCATCATCATTGTGTCATAAATAAAATAAATTATTTAATGTCTAAAAATTATAAATAAAATATAATTATGTAGGAAATCTTTTTATCGTTCTAATGAATATTTATAATCGAAAATCCAACATGTATAACCCTATGTAAAAATTGTTCTTCTAAAAGCTGTAAGCTTATGCCATTTTTATTTTTATTTTAGCTTAATTAATATAATGTGTCATTATCACTTACAAGTGGATCCATGGGGTCCCAAAATAGACCCAAAGATGCCCATGGTCGACCATGTATCAACCAATAGTGTTAAGACACGTTTTAGGATAATTTAGTATTATTATAATATTATTTTGTTAACCCTTATTTACCGGATTTACCCTTAACCATGGTAAATAAAATATTTACCGCAGTAATTATTCAAAATGTCTAAAAATAAAAGTTACCTATTTACACAATTTGAACATCCTGATTCCAAATATGGAATCCATTTTTCTAAATTCAAAACACAGAAGTGGCAGAAATTAATTTAAAATTAATTCCCGCTGTCAAAACAAAAAGCGTGTTTTTAAGAGATAATAACTATCAAAAGATTGACACTTGTTTATGTTCGGTTTAATTGTAAAATTATGTCCAATGACCAACATTATATTAAATGGTAAAAATATATTCTAAATATACTTTAAAACCACTCAAATTCATAATTTATCACTATTAATTATTTTGATTAAAAAAGTTGTTTTTAATTAAAATTTAGTAATTTTCACTATTCATCAAAATATGAAAGTTATCCGAAATGTACCAAAATTTCACCCTAGGCTAATTTTGATATTCCGAATCCAAAATTGAAGTCCATTTTGAAATATAGAATATATATGATTTCAAAAAGTAGGTATTACTATTCACAACGGCTAGTTTAATTAGTTGTGGTGTGTGTTAGAACTCGAGGATGCGTACAGCACACGCTATCGTATTATTCAAAGGAAAGCGTACCGTGGAAGCTTGGGATGTTTCATTTTAAATTTTTTGATGTCCCCATTTAGTCAAAAAGTTTAAAATATTGTATTTAAAAAGGTTTCACTATTAAAAGTTGATAAAAGTGCAATACTGAAAATGAATCTGTTCTTGCATTATGACTAAGAAACTCATAATATGGATTCTAAAATTATAAGGATTATATAAAGTGAAAATTTTAGTTAATGCTATTCATGACCTCTTTTAATGCCTTTTTTTGTAAGTCATGGTGTGATTGAACTCGGTGTTGCGTGTAGTGCAAGTTATTGAATTATTTTGAAGAAATAACACACTATGAAATCTTGGGGTGTTACATTCTCCCCTCCTTCAATAAATTGCGTCCTCGCAATTTGAAATTGTTCTTCGAAAATAAAAGGTTGAAAATAGAAAATATATTTGTGGGAAAACCCACATCGGAAATTGGGTTACTAAAATTTAGTCTTAATATGTGGAAAAGAGAAATGAAAGGGTCACCACCAAATTATGATCTTGATTAGGAGAACATTGGTGGCAATCAGAGACATATAATTGGAGGAAAAACGTAAATATTTATAGGTAGTGATTGAGGTCATCAATCACAAACAAGTGTAAAATTTAGGTCCTTAAATTCATCAATCTATGATGATTTGAAATACCATCGGTTCAACAAAACATAGGGTATTAGGATAACACATTTTTGACGTTTCAAAATATCTTAGTTGAAATCCCACATCGAAAAATGTATTAATGAGGCCTCTATTTATAATAAAGAGTCGAATGTATGAAGATTACCGAAAATAACACATACTAGGGTTCCATGTAGGAAAATATGGATATGGAAGAAAAATCTAACCATCAATTATCTGATGGAGAGTGGTAGAGAACATGGCTATGAAAAGGCCAACAATCCCAAAGCCATAAATTAGTGATGATTTAAGGTACCATCTAGGAAAAATTTTTTGTTCTAAGTTGATTTTCTTAATGTTGAGGAATTTATTTATGATATTGGCTAAGATCATAAGGAGATACACTTACTTTATAATTATAGTTTTATCCATTAATAAATTTCTACCACAAACTCATCTTTCACTCTAAAAGATAATAGAATGTAAAAAAAATTCTATTTACACTATTCGTATAGGGTTCCAAAATAAACGAATTTATAATTCATCTACATGATATTTTAATAAAAACTACATTATTTAATCCAGGACATCTCATGGGCCAGTGGTAGGTGATACACCCTTGTCGCCCTTCGGTTGCGGGTTCAAGTCTCGTAGCCTTGTCGGACGTGACGGGTTGCCGCCCGACCTCCAGGTTGTCCTTTTATAGCAATCCAAAATAATCCAAACTAGAACTATCCAAAATACTTATTTCCAAACTCACAGTCCAACATTTATAAGGAAGGTAAGCATAATGTAGATCCTTTTTACCCCGTAATAGCATATGAATACCTTCATCATGTATTCTTTTAATACACTGAAACATCCTGAATTACCATATTCCTTATTGATTACATTCATTCTCCCTTATTCCATATAGAATGCTGGATATACTTCATCAATCCAAAAATGTTTTAAACCCCAACAAAATGATGGAATATACAAATCATTAATCAGTTCCAGGGTAGTCAAGAATATCCAATATAATTTATCCAAAACAATCACATATTATTCCAAAATCACTACCTCAGTATCAGAACTATATCTCAACCATATATTTTCCAAAAATTTATCCTGCTATTGAGTCACTTTTCTTTGTTCCACACAATCTCAAGTCCTTAATGAAATAGTACTGCAGTACAATCTTTATATACTCCATAATCATTATAACAAGTACATTGTTGATACAACACTCAATTGACATAATCAACATAAGAACTCTAATCATTCCTCTTCATCTGTGGTAGTATCATAACTTGATTATTATCCAATAGAATCATTTGTGGCATAGTCTGATGACTGGGGCATAGGTTCGCGTAGTGTCCAAACTCCTTGCAAATGAAGCATTGTACATTTGAAACCATTTTCTCACCCTTGCAGTCACGTACTTTGTGCCCTTTTCCTCCACACTTATAACAAACTCCCATTCCTTTGAGGCAAGTTCCAGGGTGTTTCTTCTCATAGTTACCACATATGGGAAAATTCTTCTTTTCCCTCTTCCCTTTATCCATTTTTCTCTCTTCCATCCTTTTCTTCTCTTGCTTCCCTTCAAAGCCATAAGACTCAGTAAACTCTTTACTTATCTTATCAACACATGATATTATTTCTTCATATGATGATAATACATGGGAGACTATTTCTCTTATCAATTCTAGCTTAAGACCATGAAAGATATGATCCTTCCTTCTCTTTGGATCATGTGCATTTCTAGAGTTCTCATTCCTTCTACTGGGCGCCATTTCTGAACAATGGCATAAACTAGATCAGTTTATGAATCAAAATACATAATCCCATACTTATAAAACACTTAACATAAATTGAACTATTTATGGATATAATCCATAATCATAAAAATGTTTTCTTTGAGGAAGTATATACTCATAAACCCTTCATAATGATTTGTAAAGAAAATGAGAGTTATCCTAAGCATATCCCCCGAGAGTGTCGTAACCAAGAGTGCAGCAAGGCCCGTTGTCGTGCACCAGTTCCCGTTCGAGTCTAGCTCAAAGCGGTGTTTTCGGGTTTTACCCCTAGGTACATCTGTGCCAGAGCCACCTCTACCTGCTCGTATCCAGACAGGGATGTATTGCTCGGAAAACTCACAAAATCTCTACAACAGCAAAATTCTAGGAAGTTCTTCTATACTAATCCTCAATGTTCATCTTAGGTCTACGTGCTCTAATCAGAGTTTATCTAAATCTTGCTTCCAAGGTTTGTACTAAACTTCCTCTGATACCAACTGTAACGCCCCGACCCTAGTTGCCTAGAGTCGGTGCATTATTACATAACATTGGCATGATCATAAGAAAGATCAAATCTCGAAAGACCGATTGGTTTAGTAGCCTTGGAAAATGCCAGATATATTCATAAGTTTTACATTACATTATAAAATGAAAAACTAATACAACAACATAATGTTTCCACAATCCACACTATTAACCCCTCATAAAATCCCTGCAGGTCATTCATAACTTACTTCTTCACATCCTGGGAAAAATAAAACATAGAAAAGGGGTGAGCTCAAATGCCCAGTGAGGATAACAATATAGCAGAAACTTTCATAAATAAGAATAAACTTCTAAGGCAATGTATAACTAAAACAAAAGCCTTTAAAACATGAACTTTCAACATGGTATGGCATAAATAAAATGAAATAATGCCATTTACTTGTTCACATTGATATTCTACTAATCGAATAATCACATGCAAAAATCAATAACCACTTTCATAATGTTGGAATGCATAATGCTAAACGTTAATTTCTTTGTCTAGGCCTCATCCCAAGACCTAGGGTTTACTTCTAACCGGAACCCAACCCGGAGTGCCTCTAATAACCGGACACCAACCCGGAGTGCCTCTAATAACCGGACACCAACCCGGAGTGCCTCTAATAACCGGACACCAACCCGGAGGGCATACTTTTACCAGTCCCTAACCTGGAGGGCTTACTTTAACCAGTCCCCAACCTGGAGGGATTACTTTTACCGGTCCCCAACCCGGAACATACTTGTTTAGCACATTCATCTGAAGAAATGTTTGAAATATAACATAAACATTCGGATTAAAACTAGCATACGAAATGTCAATAGTTTCACCATAAACTATGAATGGTATAAAATAGCACATCCACAGTCAAACATATCACAAAACCTTCAATACAATATAGAAGTTTTGTATTATAATAAATCAACTTCAAATAAGCGTAAAATCCATTAAAGGATGTTGACATAGATGAAATCAAAACACTTTTTAGAGAAATATCTCTTTCTATTTTTGAAATCATTTAAGAGCCATATAAAATAAAACATTTTCTTGAAAATATTCTTGTAAGCTTGTAAGGAAAGCTTTGACGATTTTATAACGGCGGAAAATAACCGCACCCGCCGTATAAGTAAAAAAAACATTCTTATCTTAATTCTGTCGAAAAGGTCAAAAAGGACCTTGTTTTGAAAACGACGGAAAGATTCCTTTATAAACCTCTTACAAAAAGTCAAACAAGGGTATAAATGAATTTAACCCATATTCTTGTAAATAATAAATATGTTTTGAAATACATTTCGAAGAAACATGGATGTGGATGATAAAGAGCTCCCAGTAGATTATTACGTATAAACAACCTCGGATAATGAAGAGATTGTGAAATAACCCTTACCTTGAACTTTTCCTTTGTTGGGGTATGTTAACCTCCTGTATAATGGTGAAATAATTGTTATTAAATTATACAAGAATCATATACATTAATATGATATCATATATGATCTTTTAACATTGCTTTATTAATAATATCTTAGTATTATCGTCGTTTCGGGTGATAATCGATTCGTTCTTCTTAAATGTTTGGTTACGTAAGACATGTTTGTAATGGATAGATTATTTCTTATTCATAATCATAATGATATTAACATTATTTTTAACCCTAAAATGAGAATAATACTTGAATGGATATGATGGAGAATGAATCTTATCACGTTCGTGGAGACGGTAGTCCGTACGTACGCACGAACGCTACTTCCATTTAATTTTCATTTTAAAAGAATCAAATCCAAATGATACATAGGTATATTACTATTCCATTATAATATAATATTTTATATATGTTACTTAAGTTCATTAACACCATACTTTATACGTTCCATGTGTGGTATGAACAAGTCATATCATTTTAAGGGGGCGGTAGTCCGCACTTCCTCAAATGAAATTATCGTATGTATATACAACATGGAACGAATAATGGTATGAAATAAAATGGAATTACAGAAGCTTATATATAAAATATATATCATTAATATCATATTTAATTACAGTGCCATCATAATGGCCACCATGAGAGGTGGTAAGATGTATTTGAACAATCATCGTTTCGTGAGGTGTTAGTTTGCCATCCACAGAAACATTATGTTCATCATCCATTGGATGGAGTTGTGTGTATGTGTAGTTTGAATACTTATTATAACAAAATCCTAGTATATTGTGGATACTGGTGTTGTTACAAAAGAAAGGAAATAAAAAGAGTTTGGGGGTTGGAGAAGCAAAATAAATGAAAATAATTTAAGAGAAATCGTTACCTTTAATCTAGGTAACTCACTTTGGTTGCAACCAAAGGACTTCTTGAAATGCTTTCTGCCTAAGGGGAAGCTTCAAGGAGGAGGAGAGGGATGTGGGGAGCTTATTTGGGCAGAGTTTTGACGAGCCAAGTGGCTTGAGAGGTGTGAGGAAAAGAGAAGGAGGAGTGCCCTTTTATAAGAGGGGTGAGGGGCACCTTTGGAAAAGCTAGAAATATTAATTTATAATAAATTCATATTCGGTTTCCAAAGGCTCCAAAGTTGACTATTCAAATGATGAGGTGGGGATAGGTCGAAAACAACTCATCCAATAGAATTTAGACAGGTTTGGGTACTTATATTAACCTTATCTTTAAGTATTAACTCTAAGTTAATTAGTTTCACTTTTACAATGTCTCTTTGTATTTTTATATAATATGGTTAATAAACTTACTATATACATCCAAGCGACCCCCAAGTGGTCCATTAATGATTAAACTATCATAATATAAGTCTCTTGGCCGATCCTTAGATTTTTAGGAATTTAATATCAATTAATAATATAATATTTGTTTTAAGAACTCTTTTATGTCAATTTTGACAATATTCAATAGTTGATTTTTGTGAAACTCATAACAGATTTATTACTTCGAACAAAGTCAATTAAATCAATCCTAATATATCATGTTATACTATAAAATTAGTTTAATTCATTAAAAGTTTAATATTATATTTATTTGGGTATTTATAATATCAATTATTTTAATTTTTCACTATTATAGTAATTACTGCATCATCATTGTGTCATAAATAAAATAAATTATTTAATGTCTAAAAATTATAAATAAAATATCATTATGTAGGAAATCGTTTTATCTTTCTAATGAATATTTATAATCGAAAATCCAACTTGTATAACCCTATGTAAAAAGTGTTCTTCTAAAAGCTGTAAGCTTATGCCATTTTTATTTTTATTTTAGCTTTATTAATATAATGTGTCATTATCACTTACAAGTAGATCCATGGGGTCCCAAAATAGACCCAAAGATGCCCATGGTCGACCATGTATCAACCAATAGTGTTAAGACACGTTTTAGGATAATTTAGTATTATTATAATATTATTTTTTTAACCCTTATTTACCGGATTTACCCTTAACCATGGTAAATAAAATATTTACCGCAGTAATTATTCAAAATGTCTGAAAATAAAAGTTACCTATTTACACAATTTGAACATCCTGATTCCAAATATGGAATCCATTTTTCTAAATTCAAAACACAAAAGTGGCAGAAATTAATTTAAAATTAATTCCCGCTGTCAAAACAAAAAGCGTGTTTTTAAGAGATAATAACTATCAAAAGATTGACACTTGTTTATGTTCGGTTTAATTGTAAAATTATGTCCAATGACCAACATTATATTAAATGGTAAAAATATATTCTAAATATACTTTAAAACCACTCAAATTCATAATTTATCACTATTAATTATTTTGATTAAAAAAGTTGTTTTTAATTAAAATTTAGTAATTTTCACTATTCATCAAAATATGAAAGTTATCCGAAATGTACCAAAATTTCACCCTAGGCTAATTTTGATATTCCGAATCCAAAAATGAAGTCCATTTTGAAATATAGAATATATATGATTTCAAAAAGTAGGTATTACTATTCACAACGGCTAGTTTAATTAGTTGTGGTGTGTGTTAGAACTCGAGGATGCGTACAACACACGCTATCGTATTATTCAAAGGAAAGCGTACCGTGGAAGCTTGGGATGTTTCATTTTAAATTTTTTGATGTCCCCATTTAGTCAAAAAGTTTAAAATATTGTATTTAAAAAGGTTTCACTATTAAAAGTTGATAAAAGTGCAATACTGAAAATGAATCTGTTCTTGCATTATGACTAAGAAACTCATAATATGGATTCTAAAATTATAAGGATTATATAAAATGAAAATTTTAGTTAATGCTATTCATGACCTCTTTTAATGCCTTTTTTTGTAAGTCATGGTGTGATTGAACTCGGTGTTGCGTGTAGTGCAAGTTATTGAATTATTTTGAAGAAATA
Organism: Viscum album; assembly: GCA_963277665.1. NCBI lineage: Eukaryota > Viridiplantae > Streptophyta > Magnoliopsida > Santalales > Viscaceae > Viscum > Viscum album. The sequence goes on from OY728130.1 coordinate 1,094,056,262, forward strand.
ACACACTATGAAATCTTGGGGTGTTACAAGTATTCTATCCACCCTTTGAATAACATGTCACCATACGTGCGTACGTACGGCTTACCGTCTCCACGTCGTGGTGTAATTGTTATTCAATATAATATTATTTGGATGGGTATAATAATGATGTGTAACTCATGTAAATAATAAATATAACATGTTAATGATTCTGTATATATGATATACTATCCATTTATATATTATTTTAATATCAAAAGAATGATATTGTCGCTCGTGCGTACGTACGGACTACCGTCTCCACGAACGCGATGAGATTCATTCTCCATCGTAACCATTCAAGTATAATTATCATTTGATGATTTAAAAATTATGTTTAAGGACTGGATATCATTCTGGATATGAATAAGATACAACAACCATGGCTTATGTAACAAAACATATAAAAGAAAATGAGTAAGTTAACTCCCGAAACGACGATAATTCTAAGATATTATTAACAAATCAATGTTAAAAGATCATATATGATATCATATTAATATATATGATTCTTGTATAATTTAATAACAACTATTTCACCATTATACAGGAGGTTAACCTACCCCAACCAATGAAAAGTACAAGGTAAGGGTTATTTCACAATCTCTTCATTATCCGAGGTTGTATATACGTAATAATCTACTGGGATCTCTTTATTATCCACATCCATGTTTCTTAAAAATGTATTTCAAAACATTTTTACTATTTACAAGAATATGGGTTAAAGTCATTTATACCCTTGTTTGACTTTTTATAAGAGGTTTATAAAGGAATCTTTCCGTCGTTTTCAAAACAAGGTCCTTTTTAACCTTTTCGACAGAATTGAGGTAAGAATGTTTTTTTTTAACTTATACGGCGGGTGCGGTTATTTTACGCCGTTATAAAATCTTCAAAGCTTTCCTTACAAGCTTATAAGAATATTTTCAAAGAAAATGTTTTATTTTATATGGATCTTAAATGATTTCAAAATAAAAGGAGATATTTCTTTAAAAAGAATTTTGATTTCATCTATGTCAACATCCTTTGATGGATTTTAAGATTATTTGAAGTTGATTTATTATGATACAAAACTTCTATATTGTATTAAAGTTTTTGTGATATGTTTGACTGTGGATGTGCTATTTTTATACCATTCATAGTTTATTGTGAAAGTATTGACATTTCGTATGCTAGTTTTAATACGAATGTTTATGTTATGTTTAAACCTTTTCATATGGGAATGCATTGGACTTAATAAGTGACGGGTGGAGCCCGCTATAGCTCCTCGATGCATCGGTAGGTCTCATGAGACAAACTAGTGTCTTGGCACAAGGCCTTGACAAAATCTTATTTGTAGTCTTGGCACGAGGCCTTGGCTATGTGGTTATGATAGTCTGGCATTATGCATTCCAACATTATGAAAGTGGTTATTGATTTTTGCATGTGATTATTCGATTAGTAGAATATCCATGTGAATAAGTAAATGGCATTATTTCATTTTATTTATGCCATACCATGTTGAAAGTTCATATTTAAAAGGCTTTTGTTTTAGTTATACATTTCTTTAAATGTTTATTCTTATTTATTAAAGCTTCCGCTATATTGTTATCCTTACTGGGCATTTGAGCTCACCCCTTTTCAATGTTTTATTTTTCCCAGGAAGTGAAGAAGTAGGTTATGAATGACCTGCAGGGATATTATGTGGGGATATGAGTTTGGATTATGGAGACATTATGTTATTGTAGTAGTTTTTCATTTTATGATGTAATGTAAAACTTATGAATATATCTAGTGTTTCCAAGGCTACGAAACCAATCGGTCCTTCGAGATTTGATCTTTCTTGTGATCATGCCAATGTTACGAAGTAATGTACCGACTCTGGGTAGCTGGGGTCGGGGCGTTACAGTTGGTATCAGAGGAAGTTTAGTACAAACCTTGGAAGCTAGATTTAGATAAACTCTGATTAGAGCACGTAGACCTAAGATGAACTTTGAGGATTAGTATAGAAGAACTTCCTAGAATTTTGGTATTGTAGAGATTTTGTGAGTTTTCTGAGCAATACATCCCTGTCTGGATACGAGCAGGTAGAGGCGGCTCTGGCACAGATGTACCTAGGGGTAAAACCCGAAAACACCGCTTTGAGCTAGACTCGAACGGGAACTGGTGCACGACAACGGGCCTTGCTGCACTCTTGGTTAGGACACTCCCGGGGGATATGCTTAGGATAACTCTCATTTTCTTTACAAATCATTATGAAGGGTTTATGAGTATATAATTCCTCAAAGAAAACATTTTTATGATTATGGATTATATCCATAAATAGTTCAATTTATGTTAAGTTTTTTATAAGTATGGGATTATGTATTTTGATTCATAAACTGATCTAGTTTATGCCATTGTTTAGAAATGGCGCCTAGTGGAAGAAATGGAAACCGTATCAATGCACGCACTCCATGTAGGGATTGCCCTCCTGCTCAAGATAATTATAGTGGGGCTGGTGATGCAACTGGTGCCGATCAGCTAATCACCATACTGGGACAACTTACTCAGGTTATGAATAATAACCTTACCCGTATGGAGCACCCTGATCCGCAGCGTGGAGGATCAATGTTAGATCGATTCATGAGGCAACAACCACCAACTTTCAACGGGAATACAAATCCCTTAGTAGCTGAGCAATGGATATTTTCCCTAGAGAAAATATTTCAGGCTTTGGGGAGTAGTGAAAGGGAAAAAGTTACCATGGCAGTTTACCGCCTCACTGGAGATGCTGATCAATGGTGGTCATTGATTCAAAACATGAAGGAAGATGATGAAGTATCAAACATGGAATGGAGGGAGTTCAAAGATCTGTTTTTAGAAAAATACATTCCTCGCGACCATCGAGCAGATATGGAAAGACAATTTCTGAGTCTGAGACAAAAGGAGGATGAGAATGTCACAAAGTATGAGGCTAACTTTACAAGGTTAGCGAGGTACGCTGGTGATTATATTCGCAACCCAAGAAGTAAGATTGATCGTTTCTTTGATGGGTTAAAACCATTTCTCCGTCGAGCATTAGTCTCACAATCCTTTTCATCATACGAAGACATTGTCTCATGTGCTATCAAGACTGAAAAGGAATTCTCTAAGTCTTATGACTTTAAAGCAAAGCAAGAGAAGAAGAGACCTGCTGATCAATCTGGGAATGGAAATAAGGGGAAGAAGGGAAAGGTTGAATATCCATCTTGTGGTAAGTGCGGGAAGAAACATCCTGGTACTTGCTTGAAGGGAATGGGAGTCTGTTACAAGTGTGGTGAAAAAAGCCACCAAGCTCATGATTGCAAGGGGAAGAAGGAAGCTACAAACGTTCAGTGCTACAATTGCAGGGAGATGGGGCATTATGCAAATGCATGTCCTAAGAGTCAGGAGAACTTACCTCAGAAAAGGCCAAGGGATCAAGGCCAGGCTTATGCTATCACTACTGCTGAGGTAGAAGCTCCGAAAGACGTGGTGGCAGGTAATTTAATGGTTTCCTCAAGTTTAGCAAATGCATTATTTGATTCTGGATCATCGCATTGTTTCATATCTTCCCAGTTTGCTAAGAAAATTAGATATTTCCAATTTGATTTAATAAGGGAGTTTTCAGTTAAAACTCCTAAGGGAAGTATCGTTGCAACAAAGATTTGTGAATCAGTCCCCATTAGAGCACATAAATTTTCTTTATCTGCTGATTTCATCATCATACCTATGATTGAGTTTGATATAATCCTCGGTATGGACTGGCTTTCGGACTATGATGCGAAGATTTATTGTAAGAAGAAAGAGGTTACGATTCTTGATGATAATGATAAGGAACACCTTATTTTTAGAGCAGAATCGTCACCACCTAATTCTTATTTAGATCCACCCCCAGTAGCTCAACTTAATTCAATTATTGGGGAGGAAGAGAATGAAATAACTGTCGGTGAGGAAAGGAATGTTCAAATAGAGGATGTACCTGTTGTGAAAGAATTTGTAGATGTTTTTCCGGAAGATTTACCTGGACATCCTCCAGAACGAGAAGTTGAGTTTTCTATTGATTTGATTCCTGGATCAAGGCCTATATCGAAGTCCCCTTATAGAATGGCCACTGTAGAGTTAGTCGAACTAAAGAAACAACTAGAGGAATTGAGTAATAAGGGATTTATTCTCCCTAGTGTTTCTCCATGGGGAGCCCCTGTTCTTTTTGTTAAAAAGAAAGATGGATCTATGAGGTTATGTATCGACTATAGGGAAATCAATGCTATAACGATAAAGAACAAGTATCCCCTACCTCGTATTGATGATTTATTTGACCAACTGCATGGAGCTCAATACTTTTCAAAGATTGAACTTCGATCTGGATACCATCAGTTGTGTGTGAAGAAGGAAGACATTCCGAAGACAGCATTTCGAACCAGGTGCGGGCATTACGAGTTTACTGTAATGCCGTTTGGATTGACTAATGCACCCTCTGTATTCATGGATCTGATGAATAGAGTTTTCAAGGAGTATCTCGATGAATTTGTGGTGGTATTTATTGATGATATCTTGGTATACTCCAAAACCTACAAAGATCATGAAAATCACTTGCGCATTATCTTGAAGACTCTGAGGAGGCATGAATTATATGGAAAGTTTAGCAAGTGTGAATTCTGGCTTCAGGAGATTTCTTTTCTTGGCCATATTGTCTCTAAAGATGGAATCTTTGTTGATCCTTCTAAGACCAAGGCAATCCAAGAATGGCCAGCACCTACGAGTATAACTGAGGTACGTAGTTTTATTGGCTTGGCAGGTTATTATCGACGTTTCGTCCAGAATTTTGCCCGATTGGCTAACCCATTAACGAAGCTCACACGTAAAGGGGTTAAATTTGTTTGGACAAAAGAGTGTGAAGAATGTTTCGAAGAACTGAAGAGAAGATTACTCAATGCTCCTATATTGACTCTACCATCGGGGAATGATGGGTTCGTTATTTATAGTGATGCATCGAAGAAAGGACTTGGCTGTGTCCTTATGCAGAATGATAGAGTTATTGCCTTTGCATCACTACAGTTGAACATTCATGAACAAAACTATCCTACTCATGATCTTGAGTTAGCAGCTGTGATCTTTGCTTTAAAGATATGGAGGCACTACCTCTATGGTGAAAAATGTGAGATTTATACTGATCACAAGAGTTTGAAGTATATTTTCTCACAAAAAGAACTCAACATGAGGCAAAGGAGATGGCTTGAATTACTCAAGGATTATGATTTCACGATACACTACCACCCGGGGAAGGCAAACAAAGTAGCAGATGCTTTGAGCAGAAAAGACCATGGAATTCTGAACATGATGAGAATTGAAAGGGATCCAATTTTCATGGATCTAGTGAAGATGGACATGGGAATAACCAGGGAAGGTGAAACATCAATGCTTTTTCAAATGGTTTCCAAACCATCTTTACTAGAAAGGATTAAGAGTTATCAGACTGATGATGAAGAATTCCAAAAGAAGATTAAAGCTGTGAATGATGGGAGATTGAGAGACTTTGCGTATGAAGGTGGAATTTTGAAATTCGGGAAGAGACTTTGTGTTCCCAATATACCTGATCTAAAAAGGGAATTGCTGGATGATGCTCATAGTTCCAATTTCTCTATACACCCTGGGAGCACCAAAATGTATAGAGATTTGAAGGAACATTTTTGGTGGGACAACATGAAGAGGGAGATTGCTGATTTTGTGTCAAGATGTATGGTTTGTCAACAAGTGAAAGCTGGAAGGCAACAGCCTGGAGGAGTCATGCAACCTCTTCCCATACCGGAGTGGAAATGGGACAATATTACGATGGACTTTGTCATGGGGCTACCAAAGACTCCTAGAAGGAACGATGCAATATGGGTTATTGTTGATCGTCTTACCAAGTTAGCACATTTTCTTGCTATAAGAGAAGATCTACCCCTGGAACGTCTAGCAAGACTATACATTAATGAAGTTGTGAGACTTCATGGAGTTCCCCTATCGATTGTTTCTGATCGTGATCCCCGTTTTACTTCAAGATTTTGGAAAAGTCTTCAGAAATACCTGGATACTGAACTTCATTTGAGCACTGCTTACCACCCTCAGACAGACGGACAATCAGAACGGACTATTCAGACCTTAGAAGACATGTTGAGATCTTGCTCACTTGATTTTCAGGGTATGTGGGATCAATATTTACCACTAGTAGAATTTTCCTATAACAATAGCTTCCATTCGAGTATTCAGATGGCACCATATGAAGCGTTATACGGAAAGAGATGTCGTACACCAACCTGTTGGGATGACCTTGGTGAAAGAAAACTTGTAGGCCCAGAACTGGTGGAGGAAACGGTGGAAAAGGTGAAGGTAATCCAAAATCACATCAAAGCAGCTCAAAGTAGGCAGAAGAGATATGCCGATAATCGAAGGAAGGATTTGGAATTTCAGGTCGGTGATCATGTTTTCCTAAAGGTATCTCCATGGAAGGGAGTCATACGTTTTGGTAAGAAAGGTAAATTGAGTCCCAGGTACATCGGACCTTTCGAAATTCTAGAACGAATTGGGGCTGTAGCTTACCGATTGGCAATGCCGCCAAGTCTCTCCAAAGTTCACGATGTGTTCCACGTATCTCTATTGAGGAAATACATGCCTGACCCAACGCATGTACTCACCTATGAGGAATTAGAACTGGAACCCAATCTTTCCTATTGTGAAGAGCCCGTCAGGATTCTTGATACAAGAGAACAAGTACTGAGAAACCGGACGACGCGTCTGGTAAACGTTTTGTGGAGAAATCATAAGATGGAAGAGGCAACGTGGGAACCCGAGGAACATATGATGAAGAACCACCCGAGTATTTTTATGCAGTAATACCCTAGAAATTGCGAGGACGCAATTATTTGAAGGAGGGGAGAATGTAACACCCCAAGCTTCTACGGTACGTTTCCCTTCGAATAATGTGATAGCGTGTGTTGTACGCAACCTCGAGTTCTAACACACACCACAACTAATTAAACTAGCCGTTGTGAATAGTTATACCTAATTTTTGAAATAATATATATTTTATATTTCAAAATGGACTTCATTTTTGGATTCGGAATATCGAAATTATCCTAGGGTGAAATTTTGGTACTTTTCGGATAACTTTCATATTTTGATGAATAGTGAAAATTACTAAATTTTAATTAAAAACAACTTTTTTAATAAAAATAATTAATAGTGATAAATTGTGAATTTGATTGGTTTTAAAGTATATTTAGAATATATTTTTACCATTTAATATAATCCTGGTCATTGGACATAATTTTACAATTAAACCGAACATAAACAAGTGTCAATCTTTTGATAGTTATTATCTCTTAAAAACACGCTTTTTGTTTTGACAGCGGGAATTAATTTTAAATTAATTTCTGCCACTTCTGTGTTTTGAATTTAGGAAAATGGATTCCATATTTGGAATCAGGATGTTCAAATTGTGTAAATAGGTAACTTTTATTTTTAGACATTTTGAATAATTACTGCGGTAAATATTTTATTTACCATGGTTAAGGGTAAATCCGGTAAATAAGGGTTACAAAAATAATATTATAATAATACTAAATTACCCTAAAACGTGTCTTAACCCTATTGGTTGATACATAGTCGACCATGGGCATCTTTGGGTCTATTTTGGGACCCCATGGATCCACTTGTAAGTGATAATGACACTTTATTTTAATTAAGTCAAAATGAATACAAAAATGACACAAGCATATATCTTTTAGAACAACAATTTTTACATAGGGTTATACATGTTAGATTTTCGATTATAAATATTCATTAGAAAGCTAAAAAGATTTCCTACATAATTATATTTTATTTATAATTTTTAGACATTAAATAAGTTATTTTATTTGTGACACAATGATGATGCAGTAATTACTATAATAGTGAAAAATTAAAATAATTGATATTATAAATACCCAAATAAATATAATATGAAACTTTTAATGAATTAAACTAATTTTCTAGGCTAATATGATATATTAGGATTGATTTAATGGACTTTTTTCGAAGTAATCAATCTGTTATGAGTTTCACAAAAATCAACTTTTGAATAGTGTCAAAATTGACATAAAAGAGTTCTTAAAACAAATATTATATTATTAATTGATATTAAATTCCTAAAAATCTAAGGTTCGGCCAAGAGACTTATATTATGATAGGTTAATCATTAATGGACCAGTTGGGGGTCGATTGGATGTATATAGTAAGTTTATTATCCATAATATATAAAAATACAAAGAGACATTGTAAAAGTGAAACTAATTAACTTAGAGTTAATACTTAAAGATAAGGTTAATATAAGTACCCAAACCTGTCTAAATTCTATTGGATGATTTTTTTTCGACCTATCCCCACCTCATCCTTTTAATAGTCAACTTTGGAGCCTTTATAAACCGAATATGAATTTATTATAAATTAATATTTCTAGCTTTTCCAAAGGTGCCCCTCACCCCTCTTATAAAAGGGCACTCCTCCTTCTCATTTCTTCACACCTTCAAAGCCTTTTGGTTCGGCCAAACTCTGCCCAAATAATCTCCCAACATCCCTCACTACAACCTAGAGGCCTTAGTTTGATCAGAAAGCGAACCTAAGGAGCCCTTTTGATCAAATCAAAAGGAAGAACCCGAAGAAGAGGTAATGATTTCACCACCCTTTTCTAAGTTCATTTCTTCTTCCACTTCTTCTTACTTTGATAATAACTCCAGTATCTCACATATACTGTGATGTTATAATAAATATGGTACAATCATATTCAGTATTCTATCCACCCTTTGATTAACATGTCACCATACGTGCGTACGTACGGCTTACCGTCTCCACGTCGTGGTGTAATTGTTATTCAATATAATATTATTTGGATGGGTATAATAATGATGTGTAACTCATGTAAATAATAAATATAACATGTTAATGATTCTGTATATATGATATACTATCCATTTATATATTATTTTAATATCAAAAGAATGATATTGTCGCTCGTGCGTACGTACGGACTACCGTCTCCACGAACGCGATGAGATTCATTCTCCATCGTAACCATTCAAGTATAATTATCATTTGATGATTTAAAAATTATGTTTAAGGACTGGATATCATTCTGGATATGAATAAGATACAACAACCATGGCTTATGTAACAAAACATATAAAATAAAATGAGTAAGTTAACTCCTGAAACGACGATAATTCTAAGATATTATTAACAAATCAATGTTAAAAGATCATATATTATATCATATTAATATATATGATTCTTGTATAATTTAATAACAACTATTTCACAATTATACAGGAGGTTAACCTACCCCAACCAAGGAAAAGTACAAGGTAAGGGTTATTTCACAATCTCTTCATTATCTGAGGTTGTATATACGTAATAATCTACTGGGATCTCTTTATCATCCACATCCATGTTTCTTAAAAATTTATTTCAAAACATTTTTACTATTTACAAGATTATGGGTTAAAGTCATTTATACCCTTGTTTGACTTTTTATAAGAGGTTTATAAAGGAATCTTTCCTTCTTTTTCAAAACAAGGTCCTTTTTAACCTTTTCGACAGAATTGAGGTAAGAATGTTTTTTTTAACTTATACGGCGGGTGCGGTTATTTTACGCCGTTATAAAATCTTCAAAGCTTTCATTACAAGCTTATAAGAATATTTTCAAAGAAAATGTTTTATTTTATATGGATCTTAAATGATTTCAAAATAAAAGGAGATATTTCTTTAAAAAGAATTTTGATTTCATCTATGTCAACATCCTTTGATGGATTTTAAGATTATTTGAAGTTGATTTATTATGATACAAAACTTCTATATTGTATTAAAGTTTTTGTGATATGTTTGACTGTGGATGTGCTATTTTTATACCATTCATTGTTTATTGTGAAAGTATTGACATTTCGTATGCTAGTTTTAATACGAATGTTTATGTTATGTTTAAACCTTTTCATATGGGAATGCATTGGACTTAATAAGTGACGGGTGGAGCCCGCTATAGCTCCTCGATGCATCGGTAGGTCTCATGAGACAAACTAGTGTCTTGGCACAAGGCCTTGACAAAATCTTATTTGTAGTCTTGGCACGAGGCCTTGGCTATCTGGTTATGATAGTCTGGCATTATGCATTCCAACATTATGAAAGTGGTTATTGATTTTTGCTTGTGATTATTCGATTAGTAGAATATCCATGTGAATAAGTAAATGGCATTATTTCATTTTATTTATGCCATACCATGTTGAAAGTTCATATTTAAAAGGCTTTTGTTTTAATTATACATTTCCTTAAATGTTTATTCTTATTTATTAAAGCTTCCGCTATATTGTTATCCTTACTAGGCATTTGAGCTCACCCCTTTTCAATGTTTTATTTTTCCCAGGAAGTGAAGAAGTAGGTTATGAATGACCTGCAGGGATATTATGTGGGGATATGAGTGTGGATTATGGAGACATTATGTTATTGTAGTAGTTTTTCATTTTATGATGTAATGTAAAACTTATGAATATATCTAGTGTTTCCAAGGCTACTAAACCAATCGGTCTTTCGAGATTTGATCTTTCTTGTGATCATGCCAATGTTACGAAGTAATGCACCGACTCTGGGTAGCTGGGGTCGGGGCGTTACACATTATCTCAGAGTCTATTATTTCATTAAACCTATAGAAGGTGAGATATATAGTTTCATATGTGTAGTCAAATAATGTCTTTGATATATTGAATTTCTTGGGACTAGATAGATATTACAGAATCTACAACTAGGATTTCTCAAAACCTAAAGCACCTATATTAGGATTGACAAATAATAGAGTGAAATTTATATCGTTATATGCTTATATAGAATCCTTTTAAAACATTAAAAGTATATTGACTTCATCACCGATAATGATTGTGAAATTTCTAGGAAGAATTTATACTTTTTGTTTTTAAGCATCATGTATCAGGCTAGGAGATGTTTTAGAGGCATAACGCATGAGTCAACTCATACGAGTCTTGTTAGTTGGGTCCTCTTGGGTGGAAGAAAATGAAACAAACCCATGATAGATTCTATTATTCATGATAAAATTTATTATAAACACTATATACATGGTGATCATTTTTTGGTATTCACTGATCACAAAATCCTCTTGTATATATTTATCCAGCATGATCTTAATCTCAGGTCGTGCACGTAAGCTGAATACCTATAGTAATTTGATTTCGAGCTTCAATTCTTGATTCAGAAGAGAAATGTAGTGGTTGATGCTATGATCTGAAAGAAATAAACATAGGTGGTTATGGCAGCTAGTACCAAATTAAATCTAAACAACTTATTATCAAAGATGTACATTGTGGTTCCAGAGGATAAATTTAAGACTATCCTCATAATAGTAACAGTATCCCATAGACTTTTGAAACAGTAATGAATGAGGTAATTTTCTAATCCTAGAGGCCTTGTCCTATGTTTTAGGGTCTTAGAGGATGACACATATTCAGGTTTAACCATGGGTGGGAGTGAACCATTACTAATCCATTTGTTTTTATGGGCCCAAGATGACATTAGAGAGGAGAATGTACATGAATTTCATGCCACACCATCCGAAGATCATCTTGCTTTCACCAAGATGTATTGGTACCAATGGAACCAATATTGGTGGCATGGAATCAAATGGGATAAAAAAGGCTTTGTCACTTTATGTTACACTAGATAGGAGGTGATGGAAAATATTAGAAACAAATTGGTATTTTATAGGTGTTGGCCTTTCCCATATGGAATGGGAAGATGTATCTACGTATTTTGTGACTGTTTAACCTATATCAAATCATGGAAATGATTTACAGCGGGTTTTTATTTCTCTTATGAAGAATATCACATAGTTATTACCGATGTAAGAGACTGTATCGGTAGATGAGTGAGAGAGTATATAGAATATGAATATTGTATTTATTCATGGAGATCAGTGTCCAATCATTTATGAATGAGTTTCTCACTTTATGTCAAGGTTTTGGAAGGTGTTGTAGTGGGACATGGATACATAGGTTCTTTTCTGCATAACCTATCACTCTTAAAATAATGGACATAAAGAGTGTATGATTCATGCGTTAGAGGAAATGCCGCATGCATGTTTTCTTTATATCAGGGGTTATTGGGAGAAACAAAATCCAATTTTGGGACAATTTTATAACAATAGGTTTAATTCTACCATAAATATGGATCACTAGTAATCCTTTTATAGTTTTCCTTCCCTTCACTTTGGTGAATTATAGTGACAGGAGAAGATTTTATGTTTGGTCCATGACTCGTGCTAGAGACTAAAAAGCATGTTCAATTGATCAGCAAGTGCATGATGGAAACTTAATCCTTATAATAGTCATATTACAATTGATGCTGAAAACCTCTCGAGATTGAGGTTAGTGATTTGGTTTTCTTTTGAGCCTTACCCTGGTTGGGTCATAGAATTATTTGGAGGTAGGGTGAGATCACACCTCAAATCATAGGAACCTTTTGGAATATAAAATAGATGAGAAAAATGGATTACTGGATAAAGATTCATTATAGACACTAGTTTATTTCTAATTTATTTAACATATATTAGCTTCATCAGTATTTTCCAGATCCATCACATGCCATTCATCCTAATGAGGATAAATTGGAAGTGGACACTTCCTTTTAGGATTATTCATGTCATATTGTAAATCATATAGTAATGATACTATAATTATGGTTAGTTTTATTGATATAGGTACTATGGAATCTTGATAGAATATAGGATGATACCTAGGAATTGTAAACTGATGTACAATATCAATATCCATAACGCTTTGCTAACAGTACATATTTATCCTTAAAAGGACAACATGAGGAAGAGTTTCTTGAATAGGGGAGGTTGTAATGACTGGTCTTTTAATGCCGGTTTGACTCATTTTATTTGTGTTTAAATTCTAGAAAAATTACCATATGATATTTCACAATTCATTCAAAGAGTTTATTGGGGTTTTGGGGGAATTTTGAGCCTAGAACGTCAGGATTTTGGAAAACTTGATGGGCCACATGATTATTAGACACTGTGCTCCCTAGCCTGCATGGTATCTACTAACCCGTGGTGTGCGACAATGGGGAAGTAGGGGCCACAAAGTTTTTTTAAACTACGTGAATCTGGGTTAACATTTATGCTAAAATATTAAGTGTTTGGTAAATTGGATTTTTAATTGGTTGTGTTCGTTTTGGAAAACCATGCACCATAACTATATGGGGTCTTTCCTTAAGGAGTGAGGCTAGCACATTTTGTGTAGGGTTTGGAAAAACCTTGTAGGCAACCAGTGCATCCCTATATTTGAGGTTGAAATTATTTTTTTAACCTTAATATATCGTTAAACATATTTTATTCTTTATCTCTTCCCATTCCAGTTGATGGCTTGGTCTTCTTGTTCCCATATATTCTCTTCCTTACCAATATTTGGATCCTTGATAACCCATATGTACAAAGTATGAATAACTATCCATTGAATGAATTATATTGGTAAAGGTATTCCTTACCTTCCTATCCTTTCCAAAATTTGTTTATCTTCAGATCTATTGTGCTATTTAGGTGAAATATAATTTTCCCTATATTTAGGGCATTGGAATGTTTCTTCATTATCTCCTGTCCTACTTTGAATCTGAGGAATCCATCCGACGATGAGCCGTCAATGAACCTAAGGTAGGTGGTGTCTTCATTTCCCCCAAAAAGTTTTGATGTTTCGCATCCATATTGTTGTGATACATGTCATCCTTCACTAAACATCACCCAAAAATTGGTTTCTTCATTATGAATTGTTACACATGCCTCTTTATACTCTCGAGGATCATTATATAGTAAATTGAGGATTCCAAGCTATAACACAGACACTCCTTGGGTTTTCTGGCTAACATTTCCCCTATATATTTGATAGGTTAAACCTGGAACGCCTCTTATGTGTTCATATTGGGTTGTAAATTGATTTTCCCACTTTTAGATAGATTTTTATTCAAGCTAACGAATCCTCTAAGTGCTTAGACCAGCATATAATTGGAATTTACCTTCTAGTTGGTTTCATAAATGAAAAAGCCTCTTCAAAAGAGCCTCTTTGAGCCCTGTAAAATGATGTTTTAGGGTTTGACATATTGAATGAAATTTATTGAATACAATTGAATATTCATGATGGGATTCATTATTTAAAAGAAATAAATTATTTAAATGAAATGAATTAAATGGTGGTTAGTCCACACTGATTTTGGATTATTTTATTCATTTCTTTTATTAAATTATGATTCCATTGTTACTATGATATTGGTGATTATAAATAATGAGAGGTATTGTCTCATGTCTGTTATTATAAATCTGATTATTCCATTGATATAGGATTCAAAATGATTATTAGGTCTCTGTAGGGAATGATTATTTAAACTCACTTACCTCAGTTGTTGATCATGATGACTGACACCATTAACATTATTTGGATGGTGGGAATGACACACCACATAACTTACTTCGGTTTTTGAAATAAAAATGCATCCACAATCTTGGGTGATGAACATGATGTCTCCTAGTAATTAAGAGATGTAGATAATTTCCCGTTTTTCTTGATCTTATATGAATTCTTGGACTAGTTACAAATGTATGTGTAACACCCAGGTCAAGAAAGAACAAGGTATTCGTGGTATATGTCCACTTATATCCAAATGTTCATGGTCCATATAAGTGGATAAAATATATAACTATATTATATATAAGTTATTCCTATTTAGATATTTACTTATCAAATACTTATTAAAACCATGAGAATATGTATTAAGAGCTTCCATGTGTCTGTTTGGAATGTGATTGGGGTGAATATTTATTTATTAAGCTCTATTTATTATTTAATTATACCTTCTCATTTTTTTATGACAATAGATTTGATTACTTATAGAAACCATTGGGGTTGGACTATTGACATTTTATCTCACACTATACTTATACCACCTTTGGTACCCATGTAGAATACATGCCAACAGGCTTGGATAAGGGAAAATGGCCTTCTATATATTATTGATATTATTTACATATAGATGGAGAATATGAATAAAGGATCAAGCATATACTTGAGATGCTACTAGATAAGCCTTTTGTTATTCATTTTGTTTTTATATAGAATGGTTATATATATTCATGTTCTATGTACCCCATTTTTACATCAACATTCCATATATCCATGTATACAACACTCCCTAGTGGTTTTTGATATTATTATCCAACTTTTCAATTTTTTTATTCTTCCACTGGTTATTTATTAGGTCTTTTTTATAATTCCTCTATTGTTTTATGTTTATTGTGATATATAATGTGCCACTCTGATATGAGGTTGCATTCTCCCTATCCTACCACCATTACACACTCGATGTAAGTCCAAATACAATGTAATTTGAGGAGTCATTCTTGAGGCCATGTGAGCCACCATTATGGGGCCCAGTTATGTGAACACTAGGTAGGGACATTACCAGAAAATGGATTGGGTTATCATGTAATTCATAATTTAGTGGAATTTGGAAAACTACATGTATCCCATCCCCTTATCAACTTTGGTATATTAATCTAATTTGATATATAACATTAACAAATGAATTATGGGGATATTATAGACCCCCCCCTCGTCACATAATTATTCCATTAACATGTATTTTATGTGATCATAAATGAATTTATTATTCCATCATTACGTTATTAGATTATTAGAATGAAACAAGTTTCATTAAAATATAATCAATAAAAGATCCTAATAAATCTAGTGTGAAATGATTTTTGGGATCTTAATGCCATTTTACCATTGATACATATGAATATATAATGGGTACTGAAAAAGATAAATACCTTTTTATAAAAAAATTATAATTTTTATTTTAAAAAAGGAATAAATATCTTCTTCTCTTGATAACATTGAAAATCGAAAAAAATTATAGATTAGTTATATTAAGATATATGTTAACAAAAGTCAAAACATGTAATAAAAAATTAATTTTTATCATTGGTATTGATGGGAGGGAAACATGATCACATAAAAAATGAAAAATATTATAATCATACATTTCAAAATAAAGTCAAAAAAACCCATGGAAATTATAAAATATATCTTGAAATAAAGTGGAAAATAGTTAAAAATAATAATTATCATAATCCATCATTTGTGAATACGTAATGAAAACCATATAACCAAATAATGTATACAGATATGGATGAGAAATATTATCTATTAAAAATAAAAGATATGGTTAGTCACAAATATGTGAATTCCTTTGGATAAAGTGTGAGACCAGGTAATGTGAATGGGTAAGAATATATATAATATAGATAATAAACTATAGGAAAATAATAATATTGTATTTTTATCGGTATGAAACAAACATCATTCACAATGGAGAATTTATACATAAATATTCTCAAAGTTAAACATAGATTAAAAAAGAATAGTTAAATTGAACATCCACTTGGTGGGACACCCTCTACATACCAATATCATGATTTTAGGTTTTATATTTATATGAATTAGGAACTATGTTATTTTTTTTATACCAATAATTTATAACAACATATTACCAATATATTAATTATTTATTGGTAAATAAAATATTTTGGGGTCAACTAATGTTTTATATATGCTACAGATTTTCAGTTCCAGAATTTGATCCTTAGTCATAGGTTGAACAAATTTTAAATGATTATGTGGATTTAATAATATTTTTTATAATTTATGAGTTTCATAGTCATTAAATTGAACTTTTCTTAATAATTATATTTTAGGGATCTATAATATCCTTTTTCTGATTATAGAAAAAATTAAAGAGTTTATATAACTTGTTATTATAATTTATTATTTTACAATCACAATATTATAATGTCATATTTTATAAATGATTCTCATATTTTATTATCATGATTTATATATTTTTTTTCATTCATGATGTAAATGTTATAACATCATTCATGTATGTGGGAAACATCGTAAATGAAAACATGTCATTATGACTTAATTAGTAAGATTATGTTATAATATGGTAATAATAACAATAATAATGAATACTAATGACATCAAAATATTTTTATTAATATGTGAAAATATATTTATAATGGATTATTTGAAGATGATATATAATAATTACTGAGGAAAAAACAATACTTATGGTGAAGCTAAAATATCATCCTAGAGAGCTTCATAGAGAAGATGGTTGTGATGATTTTTCTGTGATCAAAGGTTTCCCAACATTAGATAGGATTGTGTGGGGGGTAATTTTTTTAGGTAATCAAGAAAATTTAGATGTAATTGTTTGGGTTGAGTATGAAAGAGGGTGGTCCATTAATAGATAAATAGAGATATATATGTTTTAAATTATAAATTACTAAAATAAAAGAAATATGATATTTATGGAAACTAGATAATAAAATAAATATTAGACAGTATTATGTTATCTTTTTTAAAGATAAGGCCATTATCTAATCATTTATAGATAAGGTTTTACGATATCTATTACATTAGAATCAATTTAACTATTTTAAATAATATTACTATTTATAGTGGGGAAAATTCTACATATTTTACTTATGTATATAAGTTGAAATTAAATTCACCATGTCATTAAATAAACAAAATTACAAAATATTATAATAATTTTATTTGGAGATAATCCTTCAGTTGATAAAAATTAATTTTAATATAACTATGCAAAAAAATTGAACAATATATTTTTATGCCAGAAATTGATTTTATATTTATTTCATAGACATAATTAATTTAAAAATATTGGAAACTGGTATCAATATAAATATGAAAAACTCATTTAATTAAAATCATTACATTATATATCATTAAATTATGTTTTAAATTAAAGACATTTAATAAAAAATATGGGGATGTAAACATTTTTTATTTGCATTTAATTTTTAATGTGTAACTCCATATAGTTACATAATTATTTCATAGAAGTCATTATCTGTTTTAATAGTCATTACTTGAATTTAGTCTATACATTTAATTGATAAAAATATTTAAATGTAAATAATGTAAAAAATATGTAATTAAACAATATATTTTCAAAAAATTCACTTGTAATTATTAAAATAAATTACAATAAATTCGGTATAAAAAATTTATAATTATCTCGTGATTTATATAATGCTGTATAATATTGAATAATTCAAATTTGTTTTGTTTTTTATATATCAGAAGATACCAAACACACTTTATTCATTTAAATTAATTTAAATCTAAAGTATTGAGATGTTATAGTAACCTTTGAATTTTATCATCTCATTGGAATATTAAATTTATTTGAAATTTACAAACTTCTGAAAGACATAAATAATAATAATAATAATAATAATATGCAATGAATAAAATTACATATATTTACAAAAAATAATTTTAATGATTTATTTTCTTTTTATTCAATTACTAAATTATTTTCTATACAATAAGTATTTAATTTCTATTATTTAACTGACAATTACGCAAAATCAATTTTCCAATTTATACATGTATAGTCAACGATATTATATATAATTAATATATGTGGAATTACAATATATAAATAATTATATAATATAATTTCTCATATATATATGCTTAAATGTATCCATAAATTTATTCATCTCATTCTATTATTTTATTCGCTTGTTGATCACCATATTTTAAAAATAATCTATAAATTATATAGGATGTATTATCTTAATGTAAGATCAAGATTATGGGAACATAACTTTTCATAATTAAAATTTTGTTGTCATTTCTTTCCAATTTTGATTTTATCAATTTTTTCTTTTAGTTATCTAATAATAACATAGATTTTTTATAATAATATTATACCATAGTGATATAAGTAATTATTCCTCTAATTTAATTGTTGAGATTATCCCATTAAATCAAATTCACCACATTTATGTAAACGGGAATACAAAATAGACTCATAGAGTGTTACTTTACATCCCATTAAAGAAATTATACATTGGAATTTCAATAAAATGAAAACAACAGGTTTTGGTAGATTTTATCGTTACATATTCATGTTACCAAATTAAATCCTAAAAAATATGATTCCCATAATGACATATTATAATATGAGTGGTATTATTTTTAATTATATTATCTATGTGATCTTGGATCCCTAATAGTCATTCATCTTAAAAGATATCTTGTTTACAGGTTCCAACATAAGTGTTCAGTATATGTGATGGACCCGATATGTAATTACATAAATGATAAATAGGAAACACATCATGTACTTTTGAGTTGATTAGTTTATGTTAATTGGAATAGGATACTCTCCTACAATGATCAAGGATCTTAATGCAGCCATTGTATCTAGGGCCTAAAATTACCATCTTCATAGAAATGAAAACATTAATCCATAGAAATATTATAAGGAATAATTTGCCTCTAAATTAAATAATTATTTCTCTCTAATGGTTATAAATAAAATCGTATCATTTAAAATATTCTTCATCAATATTTGATTAATTATTTTCAATTTTTAATGATATATCAATTGAAATATTTTTCTGTAAAATATTTCACAATTTCACATTATCCCATCATGTTGTAGTTCTACCCCTTCTCTAATATGAAGTATCATATAGTTAAAATTGAATTCTATAATCAAATGTTTTATGAGAAAACTACTATAGGAATATATTTAATCAAACTTACTTTATAATGAAAGGGACAAGATCTCATAATATCATCAAGAGCATGAATAGTTCATTGATATTGACCATCAATATGAAATTGATAGTAAGTCATACTAATCAAATAAATATGAAAAATTATTCTATAACAGAAATATAATATCAATTTAAATTTTTTTATCAATCATATATAATTTATTGATGCATTATATGAATCATTACCCATTCCATTATGTGAATCTTTACACATTGAACATTTGAAAAATCTTCTTGATTAAAAATTAAATCTGATAACCTTATAAAATGAACAAATATAGCATTAATTGTGGTATATATTGAAATAGAAACTAATCATCCATTATAGTTCATGATTTTAGACATTAAAGTCAATTAATTACACCCATATATCACATTTCTTAGTTAATTAGGAAGACTAGATTCATAGAAAAAAAATTTGAAGTTAAAATACCAATGTCTATCATATAATCGATAATAAAATCCTATATAATTTATATATCCTATAACTGAATGGAAAACTATGTGAAAACATATTTAAATGTGGTAAGATTAAAATCCATGTGATGGAATAAACACGATAAGAAAACATAACATGTGAACTAATGAAATAATATGGCATCATAAATCCAAGCCTCAAGAGAAAAAACGTGAGACTATGGAATAAAAAACATTGTATCATAACATCATGGAAATATTGGTAATGTGGAGAAAACATAAAACATGATATAAACATAGTTCAAGGAAAAATGTGGAGGTAACATCGCATGGTGGATAGTGTCTCATAATTGAATATGTATACTCCCTAATCTAATACATGATGTCTCATAACACAAAATATTTATTAAATCCCTTGGAGGGATATATAATTTCATTCCCACGATCACATTTATTTAATGTTAATAAATATGTGTTCCACAAAGTGAAATCAATCATAATAGACGAAAAATAATATTTACTCATGGAATAAAGTGGATAAAATAATATTTCCCATATTAATATGAAAATTGATTTTTATAAAAGGACTTTGAAAAGTGATCATAAGACATGTAATTCCATCTAAAAAGAATATAGGCTGAAAAATACTTATATTTAATACAAATAAATTTATATTTTATAAGAATAACATAAAATTTAATTTTGTATTAATTGATGAATATGAATACTTTAAAAATAGTTTAAATTATTCTTGTGGAAAATAAACATTCTTGTATGATAATATTTAATGAAAATTCAAAAAATATTGTGAATTTTTTTTTTAAAATAACCTTTAGAACATATAAATTATGATTCAGGTAATATAATGTTCATTATGGTTTAAAATACCTCTCATTCCAAAAATGATAAAACAAATATTACATTCACATTTTTTACTAATTGAGAAATGATGTCAGCATCTCATAAAATAATGTTACATTAATTTTAAGTACCAAAGAGTGAAAATTTGTACTGTAACATTAAAATTTCATGAATATACAGAAGATAATAAAAATAATGGTTTATATTATATAAGGATCAGATAATTTCATACAATATAAATTCAAGTATATATAATCCCCATTAAATTAAGATAAAACCCTAAAACCTTACCACATTGGTGGATTTTGGATCATAACTCCCATGAATGATGTAGATTAATTTATCAAAATATATCATGATTTATTTATTCATAATATAATATATATATATAGGGGAATTATAAAAACTATATAAATTAATGTAATATTGTAAGATAACAAGTGTCTCATAAAAAGTTGTTTTATCATGGAAATGCTTGGAATGACTCCATAAAGTTTCCTATATGTTATTATTGCAAGTATATTAAAATTGTATAAATTATTTGTTTTTTAATAACCATTTACATTATTAATAATTTATACATAAAAAAATTACATCATATATTTTTAACTACTTAATATGTTTTATCCATATTGGGTGATTTGAGGACACTTAACTCATAATTTCAAAAGGACATCATCATATGGAATTTTATTAAAAAATAATTGTTCCATAATATCAATATTATTATTCCTTAAATAATATTAATATCATAAATCAATTATAAATTTAAACTATCAATGAATTATGTTTATGAAAACGGAATTGCATTTCAATCAATAATAAGGTAAGTCGTTCATATCAAAAATAAATGTTTCCTTTTTTCCATGACCATGATTGTAAGAAAGTATGTGTTATTTTATAATTTATTAATGATAAAAATATTTTAAATATTATATTTTTTCTTTACATACAATTACATAAACCATCCATGTGATTTGGTAATAAAAAAATCACATTTCTTTGTGAGGAGATATTATAATATACCCAAGAAAGACATTATCATTTTATAATGATTGTAAGGTAAGAATATATAAAATATATTGAATTTAAAAAGATATTAATTTAAAATTAATATCATATATCAACATTAAATAAATTTTTATGAATACCATTGGGAGGAAATGATAGAAAATAGTGTGCATTCGTTTGTACGATGGTAGTCTTTCATACACACAAATAATATTTTTATCTTGTTTGATGGATGTAGAGATGAATAAATATTATTCCATAATACTTAAAAATTTCATTATATATCATACATTATTTTTATTATACATTAATAGTTAATACTTAATTGAACATGTAAAAAGAATAAGAAGAAAGAAGGATATCGATCAATGAAATGACCATCACATAGAAGAGCCTCATTTATACTTATTATTAAGGACACTATGGATGGTATTTTGGGAAGAAAAAATATATATAATGTGTAAAATTATTTTAGGGAGTGATTTTTTATGTATTTGATTGACAAAATTGACTTGATAAGTGTGAATTGGTGAGGGTATTGGGTTCCTTTTTATAAGGGAAGAAGAGTGACCTTCTAAATAAAAAAAATATTCAATAATGGAAAGTAACCCTCATAAAATTCCCCTAAAAATAAATAAATGGAGTGGATAATATATATGGGAGAAAGATACCTCTAAAACTAATAATTAACATGTATTAAACAAGTTATCCTCTTTAAATTTATTGTTATTCACCAAAATAAATGGTAAATATTTTTTTTTATTCATACAATTTATTAAAAAAAATTAAGTTTAAATTGTTATATAATATAAATTATCCTTATTAAATTTATGGAATAAATTTTATTAAATTAAATTCAAATAATTCCTAAAATTTAATTTTAAATAGATACAACAGGCTTTATAAAGATGTTCTTTTCTAATATATTAATTTTTAACGAAATGTTGATTTTACATTAACTCTGGGACTATAAATGTTCATTATATGAATTTTAATTTAAATATATATATATTATCATTAAATTTAATTCAAATAGATAAACACTATGCGATTTATTTTTATAAGAAATTTTTTTTTTAAGCTTAAAAATAAACTCATACTAAAATCTAGTATAATGAGGCTTTTTTTGTAATTTAATAGATTAATATCCAATAAATAATAATAATGTTATTTTGGAATAATATAGAATGGATAATAGTAACTTTTAATCGTATAATATATTAATAATATTTTATTGTTAAAAAATTTGATATTTTTAACTCTTCATGGAAAAAACAATATTTTATTAAAAAATTAATAATTTCATCCAAGGTTAATATACATATACTAATCTATTAAATGTTGATAATTTTATAAAATAAAACTTCAAAAAGTATAAAAAATAAATTATAATATTTTTTAACAAATACAAAAAAACTAATTTATGATCGAAGCATTGTTTTTTATTTATTAAAATATCGTTATTAATGTTCAATGATAATTTATTATGAATATTTAAAAAATTGAGTTGTAAATTCATATATTTTTACAAAATATCTCATTATTATTGATACCATCTAATTTATATGCTATTTTATATAGATCATGTTTAAGAAATAATATTTTAATTTTATACAAATGTTCGTTAAAAAAAATTTCATATTGAATACACTATCAGGTATATTGTTATTTTAAAATATTAGGGTTTTTAATTAGAAAACATTAAAACATATTTCATCCTAGGAGTTAAATATTATGAACTAGAATTAAGGTTTTAACATTCAAAAATTATTTATGGAAAATATACATCATAAAAATGGTTAATAAAACATTTAAAAAGGGAATGGGAAATGAAAACATCATCTAGAATAACACATGACTTTGTGTCAAAGCAGGATATCATTTTTGGGAAGTAAAAATAATAAAATAGAGTAAAATAACAAATATTCATAGATAGTGACATATATTGTTGATTATAAGAAATTTAATGATCAATGGAATGTTAAAAACTACAAACCATAAATTTATAATTTAAAAAAATATTCATTAATTATATACAGAGGTATTATGATATATATTTTTTATTTATAATTTTCTTAGAGTTGAGTATTACATTACTATAATGATATGGAACACCCCGAAAAAATAATTTCTTGACAAATTTTTAATTTATAAACATAATTTCATCCTTTTATTATGCATCAATCAATTTCCATTTCAGCACCTACTCTAACGAATCAATATCAATGATAATAGTTATTATTCCTGAAGCACTAAAATTTACATTTAACATATCACTTGATCTATAAATCTGTATCAATTACATCCTTATATATTTATTAAAACCAAAATAGCTCGTCTCTAAAATTCAAAAATAAAACCAAAGTTTTATCATAGATCAATCCTTAAATAAATAAAAATATATAAAAAATAACCTTAGAAACCAAAAAATGATGTAATGTTTTAACCTCATTTTTTATATATTTCCATTAAACTGAGATCTCAAAAAACACATTATAATTATTACAAAATGAAACATTATGGTAAAATAGAATATTATATATAAATATATCAGCAAAAAAACATATTTCTCAAAATATATTCAATCACACAAAAATACAATGAATTAAAAATGATTTCATCCTTTAATATGATTACCAATTTAGCCACTGTATTTACAGACCAAATACTTTAATTTAAAATAATATTATATAAATAAAGAAATCACATTGGCTATTAAAAGAAATGACAAACATTATCACTGTTTGGTTGTCGGAAAAATCCTCATGAAACTTTTTAATATATGTTTATTTATCCCCCATCAAGTAATTTTTATATTTACTAATACTATATTAATATAATTCCTATAACATTACCAAACCTTTTAACAAAATCCTTAATAGAAATATTTATTGTAAAATAAGTTTTAACCAATATGGTTTTCTATATAGAATACTTATTCCATAAAATTAATAATAATTGAATATTTTTACCTTAGCCTCAAATATAGGATTGACACTAAACGTTATGAATACCATTAAACTTATTCCCAAAAAAACTAATATCATTATTCCTTAGATGATAATGTTTTACCAAAATCGATACTAAAACTAATGGTTATAATACTATAAATGTGACCCAAAATACTCTTAATGATCATACACAAAAGAACCCAAAAGGTGGTACTTAATAAACTAAATGATGTGAGAGACTGTAGAATTATCAAACCTAAATCAAATTAGGTTTACCTTCAGTCACCCATGATTATAATCTATTCATGTCCTTCCTGGTGGTTAGTAAAGAGACTACAAGTTTCCAAAACATAACCCTAAGCACTGTCAAAATAGGTGTGTAGTTGGAATCATTGTCATAAACTAAGTGAAATTCAAGTTTTGCTAAATGATCCCTTTCAGGGATATTAAACATGGGTAAAAATATGACAGACCCATATCTACATGAAGAATCCAGATAGGGATTAATACGTAACCCACTCATTGTATACCTCTCCAAAATGGAAATATTTATTTTCTTATATATTGCCTTATCCTTATACTTATCCCTAGGGTTATCACTAAATTATTGTAATCACAATCATCAAAAATAACTATCATATTCATTGATATAGATTATATAATACCAATCCTTTTACCCATTTTATAATAATATTTTATCATAAACATCCATTAATTTTAACCCATAGAACGTAAGGCTTACTGTCCCTAGAACATTATCTTCAAAATACATCTATGTGTTGATAAAAGTAAAAAAACATTCTTATCATCGAATTTGGGATCATAAATCCTTTTAATCTCATAAAAATTTAGGATGATCTGGGTAATATATAGAAATAACGGGTGAGCTAAAAAAAGTGAAAGAATAAACATGATAATGAAATATAACTTCTGAGCCAAGGGTATAACACGATATCATTAAGTAAAATGCTTATTAATTATAATATGTGAGATTAACATAACAAACATAAGATCATAATATCATGTAAACATAAGGAATGTGGCTATAACATAATACCTGAGAAATATATAAGACAATGATTAAAACTATGACAACATCACATATTTTACAAAGTCACATAATGGATAATCTTCACACCCTAATCCCAAACATGAAGTCTAATGCAATTAAACTTTTACAAAATGCATTGAAGGTATATTTAAATTTAGTTTCACCTATCATATTTATTTTTTGTACAATCATATGCATTCCACATAATGATATCAATCATAATCTATAGAAATATTAATTATATATAGAATGAAATGGTTTATATAATATTTTCTCGTAACTTAATTCAAAGATGTTTTTAAAGATGTAATTTTAGAAATAGTTATAAAGAATTTATTACTTATTAAAACGAAGGGAGAGATGTATTGTGATATATTTAAGTGATATATATAGATATTTTTCAATAATTAAAAAACAGTAAATGTTGTTTTCATTTATGAATTTAGATACATTGAAATTGATTGAAAATTTTAGGAGGAATAAAATATTACAACATTTAGAAAATTTTCTTTTGAAAAAAATATATATTTTGGAAATAATTTTTTTTTAAAATAAAAATAGTGACATATAAATTAATCTTTATTGAAACATATGTTAATAATATGAGAAAACATAGTTCATGACATTCACTTTATAAAAAATATTCCATTAACATGTTTGGTAAAAAGATGAAGGTACCTAATTTAAAAACCTACATTATGATTCATTTTAAAAACTATTTTTGTAAACAGGGACACAAATGAATTAATAAAAATCATATAATAATATTAAAAAAATTAGAAACACTTTCAATATTGCAAAGACAAGGAAGTGAAATTATTTTTCAACAAAGAGATAAATGAAGTTATATTTTCTTAAATAAATTGTTATTAAATTTATTTACCTAATATAGGATAATAATAATATTAAATTATGGTTTATTTAATTACCATAGGATAATATAAGCAACATATTTTTTTAGAAAATGAATAAATAATTTCTTATAACCTTACTTCAATTATAAAAAACCCCATATAAAAAGAGATTGATATAAAAAAAGTTACCACTTTGGAATATTTAGGTCATAAATCCCATGAATGAAGTAGGAAACATAAAATATCTGGATTTATGGGGTGTTAATTATATAGTATTTAAATGGGACGTACAAATAATTCATACAAGAAATTAGGGAAAAAAATAAATTTGTCAAAATAATGATGTTTTTAGTTAAAACCACATTTATTGAGTCATGTCATTATTGAGTATGTATTTTATATCCAATATAATAAAGTTATATAAATTATTTTTCTTTTTAAAATGCTCTTACAAGTTTACTGACTTATAATTAAAAAAATATCTTATTTACTCTAATGAAATATTTAATTAATTAATCAGTTATGTCCACACTGAATATTTTAATGAAACTCAGTTCATAATTTAAAAATGGTATCATAGTGAAGAACATATTTAGAGACTCGTTTTTATATAATATAAATAATAATAATCGTGAAATAATTCTAATTTTTATTCATCATTTATAGTTTTAAATATATTAATGAATGTTGTTTACGAAAAATAAACTATGTTACAAAAATAGAGATGGTGTATTGTACATAAACATGAATGACGTTAAAAATATACACGAATGGTTATTTTAGAAGGTATATGATATTTTTTTTACATAATTATTAATATATCAAGAATATCATATATAAAATATTAATCCATCATCATAAATAATCATGAGATATGGTGATGTAAAATTAATTACATTGGTTCATGTGGGAATATGTTGTAGTACACTAGAATAATGGGTTTTTCCATTTTATAGGAGTGGATATGTATGAATATGATTATATAATAATAATAAATGATCAATATATAGAACATACTTTTTTTTTATTTCAATATTTAATAAATTTCTGATGATGGAAAAGTATATAGAAAAAGAAGGACCTTGGGGAAGATGATTATCAATTCATAAAAGAGTACCTTTTGGTTTTCATAATAAGAACAATAATGTTGGTATCATGGGAAGACTAGAATCTCAAGAATATGGATTTAGATTATGGGAAGATATTTTCTCTGGGTTTGGTTGAGAAAAATGAATTGAAAATTTTGAGGAAGGGAGGGTTGGTGGTTCCCTTTATGAGGGAGAAGGGGTGGCATTCTTATAAATGCCCATCCTATTCAATAATGTGAAGGAACTATCCTGAAATGTCCTTAAATATTTATAAACATGAAAGGATGTAGGATAAGTCCTAGAAAATATTATACGAATAATAATAGTAAAAAATTTGAACATGTTATCCTCTTTATCTTTAGTGTTATTCACATTTATAATTTTAATGTTTTTTAATGATAAATAATTATATATTGTTTTTACTATTTATTAAAATATAAAATATTTTTAATTATTTTATATAATAAATGAATATTAATTAAAATACTTTATTTATTTTACCAAATTAAATTCTCATAAGTAAAATAATATAATATAAAATAAAACCTGGAAGCATGATGAAAATGTAGTTTTTCGAGGAAATATATCTTTCAAAAAAATATAAATTTATATCAACTGTATGAGAAAATAATAATATTTAAATGAATTTAAATTTAAACAACATTATTTAATTTATAAATTTAATTTATATCATTCCTTATTTGGATTAATTTTAATTAATAAAAATGATGAAACATTATTCACTTAAAAAATTCAAAAAAAATGTGTTTTAAGAAAAAAAATTAACTTATAATAAAATATAGTATAAATATTAATAAAATGAAATTTGTCATTATAAATTTAACTAAATAATAAAAATTCTATTTTTAAATATAAATAATATAATTATGGTAAATTTCGATACCAATATTTATTAAAAATAATTTACATTTTTACAAGAAATGTGTCTATTTTACTAGTCACAGATAAAGTAATATTTTGTAAAAAAAATACCTAATTTTATCCCTTTGTTTATATAAATATTATATTTCAATAAATTAATTTTATTTTATAAATTTTTTAATGTTTTCCAAACTTAATGAATTTTCTATCAAATTCAATTAAAATCACTTTTGAAGAAAATAATGTTTTTGTTATAAAATATCTATATTAAACACAAGTGCTTATTTAAAAAGAATTTTTTAATAAATTTATATTGAAGAAAAAAATTATATATATATATATAATAAATAATTCCATAAAACTAATAACCACCAATTTATAGTCTATGTTATATCGATCACATTTCAATAATAATATTTGAATAATATATCATAGTTTGTTTAAACCGAGTGTTGCATGTTGAATACACTAATAATAATAGTGATATTTATTAATATATGAGTGTTTCATAATGGAATATATAATATATAGAAATTCATATAAAAAAATGGGTAGTTATGTAATAAAATTACAATACTCAAATATGTAATTATTTCATCACAAAAATAGACCTATGTTGTTATATATTAACATTTTATTATATAATGTACTAAAATATATACACTAAACTCATAATCAAAGACATTTTTTCCCATTATAAATAATCCTTGAGATATTTATGTATCTATTATTCTTCATTTTTTATATATAATTATTAAATATGTTCATTATTCAATAACCATTTCAATTTTCAAATGAAGGGACACATATTAATTTCAAAAATCTTATAATTTCAGAAATTAAATGTCCCAACTCTTAAATATTCATTCCAAGATTATATAACTGTATATCATTATTACAAACCAACATAATCATCACTTGAATGGATAGTGGATTATTTATTTATTAAATATAATATTTCCCACTTATATTATGATTCATCGTATATTTCTTTCAAAATACATCTGAATTAGTTCTCCACAAATATACTTCATGGATGAGGTAACACAACCCATCCTTCGTATAGTATCATTCACCTTGTTTTCCATCCAATGGTGCTATAAATTGAGCAATTGTAGTACTTTTTCGACATTTACAATCACTTTTTTTCAAGTTCAAATCATTTTATGTGAATATATATTACATAATTTTATGATATGTATATATTTCAAACATTTTTCCACTATGATAATTCATCCATATTATTAATTCAAATTTTACCATTTCTGGATCTAAATCATATATTAATTAAATCTATTCATTAACCATTAATTGAATTGATTAATAAGCTTCTATCATGTAATATTTCATAAGGACACATACCAATACCTTCTTCGATGAATTAATTTATATTGTATACACATATTCCTTATATATTAGTTTGAATTAATATATATTGAATTAAGATCTATTAAAAACTATGAAATTATTATCACACAATGGCAACGGCGGTGGGCATTACAGACTGGATGATGCGGGGCATGCCAAGAGGTGAAAATGACGGCGATGGCGTAACGTCGGTGTGTTGCGGACGATGGGTTATGGGAGACGACGTGAAGTTGGCAGGGATGACGGCAGAGCCAAGCTACGGGGATGACGGGCACGACGTGACGTGGGAGGCGTTTCAGTGCTTCTATGTGGGTTACGGGGACGTCGTCGTTGGTGAGTGCGACTCGTGAGGATTTATTTATGGTATCTTGGGCCGCAAGGTCATGTTTCGGGTTCCCCCATCCCATGATATTTAAAGACGGAGTTTTCATTGTCTTCAAATAAAATGGCTTCACCCCAAATTTTTTTAAAAAAGATTATAATCTATAAAGACTATACAAAATAGTGAGGTATCTCAACAGATTAAATTAATTAGATCCAAAAAGATAATAGTTGAATTTAACATATTTAATAGAATCACATCTAGTTCATAATGAACATATCATTTAGGAAAGGATACCTTAGGTATATCCTATTATTTAATCTTTAATTGATGATATTTTTATTAAATGTATATGTTTGTTAAATACTATGTCCCTCATAGTCGATAAAAAAGTACCAATATTCAAAAAAGTACATGTTCTAGATCATGATATTTTTAATATAATTATAACGAATATAAAGGTATGTTAGTCCATAATTATTATAATCATAGATGGCTGATAGACCAGTAAATGAATTATATGGGTGTATAGAAAACTCATAAACAATCAATTGGATTTACTACTTCAAATACTAAAACCCATTTACAACCATTGTATTAAAATCTAATTATATTGGTATAACCCCAATGATGATTTATATTTGAAATTCATTCTCAGTATATTAGGGAAATGAAATAAATATTTATAAAAATACATAAACATTTTCCCATGAAATGTTCTATATAAAAAATAATTATTTTCCCCAAACATTACGTCCAAATAATGATCATGCTTGGCTCTTGAGTCCCATTTAATGTAAGTTACGTCATATAGGGTTTGTATTCAGTCTTTTATAGATAGGTGATCTCGGATTATCATATGATATTAAATTTTACTTCTCATTCCAAAAAATAATATAGGATACATTTATAGTTATTTAAACCTTGATGAAAATATAATCAAGATACAAAAGTGGTTGAATATTGTTATTTCTAAGAAGAAATTCCCATGACCTTTTATCAGAGAATGGGTATATAGTTGGGAATAAATCATCCCACCACAATGAGTATTCTCCAATAATAAAATATAAATTAATTAGTGATAGTAATAAACATTATTTGACAATGTTCAAGATATGAATATATAACAATAAACTAAACTCATGTAAGAATATTTTAATATTTATAATTCCTATAACCAACCTTATGAAACACATCAATCATTAGTCACATACAAAAATCACATAATTAGTAGATTTATTTACTAATAATAATTAAACTTTGAAATTATATTTAAATGAAAATAAATCCTAATATATTCATAATTATAACACTATTATTTCAAGAAATAACACAATTTATTTTACTTAAGACACTGTTGGTATATCTAAATATTTTTTTAATAAAACCAACATTCAGGTTTAAAGGGTATCAGTTACAAATCACAGATGGAAACTAAATGAATTCATGAGTATACGAATTCATAATTCAAAAACTATAGGGAATCAAAAAAAGAAATTCAAAATTCCCACAACCACCCTCATGCTGTAACAACTCCACATTTTGAAATTAGATATTATAATGAAAGAGTGGATATCCTGCAAAGAAAAATCTAGTAACATACAACATCGCACCTTCATTGAGAATATAAAACTCCTACACGTTTATTGTCACCAGCAAAGAAGATGAGATTATCCCACTGCAATATCGACCCTCAATTAATATCAAAAAATAGACAACTTCATCTCATGAATGTATCCAGGATATATCTTAGGAAGTCATCATACTGCAAAAAACACCTTACACACCATCATCCAAAACCACAAGGAATGAAATAATAATCTTCATGTCGCACCTCCTAGAACATGGGTAACTATGAAAACAACCCATCCAATAGCCTCAATGAGAACAGTCTCACCAAAACGACATGTATAGGACCATTGGATCAAGAATCCAATGAAGATTTTGAGCATACTGAGCCTCAATATAATTCTAAAACACATTCCACTACCAAAAAACCATTCTAGAAAACCCTAACATCTTACCTTCATCATGGAAGAAAACACCAAAAAACCACATAATCCCAATAGATCAAATCAGAAAAAAATTACCCATCATTGTTTATGATGAAACATGGAGAGAAAAATAAATGGACCATCATTATTCATAAACACAAAAAGAGTTGAATCTGCGAAGTGCGATAAAGGGAAGATCGATGGAAAAAACCAAACGTTATTCAATAAATCATTGAAAAAAACATCAATGGATTCCCCCATCAACGGAATCCCAAATCACTATAATATAATCAACATAAAAAAATATGGTGTTTATTCATGATGGTTTCAGAAACAAGGGTAATGGTCTCATTGTACGTAGCCCTTGAAGCATCCAAGAATTTGAGCGGCCTTAATTGCCCTAGGAATAGAGATCGACGAAGTAGATGGAGGAGGATAACATTCCCCAACATATAGAAGCGGGAGATAATGAGATTCGGAAGGGAACACTATATAAATCCTTGCACAATGAGGGGATGGTGAGATGGTGTGATCAGTGCTGTTGGGAAAGAACTGTAGCACCCCACTCTTGGTGTATACTATAACACTAACTTATATACATAAAGTGATTAATGGTTTGTCAACATATTATACTAAACCTAGGATCCAAAATAATCTAATCTAAACTATTATAACAACTAACAAGACTCAAAAAGAAAACACATAAAATTTTAGTCATCTTATAATAATATTCATTACATGTGATAACAAACCACACCATGGATTCTATATTTTGGTTTTCATTTGATATACGATACATCAGAAAATTATTATGAAAATTTACTTCAATATATCAGTTATGTAATACTTATAGATGAAATTAATTTTCAAATATATAAAATAGTTTGCCTCATTACATGGGTAATGGAATCATAAGAATGGGTTCTCTCGAATACTCATTTGGGTGAGAGAATAAGAAATATATTCATAGATCATAAGTTAGAATAAGTTGAACATTTATGTATGCGAATATAATAAATATGAATGATTATACCATAATTAAATAACAACTTTAAATTATGGATCCCCAATCACGAATCATGAAATTAGGCATCTGATATAATATGATGTGTATGAAATTTGGAATTGAGCCTTGTAACAATTAAATAAATCTAAGGACATAAAATATATGAATCTGGAGTAATAGGTGTCTATAAAAATCATATAATATCATATGTTATGATAGGTATCCCTTCTAAGACTATAACCACTAAATTAAAAAAAAATCCAACAGTGGATTGGGTTTACTCCCCAGTACCATCAATATTATCAATCTGATCATTCCCAATTCCCATCAACATCATGGATTTGGCACTCTCCACATTCCAATAAAAATTGCATCTAATGCGATTTAATTATTTTAACAACGCAATTTTGTTCCCTTTAATTATGGCTCTACCCATTGCATAAGGAATAAGACAATGATGATTCCCACATAAATATAAAATTATTTATAATTTCATTATAGAGATTTAATATTGTGAAAAGGAAATAGGTAACAATAAAATTTCTATATGGTATGATTATAATACATTAAAATAAATAAGGTGGATAGAATCATTATTTAATACACTAAATATTTTATAAATGATATTATGTAATATTTAAACAATAAAAATCACTTAATTATATATTTCAAAATTTTATTTGATTATAAAGAAGAAATATCTTTTTTATTTTTATATAATTTATTTAATAAGTATATAATTTAAGGATTTTATATTTTTTGAAATTTTAGAGAATGAAACTTTAGTATTTCTTAAAAGAACCATTAATTTTGTAAAATAGGAAACATAAGAATACTATATAATGTTTTGGGTGAATGTAACCACATTAAAAATGCTAAAAATAATTCTATTACCAAATTATCCGATAGAAAATAAATCTATAGAGAACTGAAATACTAAATTATAGAAACACCAATGAGTATATCTATAAATTAATATAACAAAAATACTAATAGGATTAAAAATCATAGCCAATATGAAAAAATTAATTATGAACAACTTATAATCCTCATTTCATTTAAAGTGTGAAATACTAGGAGGTGAAATGGGGAAGAGATTTCTGATCTCCATATATAGTCATAGAAGAATAAAACATGTAGGTGTTTTAGTTTTAGTTAACTTGAAATTCCTCCTCATATAAATATAGTCATAAATAATTGTGATTACAATGTCATATTAGAAATGAAACTGTTATCGATTTTTCTACTTTGGA
The DNA here is from genome assembly GCA_963277665.1 of Viscum album. Classification (NCBI taxonomy): domain Eukaryota; kingdom Viridiplantae; phylum Streptophyta; class Magnoliopsida; order Santalales; family Viscaceae; genus Viscum; species Viscum album. The sequence continues at coordinate 1,094,091,052 of OY728130.1, forward strand.
TTGAAAATTCATTAAAAAGGAGACCATGAGATAGAGTTTTCGAACCATTGAATAAAATTATTACTAAGATTGTATAAACTAATATATAATTATATAAACCACACAAAATAATAAAAGTGGTGTATATGACTATTATTGTAATAAAGGGTAAACCAAATGAGAAATCAATATCTCATATTTCTGATTGGTTGGATATGATATACCAACCTTTATTATAAAATTCAGGTTTATTAGTTTTGATTATTAAAACATTATCCATTGTAATTTAAAATAATAACATTCATTTGTAATGAAATTTTAGTATAATATCAGTAGTATATTGTTTAAATTAATATTTTAGTGATAACTAATCTAATTATGAATGATTGTTTTTTGTGGTTCTGGTTTAATATCCCTTTTCATTGGTTCATTACCTAAAAAACCATATAACTATTATAAATTTCATTTATATATTTCTATAGTCTCTTATTCCATTCATTGAACATTTGTGATGTTTTGTAAAAACATCATTAAAATATCAACATTAGTCATTATTGAATAACAAAAAAATTACATTTGAATTATCATTGGGATATTAACATAAATAAAAAAACAATAAATTAATAATAAAAAATTATTATATCTAGTATTGATATTCTATAATAAATTTATGATAAAAAATGTAAAACATCATTCATATAGAGTGTAAAACCCACCAAAAAAAATTTCATAAAAATTGAATTTAGTGGAAGATGTTATTTTATAGTAATAATTTAATTTATTCTAAGAACTAATGATTTTAAAAACATGATATTTAAATTATAAATCATATTTATAAGGATTGAAATGATTATCAATTAAAATTATGATTAATGATAGAAATAAACCTCAAATGACAATTTGATATTTCTTTTAGAGGCACACTTGGAAATGTGGGTTTCATTAATCCTTATTTTCACCAAAGGATCTAAAATGTCTGAAATTATTACGTTAGGATAGAATTTGGGAATTAATGAAATAAAAAAATAATTAATATTTGTTGTTTGAAGTGGGGATTGGTTGGGTCCTTTTATATGTGGGATGGGTTGCTATTTTCTTCAAAAAACCCATTCATTAATTTCTAAGTGTTTGGAAGGTGTCATGAAAGTGATCATTAGAAACATGATACTTGATCCACCAGATGATTACGACCTAAAAGTTAATTATAGTATAAATAAAACCATTAGAACATATTTCTAATGAAAAAATATACTCTCTTACTAGATTTTTAAGAACCCTACTTACATTATAAAATCTTCCCTCACACACACATTAATGTAATTCTCATAATCATAAAAATGGAATGAATTCTAATATAGTAACATAAAATAATGAATAGACATAATGGATATACAATGTACAAAAAATTATTTTTATATAATTTAGAAAAAAATTATTAATTATGATAATGATTATAATAAAAACACTTTAAACTGAAAAACTAGTAGGTAAAAATTCATTTTAGAAAATTGATACTTCCAAATTCATTGAACAGATGTAAAATAATATTATTCACTTCACTGATCACTAAGAAATTATTTTATGGATATTTATTAATCAATAATAACTTTTCTAATGTACTCACAATCCTTTAGTAGGTGAACATAGACAATCATCCTACATACAAAAATATCAAATATTCTAAAAGTTTCCCACATTTATAGGGTTACTCATTATCTACTTTATCCTTGTATGATTAACCACTTTCCCTATTAGACCACATTAAGTACTCAATCCTGATCATTTATTTTCCTAACAATTAAACACCTCTAGGTTTACATCAAGTGATAGGAACTTCAAAATAATGTTCTAACACCTACAGAGGTTAAACTTGTTTTGTTTATACATTTAACCAATCCAACCTATGATGTTCTCATAATATAGTGAGTTATATTAAATTTAATAACATAAGATTCACATACTAAAAATATACCATGTAATGATTATTTCAGGGAAACATGAAAACTCTTTATCACATTGAATTTTTTTAAAAAAAATTACATTCCAATTAAAACCATATATTCTTTCTCAATATCTCTTTAATTCACTAAATTCACACTATTGAATGGTGTTTAATTATAATTTCATAGTATAACTTAATATTGAGCATATCTAGTTTATTTTTTCTTCCAAATATATTATAAAGTTTTAAAAAAACATCCTATACTTTATTTTTTATGAATTTTTAATTTAGGTCAATGTTCCTTGTTCATGAATGTAAAATGGGATTTTTCTCCAAATAAACCACACTTTATTTTTTATAGAAAATGACTCCACTTTACAACGTCTCCCAATATCTAAGGAAAAACACATCAACTGGATTTTTTTTAATTTTATATATATTGTTACTAGATTTTTTTTTTAAAATTTTACATATATTAATAATTATCTGCATCCATGAAATCAAACTAATATTTTCCCCCATACATGGTTAATCTATTATAGGTGTTTAAATCATGATAATTTTTGGAATTAAAAAACCATTATATAGATCATTCCCTCTATATCATACCACAAAATATTCAAAATTCTTATGTATGAAATAATCCATTTTACACCTTCCTAAAGGACCCTTACATGTACTGACATAATTTGAATTAATAATCCCACTAAAAATGTTATTTATTAACATGTACAAATCACTTAATTTATCAATCTTACTAATAGAGATGAAAATTGAATCTTTTAACTTATACTAGATATAATCTTGAATTGATGGATCTTGTTCTACGGAAAATATGATAATTCCAATAATAGGGGTGGATAAAATCTTATATGTATCCATTCAAAAAAATCAATTATCTTATTGATGTTTTTTTTCTTAACTACAATGTTTTTTATTTTATCTATAACCCTATCGTATGACCAATAATTTCATAGAATGTCCATTATCATTCATTTATAATATACTAGAAACCTTACTCTAAAACATATGAATCCTTCTATTATTTTTTCCATCTATCAAAATTCAATCGACATACAAGATAAGTATAATAAATGTCCTATCACCAAATATTTTTCGGTACAAACTATGATATGTATTTTCATTTATGAATCCTTCTTCTATCATGAATCCACTATAAATCTATTTTAAATGACTAAGAACACAAATAAAATAATAAATATATTTCTTCAATAAGAAGTATGATCTCTAGATTTCGTTTTTAGGAATGATTATTTCTATTTATTTAAATTTTTTCCAACAAATACAAATGATAGTTTATTATCTCTATATCACTTCATTCTAACAATTTTTTTATATTCTACTATGAATAAAACAAATAATATTTTCATGTTTAACTATCTTGAACCAACCCATGTCGACATTAATCTGGTTGTGGCATGGTCCGAAGAGAATTATCAATCCCCATAGGATAGATAATATTTTTATGAAACAACAATGTAAAAAAGGGAACAATTTATCCATGTAAAAAATAAAAAACAAATAGTTTAATGATAAACAGGGAATCCTAATATATATAAATCCAAATATAACATATTTTTATTAATTAAGATAAAATTGAAATGTATTTACACAAAAAAAAAGACAGAAACAAGTGGAAACATGATATCTCCATGTGACCAAAAGGGTCACTCACCTAAACTGAGAACAACAATCACCCATGGTGCACGATACCAAGATGAACCTATACCACAAGCTAAAAACAATAAGAACCATATGGGTGACTATTAAAACACAGTTGTAATTCTCAAACTAACTAAGCCCAATTCACAACCACTGATATAAAAGAAACATCGACTCATGTTTGAAATACCATATGGAAATGTATGATTTTCTACAAACTTTTCCATTTTAAATTAAATCACATTCCATTTCCCTTTTCGCATTTTAATCCTAACACTTTTTATAAGAATTTACCACTAATACTTCAAATAAAAATAGTGGAATAATGTGTAATGTGTTTTTGAAAACATATTATATAACACCAGAAAACCAATTTAACATTTTTTGCAGGAATTCACATTGTTCATAGAAACAAAACAACATTTTTTCAATAAGGTATGTGGAAAATATCACATAATTGTATCCAACCATTCTTGTATCTCAATTATCTATCATAATTAATTAATTTCCAATATACATGGGAGGAACCATAGAGATCCTGAATAATCTAGAACATATTAATACATGATGACTCATCCTAGAATGCATGCCTCACTCGATAAAATCAAAATTCTCTAACTCACTCAACCACAACCCAAAAATAATTGACTCAGGGTCCGAATCCGATAGTAATAATAAAAATTATCCCCCCACTATGGGCCACTAGCTTGTGTGTAACCTGACAATTTAAAATATTTTCACAGTGTCCTCATTGTCCATTTACAGAATGAATGGTGATTATTAATGTTAGGGAATAAATTATTTAATGATGTGATGATTTAAACCTGTGGGGTTATGAATATGAATCCTTTATTAGAGAAAGACATAGTCATATTTGTAAGATCAAAATAATTATGTAGATTCTCAATATACAAGAGGGGGTGAATTGTACACATTAAAATTCCTTTGGAACCTTTAATGTTGGTTACAGATAATTATATTTTCCTTAGACAAGGAAAGATCTATGTTTAACGAAGTTAAACTAAGAAGATTCAAAACACCTCTAAAACAAATTGTAGGATTGGGACTAAGGTTTAAAATATTATATTCTACCTTAAATAGTATAGAATCTAAACTTTTCAGAGTACAAGTGTAAGGAAATATAAGAAAGTTATACTTTCCTTACAATACAGTATGCAGCAAAAAAAGTAGTAAAACTAAAAGTAACAAGATACAAGTCTTTAAACCCAATGATAAGGGTATCCAACAACCTTGGATAAAGGTCCCTTGATTTATACTTTCATGAAGTTCTGTCTTACCCACACTAGGGTAATCCCTCGATAAAAATATCGGAATCTCTGTCTTGCTATCCCCGCAAGCCCTCAACTTCAAGGTAGTTGGAACCTCTTTCTTCCACATCAAGGAAGCCCTCGAAGTTCAAGGTAGTCAGCACCTCTTTCTTCCTATCCCCGGAAGTCCTCAAATGTAATCACCAACATTCCGAGTCGCACGAAGCAATCTGAAGGAGTGGTTCAGTATGCACAAGACATGAAAATCTTCTCTCTCTAGAAATCACCTTAACAGCGTGTGGTCTCTAGATCGATTAACCTCTTCCTTCTATATTGAGCTCTTTCTAATGAGCTCATATTTATAGGAAAATTTCCAACGGTCAGCTCCCTCCTCCAATGGTGATATTTTCCATGAAATTAGGAGGTACCTATACATGTGTAACTCAACCAATGATTAGTTTGAAACAGAATAGATGACATCGTTTTATAACTGACCAAGTATAACTGAATGCATGACATCGTTTTCAAATGAAACACATGTAAGTAAAAACTATTCAATATTTCTGAGTGTAAGTAAATTAAAAGTTTGGAGTATAACCGAAATAAAATTCGGAGTCTATGTCAAGAAATGTTCGGATTCTGTTTTATAGGGATTCGGAGTCTGGTTTCACCGGAGATTGGAATCTAAACTTACAGATTTCTTAGTCGAACCAGTAAAAGTTTGGAGTCGGGCAACTTAAGATTTCGGAGTCGAACTACTTAAGAGTTCAGAGTTGAACTACATAAGAGTTCGGAGTCGAACTACTTAAGAGTTTGGAGTCGAACTACTTAGGAGTTCGGAGTCGAACTAATTAAGGGTTATGAGTCGAACTACTTAAGAGTTCGGAGTCGAAGTACTTAAGAGTTTGGAGTCGAACTACATAAGAGTTCGGAGTCAGACTACTTAAGAGTTCGGAGTCCAAAATTCGGATTGGAACTTCATTATAGTTCACACACAGAATTTGGATCCTAAAAATAGAATACTCCAATTCTTGTCATTATATGATTCTGGGATTTTGGTTAACAATCAGGGTTTTATACTTTAAGAAAAAAATATTGCTATGTAAAAGACAATCTAGGTAAAAGTAAATTTCCTTAAAGATCAAAATTTTCCTTATGGGAGTAAAATTTATATTTGATTTAGTATAAGGTGTTTGTGATTTTCAAAAAAAGAAGGAATGGAAAGGTCATAAGGAAAACCTTATTGACTCAAAAATCGCCCCCTTTTTGGAAATCACAAACAACCTTACAAAAAAAATATAAGGAGTTTGAAAAATATCCTTAGACTTTTAAATTAAAACTTATCTCCCTTTGTTCATGGATGAAAATGAATACAACTAACTCCCCCTTAGGCATTGAAACTCTAAGGATTGTATTCTGAATTTCCGGAGTGGAATTAACATGGTAAGAATGAAAAACTTTGTAGTGGGAAACTCCCCCTTTCTTTAAGAATATTTCACTTAGAAATTTTTCCTTTCTCCTCCTTAGGAGTAGTCATTTTTCCTTCTCCCCTTTGTGATTTTCAAAAAGAATTGAAGGGGATGGAAAACAAAATATGGTACTTGAAACATTAGTATATGACAAGATACAACCAACCAAAAAATCATTTCATTAGAGTTGGATAATTTTACAATGAAAGACAATTAAAAAAAAGATCGGAGTGAGTTCATGTGTCTTCCTTTTCCTTCAGAATGAGATTCTTTAACAAGGCTTTGAGTTTCTTCAAGTCTCTTTGGTCTTCCTCACGTTGCCTCTCCAAGGCTTTTACCTTTTCTTCTTGGACATTTAAAGCTTCTTCCTGAGCCTCTAAAGCTTCTTTCTACAACTTTATTACCTCATCTTTCTTTTCCATCCTCTGCTGAAACTCAATCCGAAAATCCCTTTCTGTTTTCCTATTCTGAGATACTGAGTTAAGCTTCCCATTCAGGTCCCTGACCTTTTGATTCCGAGAATTTTTCTCCTGAGTCAGCTTTTCATAAATCTCACTAACTTTTTTATCCTCCATTTCAAAATCAGTTTGCACTTCAGCCTGAAAATTCTCATAGTGAACTAAATGTTGATCAACTCTCTTAGACCACATGGTTACCTTACTGCAGGACCTTCTATGCACATCATAATTGATAAGAAAACTTTTCTGCTCAGCGTCCAGCTTCAAAAACTTATCCATGACCATGGATAAAGAATCCGATTTCTGATTCATACTCTGTTGCAGCATCAGGCATCTGGAATCTATTGTTGGAAAAATCGGAATGGTGTCCACCAACTTTCTCAGCGATTGAACCACAAAATCATGCCCATGAGATGATGATTCTGAATCTGATACATCTCTTTGAGATTTATCCTCTTCAACTTGCACTAGATTCCTTTTAGAGGTAAAAAAATCTCTTTCCTCCTGAAAACATCTTTTATAGGTTTATCCATGAGATTTTTCTTCCCTTTATCGCCTCTCGGAATAGGTTCTTTATTAAGGGATACTTCCTCGGATTTAGACACTTGGAAAATCTGGTCTTCATTAGGTTTCTGTTTTTCTTGTCCTTCCGCAAGGAAATTCCTCTCATAGGATTCTTCCTCATAATACAATACATTTTCTTCTTCTTTTTGTTGCTTATCATCACTCTTACTAGCAACCTGATTTTCCTTTCATGGAGATACTCTCTTTGTGGATTCAGTCTTGTCTTTGTAGTCCTTTACTTTCTTGATCAAGGTATCCAAATCTTCACTTTCCTCTTCTTCTTCTTCTTCTTCTTCAACTTTTTCCTCTACTTCCTCAACTTCTTCATCAACTTCTTTTTCGGCCTCTTCAACTACTTCTTTACCCTTTTCATTTTCTGAAGTGTCATAATTCTTGGCTGGAGTTACTGGTAAAGAAGGTTCAACACCAAAACTTTCCGGAACAAGAAGCATTCCAGAAGCCAACTCTGTATCTTTTAGCAAAGATTGCGCCACTTTAGCTTCAGACCTTTTCCTCTTCATTTTCTTTTCCTTCGCTTGTTTCTCTAGCTCCTCAGCGGATTTTTCTTTTAAGGATTTATCCTCTGCAGGGTCCAATCCAAATTGTGGATCCCATTCCTTTCTCTTTTCATTATCTTCCCTCCACATGGCTGCCACTTCATCGGTATATGTCTTCTGCTTCTTAGGCTTGGGGGAGCAGACTGAGTTTCCTTAACCTGAGGATTTTCTTCATCAGCAACCACTTCCTTAACCTTTCTTTTCCTCCTTTGCATTTTGGATGGTTCCGAATCCTATGATTCTTTCTGAACTGCTTCAACCCCTTCGACAGACAGAGGGTAAAATTCTCTAGATTCATTTGAAAAACCCATCTTCATCCTCTTGAGGGTATCATCACTGAATAGAATAAGATTGCAATTCTGAACTTTTTATTTTCATGCATCCTTGGAAGATTCTAAGCACCGAACTGTCAACTTAGATAGTAAGGCAGGAAACATGATAATATGAGCTCTCAAATTTCCTTCTTTTATATTCTTGATCGTAACGAAGACATGCCTCATCAGATTTATATTTCTTAGATTTACCAAAAAATCTAAGACATATATATCACTTTTATTCAGATTACCTTTATCACGTCTTCTTGGAACCAGAAATCCATGCACCCAAAGCTGAAGGATTCTATTGTTCAGACTGAGACGAGAAATGTTGATTGTTGATTCATCCTTAAGACCAAGACACTTTAGTGCCTTCTCCTTGTTGAAACTTCCTTGGACATCGGGAAGATTGTGAGAGCAGAATTCAGCTTCTCCTTCATTAGATAAACCAACCAAGATCACGGCCTTGGTGTAGGATAGCTTATATATCTTCCCAAAAGACTTGAAAGAAAACCATTATCTGCCATCTTCCTTCTGGAAGGAAACAGACTCGTAGAAATCGATCAGTAAATCAGTATTAACTGAATCCTGTTTATCTAACTTTGCTACGCAGACATCTTCCCATCCATTCAGCTTTATATATTTGGTTATAAGAGAATGAAGCTTATAGAAGTCCGGATGAACTAAACTTTCTCTAAAGACTAACCACTTAGAAGTTGGTTTCACAGTTGACATATCTTGAGATGTTTCTTCTAGAGACATTCAGAGTGATGAAATCTAAAATATTCAGATCGACTTTGCAAAGTTCGGAACCGACCTTAAAAAGAGCAGCAGGGCTTCGAGACGCAAAAGTGTGAAAAACCGATGTGGGACGAGTCTCGGGGTCCCCTTTATATAGGCAATGGATGTGACCATTGGTCTTCCAAAATCCATCTAATAGTTGAAAAAGATTTGATCTGATCTGACGGTTGTGAATAATCCCGTAAAAAAAACATGACTCCGATCATTTGAGGTTTTTAATGAAATTATTCAGATTTGAAGAAAACTAGAATTTGATCTTTTAAAAGACATAGAAAAAATACCAGCAAGCTAAATATGATTATGAAAAACTGAAGAATGATATCATTCCTAACTTTTTTTTAATATATTCAAATCTATCGAAGGGTAATGATTTTGTGAAAATATAAGCAAATTGATCTTGCGTTCCGATAAACTGAAGAATGATATCTCCTTTATGTGTGTGATCCCTAAGAAAGTGATGCCTAATATCTATATGTTTCGCACGAGAGTGATTTGCAGGGTACTTACATAGGGCAATGGAACATGTGTTATCACACAAAATTTGAGTCTTAGTAAAACTCATGCCATAGTCTATGAGTGTGTGTTGCATCCATAACACTTGAGCACAACAACTTCCAGCTTCTACATATTCAGCTTCTACAGTGGACAGTGCTACAGAATGTTGCATCTTGCAGGACCAAGAAACTAATGAATCTCCTAAGAAATGACAAGTTCCGGATGTACTCTTTCTATCCATTCTATATCCACCAAAGTCAGCATCCGAAAATAATTTTAGAATAAAATCATTTCCAGAAGTATAAAATAATCCTAGATCCATGGTTCTCTAATGGTAGTGAAAAATTATTTTTACTGCCTTTAAGTGAGATTCCTTAGGATTGGATTGATATCTTGCACATAAGAAAACTGAGAAAATTAAGTCTGGTCATCTACCTATTAAGTAAAGTAAAAATTCTATCATACCTCTAAATGATGTTTGATATATTGGTTTCCTAGCTTCATCAAGATCTAAAGAGTTTTAGGTGCCAATGGGAGTACTTATACTCTTAGCGTTGTCATAACCATACTATTTTAGAGGATTTTTAATATACTTATGTTGAGATATATAGGTTCCTTCTGGTCTTTGAGAAATTTTTAAACCTAGGAAAAAAGTTAACTCACTCATCATACTCGTTTCAAACTCAGATTTCATTAGACTTGCAAAAGAGTTAGTTAAAGATTTCTGATTTGAACCAAATACGATGTCATCAACATAAATTTGAACAATAAAAACATTTTTCTTGTCTTTATTTATAAAAAGGGTTGGATCTGCATTTCCCTTAACATAGTTATTTTGAAACAAAAATCCTGTGAGCCTATCATACCAAGCTTGTGGGGCTTTCTTAAGACCATACAGAGCTTTGGTAAGCCTAAAAACATGATCTGGACGTTTTCTATCTTTAAAGCCAGGAGGTTGTTTAACAAAAACTTCCTCTTGAACATAACCGTTAAGAAAAGAACATTTCACATTTATTTGAAAAAGTTTAAAATTGATGAATCCTGCAAAGGCAAGTAGAATATTAATAGATTCAAGTCTAGCTACTGGAGCATAGGTTTCTTTATAGTATATCCCTGCTTGCTGGTTATAGCCTTTAGAAACGAGTCTAGCCTTATTTCTTACTATGACTCCATTTTCATCACACTTGTTTCTGAAGACCCACCTTACTCCAATAACAGAAGATTCCTTAGGTCTTTCAACCAAATTCCAGACTTTATTCCTTTCAAATTCATTTAGTTCATCTTGCATGGATTTGATCCAATCATCATCACCAAAAGCATCATCAGTGCTTTTTGGTTCTAATTGGGAATGAAATGCTAGATGTTATACTTCATTTCTCAATGAACTCCTAGTCCTTACAGGTTGATTTACATCACCAACGATGCTATCGCTGGGATGATTCTTTAGAAACACCTGCTTTGGGTTTTGTAAAACCTGTTCATCAACATAGGGTAGAAAGTCTTCTGGGGTAAATGTTTCAAAAGTATCTTCTTGAAAATTTTTCTTATCAGAAGGATCTTCTATCAAAGGTTGACAATAAGTTTTTGAAAAGACATCTGAGGATGTAGGTTGGGATGGTTTAAAAACAAAAGGATCTGATTCATCAAATTTTTCATGGACTGTTTCTTCAACAGTACAAGTATTTTTATTGAAAACTCTATATTCCTTAGAAGTTGTGGAGTATCCTAAGAAAATTCCTTCATCAGATTTTGGTGTCAATTTATGTAAATTATCTCTAGTATTCAGAATGAATACTTCTCAACCAAAAACCATGAAGTAGTAATGTCTTGGTTTTCTACCATTTCATAACTCAAAATGAGTTTTATTAAGAAAATGTCTAATCCAAACTCGATTTATAGTATAACAGGCAGTACTTACAGCTTCAACCCATAAATGTATAGCTATAGAATATTCACTCAATATGGTTCTAGTTATCTCTTGAATAATTCTATTTCTTCTTTCAACTACACCATTTTGTTGAGGAGTTCTAGGTGCTGAAAAGTTGTGAATAATAACTTTTCTACTAAAAAAAATTTCAAATTCAGAATTTTGACATTCTCCTCCATGATCTCTATGAATAGTTTTCAGTGGAAGGTTTTTCTCATTTTTAACTTGTGCCCTAAAACTTCTAAAATAAGAAAAAGCTTCAGACTTCTTTTCTAGAAAATAGACCCATGTAAATCTTTTGTAATCATCAACTAAAACAAACACATAGTTTTTGCCTCCAATGCTTCCGGTTTGTGTTGGACCAAAAAGAATCATGTGAACTAACTATAATTCATCAGTTGTTGAGACTTCACCGATTTATTTAAAACTAGATTTATTTTGCTTTCCATATTGACAAGGATCACAAACTTTAGAATAATCAAATGTAAGATCTGGTAGATCCTTAACTAGTTTCTTCTTAGAGAGTTTACATAAGTTCCTAACGTCACAGTGACCTAGTCTTCTATGCCATAACCAGAAGTGATCTTCCATTGTAATTAGGCATGGTAGGTCTTGACTCCTGAGGTCTTCTAAGTTCAAAGTGTAAACACTTTTTTCCTATTGGCTGAGAGAATAAATTCTTCCTTGGAATTGTGTACTAAGGACTTATCATTCCTAAAATTTACAAGGTATCGTTCGTCACATAACTGACTTATGCTAATGAGGTTGTGCTTAAGACGCTTAACAATTAAAACATTTGAAATTAATGTTTTGCCTAGAAGAACAATATTACCAATACCAACAATTTCTCCTTGAGTATTATCTCCGAAAGTTACCTTTCCTCCTTTCATTTAGATAATATTTTCAAAATAGCTTTTGTTAGGATTCATGTGCCGAGAACATCCACTATCCATGTATCATGTATTGTTGTTGGTACTTACACTATTTTCTTGAAAATAAGATAGGAATTAGACTTTCTGAATCCAAACTTGCTTGGATCGGAGATTTCTAGACAGAAAAATTTTAGGTACCCACATCTTCTTTGAAAAATATGCCTTATGAAAACCTAAAGATTGGGTTTTATTTAAAGAGCAGTTATTTGCCCAGTGACCACCACATTGACACTTGGTACAAAATGTGACACTTTTTGGAACAAATTAGCTGTTACTAAAAATTGGTATTGCATGGTTATAACCAAATCCGGATTTTTTTCTCAAAGGTCGTCTTTGAGAATACATTATATCAAAATTTTCCTTACCATGGGTAATGTTTGATAAACACATCTATAAGGAAAATATTTCAGACTTCAGTTTTATAACCATGTTTTTATCTTCAATATCATTAGATTTAGAACTAGATCTAGGCTCAAAGATACCTTTCTTAGAAATTACTTTTTCTAACTCTTTAGAATGTTTGTTCTTCTCCAAACTTACTTCTTCAAGATTTATTTTTTATATTTACAAAATCATCATTTTTTCTATCAAGATCATTACAAAGAACTGATATTTCTTTTGTAAGAATACAATTCCTAGAGTTGGCATTATCAAGTTTTTATTGAGTTTAGAATTCTCAATTTCAAGAAGTTCAGCAAACCTAGAAACTTCTTTATAGGTAGGTAAAATATTTTATTCATTAGAAGTGGATTCTTCATCAGAAGAGTTATAATATCATCTATCATTAGAATTTAAAGAAACATTGGTCAAAGATTTATCATTTCGTACCTTAGCCATAAAAAATGACTTTTAATTTGTAATCTGGCTATAAAACCAAGATTCTTCTGTCCTGAAGATTCATAATCAGAAGATTTATCTGAAGAGTCACCACCACTGGCACTCCAGGTGTCATTTGCTTTCAGAACTTTCTTAGATTTATTTTTTTAGTACTTCTTTCTGTTTCTCTCTGAATTCCTTTATTTCCATTATTTCTTTTTGAGCAAAGGGCAATCTGGTCAAATATGTCCAGCTCTCTTGCATTCATAACAAGTGACGTCTCCATCTTTCCTATCTTTCCTTTCCTTTTTCTTATACATGGACTAGAAATTTCTCTGGCTACCTATATTGTTCATCCTTCAAGCAAGATTTACTAACTCATTTTCTGATATTTCACTTTCACTAGAATCTGATTGAATAACCATCTTCTTAGACTGGGATCTGGTTACTCTCTCTGGAGTCTTAGCTTTCACGTTATTTGATGTTGTAGTAAAAGCAACAGTACCAATCCCATTCTACTTCTCGATGTTCTAAACATCTCTCTTCATTCTTGTTTCATGTTGGAGAAGTGTTCAAAACAATTCATCAAGAGAAATTTGAGTGACTTTCCTGTTCTCATATATAGCTATTCTATTTGGTTCCCACGTATTGGGAATAATATCAATTATCTTATCCACACGGGCTTCTTCATCTAAACCTTTTTCTCCCATAGACTATATGATGTTTACTATAGTCATAAATATCTGTTGAACTTTATAGATTGGTTCTCCATAAGGAAAATTGAATCCATGGTATTCAGCTCTAAGCATGGCTCTCCTAGTCTCAATCACTTTAGAAGTGCCAAAGTGTGTAACCTCTAACTTCTTCCAGATACAATTAGCTGCTTCACAAGAAGAAATATGGATATATATATTTCTAGTCATTGAACAAAGTAAATTATTCCATACCTTATAGTTGATTTGATACTCTTGATTTTCCTGGTTAGTGAATGTTCTAACATCCTTATCAGGAATTTTATAATCATTAGTAAGCATAATGAAGTTGTCCACTCCAATATTGATTACAAAAGTCTTCATTCGATCTCTCCAGTACTCATAGTCAATACCATAGAATATTAGTGGTCTTGTAGGATTTATATTGTCAGTAGAACCAACATTGACTCCTGCCATTCTAATAAAAACATGGCAACCAAACCATTTAGTAGATACAGTTCGTAACCACAATGTTCGGAATGAAAAATTTCGGAATGAAAATGTTCGGAATAAAACGAGCAAGGAAAAATTATATGTAAGTAAAATTATTTCAGATACCTCCTCTAATACCAATTGTAGGATCAAAATAATGATGTAGATGCTCAATATACAAGAGGGGGGGGGGGTTAATTGTACACTTTAAAATTCCTTTGGATCCTTTTATATTGGTTACAGATAACAATATTTTCCTTAGAAAAGGAATGATCTAAGTTTAACAAAGTTAATCTAAGAAGATTCACAACACCTCTAACACAAATTATAGGATTGGAATTTTGGTTTACAATACGAGATTCTACCTTAAAGCGTATAGAATCTAAACTTATCAGTGTACAAGTGTAAGGAAATATAAGAAAGTTATACTTCCCTTAAAATACAGTATGCAGTGGAAAAACAAGTAGTAGAACTACAAGTAACAAGATATAATTCTTTTAACCCAAAGAGAAGGGTATCCAACAACCTTGGATAAAGGTCCCTTGATTTATAATTTCATGAAATTCTATCTTACCCACACCAGGGTAAGCCCTTGATACGATGATCGGAATCTCTGTCTTTCTTTCACCACAAGCCCTTAACTTCAAGGTAGTTGGATCCTCTATCTTCCTCCGCAAGGAAGCCCTAGAACTTCAAGGTAGTCTCCACCTCTGTCTTCCTATCCCCAGAAGTCCTAGAATATAATCACTAACATTCAGAGTCACACGATGCAATCTGAACGAGCGGTTCAGTACGCATAAGACATGAAAAGATTCTCTCTCTAGAAATCACTTTAACAGCGTGTGTTCTCTAGATTCATTAACCTATTCTATCTATATTGATCTCTTTCAAATGAGCTCCTATTTATAGGAAAATTTCCAATGGTCGGCTCCCTCCTCCAACGGTCATATTTTATATGAAATTCAGAGCGTCCTGTACACGTGTAACTCAACCAACGGTTAGTTTGAAACAGAATAGACGGCATCGTTTTATAACTAACCAAGTATAACTGAATTCACAACATCATTTTGAAATGAAACACATGTAAGTAAAAACTATTCAATATTTCGGAGTGTAAGTAAATTAAATGTTCGGAGTCTAACCAAATTAAAATTCAAAGTCAATGTTAAAAAATTTTCGGATTCTGTTTTATAGGGATTCGGAGTCTGGTTTCACCAAAGATTGGAATCTGAACTTGCAGAGTTCAGATTTGAACTAGTAAAATTTTGGAGTCGAGCTACTTAAGAGTTCGGAGTCGAACTACTTAAGAGTTCGGAGTCGAACTACTTAGGAGTTCGGAGTCGAACTACTTAGGAGTTCGGAGTCGAACTACTTAAGAGTTCGGAGTCGAACAACTTAAGGGTTCGGAGTCGAACTACTTAAGATTTCGTAGTCGAACTAATGAAGAGTTCGGAGTCCAAAATTCGGATTGGAACTCCATTATAGTTCACACACAGAATTCAGATCCTAAAAAAAAGAATACTCCAATTCTTGTCATTATATGATTCTGGAATTTTGGTTAACAATCCGGGTTTTATACTTTAGGAAAAAAAATATTGCTATGTAAAAGACACTCTAGGTACGAGTAAATTTCGTTAATGAAGGAAATTTTCCTTATGGATGTAAAATTTATATTTGCTTTAGTATAAGGTGTTTGTGATTTTCAAAACAAGAAGGAATGGAAAAGTAATAAGGAAAACCTTATTGACTCTAAAATATTGAAAATTCCCTTGGATTTGTTTCATTCAAGGTCTTCTTTTCAAATACGGATGTAAAAGAAACTTATAAATCCATTCAAAAAATTATATTTATGGGTATCAGTTAATTATGTTTAGGAAAAATACAATAGAGGTGAAAATTTTCAGTTTGATTTTATTAGTGTGTCGGGTATGTTGGGTTTCTAAATTAACCATACCCAGGTAGTATTATGAGGTCATCTTATACTTTTCATATAAAATTTCATCATCTTGTCACTAATGGAATCATCAACTTGTCATCTTTGAGATCTCAAACTCATCACTTGAGGAATCTTAGCTTCTAACCTAAGATATCCCTCGGTCATCACTTGTAGAATATCATGGACATTACATGACACATTTTATGTTCATTTACAATCTAAACTATAGCCCATCACTTGGGTCGCATCCTTTTAATCACATAAGGAATCATATGATAATCACCAAGGAAATCTATGTCTCATCATTAAAGGAATTATACTCTCATCAAATTAAGGATATTATTATCATTTCATAAAATATATTATACTTTTCATCTTTTATCATTGGTTATAAACATTATTCGGACACTCCCAATGTAGATTATGTGGATGGAACTCATTGTTTATGGTTTTTAGAAATACATGCACATTACTGTTTTTATAATACAATAAGAGTTTTGAGTCAAGTGGGGACAATAATAGTTTAGAGTTTTTAATGGACACTCATGGTTTAATGTCTTGTGAGGACACTCATAGATTAAATTCTATAGTGGAAACTCGTTGTTTTTTGTCTTGTATTGACCACATCAATTGGTGTTTTTAGAAAAACAAGAGTTTTATAATCATGTAGTGTCTCAATGATTTAGATTGTATGGAGACACTCTTGGAAAAATATCATGTCAGGAAATATCATATATTTATCCGGAATTCAATATATATTATATTCCTTAGGAATAAACAAATTATTCACATTTAGTTAAATGATATTATATAAATTTCATACATCCTATATAAAAAACCACTAAAATTTTAATATAATTCATAAAATTGAATTTATAATAAAATAATCAACATAAAATTTAAAATAATAATATTTAAAAGTAAATTAAAATATCATAATATAGAATTATTAGATAATTTAGATAATATAAGTCTCTAATAATAATTAAAATCATGAAAATTGATGTATAATTAAAAATTTATAATAATATAATCTTCATTTTTGGATTTGGGATAACATAGCATATATTTAAATATAAACATCATATTTTATTTTTATGATTTTTATATGTATATAATAATCCAAAGTCTTTAGTCCTTCAAATTTATGGGTAATATTTTATTAAAAAAATTATTTTGAAAATAATGTGATGGTATTTGTTTTAGACATTGTATGATATAGATACTATTAATTAAATATCTAGTTATTTAGTGTTATTCTATTAAACAACATGATAGAAAAAAATTAAAAATAAAATAGATTGAATCCCATAAATTTATATCTTATCATATAAGAGTCGCCTATGTATTATTCCATCTATATTCATAATTTTCCCCTTTGTATTCGTACCAATTTTCAAATTCTCATCTTTAAATAAAATTTCAACATTTTTATTTTCTATAAAATCTTCATTTAAATATGTTCAGAGGGAACCAATACATGATAGTAAATTTTCCATCCAAATAGTAAATGTATAATAATAAGAAGGAAAATGAAAACAACTCAAATAATTTGTAATGTATTGATTTACTAAAATAAATGCCTAATATTATGAGGATGAGAGTTGAGAACCTCATGTCATATCATACAAAAATGAATGATTTCAAGAATCATAACTAAAATCATGTACAATTACCTCCTTTCGTTATGAAATAACACATTATAGTTGATTCATTCATGAAAGAAAGGATAACAATTTTAGTGGTGCATCTGATCCACAAATCACATAACAATGGATTAGTTCTATCGAGATGATATTATATATATTCAATTATTTAAGAAAGATAATGTAATACTGGACATTTTATGTATAGAGAGAGAATATGATCATTATTGTATAATAATAATGAATATAAAACACATGGTGAAAATTAAATCAATGTGGTGTAATGGAATGAAGAAAATATTTTTTAATAAATACTTTACATAAAAACATCATCTTCAAATATAGGGGGATCTCCATGGACTATTTTAATGCAATATTAGTCATTCAAATCTTGTGAATAAAAAATAGTAGTTAATTAAACGTATTGTAATAACACATTCATTGACCTAAAAAGTAAGATAGACCTCATATATATTGTACTACGGATGATAATTTGAATATATTTGTCAATTTTTTAATTTGATATCTATAAATATGTCTTCACATTTCTTATAAATAAATATTTGTATACGTAGGATTATTGATTTACTTATGCGGATGGATATAACCGTGGGATAATTTAGTTTATAATTAGACTACATATGTATAAATATTTTGGATGGAAGAAAATCCAACTAAACACATGTCATTAATGTGGGAATAATCTTATGATACATTTCCTAAAATGAATTAAGATATTATTCATTTAGTTAATGTAGTGGAATCAAGATGAATAATAGTGAAGGGAGATGATAATTTTGATAAATATGGTAGAACAATGGGAACATATAATCATGTCTACACCTATTTTACAATGTATAAACTATAAATAACATTATAAATGTGCTATCCTGTCACGAACCAAGCCATGATGCCATGAATCCCAGCACCCGACTCGATCTGCGACATGACCCGAAGGGCATTCCTGATCCCCATGGGCTTGCAACAAGTGTCAGGCATCAAAATAAAACAAGAGGGAAATATTTAGCCCAATAATAATAGGAAAAAACAACACTGAAAATGCATCAGATCTAACCACAACTGAATCTTAATAAAACAAATCTGGTCCAATAGAAATAAAACAAAAACAAACAAACACTGAGAGAACCAGGAGCTACAATAAAATAATACAACTTACTACTAACACGGTCTCCTTGTTACCTCTTGGACACCTCTGACCACAAGACCATCCTGCTCCAGGAGATAACTCGAACCAGAAAAACCTTTTCAAAACCTGAACCTGCAAAACAGCATGGGTCTACCAACATCGAGTGGTATAGGTAGGGTGTGAACAAACAGCTCAATAGGCAATCAACATAGATTCCAAGAGTTTCCTTTCCCAAAACAGTCCATTAACACTAGTTGGAAATAAAATTATAAAAACAGATTTTTTCACATTTAATTAAACCACCACAACATTACCATTTCAAAGGCCAACACACACCACCATCCCTTTTTCATGAAAAATATCATTTTATAACAAAAATCCAATACAAACAATATTAGTAAAAATTTTCAATGGAAAAAATTTAAATGGAAAACAATTTCAAAGAAATCCACATTAAAGACAAAGCACTGATTTTTTTAAATTACCATCCCAACTTACCATATGCCGACGGGAGGTGCAATATAATCATTGAGTAGTAGTCACAGGAATGACCCTAGGAACTACCTTACTGTGAGCCCCATGTACCTCATATATCTGTGAAAAGTAATCGTAACAATATCCTTTCTCATGCATGATCCACTTGTAGGGAACATACCCATAACCTAGTGGTCCCTAATAACATCATCATAGATTAGTTATTGTTGTCATCGTCAAACTTTCTATGTGAAACAGAGACCAAACCCCACAGGATCACGAGCATACTTGTACAAGTCTGCCCACCTAGATACCCTGACTTCCCTTTTTGTTCTCAATAAAATTTCACATGTCACATGTTACCACAAACACCATTTATCAACGACACTGATCATCTCATTTAATAAGCCAAAACATTCACATCACAAACCCACTCTTGAAAAATTAAGCAAACCGAAACATTTACAAATCACTTCCAAAACCAGGAGGAACACCACCTCTTCAAAAAAATTCTAAACAAGCGTTTTCATGTTTTAGGAAAAACATGAAACACTAAAAACAAGCCAAATGTTACATCACATCAATTAATCATTCAAACCATCTTTTCAAACACCTTAAGTATCCAACTAGGCATTCACATTTTCCGAATCACATTCTTTATAAAATCAACAGAAAACATCACCTTTAATGGTAAAATTCCAAATGGGCCATTATTTTTACACAAAAAAATTATTTTACCAAAATATTTACAAAATCATTTCCAAAACCATATTCAAGTGTGAAATGCCAGAAAACCCCTCAAGCCAAACATTTTCCAAAACACACACCCCAAAATCCAAACGGGCATATCCCCCCATGGGATTCCATTTTAAACAAAATTTAGGAAACTAATATTTCATGGAACACCCAAAAACCATTTCCACAAAACCAATAATTTTCTTTAACACTGCATCCAACCATCCACATTATTCCAAGAACACAAAGATATCCCATTGTAACCATAAAACCATTTTTACAAAATTTTAACACTTTAAATAAGATAAATAATTACCAAACCATACACACCAAAGTAAGGTCACAAATAATAAACAATCATCCCACCATAATCAAGGATACACATTTCATAAAAAACCCCAATTTATCTTTAATGAACAATGATTTTTTAAACAATAACCCTAGGTTCAATAAACCTAGGTATTTCACAAAAATCACTTTGAAAACATATTTTTAAGAAATTCTACCAATACGAAGACATCATTCACATCAATCCATAGATATATTATCGGTGCTAATGATATTTAATAATTAAATTAAAAGACATAACTACATGTGGAGTGATCGGAAATGGAAAAAGTTGGAAACACCTACCTCATCCATGTGCGAATGGAAGGAAACATCAAGGGAGGAGAGATCTAAGCCCCAATGACTATTTTCACACCCTATATCCAAAGAAAAATGAACCAAACCTAAACCCTAGATATTAGGGTTTTTTCGTGGAAGATAACTCCCAAAGGAAACCCAAGAACAAAGAGGGAAGGAGAAAGAGAGAAGATTTGATGAAGGAAACATGACGAACCCCCAACCTTTCTTTATAAATCATCCCAAAGTAGACCCAAATAAAAGTAAGAAGGACAGGAAGGATCCTATGGCCAATTCCCAGAAAATAGGGCTTCATTTTGGAGGTAGAATAATCCAAATCAGAGCTCTACGTCAAATGTTATAATTTCTGCAAGTGGATGCACGGTTTGGCTACACGGTTTGTCAAACTGTGTGCAAACCATGAGGGGGCTACTGGAAACTCCGGAAACTTCACATGGTTAGGTTGCACGGTTTGTCTAGGCCATGCTCAAACTGTGAACCCCTAAAAATTGGCCAAAACCCACCAAATTACATCCCAACACTAGGGAAGTCCACCCATTGATCCTTGAATGTATTAAACACAATATAGAGACACTGACAACATCACAAAGTCTCCAACATGAAAAATTATCTCAATCCCAACCAGAATAACTAATCATAGGTATAAAAGGAAACCCAAAACCACAAAAACATAAGGAATTTTGATGGGAACTCAACCCAAACCTCAACCAAAAGATCTAACATCGAGAAAAGAATAAAATAAGGGATTATTTGTGGTCGGGGTGTGACAATTATCCCCACCACAGACACATTTTGCCCCCAAAAATTCACCCAAACAAAAGTCAACCAAAGCTCAAGTCCATACCTGAAAAAAAAAACAAGGCGAATCCATGAACTCCGGGATGACTATTCACTCCACAAGTCACACCCGACTGATCAAGAAGAAACCACAATGCATTGATGAGGATGAGGGGGGAACATGAGAGTGTTCTCCCCACCACAAGAACTCAACTAATATGAAGATACTTTAAACCCAAAACAACACCCCCACTACAACCAGGAACAAGGGATTTCAATATTTAAAATTTTCATACAACTCACATGGTTTGGATGCACGGTTTACCAAACCTTGCACCAACCATGCATGAAATACTAGATGTAAGGGGCACCCCGCACAGCTTGGCCGCACAATTTCAAAACTGTATGCCAACCGTTCCAATGCCTCCACTCAAAAAAATGACACAAAGATGCATGGTTATGAGACCTACCACACGGCCATGCACTGGTCATGCAGTTTATTTTTTCCGCCTGGATGGGGCTACATGGTTTCAACTAGCCATGCGGTAACAGTGCTTCACTTGGAAAATCTCACGAAAACTCCATAAAACCCAGAAACCTCGACCGGGGTCAAACCTGAACATCCATACACGATATTGAAACTACCACCACTAAAATAGGGACCCTACCAAACCAAACAAACACACAATAAACCAATTATACAAAACTCAAGAAACTCCAAATATACACTGCCAAAAGATAAAACTTCAACCGACCTGCACGAAGGCAAGACAAACTCAAAGGAGAATGAAAAATTTCGAAGTCCACATTTTGGTAGAATCAACTTGTTGGGTTACAAGAGATCTAGATCATCTCACCATTACCACAAAAGGTTCACATACAAAATCAAGGAAACAATAACAAGTATATTTTAATAATTTCTATCCCAACACAGAAAACAAAGCTAAGATGGGTTTCACACCCCCCTGTCACTCCGAACTGTGTGTGAGCTTCACCCCAAGACCTGTGGTTGGGGATCTGATGGCTAAAGAATCTCCTTCCTCACAATCAGGAAACACATCCTCTGATCAAGACTTCTTTTTTAGACAACATCCCCTACATAACTTCTTCAAATGACCCCAATGGCCACATGAGTGGTAAATATTCGATTTAATATGACAATACAACATTGAGCGACCAAATCGGATGCACTGGAAAAAAACAAGCGAACGGTCTGATGAAATGAAAGTCGGAGCCGACAGAGAATGTTTTTCAGAAACTGATTCCCCTGGAACACCCTACTCGCAAGATTGGGAACCTTCACGAGAACCAACAATCACTGGCTGACCCTAAAAACCAGCTCATCCATTAATGCATCATCCACTAACCTCTTGAAATAGGTTTCATCATATTAGATCACTTTTCCATAATTCCAGGATGAAGAACCCAAAAAAATATGGGGCCCTTCATATGATCATCTGATGCTACTTCCAAAGAGAAAGGAACTAGCTCTTTGAAATTTTCAACATAAGACTTTACTGATCGATGGACCTGCCAAACATCCTATAGATTTTCCACCTTCCTCTATTTCCCCACCTCTGGAATGAACCGTTAGGTGAAAGTGTCCATAAACACCTCCCATGACATCTCACCATCCATCAATGACGGGGAGACCAACCGCCACTAGAACAAGGATGGACCCTCAAAAAACCTTTGAACTGCACATACTCTAATAGCAGCGGTAGTTCCCAATGAATTAAAGACACACTCGACTTACTCAAGCCACTCCAAATCCTCGAGAAAACCATGATCACCACATAAAATAGGAAAAACTTGTGAAGGAAAAGGAACTGGGCATGCCTCATTAGGACTCTAGGGACCTTTCTGGGTGGCATTTTCTGAACAACATGAAAAGCACCCACCAAATGCAACATCAAAATGAGGCACAAACGATGAGGAACACCTCAAACCAAAACCAACTAGCTCAAAATCCAAGTAAAAAACCACCACCATAATATATTTTTTTCAAAAACCATCATTTTCATTTTAAAATTCAAAATAGCCTTCTTCCAAGACTAATTCAAAAATACCCATAACCCATTTTCAAGAAAAAAACAAATTCCCGAAATCATTTTCTCATTCAAATCCACTTTATGAAAACCATTCCAAGCCTTTAATTCCAAAACCCAACCCATGCTATCCTATGAACTGTTACATGTGTGTCCATCCATTCCCATCCTCATGTGCCAACATGCACTTCTCTCACATACCCACACACATGTCAAAATCCATAAGTAATACCAAGGGACACATTCCAATAACATTATCTAACCCAAATCAACCTCAATGTTTGAAAACCCACTTTCACAATTTAAACCAATTTCATGTAAAAAACTTCCATTTTTAAATCTAATTTCTTTTCAAAATACACTTTAATTTTCCACATACAATTACACCAACTGAAACCAAAATGAAACCCAACAAACAATGGACCCCCAGAATGAGGGAATAGTGGCTATGCATATCCTGAAAACATTATGGTGATCCATTCCACAAGTAAGGCATAACACTAGGAGGGCCTTGAATCGGAAACTTGGAATTCACATGGGCCACCAACCCACGTATGTCCACATCATAACCCGACTCACCTCTATTGTCATCCTTCAATTCCAAAACAACACAATACACAAGAATCAGCCCCGGAATACCCCTGGTGAGTCGAGGTTTAGAACGAGAAAGGTTTCATGATGCCCTTATCGTACCAACCTCCTGAGTCCTGACAACCCTAGTCTCCATCTAACAGACACCAAAAATAACAAGAACCTCCTCTGATATCATTTTGTCACGAACCAAGCGGGGAGGCCATGAATCGTGGCCCCCGACTCGATCTGCAACATGACCCGAAGGGCATTCCCAATCCCCACGGGTTGGGAACAAGTGTCGGGCATCAAAATAAAACAAGAGGGAACGATTTAGCCCAAAAATAATAGGATCACAAAAACAAACTACATTTAAAAGGCAGCAGATCTAACCATAACTCAATATCAATAAAATAATAATCTAGTGAAATACAAATACAACTAAAAAAACTAACACTTAGAGAACCAGGAGCTACAATAAAATAATACAGCCAACTACTAACCCAATCTCCATGTGACCTCTTGGTCACCTCCAACCACAAGACCACCCTTATCTAGGAGATAACATGAACCAGAAAAACCTGATCAAAACCTGAACCTGCAAAACAGCTCGGGTCTACTGACACTGAGTGGTATAGGTAGGGTGTGAGCTAACAGCTCAGTAGGCAATCACCACAGAATTCAAGTGTTTCCTTCCCCAAAACAGTCCATTTACACTAGTTTGAAATAAAATTATAAAAATAGATTTTTCACATTTTATTAAACAACCACAACATTACCATTTGAAATGCCAACAAATGCCACCATCCCTTTTTCAATACAACTGTCATTTTATAACAAAAACCCAATCCAAACAATATTAGTAACAATTTTCAGTGGAAAAAATTTAAATGGAATTCAATTTCAAAGAAATACACATTAAATACAAAGTAATGACTTTTAAAATTTCCAACCCAACCTACCGTATGCCGACAAGAGGTGTAATATAATCATTGATCACTAGTCACAAAAATTACCCTAGGCACTAGCTACCTATGAGCCCCATGTACCTCGTATATCGGTGAAAAGTAACTGTAACAATATCCTTTCGCGTGCACGAGCCACTAGTAGGGAACATACCCATAACCTAGTGGTCCCCAACATCATCGTCATAGTTTAGTTAGTGTTTTAATCATCAAACATGCTATGAGAAATATGGACCAAACCCCACGGGATCACTAGCATACTAGTACATGTCCTCCCACCTAGATACTCAGGATTCCCTTTTTGTGTTCAATCAAATTTCACATGTCACATGTTACCATGTACACCATTTATCAATGACACCGAGCATATCATTTCATAATCCACAACTTCAAATCACAAACCCACTCTTGAAAAATTATGCAAACCGAAACATATAAAAATCACTTAAAAAACCAAGAGGAACACCACCTCTTAAAAAAATTTCTAAAAAAGACTTTTAACATTTTAGGAAAAACATGAAACACTAAAAACATGCCAAATTTTCCGTCACATAACTTAAGTATTCATACCATCTTTTAAAAGACCTTAAGTTTCCAACTAGGCATTCACATTTTCCGAATCACATTCTTTTCTAAAATCAACACAAAACATCACCTTTAAAGGTAAAATTCTAAACGGGCCTTTATTTTTACACACAAAAATTCTTTTACCCAAAAATTTCATAAATCATTTCCAAATCCATAATCATGTGTGAAATTCGAGACAACCCCTCAAGCCAAACATTTCCCCAAACACACACACCAAAAGCCAAATGGGCATATCCCCCCATGGGATTCCATTTTAAACAACATTTAGAAAACTAATATATCAAGGAACACCCAAAAACCATTTCCACAAAACCATTAATTTTATTTTAAGCCACATCCAACCATCCACATTATTAAAAGAACACAAAACAATCCCATTGTAACCATAAAACCCTTTTTAGAACATTTTAACACTTTTAATAAGATAAATCATTACCAAACCATACACACCAAAGCAAGATCAAAAATAAAAAACAGCCATACCATTATAATAAAGTCTAAACATTTCATAACACCCCCCCAATTTAACTTTAATGATCAATGAGGTTTTAAACAATAACCCTACGTTCAATAAACCTATGTATTTCACACAAATCCCATTGAAAACCTATTTTTAGTAAATTCTACCAATAAGAAGACATCATTCGCATCAAGATATAGATATTTTAGAGGTGAGAAAGAAATTTATTAATTAAATTAAAACACACAAGTGCATTTGGAGTCTTCGGAAAAGGAAAAAGTTGGAAACACCTACCTCAACCATGTGCGAATGGAACGAAACTTGAAGGGAGGAGAGATCTAATCCCCAATGACCATTCACACACCCTATATCAAGATAAAAATGAACCAAACATAAACCCTATACATTATGGTTTGGCCTTGGAAGATATCCCCCCAAAGGAAACCCAAGAAGAAAGAGGGAAAGAGAAGTAGAGAAGATTTGATGATGGAAACATGAATAACCACCAACATTTCATGATAAATCTCCCCCAAATCGCCCCAAATCGAAGTAAGAAGGAGGGGTAGGCTCCTATGGTATATTCCCAAGAAATAGGGCTTCATTTTGGAGGTGGAATTACCCTAATCAGAGTTCCACGCAAAAATTTATAAAGCCCGCAAGTGGCAGCACATTTTAGCAGCATGGTTTGTCAGACCCTGTGCAAATCAGGCGGGGGATACTGGAAACTCCTGCAACTTTGCATGGTTAGGTTGCACGGTTTTCCTAGGCCATTCGCAAACCGTGAAACCCTAAAACTTGTCCAAAACCCACCAAATTACATCCCAAACATTAGGGAAGTCCACCCATTTATCATTGAATGTATTAAACACAACATAAAGACACTGACGACATCAAAAACTCTCCGACATGAAACTTTATCTCAATCCCAACGACAATAAGTAATCATAGGTATAAAAGGAAACCCAAAACCACAAAAACATAAAGACTTTTGTTGGGCACTCAACCCAAACCTCAACCAAAAGATCCAACATTGAGAAAAGAATAAAAGAAGGGATTATTTGTGGTCGGGGTGTGACATATCTAGTGTACAATGATATGGATCATTGAGGATAACCAATGATAATATGCGTTATATAAAAGTGATCAAAGAGAGGATTATATTACCATTACTACACATATAGACAACAAACTTTTATTTTTGGATGGTATAATTTATATTTATTCAAGAATAGTTAATTTCAAATTGGATTATCTCTCTATTAATTTTTTCATATCATGCAGGATCAGTATAAATTTTCAAAAAAAAACCTCAATACATAAAAGTTGACTGACCACTTAAAACACCAATTAGTTATGTATTGGAATATTTAATATTTAAATGATCTCCAAATAAAATTTATAGGATGAATCACTTGGAAAATGTAATATTACTCCTTTTAATGGAGTTATATTCCTTACTAAGTCTGGTTTGGATATAATTATATTGAGTCAGCATCTATTTCTTGTTGGGAGAATTCACTTTCTATATCCAAAATCATACTCTGATTTTATAAAAGTGGAATCATAATCATGAATGACATATGGGGACTCCATTATAGGTAGGGGTATTACTTATACATGAGTAAAAAATATATATATCAATGTATCAACACAAAAGATATGATCATCCATGAATACATTCCCAAAGTGAAGGAATAATATAATGTATTACATAAATAGTTTCTTAGTCTCCCCAATGTTGAGAAGTTCTTTTACTAGGTTACTCTAGATAAATATATTTTAGAGTCTCCAGGAATCCATATACAATGAACACCATTAACATTGAGAAACTAAAGATAAATCTATAATGGAACGTCTATAGTATATTCCTACACCTAGGTGATTCAATATGGAATGCACCGGTCCCCTGCTTTAAAATTAATGATGGATCATTGTATTGTTACATTTATTTACTTGAAATCAATGAAATCATTAAAAATTAAAAGTATCAGTACTCATAGATCAAAAAAATGATAATCAGTGAGGTTAAAAATATTTCTCCAAGAGGGGCATACAATATAATTATTATTAATTGAAAGCGATAACCCAAGATATTCCCAAGAATTCCATTGTTTTGGTGTATGGACAATAAGTGTTCACATTTATTCCCCTCATACATAGTATTACACAAGAACATTTCCTGAAATTAATGAATACTGAATTTCAATATTACCTACAAAAATATTTTTGGTGTTTATAGGTGATATACTAATATGCACAAAAATTAGTGTGGAAGAATATGTTATTTTGAGTATATTGATAAAACATTGATAAATGAGGTGTTACAATAATATTATTGTAAATATTTTTTTCTATTTTGAATGAATTATTATTGTGCAATTTTATCAGAAATAAGGTAATATTCATGTATAATTTAAAGATAGTGTAGATTATGTAATTTCGTGTAGACACATATGTGACATTGATGTATTGATTCTCTGAATTATTTGGGTTATCAAAATTATATTTGAAGAAGTTTAAAAGATTTTAAAACCGAAAAACCATTATTAAATGGAAGGGAGTAATGCCTTCCTATATTTCATAACATTAAAATCCACAAAGAGTTGAGGAAGATAAATATCATTTCACCAATACCCACACTACAATCTATTAGGAATTTATATTTGATATATATTGATAAATAAATTACTTGAATTGATTGTAAAATAAGGTAAATTATGAAATCAATATCTAATTCCTAAGGACTAATTAAATATTCTGAGAAACATTAACCAATGCATGAATGGGTGTAGTATGTAGGAATCATTTCATTAAATATTTATAGATGTTATCCAAATAGGGAAGTGTCAAACATCAATTATATATATATATATAATATCTTAAACTTATACTTAAAATAAAAAGTTCCTAATATGTTCCAATGTAAATGGTTTAAAGTTTGAAAAGACCATGGATACATAATTGATTAAGTCACAAAGATAATGATTAATGTTAAATAAGATATAAGTAGAAAAGATCCATAAACCATATCCATGATAACAATTAGAATGGATTTGATATTATTTGAAATGAAATGGATGTAAATATGAATCATAATATATGTAAAAAACTATACCTTAATAAAATAATTCATCATCTATTGATCATGGTGGAGAATAAATTTTTTTATAGGGATGATGTGGATATAAATTGATTGTGGTTTCCATAAAAAAATAAAATCCTCAATGATAAAAAATAGTCAAGAATATATTATAAGATTCTGTACATAACTCTATATACCATCATATATTGAGATATATAAGGAAATATGAAATGATGCTCAATGTTTGATATTTTCAATACACTAAGGTAGCACAATGATGGATATAGTTCTATGAGAAAACATTTGTTTAGATAATATAAAAAAGGGGAATATATAATCAAAAAACAATTCTTGATTAGAAATATTTTGATTGAAAAAAAATAAAATTTATAATGTTGTGATGAAACAATTTCACATAGATATATTGATATTTCATAAAATAACAATGATTTTAATGGTTTTATTGAATATATATAATAGAAATAATTCAATAACAGTTGTGGTGGATTATCATAAAAGTACTACTTACTTCTTTACAATTTTAGGGGACATGTCACTCAGTCAACATAGAATTTTACATATAATAGAATTCATAAATTTACATTGGATAATAATATAAATATAATATGATTTTATTAGGTTTTAATGAAACTAATAAAACTTATTGGGAAGAGTATAGGAATATAGAAATAAAATATGAGGATCTTAATTAATGATAAAATGAATCATGTGATAATAATAAAATTTATAACAACTATAAATCATGAATAACACAAATTTAAGACCAACTACAACATCTTCATTACCGTCCAAAATATTTTAATTTTCTTAATAATGATTATAAAGTTAAATAAAAAATAATCCATCTATATTATGTATGAATAGACCAATCTAAATCATTTGAAATTCAAATGGGATCTATATTTTATTAAAATTATTCTATTACTTCAATACATAGATAAGGATGATGAATAGTGCTACATGACTATTGGAGAATTGGAATAATATTAAGAAATCACATACAATTCCATCATATGGCTATATGGTTTATATAGAACCCATGGTAACTCCTCGATATTATTCTCATCAAATTAATGTCAAAATGAATGTATAAATTCAATGGATGGGTTATAAATTGTTTTCATTATCGTAATATACATTTCATATAAATATTAAATGATTTCCTTTAATGATATAAAATGTTGTTTAATGAATTAGGTTCCCTGCACACTAAAAAAAATATACCAAACATATAAAAATAATAATTTATCATCAAAAAGTTATAAAACCTATAAATATATAATATATGTATATTTATGTAGATAATATCTCCTTCAATATCCCACATTTACAAATTCCTAATAGACTTTATTCAATAATACTATATAATGGGTAGCGTCCCTCCTCGAGTTCCACTAAACCGGACCCCAATATGGTGGGCCACATAACCTCAAGTGGTTATCCCCAAATAGAAAAGGATTCTAACATGAAACAATGGTCTTAGGTATATCTATGGGGAGTCTATTCCATCATAATATTAGGTATAATAAAATGGTCAACAATATATAGAAAGTAGCAGAAGTATATGATTAAGAATACAATATCATATGAAAACAAATAACCCAAACAAAATGAACAATAACTGAGGAAGATGAATCGTTAGAAAAATACCATAATTATTTCAATGTATGATACCATAAAAAATTAGAGTTCAGGGGTATGGTGGTATAATAATGTACTAAATTATATCAAAAAATTTCAAAATACCAAAAACTACTACACAGCATCTCGAGCATAGCCTCAGTCCTCGACCCCCAAAAATCCATCTAAAAGGGAAAAGAAATCAAGAATTAGAAGCATCATGTAGACCTTTATCCATACCAATGAGAAGAAAGTATAAGGAGGTACCAAATGGTGCATGTGTAGTGTGTGAGATACAATATCAATAGTCTGATAACCACAATTTCTAGCCCTTTCCATTTCATGATTTAAACAAAATATGTGTTAGAATATATAATTTATGTGAGCAGATAAAGAAAATAAAAACAAATTCAACTTGGTATGGGCTCCGAATCGGATAGACATCCCATACCAACTGCTTTATCCTATGTTAGATGTCTCAATAAAGTATATATGTGTAACATAGAATTTAAATATATAGGCCAATGTAAAAATGGAAATCCATGAAGACGTACATACCATACATAATCATTGTAATGCGATCAAACTCCCATTTACTTAACCAAATATTCTAATAAGGGAAATATAACTATCTCAAGTGCATAACAAACTCCATGTAATAATAATAATAGATGTGTCTCCTGTATTTCATATAGTCAATCAATTCTTTCAAATCTATAGGTGGATTCTGATCATGTCCCTAGAAATCTAAAAATAATCTCATGTATCACTACGTTACATCCATAATAATCCAAAACCACTATTTCTATCTGTCGAGATCAATAAGGAGTCCATCGTATCACTCGAATCATGGTGACTCTGAGTATGCCTAATGTATATTACATAGGGAACTGAGTATGACTAAAGGCATGGTATAGCCATCTTGACAATGGGTTAATCCATCATTGTTCCCATAGTGACCAAGTATCACTTAGGAGTATAATAAACTACATGGGATGCAATTTCATGGAAATCCAAAGATTCTATCTCGGAACGTCAAGTTATGACCCTTTGAGCATGGAGTTTCCATCCATGAGTCCTTAATACGGAACTCATGTCACCTCTACGCCCATTTCAAGTGAGCAAAACAACCAAGTCACATAATGAGGAAATTTATTAATATTAAATTTCATTCCAACAAAAAAATCATATAAATACCAATTTCTTACCATTCAATCAAGCTATTAAATTTATTCCAATCAATAATTGCACATTTCATAGTGCATGGTAATACACATTTAACATAATCAATGAATATAAAAAAGAATAGAATTTTAACAATTCCATGCCATCACATACAATTCAAAATCTCAAGTTAACAATATTTCAAAAAAATTTAATATAATTCAATCCATTTAAAGGGATCAATTAAAGAGAAATAAACAAAACAAGGAACTCAGAACAATATAAAATAAGTAATTGAACATAGTAAAAAACCTAAGGAAACACAAATTCCAAATTATTGTGAAAGCATTAAATTACTAATTACACATTTTATATTTGAAGACAATGCACATCCAATGGAGGGGTTTTATAATAAAAACATGACTTTATTCACCACAAACTCATTTATCATAAGGGAAAGATAAGGTGAAAAAGAAGGTAACATCATACGGCTAGGTGAAAATGTGTAAAACCAACTTGCATAAGTA